>VXJJ01000003.1:0-1386965 GCA_020272525.1 Epicoccum sorghinum | reverse complement strand
CCTAACCCTAACCCTAACCCTAACCCTAACCCTAACCCTAACCCTAACCCTAACCCTAACCCTAACCCTAACCCTAACCCTAACCCTAACCCTAACCCTAACCCTAACCCTAACCCTAACCCTAACCCTAACCCTAACCCTAACCCACACGCTCTCCCAATCCCCTCACCTCCCCTCTCACAACACCTCTTTTTCCTACCCCTTTTCTTTTCCTCCTCTTACTCCTCTTTCCCCCTTCTCTTCCCTCTCTCCTTTCTCTTCTTGCTTTTTCTAGTCTTAGTCGTAGTCTTAGTCGTAGTCTAGCCGGGGTTTGTGATTTTAAGCCTTTACGAGCGCTTGCCCTTTACTTTTACCCTCCTACTTCTTTCCCTCTCTCTTTTCTTTCTGTTCCTTACGTTTACCCGCTTTCTCTCGTTGTTTCTCGTTACCCGCAGCGCTTTCTTGCTGTCCGTAGTTTGCTACTGTTTTCTCTAGCTGTCTCTCTTTTCTTGATACCTTCCTTACGGGCCCACCGCCCACCCCTTTCCTTCACCTCTACCACTCCGCTCTCTGTGACACCTAACGGGCCCACCGCCCGCCCCTTTCCTTCTCCTCCACCACTCCGCTTTCTGTGACACCTGACGGGCCCACCGCCCGCCCTTCACTCTCTACCTTAACTTTTCTCTCTTGATACCCTTCTTACGGGCCCACCGCCCACCCCTTTGTTTTTAACCTAAACTTCTCTCTTGTGATACCTTCCTTACGGGCCCACCACCCGCCCTTTTTCTTTACCTCCACCGCTCCGCTCTCTGTGACACCTAACGGGCCCACCGCCCGCCCTTCACTCTCTTACTACTGCTTTGCTGCTTCTTGTTTTCTTCACTTGATATATTTCATTTATACTCTACTCTGCTACACTCTGCTGCGCTCTGCTTTACTCTCCCCTTTCTCCCTCCTCTTCCCTCTCCCATCTCTCCACTACCGTTCGAATCGCCACTGCCATCGCGTTGCTAAAAACCTGTCCCCAGATCTCGCTCCCGTGCCTCTTACCAAGCCAGCTAGCATACGCCTCGTCTCCTGTCTCTCTAAAGCCCAGCTCGCTCATAGCCCTAATACCCCCTCTCGTCAGCCGCGCTGCGAACGCTAGCGGTACGACTACATTCGGCCATTGACACCGCTTGTCTACCCCCTCTCCCGTTGCGCAGTACTTCTGACTTACCCAGCACCGTCGGCAGTTGTTCTTCACCGTCCGGTCCCGTATCTTCACTCGGAACCGATCTGCCTGCATCCCAGTTCCTCCCTCCCACGCCGTGCATTGCATCGCTTTGTGCCTCCTCCACTGCTCTGCCTCTGCCGTCTTAAACTCCTGCCCAACTACCCAGCAGATCGCACACCCCTCTCGCAGCTCCGTAAACGCCTCCTCTACTACCGCCCATTCCTGCGACCACTTCTCCTGCTCTTCTATCCACACCTCTTCCCCCTCTCCGCAACGATCGCATCCGGCTCCTCCAACATCCCCGCAGCTCTGCCCCCGCTTGTCCAGATACGAGCTCATCAGCTCTCGTCGACATCCGCTGCCAATAAGAAACTGCCCCATTGCTAGCACGTCTATGTCCTCCTTCTGCTCCTCCATCGCCTTCTCCACCTCGCCGTGCTCCACAAGCACTACTACCTCAAACTGCTCGCCCCCTCTTCCTCCCCGGCCGCTAGCCTGAGCAAAGTCGCTCATGCTCCACGGTGTACCAACGTGCAAGATGTACACAATCCCAGCAAAGTCTACGCCTGTCCCCAGCGCCGACGTTGCTACAATCATCCCACCTGTCTCTACCCACTCCTGCAGCCGGTCTGCGCGATCGACCTCCTCAGCGTGATAGTGAGCACACGCTAGCTCTGCGGCGAGCCGCTCGCACTGCTTCTTGCTCTTGCAATACACTACGCCCTTCTGTCGGCTCCGCCGCAGCTTCTCCGCCCACCGCTTACACATCGCTAGCGCTGTTTCCTCCAGCTTGTCGCGCTGACACCACGACACAAAGTACCGCGCGTTCGGCCGCACTGTGCTTGCCCGTATGTACGTTGCGTGACGCACTAGCATGCTCGCCTCAAGCTCTGCCTCTCGCAGCGGCGGTAGCGTTGCCGTCAGCATCACCATCGGGCTCCCAAGAAGACGCAAGTTCTTCATCGCTAACAGCTTTTCCCGCCAGTTCCTTGCTGTAAACACCAGATGACACTCGTCAATCACGATTCGGTGCAGCAGCCCTTTCGCCTTCAGCATCCGTGCATACCCCAGAAAGTTGCCGTTGCTCTTAATGTCGCCAGCTATATCAGCGCTGATAATTACCACAGATGCCGGGTTGTTCTCGCCGTGCTTCCACTCCATGCACTCAATGCCGCACTTCTGAATCCGCTCAACCAGATCCTCAATCAGCGCTCGATACGGCACTACAACCACCGTCACCCCCGGCCCCTCCACGCAAGCCGGCAGCGTGAACAGTAAGCTCTTGCCTCCGCCAGTTGGAAGCACAACAATCAACGGCGTCTGCTTCTCCAGCACTGCGTGCAGAGCCTGCTCTTGCTCAACTGATCGGAAGCCAACGTCTTGCTTGCCCAGCACCTGCTGCAGCCCTCGATGTATTGCGTCTGCTCGCGGATCAGCTACTCGGACGTCTTTCTCCCTCGGTGCCCCAGCAAACGCCAACGGCATGCTGTCGCTCAGCGGTCTCTTTGCCGTCCTGCTCGGCTCTTCGTACCTCGCACCGCTTCCATCTACCCCTAAGAAGCGGTGCCATGCTATGCTCAACAATCGGAACGCATCAATCGATCGCACGCTCAGATGCTTAACAATATCAATCGGCACGCTGTAGTTGCCTACCCCCATTACAGTTGTGCGTGAGTTCTGCAGCTCAAGAACGTCTTCCCCGTCGTCGTCTACTTCCGCCTCTTCGATCTCGCCCACCTCGTCCTGATAGCCCTTGCCAAACGACTCCCCCACTTTGACTCGCCCGATGCCTACTGCAGTGTGCCGATAGTCGAGAGTGTGCAGCTTGACTCCAAGCCTCTTCGCCGTCTCGCGGTTGAGTACCCTCGTAAGCCGGCCAGTATCCCAAGCGCCCTGCGCGTCGTGCCACACGTAGTCGCTGTAGCTGCCCCCTAGCACCTGTAGCGTTAGATACTCCTTGAACGGCTGTATGTACACCAAGTACACGGCCATCACCTGCCCCAGCTGCGGCGGCAAGAAGCGCGGCACGATCTTCGGCTTGTCCCACTGCGACTGCGACTTGTGATAGCGGACCACTGTCATAATCTGCCCGTCTATCACGAAGATGTTGCGGTCCTGCAGTATACCGTTGCGGTGTCTAATCGTAGTAATCTCCGACCCTCTTCCCGGCTGCCCTGATGTAACGTGCACACTGCAGAGCAGCAGCTCCAAGAACCGGTCTACTTGCCTTAAGTACCGCTGCACCGTCTTAACGCTCCAATGGCCGTCGGCGCGCTTGAGCCGTAGTCCACCGTCAGTAGTCATTGCTCTCGTCAGCATCCAAGCAAGTCCGCCCTGGAGATTGTTGCTCGGCGTGTTGACAAAAGACATGCCTCGTTTCGTGAACGTAACGTCGTCAACTACTTGCTTCAGATTGATAGCGACGCGCTCTTCGTTCTTCTCCATCCAGCACAGCTCCCACAGCTTATCTGACGTTTCTGCTATCAAGTCCTGCGCCATCTTGCAGAAGCGGCTGATCACAATCGGCCGGCCGTTGAGATAGAACGTCTGCTTGTCCTCTGACCAGTACGCGTTGCCAGAGTTGCCAGCAGTAAGACCAATAAACTTCCCGTACGCTAGCAAGCTGAGCATCTCACTCATCGGCGTAAATGTGCCGTCTGCTAAATATTTTCGCCGCATCTCTATAAAATAGTCGCGGTCTTGCTCTGTCTGTGTATCGCGTCGCGAGCCTGGAAGCAGCCTAGCTGCTCCAATCACCCGGGTGCAGTACACCATGCCAGCTAGCATGTACGAGTAGTTCTTCGCCGTCCGCAAGCGCGCCATCTCGGGATCAATCCCAAGCACCGCAAGAAACTGAATAAGACCAGTAGACAGCGGTTCTGGATGGTACGTCACGAAGACAAACGAGCTGATTGACGCTATAAGCGCCTCCATCTGAGCTCCCCTGTCATCGCCATCAAGCGTGTCCCACAGCGTGTCAGCACGTCTCCGTTGTTCTGCAGTGAATGTAAACAGCTCACGCGCGTCCTTCATCTTGTCTACTGGTCCCTGCCTGCGTATTGTGCGTTGGGACCGCAGAGCGTTGCTTCCGTCTTCGCTGTCCTCCTCGCTGTCAGAGCTGCTGTCAGAGCTGCTTTCGGCGCTGCTGTCGGAGCTGCTGTTAGATCTACTGTTGGGGAGAGTAAGCGCTCGCCCTATTGCGCGCTTTAGTTGCTGCTCATTGTCCTCTATCACACGTAGATAGAAGCACACAAAACGAACCATGTAGCTCGCGTACACACTCTGACTTTCTGGGTTCTGCAATCGAGATAGCGGCCGGGGGTCCACCTCAGTCTGTTTTGCACTCCGCAGCCAGCGCCGTACTTCTTGCGGAAGCGTAGCCAGTCCCTTTACGCTTCTCTCCACTAGCCGCTCGGTCAGCTCAGCAGCTAGCTTGATCTTGTCTTCGCTTTGATCGGGCTTGCGGGCTTGATACGCTAGATGCACGAGATTTCGGTCCTTCAAGAACTCCAGCCAGCCTGTACGCTTAAACCAACCCGTTTTGTCGGTCTTCGCAGCCTCTTCAAGTGTTTGAAGCTCTTCTTCAACTTCTTGTCGTGTCAGTTTGTACTCAGCGAGCAACCCAGAAACAGTGTTCTCTACTCCCGCGTTTTCGTTAATTTGAGCATCTGCCAAATTAACAATAAAATATTTTTGCAGCCCCCCGCTGCGAAAGAAGCTCTGAACTTTTACAGTGTTATAGAGCAAGCTTTTCTCTCCTACCCATGCTTGCTGGTGAATTTTATTGCAGTGCATGCGCATCTGATCTTTGTTTGTAGTAATCCACCCGCACGCCTTGCACTGCACCCCATTAAGCGGTTTCCCTAGCTCTTCTATCGGCTGCGCGGGCTCATCTGGGTTCTCAACTTCGCTTGGCGGTACAGTTTCAAAGCAGCTAAATCGTTCGATAATCTGTCGCCGCAGTGTAGCAGATACAGCGTGATATTTCCGAAGATGCGCATCAAGACTAACAACTGCTGTACAATGCTGCTTGCACACTAAGACGCTATATTCTTCAAGAAAACAGAAGAAGTCGTCGCAATTGCTAATTGTAAGCTGCCGGGGCCATTGATGAGTAGAGCTGCTGTTGCTTTTGTTGATGCTCTCAAGATCTGACTGCTGCTGAGTGGGTACCCGGCTGTCCCACACGAACTCCATTGTGGGGAAACCCTAACCCAGAAACCCTACCCCTACTTACCCTAACGGCACAACGTTTCGCGAGATAAATAAGCGAAACTTTCAGCGTCGCTGCAAGAGATACGTAAGAATCAGGTTTGTATGAGGCGTTTGTCTGTCCAGATTAAAAAAGAGTGTGACGGGGAGGTGTTAGGGTAACGCGACGGATACGCAAAAGAAGTTCAGGGGAACGGCCCAAAGCAGAGCGCTATACCTATTTCGCCACGACTCCCTGTCGCCGTCACGCCTTCATAGCGGAGCTAGGGTTAAACTTCCTGCCTATAGCTAATTAAGGAAGAGGAGGTTCCTAATTATGCTATAAAGTAGTATACACAAACATACTCTAAGTACTAAAAAATAAGACAGTCTTATGCTACGCTTTACTAAGCGTAACACTGTCTCTAAATATCTCTAGAATCTTCAACTATATGTATAGTTAGAGAGTAGTAACTTAGCTTTCTTTAAGTTACTAATAAAGGTAGACGTAGCCCTATCTATTATACTAACTTATTCTACAGTTGCACTGCTTTATTCTATATAACTACAGTACTACTAGTATGTTAGATATATTCAACCCTTGTACATATGCTAGTATAAATCTTTTTTAACTTAGACTCCTCTAATAGTCTATATAAAATAGTAAAGAGAAAGTCTCCTATAAAGAGGGGGTTCCTAACTACACTACGCAGTAGTAAGCTAAAAGAACTAAAAATACAAAATCTAAAAGAAATACTAAGCTGCTTTACTAAGCGTTTTTCAACCTAATTAGGATCTGCCTACTATGCTATATAGTCTTTAAAGTTAGGGTTAGTGTTCCTCTAGAGCTTATTAATACGCGTCCTCTAACGTTAACGAACTCTATTACCTAAATTTAGCATCAATTTCCACGCGCAATTTATTATTATTTTACTTCAAAATTGCATACAGAATTGGAAACTGCTGGCTGCAGGTCCTGCGTAAGTTGCATTAGTATTAGAGTACTAGAACAGCGAACGATTACACTCTGAAAAAGCGAACGATTGCACTCGACTGTCCGTGCACGCGCTAAATATTTTGGTGCAAAAGCGAACGATTGCACTGTAATCGTTCGTAGAATAATGTGAGTCTAAGTCTTAGCGAATAATGTGAGGCTTCTATCCTTAGTAAAATAGGATTAAGGCAGACTAGAGCCTAATACTATCAGCTATTTAGTAGAGAGAGTACTTGAACAAGTTGATTTAGGTTAATCTAGGAGTCCTATAGAGGCTACTGCTACTTACGTTCTGCTCTAACTAATGCTACTTCTTCTCACTCCTGCTGGGTATTCAGAGCCTTGTTCTGGCTAAGGTAGTGGGCTGCCATGTACTTCTTAACCTGAGTATGACATTTCTCGTGTATCTTCATGTTGGGTTGACTGATGAATGCCATTCCACAGTGACAGCAGACATACCTCTGATCAATGATAACCCGCTCAGGATACGTAGTCTTCCTTCCATACTGGATCACACGCTTGTGGCGCACTGTCTCCTTATGCTTCCGAAGGTTTGCTGCAAATACAAAGTCGTTGCTGCATTCATGACACCACCCACTAGCTCCAGTGCGCTTTTTTGGACCATGTTCTTTGAAGTTGTGATCCCTCATCTCTGCGACGCTGGAGAACGTCATCTGGCAAGGTTCGCAGGTTGGTTGCCACTGAAGCACCTGTCGCTCAATCTCAAGCATATCCCGGCCGTAATTAAGTAGGTTCTGGTGACTCTGTGTAGATGTGTGCGCTGTAAGCTGGAACTGTGATGGAAATCCCCACTTGCAGACTGTACAGTAGAATTGTTTACTTTCCACTTTCAACCGGTTCCTCTCATTTGCTTTGTCTTTGCGGTGCTGGGTCATGAAAGCATCGTGACGCTTCTCTTTTGCCTCCATGTAGTCAGCCATAGCTGGCGTAAAAGTACGACCGTCGATACCTCTAATGCCCTCAGTGATAGCGAGACGATAGCACAGTCCCTCGTACTCCTGAGATGCTATCTTCCAACGACGTAAGCGAGGTGCCTTCTCAACTCCCGCAGCTGGATTGGGTACCATGGTCCAGAACGACAAAGCCAGGACAGTTTCCATCGCAAGGAACAAAGCCCGGTAGAGATAAATGCGACCCGGTTTTGCTGCTGGGGCCCAGCACAACAATCGCTGCTTAGTGACAGTAAAGCCTTCGTTCATAGCTGCAAGGACGTGTGGCGGTACTGAGTCAAGCGCCTTGTAGTCTCGAAGCCGCTTCAGTCCTCCCATGCCATGGAACGCTGTGCCACTTCCAATGTAGACCTTTGGGCGTACACCAATCTTCTCCAGCACAATCAGGTAAACAATCCATTGCTTCCGTGCTGCAGCAAGAGGCAGGGCAGAGAAGTCTTGCAGGGTAGGTGGAGACTCGGATTCTAGCAGAGCTAGAAGGTCGGGGGCAAAGCAGACTTGTGCCTCAGTAAGTACAGCAGTAAACACATCTTTGCTAGGAAAAAGCTTGGCGTACAGAGCGTTCTTGTACTTTGCAGGAACATCGGAAAGTAGCAGCCAGCTCATATCAGCAACGTGAAGCGCAATAGCGGATAGGCCTGTGTCTCCTAGTAGCTCCTGGTTTGTATCGTAAGAATCGACATCGCTGTCCTCTTCTGTGTAGAAGCAATCAGGGAGAGAGTTATCCTTAGCTTTAACACAAGACACTTCAGTATCGGGGTTGTTTGGTTGCTGACTGGACTGGTCTTCGTCATCTGCGCTGACAAGCAGAGCTGGCGGCGCTAGCTGTATAAGTTGCTGGCCCTTTGCTGATCGCCTGGACTTCTCTTGTACGGCAAGATTGCTGCATAAGCCAACATAGTCTAGCTCTTCCAAGTCCCAAAGACAAAATTGAGATGCGTTGATCTTCTTGCTGTCTGGAACCATCATTCCGAGCGCCAATGTAAGAACTGTCTCCAGAACGACTAGCATAGATCGACAGCGCTCAGCATCAGCATCGTTGGAACCAGGGATGGAAATTCGGCACAACGTGCCTACACGCGTGATTCTCCAACCACTAATAACAGCAGCTGCAACTCGCTTTGACAGTCCTACCAGTGAAGGTTGTGAAGAGGCTGACTTAGTGTAACAACGGAACCGCTCCCCAGCGCCATAGTCCCGGGATAGAGTGCAACTGCCGACATAGCCGTAAGGTCGCTCGCCTGCTTTCTCGAGAACAAGGATATAGACTACCCAGTTGCTGTATCCATATCTGGGAAGGGCCTTCAACTCAGCTACTGTTGGCGGATTGTCTGACTGGAGGACAGCTGGCAGGCTTGGACTGAATTGAAGTTGCGAATGCTCCATTGTTGCAACCAAGTCTGCTTTGGACGAGAAATGATTTCGGTGGGTAGGGTTGCATGTAAGCAAAGCGTCTGATAACAGCTCCCAGCCCATAGAGGCCAGATTATCGACCAAGGCTGCACTGTTATCGGCACTGCTAGAAACAGTATCGCCGTACTGGTAAGCAGCTGCCACATCAGTGGAGAGTGACGATAAGTTTGATTGGGCCTGCATGTCTGCCATTGCCGCTTCTTGAGTGGTAGACTTAGTCTGCTGCGTTTTATTAGCAATATGGCAAGTTGACGGTTGAAGATGGTTATCTACTGGGTCCGAGGCATCCGATGTACTGGATAGAGAGCGTTTGACGTTGAAATACTGGCTGATCAAATTCTGCCGCTTAGGTGGCGGCATTTTCGATGTGCGTAGGCGCAAGGCGTAGGTTGGTTGAGTTGAAGTTGGGTTGAGTCGAAGTGGGTTGGTTGAGTTGAGGTTGGGTTGTGAGAAGAAAGATTGATCGTCACTAGGTTTGGTATAAGGAGATTTATAAGCGCACTAGTCTTATACATAAAAGTGAAGGGATTTGGACTGAGTGAAAGAACAGATTGCAGTGAAATCGCAGTCTAAGTATTGCGCCTTACTACCTTATCCGGTACTACAGGTATCTCTCTCAACTAAACCAAGTTGAGACGATTAGAAATCAACCTACGAATAATGTCTTCAACCTTTGGCCTTCAACAACCAGGTAACACCTCATTGCTATTCTCTCCGAGTTACATTACGAATACTAAATATCTTTAGCTTGGACCTTTGGCCCTAGTTACTCTCAGCCACTGGACCCAGAATTTGACTTTTCCCCAACTGAGTTCAAGCAGTTGGCTGATTGGGCAGCAGAAATGGTCAACGCAATGCCAATCATCCGCAATGAGTTTCATCCCCCAGTCAAGCTAACGCCAGTTGGCCACATTCTTTGCTACTCTACTGCTGCTGCTAAGGGCTGCGAAATTCAGAGGGCTGGCAATGACCCTAGTGGCGTAGAAGATGCCAAGGTAGGATCAGTCTGGAGCACTATTGCTCTAGAGTGGCCTGCAGGCACCCCTGTTGTTGGTATAGTTGCCTCTCCAATGAACAACGCTTCTGAACGGGGCCGTAAGAAGAACGCATTGAATGAGTGGCATGCTGTAGCTGTGGCTAGGGATGGAAATGATCTGTGGGTTCATGACTCTAGTTACTACCCTAGTAATACTGTGTCTTCAGGTCACCCACAGTTGAGGAATCTTGCAGGCCATTCGATGGTGAGGTACCTTGCTAAGCAGAAGGGTATCACCGGGGTTTGGGTCCAAGGGCCACCTCCTGCGTTTGCTAGAGACCAGCAGCAATGCATGGGAAGATCAGCTTTGTGGGTCTTTCAGACTCTTAAAGGTGATCTGCCCTGGCCTCCCAACTCTCCTGGCTCAGGTGGTAAATGGACCTACCACTCTACGAGCTAGTTGTTGCTGTTTGAATTTGAGAAGAAGTTGGCACAGCTAAGCTTTTAGGGTTGCTATAAGGCCCAAATGTTAAGTTAAAGAAAATCCGAGCGCAGCATTAGAAAGCCGCGTCTTTGCTCTATTACCACTTGGATTGTGCAGCGATTCCTACTACTCTACCGTACTGCTTTTTGTCACTTCTCTTTGCTAGCTCTACTGAGGCAGCGGCGGTGAAAGCAGGGCTAAACTAATACCCAAACTGTTCTTAACTATTAATACAATAGCTTCTTGTACAGTAGCACAGACTATAGGATAGGGTTCAACTTAAGGTTTTGGTTGGTTCGGGTACAGTACCCGAGGCGCTACTAGGAGGAACACCAACTATACTGCGCTTCTACCTGCAGCAATCTACACGTCCCTCCTCCCAAGCGTACAGTAAGCAGCACATATAGCTGGCGCTCTTCTCGTCTATCTTTGTCTTCTGCCCTAGCCATGCTTTAAGTCTCTCGCTGTAGTCTTGCCCTGCTACAGCATATTTCTGTAGCTGTTGCTCTAGCCACAACAGACACGCCTGCTTCTGCAACGCAAGCAACGCAGCTACTGCATACTGCAAGACTCTGTCCCACTGACAGAGCGCGTTGCGTCGTCTCTGATACTCGTCGGCACTGCTGCTCTCTTCCCACCGGTTGCATATGGCCTGTGGCGCCCAGCAGTAATTGCATCGGGCAAAAGCAGCCCATTTGATGCTGTGCGTCCACTTTATGCTCTCTTCTACAGCGCGTATTTGCGACTTGCTGGCTTTGGGGCAAGCCGTCCATTCGTGACTAGCTGGCCTAGCTTCAATAGCCATGCAGATAATGCATACGCCTCTCCAGCGACCAAAGTGCTGCTGGAGTCTATCTAAACTGTATTGAGCCTCTTCTCTGCGGCGACGGAGTTGGATCTCTACCCTCTGCTCCTCAGCAGCTACTAACATCTTGAAGCGGGCTTGCTCGGCTTCTGCTGCGGCTGCAGCCGTCAACAGCTGGACAGGGCCCTCCTTCTCCACCTTCCGCTTTGTGCCGCGCGGATGCTGCTCGCACAGGTCACACTTTGCCTCGCCAGCTTCACACCTCTCTCGATCCTGTCGGCCGTCCATGTGCCTGTCTATAGATATTCTTCTGCATGCATTAGTTGACAGAAACTCCTCTGCAGGTGACTTCAGCTTGTTCCCCAGCGACTTTTCTTCCTGCCTGCTCTTGTTCTGCCAACGCTCCCTTAAGACTATAGCCTCGCTAGGTGCACCAGTACGCCCTGCTCGGCCACTTTCTTGGACAAAATGTATCATCTGACGGCACATAGAGACGTGAATAACTACCCTCAGCATAGGCGCGTCTATTCCAAGACTGAGCATGCTTGTAGCTGTACACAGCTTTTCTCTGCCAGACGTAAAGCTGCGAACCATGCGGGCCTTTTCGTCGTCTGTAGCCATCTCGCTGTAGTACGCCGAGCAACCAAGGTACTTAGCCAACCGCTTAGTGTCGTCTTTCCTTATGCAGAAGACAAGAATCTGCGCTTCAAGGCCATACTTGTCTCTCTTAGCAGCGACCAGAGCCGCAAGCGTGTCTGTAAGCGTACCGCGCTCATAATCCTGCACCTGGTACGATATGTTGGTGCGTGTAGTGCACTCGTCACGGCAGATTGTCAGCGTCCTCTGGTCAAGCGCGGCAGCGTGCAAGAAGGCTGGCTGCAGTGTAGGCGGCAGCGTTGCAGTAAGGTAGATTAGCTGTATGCCCTTCTCCGTCATTTCCGCCAGCTTCAGCACGCCTGGCCGCCAGGTAGCGCTGGACTCAAGCAGGACGTGGCACTCGTCTATTACGATTCGATCCAGCTGCTGCAGCATTCTCTTCTCGTCTATGAACCTGCCAAAGGACTTCTTGACAGCGCTCTCTGGCGTAACCAGCACGATGCGAGCCCAATATGGCGGTCTCTTCCCGTCCCATTTTGCGCAGGGGATGCCTAGCTCATCGCAGCGGTCTTGTAGGCTGTCTCGAAGAGCATTCAGGGGTGCAATCACAACTGTTACGCCGCCTGGTGTGACGGACGCTGGCAACATAAACAACATGCTCTTGCCAGTCCCTGTCCCCATAATAGCCAGCACGCGCAGCTTCCGCTGGACAATGGCTTGCAGACACTCCTCCTGTTTGCCCCGATACTCGGCGTCTGGGTATCCAGTAAGTCGCTGAAACTCTGGCTTTAAATCAACTGCTGCAAGCGTTGCCCAGCGTTGGAGCGACTGTTTCTCTTGCTGCGCTATTAACGCTGCACGCACGCCAGGGTGCAAATGGCCGTCTCTCCAGGCAGAGGCAAACTCTAGCACGCGGTGCCAGTCTATACTGACCCGTCGGAAGTTCTCTCGTTCTGCTATAGTCTGGAAGGGCGACTCCTTCATCGAGCGGCCGTAGTACATCTCCTCAGTGAACAGCGTGTGGCCTGACTGTCGCGCCTGTGCGTCGTCAACCACAACCTCCTTGTTAAAGTAAAGGGCCTCGATAAAGTCGCGCGCCTGTCCGTCCTTGACCTGATCTCGATGGATGGCAGGATAGGCCTGTCGCCAGCTGCTGATGCCAAGCGCAGCGCCCATGTAGCGGAGAGTCTGTTCGCGCAGGACGCGGCGTCTACGGTCAGCGCCCCAGCATCCGTCAGGATTGGCTGGCTTGGGCTTTGTCCGGCGGGATGCCTCTTTGCTGTTGCTGCTGCTGTCGCTATTGCTGCTGCTGTGCTCAGCCTGACTCTCGCTATCCTCCCCCCACTCCTCCTCAGGCGCAGGCTCCCAGAGGAAAGCTGTGCTGTAGACAACGCCATTGTGCAGCCTTTGTAAGGCGTTAACAAACGGCCGACCCAGCCCCAAAAAGTAGATAACTAGCTTGCCTACTTCTTGTGGCACGTAGCGGTGGACAGTCTTTACTTTCACGCTGTGGCTGTACCCTTTGTGGTAGGTAGTGGTGAAGGAAACTAGGCCGCCTTCAACAAAGACGCCCCGGTAGCCTATGCCATCTGCGCTGTTTTCACATTGGACTGAAGTAATCTCGGTACCACGAGCAGGCCCTCCGCCGCTCAGATGGACGAGCGCAAAGAGCGTTTCTTTAAATCTGCGTACCCCCCTCATGTACTCACACACAGCGTTATCGCGCCACAGCATCCTAGCTGGATCCTGCGTGTGGTCAATGCCGCTGATAAATCTGTCCCGCAGCGGTGCCTCTGTCCAGATGCGGTCCCTAAGCCACGTCTGCCAGCCGTCTAGATTGTTGCTGGGATCCTTCAGGAAGCTCCAGCCTGTGGCTAGCTCAGCAGGTTGGTCGACTAGCTTCTCTACGCACAGCTCTGGCAGCGGAGTTGTGCCTGGACGAACGACGTCTCTCTCATCTAGGTCTAGGAGCAGGACGTCCTTGAGCAGCTGCAGCCGCGCTGTCTCGCACAGCCCCTTCACCGCAGACCGCAGGTCAGCCAGCGTAAAGCCCTGCCCGTCAATAAGAAGACGGTCCCCGTCCCAAGAAACAGTGCCAGGGTTAGCGTGCTTCTTTCCCTCTGTCCGAGCTAGAGTACGCAGACGCAGCATCCGGTTCATAGGACTTGGCGCAGCCCTGCTGTAGTCGCAAAGCGTCAAGAACTGCTCTGACATCTCCCGTACCAGCTCATACATACTAGGTGCTGTCTCTGCGTGTTTAAGGAGCGCCTCCTCTCGCTGGAGGTGTGCATAGTAGACGACCATCACCTTAGAGGTAGTTACAAGAGCAGACATTGTAGATGAAAACTCATGTGCTTGCGCCCATCCACCACCGTAACTGTCCTCCTTTAGACCAAGGACAGCAATACTGCTTAGCAAAGCGCTCTCGTGCTCGTTGCCTAACAGCTGATGATCAAGAAGGGCGATCCACAGACGCAGACAGGCTACTTCTAGCTTCTTGCTCCTCCCAGCATCTTGTAAACGTGCTTTGTGCTGGAGGGAACACAGGCGCGCATCCTGCCGGCCAGTTAATTTATAAGGTGGCCGATCTGCCTCCTTATGCGTCCGCCACAGGTAGCAGAGGATCTGGGCCAGCCTCCGGCTGTACTTTCTAATCGTAGCTACCTTGTGTCCTGCGTAAAAAGGCCGCTGGTTGGAATCCGCACCTGTCTCGCGACGCTCAATAATTTCCCGCACAGGCCTGCTGGCAAGCTTGCTGCTCTTAAATGCCTTGCACACGACTCTCTGCATAGCCTTGCACGCATCTGATAACGCAAGCTCAGAAGGCTCCTTCTCTTTCCCACTACGTGCATCTTCTGTCTCTTCTGGCAGCCGCCTAGCGTTCAGGAGCGATACCCTAGAGCAACCCTCTAGGTGAGGAATCCACTCGGTTAGCTCTAACCACGGATTGGCTTGCTGGCGAATAGACGCTGTAATCACCCTCTGCGCTGCTGCTGCCTTCTCTTCCTCCTCTATACGCAAGAAGTCGGCCGCGTATACCTTAGGACCGTCTTCTATACTTTGGCTAGGGGTACAGTCTTGTACCGCAATATAGGCAGGCCAACCAACAGCTCTAAACAGGCGCTGACAGGGCTGGCTGTGTTTCCACATTCGATTGCTTGTGTGTACGCTCTTCTGCCTCATATCTCCTCCTCGCTTCTGCTGGTTTCCCCAATTATGCTTCTCCTTGCAGTGCTCTTGCATAGTCCGCACAGCTGTACACACGTACCAGCACCTGTCCTCTGCGCACAGCAATCCATCTTTGTTGTACGTGAGGTTGGGTAGTCGCTCCTTCGCTATCTTAGGAACGCGTACCTCTGCTGGCGTCCAGGCAAGGTCTGACAGCGTGCGTGCAGCAGCAGCGACATCTTTTCGACTTATCGCAGGCACCTTTGGGTGCCGCTCCCTAAGGTGCGTGCGGATCTGTGCTGGGGGTATAGCAATTCCACAAGGCTTGCATATAATAACTTGAAGTGTAGGGTAGTGGCTAAACAGTTGCACGAAAATGTCCATTGTGAGTAGACAAGTCTAGGAGAGCGTAGCTGCAACATCCGCACATATTACTTTTCTAGGTGTCCCTTCTAATTAAATAAGTTTATTGCTTTTCCGCCTTTGCTGGCGCCGATTGGTGCGATAGCAGGGTAGGCCAGTCTACGGTTTGACTTTCGGTCTAACTTTGAACGTTTCTCAGGGGCTGGACCCCTAACCTCCTCTATGCCTTCTCTTGCACAAGCTTTTGTCCTTAATCTATACTTCTAACACAACACCTATTTCATATGCACTGGTCTACGTTGTTGTACAGCGCTGCTGACAGCAGCGACGGCGGACCCCGAAGCTTTCCTATTGCTAACGAGGCTGATGTAGTCAGGAAGTATGGCTACGCGCCGCCTAACGAAGACTATGAGAAGCTCTTCTTCCGCAGAGCAACCATTTCTCGCTCACAGCGCGATGAGGACGCCCCTCGGAGCAGCGCAGGATGGCTGGTCCCTGGTCCCAACGATGACGACAGCTGCGCCTTGTGCAAGCCTATTTTCATTGCGAACTCACTCCTGTCAGCAATTTGGCTGCTGCGTGAAACGCTCCCAGAGGGCACTCTCTCTAACGACGGTTGGAGCTGCCTTGTTGATGGGGCTCAGGTAGTTGCGGATGAAGGCGTACTAGCAGCGCCGCCGTCTGCACAACAGTCTGCTATCTCTTCTCTGTTGGAGCATAGGAAGCGGCAGACATCCTCTCCAGCGCCACGTTCCTCTAAGCGCGCGCGCGCAGAGGAGGCTAAGAACCCTACTGCTAGTCAATTACTACCCGATAATGATAGTGTGCCAGAAGCTCAACCAGCAGAGCGGATAACCACCATCACCAACCACAACCGACGCGCTGAGCGAGACCGATGTCGGAAGCTGGAGTTGTCCTGCAGCAAGAAGCGCCATAAGCTTGGCCTAGTAGAGCCTGGAGAAAAAGTCTCCGCGCAGGAGCGTGCAGCCTACAATTCTATTCTGCAGCACGATGAGCTGGCTATTGCCTGGATCATTAAGCAGCCAGTCTCTGATGACTCTGGCGAAAGCTTCTACAGTGCTGCTCGAACCCCCTATTATACTGCGTGCACACTCTTAGAGAGAGCGCGCGCTCTTGGCAATCAATCGTCTCGATACCACGCTGCACAGTTCCTGCAGTCCTGGCGGCAGCGTGGCTCACTGTTCAGAGACCAGGCTACCTCGAATCAAAGCCAGAGCAGCTTTATAAACGACAGAGATGCAAGGGGTACGCAGCTGGTAGCTGCCTTTGAGCCTCAAGCAGTTGATGCCGCCTTTAGCTTTGCCTGGGATATGTGCAATCGGTCAGAGGGAGAGATGGCGGCTGTTCACATTGAATATCGATGGGCAGCAGCACTTCTGGGCCAGGCGTACGTCCAGAAGGTAGCACAGATTAGAGCAAACGATATTGAGACTAGTAGCGCTCGGGGGCGCAACCGCTACGGTAAAGGAAATGTCCGGAAAGAAGCGCTTATTAGTTTATTGCAGCTAGTCTGCCCACACCCTTCAGACAAAGACAGGTTAGTCTTTAGGAAGCGGCTTGCTAAAGCAATGCGGTGGTATAATGTCACTCAAGAGTTGGGATGGGGCAGCCTTACCCTGATGCCGCACGACCAGATACCAAACTCGTGGATTGAGTCAACTCTCAAGGTTGGAGAATTGAATGTCTGGGCTCAACTGGTTGAGAGAGAGAATCCAGACGTTTACAGTGCGAGCTTAGCACTAGACGCCTGGCTTGGACCAGAGGGCATTGCTGGTGGGTCAATCCGTGACAAGGAGACGCTGAGCATTGAGAACGAGGCTACGGCTACAATCTATGAGTTAGAGGAGATTGAAGATAGTGAGGGTGACGATATTGGAGAAGACCTAGAGCCTTCCCAGGTGCAGAGAGTCTTAGCAACTCCTTCGCCTGCAAGATCGTTGCGTCAGCGAACGTTGCTTGAGCTGTTCCGTCCTGTGTAGCTATAAAGATACTCTAAATAGACATTCTTTGTCTGCCTGTTGTGCTGTACAGTCTTTAGGGTTAGGGTTAGTGTTAGTGTTAGTGGTCCTCTAGAGCTTATCGATACGCGTCCTCCAACATCAACGAACTCCATCACCTAAACTTTAGCATCAATTTCTACGCGCAATCTATCATTTTTTTGCCTCAAAATTGCACACAGAATTGGAAACTGCTGGCTACAGGCTCTGCGTAAGTTGCATCAGTATTAGAGTACGGGAACAGCGAACGATTACACTCTGAAAAAGCGAACGATTACACTCGACTGTCCGTGCACGCGCTAAATATTTTGGTGCAAAAGCGAACGATTGCACTGTAATCGTTCGTAGAATAATGTGAGAATATAAAGAAGAGGTTTTATTGTATAAGCTAGTTATTAAGCTTGTTACGTTTACTATAGTAAACATTAGGCTTGTTAATAACTATGCTGTTGTTGCTTAGAAGGTTAGTTATGTTAGTATTGCTAAGGGTAGTATAGGATCCTAAAGTAGTACTTATCTTAGGGGTGTTTAAAGTATTAAAGTTGTACTTTTAAGCAAAGCTTATAAAGCACTATTCTATTAGTTCTTAGAGATAAGTACAGTCTTAAGATTCTAGGTAACGCTTAAGGGAGTGCTAAGTGTATAGAGGGGACTGTGTTGCTCTAGCAGGTAACAATAAGTAGTATAAGCAATCTATCTATCTTAAAAGTAGAGTTAAGATCTAAAGACAAACTTAATTAACTAAGTTAAACACAAACTATAAGGGTTGTGTTCTTATAAAATATATACTGCTATAAGATCCTTAGTTAGCGTTGTTAGAATGCTAACCTTATAATAATTAACGTAAGGTAAATCCTCTTTACTTGCTAAAGAGTAAGTTCAATCCTTCTTACTTATCTAAGAGTAAGGTAGTTACGTGTTATAATCCTCCTTACGCGCTAAAGAGTAAGGTGAAGTCACGTAACCTTAGGCTGCGCCTATTTTGTTACTAGCCTATTGCAGGCTGCGGCGCGTAGTTGTAGGAAATATAGAAATAACTAACTGTGAGATTAGGGATCGTAACACCTGTGTTATATAAATAAGCTTAGAGGACTAAGCTAGTATAAAAGAGAGATAGTGTTACAATCTAACAATATAGAACCCTTTGTTAAAGAATTACAAGCTACTGTACAGCACAGCAATAGGACGCACAACAGGAGAATTACAAGTAAGCAAGCAAAGAGGTATAAGCAATATAAGTAGATTATAAGTTACGTAACTAAGTAATTAGACTTAGCGCAATTAGTATAATTAATAATTAGTGTAATTAGTAATTAGTGCGATTAATAATTAGTGTAATTAGTACTTCCTAAACTACTAATTACTCTGCATATCTCTTAAGTATATAGTTAGTAGGAACACGACTCTTACAGTCTGTGTTTAACTTAGTTAATTAAGTTTGTCTTTGGATCTTAACTCTACTTTTAAGATAGATAGATTGCCTGTACTACTTATTATTACCTACTAGAGCAACACAGTTCCCTCTGTACACTTAGCACTCTCTTAAGCGTTACCTAGAATCCTGAGACTGTACTTATCCCTAAGAACTAATAGAATAGTGCTTTACGAGCTTCGCTTAAAAGTACGACTTTAACACTCAGTGGCATAACTTGATTACGGGGCGCGGTCCTTTATTCGTACGTGATCTGTCCAACATCAAAGTCAACTTGCATTTTTGCAACTACGCCGCAGAGGCGTCTTTACGGGTCGCGCTGTTTAAGTGTGTGCATTTTAGAATTCTCTCATGTGACAACGCCAAGATATTGCTGGGGCGCTTATCACAGCTCATACGAACCTCATTCCGCCATTTGCATGGGTAAAGAGGGCCGGAGGTATCTACTGCAGCCGCGATACGGGGCGTAGAGGCAATTCGGAAGCTCGAGAGAATGCCAAGGAAGATGTCTGACCAGAAAATCAATTACGCTTTTAACCGGCACGAAGGATCATTGCGCTAGCGCGGCGGCCCGCAAGTTTCTAATGTGTTCGTAATCGATTGAGCAAAGATCGTCTAGTCCTGCCACAAAAAGTACCATGCAATTCGTTCGCTGCTCAACAAGGTCACGAGCCGCAACACGGTCTGGAAACAACTTCTTAAGAAGCAGACACACCTGAGATTTTTCTATGCTACAACAATCGAATACAAGAATTATAGATAGAGGTCATCTCTGCATTTTATACTGTAAAGGTTTTCCCAGGGCCCACCTCATCGACATGCTGTGTTACAGAGTTCACAAATGACCTTCCTAAAAGCCTTTGGTATAAAGCGGTACAGTTGAGTTAATGCTTCCACAGGGTTGACGTCGCTACCATACGTTACCGCGCCTTGCCAGTTTGACGAGACACCGACCAGCTTTGAAGGATTCAGGTTGAAAGGAATAAGCACTAACGGACGCAAGTCAGCAGTGTTTCTACCTGCTTAGTGCTCCACGTACTGTAAATGATTACCGATTAGAAAGTCAGATTCAAGGATCCCTACCCAATCTTGCATATGGCGCGGTGTCTGGTCGAAGCTGGTGAGACGCAGTATCCTGAATGCGAAAACCATAAGAAGCAGCCACATCGCACTTTCTCTTAATCTCACATTATTTGTCTTTTGACTGTACAAAGGGACGTCATTATGGAGCTCGAAAGTCACACAAAGGCTAGAGGTGCCAGATCCTCAGTTGAAGAAGCTGGCCCTAATAATTGCGACCGAGACGAACAGGATCTAATGCGCTTGGGTAAGAAACCGGTGCTGAAACGCAACTTTGGTTTTGTGCAAATTCTCGGGTTTTCTTGCACCGTTTTGGTTACTTGGGAGGGAATCCTGCAGTATGTCAACATCAATTCGAACTCGGAAGAGATGCCTTTGCTCATTCAGTCGCAGAGTATCAACCCCAAGTCTGTTGAACGGCGGTCCTGCAGGTGTCTTTTGGGGATATATCCTTATATGGATTGGGTCAATCTCAATTTACACAGTTTTATCAGAGCTATCCTCTATGGCCCCCACTGCGGGTGGTCAGTACCAGTACGCAATTCTTGATCTAGACTTTCATACGAGCGACTAACGGCGATCAAGCTGGGTCGCTATGCTAGCACCAAAATCGTGCAGCAAGTTCTTAAGTTTCATTACAGGATGGGTCACATTGATTGGATGGCAGGCAACGACCGCATCTTCTGCTTATCTTGCTGGAACCATCCTACAAAGTACTATCCTGATGTTGGATGCCGATTACTCTCCCAAGCCATACCAGGCTATGCTGTTGGGATGGGCAGTACTTGCCTTCTCAGTTACTATCAACACGGTCGGCAGCAAGACTCTAGCACACTTCGAAGGCTTGATCTTGATACTCCATATCCTAGGCTTCTTTGCAATCTTAATCCCTTTAGTGTATCTCTCAGATCATAACGATACCTCTATATTCACAACATTTGTTAACACAGGAGGCTGGTAAGATCTTGTTCCCACGTTGTCTGAACTGAAATCTCTGAACATATGTTTATCTATAGGTCAACTCAGGCCCTCTCGTTCATGGTCGGCTTACCATCTTCAGTATTTGCTCTTGTCGGTTGGTAGCCCTGGAATACTGCCGATATAGAGACCCTCCGCTAACGATACCAGGTGTCGACTCATGTGTTCATGTAAGACGATAACCAAAACCTTCTTCTACTTGCGCTCAGTATATCTTAGATGGCCGAAGAGGTGAAAAACGCGACAAAAGTGGTGCCCAGAGTCATTCAGATCAGTGTTCTGCTCAACGGTACTCTTGGACTCGCAATGCTAATCGCCTACCTGTTTTGTCTTGGAGATCTGGATGATGTCGTCCAGCAATCCGCGACACTTGGATATGCATACCTTTACGTATTCTTGAAGGGTACTGGGTCGCCTGCAGGGGCCGCAACTATGGCCATGATTATGTGGGTACTTGGTGTCTGCTGTCTTGTGGGTCTCATGGCCGCAACATCACGACAACTATGGTCTTTCGCAAGGGACAACGCCGTTCCGTTCTCCACAAATATCATCAAGGTATGTGCCCACTTCAATGGCGAATGCAGAGGACGACTGACAGCTCCAAGCTTCACCCACAGACGAGGATACCTGTAAATACTATCGCCATCACGGCTGCTATCTCCGTGCTACTATCGCTCATCAACCTTGGATCGTCGGTTGCATTTGCCAACATCGTGAATCTCAGCATAGGCGGTCTCTATGCTTCCTACTTCATCGTTTGCTCCCTTCTCCTTTGGAGACGTCTTCAAGGAATCAGTCGTTATAATCTACGCGCTGCGATGATCGGCCCAGAATCCCTGCAGTGGGGTCCCTGGAGAGTTCCTGGAGTACTTGGCGCAGCAAACAATCTGTTTGCTTGCGTGTACTTGATAATACTGTGGTTCTTCTCTTTCTGGCCAGGCTCGGTCCAGGTCAATGCGCAGTCCATGAACTTCAGCTCGATCACTTTTGGAGGGACAGTGCTTTTGGCGGTCTTGTGGTATTTTATACGGGGAAAGAAATCCTACAATGGTCCGATTGTTGAAGTTGACTTATAGTACTTGTACAAAAATCAATAGCCATGTTCGGGGTTGCTGTTTCCTCAACGAAGATTGTGTTGGCTATAGGACATAGAATCTTGCATAGGAAGGAGAAGTAGATTCCTGAATAAGAAGGAACAGCTATCTGTAATTTTGCACGATGACTCCATACTACAACCAGAACTGTTCGACTGTTCGACAGCTTTACTGTTCACGTATCTTGTTTATACATACTATTCATAGCTTCCATGTCCTCTAATGCGTCTCTGTGGGGGTCACTATATCGATTGATTGATTGATTGATGTAATTAACGGGGTCACTATGTCAAATGAGAGAATAAAGCAGTTTCCAAACGCAATAAACAACTTGAGCCAATTTTAACGATGCAACGCTTCGCTCTGTAGTCCTGTCTTGGAAAAAAAAACCCTTTTACTCTCTACCCCTAATGCGCATCTGTACCTTCAAGTGTACTTGTACAGCGATATGAGCTAATTGCACAAGTAATCGCCCAGTATGTTGGCACATCAAATGAAGCAAAAGATCATGATGCCCTACGCGATATTTGGCGCATCATTTCATCGACTTGTAAGTGTGATCAATGCTGCAGAAGTGGTGGTCATCCCGGTCCTTCGACTTGCGGTCCCGCAAACAAGGTCTTTTCATAACCTCAGTTGTCATTCACGGTACTCAAACGTTCCAGGCCGCCTCAGGTTTTTTTTCCTTCAAGCCGGGTTTACAATAAATCTTCCGCAGATTCTCCTGACATTGAGATTTCTTCAAACCTCTTCGCGAGCGACGCAGTCCCTGCGGCCTCTCAATCGCTCGTTGCGCGGGTTAAGTCAGCTACGTAAATGTTCTTCTGAGTCGTTGACTCCGGATACAACCTCTTTGTCTTTTGAGCTAGAATCGTCGTGCTAAAGATATTTCTCGCTTCGTCTAGAGATATGGCATTTAAATTGGTAGCCATACTCAGCAGTGATTGGACAGCACTTTCTGCGAGGGGATACAGCTTGTAGAGCTTCGAATAGCTATAGATGATGAGAAGATAAAAAAATCGCCATGCTGTCTGGGATCTATCTTCAAGGACAGCGTTCGCTGCATATAGAAGCGTTGTATGCCACATGACGCTCTGGAAGATCATCCTGGGTTTGGACACGAACTCCAAGACGAGAGCTTTAAGTTCTGTAACGATATGAATAAGGCTGTGATCGTAGGCTTGCGGGTCTGCTTACGTTGTGCTGACGCCCGGAAAATGTCTCTTGGTGAACCGAAGTCTGGATGGTATACGTGAACGTAGATCTCCGTCTTACTCGCATAAGGACGGAACAAATCCGTCACAACTTGGTGGAAGCACGAGCTGAAGGGCCGATTTAGCTACAAGTGTCTTTCTACTCGGCTACTTTGCTCCTTACTGCATGTATAATACCGAAGCTGGTGCATTGCTCGTCCGACATACAATGTTCGGTAGACTAGCCATCAGATCAACCAGTTTTGCATATCTCGCATATGCAAATGCTAGCGGAGCTGGCTGTTTCACGTCAGGATTGCGCAGAAATAGAAGGGTTCCTGCATCTATGTAGTTCAATCGACAAGAATATTTAAAAGCTTCGTATCGTGGGGAAACGGGACTTTCCGAATATCTGAATATACAACGTTGGGCGTCAAAGTAGAGACCTTCCCGTGGTTGTGGCATTGCGAGTAATGGTGGATATTCTAGCGGTTGCGCAATTCCTAAGTGGACGCCCATGCTGTAGATGTCAGACATGACACAATTAAGCGGGGTAGTTGTTCTACAAACTCACTTGTATGCATTGAAAACGCCCCAAGCAGTTTGGCTATGTGCTTGTTGGTCATCTTCAGTTGCTTCATTTGTAACGAAGTGCCGCAGCTGTATGTCAGTAATTCTGTCCTCGATGCCGAACAATTTCATTCTCTTTGCCATCTCGGAAGCCTCAGAAACATAGCTTGCAGCATCGGAGTCAGCGTTCCCGTTGCTTCCTATGGCAATGAAGAGTAGCATTAAGCCAGCTAAATTGGATATAGAGTCGCTGCGATCAGTGCGCCAAAGCATCCGAGCTTCCTGCTCAAACTCGAAACTTTTAGCTGCAGCCGTAGAATCATGACCCGAATAAGTCAGCGAGGCCATTGCAAGTACACTGTTCACGAGGAAAGGCGAACAGTAGTCGCTCCGTAAATGAACAAGATCGTTCAGGAAGAGGCCCGCATCAAAGAGGTTCCGAAAGTGGTGGTCACCTTCCAGATACATACATATTGCGGCTGCGGCATAGCGTTTGGTCACAGAGACCTTCGTCCAGTAGCTGATTCTTAAATGATCCGTGAGAGGAGCAAGTATTACAGAGGTACTCGAGTCAGGAATCCGGCTCCGTATTGACGTGTTGGGATCGCTTACTCGGAGAGCATCGGTTTGTATGGTTTTGTTACCCTTACCCTCGGTAGATGGACCCATATCTTGGTCTTCGTCGTGAACTCCCGTTGCGCTAGCGTACTCAACCAGCGTTCTTTTAGATAGGATGGCGTCGTATGAAAGGTCCAAAGCAGGGTACACTGTGGGATGCCGAAGCATAAGTCTGAGTACAGCTACGCTGCACATGCGAGGTATAAAAGCTGAGGTTGAAAGGGTCACCGCCATCGAGTCCAATAATTGGCCAGTCTCGTACTTCTCCAGGACGGACAGCGAATCAGGGGATTGTCTGAGCTCGTAGAGGATAGCCTGTGCAGTTACGGGCGGCGCAGTACTCAAGGACTTGATCAGATCTGCAAAGCTCTTATTCTCGCGCAACAAAGCTTGACGCCTCGTTTCCGACTCGTCACTGGTGGGGTAACGACAACTGTTTCTTTTCCGTTCGCACGCCTTGCAGGTTGGGCGGGTACCGTCACACTGTGCACATGATGTCTCACTTGAGCAGATCAGCTTACACACATGTCACCATCATACCCTGCAGTCCAGGAACTTCTCCGAGGCCTGCCCTCACTCAAAGGCCCATTCGAAGCCCCAGATTTGACTATCTTCCCACCCACGCCGCACGAAGCTTTCATCAACTGGCTGCAATTTGCCATCAGCCACGATTCAAGGAGCCGCATGCCATGACACTCTCAACTGTGGACGAAGACGGATGTCCCGATGCTAGAGTCTTGATCCTCAAGAATCTTGACGAGCGTGGTTGGCATTTTGCCATCAAAGCCGACAGCGCCAAGGGTAAACAGATCATGAGCAACCCCGCGGTAGCGTTGACTTTCTACTGGCCTCAACTGGGTCGCCAGATCAGGATTAGAGGCAAAGCTGTGCAGTTACCGGCAGAGGATTGCGCTCAGGACTTTCTCAAAAGACCTGCAGGATCCAAAGCGACGGCGCTGGCATCGAGGCAGAGCGCAATTTTGGACAACAGAGCTACGCTAGACGAAAGGTTTCGCGAGGCTTCAGAAAAGATTGCTGTGGATCCGGATTACGTCTCCGAGAACTGGAAAGTTTTCGCCGTCGGTCCTCGTAGCGTGGAATTTTGGCAGGGCGCCACAGACCGCATGCATCAGAGATTACGATATGAGACCTCTGATGCGGGTGAACAATGGTTTCAACAGAAGTTGTATCCTTGAAATCTTCAGCTCAATGGCCCAAGAAAAAGGGAACTCGTACACAATGCTCACTCTGTCAGACTAACCGCTGACTCAATGGTAGATTGAGATTCATGAACAGCCATTCGTAGCGTCGAGAGAAGATGAAATGCAACGGATCAATATAAGGCCATTATCTTGCTGGTTGGGCTGCCTTTCACTCATTCGATGGTGGACTTGCTGTGCCTTGAATGTTGTTATTCACTCAAGAGGCCAATGGTGTATCGAATCAATCCGCCCATGCCCTCTTTATGTATTGTGCCGCAATTCCAACTTCCACGGCCCTCTCAACAAATGCCTGGAGTTATTCACTCAACCATAAGCATAGTGGATACGTTGATCTCTGACCTTCTCTATCTTTTGATTGCAGTCTCTCAACTAAACTATCCATATCTATCCAGCTACAACACAACAACCATGGCTACAAACGCGTACTTGTTGCACGATCGTGGTTCCTTAGAGCCGTATAAGCAATATCGTCAACTTTACGGTAAGCGGAAATACCAGCGAATTCATGTAAGGGTACCTATCTTCTCTATAATCTGCCTGCTTATATCTCGATAGAAACCTATGAATTCAAGCTTTCTGGACCTACTTACAGAGCTGCGGCTCGAGATCTTTAAGGACGCACTAGTGCTATCGCATCCTATCGAATTTTGGCCAGAAACGGGTGTAGCCGGCCGCGACATCTGGCAACGCAAGTATCATAAGAAGCGTTACGGGAGCATCTTCAATCGCCAGAACACTAAACGTGGTGTCCTCTGCCTCTGCAAGCAAGTCAATGTAGAAGCTGCGGAGATCTTTTATGGGAGCAACGAATTTCGCTTCTCTGGCACTAATGGATGCGTCGTTGCTGCGGCTTTTCTGCATACAATCAACCCTCGGAACGCGATGTGGCTCACTTCCTTGACGATTGCTTTACCCTTGTGGGCTAAGGAGCGTTACATGTTTGCGAGGTACAACAATCCTCTGCTTTTCATTCGATTAACGACATCCTGCAAGGGTCGTAGGCTAAGCTGAGGTATTCACTGAATCGCAGGAAGTGGTGGAGCTACGAGGCCGCGGTTGATCTGCTTGTGAGGGAACTTTATGGCGCCTCGAGTCTCAAGAAGCTCTCACTAGTCCTTCCCAACCACTTTGAGATGGACAACTGCAGCGCCTATACGACCTTCTATTGAAACTGCAGCCTGTGCGAACCGTGGATTGGGCTTGGCAACTTTATTTATTCTTATCTAGATTTGACGGTGGAGGTTGTGTCACTATGGCATGCTGCGATTGGTTCCATCCCAATCCATCATGGTCAGGTCCTGAAGCGTCTCATGACAGTGACGTCAGTGATCCATGTTGATACGCGATACCAATCGCGTGGACGGTGGTCGGTCGGAAATGCACCGTCTGTGATCTTGCCGATGATTTCAACTGTAGCCCAGTAGGGTCTAGTGTATGATCTTGTCTGATGGGGCAAAGTGTCAGATACACTTTAAACAGATCCTGTTTTAGGGTGCGCGTCATGTGTTCAGAAGGCAACAGTATCAGAAGCAAAGGATATGTTTCACGGTCCACTTGCTGTGAACGTCTTGAGACGAACTGCATTACATAAATTCGATATTTATTACAGTTCCACTGTCTTCTGCGAGTCCGTCCACTGTATCTATATATTATTGAGACTAAGATGATGCCCATTATTGCATCAGCATTTGAAGGACAGAAGCAAACGGTACCTCACACGGTACATAAAGACAAGAAAAAGCGCTTTGGCAAAGCAACATAAGGTAGATATAATATGTAGGCACTTATAAAACCACATTAGATGCTAGCTTTTGCTAATAGGTAGCGAAATCGCGCTGCGTAACTTGATATCTTCTAAGTAAACGAAAAGCTGCAGACAGGACATATGGATTGTGCTAAGCACGTAGGAAGCTAGCAAGCAGCCTGCTTGTCCTTGAGAGCTGCACTGTCATCCAGCATCATAGACAGTAGGTACAAGGCATCACCTCATTAATCTCGTGGAGCTGAGGCAGTGGGGCGTCAAGATCCTCAACCTAGCGTTAGCTTGGATGCGACCTGCTCGAATCTACTCTAGAGATACCTGACTAAGTGCGCTGCTCTGCCTATATGCATGTGATCTGTTTTAGCGTCCTGCTAGCTGGCTGGGGGTGACGAAAGACTTTCTCAAGCGCCTAAGTCCGCCGCATGACCACCCTTTTCAGGTATTGATTGTAGGAAATAAGGACTGGAAGGTAACGATCTGCTCTCTCTATTGCGCCCTCGTTCACTTGCAGGCTCTGTGTCTTGCGCGATCAACATTGCCGATGCGCGCGTATGTTGATCAAAACCCAGCATGCTTGGAAGCGTTAATTCCAGCGATTATTCTCAACCAAATCAAGGAAAACCTATAACGCAGGCAACGACTCAAGCTGCAGGAGCATTGTGCGTGTAAGGAACTGTGATTTCCTTGCAGTGTGCACTAGTTACTCATTTCTTGATGTTCCTGAAGATGCAAGGTCTATCAGCTCTTCACGCACATGTAATGCAACTTCAGGTTAGCGCATGTTGACAAAAGCCTTATACGCGGAAAACCCTTGTCCTGTACCCACCCTAATTTTGTGCAATGATGGCGTGTGTACCAATCCTTCAGGATCTCTCGCATGAACTTCGCATGAACTATAGCGTTGTGACTTTATGATCATCGGCGCTCAGAGTGACGACTCCGATTTCGACTGCACAATCCCCAAAACTTCTTACAACAATACCAAGCGCTACTCATTCGACCTGGATACTGTTCGTTTCTGTCTGAAATCTCAATCGGCCCGTGCTCGCCATTTTCTCCAGTTTTGTACCCCTGCGAAGGCTAGGCGAACAAACGAGTCAGTGTCGAACCTTATCGGTATAATTTCCCTAACTAAAGACTTTCATAATTCAGACACAATTGTAGGGAAGCCTATCGGTCGCTTGCCACAGCTGTGGCTGCAACGCCTCTTACACTATTGTATGGTCTGGAGGCGCCTACTGTGTATAAGGCAATCTTGGCTGTACATTTCCTTTGCAAGCCTCGCACACTTGGCTCAGCGCGATGAAACGTCCACCAAAACAGGTTTGATAAATGATGTTATGGTCATATCACGAACACCGCCGTCTTCAAAGACCTGCCGTGAGAGTTCGAGTCATCCTTCGTATTCACAGTTTTCAAGAGATGAGTGCATCCTTGGAGACTACTCCAACGAAGCCGTTATCTCGGCAAGCTCGGTGACGCGTATGTGCATCGCTAGTTTACTCCCGCAGTCTGAGCTGAAGCATCTCCACTTTTGTATCCCACATGTTCCGTTGACACGTCCCTTCATAAGATCAGGCGTCCGGCCCTTCCCGCCTTGTTGACACGCAGAGACTTCCCTGACTCGAGAGCATCATGCATTTGCCCTGATTCGTCAGAACGTATTCCGCCAGGGCCCACGACAGCGTGAAACCACTTTTCCAAAGCAGGTACTGTCACAGCGATCTCACAAGATGGCAAGAGTGGCTATTTTGCCACGGTTGCCCCAACACTCGTACTGCCACTACAAATGTCATATCTCAATCGCTTTTAAGAGGTGATCGTTGTGCAGCTAAGGTCCGGAGAAATCATGGGAACGGTAATACCCTTTTCCCCAGGAGCATGTGATATACCTTCATCAAGGTCTCCAACGGAAGCTGCCGCGTGGCCGCACAGACCTCGCACATGGCAGCGGACACTAAAATGACGCCAACCGTCAAACGTTGGCCAGAGCCAAATTCTGCTCACCGCTGCGTGGTCCATTCCCGATTTCTGGTTCACGTTAGTCCTATCTTGTATGTGACAGCTGATTGCGCCATAAAATTACCCACGGGTTGCGCGGGGTTGAACAAACGCTGATCAGAAACATAGTGCTCGGACTCCCATTCGAACAGGGGAAAAGCACCGTGGACGGCAATCATGCCGCGCTGGTGTTGGAACAGTATACGTCTTGACGTCGAGAAGGACCCGCGTTTAATGGAGAAACCAGTTGCTGCGCTCAACTACTGTATCGCCTTCCTCCTTCTGTCACCGCGCGCCAAGGGTAGGCGTAACATCTTCGTTTGGAGTTTCGTGGCAGTGTCATGTTGACGAGAGTCACTGGGTGCATGCATGCGCTTGCGCTATGTGCGCATCGCTCACAGCCCACCAAGGCCTGGATAGCCGTTACCGGCCCGCTTGATTCGGAAGTAGGCGACAGACTCTCCTTGAGAGGCATGGTAGGATGCATGCACGCGCGTGGACTGATGTGCCAGGCGTTCACTCTGCCGAGGTCAGGAATGCCGTTACCCACTTGCTCGACTCATGTCTTCAGTGGCGGCCTTGGAGTGCTTATCACAAGACCCTGACCAAAATGAAGAAGATGAGCACCTGAAGATGAGGAGGATTCAGCACATATAGCCCGTGACCCAACTCAGGGTCCGATTGTTTGTTGCACTCAGCATTTGTCTGTCCAACCGACTTTTATCGACATGCCTGGAGGCCCACATCCCCCTCTGGAGGTCGTTGCCTCATGGCCGCCAGCCAATCTTGTGAACCCACAGGGCAGAGGTAGAGTGACGACCTGGCTTGCATGTGCCTTTTCTCCGATCACCTTCTTTTGCATATTCGCAAGGCTGTGGGTTCGATTCAAACTTCAGCGTAATCCCGGCTGGGATGACTGGCTTATGATTGCTGCTCTTGTAATTCCTCCACACCCCATCAAGTCTAAATCATGCTTACGATTAGCAGCCACTCATAGTTGTATTGTCTATTCTTGTTCCTTACAGTGAGTCTGCATAACACTTGCGGTCCTGCAGACAGCTGACCTCCCATAGCTGCAGATCACTTTCACAGTGGAGTCCATATATGGGATGTGGATCTGACGCTGTTTACGATTCAAAGGAAACTCATCTTGACGATTGAGGTTCTCTTTGTCCTTGCAGGAGGGCTCATCAAAGTCTCTATTCTGCTCTTCTTCCGACGTTTAGGATCTCGTGGCGTCTCCAAAACCTTCCGAATCATCACCTGGATTGCAATCGGGTTCCAAGTGGGGTCGACAGTAGCGTTCTTCATAAGTCCGTTCGTCGTATGTCGGCCTATGTCCGCTTACTGGGAGCAATCTGATGTTGTCAAGATAGTTCAAGGCGTGAAGTTCAACTGCTACAATGAGGGCGCTGCCATTACTGCCGCAGGTGTGGTCTCAACAGTACAGGATGTTATCACAGCCATATTGCCGAACTTCATCTACTGGAAAGCTCAGATTCCAATACGCCAGAAGGTAGCTCTGATGGCTATATTTGCCATCGCCTATATGGCTGCCGCTTTTGGCGCATTACGAACTTATGCCACTTGGGTTCTTTTCTTTGAAACTTATGATGTCTCCTGGCAACTTTGGGAAATCTGGAATTACACCACTCTTGAAGTTCACATCGGTGTCATCTGCGCAAACGCCCCTGCACTGAAAGCGTTCATAAAGAAATATTTGGACATCAGTTCCATTGCGTCGAACCCCCGAGGACACTCCTCAGAAGCCAAGTCCTCGCAAGCATGCTCATCGCAGACCGGGAGCAAAGCAAGCAGCAACCCGTCCGGAAAGTCAAAATCGAAATTCGCTGCCTGGAGAACTCCGTATGCGAACCACGGATACTACTCGCAGCCAACGCAGATGTCTATGGATGAGGATGGCCTGGTTACTCTCCGTATCAGCGAAGAGGATGCATCAAGTACCCAACACACATTCGAAAACGTCACTCAGGGTGAGCGATACTCCGCAAGTACAGATGTGGAGCTGGGGTTGGTTCCCGACGATACACTGCCATATCCATCGCAGCCTCCAGAGGCTCATCGAAAGAGTATGAACAGTATTGGCATGGTTTCGGTGTATCTGTACGACGGCCCTTCTGATGGCGAATCGACGGAAGGAGGAATACAATACCTACGAGTGAAGGTATGAGTTATCGACTACGACTCGTTATGAAATAGGATAATGTATTGAATGACCGCTCCGAGATTGGATTTGGACGTATGTGAAGCATCTTCAGGGTACCTCACACACATGGGCGCCACCTTGAGATTGTGAACTTGAATCACCTTTTCCGGAAGTTTCCAATATGCTCCAATAGTCTACGTCATGGTAGCCTCATGAAACAAAAGCGTCTTTATGTTGCGAAGACCTTGACCAAAATAACGACCTTTGTACAGGTATTGTCATCCCGAACGATGAAGAGACCAATATGTTGCGAAAGCCAACGCTAAGCAATCTCAAATGCCAGATGCCGTACACGCGTTCATCTGCGAAATGTGTCTTGATGATCAGAATGTCTCAAACTTGCGATCAATAATTTCTTGATTCCATATCATTAGTACATCGTATCACAGTGCATCGCTACAGACAGCTCTATCGGGTATTTGTGTTGATGGCTACTACGTGCTCTTTGCAAGAGATGCTGACGCCATCAATCTTCAAAAGGCAAGTCGTGATTTCCTGCCTGACTTGACAGCACCATGGTAGAAACCCATCTAGGTGGTCTAATTCAACTTTGTTGAGCATCATGATGATTTACCAGCGTGTCGGCCGATTCGTATACGAACCCGGAATCAGTGCGCCTGTCAGTACATGTTTTGATCTTGAAGTGGATTCAATTTAGCTATTACTTAACAGCGGTCTTGATGAGAACCAGATCGCAAGTAAGCCTAACATTATCCTACTAGATCTTTGCTGGTAACGAGCGTCATCATATCTGTCGCAGCTAGTTTACTAATCTCATCATCAACTAACACAGTTGTCAAATCGTGCAGAATCCCTCTCTCGCAAGGCTTGTAGATCACATAGGGTAACATTCAGAGTTCTAGATTTTGGAATTGCTACGATCATGCATGGGTACCATGGCTCGGAGTGTGGTACATTGTATCCATATAAAGTTGAAGACACTCCCAGCACTGCAACAACCAGGCCGAGCGACTCTTCCTGACCAAACAAAATAACGACTGCATCTTTCTTGTTAGCTCCTCTGCCTGCTTCTCGCTGTTCCCTTCCGTTTCACATCACTCCTTCCACAGGCTCTTTGCTTCAGGATTATAATTACATATCTCGTATTAACAGATAGTTGCGACTTGTCTAACCCAAATTAAGCTCTCCTAGCAATATAGTCAGACTTACTACAGTCGTCTTCCTTGCTACGCCCTGCGCCTTTGGACATCAACATCCACTGTTACAAAAATTTCAAGTGTTTTGAACTCACCGTCAACTGCCGTCCTGTCTAGAACGGTTGCTACAACTGGCGCTACTCTGGGACACGCTCTGTGGGTGCCGATACATGGTCTACAGGCGGCAAGTTCGCTCGCACTTATCACAGCGAGTATGACTGCAAGGATGCCGCAGATGCCCAACATTAGCACAGTTGATCGAGATCACTGAAGCAACTCAACGGTGTCTTTTGATAGCCTAAGATCTAAGTGGACAGCCATATATCCCCTCCTGCTTGCCTTGAGAACATCTTTGCCGGGCTGTGGCACAGTAGTCTCGGTTACAAATATGAATACAAGGAGACTTTCTATGTGTTGTTAAGTATGTTTTATACTACATAGTACATTAAGAAGAGTAGTATGTAAGAAAGTTCCACCATCTTTGCGCTTGCTTACTTTGACAAACGGTGTTCCTGTTGCTTTGTTGGTGAGAACATAGAAATCTTTACATTGGTCTGATGAAATACATTCGAAGAGCTATATTGCAGTATGATAAAATCATAATGTAGATCCTATAGTTTTTAATGGTAGTGACGTCTCTTTCAGGGTAGTTCCCCAGAGGTTACGAGATCTAGCATGCTACGATCTGTAAAAGTTCCGATTTGGAAAGCAGATGAGCAAAGCTGCTATCTAGCAGCACTGGATACATTCGAAGCACGCTTGATTACCCGAAGACGGTGTGTTGACGAGTAGGGTAAAATGAGTAAAGTGATTCTTGCTATAAGTCGAGCGGGATATTTTCTACTGTAGCATGGGAGCACTTCCTGGGGTAGCAGAGTTGGTTAGGTCCGAGCGCCCTAGTATGTCGTGGGGACAATAGCGGGGTCGGCCTAAGCTGACGGTCACACTCTGAAGTAAATGCCTACCATAGTATCTTCCATAATCAAATTCAACCGCCACGATCGAAGCCAGGGTATCCGAATCGGCTACAGAATGGATGCGCTATTCATCGCACTTTAGGGCACGCACTGGCCAACGTTTTCTGTGCACGGATTGCCGAATATTGAACTCGAATCCATCTAGCCAGTCCAGTTGCTATTCACGTGACATTGCCATGTTGCCGGCGATAGTTACTGTTGCGGTCTAAGTGCAACGCATGCCTGACTCCGCTTTGGGGTGTTATCGCGACGCTCGGCCCTATTTCAAGTGCCCAGCGCCGGGATATGAGTCGAGAACCTCCGGACGCCCAACGCACGAACCGATACTTAACAGGTTAGACATGGGCCATACCCTTCACCACCCGCGCTATCCGCATATATGGTGTTATTGTCAACCTTCCCAGGGTCTTGCCATTAAGCTATCATCCTCATTGACCACTGACAGCATCGTCCTGAGTGCAAGGCTGCATACAGCATGGTTCGCGCTTTCTCAACAACCCTCATTGTGCTATATGGGAGTGCGCTAGGTGCATGTATAGGAGGTTCTGTTCACAATGGCACTAAGGCCAACGCGACCTATGATTACGTAGGTGTGTGATTAGCATTCATTATACACAGTATACATCCAGTGTCATTAACACATAACAGTGATTGGTGGCGGAACTGCAGGCCTTGCAATAGCTTCTAGGCTATCAACACACGGCTCTGTCGCTGTGATCGAAGCAGGTGGCCTCTACGAGACAGACAATGGTAACCAGTCCGTTGTTCCTTACTACGGCCTTGTCATGCCTGTGCTTGGTATAGGTGAAGACTACCCAAAAAACTCCTTAGTAGACTGGGATCTTCTATCTGCACCGCAGGCGTCAGCGGGCGGACGCCGTATCCACTATGCGCAGGGCAAGACCCTGGGAGGGAGCTCGGCGCTCAACACCATGGCATATCACCGAGGAACTGTAGGGTCATATCAGCGGTGGGCTGATCTTGTGGGCGACCAGACCTTCAGATTTACGAGACTTCTGCCTTACTTCAAACGAACTGCAACTCTGACCCCTCCGAATCTAGAGAAGCGAAATTCTCCCAACACAACCGTGTTTTACGACGCCGCGGCGTTCAATACACAGCCTGGTGGTCCGCTTCAGGTGTCATGGGCAAACTGGGTCGATCCAACTCAAAGTTGGCTTGCGCGCGCCTTACAGCCCATCGGCCAGAAGCTCAGTCCGATTGGACTGAGTAGTGGTGTTGTAAATGGTGGTGCATGGGTTCCAACTACAATCGATCCCAAAATTGCAACTAGAAGCACGTCCAAGAGTAGCTACCTTGCAGCGGCACTGAAGAATCCGAAAGCAGACATCACAGTATATTTGCACACACAAGCTTCAAAGATCGTCTTCAATAGCAACAAGAGGGCGATAGGTGCTGAGATTGTCAGTGGTGGCCAAAATTACATCTTCACAGCTAAAAGGGAGATAATTCTTTCGGCTGGTGTTTTTCACTCGCCCCAGATTCTACAACTGTCGGGTAAGCCACGATACAGCCCAGTTTCTACAGCACATTCTCATCAATATAGGCATTGGACCAGCCAGAACACTCCGCTCCCAATCCATCAGCGTTGTCTCTGACCTTGCAGGAGTCGGACAGAACTTGCAGGACCAGATCTTCTTCAACATCCTGAGGGGCATTAGCGTACCAAACACTGGCACATATCTGACATCGCCGGAGCAGCAGGCATATGCAGTACAGCAGTACATGACAAATGCGACAGGGCCGTACAGCTCAGCTGGTGGATATTTGTCTTTTGAAAAGTTGCCATCGAGCAGCCGTAAAGCACTTTCTTCGCGCACTGCCACTTTACTCTCCGAATACTCCTCCGACTGGCCCGAGATCGAGTACATTGCATCTGGATTCCCTGGTGGCTTCCTCAATCTGACCACTGTCGGCGCCATCAGCGGCACGTTGTTGACGCCGTTCTCCAAGGGTAATGTTACGATCAGTAGCGCATCGATCCTAGACGCGCCAGTCATCCACCTGAACTGGCTTACAGATCCTGCTGACGTGGAGATTCTCGTTGCGGCATTCAAGCGTGTCCGCGAAGCCTGGAACACGAGTGCGATCGAGAACATTGTTGTGGGTTCTGAGATCACCCCTGGACAGGCGGTGTCGACGGATGCAGAGATCGCCAACTTCATAAGGTCAGCGGCGCAACCCATCTGGCACGCAACTTCAACTTGTGCCATGGGTAAATCTACAGATAAGGGTGCTGTTGTTGATTCTAAGGCGAGAGTCATTGGTGTCAGCGGGCTTCGAGTGGTCGACGCATCAATCATTCCCTTCAGCTTGCCTGGCCATCCTCAAAGTTCGGTGTATATGCTGGCGGAGAAAATTGCCGAAGATGTAATCAGGGGAATTTAAGCGACCAGATCGTTAAGCGAACGCTCACCTTCAACCCACTAGCTGTGTCTGTTCAGCTCAAAGGTGAGGAAATTCACAAGGACAAATCACAACAAAACGGCCGGGTAAATAGCAATGATTGATTTTCCATAGTAGAGGCTGATTTTCAACGAATACACTGGAAACTTTAATCATCGCACCGCTCAACCGACACGAGCAGACTTTTGTTCGATGCAGCTCGAAGCCCGAGATCATGACTGGCACGCGAAGAGAGTCTTTCTGGGTCAATTCGATCCATAGTAATGACCGTTGAGTTTCCTGTGTAATATCCCGAGTCGTCTGTAGCACGTGGAACAGCCTGTCCACTATTGGGATCTTGAACTGCGACGAAAGCGCCTTGCTGCGCCGGGTTCCTCCTGGCCATACTTTGTGTGCGGTAGAATGTGTACAATATCGGGACACATGTGCAAATTATACCGAGCCACATCTCGATGAGTCTAGGAGGATTAGCGAAAATGGGGTCCAAGGAAGACGTGACCTACAGCCAAGCGAAGTTGGTGACCATACCCCATGTCCCATCGCTAGGAACCACCTTCATCCCATGGATGACTTGCTCAACCCGAATTAGACTGACGACACAAACTCTACAAGCAATCAGCATAGATATTTTGGCATCCATCTGAGACATACAACGAGCCTGTCATCAGCAACAAAGCTGCACCAACCTTGCGGGCAAGAGGCAGATGCAACTTGTGTAGGATGAACACTGGCAGTACTATCAGCGCTAAGTCTGCACCCGCATTTATACATGCTGTCGCGAGGAAGTATCGATTGAGATTGATGCATGTTCCGGTTGTGATAGAGAAATCCCAGTATTTCTGGATAGGCTGACAAACCCATGCAAAGCCAAATGCGTTCAGCATGCTGTTAATGACTGACACGATCATGATTGCGTATACAGTCATGCGAAATTCGAATTTGAAAGGCGATATCCTGAGGTAGAACAAGCCGAGCGACAGCTTAGTAAACATTGTGGCAGAATTGAAGAGAATGGGTCCAGCGATGTCTCCGATCTTGTTGCTGTTAGTATATACTCTTCACTGCAAAGACTCAAACGTACCTTCATCAAAGCGTAGAATTTGGGAGCTGGGCAGTTCCAGATATGAATACCCAAGCAATTCGTCGTTTCTTTGCAACGTTATTGAGGCTGCTGCGCGACAGTAGATTGATACTCACGGTAGCAAACATAGCTCGAGAATCCGAGTGCAAAGATCTGCCACAGCTTAGCAAACACCGCTTATTCCATAATGGCTTTAGCTCTACCGTAGCTGAGACGATCAAGTCTACACTACTATTAGCAAGATCCTCTCCTGCCTCAGAGTCTCCTACAATCTTCCCATCCAAAGTTGCGCAATATACGGCGCTTTGTGTACAGCCGAACCAGGCAAACTGGTATACCTATGACCGCACCTAGTACCGAAATGACAATGACACGGTGCGCGATCGACTCCGGGTTATCAAAATTCGCGATCACTCCAGCCGGAGGAGGCATTGCCCCAACGATTTGCCCATCCTTACTCATGGTCTAGAGGATGCGCAGAGGTGTTGCACAATGTAGAGAGTGGTGTGAGAGAGACAGTGGCTACACGGCATACTTCTGGGGGCACTCCTTGACCGTGAACTTCACCATGCACACCTGAATCCTTCGTTCTGTGAATACTGGCATTGAACAAAGGGCTAGAGTCGAGGCGACGGGCCACCCGCTCCGGTAATTGGGTTGGAGTGGCCGAGCCAATTGTTCTTCAAACGGCGTAATGGTCGGTCCTTTTACCGTGTATTGAATGACCGAGGTAGCGGCATGAACGCCTCATCGTATCGTCGGACGCGATCCCGTTGATCCTGACCTTGAAAGGTGCTAGTTTGTACTCGATTATACATTGACTCGAGTAATGTGCTCACTCGTCACCTCGAGCTTCCCTGCAGCCTAAAATATGCACACACATAGCAGCGAAGCCGCACATTTGATACATTCCTTATTCTCCTCGCTCGAAAAATGAAATTTGACCAAATTTAAGAGCATGATGTGCTACTCGATTTTTACTTTTGATAGCAGCGTAGAAAGATGTCTTGTTGCTACGACTACGGTAACCTAAGATCATATATCAACCATGGACGCAAAGCCCGAAGTACGGGCAAATCATACCTCTGACTCAAACGGGCTATACCACGCCCCATATGGTCTCTCAAGGAATCTTCCATTGGACACATTCGCCGTTGTATGAACATGATGTTGTGCATCACGTAGCTCCTAGTTTTGAGCATATACTGCACAATGGTCATATGACCTTCTTGCAAATCCCAATCGCTTCTCTGATCCTGAAACGTTTACTCAGACAATGGTTTAGACCTTTAAAGCTTGATACAGCGGCAAAGACAGGGGTCCAAGATGTGAGTGCGGCCCTACGCAGTTGATTGAGTGCTGTCCAGCTAAGGCACCGGACGTGAACAATGGGCTGATCAATGCGATTCAAATTGATATCTGATACCCATATGGTAACCGCAGTTAACTGATGCGAAGATGGTTCATCACAGTTCGATCTGCCTGCGATGCAAAGGTAGCTATAGACCTCAATCGGACTGGTTGGAGTTCTTTCACTATCTGCCACAGTTACACTTAGTTGTTCTGAATGTCAAAGTATATTTTTTTAACAGATTGAAGGTCTAACATACGAGAACGCTCTGGATCGCTTGCTCAATAACATTCCGCTCAGTAAGAACAACGTTAAATCAAGGCAAAGTCGCAGATTCATAACAAATCGTCCATCGACATCTCCCAAGCCTATCTTCAGTTCCTTTTCTAGACGCGGGGCACAGACTGGCCTGCCTTAATCAGAGTGCTTTCAAGAGTTCCGCCAATCGTAGCGCCAGCGTTGGCGGCACCAGAAGTAAGATCGCCATCAGCAGTGACCTCGGCATCGGTCACCGCTTGGGTGGAAGAACCAACACCAGCAGCATCCGCGATAGCCTGCTCACCGTGGGCGATCTTGTCGAGCTGGCGGCGATGAGGTGGGGGAGGGGGAGGAGGGGGGTTGCCTCCGGAGCTGGAGCCACCAGTTCCAGGGGAAGCGCTCTTTGTGCCACTGATGGAGTTTGCGATGTTGTCCTCAGCGGCTTCAATGCCGTAGCCAGTACCGCTGTCGATGTCGGTGAAAAGGCTGTCAGCAGCCTGACCCTCACCAGCAAGCTGGGGGGTAGGAAGGGCTGTAGCCATAGAGAAAATGGCGAGAGCAAGGATGATCTTGGAGGCGGAACGCATATTGATGGTTGTTTGAGGGTTGAAGAATATCTAAACACTATTGTCCCAAGAGGGTGAAGAAAGATGAAAGCTGGGAGATGCTTTTGATGGTTGCTGAGGCTTTGAATTGTTGATTGTTGCTTGTTGCATATTGTGAACTGTGACTTTCCTAGGTCTACTTATATATCGTGAACTGGAGCTCACTGTAGCTTCACAGCGGCTTGATGATGTTACCTCTTGGCGAGATGATGGTCTTTCGGGCGCTCGCGGCTCGGATGACGGCCTGCAAGCGCCTATCGTCGCGGAAGAAGAGACGTTGTTAGCGACGGGCGCGTCGTCATGCCCAACATTGAAGCAGTGATCTACAACGCAACGGTGGGGTGTCACAGAGAGTAGTAGCCGCTGACGATACCGGCTGCTTACAACCTACAGTGTTGAGGAAATCCGGCAAAACCTTCCTGAGTGACTACTGGGGAAGAACATGGTCCAGTCTCCCGCCGCTGATGAAATGTCAACCCGCAGATCTTCGGAAGATCTCCCGGCTCTGGGGAGTCGCGCCAATGTATTGGTACACTTGAACGCTTTTAGCTGGACCCTGGCTTTGGCTCTTCCCAATTGAGAACTAAGACTGCCAAGCTCACAGCTAAGCTTCGTTGGCATAAGCTTGGAGTTCAGGCGCCCTGCACCATGCGTCCAGGTCGAATAAAGGGGTCTTCAGCTTCCAGAATGACTACGTATACTGGCTGCAACGCACAAATCGAATGGTGGTCCGTACGAGTTTGTCTCTCGGATGCGCTTGCCGATGATGCAACATCACCTATTCGGGTTTCGCGTATTCGGTTATGAGCCGAATAATGTGCGTCATGGCGCTCGCGACCACACCTGAATTCTACGGACGGGAACTGGGACCCTCAATTACCGCAGTAGTCTCAAATCCGCGGTCGGTTCCAGAAAGCCGACGTAATTTTGGGTGGAGCCGTCGAAACTACGATATGCCCCAAATTGGAGTAGCTGCTGTAGCTTCCCGAGTCGCACCTTTATGAGCATGGGAATTCGTGAGTAACTTCGACATTGAGGGGATTCCATAGCATTGCGTATGTCTCAAGCCCAGTGTTGATCTGGATAAGCATGCAGAACGGTTAATAGATCGACATGGACAAGCTTTGGACAGAAATCTCGTCAAACTCTACATCCTTCAAAGCTGAGGTGTAACGGTAAAAAGCTGTCAGAACTAGGTTGTGTATGCAAGGGTGCTTGGTGTCGGGAGCATGCGAGCGACCCGCCAAGCTCACACCCGCTGGGGACGTAAAGCTACATCCGGATATAATCTATGAAGTATGTGGCTTTCTGATGGCTCGGAACCTTCGGAGAAGCTGAAGCCACAATAGCTATCAATGCCGCTAATGTCAGTGGCCGATTTGCGGAGTTCGTCAATTTATGAGGCTGACATGCTAATATGTAGGAGCTTACTTGATACGACAACCGGCATGAGGGATCTAGCGCGTGCATACGACTCGAAATGCATTCTCTGCTCTAATTTAGCTCTCTTATATGTTACACTGCAAAAATGTGCAGCATTGATCCTGAATACTAAACAGCCGAGATCCCAAACGTCTGCCAATTACTCTGTCGGAGGTAACATTGCTCTTCATGCGCATTAACTAGTCCTGCTAAATACAATGCTGTTGTCGACCTAAATCAAGGTAGGTTGCAGTCCTTACGAACTTGGCATAACACATCCCCGAAATGAACGCACTACGCTTTTGTGATCACCACCCATACTTTGCTAAAACAGGCATTTGAACGGTACTGTTACGAAGCATATTGTCGAAGTAATTAACTCTAGGTAGCAAGACTCGATTTGTTGAGACCCTGCAACACTGGGTAGGCCTCCGTTAAGACTAGTTCAATCAACTTAACTAACAATTCACCATCGATTCAAGTCGGAAAATTAATGTGATATTTTTTCCAGTATGAAGCCACGATATAGAAGGCACATACATAGATCAAGTCGCAGGTCTGCATTATATCCAGGTGCAAAATGCCGGTGACCTCTGATACCTCAACTGAATTAGCTAAGCCATCGTTCAAATGTGAGATACTGAGAGACAAGTGTGCTGCAAGGAACATTTGGTGAGCTCCTGTCACTTTTTGCACTATTTTCGATACCACATTCTGGTGACCTTAGTCCGCCTTATCTTCTTCTGCAACTGGAGTACACCATAGAGCAAAGCTTCCGCTGTTGGGGGACACCCTGGAACGTATATGTCCACCGGAACAACACGATCGACACCTCTAACTACGGAGTAGCTGTAATGATAATACCCTCCGCTGTTCGCACAACTGCCCATACTTATCACCCACTTAGGGTCCGGCATCTGGTCGTAGCACATTCGGAGAGCCGGGGCCATTTTATTCGTAAGAGTGCCTGCAACAATCATAACATCTACTTGACGGGGCGATGCGCGGAAGATGATGCCCAGTCGATCCTGGTCGTAACGAGGCATTGAGACGTGCATCATCTCAATACTGCAGCAGGCCAGCCCAAAGCTGAGCGGCCATAGCGAGGACTGTCGTGCCCAATCAACTATGGTGTCCATCGATGCTCTGAGAACCATCAAACTATGTTAGCTTGGTCAGCTGGCATAGACTCTAAGGCTTTCTTACAGTGCATATTCGACGGGCCTTGAAGCATTGTACTCGCTCGTAAGTGCGGTGCTTGTGGTGCTCCCTGTTGAGCTATATCGAGGTTGTACTTGTGATCTCGCAGGCCCCAGTAATCTTGGCCGCGAAGCAAGCATTCCGGAAGGCACATTGGCTCCGTACTTGAGCAAGTAACGTAGTGGCTGAAGCCATGCTGCAATTCGAAGTCAGTGATGCTGCAAAAGTTCGTTGTAGTTTCATGCAGGTGTACCTCGTTGGGCCGTACTATGTAGCATATTGAGGAGTCCAATGAAAGGAAAAGAGATGGAAGGTGCAAATACATGTCATTTGAAGTTTTTATTGCGACGCACACTAGCCATACCAGTGTGCATCGTACATAGGAAGCCAATCAGATGCCGTGTGAGCTATGTGGGTTTTCTCCGAACGGACTATGCTGGTGGGTTTTCTCCGCTTGGCCTACATGATGTGGGTTTTCTCCGTAGCGCACGGCTCTTCGTGGAATCATCTCCAAGGTGCTCAACGAATCGCGATACATCTATCTGCTATGCATATGCTTTGTCGAGCTCCGTCAGCCATCTCCTTGCTTGCGCCATATCGTCAGTGCCAAATCGCGAGACTAGGGTTGTCAAATCGGACTGCAGAAACTTGTGCGCAAGCAACCACACTTCCTCTGCATGAACCATGAAGCCGTCTCGTCTCCCATCCCTCTCTTTCTCGGCACAGTCCCAGACGTCTTTCCAACGGGCAAGGACTCGTTCAAAATGACCTCCCTGGGCTACATCCACTAATTGTGCCTTGGCTGTGAAGATCATAGATTGAATGGCTGATATTCGACATTAGATTGTATACCAGATACCCGTAGTATAGTGATACTTACCCATAATGACCAGGAATAAAGGGAATGCCGAAAGGTGACTGAGCCGTGAACTGTATGAACCGATAGCCATCAGATCCTGTACAACGCTCGCTAAACTCAAGTTTGGCTTTACTTGGCCTTTTGAGAAGATTGCAACGTAAAATTTATCATCTGCTGCTTCAAACAGAGTCTCGTCTCCAGGTAAAGATGCCTTCATTTCCAGAACGGACAACCGGGGAAGTGTGGCGTGCGTTATGGATATATGGCAGTCCAGAAGGTAGGTATAGTAGATCAGCCTGAAACAAAGCTCAGAGGTCATCTCAAGGATTCAGATTGATGCACCTACCGATTGCAAGTTTCGAAAGCAATATATTCCCTCCGATCAAGGGGTGTTCCAGCTCTGGATTGTGATATGGAAAAGGCTCTCCTTTCTACGCAGTCAACTTGCAAAGCTCTTATAATCGATATCAAGTCTGGAAATCGCTGCTCTCGGAAACGCCTTCGATGTTCGCGATTAGGGAATGCAAAACTGATAGATATCAACATTGTAGCAGCCTGCGTCAATGACAGTAGACGGGACAGAGACAGATGCCGAGTATGTGTACCGTTTCTACTAAGAACGTCTTGATAGATATCACCTTCAAAAATGCATTGCTCAACCATCTCAATGACATCGAACACCATGAAATACGTGTCCCGCGGATACGACCACACAGCGCCGACGACAAAGACCGACAGCAGGAGCTGCAGATCGACGGACTCGACCTCAAATGATGGCTCATGTACAATTGGGACATGCTTGTAAGCATTTCGGAAGAAACTGTCAATACAGAACGACAGGTTGCTCGGTGTGAATAGCAAGTTCACTGTAGATTCAGGAGGAGAGCTTGAGTCTTTTCTTGTGCTTTCGACCAGGGTGATCAACTCAGCGACTCGAGAACGTAGGATCTGATCGCGGGCATCGTATGCTTCTCCGAGATGCGATTGAAATCCTGCTGAATTGCTTGGGTCTTGTCCGTTTGGAATGTCGAAGCTGAACATTTCAGCAGCGAAGAATGGTAACAGTGACGGAAAAGAGTTGGATAGAGTCTGCTCTCCAGGGACCACTTGTTCTGCGGTCGCATCATGATCGGCGTTCTTCAAGGTCTCAAGCGCATACGCAAAATCATTGGGAATTCCAATACCAGCTGTAGTGTAGCTGAGAAGAAATGGAACTCGGCTAGCAACACCGATGGTCGTTGCTGCGGCTTGCTGATCTCTTTCCGCCGTGGTGAGGTCGGAACCCTGGACTGATTGCGCGCGATCGTACGAGCACTCTCTTTCGTATTTGGCGCATTTAGCACATGGAATTCCCTGATCGCATGATGACTTCGCTTTTGCGCATGCATTACACGCTTTTCGGGGCTGGCCCCGGCTTTGGATTGATTCTAAAGGCTGTCCACAACGTCTTGAGCATCTTTCTGAGTGCCGACGTGCAACGTCCCTGTAAAGGATTAGATATTGGGACTACGTGAAGGAGTATCAGTAGACTTGCTGCCTTGCATAGCTTTTGGTGCAGAATGGACACGCGAAACGTCGATCAGACTTATCTAATGGAAAATCAATTTGATACCATGAGCAGACAGAGCCTCAACCTACGCTTATTACTGTGACGTGCAAGATGACTTGCTGTAGAATACGTTTTGTCGCATTTAGAGCATTCAAAGGCCATGGGAGTGGAGGATAGGAAGCTAGATGCGAACTGCTGGCGGTTTGTCGGCTTTGCAGCGCTACCAGACCGACCCCCGAGTCGGCACAGCGCCACAGGACGATGTTCCGACGCTAAATAAACGTGGAGCACTACCCTCCATGATGAAGCATTCTGCTCGCGTTGCAGATTCGACAATGTCACGCTGCATGACAAGCTGTCGATAATCTATCGTCTCCGTGATGAAGAGTTCTACCGTGATCAATGCCAACCCGTTCGGCCTGAGCCATCCCTGTAAGCTTAGTTCTAGGCAGCAGTATGTGGCGCAGTTCAATCGCCCAACCCCCTTTGAATCTCTATCTACATCACTCATTCCAACTTTGAACTGAACAACTTCGTTATCAACTCACCGAAACAAAAGATGTTTTTTCCAGACCGCTTGAAGCACCAGTATGCCTCGCTTCTAAAGGATACCGAATTGAGTTACCGCACTTTGACCCTCTATCCGGCCGAAGAATTGGCTGCTCCCCTGCGAGGCTGCCTGAGTGTTTGCCCGCTTCGATCCTCTGATGTCGATGGATGGACATTTCCGGCTTTTGAGGCCCTCTCTTACGCTTGGGGCGACGGAAAACACACTGGAGCAATCGAGCTCCATGACGGCTCCTATATACCCATCGCCTCGAATTTGGAATCGTTTCTGCGCCATCGACGTCACAAAGAGGAGCATGTTACATTGTGGATTGACGCGATATGTATCAATCAAGACGATAACGAAGAGCGGAGTGCGCAAGTCCAGGTAATGGGCAAGATTTACTGCTTGGCTCGCACTCTCAGCATATGGCTTGGGCCTCCCTCCGATGACAGTGTCTTGGCAATGGAATCCCTCCGCATAATTTCGTTCCAGACGGTCTTCACTAAGCTTAGCTGCTCTGTAGAGGAAATCACAGCTATCGAGAGCCTACTGGGACGATCTTGGTGGTCCCGAGCATGGATTGTGCAGGAGCTAGCGCTTGGGGGATTGGGCTCAAAGTATAACACTGCCACTGTTCGCTGCGGCTCCCAGACACTTCTGTGGTCAAATTTTATTCTAGCATGCGCAAGAATGCACACAAATGGTTTTAACATGCGCCAGACCTTTCCATCGGTCACAAACGTACTGAGGATGGACGCTTTAGCTACTCGCGACCTGCAGGAGTTCTTTGGACTAGGGGAATGTTACGCTTTCCGGCTACTCGAGCATCTCTCGGAATACAGAGATTGTAAGGCAACGGATCCACGTGATAAGATTTATGCAATGTTAGGCCTGTGGGCAGATGCTCTTGGCATCGTTCCAGACGCTTACGGTCATCGGGCAGGTCTGGAAAGCAAGCCTGCTCCTGCCGTAGACTACAACCAGACCAAAGTGAGGGTCTATTTCGAGTTTACGCGCTGGATGCTAGACAGCACACAATCGCTGCGACTCCTTCATCACTGTCAGCACATCCCTGGAAGCTCTGCAGCCCGAGAATTAGCGTTTCCATCGTGGGTGCCAGACTGGTCACAATCGTTTGTGGGGTCCACTCTGCCAATTTTGAAGCCCGCTAAAGCTGTTGCGCCACCATGGTGGAGCCTTCCGATAAGACACGGCGGAGAGGGATCCCCAGGCTGGACGTATCTAGGGGACGACCAAGCATCACGCAAGACTCGGGCAGAGCAAATCTTACGGCCAACACCGTCTACTCTACACTATGTGCCAGAGTGGTTTGTGGATATGATCGATCCAGACGGCAACAATGGCTGCGAAGGCTTGCTCAAAGAGTTACAGAGCAGGTCAGACGTTCTCTTTGCTTTTGCCGATGAGAGTAGCAGAGCACTTGGAGACGATTCAGAAGACTCTTTGGCAGCTATCTCACGGATTCAGGATCACAGTGAAATGGTTTTACAGAAAGAGGTACTCTCCCAATATTTGACATCAGGCTCGGTGGCTCAAAGCGTGTATAGAGCGAGTAGCGACACAGTAAGCCAATGGCGTATTGATGACAATATTTTGCTTGTCCAAGGTCTCTGTTGCGATACTATTGAAGAAGTATACGATGCTTTTCCTGAGCATATCGAACATGACTGGATGAGTTCGACATTCCTTATGGTACAAATTGGAAAATGTAAGCAAGGCGTGACGAAAAGAAGTCCCAAGCAGGATCGTCATGTCTCCGAGTATGCCAGACTGAAAGCTTTCTGGGAAACCCTCTCCGCTGGTTGGAGGAACCTGGATGGTACCAAATTTGAGTCGTGGCTGCCAATAGTTCCTGAAGACTGGACATGGGCGACTCCTTCTCTGAGCGTACTTGAGTCGGGTCGCCTAGAAGCTGCAGAGATTCGGTCTTTAATAGACCAATTCGCGAAAGACCAACTTACGCACATGAATACTGAAGGATCTACGCAGACCGTAGAAGGCTTCGACGAGTATCTAGCACAAGACGATTATCTACTAGATAGGCGCTGGAGTCCAACAGATCGGCTCAGATATCAGCGTTCGTTCGAAGATCTCGGTAAGCAGTGGAGGGCGCAGCCATACGACCTCTACCATCGCCCATTTTGCCTTCCCTATGTGGTGCCAGACCCTTTCTGGAATAGTCGTCGAACCCATGATAGAGTTGCCTTGCAGGCCAGCAGGGAGTCGCGACACCGAACGTTCATCGAATCTTTGGAAGCTCCCACTCGGGACATGCGAAGGGCATTTCGCCGCTTCGTGACGCAGAAGATCCACCAACAGCCTGCCAGAGAGCCTCAGGGTCTTACTGACACTGATCTCATCAATTTCGCCCTTGGTCGACGATTTTTCATCTCAAAGGCTGGCCACTTTGGTCTTGCGCCACCCGGCGCTGAAGGGGGAGACCACGTGGCCGTCCTGTTCGGGGCAGATACCCCTTTCATACTTAGAGATGTCAATAATGAATACCAGGTCATAGGAGAATCGTATGTGCACGATTTGATGAACGGAGAAGTTATCGATCAATGGAGGCGGGGCACAGTGCAAGCGCAAGGAATTGCATTGATCTGAGACGCTATCAAAGTGACGATTGTGTTGCTCAGTTCAATGGGTTTCACGTCAAAGAGCCAAGATAAACAGCCTAATAGATATCTGGTTCCTCCCACAGTGGTGCTTGTCTTACATTGGTGGGGTCCCACTCCACTTTGCCCTTCTTGTTCATGAACGCCCACTCGTCTGTGCATTCAACGCCGTAACGCCCGACACTCTCTACTAGCTGGGCAATTTCATATTTGCTTACACCTGCCGCATCTCTGGCTAACCAGATCACTTCTTGTCGCTGAAGCAAAGTAGGGTGCAAGAATGCTTCCAATATCTCTTGTTTTGTGTAGGGATTGATAGCCTGGTTGAAGCGCGGATCCAACGAAGCTGAAATCTGATCTGGAGACAGTTTGTGAGGTAAGAAGATGCGCTGTATCAGCGACCTCTTTGGCTGCGTATTGTTTGGTGATGCCAATGTACTGTTGTGGCGACTCACATGCCGTCTATCGAGTCCAGAAACGAGAGCTTGGTCCGACACATTGACATCGCTTTCTTCTTGGGAAGCATCTGTTACATCACAACTTAGACCTGTCTCTGCATCGCGCTGATTGAAGGTGCTTGCGTGGGAATTGAGGTCGATATGCTTCAGCTTGCGTGTCATGAGAATGTGAAAGACGGCAGTTGCAACGATCAAAACGCCTTGCATGACTGTTGGCCCTGCAGAGACCGCGCTGTTGCCAATGTTAAGGCCGAAAAGACCCAATAGACACAGCTCACCAAGATAGACACCTACCATGAGCTGTTGAAGAGCGCGTGCGTAGAATCCACCCTTTGTATCGATGTGCGTATCCAGGGCATATAACATGTTGTAGCGGTACGACATATAGATCAGCCCAATACCGACGGTGGCAAAACCCAGGACCAGTAGAGCTATGACAGCATAGGATAGGGCGATAACGCCTAAAGTGGTCCATTTAGGATATTCGGCTCCCCAAGATGGCTCTGCAAAAGCAACATAGTGTTCGTACTTTTTCCTTGGGGTTTTTGCAAGTCTGCTGAGGATAACAGCCTTGAGAATGCCGATCATGTTGAAAAGATAGCGTGCTGCATTTGCAACCCCATACAAGATGAAGTAAGAAATATAAAAGTTCGAAGCTTTGGGTAAGTTCTGGGACAATAGCGGAACGGCTTGCCTGGGATCGGACAGAATTTGGCTCGCCACTGCCGCAGCTCCAGAAGTGAATGTCGTGATAAGAAAGACCTGGACGACTTGAAAGGCGAAATACCATTTCTGGCACTGCTATTCGACTTCTGAGAGGGTTGCTGCTCCTGACAGCTTGGCTAGGACTGGAGTAAAACCTGTCAGTCTACAATAGCTTCAAAAGGGTGGGTGACTTACAGCGGCAGATAATAGGAACCAGAGCCATAAGCACAGCAAGAAGTACGACAGGGAGTAGGCCAGTCACTACACCCAGGATGACATCCGGAATATTGTTGATGAAATCGAGGAAAGGAACGTTCTCAGTAAGGTAGTTGACGTCGCTGATCACACCCACAATCGTAACCGGTATGCTCCAGAAGATGATCAGGACGCAAATTGCAATGGTCGCCAGAGCATGACGAAGCATGCGATTCTGATCGCTCATCCCCAGATTTTTCCAGATGACTTCTCCGGGCAAGACCCCCATTTGACGAGAAGAGTGGTGACTTGGTCTGTGCTGTTGGTGATCGCTGAATGCTGCCTCCGCTGCAGCCATGGTATCGAACTCTATGAATCCGGCGCTCGCAAGCTTGGCTTTCCCAGCCAGATGTTTACGCTGTAGTGACCTGACCTTGGGAAGAAGATCAGTGAGTTCCTTGCGATAGTAGCCAACAGAGTCGACCTTATCACCAATCAAGTATTTCGTTCTGTGCTTCGGTCGCCAAAGTGCCTCAGTACTTGTTGCCTTCTCTCCTTGCTTCTTTCTCCCTTTGGCAACCTTCTGGATCAACTTAATTTCGCTCTTTTCCAGGTTCAACATCGTCTTTTGGAGCTCATTAACATCAGTTTCTACGTCAGAAACATCAGGCACAAGCCAGATTTGTGCTGCTCTTGTGAATTTTGAGTGCAGGCGGTCCAGAGAAAGGTCTTCATCCAGGATGTCGGTGAACAGAACTGTACGTTGCGAGATCCGGCTTGCATTCCATGTTGATAGGAGGTAGGCCTGTCTGACCTTACCTAGATAATGCATCTCTCTTCCGATCAAGAACATCACCCAGCCAAAGAAAACCCAAGCAACGACTGCATGGGCAAAGTATCTTGGTGGATTGGCCCCAGAAATGTTTGAGAATGAGAGAATGTTGAGACCCGATTCACCAGCTCCGCCTGTCGCATTTACAGGAAAGAGGATTGGCCATATGATCAGGACACCCACAAATGCCATCAAAGTGAGCATCTTCAGGAACCGAACATAGAGGTAAGCATCCAGAGAGTGATGGTTGAGAATGTAGTCATCATTCAATCCTTTGAAATTGCTGAGTCATCCAAGAACGCTTGTGCCTGCAGATGGCGTCTTCTCACTTTGTGACTTTAGCAGAGTAATTAGGTAAGGAGAGCCAGTACATACTCGTCTTGTAGTGCATCATGGTACGTACGCGGTGCATACACTCGCTTCAACTTGATGCGCAGGATGAGAAAGGCTCCTATGAGCACACCAGCAACGATGATACACGGCACCAAAGTAGAAACAAGGGCTGATATGGAGGATGAGCCGCCTCTATGGCTGCCCGATCTAGAATCAGAGTCGGATGAAGACATGACTGCGAACAGCAAGTCGATGGTGTGCACGTTGAGTATTACGCGCGAGAAAGGTATTTCTACAAATTCACGGCATACACGTCGGGCTGCCCACAGGACATTTGACCTACTCGCAGGTGACGATTCACTTAACAAACGATGTCATGGCAAAATGCGCACACCATTGCTCGCGTACAGCAAGTTAATCCACGAAGCTTTGCGTCAAGACACATAAGCTCGAACAAACGGGCGCGGGAGATCGACATGTTGTGAAGACACTTACTGAGTCTGGATTGTGCTAGACCAAGTGTTACAATTGAGCTAGGTCTGTGGGTCAGTTGCACAATGACGCCTGCAAAATGCTTCACATGGTGACAGAATAGCTACTGCAGTGTGAGACGAAATGTCTTGAGAGCCTGAGATGAAAAGAGGAACATTCTACCTCTTCGCATTTGACGTTCATTGAGTACTGATCAGTATGGGCGGGCGGGCTGTGTTCGGCAAGTCGAAGCTAGCTCCTTGGTATTTGACCTTCAGCTCATGGTGGTTCTTGGTGGAGTTGCGGGGAAGTTTAAGCGTCGAGACGAGCCCTGAAGGACTAGCGTCTCCCAGCTCTGATGTCATCATGCTTGCCGGAAACAGCCAGGGGAAGACACAGTCTCAAACATCTGCTCAGGCATTAACACAGCTTACCGGACTTTGAATACTTTGCTAATGAAGGAGTGCGTGGACCAGAATAAAATCAAGATAGACATGATGTCTCGGAAACCCGTAGATAGACAAGGTTGGGAATCCACTCAACAAATGAACGTGAGTATTCGACAAGGCTATTTATGACGACCACAAAACATACATTAGACGGCTACGAGACGATCACGGTGTAGTGATCGACATTGCTCGAATGTTGTTCATCAAAAAGACTGAGTGCCGAATTGAAGAACGTTTGCACTTTCTCCTGATCCATGATCTTTGAATGCCCGCTTGTCAAGCTATTATCATCACTCGTGGACTCTCAAGCATATCTTTATAGGTTCATCATTGTTCTATCTGCCGACTCTTTCATCTCATACATGCTCTTGACAATCATCTTCTTTGCGCAGCTTTTGCTTGCGTAATGGGCGTTTTCAACCATATTGGTGTGTGATGAAACATGCGCTCAAGGTCTCTGGCCCATCTTGTGCTCCTACGTCATTATGCTCGCTTAGTGTTACTCTCGCGTAGATGAATTTTTAATTCATCAACGCTTGCTCCCAGTTGTGGTCGGAAGCGCTCCAAAAGGCCCTCTACCGCATACCAGGGTTCAGGTGAATGTCCAGGGGTATCTGCAGCGGGCTGAATGTCCGACCATCGGCGCAGAAACCTTTTTCTGCTGCTCATATATGTTTGATCTTGAAATAATAGCTCGTATGAGTAGAGATCATATTTCATTCCGGTAGAGAGCCAAGATTTGGGAAGCAATGCAGATGCACCAGCGCGGATCATGGCGTCCAGCGCAGCTACGTAGACCGGGACACAGTCTTCAGAAAGACCAGAGATAAGCAGGTCTGCAAAGAAGCAAAGAAATAGTGCCCAGACACTGCTAGATTCATACATCTCGTTAGGGTGTGCTCCCATCGTGAGCACCGTGCGTAGCAACTCCAGATTGGGCTCGGTATTGCCGATCTTGATATGCTCATGCATCTTTGGGAACCGAGGACGGAGGATGTAATCAAGGATTGGTCTTCCTTTCTTCTTGCGAACTCGGTTCGTTTTCAGATTCTCACGTACGTAGGAATGTAGCCCGAAATCGATTGCGAGGGTCAGGAACGAGCTCTCCTCATACTGCCAGCTGTCGATCGAAGCCATTATGTACGATGCCGAAGAATCGTCTGCGTCATACGCACGCATCAAAGCTTCGAAAGACGTTCCAAATAGAGTCGCAAGCCTGGCGCCTTCTACTGAATCCCGAGAAGAAGGGCGAGCAAGGCTACTTAGTATATTACTTGCCAACTCGATAGCTTCGTGATGGCATTTTGGCAGCTGTGTTAGAGCAATGAATTGGCATATTCTGGCATTCACCAGGTACATCTGCACATCGAAAGGACCATTCGACTGTTCGTGTAGCAGGGTCTGTATGTCAGACGTCAACAGGAAGTCCCGACAGGTCCGGTGGAAGAAGTCCACAGTAAGAATGTTTGCCTCGTGCAGGCCGTACTGCGCGATCAAGAATCGCTCTGGTCGGTCGTCGTTCCATCCAAGCTCGGAATCTTCGCCATCAAGGGCAGTTTTGGAAAATGTCGTAGCCAGTGTCGTGTTGCCCACATCTTCGTAGACTTCGTCAGATGAACTTTCGCCTTTGTGATAACACTCAAGCAATCCCATGCAACTACTATTGAGCAGTCGAAGTGTTGAGTCTAGGCAAAACCTCAGTTTATCGCTTTCAGTAAGACTTTCGCTATCAAACTTAAAGTGTTCAGATAAGAGAAAGCATGCCTGGCCCGCTTCGAGAAAAGATAGATCAAGTAAGTAGAGCGGGTGCAGAGTGGCGAAATCAGACTCCTCATACAATGCAACTTGCAAAATTACAGACGCTTCATAGCGCCTCTCTGAGGGAATCGAGTCGAACATCTGCCTTAGATAGCAGTTTAAGTCATCGGGGATAAGATGCAGTTGTTTGATCAGCTTGCTTATTCCATCGCCATCTCGGATCCTTGAGAGGAGTTGCCGCACAACAAGGCGCACCCAAAGGAACACTCCAGATGCCCTTTGGGAAATCTCATTCATAAGATTTTCGGTGTCATGTCGTTGGAAGCGGAGCATTTGGCGGAACCGTGCTTGGCTGGACAATTGCGCTCCTATAAATAGCTTGATATCGTTCTGAGTAACGTCTTCGAGTCTGAAGTGCGGACAGTCCTCAAAGGCATCGCGAAAGGAATTCCACGGCCTGCTCGAAAGACAAATCTTAACATGGGTAAAATCAGCAATCTCAAACAGATAATGCAGAAGCTCATCCCGAGTCTCTTCGGTACCACTAAGCTCATCGAGCCCATCAATCAAGAGGAACACTGAGCCAAAAGTCTTGAGCTTTCCCAATAGCCTTTTGAGGGTGCTCTGCAATTCTCTCTGTGTCCAATGTATAGCGGTGCTGTCTACCGCACTAGCCGCCGTCCATTTTGCGCGATCAATCACATCAGGAACTATTGTAGGTCGATGGGAGCGCAATTGCGAGATGAGTTGATACAGCAACGCTCGCAAGAGACCAATGACAGACTTCTGCAATTCTGATCCAGGGTTCCAGAAGAAATATTGCGCCCTGAAGACGATATGGTTGGAGGACCATGGTAAGAGATGATCAGGTACAACTATGTTTTCGTGTATAAATCGCATGATGGTCGACTTGCCAGATCCCGGTTTGCCGCAGATCCAATATATCCTTCGCGTTTCAAATGGCGAGGAAAGCCAATAGGTAAAGCTACTCCTAGGCAGCGAATGTTCCAGCTGTGGATACAGGATCCATTGATACGTGCCAATCTGAGCTTCCCGCACCTGGTGTTGACGTTCCTCCAGCCCATTGTAATGAAGGCTGTCCAGTAGCGTCTGCGCAGTAATCACCTCATGCTGCAAGGAGATCGTTCCAGCTCGGGTTGGGTTTGGAGAATATTCAATTACGTTCCCGAATGGCTCAGCTCCTGCTGTAGTGTCTGACAGCGCCTGATCTGAAAGATGATCCTCAGATCGCAACGAGTCCCGAATTTCCCTATGAAGCCTGATGAAAGCTTTTCTTCGTCCTTCTCCATATATCAGCGGAATATTGACATCAAAGATACCCAGCAGGCAGTATGCCGCATCTTCTGCTCGTTTTGTCCGACGACCTTCGGCCCATGAGAGTCGCGTCTCGATGCTGAACTGATGCAAGGGCTGGCCTTCAAGCGCCTGTGAGCAGATCCGGGTCGCGGCTTGTATCTCCTGCAGTAGTGACGTTCTGCTTCCAAGCAGTGTACCTTCAGCAGTGTAAAAGCGCACGGACTTTGGAGCCAGAAGTTCCTGCAAAGTCCAGCCGCGTCTGAACCAATTGCTGTCTTGAACATGCTGCTTATGTTGCACAAATCCATCCGTGGAAATATCCGAAAGGTAGACGTAGCAGTGAGCAGCGCTTTCATACCATCGAAACATAGAGTTTATAGCTTCGGTCAGCTCTGCGCTGCTCGACTTGTCGATGCAGCACGTGTCGACCCAAAAGTAGTTCAACCCATCCTGCAAAGCCTGCTTGCCACAGAACATGAGCTTGCGATATCCGCTCTTGTGCTGCCCGAGGCTAGCTGTCACATCACGGAATGTGACCTCCTCTGCATCAGCACCCCACGTGTGTGAGAGAATTGCGTACGGAGGGACTTCGTCGCCCGTGAACTCAACAAGGCCGAAAGACCCATCGGAATCGAGGCGCAGGAGGCGCATACCTAAATCTCATGTATGCTCCATCAGAGTGGCATGAAAGAAAACACCGAACAGCGTATTGGAACAGTGCACTGTCGATGTCACGACAATGGAACGGAAGCGCGGGGCTGTCAGCGCTAGACTTCTTTTGGCACGCTAAGCAATGGTACACACAAATGCAAACATCTCGGCTGGCACTCCAGACTCATTGTCACGTTCGTCAGGACTGGCAGGCCAGGAATTAAAGCGCCGCTTATTGCACGAAAGCTCAAATCTCCATATTGTTTGCAAATTCTCTGCTGTGACGTCCCGTATGCCTACGGCCTTTCGCCAGATAGGTTGCGAAGCGCGCTCTTGTCATTCATGGCTGTCTTCAATAACCTTGCAGTCGAGCTATAAGAAGCTATCTGAAAACTTGCACCCCCGGCCACTCGCGGCGTGCACTGGATTGAGATTGACGACGGGGCACACAAACCAGACTTTATCCGTGATAGCATCCGCCCGACGAAACAGTATAAATTCGACTGCATGCCTGACAGGCTTTGACCGCGTAGGTATAGAGTGGCATCCATCATGAAGTATCAGGAACTTTTCTTTTCACTTTGTCGCTCCAATGAAGTGTCGTTCGAAGCTTTCCAAGAACGAGCTGTATCATTCTCGATGGGACGCTGCATTATGCGGCACCAATCTCAAAGCTTAGACGACCCTGTGAGACGTGATGCATCTGCCGCCTAGCGTATTTGAGCTCTTACCGGCGGCATAATTTACAGTATAATCCCCAGTGGGCACCATACATCTTTTTGGAGTTCCTTGTCTGCATATGTACCTTGTTTATTGACCCGACTACAATCAAATGGACCTCCTGCTGGCCACACCTCATCATCAACACCACCTTCTGTCCGTACATCTCTTCACCGCGACGAGCAAAAATGATTGCAGAGAAGAGTATCGTTTGTCATATATTCGACTTGAATGATAAGCCGTATTACTGCGCGATGTGTAAGGAGGTTCTGACCCAGCGAAGAAAAGACGAATCATCCGATGGTCAAAGTGTTGACGCAGTCCATCACTTTTGGGGGTCGAGTCTTCGTCGAGAAGCAGAGAACGGCTGCCGGATCTTTATTACCGTGTGGTAGAGCTTGTTACGCACCCCAGTCAGTGTGCCTGCACTTCTAACGATATGGGAGCCAGCTACATCATACAGCTGGGGGTGCGACGGTCAGGAGTTTGAGATCAGCTCGAAGGCGGCAGCATAGTATACCGTAAAACCACATACCGTCGCCTTCAAGGTACTCGACATAAACACAGGCAAGCGGCAGTGGGATCCGTTCAACAGGAATGTTGGAGAATATACATGGTCTCCACACATGACTCAGATTGCAAGCATAAGCATGAGCAATGCCATTTACCGATCCGAGGTAAATCGTACGTACCAACATGCTTGGGTCGAATTGTTCAAGGTTCACGAAGCTTACGCCTCTCCCTTCAGCTTAACATACCAGATAGAGAACCACTTGAGTACGCCACTCTTAGCCATTGCTGGGGCCAGATTGGGCATGGGAAGCTGGAACCGGAGAACTACGAAGATTACCTCCTTGTGGCCGCTCCAAGCAATAGAAATTCACGCAAGCATCAACCATCCTTCAAGCATGGAATAGCCTTCGACAAGAGACCACCTAAAGCTTATATGAGCTTGCAATTGTAAAGTGTACAGATATCACACTAAGTCTCTCTCTCTAAAGCCCCAACGCTGTACTGATCCCGTCCGTCAAATTCCCCAAAATCTGACTCCCACCCACCAACCCTATGATAACATCCTTGTAACTATCCGCCACAATATGCGCCCCCTCAGGAATCGGCTCCGGCCCGCTCGCATACAACTCAGCAACCATAACGCCCAAACTCGCCAGCGTAATCGGCGCCGCACTCGGCCTCCAACCAAGTCCATACGGCAACTGCTCCTTCTCAAACAAACTCCTGACATACTCCACCTTCGCGTTGCCACTCACAGGATCCGCCATGGCCTGGAGGTAGATCGCGTTCTCGCCGTAGCTGAACACCGCTTCGCGCAGCCCGTACACGAACTCCGGGTTCTTCGTCAGACTGTCGTTGTACCGCGCGAACTTTGCCTTGCTCGCGGTGGGCACGTCAGTCACCTCCTTCCCATCGAAGAAGGAGATATACTGATCCCAATTGGGCGCATAGAAGGGCTGGTCGTTGCCCAGCGCGGCGTCCTGGCGCGACATGCTGGCGTCGTGCTCGATGGGGAAGTTGTGCTGGTTCAGGTCGTCCAGGTCGAAACTTCCGCCTAGAGGGTTGGGGGATGCAAGCAGGCCTGCGCCTCCGATCGCGGCGGTGAAGTCGGCGCCCATGTTGAGGCCTTCGGCGAGGCCTTTGAGGAGGATCGGGATGGTGTTGCCTTTGCCGTTGTGAGGCAGGAAGTTGTGGTTGGCGAGGGCATTTAGACCAGGGCAGGGAGAACGGACTGGGTGGGCTATTAGCTCGTGTTGCTATGTGGTGAGGGTTGTTGGGTGGGGGGCTTACCATCGCCAGACCCGGGAGGCGTGAAGGTAGTAAACCTCGGATCATTCGCAGGCGCAGGCCCAAGCGACTTCAGCAATGCGCCAATGTCGAGAGGTAGGCCGAGCAGCGAGCCTCCTTGCGGGAGTGCGGCTGCGCTGGCCGCAAGGGTTGCAGTTGTGGCGAGGGTGAGACGCATGGTTACAACTTGAACAGCTGTGTATACAAAATGTATTACACTTAACGAGAACAGACGAGAGGTGCACTGCAGAACAACCACTCAACCTCTCACCGAGCGACTCACGCCCTTTTTGACCTCCCAATCTCCATGACCATTCGATGACGGCGCAGCCTCCACCACCTCTCTCACCACCAATAGTCAGTAGCTAGTAGGCATCGCCCCTCCCCGGCCAGTAGTAGTGTCTTCAAATGACCATTGTAATCTGCGCGCGGATTTGCGGTCTTCAAGGCTGGGTGGACCAGGAACAGGAGGGATGCGCGACGATCGACGAGATGGCGCGCACGTTAGTGCCGGGAAGGTGAGGATCCGACTCAATCGGGTTGGCGGCGGAGATCGATGGGTTGATTTGCCGAGGGTTGGAGGGTTCGGGGTGCGATGGGGCTAAAGCGAATGGGGGAATTGGTGCTTGGTGGGCTCACAATTGCTGTGTACAGTGGTATATGAACCAGAAATAATAGTGTTGTAGATGTTGTGGAATTGACTGCTATGTAGTAAGAACTTGACTGTGTACCAATGAGAATCCCTTTTTCAAAATAACTCCAGGACTGAAAACAGAGAGTGAAGAAAAAAGAACTCAGCTTTGTTCGCCCTGCCTTGTATCATGTTCTCAGCGTCATTGCTCTTGTGCTTCTGGTTGAACACTGCCATCTTCTGTATTCGCCTCCGATGCCACAGCCAGGTGCAGACGTGGTAGACCGGCCTTAATAGCTTCCAGTCTCTCCTCTCTCTTTTTGATCCGAGGTCTCTTTATGGAAGCTCGGAAAAAGTCTTTATAGAACTCATCTGGTAAGTCATCCCCCAGGTCGAAATTTTCATCATCATTATCTTCATCAGTACATATGTCCAAGTAGACATTAACGAGAAGCTCCTTCAGTTCGCAAGTTTCCTCTATATCCGTGTATGCAAGCTCCACGACTTCAGCAGCAGGGTAATCTTGATCCTCTTCGATGATCTCGACGATGGCGTGCAAGATCGCATTGCAAAATTCGGTGTCTTCGAAGAATAAGCCGTGGCGGTATGCTAGAACCAACTCCATGTAACAATCTCGCCCTGATCCCACTGGTGTTGCCATGATCTTTGCGCTATACAACCACTCCATATAAATTTCGAAGCTGCGAGCATCGCAATCTGGCAGCGAGTGGGTGTAGTTTGGCTCTTTCTTCCATGGGCGTCTGCAATGCGGACAACGCTTCGACGCAGTGCTCTGGTTTAGCCATGTGTACAAGCACTGAAAATGGAAGTTTGCCCCACACAACTCCCAACAGAACGACATCTCTTCAAGGCCTGGTCGAAGCTCCTCGTGGCAGATGGAACATTCGCCTTCGATCTCCTTCCTTTTGGACTGCAGCTCTCGGCGGAAATATGGGGAAGCTTTGCAAAGCAAATCCGCGTGCACCGTGTATGGCTTCTCGTCCTCACCCAGTTTGCATGTTACGCTGGCCTGGCCCAAGCTGAATCGAACTTAGCTTTTTCTTCATGCAAAAGTTTACATACTACCTACCAAAGTCCGTTGGTCTTGCGAACGCTTACACGTGGTGCCGGTGGCATTCTACTGATGTCGTTATTGCGATTGTCTCTATTCGAGCGTCGCAAGCGTTGTCGATGGATGTGCGTGATCCGAAGCCAGGACTGAGACCAGTGACCTTGCGATTCGAATCTCAGGGCCTGTGGCTGTATTGCAGTTGGCGTATCTACGGAGGACAAGGACGGCGTTGATTCAAAGAAGGTGGACAGTTGTTCGTTGCGTTTAGAAGAACCAAATATGAGATCCTTATATTAAGGATAATGAGATACTCGGGATTGATGGAACTTGGTGTGACTAGGAAAGAGCCCAGAAGCAGAAATTATACCGCTCAAGTTGACATGTCATCTCTCACTCACCGCGTCAAGGTGAGTGAGGCTCTGTAGATAGAATAAAGACGCATTTCTGGATTGAGAAATGACAGACATTGTGCTGTTGCCGTTGCCGTCTTGTAAGAGACGTGTGCGAGAGAAGCAAACTTGGCGTTTGCAAGATGCGGCAAGAACCAACAACGCACCAGCCTCCTGTAACAATAGATCAGAACTCCATAAATGCTATGCTCTAGATCCCTAAATCCTAAATCTCCAGTAAACTCTCGCCGACGTCACTAACCCACTCCATCACGTCGGCCGTCTAAAAGGATGCGCCTCAGTATTAAGCACCCACTCATCCAAACTCACCACATCCTCCTCCGCAAACAGCAAGTAAAAATACTTCAACGTCTCCGCCAGCCAAAAGCTCTCCATACTATCGTTGAGCTCAGGCGTCAGTTTCGTCACATCGTCGATGGCGCTGTTGCCGTGCTCGGCCGACGTGTGCTTGATGATGGCTTCGAACATGCGCCAGCCAGACTCACGCCAGTGGGAGGAGCCCGTGATGCGGTACATGTACCAGACGGATTCGATTGCTTCGGGGCTGTGGAGAACGTTAGTGAGAAGCTGATGAGAGATGGGATAGGGGAAACGAACCGCAGGATATAGTTCCGCGCACCGATGCGCACGACGCCTTCTGGCAATCGCTCCTCAGCAATGCGGTTCTTGACGTACTCCTCGTGGCTGAGCACGGGCATTGGGCTGTACAAGTACGGGAACTCAGGTGCGACACGGGATGGACTGGCTAACTCGGGGATGTCAACGAAGCCAGGTTGGACTTTTGTGGGCGGTCCTTCGCCTTCTTCTGCCTCGCCGCCCATAACGGAATTGTGATCTTGGTGCGGGCGGTGGGGCACGGCGAGAGGACGCATTGCAGCCGGTGGTGACGGGTTGGCGTCTTTGGCGGGGACCCCGGGTGTGTCTTCGGTGTTGACGTGCGTGGCATCATCGAGAAGGTCGATGACTTGGCGTCGGTCGAGGGTGTCGGCGAAGACGTAGGAGGGGGTTGGGGTGGCTTGGGCGATGACTTGGGGGTTCAGAATGGGCGACGGGCCCGCAGTGAAGGATGCCATTGCTTCGGCGTACCAGGATGAAGCAGAGACGGCTTGGATCTGGTATTGCTGAATCTGCTGATCGTAATTTTGGATGCGCCACTCTGATCGAGGGTCGATCAATTCGTAGTAAAGAGTCTGGTTCCAAGGGCAGTCTTTTTGGCTTTCACACGGCACTGCCTCATAGCCCTCGGGCATGATGCCGGTGGCGGTCATATCGTAGGCGTAGATGCAGCCTTCAGTGAGCTTCTTTGCGATTTCGAGGTCTTCAGGTCGGTCGAAGATTTTGGCGCCCATACCGAACATGCCACCGGCAAAGCATGTCAAGTGAGCGTTCTCGGCTTCAAGATCACCAACCAGAGGTTCGTCCTTTAAGGATTGCACATTAAACTTGCCAGAATGAAGGACGTCGTTCTCTTTAGGAAGCATGGGGCGGAAGATGAGATGCTCCTTGACCACATCCATGGACCACTCATACATAGCCTGGTACTTCTCAATCTGTCCGCCAAGAAGCAACCACTGCTTTGGCAGATACTCATACGTTGAGTCTGACATGCCACCCAGGGTGTACTCTTCACGTCCGTAGTTCGAAGACGATGCGAAGCCCTGGGGTACACATGTAGGCGCCGCACGTGCAGGAGCGCCTGACGAAGCTGCGTCGAACTTGACGCGGTCCATGTTGGCATTCTGCATCGCAAGCAAATCGGCCTCCAGGTTTGTTGGCCTTTTCGGAGGCGTCCTTGGATCCAGATTCAGACCTCGCTTCTCCAGCGCCGGCAGGGCAGACATTTTGGCTGGATTGCCCAACGCTGCAAGCATGGGATCGACCTCGTCCTTTTTAGGCGGTGTCCAAGTGGGATTCACCCCATTCGGTGTGAGAACGATAGGGTCAGGCAGATTGAGGGGAATCATCTTTGTCTCCTCTGTGGACGTGGGTACCAGATTCGGCGCAGCCGGCGTACGTGCGGTATCTTCCAGCGGTACCGGTGCTGGTGGTGGAACATCAATGGCCACCATCTTGCAGCCAGATGCATCCAGATAAGTAGGCCACATGCCTGGAAGTCTAGTATTGTTCTGGAACTCCTCCAAATGATCGGTGATGCGCGCAATGGCATCGTAGTACTTGTTGTCGCCAGTCAGCTGTGCAAGCCTCGTGAACTCCATCGAGAGCGAGCCAATCTCTGCCAGCACAACGTGGCCGCCCGCCCGGTGGGGGTTGGATGCGAATTGAGACCTCCAATAGTAGTACGTCTCCGGCATGCGGTTGGGCGTGTCAAAGGCGCTGTACAGGACCTCGGCAAGCTCCACAGCCTTGTCCAGCAGAACCTTGTACTGCTTCTGCTGCCCGCTGATGTCGTATGCTGCCAGCAGCCCGCCCAGGTAGCGGATCGTCGTCTCGAACAGCGGAATGTCGGCGCGCGAGGTCGTCGTGAAGTCGATGGTGGCCACGGCCTTGACAGCATCAGCAAACTCCTCCTTCAGGCCCATGATCCACAGCGTATCCAGCGCGTCCACCAGGGTCGCCCGCCAGCCAGCAAAGGGGTCCTTGTACTCGCCTGAAACAGGCTTCAGCTCGTCATGCTCCCATGCAAGCTCACGGTACCCCTTCCACGACCGCTTGAAGACATTTCTGATGGCGTCGAGCCTAGCAGTGCGCGCCGCCTTTGCCTCAAGCGTCTCTGGCTTGAAGTCGTGCTGGATCTTCTTGATGGGCTTCGGCTTGCCTGTGGGCAGCTTGATCATCTGCTCTGGCGGCACGGGGAAGTTCTCGGGTAGCTTCGACCAGTACACCGGGGGAACGCTGGACGATTCGGGCTGCAGCGCGTTCGCAGGGTTGGGTCTGCCGGCCACAGGCGTCGGCACCGTGGGCACGCGCTGCGACGGCAGAGGAGAGGTGACGACGGGGCTCGACGCGGGCGCGGCCGACGATTTCCTGCCAGCAGGAGGGTTGGCCACGGGTGGCGGTGTCTGCAGCGGCGTCTTCCTCGTCGCGGCGGGCACCTCCACCTCGAACTTCCTCGTCTCCTGCGCAACTACGTGCGGCTTGTGCACATACTGCGCCGCGTCTTCGGCCGCATGTTCAATCCGCCCAGCGGCGCTCGATGCAGCTTCCCGCCATGTCTCTCCCGACGTCCCGAATTTGTAGATGGCGAGTACTGTGATGACGGCGAAGGCAAGGAACACGCGGTATCTTCTCATACGGAACATGATGTGCACTTAGCGGCGCAATGCACCAGCTCTTACAGGATCAGCGCGCAACGCGCTCGCAATTAATGTGGTGGCCGTCGCAGACGATTTCGTCTATGTACAGCCAGCGCACTTGTACATGGGCTCTCCTCGATCAGGAATTGTGGTTACGGCGGTGTCGTGTGAGCAACGATGGGTTTTCAAGCGGGTCGACAGCTCAACGCAGCCATGGAGTCGTGCCAGAGTACGCAGATCACTAGGGAGGAGGCGAAGTAGACAACGTGACACGAAGATTAGATTGACAGGCACACTCGATCCGTGCCTGGCTGAAGTTCACGGCCTTGGCTTTCCGACCGAACTCAGCTGTGGTGCACGATCCACTAAAGATCGCCGCGGGCGTGCGGTGGGCGGATTGGTAGGGGTTTCAAGGTAGAGGCCATTGGCATCTAGTCTATCCAGTCCACACATCAGTTGAAGGTTTCTACCAAAGATGTTTCAATACTCTCTTGAGGATTAGCAAGAATGTAAGCAGGAGCACTATCTGGTATGGTCTGGAATGCGAACGTGTCTATTGTTTGAGGGAACGAACGTGCAGCCGCGGTACGAGTCTACATATGTAATGCCCCGCACCCTTGTTTAGCAACCGGGGCTAGTTCAGCGTAGCGTAAACTACCGCGCAAGGATAGGGGTTGTTTGCAAATACTCCGTAGTGTCTGGAGCTGTTTCAACATTGAGCATCGACTTGCAGAGTGATCTTATGACAAGATCATGTACATGCACAGTACACAATCATAGCCAGGCAGGACTTGGAAGTTGACAGACGTCAGTGAATATCGGATGTCAGTAAATTTTATATATCGTGTATCTATACGAGGATTCTGTGCGGCATGCAGGGCCTGTGATCGCCGCAGCTCCCCTGTACCTATCCTGCGACCGTCTCCTTACACGTCTCACGCATTTACTCCTTCTTCTCTTCCGGCGGCGGCAGCATAACGACATACTCGCGCTCGCTGCCCGCAAACCTCAGAATGTCCTTGTCTCTCAGCTCGCAGTAGCGGCTGGCCTCGATGTCTTTGCCATTCAGCTCCGTCCCGTTGCTGCTCTCCAGGTCAATTACATATGGCTTGACCCTGCCCTTTGTGCTCTTCACCCCAAACTCGTCCTCCACGACCTTCTGTATGTATCTGAACTGAATGACAGCGTGCTGGCCGCTCGAGCTGGGGTGCTCGAGCACGTAGTCCACAACCTCGTGCGAGCGACCCAGCAGCCAGCAGCTCTTCTGCCACAGCTCGATTGTATCGATGACGTCGTCTCCCTTGAAGACGAACAGGCGCCAGGGCTGCGAGGAGGGCGGCTTGCGCGCTTCGGCGGGCTCGTGGTATTTGAGAGAGATCTTGGTGCCCTCCACTCGATTGGCGTGCTTTGCGAGTGCGCCGGTTGCCTTGAAATTGGGCTTTTCCTTATTTACCGGCGCACCTCCGTACTTTGTAGGCGCCTGGTCGGAGTTGTCGACCCCGCGGAAGGAGACTTCTTGGTCGGGTAGAGGCTTCTTGTTGCGCGGGCGTGGAGAGCGTGAGCGGCTTCGTGAGCGACTGCGGCGGCGGCGTTTGGGCGGCGGCGACCTGGAGGCGGACGGCGAGCGTGTGCGGTGCTTGCGCTCGCGGATGGCGAGAGGGGAGCGCGCGCGTTTGTCGTCCCTCGACCTGTCCCTGTCTCTGTCTCTGTCTCTGTGGCTGCGCCGGCGGTCTCGTGAGCGCGAGCGGTCGCGCCTGCTGTGCCTGTCCCGCGACCCATTTCGCTCGCGCCGCCGGTCGCCGTCTGCCCTACTGTCTCTTGTGCGATCGCCGTTTGCCCTGCGATCTCTCTGCCTCTCTACAGACTGGTCGCGCCTCTTGCCGTCCCTCGACCCATCACGCCGTCTGTCCCTCGAGCGGTCTCTGTGGCGGTCCCTCGACCTGTCTCGTCTGCGGTCCCGCGAGCGGTCTCTCTGCCTCCTCTCGCGTGACCGGCTTCGTGAGCGGCGGCGCGAGGAGACTGAGGGAGCCCCGCCTCCATTATCTGGCTTCCTGCTTGCCTTCTCTGGTTCCCTGCCTGCTTTTTCTTTTTCTGGTTCCCTGCTGGCACGCTCCGGCTCCTTGCTTGCCCGCGGCGCGTCCTTGCTTGAGGCTCGCTCGGCCACTACGCGCGGCGGGGTGGGCACCTCGCCTCTGGCCAGCTGCTGAGTGAGCAGTCGCCGCTGGCTGAACGGCGATAGTTCCCTCGCCATGCTGTGCTGCCACGTCTCTGGGCCGTCCGCTGCTTCTCCGCGCTGGGGCGCAGTTAGGGGCGTTATATTGTCTCGGGTCGCGCCAGTGGTCGGAAAATTGCTGTTTGGTTGCAACCGCCCCAAAACATGTGAAGTCCCGCAATGGACTGATCGCAATAAGTGGCGCTGCCCGCTGCTTGCGCGATCGTGTAACTGCTATTCTATAAAGGGCCGTCGCAGAGTCAGTGGCACCAATCTAAACTTCTGTTTGCAGCCGTTCGCGGTTTCCAGCCTGGCCCGTGTCCATTGGTTCCCTCCTGCGGCCCCATCACAGGGCAGGCGCTTCGACTCCCTTTCGTACACGCGCCAATCCGTCCAACCCTTTGTCTGCGGTGCACCAGCGTCCAGTCGAGCCGCATGGGCGTCTCTGGCCTGTCTTCTCCGCGCCTCGCACCCAGTCGAGCTTCGGCCCCCAGTCAGCGATGCACGCCATGCTCTGCGCGGACATTGTGTGCCGAAACATGACAGCGGACATTTGCGCAATGGCAAAACCGCCGCCACTGTAGTCACAAAGTTTCGAGCTCCTCTTTACTGAATGTCACCCCAGCCCCATCCGTACTTGTTCTGCTGCTGTCCTACCTTCGTCGACCCTCGTTGTTCCTTCTTTGTACTATACCCTTCTACCTACCGTAATGTCTTAATTCCTCTTCGCCGTGCATCGCTAGCAGATCACGACTATCAATAGCAGATCGCCATTTCACAATGAGCTCCAAACGGCTCTTTTCCTGGTCCAAACGGCAGTCCAGTGCGGAGCCGTACTACAAGACGGGGGGACTGCTCCCCATCGAGTGCATAGAGCCTGAGGCCAGCAACAATGCAGAAGCACAGGTACGGATGGCTGCGCGATGAGTTGGCGACGCACTTCAACGTGGTCTCGCGTAGAGCGGGATGATTATCGCTGCTGGCGGAGCGTGCTGCGGGCAGCTGCATAGTGCTTCAACGTTGTGGCCGTGTATTCGCTGACTTGCTGCAAGGACTCCCAAACTGCACGAAGGCGCCCCTCCAACCTCAGCATTGTTCCCCCCGACCACCAGCAAGTCGCATCTAGCCCCCTGTCGTCTCCATACAATGTTGCTCGCATCAGCTCAGCGTCCAATATCATGTCGATCTTCAATGACATGTTGCGCTCCCCGGCGTTGAGCGCTGGCGCCTCTTTAAAGTCTGCATCTGCCCATAATCTTCGTCCAGCTCGTCCGCGCTCGGCCTCTGCACCATGGACACCGAATCTGCCGGAGCTGCCTGGTTCTATTCTTCAGCAAAATGAAGGCTATCCGTATTTTGAGACCCCAGACTTTTCGTTGAGTCCACCCACCTCACAGAACAATCAACGAGCTGAACCCTCGCCTGGCACACAACCCGAAGACGAGGGCAACGTCTTTGACATTTTGCGCCTGTTTCCTGAGCCGTTGAATCATTCCAGAAGCGTTCCAAGTATGCATGCTGAGTATCAAGACGGAGCAATGAAATCGTCGCGTGTTGGTTCTGCTGCTAGTGTGAGCAACAGTTCCAAGACGAAGGCGAATAGGGCGCATCGTCGTAGAGGACTGAGTGAGATTAATTTCTCCATAGATTCTGACTTGAGCACGGTCAGTGGGAGCAGGTATGTCAGACCTTCGAACGCTCCAACATACGGCCACACCAATCATGCCTGGGCTGGGGCACATACGGACTATGGTGAGGGACTTCAATCAATGCTGGGAGGATTTGAAGCAGAGAGTGAGAGGAGACTCCAAGAGGGACGTGCAATTCACCGAGATGATGTAAGTACTATTTGTTTCTCTGCACTGTTGGTTCACTCGCCGAGTTCATGCTGCGCATAACGAAACTGTTTCAGATCGTTCGCATCCACCTTCTGAGCCTCTACGGTGCACCGTCTGCCTGAGGTAGATGAGCAGGTCTGGACATGATCGGCCAATGCGTGCGTTTCAGAGTTTGTGTTGTTGTGGTGGCCGTCTCGGGCTCACGTGGAGCGTCGCTGCCTCGGTGAAGGTGAGGCAGGTGCTGAGCGCAACTCCATTCGGAAAACAAATCAGCCCACTTCTGTTCACTTTGTCTGATCAACTTTCTTGCTGGCCACTTCACTCGGGGTCGATCAATCGCTGACCGCGCACAGCCTGGCGCCGCGCTTGCACTAAAGCCTACACCAAACACACCGCGCCCAGAGCCCGCCGAGGAGACCAGCGCTACCAGTACAACGCCAGACGATACGATAGCGACATTGCGATCTCAATTCAGGAGTTTGAGAACGTCACACGAAGCTCACGTGTCAAGCCTTGCAGAAGCGCACGCTGCAGAACTTGCGTCACTACAAAGTTACGCAAGGCTATTGGAAGAACAGCTGGCACAGCGTCCCAACTTGCAGCACAGTAAGTGTGATTGTACTTCCTTGCCTCCCCTTTCCTGCATTTCTAATCTTGTATTCCGCCGTCGCGAATTAGCGATCTTCGGAGTTCGCGTTCGCCACCAACCACACAAATTCTGGGGTTTCTGCGGCTCTAGCCAGGGGCATTAGTCGCTACTGAAGTCTAATCCGCCCTAAATCACGGCTGGCAGTTCAACGGTCGCTTGTAGCTCTGTACTAATCATGCAACAGACGTAACGACTTCAGCTGATCCGCAGCTAGCCTACAGCAGGAATCTCCTGGGATCTGAGCATCCTTCTTCTTCACCCAGCCGTGAGAGCTCACATCACACGGCAGGCACTTCTGCCAGCTCGAGGCGGTCATCCCGCAGTGGCTCCGACAAGCAGCTGCCTGCATCACCACAGGACAGTGTAGAGATGGAGAGTTTGAAACGCAGACTTAGCACTACACGTCGACCGTCGACCGCAGACCGCAATCTTCTGCCTGAGCTCAACCAATACAAGCAGAACAATGCCGCCTTGCAAACACAGATCAGCTCGTTGATGGCCAAGTTGAACGAGTCCAAGAAGCGTGAAAAGGCTTTGAAGGTAGACCTGGATGATGTCGAACAGCGGCGTCAAGAAGCCGAACGCAAGATCAGCGAAGCTGAGGAGCTTGCCTCGAGCGCTCGTGCGCTGCAAAACACCATCGACCACCTCGAGAATCGCCTTGAAATTGCCAACACTGAGAAGCTCGACGCTCAAGAGGAACTGTTCAACATGCGAGCCTTGAAGTCGCCATTCGATGCTTCGTTTCCCGAGCTGCAGGACGCTCACGAAAGCATGGATACTGTTTTCTCACATACCGAGCGGCGTGATTCAGGTGCAACCATCTCCCAATATGCCGCTCACATTGAGCACCTTGAGGACGATGCCAGGCATAAGGATGCGTATATCGCGGATCTGGAAGATAACAGTAATCAGCTGCGACAAATGCTCGACCAGGTGAATCAGCAGTACGACGAGATGAGTCTTCAGTTTGACATCCACACTGAGCTTCTTGGCAAGGTCAAAGAATCAGACGCACAGCTGCAGCAGCTGCGGGCGGCTGTCCTGGATCGTGAAAGTGTCATTGCAGAGAAGGAGAAGTCCGTCCGTGCAGTTGAAAGGCAATTAGAACATCACAAGCTGTTGCTGCAGGCGGAAATCCGGAAGCACGCGACGACGTCAAGATACTTATCCAACGATATTAACCCATTGCCAGAGTTGACTGCTCTTGCAACACAAAAAGACATCGACAAATGGATCGAAAAGCTTAATCAGCGCCTAAGGAAAGTGAAGCCAACAAGCTCTCACAAGGCCACAACGACTGCGTCTGAAGCACACATCGAAGATCTGCGTAGTGAAATCGATTTCTACGTACGCGAGATCATATACTACAAACTGGATATTCGCGGCTATAAGAGTGACATCAAGAAGTTGAACAAGATCATGGCTCAACTAGGCAACTATGGAAACCGCAGTGACCTTGACTCCGATACCTCGTCCCTGCGGCCGGCGCCGACTCCGAGGTCACGGTTCACCTCAATGTCGCCAGAATCAGAACTGAGAGGCTCCGAGCGCTCATCATCTGCCATGAATGGGAGAGTCAGCGCGAGCATGGGCTCAGCTCGGGCCTTGACGCCGCCTCTATCAACCACTGCGGACAGTAGGAGCAATTCGTTGACTGGGACCACCTCGGACGCCCTTGAAGAAGCTGCTTCTAGGATACCAATAACATCTCAAACACCAACCAAGATCACCATTGTCAGCGCTCCAAACACAATACCCATCATCCAGAGGCCTGACACACAACGCAGTTTTAGCGACTCAACCTTTCATATGTACAAACCCGCTACGAAGGCAGAAGAATCGTTGACCCATGATGACCACGCGGAGATGCTTGCCCTTGCCATGGGCAATCCGGATATGCCTTTCATACATAATACGACCCCGGCGACCGCTACAGATGGCAACCGACCGACCGTTGAGCGCAACCACTCTGACGCATCCACAGCGCGGCCAGTGATACCGACGTCGAAGTACTCGCGAGACCTACCTCCGATCTCAACTCAGCAAATCTCACATTCGCGTGTCGGTTCAGAGTCTAGTGTCTTGACCTACAACTTACAGACTCAGACCACGTCGCCTCAGGTCACTTCGCCCCGACTCGAGCGCCGAGTGAGTAATGCATCCAGTACTGGTATTCCTTTCGTGATTGCCATGACCTCGCCACACAATCCTGCCATTGCTGTTGCAGCGAAGAACATGCCTGCCACACGCTCGCAAAAGTTGAGTTCGACATCGAGAACTGGGGTGGACGGTACAATGGCGTCTTCCACTCCACTTTCAACGCCGGCAAGTATCGCGAACGCGTCGCCCATGACAGCAGCGAACTCAGCTGCACCGCACAAGCGCAAGCTCAGTCTGTCCTTTCGGAAGCAGGATAAAGAGAACGAAGCACCAAATACCCCGACACACCATTCGAGGAGCCTGAGTGGAGGCAGCATACGCAGTGCGATCAGGTGGACGAAGGGAAGCAGCAAGGAGAAGGAGAAGGATGTGCAGGTCAGGAAGGATAGCGTGCAGCCTCTGGGCAGTCCAATGGACTTTGCGTGCGATACGAATATGCCGGGTTTCGAGAGCAGTGCGCTGGAGCCTGTTGTCACCCGCAACGGTGAGAGAATCTAAGGTGGGGCGCAATTGTGAGGCTGCGCTCTTAGCGCTTTCCATATATACGCATGAGTGTAGCGGCGTCTGCTGCTCATACTACCATTGCGCCTTCCATACATGCCATCTGCACGTGTCATAGCGTAATGCAATAGTAAATCTTCGAACTTCTCCGCTAGACTTCCTTCACATCCGACCAAATATGACATGGCTGCTTCCTTAGTTCTTTCGCTAGTCTCGCATTCAAACCACATCTTTGTCACGAAGGAATCACCGTAAAAACCAAATCATGCAGAATTTGAGCTTCTTTCCGATTCTTTTTTTATTCTTTTTTTAGCATCATTCACTAGGGTGACACTCGGCAATCGAGTGTTGGTTTGAAACACTTTCCCTAGACACGCTGTTTATACTAGATCACTGTCGTTGTGTCATCTCCATATAAATCCGGCTCGCCGTGTGATGACTGATGTTCAGACCAGATCACAACCTCAGACCAGATTACAACCGCCAGCTGTCTCCTTTTCTTTCTCATCCTTGCTCTCCGCTCCCATGTTCGAGCCTTGCGCGATCGTGAACAACTTCTGCTCGAGGCTTCCCGATCATAGTATCCGACACGCTCTTGCATTATAGCTCCCAGGAAGTCTTTCTGGAACGCAGGGGAAAATTCGTCCCACTTGGAGAGTACAAGATCGTGCTTCCGCTTGCTGGCCTCCACATACATACAGAGCAGGAGCTTCCTCAGGGGAGAAGAAACAGGTGTGACAGCATAGGCAGCTGTGACAGTGCCGGCAGCCGGAATCATCTGGCGATTCAAGCATATCTGGGTCAAAGCCCTCAGAGCATCTTCACAGAATGCCCGCTCGTCTATGCGGGAACCGAGCATGTAAGCTGCGATTGAATGAGACAATATCAAATCCTTATTGCCGTCTGTTGGAATCGAGGCTCCGTACAACCAATTGAAGTAGATATTGAAAGCTTCCGGATTCAGCTCGGGGAATGAGTAACTGACTGACTGGGCGTTTGAAGCCTGGTATCACATTTGTCGACACAGGGCACACTTGATCAGAGACCTGTCATCAGGGAAGCAGCTATGCCACTCGTCTACACAGGCTCTGTGGAAGTTTGTGCCGCAGGAGAGAGAACAGAACGTCAGATCCTCAACTTCGGACAACACCTCTTCTTTGCAGATAGGGCATTCGCCCTCGGCGGGTTTGCGATGCGGCTGTACAACCTTGCGAAAGTAGGGCAATGCGCAGATCAGCTCCTCATGTACGTCGAAAAGGACCTCTGCTTTGCCGATAATAAGCCGTGCTGTCTTGCGGCCGAGCCTGTTATGGTATTAGCAAAGCTTGATAGAGACGAGCAGGGCTCATCCCGGAGACTCACCTTTTACGCACGCCCGACCTGGTTGTATCCGCCATGATACGGACTGTCTAATCGCGTTTTGAAGTGCGATTCAGTGGAGCAGACTCAGCGTAGTGACTGATGGACACTCTGAATCTTTCGTTCCAAGGAAGGATCGCTTGGATAGTATTCACTGGCTCAAGCCCTCGCGCTGGCTTTCACTCAAACGAAGAGCACTCCATTCACTCTCGCCGTCAGCATATTGAAGCCGGTCGGGCGAGTATGAATATCTTCATACTGGACTTATGCTCAGTACTAAGAAGCCTTCTATCCACAACAGCCTCAACTATCCCGACTTACTCTTGCAAGACGCCCATCGCCACCATGCCTAAAATAGGCCCGGCTGCATATCTACGGAGTCCATATGCTCTCAGGTATGCTTACTCCACCATCCCATAGCACCTTACTAACACTGGCCAGGCTCGGCCGTGGAGTGTGGAGTGGTTTCACTTAGCATAGGCACCGAGAACGCACTCTTCACAGTGCATGAGGAGCTGCTGTGCCATTCACAATTCTTCCGCAATGCACTCCGACCAAACCACAAGGCCATAGTGGGTAATTGCACAATCTGCCACGAGACCCTTGATCCTGCGGTTAAGGAACTGACCCATTGCTACTTGTCCTGTGGGAACTATTTCCACACAGAGTGCATTGATGACTGGGGCGTTCACGCACCATTGGCAGAGACCCAGAAGTGCCCCTTATGCCGCCAGCCATGGGGGTTTCCGGAACTTGGTTCCATTATCGGTGACTACCCTGATCTCCAGGCCGACGCTTTCGAAGTCTATGTCGAGTGGCTGTACAAGTGTGCCGTTCCCAAGGGCCTCACTCAGACCCTCCTCAAGCGTGCGTATCTGCTTGGCGAGCATATCGACGACAAGGAATTCTGCAAGGAAGTTCTGATCAGCACTATCAAGCGGACTCTGGAGGTGGGGAAGCGTCCTCCCCCGTCATATGTGTTTGAGGTGTACCGTGACACTGCCCCTGACTCTGCATTCAGGAAGGTGCTGGTGGGTCTCTATGCGGTGCTGCCCCAGGAGGATATCGACGCTACTATGTCAGCGGAAGCAATCGAGTGGTACCCCTCCTCGTTCCTTCACGATCTCATTAAGGCGCTCGCTGCGACGCGCGCCAGGCCTCTCCTGGATTGGACCAACAAGGAGAAGTCATGCGATGAGTTGACGGCTAAGTTACTCCCGCAAATGTCACTGCTAAAGTTGTAGTTGGCAGACATGGCGGGCATGTGGATCTCGAAACATGTCGATCACGACTTCTGCTTGAGCCTTCTGCTTCTTCTGCGGCGGCAATGAGATCCTGATGCTTGTACTCAAGTGTAGATACCTCCAATGTCTCAAATGCAGACCACTGTATCGGGAAGTTGATTTGTCTTATTGGAGGGTTCGGCGATTACTGAATATCCATCTGAACTTGTGCTCCGCGAGTGTGTAATAAAAAGTTCTGATTTGGATCTCAACTCCAGACTCACATGTTTCCGGTGGTTCTGGAGAGCTTGAAATTATCACACCATATGAATTGCACGAAATGAAAACCACTTTATCGATATATCAATCATCACGTCGTCCCTATGGTCACCGTCTTCCTAATCTCAAAACCACGAATCTCGCTTCCATACAAACCATTCCCTTTCCCTATTGCTCCTCTCCCGCTCACATTCACATTGTTGTCAATTTCTTCCAACAGCAGACACTGAATGCCCATCAACCAGCGCAAAAGAACCAACAAACTGCTCAGAATTGTGCCTTCCGTCTTCTTGCATCGGTCAACACTGTCCTCAACAAAAAGTTCAACCAGTGCCCCTCAATCCCACAACCATCCACCCACCAACAAAGAGACCTTCGTCACTTCTCCCACAGCACCCAACACCCACACAAACGAAGCCGAGAAAAACTGCAAAAGCAAAAACACAGCTGCTCCCTGCCAGATTCGAACTGGCGGCCTTCGGATTTCCTGCTCTGGGAGCAAGTCATACTCGACGAGATATGAGACCGACGTGATAACCGACTACACCAAGGAAGCTGTTATTGATTTGATGAAAGGCACTCCCCAAACAGCTAATATATCCTAGGTGAGATGGGATGGAAGTAGGGCAAACGGACTCGATGGCTTCGAGAACTTGTGAAAAGTTGGTCAGTCTAGTGGTGGCGTTGGTGTCGGGGTGGGGCTATTTAGTGGGTGGGACTAGGGATTGTGGGTCGGAGCTACACGGCGTTTAGGAGTGATTTTTGTGCGGAGGGGAATTACGAGGTGCTTCTTGGGGATTGTTGGACAAGTCGAAGCAGTGGGATGGGTTTCGATGGTTTGTAAAACCCCCGGAAACTGTCATGGGGCGAGTTATTATTTCCGTCTCGCACAAGTATGGTGTGTTATACTGGGTTCGAGGTAGATGAGGGAAATAGAGATGATTGCAGTGGAGTTGCTGTACAATATTATATTCTATCATTCATACAACAAAGGACTAGACCAGACCTAACCAGAACCTTGTCCTGTGCAGTCCGGTCCCAGCACGCCCAACTTGGAATACGCAAAATGCCCTTAACGCCATACTAATGCATACATAGGCACATCTTTTCGCATCCTACCGTGAATCATGCATCCTCATTACGTGTCGCGACACCAATCCTACTCTCGCCTCTATCTGATCTCTTACTAAACAATCATCCCAGCCCTGCAAACATAACAAGGGTCAACTTATACAGCCGTCTCCGGCGTCCTTGGCAATCCTCCCAGCGGCACGCCCCCAGCCCCCACAACCGTGGGGAGGACTCCATACCGCCCATAAGTCTTCTGATCCACACTGACATAATGCGGCAGCCTGCCCAGCAGATTCGCTTTGGTCTCTATCCACCGCAGTATCTTCTCGTGGGGAACCAGGAACTTGATATACCCGGAGGCCCAGAGGTAGCCGATGCCTGCGCCGCACAGGTGGCCGAGGAGCGAGACGTGCGGGACAAGGATGGAGGTGAGGAGGACGAGGAGGAGGGGGGTTGTCCAGGTGGGGATTGCGTAGGGGCCGACGCTGTGGATTGTTAGCAGGAGGGTTCGATTTGGGGGGGAGGGGGTTGAATACCTGAACTTCGGTGTCGTCTTGTGCTGCTTCATGACCTCGGCGGAGAGGAGGAGGAAAACCCAAACACTGTTTCACATGCATAGGTCAGCCAGTATCCCACAATCACACCCCAGATCCTCTGCCCATCCCTTCTCTTTGAAAGTAGCCGACCTTTCCGCCCACACTCCCATGTCTCCATCAATCCCGGAAGGAGAATCCACGTACCTCGCGCCCATGACCACAGTATTACTCCTAAGCACAAACTTCTCCAACAACGTATATATACCCCCGGGAAGCGTGCCAAACGGCCCCGTGAACAGCGCGAGCGTCACCAGCGTGCCGAACTCGGCCTCGAAGCGCTCGAGCAGCGGCGCAAGGGCGATGAGGTTAAACACCATGTGGAAGAAGTTGAGGTGCATCAGCGGGAAGAGGTTGAGGCGGTGCACTGGAGCAGACAAATTGTTAGCTAGGCTCTCTCTCTCGTTCGAACTATAGTGTATTGGAAATATTTCCCACGGAAAGGTCCTCGGTGCACAAAGAAAGCTGCTTACTCTGCGTCAGATCCATCTTCTTCGGCTCCAGCGCCGCAAACTCCCTGAGCCACGGCAGCGGGATGGTCGCGATCCACAGCCCGACAATGGCAAGGAGGAGCAGCCGCGTCGCCAGCGGGAGCCGCAGGATGTAGGAGCGCAGGCGCGCGGGGTTGAGCTGCGGGAGAGAGGCCATTGTCCACCCAAAGCTGACGCGACAGGCCGGAGAACGGGAGGGAGGTGTGAGAGCTGGGCTGGGCTGGTGCAAGGCGTGCGCGCGCTCTCGAAAGATGGGCGGAGCGGCCTGCGGCGGAGGGCGGGTCAGGGTCGCGTCGTTTGACGCACCCTTGTCAGACGTCCCAAGACTAACGTAGGTAAGCTCCAGGGAGCTCCTCCGCAGCCCGCGACGACGCCCGTACTCGTACTGCACTTCGACTTGCACGCGGTATCCTGCGCTGCGCAGCAATGGCATTGATCTGTAACCCTCTCCTCCCATATCAATAAGAAGAATTCAAACTTACTACGAGCAGCCTCGCTGTTGGCGCTCCGGCGCGATGCCCGCATCCTCAAGATCCCGCCGTACCTGTGCGCGCTGCTCATCGCGATTGGAATAGCCTGGCTGCTGGTGCTGCCGCTCAACGAGTACAGCCGCAAGACGTATGTGTCAGAGAACGCGCTGCTGCCGGGCCAGGTGCATACGTATTTCGGGGGGAGTGAGCATAATGTGTTCAGGGCGTACCGGCAGGAGGTGTGGGCGTTGAATGAGAAGAGTGTGGAGGAGTATGTCCCCCTCAACTATGCTATACTACGACGAGGAGGAACCGACTGATATGATTGCAAAGACGCTCCGCCAGACTCGCCTCCATCTTTGCCTCCAACAACCTCAAAGTCTCCACCCAGACCTACGCCTACGACGTCTCCAACCGCACCCTCTCAGGCACAAACGTCTACGCCATCCTGCAAGGCCCCCGCGCCGACGCCACCGAAGCCCTCGTCCTCATCGGAGCATGGACGAACATGGCGGACGAGACCAACACCTCAGGCGTCGCGCTCGTCCTCACCCTCGCCCGCTACTTCAAGCGCTGGAGCTTGTGGAGCAAGGACATCATCTTCCTGCTCAGCGGCGACAGCACCGTGGGCCCGCAAGCCTGGGTCGACGCCTACCACGACGCACACAATCCGGCCTTCGTGCAGAGCCTCGCGCTCAAGAGCGGCGCGCTCCAAGGCGCAGTCGCCGTCGACTACCCCGCGGGCCCCTGGGGCCACCGCTACGACAAACTGCACATCAGCTACGACGGCACCAACGGGCAGCTCCCCAACCTCGACCTCTTCAACACTGCGGTTCAGATTGCAAGCGGGCAGATGGGGATTGGCATCGCGATCCAACGCATGTTCGCGCACGGCGACAGCTACACCGAGCGCCTCACCACCCTCCTACGCGGGATGGTGAGCCAGGCACTCGGCCACGCGACCGGCCCACACAGCGCTTTCATCCCCTACCACGTCGATGCGATTACAATGAGCACGGTGGGCGACGGCTGGCACGACGAGATGAGCCTGGGCAAGACGGTGGAGTCGCTGTTCCGCAGCCTAAACAACTTGCTGGAACATCTGCACCAGAGCTTCTTCTTCTACCTGCTCGTCCAGGCGAACCGCTTCGTCAGCATCGGCACCTACCTCCCCAGCGCCATGCTGATCGCTGCGGCCTTCAGCGTGAGCGCCATCGGGCTGTGGATCGGGAGTGGGCGACCGGATGAGGAAGAGAAGGCAGCAAAGCCCGGAGCGACTGCACCCTCCGACAACAAGCCACGCGCGAGCGAGTCCTCCGCCGCATCCTCCTCACCAGCTCCATCGCCATCAGCGTCCAAAGACTCGGACCCGGCACCCGCTCCCCTAACCCCCTCACCCTCGGCGACACCACGGCCCTCGTGCCCCCCTCCCTCACCAAAACCAGCGAACGGCACCTGCTCCCCCCGCTCCTCCTCCTCCTGAGCATCCACGCCCTCTCTCTCGCCCCACTCTACGCCTTCAACACCTTCCCACACACCTCCCTCCCGCGCCTCCACACCTTCCTCGCCAACACAACCACCCTCCTCCCCGTCCTCAGCGCCTGGCTCTTCGCCGAGCTGCGGCCCCTGAGCACCCAGGAAACGCAGCTGCTGCAATGCTTCTCCCTCCTGGGCCTGGGCATGTACCTCGCCGCCCTCGCGACCCTGAATTTCTCCCAGGCCTTTGCCGTCGGCGCCCTGTGCACCCCGCTTGCATTCGTGCGGCGCACGCCGGAGTCTCGTGTGCGGACTGCGCTGCAGTATATTGTGCTGGTGGGGTTGAACCCGCTTATGGTTGCCCAGTGGGGCGCTATGCTGATGCGGGTCCCCCTGCCGGGGGTGCTGGAGCATGCGGCGGTGGCGTGGGGCGTTCAGGGCGCGTGGACGGCGGTCACGGTGTGGTGTGTGTGGTTCCCTGCGTGGATGGTGGCGGGGGTGGTTGTTAGCTCGGGGATGGTTGAGGGGGGCATTTTGTAGAAGTCCGACTGCGCAGAAAGCTGGAGCTGGATGGTTGGTTGTGGAGACTGCAAAATGGAGATAGATATGGCGAGATAATTGAAGAAGAAGAAGAAGAGAACAAATGGAATCGGTTGGCATGATTGCGCTGGAGTGCATTTCTGGTCGTGTCAAGTGCTTGCTTTATTTTCGTGCGTTCTTCATGCATGCATTACATATGCTACTCGCGTGCCCACTGGCGCCGTGGGCTCTATCGACGTCCCTTTCCCCGACAGCAGGAATCGACGCTGCCGGGCACGCAGCATCTCGTCAGTCGAGATGCATGTCGTGTCATCTAAAATACCTCCTGCCTCGCGCAGTGCAGTACAATACACTCACGCAGCCCACACGTCCTTCCCGACCCCCTCGATCCAGTTCCCGAGCTGGTTGACACTGGCATCCCACTCCTTCAGCCTCGCCCGCATGCTCTCAATCTGCTTCATGTCCAGCACCTTGGGCTGCACCCAGTTGATCCTCGCCACCTCCGCGACCTGGTCGATCTGGCCCTTGACCAGCCCCAAGCTGAGCGCCTTCATGATCAGGTGCTCGATCTCCTTGGGCTGCACCTTTGTCTCCTGGCTGATCTGCTGGAACGTCATGGCGCGGTCGTGCGGGGGGCGGCGGAAGATGGTCTCTGTGAGGGCGGCGAGCGAGATCTTCTGGTACAGGAAGGTGCTGTGTTCCTTCAGGAGGGGCACCTTGCTGATGTTGCCCGACAGCACGTCGTACGCCGACAGGTCGCCGCGGTTGAAGGCGAAGAGCAGGTCGCGCAGCCAGGCGTGCGGGGTCCCGACCAGCGAGTCGAGGATGGGGTGCAGCAGCAGCTCGCCGAAGTTGTAGATGCTGTCCGAGACCAGCGCGGCGATGCTGAGGTCGTAGGCGCGCGATTGGCGCTCCCGCAGTTCGAGGTCCGTGATGTCGATGCAGGCGAGGAAGAGGAGGGCGTTCTTGTAGTACGCGGCGAATTCGTGCTTGGACTGGGGTGTGGTGTTAGCTGCTGAGCATGGAACATTCCCCTCGCACCCTCAACTTGAGTGTGGAGGTAAAGTGTATAGAATTCGACCCACCTGATAGTACTGCGCACTCGCCTTGTAGAAGTTGGCGTGCACCACCGTCTCGACCGAATCGAAGCTGTCCAGGATGCGCTCGCACTCGTCCAGCTTCTTCTTGGCGCCCTCCTCGTCCTTTAACCGCAGCTGGATGCTGGCGGCGGCGACGGTGGCGTAGACGAAGGCGTCCTGTGAGGCGGGCTTGTTGACGCTCTCGGCGAGCTCGTTGACAAACTGCAGCCGCTGCTTGTCATCTGTGGGCCAGTCAGTATACCCATACAGCTATACGCATTGTGTTGTATTGCATGTCGCACCCTTGAACTGTGTTGCGGCGCTCAGGCCCAGTGTGACCAGCTTGAGCTGGTTGATCTTGTTGGCGAAGCTCTTGATGAACGTCTCGAAGAAGGGTATCCGCTGCTTGGCGCTGGCGGGCTGCTCGAAGAAGTCGACCAGCTTGTCCGTCAGCTCGTGCCACAGCTTCCGCTCCCAGTAGTCTTCGAAGGCGATGAAGTACTCCTGCAGCTCCTCCGGCGCCTGGTCGCGCGCATCGCCCAGCAGATTCGGTATTGTGTCCGTGTCCATCGCCATGGTGTGTCGAAGATATGCAGGTGGGATGTGTGTGGTGGAGGAGAAGGTGTGTAGAGAACGTGTGTGGTCGGCTTCGGCGGGCGGTGATGTCGTGTTGATGTGGGATGCCTGTGCTCATGGGTACCGCAGATGTGATGGCGTCGGGAGCTACTGGCCATCGTCGGCGGAGCAAACGCCAAGCGCCGACGACATCGTTCAAGCTGCACTCGACGAACTCAGAGCCACCCTCCCGCCAGCCATTGAACGCCGCAACCATGGCCCTGCCCCTTCGCTGTGCTCGCGCCCGCGCAGCGATGCCGGCCCAGCTGCGCTCCGCCCGCGTCTCGCCCTTTTCCACCACCACAAGCCGCCCGGCCGGCCGCATCAACCACGACGTCCGCATCACCAGGTGCGACTCCCACACCACCCGCCACGGCCCAATGGCTAATGAAGCTGCAGGACCGGAAAGCCCATTCTGACCGTCTCCGCTGGACGCTCTTCGCTCGGAGGTGCGCCCGCCCTGTCTGTCCACAGCGAGGATCTCCCAACGCTCACACAACGCAGGCTACACAGCGACCGTCTTCGGCGCGACAGGCTTCCTGGGCCGCTACATCGTCAACAGGCTGGGTGCGTTTCCTCCCACATGCAGCGCCGGCCACGGGTTCTGGCGCTGGGCTGTACATGAGTTATGCGCTAACGACGTCTAAGCTCGCTCGGGATGCACCGTCATCGTGCCCTTCCGCGAGGAGATGGCCAAGCGCCACCTCAAGGTCGCCGGAGACCTGGGGCGCGTCATCTTCATGGAGATGGACCTGCGCAACACGGCGTCGATTGAGGAGAGCGTGCGACACTCTGACATTGTCTACAACCTTATTGGCCGCGACTACCCCACCAAGAACTTCGACCTGGCCGACGTCCACGTCGAGGGCACCGAGCGCATTGCCGAGGCCGTTGCCAAGTACGACATCGACCGCTACGTCCACGTCTCGTCGCACAGCGCCCAGCTCGACTCGCCCTCCGAGTTCTACCGCACCAAGGCCCAGGGTGAGCAGGTCGCGCGCTCCATCTACCCGGAGACCACCATTGTGCGCCCGGCGCCCATGTTCGGCTTCGAGGACCGCCTGCTGCACCGCCTGGCCTCGCCCTCCAACGTCATCACCTCCAACTGGATGCAGGAGCGCTTCAACCCCGTCCACGCCATTGACGTCGGTATGGCGCTCGAGGCTATGCTACACGACGACACCACCGCCGCTGAGACCTTCGAGCTTTACGGCCCCACCGAGTACACCATGGCTGAGCTCAACGAGGTCGTCGAGCGCGAGGCCATGAAGAAGCGCCGCCACATCAACGTCCCCAAGGCCATCATGAAGCCCGTCGCCCGCTACGCAAACAAGCTGCTCTGGTGGCCCATCCACTCCGAGGACGAGGTCGAGCGCGAGTTCATCGACCAGTACATCGACCCCTCGGCCAAGACCTTCAAGGACCTCGACATCGAGCCCGTTGAGCTGAGCTCTTTGACCTTCGAGTACCTCAAGGGCTACAGGTCTTCGTCCTACTACGATCTGCCCCCCATGAGCGAGCGCGAGAAGCGCGAGGAGAAGAAGTATCTGCACGTCATTGATGACCAGTAGAGCTTGGGATGGGAGTGGAAAAAGATAAGACATGTAAATACCTCGGCTTTTCCTTTATCGGCAGACTACATGGATGGATGGATCTGTAGAATCAATACCGTACCGTTTCTTTTGTGCTGATCGTGTGCACTCTGCTTGTGAGGTGTGAGAGAGTGTGACAAGTTGACGGGCCGGGACTTTGAACGTGGAGGTGAATCACTGGTGCTAGCTAAGCTCTGCGGATCACGTATCGAAGCAGTAAGTGACGCAGAGAATCAGAGATTAAATTGAATCATTAAGCAAGAGTGTGCCTTACCGCAAGCTTTTGCACTGAAATAATGAGAGAGAGTATTTGAGCCAGGGCGATTCCAGCGTGCATACACCCGTGAACTATGTTCAGGAGCTTCGACGCAGAGGAAAAAATAGATAAACAAGTGATCCGCAACGTAGAAATGGATCTCGGATTTAGGCAAGTAAAAAGAATTCAAAACCAGAGAAGACAGACCGCAAAGCAGGATCGAGGATCAATTCAAGCCACCGGCTTCAGCCCAAGAGACGAAAACCTCTTTTGTAGGCTCGATCAGGCACAAGGAGGTGCGTTGCGGAGCAGACGTCAGGGTTGGAACGAAGTCACCGGCATATGCCGTGCACTTTGCAGATGACGTTCAAAGAATGGTGAGCAAAGCAACGAGAGTGTTTGTGCCACGGAAGCAAGCCGTCCAAGCGTCCTTTGGCAGGACCAATGCTCAGAGTTTGTTCGTCCACGCCAACGCTTTGCAGTACTTGCTCATTCGACCTAGCGTCTGGAAAGGAGCTCGTGCAAGAAAGCTTGTGGGTCCAAGTTCGAATCCGGGTGCTCACGGACTAGGGATTCGAGAAGAGCGTCGATGAAGGCACCGGGGTAAGACTGTGCTTCACGAAAGACCTTGGTCAATTCCCTAGGAGGGCGCTGCAGAGATAGCCCCACAATGAGTTCCCGTATAAGGCTGCCGGGATTTGTTCTTGCGTACATAGAAGTGACTGCTGATGGATGTAGGTAGTTGCCTCGTGCGATGAGAGCAGAGAGTACCTCTCGACGGAAAGTCTCGTCATCGAGGCGCTCGGCAAGAACGCATGCTCTGAGGATTGCCTCCTGGTCTGCATCTTCGGCGATGGAGGTGGTATAAAGCCAGCCGATATACACTTCCAAAGCTCCAGGATCGATATCCGGCAATAGACGAATACGATCCTGTGGCTGAGGATATATCCAGCTGCGAAGACAGACTGGGCATCGGGATTGCGGTCTTTCTTCCGTGACTCGTAGCCAGCTTCTGAGGCAGTGCGCGTGGAAATTCGTTCCACAGGATTCAGAGCAGTATCTGATTTCTTGGGTACTGGGATCAAGAACCTCGTAGCAGATAGTACAATCGCCTTGAATGGCTCTCCGCCGAGGCTGGAGGATATTCCGAAAGTATGGCGAGACACAAATAAGATCTTCGTGTACCGCGAACACTTCTTCCATGCCATGCCATGTACCAACCGTGAAGGTCGCCATTTTGCGGCCAAGCCTGTCCTGGAGTCAGCGAGGCTTGCAGCGCAGCAAGAAACTCATACCTTAGAGAAGTTTTTGTCCTCTTGCGCACGCCAGAGCGACCTCTTGCATCCATGTCGTTGGCGGTGTGGTTCGGTGAATTCAGCGAGCTGCAAGTTGTAAGAAGGAAGCGTAGAGACAAAAACGTTAGTGGAGTCTATTGTGGCAGATTGGTATCTATTCAGACTCACCGCTAGTAGCTCTCTCACCCTTGAGCCCGGGGGAAGATTTCTTTTGCTGTTTCATCACAGTCGATCTCGCGATGAGGTGAGAGAGACTATAACAGTCTAGGGCTAGCGATGACATTGTTGATCATACGACAGAAACCGATTCTTACAGTATCGCAGCCGTGAAGGAGGTGTCAAAGGGGCGGCACGAGTGCAAAGCTGATGATAGTGTCTAGCAAAGGAACTTGCGTAGATTGAGGCAAGAATTGTACCTCGTCAGCTCGATTAAGACACTTGGCAGAATGTGAGAAGCCATTCCACCCATAGGGCTTCAGGTCAATTGGCCGGAATAAATTAAAGCCATGGCTGTAAGAGATGCTGGGGAATCAGATACTGTTGGTGGAAGTGCCCCAGGCTTCTGTACATGGAAAGGAGCGATAGCTGATATTTGCAGGATTTCTTGAGCTTGAAGCATATTATGCTTTTTGATTCATGTGATATCGTGATGTCGTAACTATTTTCTCAGTCCCTTTCAAGTCGGGACCATCACCAATTAACAATTGTTGTCACTGAGAAAGACTGCCAGTCAGGGCAAAGTGGCCCTTCGTAGCGCGGAAGCGCTCGTAAACCAATGATGATGACCTTACCTTGGGGAAGCCGAGCCATGTTATCCTCCAAGCAGAGCAATTCTGTCATCCGCAACAGGGAGTTTCTCCAGTATCAAATGGGGAGTAAAGAGTTAAGAAGCACCGCAGCCCTGCATCACTCCGAGACCACCATCCGTCTAGTTGTTCGAGTGCGAAGCATGGCCGCCCTGCACGCCCAGGTCATGTGCAAGCTGACTGCCCGCCTTGAAGGTGCCATCAGGGTTACGTCCACTCTCCTCTGCCTGGCTGCCATGCTCATGAGCGGCATGGCCTCCCTTAACACCCAAGTCGTGAGCAAGCTGGCTGCCAGCCTTGAATGTGCCGTCTGCGTTCCTGCCCTCCTCGGCGCCGCCGCTGTGGCCCTGGGGATGCGAAGCGTGGCCGCCCTTCACACCAAGGTCGTGAGCGAGTTGGCTGCCGGCCTTGAATGTGCCATCAGGGTTACGCTGGGAATGTTAGTTTGCCGCACCCAGCTTTACTAAGGTAATGTCATCAACTTACTCCTTCGCTGCTCTCAGCGCCGCCAGTGGTTGAGTCGTGATGAGCTGCGTGGCCGCCCTGAGCACCCAGCTCCTTAGCCAGCTCGGAGCCCTTGGTGAATGTGCCGTCGGGGTTGCGGTCTGCGTGCTCGGTGGAGTGGGAAGTGCCGTGGGAGGCGTGGCCGCCCTTTGCAGCGATCTCCTTGAGCTCGTCCTTGGGGAGGTTGGCGAAGTTGGCGGGGTTCGAGGAAGCCATTTCGTGTGTATCTATTCGAAAGCTTGTTTTGGTTGGTTTCGTGAAGTTTATGGAAAGCGGAAGCTGAGTGCGAGAGAGGAAGGCTTTTGTAGAAGAGTCGATTGAAGGAAGAGACGTGAAACAAGTGAAGGAAGTTCAACACGTCGTACCCCTCCTCTTGCTGTTACCTCCTTCCCCACAAACTGACGTGGTGCTGCCTAGTAATCACATTGTGCCTACCTATAAAAGCAAGCACCCATAGGCAAACAAGCATCTAGACCCAACAACGCTGCACAAATCGCCTACGTTTGCTTCTGATTCGCCGTCATCAGCCTCTGATTCGCTGTAACCAGAAACAATCGAGGAGCATCGCGATGTCAGGCAACCTGGCAGCCTGCTCGCATCCCTGTAGTTGTTTGTTCACAATGTCAGGTGGGTGTGACATCATTCTCCGCCCACACTCACTTTAGGCTACGCGACGGGAACGCGGGCGCGTTTTTGGTCATGTGGAGTGCAGCCAATCACACGCCGCGGACGCTGCTGGGATCGCTAACGTCATGTCGCGCCGCGTGAAGCTGTGCTGCGGTGTAACTCAGCTCTAGGCAACTTTCTCTACGCGTTGCGTGAAACTTGGTGTGCTCACTGTATGCAGCTCAATTCTTACCATCCCGTTCTAAATCTTTGCCCATTTTGATCAATTGAGATCCTCGCTACTTAAAGACTTCCCCAGAATGAGTCTCAAGCGCAAGGCTGCCGAGGCAGCAACAGACGCGACCAAGAAGCCCAAGCAAAACGGCAGCATCACAGCCTTCTTCGGCGCTCCAAAACCCTCCCCAAACTCCAAAGCTCCCTCATCCGCCGCAGCCGCCAAGTTTGATCGCGAAGCGTGGGTCGGCAAGCTTACAGACGAGCAGAAAGAGCTGCTGCAATTGGAGCTCGACACGCTGCATGAAAGCTGGCTGCCGCACCTCAAAGATGTGCTCGTTAACCCACAGTTTCTTGAGCTGAAACGCTTCCTTAAGAAAGAAATCAGCAGCGGCAAGACGGTCTACCCGCCCATGAAGGACGTATACTCATGGTAAGCTTCCTAAATTTTTCTGCAACTCATTTTATGCTAACACTGCTGTGCAGGTCCCGTCACACTCCCCTCAACACTGTCAAGGTCGTCATCACAGGCCAAGACCCCTATCACGGCCCCAACCAGGCCCACGGCCTCTCCTTCTCCGTCCGCCCGCCCACCCCCGCTCCTCCCTCCCTCGCAAACATCTACAAAGCGCTGAAGATAGACTACCCGGATTACCAGCCCCCTCCTAAGAAGGGCGGACTGCTGACGCCCTGGGCCGACCGCGGCGTTCTGCTGCTCAACACCTGTCTGACAGTCCGTAGGGGCGAGGCCAATTCGCACCAGGGCAAGGGCTGGGAGCTGCTGACGCAGAAGGTGATCGATACAGTGGTCAAGGTGCGCAGCAACGGTGTGGTGTTTATGGCGTGGGGGACACCGGCGCAGAAGCGTACGGTGGGTATTCCGGTGGATAAGCACTTGATTCTAAAGAGTGTGCATCCAAGCCCGTTGAGTGCGGCGAGGGGATTTGTAAGTCAGCGATGGTTGTGATGCTAGACGACGGGTACTGACGAGATTAGTTCGATTGCCATCACTTCACAAAAGCAAACAAGTGGCTGGTGCAGCGGTATGGCAAGGACGGTGCTATTGATTGGGATCTGAATGTTGATCCAGAGGCTATTGTTGAGCCAAGTAAGACAGATCAGCCTGTTGACCCAAAGGAGAGTGCCGAGGCGAAGGACAGTGCGAGTACGAAGGAGAACGAGGCCCCAGCGAAGGACAGCAAAGAAGTTACGAGCCAGACTGAGAGTGAAGCTGCGGATCCTGAGGCTGACATCGATTCAGACGAGGAAGCGGCGCTGAGGGAAGCAGGACTGTGATCTATCATCTTACGAAGGTGCCAATCTACATTTCATGTTAATACCTAGGGACCGAATCAGGACTATCAAAAGCTTCGATTCCAGCTATCTAAACTTACCCTCACTTATTCCTCATCACACACTACACAAATTTTGAAGGCTCCCATCTCTGTTCCTTTGTGGATGGTGTGGGTATGCCGAATTGGCTGCCTCGGGCTGGTATCACTCATGGCCTGAGTGGCCTCTAATTGTGGGTCCTCCTCTGCTCTGATACCCATATTTATGTCAGTAAAGCCTACGACCACGACTACTTCTTCTTCCACGCCTGGGCCGATGCCTTGGGGATCTGGTATCGGCGCTCTCTTTGCGGCTGCCCGAAGACAACGGAGGGATGCCCTCAGGCTGTGGCGAGCCGTCATGTCCGAAATGTTGGGGATGATCCCACTCCTGATACGGCGCGAAGTAGGCATCATTTGGCTCTTGGAGAGGCGCGTAGTAGCCATAATTTGGTTTTGAGGACGAAGCGCCATAGCCGTATGAGGACCGCCGTTCAAAGGGGTAGGGATGACTGTGCATGGGTTCATCAGGCCATTCTTGCGATGTAAGCTCCAGCTCAGCGTCGAGTTCGGCATCGTCGAATGCTATATCCTGTCTCGACTTGATATTTAGCTGACGATCAAGCTCGGAATCATCGGAGTCGTGCTCGAGGTCCTTGTTCTTGTTGGCCGAACTGACATCTGAGCCATGGGCTTCAAGGCGGTTGATATAGTTGCCCAGTAAATTGGGGGATGCCTCGTTCCCGTAATCGAGGAAGGAGTCTTTGACCGATGCCGTCTCTTCTGTGACTCCGACTGAACTCTGAACATCATTTTGTTGCTGGCACCTTAGGCCTTCCGGTCTGGCGCCTTGTATCTCGGGCTCAGTCTGTCGACTTGTAGATTGTCGATTCTCGCACTCGCGTCTTGGGCGTCGACACTCATGTTGATGGTGGTCGTTCGTGTGGCAATAATTGCACCTTGGCCCCCACCGACACTCCTTTGCAATGTGGCCGTAGTTCATGCAATTGAAGCACCGTGGCGCCCATTGATCAGCAGGAGCAGATCCGCCGGTCTGCTGCGTTGGGTGGTTCCTTCGAGACTCGTTCGTACCGTGTCCCCGTCGCTGCTGCATTGGCTGGTGTTGCCGCGATTGAGATTGAGCGGGCACCCTTGCTGGCGCAAGGGCTGCAATGGTCCTCGGCTTTGGCTCAACTGGCTGGAAGCATGCCTTACCCTTTTTCACTTCGTCGTCGAGCTGGTTGATCATTTCGGCTTCTGCCGCAAACCAACCCTCTTCGATTCCGTCGAAAAACCTGTCCGGGAGTCGGGTGGAGACGATGTTCCAGAACTGGGAATTACCAGTCCAATGGCGAGTACTGAGGCTGTTGTCCCATTCTGGTCGGTTACGTTCTCGACACAGGAGTCGCCAAGAAAACTTATGACCAGCTCGCTTGCCGATAGCCCGGGGATGCGCCTCGTTGTTGAGGTCATCAAGATGGACGTCGTTGCGTCCTTCTGGGAGATTGACGCCTAGTTGGCGACTCCGACGGATCTCCTCGGTCATTCTGGAGTCAAGATAGCCCTCTAGATACTTCTCCTCAAGAAGATCCAGGATTCTTGGGTCGTTGAGACTGTACTTATCCTCCTCTGGAGGAGCTTCTTCGTTCTGCTTACCGAGGCACATACGACGCTGCTGCTCATCGCAAGCAACATCGAGACTTGCGACCGACTGGAGGAGTACTTGCATTGCGTCTTCTAGATGCTTCAAGCGAGCTTCTCTGTTGATGAGATCGTCCTCACCTTTTGTTGCCTTGTTTCTAGCTATAGCATCTTGTGAGTGCCCTTGGGCTGATTCAATCTCCGCATAGCGCTGGATCATTGCAATCAAAGTATCAGCTTTCGTACGGCGCTCAAAGCCGCCCGTATTGCTGGCAACAACATCAAACCGGCTCTCAATTGATTCTGGAGCGACGTAAAGGCCCATTGCCTGAGACCCTGAATCGATCCTTGCCCTTTCAGCAATGATTGCGTTTGCTGTGCTCGCAGTGATCTCATCCTTGAGTGTGGTTTCGATGTTTCCAGCTTCGTTGTGACTCGTATCACGCTCAAGCTCAAGCATGTCCTGCTCCATGGACGCAGACATGGTTCCGGGATGCTGCTCACTAGTTTGTGCGGGCGCCATTGTAGAGCTTTGTGCGCTTGGTGACGCCACCGCATATGCTTCTGCAGGAGCGCTAGCCCAAATATCTGTGGGCGTATAGGGCACCTGGTCTAGATTACGTGGGGTTTCGCCAGGTGGTTCAGTCATTGTCGGTGGACGGTGGGGTGGGTGTAGTGGTAGTTATGGATGGGCAGAGGAATTACAGTAAGGGCGCGCGAAGATTTTTGAAAACGACAGGCAGCTTTGTTTCCACCTTCACTACAAAAAGCCACGCCAGTCACTCGCGGTTTTACCGTGAAACTTGGCACAGGGCCATTGCAACCAACCAGAAAGAAACACAGAGCATTGCGTTAATTGTCCATATCACTCAGACACCCACTGTACTTCCTGACTCACTAGGGCTCAAGCTACAGCAAAGCACCCCCTGTCTCCATTGATTGAGCTGGCTGTATTAGTAATCATGATCACAGCGGAATAATGCAGCTGTTCAGGAAGAGCATACACTTCTACAGGCCCCAACTACGGTACGCACACTGAGCTCTTATATCACAAAGATTTCACAAGCTTAAGCTTCAGAGCCTGAAGGTACTCATTTCACAAGTTCTTGTGATACTTCTACCATACACTGCCATCCATGGATTGTTGTTGTCGTTAAAGACACGTGATTTCCTTAGCCTGATCCTGAGTGAAAGCAAATTCAGTCTTGGAATGATTGGGTCAGCTAAACCTCTAGTTTGCTTTGGCATGTGACTCAACTCTGTCAATAGACGCTCTGTGCTGTTATATATGAACGATCTATCACCTGGCAACTGTTATCACTTCCCACAACATTCACCATTGCGAACGTCGCGAACACCAAGTAGACACGACCTCAACACCACAGCACCGGATCAGCAGCCAAAAGTACGTCGTCTACATCGGTCTGCGATCTCACTGATAAGTCCGTAGACGGCCCTACCACAATCATCGTACAGGTCAAAAGGCTGCGACGAACCAGAAGAATTAGACCACCATCATGTCGTTCGCGGACTTACCCAACGAGACTTTTGACAATGTGATCGGACTATTGCCTCATAGCGACGTCAACTCTCTTTCTCTGGTCAGCAAAGGCTTCCGTGCGGCGGCAGAACCACACCTGTATCGAAACCTGGTTTTCTACACGCACCGTAGGCATTTGATCCGCTGGCTTCTCCTCACATTATTGCACCGCCCGGAGCTTGCGGCGCACATCAAAACGATTCGTTTTGCTGGAACGAAGACTCTACAGGGCGCATCTGAAGCTATCCCTCCACCAGGCTCGAAGAGGCTGTATGAGTATCTCGAAGAAGAAAGTACTCAGAACTCACTACGGAAGACGGTTCTAGAGATCTGCGGATCTGGGTTGAACATGGCAGCTGCACGGATTTCCTGGATGGGAGGCGTGTTGGCCACGAACCATCTCGACGGTTCGCTTGCTATGCTTGCCTGCATGGCGGTCAACATCGAATCAATTACCCTGGAAAGTCGACCTGATTACGACGACTGTTTTGAGGGCCAGTACGTGGGTTTCATGATGAATGGTATGAATGCTGTTCTTGGAGACGTGCTGCGTATGTCGTACGTTCCAGGTCCTCAGATTAGACGCCTTGGGAGCCTGAAAGCTCTACATGTGGATACGAAGGGCTGGATCAACCTCTTCGTTGTTCCAAGTCTCGAGAGCATCAGAATTGCAATGAGTTACCGCTTGCAATGGGAAACGATTGGCAGGAACACCAAACTCCGTGAACTCGAGGTCGTTCGTGCTTGCGTTGATCCAGCGTTTAATCTTGGTGAGCCATTCAAGAATGAAGTCTCCCCGAATCTTGCAAGGATCGTTTATCGCAAATTACACTACCGTCCCGAGCTTGCTGCTGCTCCTCAACAACTTGTTGACTTGATGATTGTCAATTGTCCTGGACTTGTGGAGTTCGAGTTCAGTTTCGAATCGTACGAGTTTCATTTACCTCCATTGCAGAAACTGAACCAGCTGAGTGCGTTAAGAACGCTGCGAATCGATGTGCACTTGCTCGTTGCCTCTCATGGCGCGCGGACTACGTTAGTTGGTGGAACATACGTGCTGCCACCCAAACTAAGCACACTCCTTCTTACCAAGATTTGCAAAGTGGACTTCAACCAGCTCGTTGCGGCTGTATCCGAATCGAGGACCGAAGTAATGCGTTACATATCGCCGATGCTCCATGTCAAAGAGCTGGCGTGGGTTCTGCCCCTCATGCACACGAGTGAGGAACATCTGCAAAATCTGCAATATCTGCACACGCTTGCTATTGAGCTGAAGAGTAAGTTCGACACCAACTTCAAAGCCTACGACTTTCCATCATCCAATCTAGAGGTGATGGGTCCATTGAGGGTCGACAAGGATGGCATCTGGCCTCGATAGAGTCGTCGGCCGGACAAGGTTCCAGATATCCTGGTTAGCAGCGTCGGAGACAATTTCCCCAAGGCTTAGCTGAGAATCTTCTACTAGTTGATTTGGGGGACAATGAATACAACTGTACTTCTACATAGCAATCAACATGTCAAAAAATCTCTGGTATCTAGACCCAACGCGGCAAACACCGGATATCGCTTTCACTGCAACGTGAAAATTCTCAAGGCCTTTACAAAGGCAGTTCAAAAGCAAAGATGCTCTTCACCAATGCAGTGAATGGCTTGTATTTGCCAAGGCTAGTCGAGCCGTCGCAAGTGTAAACATATTCACTCGTTACTTCAGCGCCAACCCTCTTACACCGCCATCATCGGTAATACCACACCCACCACATCATGGCACCTACCGCGGCCAACACTACTGTTACCAAATCAGCGCGTTCGAGGGCCAAATACTCGCATGGTATAAAGCTCGAAACCGAAATTTGGGCTCTTCGCGTCAGCATCGCTGAGTTGGAGGATCGCCTTCTCCGGAGTGACCAGGCGAACAACAGTCTCGGTATCCCTCCTCCGAGCGTCATCAAATGGCTTGACACACAAAAAAGCACGAAGTCCGAGTACGTCGAGTCGTTGAAGCTGAAACATGAGCACTTCGTTACACAAGCGCAAGCCCACAGTCCAGAGGCGGAGCAATTGCGAACCCAGATTAAGGTCGAGCAGGACAAGCTCTTCGCTTACGAGGCAGTAACAAAAGACATCACAAACGATGGCGACACTAGCCTCATGCGCACCGATGGGCCTGATAACGCACCCCCAGAGGCGATGGGAGCCACCCAGTCAAGCGAGAGCCGCAAGCTCGACGGATCTGAGCAGATCGTAGCCCACAAGACATGCCACGGTCGAGCTCAAGACGGTTCGTTCGTAGTGTAAGGACTAATGAATCAGGTCGAGCACTTGAAACAGTATCTCGAAACGATGATTGCTCAGAATGATATTCTAGAGAACCGTTTGCTCGAGGCAATAAGCCAGCAAACCCCGACACCCCTCAACGAAGAGATGCAAGGCATCAAGCATCATCTATATGAGATGCAGAAGTGTGTCACGCAGCTCGAGCAGCAGAGACCACAACGCGCTACTAGCCCGCCAGTGGGCATGTATGTGTAGCCATGTGAGCCAGGCATGCACGCCTTAAAGACAGTGTAGAACTCAAGGGATCCAAAGTGAGTTATGGCTCGAGTGCTCTGAGTCAAAGGATGAGAGGCAATGTCGCAATACAAAACGGATGTGACAGAGATTGAGTTTTTGCTTAGAATGCTGGTTTTGCCATCCTCACCCTGAGCGACTGGTTGATTTGTTACCATAGTAGACAATGTGTCCGGAAATGCAGCCTAGACACGTCCACTTACTTCAATCAGAGGTTTTCTGCAATTATCAATCGCGGTCTTGAGGGGTTGAATAGGAATGTAGCTAATCCATGATGTACTGCTCTTTCCGTTTTTATGAATTGAGAAGGGTAGCTTTCAAGAGCTGCCAACAGTAATTTCAATCCGGAGAGACAATTTGGATACAGGCAAAACAGAAAGAACAGTCTACGGTTACCATACTCGTATACAGCTTCTGGACCGTTTTTAACGAGGCTGTCTGTGTCCAAGACAACAAAGTTGTGTTAGAGAGGCAGAGTATCAAATTTCATTCTAACACTGATTCTTTGGCGTATTTCACTCAACATATGTGCTGAATTCCTGATTTTCTGACGAATGTTTGAGAGATTTCTTTGGGTGTCCCAGAATCAAGGCTGCCTTCAGCTGCAGATCGAGAGCAGGAGAGTCCCGAGCAGGACCCAAATGGAATAACTATTCTTGGGGGCCGCGCTGCGACTCACACCCGTAGTAGCCGCACCTCTTGACTCAGAAGTAGTAATACGTGGCGTGGCAGTGGCAGCTGGCCTGGTGCTCATCGGATCGGGCCCTGTCATGCTAACTTCACCCAGATCTCCTCCCACGCGACATGCAAAAGCGTACTCGTTCCAGAGCGCCACACTCGACAGACAGGAGCTGACCTTCGGATACGCCACGATAGCATCATATGTCTGCGTGGTTGTGGATGTGACAGTAGAGCGTATAGTGCCTTCGGTGGGATATGGCACTACTTCCCAAGTTGATGTGTCGGTGCCTTTGGCCTCGTATGCCGGGACGCCACACCAATGATGGTCGCAACCGTTTCCGGTCGTGTACTGAGGTGGGTAATATGGTGAACAGCATTCTTCAATGTCTTTCGAGACGCCTGCGGTCGCCTGAGCGTCGTTGCCGAAGAGTGCACAGATGAAAGGGGGAGTGGCGTCGTTGATTGGAATGACGCCGAAGGGATCGCAATCAAGCAAGCTACGATTGACAAGAGACATATTCAGAAGGCGGCTGACCGACAGGGGCTGCGCGACCTTTGTGAGGAATACTTGTGGGTGTGGACGTGCTGGAACGTCGCAACGGCTCGAAAGTCTCGAAACAGGGGGTGCTTTCCCTAAAGTAGCTAGCGTAGTGGCCAAAATGAGTGTACGGAGCCCACAAGTGTTTCTCTCTTTTGAAAACCATACACCTTTCTGACTGTTCACAGTATGGGTTGCTCGCTTGGTCTTACTCTCTGTTGTCATTCTTCTCCAACGCTTATAGATATAAAGCTCATGTTCACATCAAGGGCCAAACTTCTCTCCCTCTGCCACTACTTTGTATGGACATGATTGCCAATCGCAGGTGTTCTACGCATCAGTCAGTCATTCGTTAATACAAACTTGCTGGGAACAAGCCACACATACCTTGTAGACCGTGGTCCCCCACCACCTGAAGCTTTCCGAAGCTCTTGTCCAAAACACAGCAAAGAAGATAATAACCGCCGAAATAGCAATAGAACTATCCAGCGCCGCACTGAGCACAAATGTGTAGCGTTTCCACCAGGCGCTATACCTCCGCTTGACAAACACTCCAAAAAGAAGACCAACAATCGCCCAGCTGCCGTAATTCGTTCCCGAAGCAGGAGGGAGATAATTCAAACCGCCCAGCAACAGTGGCACGTGTGCGTGTCTCCAAAAGCTCTTCGGGTAGCGCTTTTTGAGCGCATATACTATGATGGGAAGTACCAGGCCAAGAACAAGGAAGTACAACAGAGCATGGTAGGTAGAGCTTGTCGAAAAGAATCGGCGTGGACCGACAGCGCCCCATATGGTGCTGGTGTTGAAGTGCGTGCGGGAGAAGGGACATGTGAAGCCGTTGACCGCGGCCTTGGTGCAAACACCGGAGATGTTGGTGAGTGCCCAGTTTAGAACGCCGACTTGGGCGATAGTCGCAACACCAATGGCCACGAGCTGAACGATGAACAGCTGCCTTGGAGGTATCTAGAGCTACATTAGCAAGTATGTGGCAATAAAGACGTGGAAATGTACTCCGCAGTACAAACCCAGCTTGAAGTCCTGGGAGAACTGTAGGGCTTTGATGCCGGATATGTAACCAAGATTGAAGAACCAGATGTTGGCCAGGACCTTTCCTTCCCAGACGTACCCTGCAATAATTCTGCAGAAGATATCTATGTTAATCCTGAGATTCGTCGTGCCATAGATGATCCCAAGCTTCAATACTGTCAGCAGGAGACTCAATGATACTGGGTGTCGTGACTTACCGGTATGAAGAAGATGCCAGCAACAGCGAAGGCTAGGAGGACGCCATACCATGGAAGCTGTACCTTCCAATACTCACAACAAAAGACGGCAAGGAAAAGAGAAATTGCAGTCGTCACCCAATACCACCATGTCGGAGTCTCGGCGTACCCGGGTTGACCGACACCGTGCTTGTGTGTGCTGGAGCGTGGACGAGTTTTGATCGACGTGAGGACGTTCCAGATTTGGTCTCTCTTCTCTAATACTAGCCAAACGAAGAGCGATACTATGGTAGCGAAAGCAAGACCGAATTGATTGAGCGCATAAGTAATTGGTAGGTAGATCTGGGCCGTCGTTAGGTAGCTTTTCGCGCCCGAAACACATTCGTACACACTGTGGAGTAGCTCTCATATTTGACAGCATTAAGCTGGTAGCCGTCCTTCTTGTCAATGACTCGGCTGACATTGTAGGTCTTGCCGGTGTTGTCGAACACCGAGTTGCTTTGGATGGGTAGATAGGCTGAGTTCCATACGTTGCTGTAGTACAGAGCGGGTGAGATGATATAGACCCAAAACACTAAAGCGACAAGTATGTTCGCGACAGCCCAGGTAGGAACGACCAACGGCGAGCCGATATATGCGATCTGCGACCCTGTTATTCAATTAGCCAATGTGTATTGCAGGGACAACCGCGAGACCCACAATCAAATGTGATGGGGAGAACTCCTAGTCCACTCTTCATACCAAATATCTGATTGACTACAGCGTTTTCTGGGGCAGCCCAGCAAACAAAGGTAAAATACCCTAGGGCGGGGAAAATGAAGTCAGGAAACCAATAGAAGCAAAAAGAGATCGAAAAAGCAATGAGGAAGAAAGAGTATTTCGACATGCGAAATTGAGGCCTACGCAGATGTGAGGAAATTTCACAGTGAGATCGAGATCGTCGAATGACTTACACGGATCCAGACTCGGCCTTGGAAGAGTGAAGAGCATGATTGAGAGCGGTGTTTGCGAAGACACCAGGCCACAGCATTGAGCATGGATCCACCACAATGGACTTGCAAATTCCTGCAATCGAGAAGCCGTAGAGTATAGTAGCGAGCGTAATCAGCATCTCAAAAGCCCAGCCAGTCTGATACCCGAAAAAGACACGCTGTTCGGTAAGCACATCCGCACTCAGCCGAGTCAGGAAGCTTAGATTAGCCATGACATATATGAGGATATTCTCCTGAACATACAGATTAGCTATGCATGGTGGATATGATCACTTGATTGCCCCACCTTCTGGTTAAAAGGTCCTGGGTTGAATTTGAGGTCCCAGCCAAAGAGAGACACTGTCCAGTCTGGTACCAACTTCTCCCAAGTCTTACCGATAGGGAAGGCTAGGAATTGAACAGCTGACTGTGTGAGGGAAATCGAGGGAAATCGCAGTGTGTACAGCGTATTGAGCCCACATCCCAAAAGTGTAAACGAAATGCCTATCACCCACATTCGGAGCGTTAGGCAAGGTGTCATAGGATCGTCTAAGTCCATACTGATACCTGCCGCCGAAAGTACTTCGCTCGCAGCATCACTATAGCTCGCTGGACCAGCTACTGCCGCTTTTCAGCTCACATCTCATAACGCGCAGACAGACGGGCATACCTTCATCGTTCACATCGATCGCATGGCCTTCAGCGACCAACTCTTGCACCTTACCATCGGTTTGCATGCTTGCACATACGCAAGATCTGATAAAGATGGGAGCGTGCGAGATTGTAGTGATTGATAAGATTACCGTGCTGAAGCTTGACGTATATAAGCCTCGACCGCTTGTCCGGCATGCTAAAGTAGTCTTTGTTGCCGGAATTCCGTGCACGCCCCACCTCGACGCGCATGTATGTCGCTGGAACTTCGTATCACGACACTGATCCTCCACTCGAGTTGTTCGATAATTGCGCTATTTCCTATAGAGCTCTAGTCCAGCGGTAGAGATGAAGCCTTTCAGCAAAGTAAAATGGTTCGGCACTATAATCGGCGCATAGCCCAAGTTGATTCTGGGCGGGGTGGGTTATGCAATTCGATGCCGCAAGCTGGAAGATGGGATCAAAACGTGTGCTATCTTCGAGCGCCAATCTTTCCTCCGGACGTTGCGGTTCCCCTCATATTATTGACGCCAATTTCCGTGCCGTACCATCAGTGCCGTGGATGGCTGTAAGCCCAAAGAGCGAGCAACCATTTGTCGACTCACTATTTGTCTCTTCAGTACAAGAAGTCCCATGGTATTAGGGCCTCGTCGACAACGAATACTGTGCTCAAGGGAGTCCCGAAGACAGAACCCACATCAATCTCAGTGGGGATATTCCGGAGGATATTGGTCTCATCCTTGCAATGGTCTAAGAACGTTCAGACACCCTAATCCAGTGGTTTCGGATTTACCTTCTGGTGTTGAAGAGCTACCACCATGTCTGTTACATTTGCAAGCGGTGACCTCGATGGCTCGCCTCTGGTTTGTGCAAGAGTCTGCCTCGAAAGATGATGGCTACTCTGAGCATTTGGGCGGCCACACCTTGGACTTTGACTCGACTGAGAAATAATCGGACGCTGTAGTCAGTTTACATTGGCCATCTAGGACTGAGAGATGATTTTGCATTGGCATTATATGGTCGGGTTGCCAGCGCGTAGGCGACTCAGCTGTAGGAAAGGGACAACATTATTGCGAATTTGTCACTATCATTAGATTGTATCCAAGGAACTACAATAAAGATTACCTTGGACATAAGCGAGATTCCCTGCGATGTGTAAATGTACTTTGGGTTGTAAAGGCCGGAAAAGCTTACTATCAACGCAGACTTGGGCCTATACAAGAGTACCTGGCTAAATTACGCTAAGCAGGAAACGTAGTATTGAGGCTATCTTGAATTGATGGATTGAGGAGATTGTGTTGATGAAGTAGCCCATTTGCTGAGTCGGTAACTTAATAGGCGAAGTCGTCAAATCTGACGTACGTCATCATTCAAACAAAGACCCGCTCTACAGTATAATCAGCTTATCTACTGGCGCACACAGATCTATCATCTATGGCTTTTCTACACAAAGCGTAGGTTCCAAGGGGTACTGTGTTTGGAAAATAGATAGAAAGGCGCAACAGAAATAGCGTGTACTGTCGGCCCGGCGTGCAATTCGATTGCCGCCTTTCTCTCCGCGGCTAATGCAAGGGCAGAGGTCATAAGAACAAGCGGGCAAGCAGCCGGTAGAACTTACGCAACACCAATACAACAAACCATCCGTCTTTCTTCGCATCGCTCAGAGTCGTAGAGAAACCATAACTTTAGTTCCATTTCCTAGTTTGCGATATAGAATGGCCCGCCCAAAGACGTCTATTCTCCCCGACGGCGATATTGAATCCCGCCCAACAGCTATTTACGGCTCTGGGGACGTTTTATTGCGCATAGGGTAATACCAAGCAAAGGAATTCCCATGCGACCCTTCTCCGCTAACTTGCTTTGAAACAGAAACGGCGGCGCGGGTACGTCCACGACATGGACCAGAACATTGTCTAAAGCAAGGACCAAGACCTAAATCTCTCACCAGGCGCGACAGGGCTCATCGAAGCCCTTGCGAATGACTACCTTTCCACGCTCCCAGAACCCCGGTCAATCGCCTGGGTGTGTAACCACTCGCGGAACTCTCAACTAGCACTCTATCACGACTACGTGGACTTGGCACTCACCTATGAACGGGACCAGGAGGCTCTGGCGGAGTCCGAGGGATGGTCTGTCACTGCGGCTTGCGTTTTTCACGATCATTTCTGCCTTGCTGGCCCCCTTGATGACCCCGCGGGTATTAGATCATCGACCTCTCTGGCTGATGCACTCTTTAAGATTGCACGATCTCAGAAACTCTTCCACAGCAGGGCAGATGGATCCGCGACGATGTGGAAAGAGCGCAGTCTATGGTTTCTAGCGGGGCTGAAGCCATGGGAAAACAGTACCGACGCGAGTTGGTACAAGACGAGTCACGTATCCCCGGCTGAGGCATTGCAGGCTGCCGACGCTGCAGGTGCATATTTGCTCACTGACCGATCCACGGTGTTGGCGCAGACTCGCTTGGAGACCGTCTCGAATACCACGGTCTTCTACGAACCTCAGGGCCCGGACGATGTGCTGATGAATAGCTGCTATGCGCTCTTGTCTCCTTTCTCCAACACGGATCGATTTAAGGCGGCAGAGGCTTTTGTCAGGTATATGCTATCACCAAGGGGTCAAGATGTGATCGAGTCGTATGGTCGAGCTCAGGTCGGTGTTCCACTCTTCGCACCTGCGCATCGCGGCTTCGCAACCGCGAAATTGACCTCGAGGGCTCCCCATGCGGGAAGATGGACAGGGAGATCCAAGCTCTGAGGTTCGGTTTCTCAGATCATGCAGAACTGGGTGTGACATTTATCGTGTTACAATACTAGCCGCGGAACAAGGTCTTCGTACTGCGCCTTGCCAGCTCCGACGAGACACTTATCAATTTTGAAGAATTCAATAGTGGAGAAACAAATATTGAACAGTCTCAAAAGTGCTGCCACCATGAAGAGCTACGCATCTGTTCAAATCGCACCAATTAAGACTAAAACCCTCAGGTTATAACACGGCACCTTGCCAGCTCCGAATGGCCACTTGGATGATGCGAGGTATTGAAGGCCTTCAGGGATAATTGGTGCAGACTTCAAAAAAGTGAAGCTTTTCAGATGGCTACACAATTGATTGGTCCTCTAGATTTTAGGCCTCCCTTAAATTGAATCCTTCAAAACTATCGAATGGCTACTCGGAGCTGGCAAAGTGCTGTACATTTTCTGCAGTATGAAAAGTGTCATCAGAGCTGGTAAGGTGCAGTGTCTCATCCCGCGGGATGAAGAAGCGCTTAATGAAGCCCATCCTCCAGATGTCTGACTTTGGCTTTGCTATCTGGATCGATTTTATACCGTCCTTAGCTTGCCGCCTCACATGGTATCGACATCCATCGCTCGAGAAATCAAAGCCCTTGCAGCTGAAGTGAACAAGAGCATTGTGAGAGTGCCACTCGGTGCTGCAGGTAAGATATTGTCAAGGCCTTGCGTTGAGGTCATTGCGAGAGGAACCAAAGCGACAGAGATGTTTAAGGTCATGTAGGCGATATATTTCCTTCACAATATACATGATCTGACTAGAAAATCTCAATCTCTATATCTGTTTCAGATCCGTTGAACAATCCGAACTGCCCATTTTGTTCCACCCAAAAAGCTGCTCCTATGTTTTGCAGCCTAAGTGCATTCATACGCGCTTCATTGTTGATACACGACAGGTACAGTTCAGACAAGTCGTGAAGGTCTAACACTGGTGCACCAGCGTTCATACCGTCATTTTCGATAGATCCAGTGAGGTTTGGCGGAGAAGAGATGGTATTTGCGTCTCCATGCTCGCCTTCATCAGGGGATGATGTCAGAGCGACCTCGCCCTGTTCGGCAGTCTCAAGGACAGCAGGGTCGACATATCCATCTACCAGTGACGCAAGATCAGCAAAAGCCGGAATTGCAGAGGATCCTGGCATAAAATTTGCGTAAAGGTATCTCATGCCATGTTCCTCAAAATATCCCACGCGTCTGTAGCTCGTGTGTATCCGATCATCCTGCCTCAAGACAATACCACGATCTATGACAGTGCCAGTCTCATCATTCACACGATTGAGGAGAAAGCAAAATAGTGTCTCGCGAGTACTCAAGTATATGTCAGGGTACAATGTGGCCTGCAACGTATGCTCAAGTTCAAGATCATCCACTTCTTCTTGCGCGTGGCTGTTCATGTCAGCTAAGTATGAATTCCAATGCCTTTGGACAGCGGCGTCCTCGGAAGCGGAGACGCCCTCTGATACTGGCACGATCTTCCAACTGAAGCTCTTGATATTGCTACTTTCGGACTGTGGGTACGCTTGACAAGGCCTGATCGAACCATGCACCAAGAACGAGATTGGATTCGGCATTCGTTGGTGTATATCTGACAGAGGTTGGAAGCCAGTGACCGGGGGATAACGTAGGATCTTTGCTGTTTGGACCTTCTCGAAAGTCCCATTTACAACTTTGATGTACCTTTTGGCAGAGAGCCATGACCAGCTTGGAGCCTGGTAGTGCATGTCGTCATCTCTATCCGACAATAGAGATATATGCCATTGGATTTGGTCGACGAAGGTATCAAGCCACAGGCCGTACGATGATGCGTAACGTAAGTTGCTCTGTATGATTTGTGCAATGCCAGCTAGTGCACTTAGTCTATCGTCGTTCTCTGTAAGTTTTGTCGTAGTGTATCGCTCCAAAATGTGCGCCCAACCTGCTTGGAAGAGATCCTCACTGTAACGCCCAGATCGTTGCATAAAAAAACTTATCAAAGCCCTCTTTCCATAGTACCATGGAAGCAGTTCAGAAGACTCAGCGAAAAGCATATTGCCCATTTCTGCAGATTTCCAAAAACGTGATTCTCGAAGTCCCCACATTGCATGGGTGTACGCGACTTGCTGCGAGCTCCTGTGCTTTTGGGACAGTTTCGACAGAACAAGTGCTCGCGGCATTCCCAGAATATGTCTTCGGAAGTGTAATGAATAGTTCGTGGGGACATCATCTCTTCCTGGAAAACCCAACCTCTTTGATTGAGAGGATGGAAATGAATCTGCGTATCGTGTTTACCACAATATTCACGCGAGGACTAGAATACCCACTGGGCAGTTTCTGATGTGATAACACAGTTCTGTCGGTGGAAAGGATATCGATCTCTGAACAAGCCTGACTCACCATCTGTCGAATCAGCCGCAGCGATGGTGAACAATGACCCAGCATAAATGGAGCCCATATTTGCGATCTCGCGCCTGAAATCATCATCTCTTCGATTCTGGTAGATACAGAGACCATCTACCCACAAATACCTCACAAACAGCTTTCTACAGACTTCGATGGCTTCTCTGATTGACTTCGATAAGTCGATGAATCCGATGCGTGATCGCATCTGGCTGTAGTTCTCTCTTCTTAGGGTAAAACAATTTGACCCACCCCATCGATAGCTCAAAGTTGCATACAACTCACTCGATGGATCTTCGCCGTCTACTAATCGGAGATCTCCAGATGCTGGGAACGCGTCAAGGTCCAAGAGTCGTGTGGGGCGGGGCGCAACGGACGATCAAGAAGGCTTACTCGGCAGGTCGCATGCCCTTCGACGCATGACTGTAACCACGTTCGTAGCATCTCGAAACCTGTTGACGATCTGGTTGACCATGACCACCGACTTTGCATCTCGAGAGAGTCCTTCTGCAGCTTTGACTGGCCTGCAGTGCACGCACCCGAACCTCCGGCAAGCCTATGTCGATGTATAATGATCGGATCCGCTACATCGGTCATGTACTCATCAGACTCAGTAAATCTAAGTCTAACAGGTACTTTCTGGCATCCGTACTCCTCTGTGCTCCGATTTGCGGATGGCTCTATTACGAGCCTCCCTTTGTGTTTCAGGGATTGTTCATACTTCCTTGGCTTCCGTCGAAACAGCGAGCAGATGTGACAACCACGCTCGACGGAGTCTAAAAACTGCAAAGGTGTTTCGTAAAAATCCAGTTGTGGGCCGCAGAATTCAGGACCGTTGTACCAATCGATGTTCGCAAAAGCCTGTAGCTTGAAGGGCCGTTCGCTCTCATCGAGATCCTCGGAACCTGACTCCCAATAATTGCTGGAAGTTTAGACTTGGACCATTCGAGTGCAAAAGTCACACAGCTGATTCGGTACAACGTTATGGTCGCTGTGCGAAGAGATCTCCATACCCCTTTCGACGCTCATGGCAAGGTCAAGCGCTATCTTTGACGAGCAAAAGTACTCCAAAATATGCCTATTTGGTGTGCGCCCGACTGTGGAAAGATCTTGCCGCGGAAAAGTCAAGGAGAAGTGGAGAAACTTAAAACGAGCGCCAGATATATACCAGGCTGACTGAAGCGGGTAAACTACTTCAATACATGCTGCGGGGCGCAACATGCATGTCAGCCTTGGGACATGTGCCCTGCTGTGGCGTATGAATAACGCCACCCTCGGATTGGTTCGTATTGTGCGAATCAGAGATAAGAGGTTCGCGATTCTCTGAGACATTCAAAGGCTGCACCAGTTTTCTCAAAAGCGACAGCCACGAGCTATCACCGCAGTCTGGAACTTGTGCAGTCATGATAGGTCAGGTTGTGATCTCTGGGAGTAGAAGAAATTGTTGTGCAATCGTACTCTTAAAAAAGTCGGATATCTTGATCGGAAAACCGGTGGTAGACGCCAAGGTAGTAGGTAATCACTGACCAAAGGCTCGGAAGCCAGTCAGAGACTACAGTATCTTACCAGCTTTAATCAGACGCTTGGCAAAATGCAGAAACAGCATTTTATCCAAGGTCTCGTTTTAATTGGTATATCTGAAGAAAACGTACAGCCACTTAGATAAGCTATGCTTTTGCCTGCATCTTCTGCATATATGCTGTCGACCATCAAAATCGCCAGTATTATGAGTGTATCATCAAGGGTGGCAAGGTGCTGTACTATCAGCAGCCTTTTGTACTATGCCGAGCCCTCGACCAAGTTACTCCCTAGCCATCGGCAAAGGAGACTTCCATGACCGCGACTGTTAGTATCTCACACAAGCAACCGTAACCGCAATCTCATCAACCCGAGTTTAGTTCACCAGCAGACATTCTTGATGTAGAATTATGTTGATTTGCAATTGAGGCTACATGAAAACACCAACTACACCAGAATATCCCCTTCCGCCAATCACAGGGCCCTTCTCACCCTCACCTAAACACCCACATCCTTCAGCGCCAAACCCGCCAACACCTGCGGCATAACAACATCCTTCGTAAACTTCCAACACGCCGTACTATCCTGCGTCCTCCACGTCGCGCCATTCCAAAACGTATTCCTCTTCCCCTGCAACGCATACATATCCTTATAAAACCCCTCCTTGGTTGCTTCCGCACTCGCCATCAGATAATACGGGCTATGATTGCTGAAAACCTCGAATTCGGGGGGGCCAGTGAGGTTCACGCCGTTGGCCGCCTGATACTGCTTCAAGCTCGCCATTATAGCGGCTTTGGCCTCATCATCGCTCAGGATCTGGTCGAGCTTTGTGCCGTAGTAGCACACGTGCAGCGCGGGGTTGACGCCGGAGGGGTTGCAGTTGTAGAACCCGGGCATGGGGGGTAGCGCGTAGGGCTCGTTGAGGGCGAGATTCTGCAGTTGGACGTTGGGGGGTGCGGCGTTGCGGATGACCGAAGTGTAGTAGCCGACGCCCTTCAGCTGGCTGAAGATATCGAACTCCTCTTTGTTGATGTCGAAGTTCTTGAGAGCAGCGGGCGTGGGGGGAATGGTGATGAGCAGCTTCTTAGCGACGACGAGTTTGCGGCCTTGTGGCGTGTCGACGAGCATCTTGACCGAGCCAGACTTGCTCACACGCTCTGTGCAGACGACGTTCGAGTTGAGGAAAAGAGAGTTGCTTGCGGACAACTCGGCCTCGGCTCTGCCGTAGAGCAGGCTGTTGTTCATGACCGAACTCGTTTGGAAATCCTGCACTGTCGCCAGCAGCTCAAGCGACTGGGCTCGGAACTGCTGGACCGTCGGCAACTCGAGGATGTCACCAAAAGCGCCTGCAATGTTGAAGAAGAACTGCACAAGAGCACCGAGGTCGTACTTCTCAACGAACTGGCCGAATGGCATCACGAGCTCCTCTGGGACGGGTTCGGGCAGGAAGAATCCCCTCTCCAGCTGCGGATACTTTGCAAGCACTGCAGAGTAGCGCAGTAGTGCCGCAGCAAGGGCACTGTTGTTGCTAGGAGGCACACCCTGCAGGTCCTTACCCGTCCGGAAATCGACGTACTGCGGTGCCGGGCCGCCACTGATGTTGATAGTGGTAGTAGTCAAGTTGAAGCGCTTGTAATAGTTATACACAATTGGGTCGTTGTAATACAGCTTCACGCCCATATCGATGGGGGAACCAGTCTCCGGGTCCGTGTATGTCTCGGTGTGGCCGCCCAGACGTCCCTTCTTCTCGATGACAAGGACTTTCTTGCCGGCGTCTTTCAGCTGGAAGGCAGAATATGTGCCCACGCTGCCGCCGCCGATGATGGCCACATCGACAGAGACAACATTGTCGTGGCTGTAGTGCGCAGCATCCAGGTCGAAGCCGACGTGAGGGGGGCCAGGGAAGCTGAGTGCGCGGGGCAGGGCAGTGAGCCCAGCAAGCACGGCTGGGGTGTGAATGAGGCGCATGGTCGTGGAGTATTCTGTCAACGTTTTGCTCACACTATGTCAAAAGACATGCATGCAGGTCTTTTATAACTCATTCCACCCGGAGGTTCACGCGTTTGGAAGCTTTCGGTAAGCCATTGATTATACCCTTACTGGACGGTAGTCTTTTCTGCATGGAGGAATCGCAGCGCCTCGATCCGTCTCCAGCAGAGCCGTCGAATCTTGCCGCTGATGCCAAGTCTCACGTACGTTATACGAATTTGCGCAATGATTTAGGAGTTATTCAGCCTGGTTGTCGTCTGGCACCAATCACATCATTCCCGGACATGGTTCCGACAAGATCCGCGGCTCTGAATTTATACATATGATCGATGTAGGGCCTACATCGGTCATTGCGTTCTGGTAGTGGCTGCACTATTGCAATATGTGTATTGCTCGGAGCCCTTCCACCGAGATCGAAGATCGATTGATGTGTATGGTGCCGAGACCGGTTACTCGTTGATCCACATACTCTTTCCTCTTGCCACACTTCGCGAGATGCCGAGTCAACGATACCGTGCATGCCACGTCCCAAAGATCATGCGCCGTTCCGCGGAGAGCTAAAGAAGCGCCACGGGGTGGACCTGAACGACATCAGGCTCGGGGTTTCTGGGGCCCCTCTTCGGCGACGGCTGTATCCGGCGCCTATCGGACATACAGTAAGGTATACAACAAGATTTACTTCCAGGCATACTTCTCCTGTCCTAGTGTCTATCCAGTCTGCATGCTTTGTGCCTGGCGATCGCAATCGCGGATGCAGGCGGAACAAGCTGGACAACAAGGATCACAGCAGGTCTGAGTCGTCAGTATCAACACTAATTGTGCACTGTACAAACTGTCCCAAGCGACTGAATTGGAAAAGGACGCGGAAAAAGTGATCTGGCAATACACCTGCGCCGCGGTGGAATCAAGATGATGAGTGTGGAGAGGACCTAGATTGTAGTCGGCTCGTCCTACCAAATGAACAGTACTTGTAAATAGCAGCTAAGCCCAATTGGGAACACATAACAGAGGCACCTCGAGCATACAGGTAGATGAGGTCTCTCAGCAACACAATGCAGACAATGATTATCAGACCCAGCTTAAGTTCCAAGCATGAACATCTTGCGCACGAGTATGATGCGCATCGACAACAATCGATCAACCGAGGTTCACGGTCATCAAAGTTTCCCCTGGCCGTGGGCTATTCGCCGTGCTGTGCTGCGCAATTGTCTTTTGACGGCTGCTGCTGTTGTTTTGGTCATTGTTGCCTGTGATCCAGCATCTGCGGAACCGAAGAGTACGCAAGGCAAAATATCTGGTTCTTGCAGGAGAAACTTTTTCATAGTGTGGCGCGCATTAAGTGGTGGCGAACTTCTCTCAGCGCACTCGATGAGATCATTCATGGTCTAAATACAAATGAGGCAGGTATGACAGACGATTGTGTGAGGACAGGCGAGTGTGTGAGATGAAACAAAACAAAAGACAGTTGATGCATCGAAAGTATCTTTCTTCATTCGTATTGATCGCTGGTTAAGCATCGACCATGGCCCGTGGGCTTCTCTTCATTCTACGTAATCAGGGAGTATCACACCGTCATCCTATCTTATCCTATCCTATCCTTTCATGAAACCAAACTTCGCGTGAGATGTTGAATATACCGGTTCCGTCCTGACCGATTCACATCTGATTTTTTGTTGAAAACGCCATTTATACGCCATGCCATTACAAATTCACACACACTTGATCACCCAAGACATGCACTGTGGCATGCACGGACTTAGATGGGAAGAGGGAAGGTGACGGCCCAAGCGGCAATCTCCTTCTTGAGGTTGTTGATCTCCTCGACCTCGCCGGAAGTGACCTTGGCCTTGAAGTCCTTGAGCTTGTTGGCCTCCTTGGGGAGCTCGGACTGGATCTTCTTGCACAGCTTGATGACGGTGTCGATGTAGTTGGCGATCTTCTCGAACTCCTTCTCGCCAAGACCACGAGAGGTCATGGCGGGAGCACCAATGCGGATACCCATGGGAGTGAGGGCAGACTTGTCACCGGGGGTGGTGTTCTTGTTGCAAGCGATGTTGACCTGCTCAAGGACGGCCTCGACACGGGCACCATCGAGGTTCCACTGCTTCAGGTCGATGAGGACCATGTGGTTGTCGGTACCGTCAGTGACGAGCTTGAAGCCGAGGCTCTTGAAGGTGTTCTCGAGCTGCTTGGCGTTCTTGATGACCTGCTGCTGGTACAGCTTGAAGTCCTCACTCTGGGCCTGCTTGAGGGCAACGGCAAGCGCGGTGATGGTGTGGTTGTGGGGTCCACCCTGGTGACCGGGGAAGACGGAGAAGTTGATGGGACCCTCGAGGTCGTACAGGGTCTGCTTGCCAGTCTTCGCGTCGGTGCTGCGGACACCCTTGCGGAAGAAGATCATGGCGCCACGGGGACCACGGAGCGACTTGTGGGTGGTGGTGGTGACAATGTCGGCGTAGGGGAAGGGCGACTTGTTGACGCCAGCAGCGACGAGACCGGAGATGTGGGCCATGTCCATCATGAGGTAGCAGCCGACCTTGTCAGCGATCTCACGCATGCGGGCGTAGTCGATCTCACGGCAGTAGGCGGAGGTTCCGGCGACCAAAACCTTGGGGCGGTACATCAGAGCGTTCTGCTCGAGCTGGTCGTAGTCGATGAGACCAGTGTCGAGGTTGACACGGTAGGGGAAGGTCTCGAAGTATGTGGAAACGGCAGAGATCTTCCTCTGGGGGGTCTGGTAGCCGTGGGACAAGTGGCCACCGTGGGGCAGGTCAAGACCCATGAGCCTGTCGTGAGGCCTCATGATGGCCTGGTAGACCTGGAGGTTGGCAGGCGATCCAGACAAGCACTGGACGTTGACACCCCACTTCTCGCTGTCGAGACCGAAAGCCTCGAGGGCGCGCTTCTGGCAGAGAAGCTCGATGGCGTCAATGTGCTCGTTGCCGCCGTAGTAGCGGGCACCGGGGTAGCCCTCGGAGTATTTGTTCGACATGGGCGAACCAAGCGCATCGAAGACGGCGCGGGATGTGACATTCTCCGAGGCAATGAGGAGGATGGACTCGCGCTGACGCTGAATCTCACGCTCCATGATCTGAGCGACCTCGTTGTCGGTGTCCACCAGGGACTTCTCCATGAGCTACCATGAGTCAGTATCATCCATTGTTCATCTAGATGCGGGGAAACGGACGTCCTGGTGGGACTTGGGAAGGGCGTAGTTGGACATATTGAATTAATTGATGGGAGAGGAAAAAGGGAGGGCGGAAGAAAGGTGAAGAGTAGAGGGAAGAGAGAAGAAGAGAGGTTTTAAGCTCCTGTAAGAGTACTGGATGGATAAATCTCGTGCCACGACGCGGCGCTCAACTTTTTTGCGAGGGGCAGGCGGGATGACAATCCACACCGTATTAGGGATGGTGCCCCGCTTCACCTGCATACATCCCAGCCGGTCATCGGCCTCCGATTTCTCAGTCGGGCCTGAATGTCCTTTTTTTCTGTAGACATTGAGCGTCGTCAAGTTCGTCAACTGCTATTCTACAAGCTTGATGGGTTGCTTGCCCGTTTGTGGTGCGCCTGCTCAGCTTGCTTGCGGCTCCGTCTTAAAGCAGCTTCCCCGCGTTCGAGGATTTCCCGGATGCATCCGTAACCTCACGACGAAGTTAGGTGCTGCGCGGATGCAAATGCAATGCACGTGAAAAGTCTAGCAAAGAGGAGCCACGCATTACTGCAGCTAGCTGGCAGCGTAAAATGGGCGTAGAGATTTGTAGAATACTTTGTAAGATGCATGTAAGCGTGTCTTGAGAACGGAAAAGGCCCGGAAAAGGTTTGAGTGAAGCGAATTCATTTGCTTATCCGACATCCATCTTGTTCGGTCGTTTACTAGATAAATACAGTCCATCAATCCGTCATTCGTTCATTCCATCCATCCATCAATCTGGTCGTACTCCGCTTCATCTCGAGGGCGTGCCAAAACCTCATGCAGGTGTCCGCCCAACGCCGAAAGATGCAAAAAATATGTCGTTCTGGACAGCAGCAATCCTGCGTCGCAGCGCGTGAAATGGGTATGTAGTTGAAAGCAATCAATCCAAGGATGCTCGGCGCAAAAAACCACGCAATGCGAGCAACAACGTTTCTTCTATGTTCATTACTTCTCCGCCCGTCTACTCAGTGGTTTGGGGGATGGCGAGCTCAGTCGTCGGTCAGACGGTCGAGAACGACGATGCTGATGATCATGACGAGTAACCCGATGGTTACTATTATGAGCAGTACGAAGCCGAACCATCCGAGCACCATGGCTGATGTGCCAACGCCGGATTTTACGCTGCCGTTCCCTAGATCTTGTGCAATGGTTGCGGCTGCGACGGATGCAGTGTGCTGCCACAGGACGGAGACGAGGACGAAGATGGACGAGATGAAGATGAGGGCGAGCGCGACTTGCGAAACGGGCCTCGAGGGGAAGGGCTTGACGTCGACATCGGAGCCGGTACGCTCGTCGCGCTCCTCGTGCCATCCAGGAAAAGTGGCGAGCAGGATGAAGGTGAAGAAGGCGAGGATCAAGGCGACGATGAGAAGGTAGGGGAAGACGACGGCGTCCTTGAAGGTTGCTGCCACCCAGACAAGGTTGAGCGGGTCCTGGTCCATTGAAAGGTTCTCAACGAGCGCAGTCGCGTTGTTGGAACAGATGTAGCCACCTGCATCGCGGTTGATGCAGATGCCGAAGTACCCGACTCGTACACCAAGCTGGGCATTGCCGACGATGTTTGCGATGGCCTGGGTGACGCCAGGGTCGACCTGCTCGGTCGAGTATGTGGGTGTGTACTTCTCATACCATAACGAGATGAGGAAGATGCCGGGGATGAGCGGCGATGTGGAGGAGCATCCTGCCAGTAGCAATGCTGCACACGATCAGTGTCTGCGATCATCGTAGGCATCCGCTGAACTTACATAGGAGGATGATAGCGATGGCTATCAAGATCATGAGCACATGGTGATAACCGAGAAACGGTATCATCCCTATCGTGTTGTTAGTGTGCATTCCTTCTTCGAACACGCTGAGTACCCACGTTGCATGCTAACCGCAAATCTGAGGTTGGCCATGTTTTCGGTTTCGGTTCTTCAAGAATGCGCGTGTGGTGCGGCACTGTAATTGACCCTGCGCCCCCAGAGGGCCGGGCGAGACGGTCGGCGGAATGCACTCAGACGTGAAGTCTGCGCGAGCGATTGGAGTCGTCGCAGGAATGCGCGTCGGTGTTGTCTTGTCGATGCGTGGACGTGGGTCGGCTCGGTGATCTCGACTACCACGTGTGGGGAGCTCTTGCAAGTTGGGATGGAATGTGCTTTGATTCTGCCCTATTCGCAACGAATGTCAGAATCCCTTTGATGGGGAACGTTCGAGAGGGCTGAAGAAAGTGGATAGCTTAGAGTGTGTGTGACTTTGCACGCGCTTGCAGACACCGAGTACTTTGCTGATTCAAAATGCGTGGTTGGTAACGCGGTGGTTGGGGTGGCTGGGAGCCTCCGCTGTGTTTACACTTAGCGCGTAGCATAGGGCAACCGAACGTCATTCTGGCCCGGGTTATGATGGGGATGAGCCAATCACCCGCACCCGGGGATTTCTTATTGGGGACTTGCGATCCTGTTCCTGCAGGGCCGCCCGTCCGTCGTGCGTTGCCAGCCACCTGCCTTTGCCGTGCGACGTGGCAGCGTGCAGACGGCGCCAAAGTTAAGATTACCCTGACCGCCAGCCAGGAGACCCTCAGTACAGCAAAGCCTTTGGCAGGGTCTCGAAAAATGCTCCACGTTGACCGCTCGCACCACGGGTGATGTGAGTGTTGTTCGTGGAGCTTCTCCACAGATGTACGCTCCCGCTCGACAGCCTCACGGATATCCTCGTCACCAAACACGTCTCAGCACGGTCCACGGTCATCGCAACAAGCACGGACGCATAAGAACAGGTTGGGTATCGAATTTGCTATAGCACCTCTACTAATAAGCGCGCATGGGTTTCATCCAGGCATCTTGGCGAGTCGCCTGTGTTCCCATCCCTGGCGCGTACGTACGAAGAGGCTGCGCCCAGGCGGCCTCGTGCGGAGCGCTGTCTGGTCCCTCGGGCGGCGTGCTGCTTGCCAGGTTACACTGCCTAAATACGCGAACCTCGGTCGGCGCGAACGCACCTACGACGCTGTGAATAGTTCCCTGGTTGTTGAACAGGACCAAATCGCCTTCGTCCCAGTCGTGGCAATAAACCAGATCAGGCGCAATGCCCGGTCTTTGCAGTCTATACACAATTTCTCGCACCGTCTTTAGGTCATCGACGACAGAACCATCCTTGAGGTGCAGCTTGCGCACAGCAGAGGGATGAATCTGGAGGGCCAGCTTCCCTGTCAGCGGATTCTTCCACAGCATCGGCAGCTTCATGATCTTCGACTCGTCAACGGGCGGCAATTCGTTCGCTGACAGCTCAAGACCATCCGATTCCAGACCCAGGCCTGTCGACCTCGACTTTGCAGAAGACATCCAGATGTAGGGATGTGGTGCGTATTCGACCTGTGTTGTGCGCGCAAACTCCTTGTCGCTCTCTGACAAGATGTCGTACATTGTGTATCCAGACACAAACGCCGTCGTACCTAGGGGAACCTGCAATTCGTCTCCAGATCCGTCGTCATATCGTAGGGTCTGAGTTCGGCCTTTTGGTACCTTGACAGCCATGAGGGATGTGACTCGCGGCGGCTGCAGATCGTAGAGCGCGGCATCGATATGCCAGCGGTAAAAGCGTGTGAAGTCCAGATCTTCTGCATCCGGGATTGCGGTCTTGTGGAAGGTCTTGTGGTGGGGATGTTTGAGTGTGATGTTTTGCAGGCCCTCGAACTCCTCCACAAATCCATTGCCGATCACCTGGACTTGCGGTTGATGTGGGATTGTCTTGAGATCTGGGTGCAGAATGCTGCGCTTTGCATCCAGCGTCTTGCCATGCCCGTAGGCAGAGCACGAAGGGTCGAAACGCTGCGTCAGCTCGAATTGTGCTTTTGGTGTGGCGTGCGCTTGATTCTTTAGCACGAGAACCGAGTGCGTGTACAGTCCATCGTGAATGACTTTCCAGTCTTGTTCGGTAAGATTGTTGACATCGACGTTGGTGGCGATTGCACCAATGTTGCGTCGAGACTGAATTGGTCGGGCTACCGGAGTAATTTGTATCGATGACATTCTGAGCTTTTGAATTCTGCGTCTGTTGCAGACTGCTCTCAAGCGGTCGTGCAATACTTATTATTCGTTGTGCCGTATTCTATGCGGCGGCGTGCTACGAACCGTAGACGCGGATGCTGCCGAAGCTCTTATCAGTGTCAGCCGCATCGCTTGCGCCTCCGGCCCTGACACCTTTGAGCGAGCGGCAGGCTGCGGGTCAGGAGCTGCCCGTTCATCACTGGACTCCTCCGCTTTCCGTGAAATATGGGGATGGTTCTAGGTACACGCAGACCATTGACGGAGTCTGACGCTCACGACTGATTTCGCCATCGACGAGGAAACGATGGTCTCGGCAGACGCCGATAAGAGGAACCATCCATGCATTGTAGACAAAGCTGCGCGCTTATAGGTTGTAGTGCGATATGTTACTCAATGAGATGAAAGTTAGTGACTGAGTTGCTATTATCAAGGATACCAAGACAGAAGGTAATCTGGAGAAGGCGCGATACCGATTGAATTACATAACAGAGCTACTAGCAACCTCGGCTTTGCGGAAGAGGTGTTCAAGGCACACGACCCATATCTTGTGCGCGACGTTCTCCTGCGTAAATCCATGCAATATCTATAGGAAATGAGGATGCTGTAAGATAGAATGCCATGCATTTTGGATGGTCATGGCTTTACAATGACAGAAATTCCAAACAAGAAACTAGCTGGAGCAGGTTTCGTGGCCACACATTATGATTTGAAGCAATGTATATGCATTCCAGAGTACGCTCACTACAAGAAGAATAGCACTGCAAGCGCCGTTCAATATCTGAAGTAGAATACTGCACCTTGCCAGCTCCGACGAGACGCTTGATATCTTTCAAGTATTCAACTATCGAAAAGCAAATACATAACTGACCTAATCAGCAGCGTAGCCATCATAAAGATCCTTGTATTTGTTTGTATCGTGCCCATCAGAACTGAAACCCTCCAGTTAAAACTCATTTTCTGCATTTTGCTCAGTGTCTCGTCAAAGCTGGCAAGGCGCAGTACGTTCTCCAGCACCGAAAGCGTACTGGTAGCACTGGTGAACGCTAAGGATTTAAGCTTAACCCAATCAAGGTTTAAAGTTTGCTTGTACTCGCAAAGCATGCGAACCACAACGAGTATAATAACACATAACGACATTTCCATCGTGAAACCCCGTAGTCCCATCCCCATACTCGCACTGTAATCCAGCAAATCATTTTATATCTGCCCAGTGCGCAGCAGCCGGGACATCGCGGCAGAGCCAGTGACGCCAAATTACGTACCAGACATCAGCTTTGTCGAGAAAGGTTGCATCATCAGGGTCCAACTCGCAAAATGCCGTTGATCACCACGTTATGTCTCGAACTAGGTTAGATGGGAGTGACGTCGAATATCGCGTGTGACCTCGTTGTTTGCGGTCTGAGTGCTTGCTTGTCAATCCTGCACATCCGCGTGTTGAATCCCGGGACAACAGAGTAGCAGCTTGCCAGACGACGCCAGAATCGAAGCCAGATGCGCGAAACGTTGCGGAGTGGTCCGCCGGTGCGCCGCGGCATGCACCCGGCTGCTGGAGATATGAGGTCGGCGTTCGACGATTTCAACGAGAAGGCGGAGAGCGAGCGCGACCTCACGAGCCAGCGTGCTGCGAGCCGCGACGTAGAAGCGAGGCCCCAGGTTGCCGGGGAGAGGCGCGCAAGTGCACATGAAGAGGATCCGTTTGGAGATGAGGAGAACAATGAGGTCAAGTATCGCACGTTGAGATGGTGGTGAGTCTGCATATTGATATGGATTTCAAAGAAGGCAACGACTGAGTTGACCACACAGGCAAGCTGCGTTGATCATGATTGCAGAGACCATTTCTCTTGGAATACTCTCCCTGCCGTCTGTCTTGGCGACTATCGGGTTTGTGCCTGGTATCATTCTCATCATTGGACTGGGCTTGCTGGCCACGTACACTGGCTATGTACTCGGGCAATACAAAGCGGCGTACCCTCGCGTCCACAACCTCGCGGATGCCTTAGAAGTCATGTGGGGACCTTTTGGACGTGAATTTGGCGGCGCTGCACAGACAATATTCCTTATATTTGGTAGGCCAGGATTTCGTTCTCCTAGAAAGGTCCGCTGACAATTGTAGTGATGGGCTCGCACATTTTGACATTTACTATTGCCATGAACTCGATTACAGGAAATGCGACCTGTAGTATTGTGTGGGGCGTCGTCGGTTTCATCATTCTCTGGATCTTCACACTACCTCGGACGCTAAAGAAAGTCTCGTATCTCAGTATCGGGTCGTTCATCAGCATCTGTGGTGCGGTTTTGATCACTATGATTGCACTGGGCGTCGATCCAAAACCCAACCTCAACCTGGCCGCTACATACTCGCCGAGCTTCGCACCAGCTTTCTTAGCTGTTACCAACATCATCTTTGCGTATGCTGGTCACGTAGCCTTCTTCTCCTTCATCTCGGAGTTTCGAGATCCTAGTGAATTTCCAAAGGCGCTGTTCATGCTCCAAGCAACCGACATCACCATGTATCTGGTAGTTGCGATTGTCGTTTATAGGTACGCGGGGGTGGATGTTGCAAGCCCGGCGCTAGGAAGCGCAAGCAGAGTTGTTGTGAAGATCGCTTATGGCATCGCGTTGCCTACGGTGTGTGGTATCAATCACGCAGCGTACAACTTGACTGATCGTTGGTAGATTCTTCTCGCAGGCGTGATCTACGGCCATGTCGCAGCCAAGTACATTTACGTACGCATCTTCCGCGGAACACGACACATGGGCTCTCGTACCTGGCTGGCCATCGGTTCTTGGGCCGGCATCACTCTAACACTTTGGGTGATTGCATGGATCATTGCTGAGAGCATCCCAAACTTCAATTCCTTGCTTGGATTGATTTCTGCATTGTTCGCGTCCTGGTTCACCTACGGTCTGAGCGGAATTTTCTGGTTATACCTCAACTTCGGCAAGTATACGTTGAATTGGAAGAAGGTCAGTCTGACGATTCTGAACATTTTCGTCGTTTGCATCGGTGCAGCAGTCTGCGGTATTGGGTTATATGCAAGTGGCAAGTCAATTCATGACGCCCCTTCAGGCGGTTCGTGGTCATGCAGCCGGTCATGAAGTAGGAAATCAGAGGGCTATTTCGTGTGCAACGACTTCAACCCCTGCTGTCGATATTGTTAAAATATAGTATTAAGAGACGCCTGAAACCCCACATGCCCTGTGAAACATGCACCAACAACTCCCGCTCGTGAAAATGCTCGTGAATGTACGTGAAGAGACTGCGAATTAGAAGAAAACAACTGGATCTGCCTGCAGTTCACTCAGCCCAGGTAAAGAATCGTGAATGACAGTGCAGAAAACATCATGGCTAGCAGGAGGGTCGTCCTGATTGTCCGTGAGTGGCGTGAGTCGCACCTTCCGGACCAAACTCTTCGCCTCAGGACTGAGGTGTCGTATGAAATCGAGAACAGGCAGGTAGTTGAAAGCATAGAAATGAAATAGGTTCTCCGAGTACATAACGGAAAGACATTCGTGGTAGATCAGGCGGCTGGCTCGGAAGATGTCGAGTCTCAGGTGCTTATCGGGGTGCGGGCGGCACTTGCGATTCCACTTCTTGCTGATGACAGTTGAGTCGCAGTCGGTGTAGAGTACAAACCTGTTGTTTGAGGAGGGCAGTACATAGCGCAATATTTCGCGACGGATTTCCGAGGGTATCCTCAAGAATGGTGGATATGTGTCCAGAGCGGTGATGGTCTCGGGTATTGATATTTGCTTCTCGACGGATTCTCTGGGGTACCGGTCCAGCCGGCGCATACAAATATCATCTGAAACAGCTTTCGAAGTGGATGTTGCCTGTCCCACCATTAGACCGACAAGGGTTGTACAAAGCAAGCAACTAAGACTGACCTTCTTCGTGCGAGATCTGACCGCCATAGCAAATACGGCGTGGAGAAGAGAGTGGGTAGGGCTACTGGGAAATGGAAGTCGGATTGAAAGATGTGCGGTGTAGCACGTGGAAGGGTTCCGGAGACAGGGTTCTGGAGATGGGCGGGGTCACGGGGCGGTTTCCACTGAAAACCCTCCAAACAGAGCAAAATATCGACAAGAAGCGAAACGGAGCACAAGCCAGAAGAGGTGAGCGTGCTCAAGGCTTGGGCCTGTAGGTCGTCGCCATTGCCTGGAGTGTACAATGTACATTGAGAGTAGAGGGTGGCCCATGCACGGGCACGGACTTCTCCTGCCCGCTCCGCTCCAAAAATCCATCCAAAAACGCGTTTGGCGGGGGAGACAACACAGCTACGCAGTGTTCGCGCGATACCCCTTCGACGTGTTGTATTAGCTTTCGCAGGTCTCTGAGCTCTGCGTAGTCTTTCCCAACCCACACCCCCTTCCACCTCACACACAATGTCGTTCGGCGGCCAGACACCGACAATCGTCGTGCTGCGCGAGGGTAAGAAGCCTGGAGCTTTCGCAGTTGCCGCACATACTGATATTGGCAGGCACCGACCAGTCCCAGGGCCGCGGTCAAGTCCTCTCCAACATCAATGCCTGTCTCGCAGTGCAGTCGACCATCAAGGGCACATTAGGCCCCTATGGCGGTGATCTGCTCATGGTCGATGCGAACGGCAAGCAGACAATCACAAACGATGGCGCCACAGTCATGAAGGTAGCTAGACCAGGGCTCTCTGCATGAGACAGCTCAGGGCTGACAATCTGCAGCTTCTTGATATTGTTCACCCCGCCGCCCGCGTTCTGACCGACATCGCACGATCGCAAGACGCCGAAGTTGGCGATGGCACAACGTCCGTCGTTGTGATTGCCGGAGAGATACTGAAGGAGATCAAGGACTTTGTCGAGCAGGGCGTCAGCAGTCAGACCATCATCAAGGGCCTCAGGAGAGCGTCGAACCTCGCCGTCAACAAGATTGTCGAAATCGCCGTAGACACAGCCGCAGGCAACCAGCGCGACACCCTGCAGAAGCTCGCCGCCACTGCCATGAGCAGCAAGCTCATCCACCGAAACGCCGACTTCTTCACCAAGATGGTCGTTGACGCTGTCCTCACACTGGACCAGGACGAGTTGAACGAGAGGCTTATTGGCGTGAAGAAGATCACCGGTGGTGCCCTCCAGGACTCGCTCTTCGTCAACGGAGTTGCTTTCAAGAAGACCTTCTCGTACGCTGGTTTCGAGCAGCAGCCCAAGTCCTTCCAGCAGCCCAAGATTGTCTGCCTGAACGTCGAGCTTGAGCTCAAGAGCGAGAAGGATAACGCCGAAGTCCGGGTTGAGCAGGTTTCGGAATACCAGGCCATCGTCGATGCCGAGTGGCAGATTATCTACAACAAGATGGAGGCGCTTTACAAGACAGGCGCCAAGGTTGTCCTCAGCAAACTGCCCATTGGCGATCTTGCGACACAGTACTTCGCCGACCGCGACATCTTCTGCGCTGGACGAGTAGCCGCCGACGACCTCGACCGAGTATGCCGCGCAACCGGCGCAAGCGTGCAATCGACGTGCACCGACATCAGCGAGAAGCACCTCGGAACCTGCGAGAAGTTCGAGGAGCGACAGATTGGTGGAGAGCGTTTCAACTTCTTCGAGGGCTGCCCCGAGGCAAAGACATGCACACTGGTGCTTCGTGGAGGTGCTGAGCAGTTCATTGCTGAGGTCGAGCGCAGTCTGCACGATGCCATCATGATCGTTAAGCGCGCAATCAAGAACAGGAACATCGTAGCAGGTGGTGGTGCCATCGAGATGGAGATCTCGTCCTACCTGCACAACTACGCCGACACAAAAATTCCCCATAAGCAACAGCCCATCATCAAGGCCTTCGCAAAGGCATTGGAAGTCATTCCCAGGCAGTTGTGCGACAACGCCGGTGTAGACGCCACAGACATCCTCAACAGGCTGCGTGTGGAGCACAGGAAGGGTAACACCTGGGCCGGTGTCGACTTCAAGACTGAGAGCGTCGCCGACAACATGGAGAAGTTTGTCTGGGAGCCCAGTCTGATCAAGATCAACGCTCTGCAGGCCGCCACAGAAGCTGCGTGCCTGATCCTGAGCGTCGACGAGACAATCAGTACGTATTCTTCTTCCTACAATTCACGCGCAATATGCTAATACCACAACAGAGAACCAGGAGTCACAGCAAGCACAGGCGCCGCAACAGGCCCTGCCACCCGGCGCCGCGCAGAGAGCGCTTGGTATGGGTGGACGCGGTCGCGGTCGCGGCATGCCCAGGCGGTAAAACAGCCGTGGAGGATAGAAAATAGGCATAGACATCACTTAGAAGACACATCGCCGCTCCATCTGCCGAGCGGCGAGATAAGCTGTCGCTATAATGTGAAATCCCTCACGACATGTAACAATCAAATGCCCGACGTGACTCTGTGCATCTACTCAACCGGACAGCCCAAGATGCCTCCACCATGCATGTGTTATCGCGCTAAGCTCGCACGCCCGTAGCGAGCCCAAGCCCAAGCCCCCAACCTTCCCCAAACGGCAATTCTCGCTCCGCCACCCCGGTTCCCCATCGATCGCGGTGCTAAAGTATGCTTAAGTAGCATCGTTACGAAACGACTGAGCTTATCTGTGCCGTCGCCCTGCGAGTCTCAAGGCAGGTGTCAGGCGGTTGAGTCAGCAGCAGGTGTGGATATATTTTGGATGTCGCTGTGCATGCTGCGCCACTGAGTAATCAAGCGTCGTAAGTTGCACGAGCGTAAAGCCAGTGACTCTTGAAAGAGAGACTGATTTGGAGACGGTGATGTCGATGTACTGGGTGCCGGGGTTGGGACAAAGGTACCTAGGTAGGTATTGGTGAGCACGTGAGTGCACTGCAATTGTTACGACTACGTGAAATGCGATTTGTAGGCTTTGAGAAGCTAATTGGCTGAATTCGGAGTAAGAAGAAGTATATGTTTGGGGTTGTGCTGATTGGTGGTGGAGGTGATGAAACAGCTCTGTACCTCTGATATAGCGCTGCAGGCTTATAGCTACCGTTTACTACTTACTTTTTCCCACCAACGTTCTCCCCAAAGTTTCAAGCGAATGTGATGTGCACAATCGTGGTACGAATCGGGGTTTGACATCTGCTTGTTTTTGCAGCGTTTACCATGGCCATAAATACACTTTATTGCCTTCCCCAAGAACCTCATCTACGTCTAAAATAAACGCCCACAACCCCCCCCCCCCCCAAAACACCATCCTCTATATCATCTTCCCCACCTCGAACGCCGGCTGCGGCAATGTCTCATTGACCGCAAAATTCCCATAAAAATCCACCTCCTTCCTCTTCCTCCCCATACACCGCTCCAAATCCTTATCCACAAAAATCTCCATCCCGCCACTCTGCTCTAGCCCCTTCCTCTCACTACTCAGCTTATACCCCACGCCCGCGCCGCTCTCCAACTCGACCTCGCCTTCCACCTCCTTAACCCCCGAGATCCCCAGGCCCTCAGTCCCCTCCACGACCCTACTCGGCCCCTTCCCCGCTCCCCTCCTCTCCTGCGCCAAGCGCAGTATCCCAAGCCAGCGGGGCTCGGCATACTTCTTCAGCACATCCTCAACATCGAACAAATCCGCCATGCTGAGGTGATACACCTTCCCGCTGCGATACTTCCAGAAAAACAGCACGCTGATCTCCAGCCCCTCCAGCGCGGCCATCTTGCCCACCACCTCCTCCATCGCCTTGACCAAATCCCTCGCCATCCGCACGTAATCGCGGATCCGCTCTTTCTGCGACGCCGCCTTGGTCAGCGTGTAGTTCCACTCGACGTACAGCCGCACGCGCCGCACGTGCGGCAGCAGCGCCAGCCGCAGGATGTGCGGGGAGTAGTCGAACAGGTCGTTCTGGAACTTCGTGTTCCGTAGCTCTGCGTGCAGCGTTAGGTGGCTGGCCGCCCAGTAGGCGCTTTGGATCTCGCTGCGCAGGGCGCGGTTGATGAGCAGCAGGGACGGGGCCAGTTTGAGGTGTGACGGCACCCGTGACCCGTAGCCTACGATGTCGTGCCGCCATGCTTCGCTGCCGATCATTTCGGCGCCCCACAGGCAGGTGTGCAGGTCTGGGAGCTGGGAGGTGGGGGAGCTCGCTGGGAGCAGGTAGGAGATGATGTGCGAGCGGATGTCGACGGGGAGCGAGAGCAGAGAGGATTTGAACGTGCTCGGTGCGAGGTCCAGCAAGAGTTCGAGTTCTCGGAAGAGCATGGATTGGCGGGCTTTGTAGACCGAGGCGGACCGGACGGAGAGGGTTTTGTTGAGGGTTGTTGTGGATGACATGGTGGGCGTACCTGTGGGTGTGGTGATGGTGGTGGTGGTGGTGGTGGTGGTGGTACTGCTAATGCAGAAGTCCTGATCCTGGATGCGGTGAATGCGACTGCAACTGTACAGTGCGTAGAAACTCCCCCAATGCGCCGGCTGATGCTATGCTAAAATGCGGTGTATGCGATGCTGTGTGGCGCGGTGCGATATGCTATGCTATGCTATGCCGATAATTAAGTATATTAAAAAGGGAAAATCCACAAACAGAGAAAGTCAAGGTCAGAATACAGAAGCACAACCCCCGCCAGCAAACGAAGAAAAAAATGTAGTAGCCACCGAGCGCATTGCTCAGGATTCTTGGCTGGGATGATCGTTTAGCCCGCGGGCTGCGAGTGAGCGAGCGAGCGAGCCCCCCCCCGGTTTGGCGCTCGACGACTTCGTTCGAGGCTATTCGCATGCATGCTTGCCGGCATTCTTGCGCTCCTACCAGACTACACCATACAAAAGCCCTTTGATGTGGAACGCCTCCCGAGTCAGCATTTCTCAGCTTCAGCACCGACAGCGTTTCGAAGCATGGTGTTGCGTCCGCGGGTTGTGGTTCGGGAACCGCCTTGACACGTGCCCGAACTGACTTGGGGCTGTTTCAGGTTGCCGCCAGAACAACTTCAGCTGTGGCTCCTTGACGCAGAGCGGCGATTTTGAGACACGTCTGAGCTCGGTTTTGGGATCGCGAAGGGGAAACAATGCCACTGGGATTTAAGTTGTTGTCTGCTAATGCGCTGGATGAGGGAAATGGGGCGAGGGTTTTTGTGTTTTGTGCTTGTGTTATGCATTTGGGTATATGAATCAAATGGTATGTACATGTCCTCCTTCATCTGCCGCCTACAACAGGCGTCGCGCTCCTGACGTGGCCTTCTATATACATGTTAACGTACTTCTTGCTCGGCCATCCACCCCATTCTTCTACGCTGTCGATTTGTGCCTTGATGAGCTGCTTGATCTCTGCGGGTGCTACGGGCCGACTGTCGAGTCCTTCTTCGAGCCACCCGCCAGTGGCAGCCCTCAATGCAACCAGTGTGCGAAACAACATGTCGCTGCCGCCGTGTTGCGCATGTGCACGCGCAATGACCTCCCTGTGGTGCTTTGTGAGCCATGTGGAGAAGGAGTACAAGCCCTCATAATCACGAAGGACCCCCAGGGCGCGCACGTAGGCATGGAGCTCTGCAGGACCAGGAATGTGTGGCGGGATGCCTTCTGCAGACGCAGATGCTTGCGAGTTTGCGTGGGCGCCTACAAGGTGATGGAAGAGTGAGCGAAGACGATAGGACCGTTTGCTCAAGAAGTTGCGCCCTTGCTCGACCGTATAGTCTCCTCGATGTACAGCCTGCGCGGCGTATCTGGTGGCTGTACAGGCAAGAATGAACAGATCTCCCTCAACATCGACGTCGGCCGACGCCAGCGTGTCGAGGAGCTTGACAACAATATTGTACTGGCGATCTGTGATACCCATTGCGCTGTCCTTCTCGTCATATAGTGACGTGCCCCCGAATCTGCTAAACACAACTCGTTCCATGAATGCGGCCCATGTAGGTTGGTACCGTGGCCGGTAATGTAGGAGAAGTGCGTAGGCGTATTGCAGAAGATACTCTCCATTGAACATGAGTTGACGGAGGTGTTGATCTGGTGCAGGGAACTTCGTACTTGCCGTGATCGAAAGCCCCTTCGTGGAGTGACCGAAGCGACAGAGGAAGCGAACGAATGCAGCCAGAAAATAATCTGGGATCTTGTAGACTGTACTGTTCTCGCCATGGTCGCCCGTCAAAAGACAGCCAACGCCACCATCAAAGTCATCCTTGGCCTTCTCCACAAGTTTGAGCGTAGTGGCGAAATCGGGGTACGTCTCCAGTAAGAATGCCAGGAGTCTTGTTGTAGGACGCACGTTTCTTCTTGTCATGCGGTGGAACAACTCCTCATACGTAGGCACGGCTTCACTGAGGTAAACATTGTGCAAAGGAGAAGATGGCTCTTCCATAACCTCCTTCATGTCTCCAGGAAGAAGAGTTGATGTTGGCGGATCTGCTGTCTCATCGGTATCCGTGCCTCGATGAAACGAGCCGTCCGATTGTCGCCGCACTTCCATATAGTAAAGCTTTTCGAACATGGCAAGATAGATTTGCTCATGCACAGATGTACCTGAGGCTTCACAGGCAAGGAAACATGCCCAAGCTTCTCGCCTAGTTCTTGTCGTTCGGATGCGTGCCTCCCAGAGTCGTTGATCATGACTGCCGCGGAAACTATATGGAAGCAAGGTCCGCGTTTGAATGGTAGGACTCAAGTCGGTATCCCATCCAGCATACACTTCTGCGACCTCTTCCCAACTGCGTGCAGGATAGCCAGCCTCGAACATGCGATGCAAGATCTTGGAGGCCCGAGAAGCGCCGTATTGGTAGCTCTTGTCCTCGTCCATCGCCGTCCGACTTTCCTTCCAAGGAGGCCAGGTCGGTCCTTTGAGTTCAGCCCAGTCTTTCTCTTGCTCAGTTTTCTTGTGCGTGAGCTGTACCCGCGCAATCGCACGGAAGCCAGTCCGCGTCACTACGACCGAGGGGCTATAACCAGCCATGAATTGTAACACACGAAACTGCGCATTTTCCTGGTGACGGGACGCTATCATCGGCCGCAGAGATGCAGGCAGTGCAAGCAGCGACAAAAGCCTGTTGCAGAACTGAGTCATCTCAATGTGAGTGCGCGGCGAAACAGCGCTCGTGTCACCTTGGTTCTCGAAGATTTTCGCGGCCTTGTCCAAAAATAATGTAGAGATCCAAGGAATGGACTCTGGCCACACTCTGCGCGCATGTCGCAGAAGCCTAACAGCGAGTATATTGAAGGTGTGCCAGGCGATAGGCTCTTGTTCGAGTCTAGCGGCGACATGGTTGAGGACGACGCCCAGCGAGTATGCTCTGACTGTCTTACGGCGAAGAAACATCAAGACTAGAGAGAAAGGCGGGTTCTTGACGCCGCGTTCAAACACCCTGGACGCAGCGTGCGAATTTTCCTTGAGCAGAGACAGTGCCCATATCAGCACGTCCTCCTGCGCCAACCCTTCGCGTTGAAGAAGCTGGTGCTCTTGTTTGGTACATATGAAGGGCTCGTCCTTCAAAGTTACGTCACTAAGGTGACGTATATATCTCGACAACAGCGTGTACAGCGATGTCGGCACTGCAGCTTCTTCCAGGGATTTTGGTGTGGACACCTCATCCTGGCTTGAGAGTTGGGGCTGGCTGGGTATGATGCGTCTGAGATTGGCATCTGACTGATCCCCCCGGCCAGACGGAGTCGCAGAGTAGAGGTTTTGAACAGTACTTGGAATTGCATCAAAGATGGCGGCGGGATTGTTCGGTCGGTGTGCCTTCCTCGAGGAGAGGCTCCTTCGTGCCTTGAACAGACCCGAGGTAACTGGAGGCGACGGGGACAGATGGGTCGTGGAGCCCTGCCCATCGTCTGCAAATCGATAGGGGTTTTTTCGTCCTTTGTCAGATGACCTGATCGCACCACCTTGCTTCTTTGCAGTGCTTCCTGCCGTCCCCTCTCCCTCGGCCTGCACAGACCGCTCAGTCGAGAAGCTCGATATGCAGACTTGAGGAGCGCCTGGGACGCTGCGCGACTGCAAAGTTGTAGGCCGGGGTCCTCGACATTGTGCGACGGTGATGCATGCTGGAGTGACTAAGTATCCGGCGGCATGATGCAGACGGACGAAGCGGGCGGTATGAAGGGCAGAGTGCTGGCATCTGAAGTCAGTGACATGGGCTCTGATAGCGGCGAGCCGAGCACGAGCGAGACCAACCCATTGCTCTGCGAGCCGCGCCGAGGGCAGGAGCAGGCGACGTGGGCTACCTGGAGCTGCCAGGAAGAGAATAAGGGGCATTCATCGACAGAATTGACCGTGACAAACGCGCGTAGAGGTCGAATGCAGCGGATGGACAAGGGCTGGGGAAAATTACGCGTGGTGGACCAGCCGCCGTCTGCCAAGCGTCCTTGCGTAGCAGTTCACCCATCGACGCCGGGAACTTTGACCAGCGACCGCGAACACGCCCGCCTGCCCAATCTGTCGCAGCCCACGCCCGGCACCGGACTCTGCACGCCGCGAGCTCGTTGAGCATTTGCTGCGCGCAATCGAACCTTTTCATCGCCCCGGCCGCCCTTACTCGGCGCATGCAGCTGCCAACACGACGCCGACTCCGCCTGTCCTGAGCGCGTTGCAGCACCGCGCGCGCATCGCGAAAGACCGCCATCCATCGCCATGGCCGCCGCCAACGGCACCCTCACACCGCCCGCACTGCCCACCGCCCCAGAGTCGCCCTCAGCCGCCAAGCGAAAACACGCCGACACTGCCGTCGTGCTGAATGGCGCAGCCCAGAAGCATGCACCCAATGGGACCACGCACCCACCCCAGGCTGTCCTCGAGGATGTTCTGTCTATTCTGAAGAGCTACGACACCCAGCCGTCGATCCTCGAGCATCCCATTGTCGCCTCCACCACGCGCAGCCCCTCTGGCGAAGCCGACTCCAAGCGCGCCAAACGGACTCCCTCGACCGACCCTGCCACCATCGCCGACCGCGTCCACAACGCTGCGTACCACTCGTTGCAGGCATTGGAGAGGGATGTGGAGGATGCGGTCAAGGATATTTTGGCTTCCGTTGATAGCTCTGACGCGCCAGCGACGCTCGAGGAGGCAAAGCTGCAGGCAAAGGTTCTGGCATTCCAGAAGGTCCTCAAAGGCCTCGTTGAGCGCGAAGAGGCGCGAGTCGCTCAAGTCCAACAGGAAAAGACCGATGCCGCCACCCCGGACGAAGCCGCCACACAAGAAGACGCCCCGCCGCAGGTCAAACAGGAAGAGGTCGAGGACGAGACAGAGCCAAGCAGCCGAACCGTCTTGACGCTCTTTGGAAGCGCACAAGGCCCAAAGCAGCTCTTCTCTAGTCTGCAACAACCACGCAAGATTGCCCCAGCTGATGGGACACCTTCTTTCGATGCATCGGTTGAGGTCACACTCCCCCTGCGCGAAGCCACCCTCCCTCAAAACATTCAAACCACCGAGGTGTTCGCACTTGTAGATCAAGCAGACGAAAAGAAGAAAGTCACCACGATTGGCGAAGTATTCCGCGCGCCTGCCCACCTGCCGCAGATCAGTCCCCCCAAGATTGCAAGACCGACCACCAGCAAGGGCAACACAATCACCTTTGCGCATCCGGAACCGACCAAGCCTAAGCGCAAAGGTTCCCAGTCGTATGCCCACCAGAGTCTCTCTGCCGGTTTTTGGTTAGGTTACGGAGGTGTCGATGTGCCCAAAGACCAGACATCGCCTACAGCCAGACAAAAGAGCAGACAGCGCGCCCTGAGTACCGGCGAAGCTCAGCAGCCGCCATCTGATGCGATCCTTGTAGCAGTTCAGCAAGCCAAAGAAGATGCGCTGTTCCGCAGCGTGTACTCCAGCTTCGCACCCACTCGCGACGATGCGGTTGCCATTGTCCCAGAAGAAACCAAGAACAGGGTGTGGTGGCAGAAGGTCGGCGAGAAGCGCTTCAACGAAGTCTTCCCCATCGACCCGCAGCTTCTGGACGGCGAAGAGCTTATTGAGGGCAACGGCAATGCTAACGAAGAAGAGGACTTCAAGGCTGCCGTCGAAAACTTCGTGCCGAACGAGGACAAGATCTTCCCTGATGAAAAGGAACAACATGAGAAAGACATAGATGAGATACTTGCGGAGGTTTCAGAGCTCATCGAAACTCTCGCATCTTACCAAAAGATACGCAATTCCTCGTTGACAACAAATCCTCGCACACCCGTAGTGCAGAACTCATCACTCGCCCAGCTGGTTGGAAGCCCCTCCACCCCATCCTCGGACGAGATCGACGTGTACCAGATCCTCAAATCTCAATTGACCTTGATGGTATCGCAACTACCGCCGTACGCTGTTGCAAAACTCAACGGAGATCAGTTGGATGAGCTTAACATTAGCCGAACCATACTTTTCGATACCAAGGAATACAAGGGAGTCATGGAGGAGGACCAGTTGTCCAGGCTTGCCAAAGCACCTGCAGTGGCTGCGGTCCCAACACCAACACTCAACCGAGCAGGTTCGAGTTCCTCGAGCCTCTACCCGCCCGGCGGCTCACAGTATGGGCGACCGTCATCGTCTGCCCGTCCAGTGCAAGCAGCGCCAGCGTATCACTCACAGCGGTCGTCGTCAATCCAGTATCAACGCTCGCCATCTGGCCACTCCCAGAGCTTCCCTGCGGCAGCAGGCCAATACTCCACCCCAGCGCGACCAGGCTACACTGCCGCTCCGAGCCACAACATGCAGACACCCAGGCCAGGCGGTCAGTACTATCAACAGCGCCCATCCCAGTCAGGTAGCTACGCAAGCTCACAGTTCTACGGAGGGACGCCACAAACCCAAAACCAAAACCGCTACGCTGCTCAACAGAATCAAAACGGCTACTACCAGCGGTCCGCCAACGTAGCGCCCATGTATGGCACGCCGCAAGCACGCACAGGGTCGCCTATCAAGCCTGGCACCGTCGCCACACCCTCCGGCTACGGCACGCGAACTGGCTACGCACCATCGGGCGGCCAAATGGCAAGCACCTACTACGGGCCCTCGCAGTACGGGACTCCACAACCTCCCGTCACACGCACAGGCTACGCCGGCATGTCCAGCAACCCACAGCAGATGATGATGGACCGGCAACAAGCCCAAGTGGCCGCGCAGTCGCAGGCTCGGTTGGCAGCTCAAACGAGCTTCAGCAGCGGCAGCGGCAGGCAGGACTCGGGCACGCCGCAGCCACCTAGTACGCTGTTCGGTGCTCCCAATGGCACGTCCATGTCTACATGAGGTAAGGTGAAGGACAAAGGCGCAGTGAGAGGGCGTATTTGGGTAAGGAGCGATCTGGTTTAGTAAATCATTTCACGGCGTTGGAGGAGAGCAGGGTCTTGGCCTGAGAAGTTTCAATGTTTCAGTAAGGATGCCATGTCCTAGGGATGTTTGCACGAAGTGTGCTGTTTTCATCGGGCCTGAATGGTGGGGAAAAGCTGCAAGGTATGCACCGTGGCTCACAGTCCTATTTTAGAGAGGGTTAGATGTAATATTCTGCCGTCGACCGCTTTCTAAATCGTGTCGACAGTGCTTTCGATGTTCACTGGACCCTTGTGTGATGTGAGGTTCCGAGTCAGCCGCTAGTGGACGGGAAACGCGGCGACGTCAGACAGGCGCGCATGCCCGAACCCAGCATCCCAAGACAGCAGCTTAAGCAACCTTCGCACAAAGCCATGAGCCCCACCACAACACCATACTATGGCGCACCTCCTCCGAGGAAAACAAGCAGGCGTGAACAACGACCTCTCGCAAGGCCTTGGACCTGACCTGCTCATTCCGGACCATGTACGCCCGCACTCGAAGCTCTGCATGCCCGCACCTGCACTGACATATGCCCGCAGATCCGCAACTATGGCATAAACTCCAAGATCACCCAAGTCGCATACGACCCTGTGCAGTCGCTCATTGCCGTCGGTACCGCCGAGAGTCCCTTCGGTAACGGCCAGATCTATGTGTTTGGACAGAAGCGGGTCGAAGTAGTGTTCCCACTGCCGCACCGCGCGTCGGTCAAGATCCTGCAGTTTTGCGCCGAGAAGCTGCTCTGCGTCGATTCCAAGAACGACCTCTCCGTCTTCTCGCTAGACAGCAACACGCTCGTCAACGCCCACTCGCCACCCGCAAAGATCACCGCTCTCCACAGCGACCCGACCATCGACTACGCCCTACTCGGCACCCAGAACGGCGACGTCTTCGCATACGATCTGGACCGCCAGAGTCTGACGCCTTTCAGGATACCGAATCTCTGGCGGGAGCAGTTCCCCCGATCGCGCCTCACATCTGTCGTCACCCTTTCGCTGCATCCCCGAGACATCGGCGCGCTGTTGATTGGGTACAATTCTGGAGCAGTCATATACTCGTTCAAGCAGAACAAGGCGCTCAAGTTCTTCAACTACGTCCTGCCCAAGGGCGCGCCAGGCGGTGACTCAGATCCTGCCTCCGTCTACAAGGAGCGTGAACCGCCTCTCACACAGGCTGTCTGGCATCCTACAGGTACCTTCATCTTGACCGGCCATGAAGACAGCAGCATCGTCATCTGGGACCCCAAAGACGGGCGCCTTATTCAGGCCAGGACCCTTCAAGACGTCAACGTGAACAAGCCCGGTCCCGGAACATTCAGTCCAGGCGCTGTTGATGGCACCTTTGCGCTAAAGTCCCCCATCTTCAAGATTGCCTGGTGTGCAAATGAAGACCCAGACGAGACCGGTATCTTGATTGCTGGCGGCCAACCTTCTAATATCTCAGCCAAGAGCTTGACCTTCTTTGAGCTTGGCCGTACGCCCATCTACAACACGTCATCCTGGCAGGTGCTCTCTGACCACTTCGAAAACCCAAAGAGGCAGCGCATACTGCCGTGCCCACCCGGCGCAGAAGTCGTCGATCTATGCCTCATCCCCCGCTCATCTCCACACTTTGCTGGCTGTCAAGACCCAATAGCTATTATTGCCATACTAGCCTCAGGGGAACTCGTGACACTATCCTTCCCCAGTGGCATGCCCATCACACCAACAAATCAGCTGCATCTGTCCATGACGCTCGTGCATCCGTACGTCAGCCACATAAATCTGGCTCCTGTGGACCGCACAAGATGGCTTGGGATGGCAGAGAAGCGCCAGCATGGACCAAAGCTGCTCACAGGCGGAGCGGAGGCGAACCTGCCCCTGAAGCGGTTCGAACACCGTAACATCGTGCAGACTGCTCACGCAGATGGTACAGTCAGGCTATGGGATGCAGGACATGCGGACGAGATCGAGAACGACGCATTGCTACAGATCGACGTAGCACGAGCAGTCGGGCGACCTGACAATGTCGAGGTTACCAAGACCTCTTTCGCGGGTGCTGCTTCCGAATTGTCGGTAGGGTTGAAGTCTGGCGAGCTTGTCATTTTCAGATGGAACGTCAACAAGCACCCTGGACAAGAGTTCCCGCCGGGCGAAAACAAGCCTCAAGCGCTCACGAACATTCTTGACAGAAGTGAGGCTGCCTTGAAAGAAGGATTGCTACCATTCACCCTGCTGGATGAAGGAAATGGTCCGGTAACAGCACTCAAGCACTCGGACGTTGGGTTTGTTGCTGCTGGCTTCGAAGGAGGAGGTCTGGTCATCATCGACCTTCGTGGGCCTGCTGTCATCTTCAGAGGATCCACCCAAGACTTCAAGGCTGAGAAGCGCGGCAGCTTCCGCCGTTCGTCGAAAGACGCTGCGCCGAAGCCTGAGTGGCCGACCTGTCTCGAGTTCAGCGTCATGACTCTGGAGAACGAGGACTTCTCCAGCATCTTACTGCACGTCGGCACGAATCTGGGTCATCTGGCTACGTTCAAGCTAGTACCAGAATCAAGTGGTCGCTACGCTGCAGCCTTTGCTGGCGTCTCAACGTTGGACGACAAAGTCATCCGGATCAGTCCTATGCACGCTGAGTCAGGACGTCCCGCATATGCATCACAGGCGGCTGTCGCTGGCTTGAGGACTGGCTCAAAGATCAATGGTGTTCTGCTTGCAGTTACTGTCTCAGGCGCGCGTTTGTTCCGCCCTGCAGCTCATAAGGGCGCGCATAAGACATGGGATCAGTTCTTGTGTGACTCCGCCGCTGTTGTGCGGTACGAGGATCTTGGCTACGCATTGCTGGGGCTATTCGGTGACGGCTGCGCAAGGGCCTACTCGATTCCCGCATTGAAAGAGATCGGCGCCGTCAAAGTCAGTGATACTCTTGACGTGAGGAGGTTCTCAGATGCGGTAATCACAGGCACTGGCGACATCCTTGGTTGGAAAGGGCCGGCTGAGATGGCTCTTATTAACATTTTCGGCACCGGGCAACATCTGAATATGAGCAAGGACACCCTTCTGAACTCAGTGCTACTTATCCCCCCAAGACCCACTATCAGCAACTTGCAATGGATCTCTGGTACGCAGTTTGTCACCCCAGCAGACATGGATCTTCTCAGTAAGTCTCGTCCTCGACCTTGACAAGTGAATTACATGTTAACGCAATTTGTAGTCGGCGGCCCTGATCGCCCGCCCTCCAAGCGCATGCTTGCCCAAGCTCGTGCCGAAGAAGAACAAGAGCGTCGCGCAGCCCGTGCCGCCGCTCCAGGGGCCTCCTCGTCTTCAGCGTATCCATCGTACCCCACGCAAACCCCTGCGCAGGAGGGATGGGGAGCGTGGGCGTCGCGCCAGTTCAACGAACGCACTGAGAAACTCGGCGCGGTCGGCGATAGCATGGACAATCTAAGCGCCAACAGCGCTGGGTGGGCAGACGACGTGAACAAGTTTGTAAATAAGCAGAAGAGAGGCCTTGTGACAGGGCTTGTCAAGAGTAAGTTTGGTCTCTAGGCGCGTATGGGTTACCTTTTTTTTTCCTCCATCGAAGTAGTGGGACGGCGTCCTCTCGTTCGAAAAGGACATCACCTCAGCCAGATGCGCAGTGCAAGCTCTTGCTGCTAAATCCAGCGGAGCAGTGCCGAACGTGGCGTCGATCGCTGCCACCGATTGTGCGCATCCGTATGGATGGACTGCGATAGATCTGTCATCAGCGACTTGGCTCGCAGATCACCCGTTAGAAAAGTCAATAGGCAATTGCAGATAGGGTTTGCATACCCTGTGCGAGCGATCTATCGTTCTCCCTCCCCCCTTTCCCCTAGTTTACAAGATGATCTCATTCGATCACAGCACCTTCCTAAAGAGAGCCAAAAAGCAATACTTCAATCAGAGCCCTTAAAGGCTGATTAGTACAAGGCTGGGCGAATCTACAGCTCGCAAGACAGCTCATATAGTTAGTTGGTCTGACTTTCTCCGTCTTCTCTCCAAGTTGGATCCTGCAAGATTGCCGAGCGTTTATTCAAGCCTGGCAGGGTACTACCGTGTCAGAGGGCCATCACGGTTCCCAGACAGGCACCGGCAGGCACACAGACGATATCACGATGTTCTAAGCACGTGCGGTAACTAGCCGACCTGGCGGCGATCATTGCGGTGGTTGTGCGAAGTTCGGCGAACTCGAGTGAACTTTAAGTAGCTTGGGTGATGTTATCGCAGTACTTGTTATAGGTAATGCGCGCAGTCTTTCTTGCGCGGGTGAACGGGGGCATGGGCATGAGGGAGCGGGGTGTATGCATGAACGGGGGGTTTATTGGAGGGGGTGAAGATGTGGATGGGTAAGGCACAGGTTGGAGACTCGCGGACGATATTACGGTGTTCATGCACCTGCGGGATCTGGCTCTGGCGCTGATCACTGCGATTGAGTGTGCGGACTTCGGCGAACTCGAGTGAAGTTCAGGGAAGTTGGGGGGATGTGGTCGCAGTTTTGACTACAATGGTATTGACTACATTTCGTGATTGTCGCTCATTCCCAAAGCAGCAGGAGGCTAAATAGCTGGAATTGTGCTCAAGGCTTCCCCGACACCATCACCACACTCGGACAAGCCAGCCGTGGACGTGCAATACGACCTTGATTCTTCCAAGGTCGTTGAGGACAACCTATATAGCCGCACCCTGCGGCAAGGCTGCCGGACCGTCGATCAGTGCTGTCGTGACTTCATCGCACATGGCGCGAAAATACTGTCATCGCACTATGTACCTAGCCACGTACAAAGGTGGAGATGTATGCGGTCCACCCACGAGGTACGGAGCATAACACAGGGAAACCGACACCCTGACAACGGTATTCCATCCCGCGTCTACTTGGAGCCAATGCATGCTGAGTTCATGACGAGAAAACGAGGCTTCCAAGCTCGTGCTGCGGTTGACAGCCCGGCGAGGTGTGGTCAACGTCCTGCCTGCCAAGATGAGCTAGATCTAAGCAGTCCACAGCAGGGGTCCGGCCAGCCCTCCGTCTACCGTAAATCGTAGATCCTACTATCCGCATCCCGGGCTCCCGTACTCCCGCTGACATCTGACAGGCCAGCGCAGCCCCGGGTACAAATCCTCATCTAACCTTATCCCTACTTTGGGCCCGGGCTCTCGATCGGGCGTTCGTGGTAAAGCAGATCACCTGCAGCTAAGTCTCGCCAAGCGGGTCGCAAAACTGACGAAGATGCTGGGAGGAGAAGGATGGGCGGGGTGTAGGAATGGACGTCTGGAGAGAAGAGTGTCTGAATGAGGCACTGGGCTTCAGCCGCACACGCTGGGGTTCCGTGGAAGCCTTATCGTGGCTCCCAGTCGCGGGTGCGCAGACAAAGAAAGTCCCCAGTGCTCGAGCGAGCCGTCACCGTCTAGCGGGTTTTTGCCGAGTGTGTGCCATTCGGAAGGCGATGCTTCCGTCTCAGCGGCTCTCGCATGCCTTGCTCCCCTCTCGTGGGTCAGGGACCGCGCGTGGGATCAACGCGACTTGTGAGTGATCAGCATGCTTCAGCACCTGTGGAACTACGCTCGAGCAGAGCAGGAATACTAATCATCGGCGGAGAAAAAGCAAGGTCGGAACTTTCCTGACAGTTGTCTTGGTATTGGTTTTGCAAGTCGGCATGCTGATCTTTTGACCGTCATCTCCCTTTGGTCTGCCTGGTGCATGTACAGAAGAGGGTTTGCCTCCCTTTGCTTGTACCGGTGTTCACTGCTCCAGTCTCTCCTTCGGTCCATTTCTTTAGTCCATGCTTTCCAATACCTGAAACACTTCCTTCTTTTGATTCTATCTCCGTCCCAAATACCTGGTATTCACCATGGACAGCATGGAGGGTATCACGATCTACAACCTCCCCGCACAACCACCTCTCTGGGACCGCGTAGGGATATTTTTTGTAACCTTCGCAGCAGTATGGACCACCCTGATTGCCTCCGGCATGGTATTCTGCCTGTGGAACCGCCATATCCCCGCGCTGCGCGTGCGCAGTCTGCCACTGGCTTTTAGTGGGATAGTACTGCTGCACCTGTACTGGTGCATGGCGCAGATTGTGTACCCGATCGGGCGCAGCATGCCGGTCGTCATCGCGTATGATGTTCAGTACTGGATTATGGGCACGTGGTTCCCACTTGGCATTGCGCTTTTCCATGCAGCAAACATCAGGTTCCTGCGCGTGGCAGAGTTGCAGAAGCAGTTTGAGGAAAATAACCCCATTGCAAGTGAGAAGATGAGAGCCGGTGAGGGTAGAAAGTCGTCGAATTCTTGGATGGAGAGATGGCGCAGCGCAAGACAAAACGACAAAGTCTTCATCGTGATCGGCGTTGGCATGGTCTTCCAGTGTCTCACAACCATGGTATGCATGCTGGATACCAGACAAACGAAGGTCCTTAAGCTAACGTGGCAAAAAGGTCATGTTCCTTCTATGTGCTAAATACCATCCCAGCTTCGGGCTTCCAGGAACAGAGATCACTGGCGAGGCGCTGCAGGAGCAGATCATTGACTTGGGTCGGGGCTGGGAGTGGTGGCCAACAGTGGTCTGGCAATTCGTATGGACGTGGATGGTGGCGCCATTCCTGATCTGGAGAGCCTGGGACATTCGCGACACGATGGGTTGGCGCACGCAGACCATCGGCGCATGCTTGAGCGGGTGAGTTTTCTTCGTACCAGACATGAATTACACACATTGACGGACATCACAGACTCCACGCAACACCCATGTTCCTCATCGCCTCCTACTGCTCCGTCTTCTACACAAGCGGCATCAACTCCTACTTCCCTCCCAGTCAATGGTACGTACCCCCTTCACCGTCGTCTATTCACGTACTCACACCCCTCACAGGCTCCACCTGAATACCATGTTCATCGAAGTCTTTACCATCTTCATCCCCGTCCACCAGGTCTTCAAGCACTGGCGCATGCAAAAATTCGCCGCCCAAAAGAAGCCCCAAAGCTGGGCCACATCATCCTTAGCTACAACCGTCTCCGTCCACCGTCTCTCCATGCGCCCAGACTCCAAACACTCGTCCTCGAAACAGTCGGCCTTCGAACTCATCGACCGCACCACATCCACCGAATACCAACAATCCGGCGACCGCCTCCTAACCCGCACAGCCCTCATGCGCGTGCTGTCCGAGAACCCAGCACCGCTGCAAGCCTTCTCCGCGCGGCGCGACTTCAGCGGCGAAAACATCGCCTTCCTGACCCGCCTCTCCGCATGGAAAGCCGCCTATCCCAGCACAGAACCCCGCCTCGCCTTCAACTCCGCCCTGCAACTCTACCGCGACTTCGTCTCCCCCCGCGACGCCGACTTCCCCCTCAACCTCTCCTCGTCGCAACTCAAAGCCCTCGACGCCGTCTTCAAAGACGCCGCGGCCGATATCCGCGGCGACGCTACCACCACCGGCGACGAGGCGTTCGAGGCCGCACTCCCCTTCTACGAAACGCCCGGCGCAGCGAGCAGCGGCGCTCTGAGCGGGAAGAGCGGGACTGAGGGACTGATGACGACGCCACGGTACGAAGGCGAGGTCCCCGTGGGGTTCGGGGAGGATGTGTTCGAGGATGCTAGGAGCCACATCGAGCAGCTGGTGCTGACGAATACGTGGCCCAAGTTTGTGCGCGAGATGCGGGAGAGGAGTAGTTTGGATAGTGAGAGGAGCGAGGAGAGTGCGGGGAGCCAGGAGAGTCAGGAGAGTGCGGTGAGTAAGAAGAGTGTGGGGAGGAGGGTGGAGAGGTTTATCCTTGGGTTGAGGGGGTGAGATCGAGCCTTCCTCTGAGAAAGATATGTAATAATTGCGTTTCAGAATAATTATTAATTCTCCAATCGTCCCAACTTTGCACACCCAGATCCTCGACGTGAAGCGTGAAGCGTGAAGCGTGAAGCGTGAAGCGTGAAGCGTGAAGCGTGAAGCGTGAAGCGTGAAGCGTGAAGCGTGAAGCGTGAAGCGTGAAGCGTGAACCCCCTACTCCAGCACCAAAACCTCCCCCGTGACCTTCCTCGCCGCCGCAAGATTCCCGCTCACAGCGTAGATACTCTGCATCGCGAAGGCGGCCTCAGTCGCAAAATCCTCATACCCCGCATCCCCCCCGTCACGCATCTCATCCTCAGCCTCGCGCCTCACCTGCTCTCTCAGCGCCACACAGCGCTCGTACGACGGCAGCGCATGCGTGACCAGCCCGAGGGCATGCCAGATCCTGCCGACGTTGAACTCGGCCTCCTGGACCAGCGTGGCCTTGCCCTGCTTCGTCCTCAAGTCGTAGTACCTGTACACGAACGCCAGCCCCTGCTGTATCTGGAACTGCCTGTTCTCGCTGAGGCGCTTCATGGCGTGCTGGATATAGGCGGTGCCGATGCTGAGGTTCAAGACCGGGTCGTTGGGCAGGAGAGTGAAGGCGCGGAAGTAGTAGTTCAGGGCGGCCATGTAGGAGCCGCCTGCGATGAGGACGTGGCCGTAGAGGGCGAAGAGCTGGGGGTCGTGGTCTTTGACGGCGGAGAGCGTGGATGCGTTGACGCCGTTCTGGCCCCAGCCGATGCGCTCGTTGGAGCGGAAGTTGAACCATGTGCGTTCCGAGGGGGTTAGCAGCGCGTAGTCCATGGTTTTGATGTAGCGCATGAGGACTTTGTGGGCGGGGCCTGTGGCGTAGCCGTCGGGCGTGGAGACGAGCCGGTTGACGCACGAGTAGAGGCGGAAGAGCTCGTTGCCGAAGGGGTATTCGCGCAGGAACCAGCGGATGGCGTTGGAGGCTTGCGTGGAGTCGTCGAGGGCGAGGGCGCAGGCCAGCCGAGTGATTTCGAAAGAGCGGTGGTAGGTGTGCGAGCGGTTGAATATGTTGGATGCGAGCCCGATGTCCAGGGTGCTGAATGCTGCTGTTTCGTCTCCGGTGCGCGCGAGTAGCAGGGCGTAGCGCCCGAATGTGTCGCACCAGCGGTCGAAGTGGATGCCCCAGAACTCTTGCGGTGGGACGTCAGGTCTCTCGCGCAGCTCTGGTGAGGGCTCGCCGTCTTCGACCTTGTTGGCGGCCACGGCAAGGACCATCAGCGCAGACTCCTTCCAGATCTCGCCAGCGCCGATACGGCGGAAATAGCCTCTGAAGTCCTCTTTCTTCTCGACGTAGAAGAGATCGAACGTGGAGAACTCTTCGATCAGCTCACGGGTCACAGAGAAGATGGTCTTGATGGCCTCTTCATCACCCTCTTCAGCTGCTTCGTAGACATCGTCTATCTTCTGGAAACTGGCAATAATTTCTCGGTGCTGAGCACGAGCGGCCACCAAATCGTCAGCGTTGTCCTCGGCGAGTTTCTGGAGCTTCTTCCGGAACACGCGGTGATCGATGGAGTCCATAGGCACACTTGTACCTCCCAAAACCTTAGGCTCCTCCGGCTTCTTTGTTGCCGCCTGCGCATCGAAGGGAAGGAATGTCTGTGACACGGGAAGCTTGGGAGCAATCCTCTTCGTTCGGAACAGACCTTTGGCAGGACGCTCTTTGGGTGGTGCCAGCGAAGGCCGTTCTTTATCGCCATCTTCAACATCCTCGTCCCCATCGGCTAACTCTGCGATGGCCTTCTTCATGAGCTTCCTCTGTTTCTTCATCGCGTTCTTCTTCCTTGTGTGGTTGCCACGAGACTTCCTCCTCCAATCCTCGTAGTGACTTCTGATCTCCCGTAGTCGTGAGAATCCAATCCTTTGTAGCCTGACCAGACCGCGGTTCCTGTAACACAAGTCTGCACGCTCCATTGCTTCGTCTGGCATACCCTGGACTTCGAAGAATTTGGCGAGAACAGCGAGGTCATCCACGGTATCTGCAGTCCATCCCACAAGAATGGGAATGATCTGCTGAGCCTTCTCTGTCTGCCCGAGATTGTTATATACAGTGTGTAAGCCAAGATAACTCATGAGACTCATCTCGCTGGAGTTGCTCTCAAGCAGTGGTTCATAGAAATGCAGGGCCTCGGTATCGTGGCCTGTTGCATGGAGCGCATCTGCGACGACTCGGAACAGATCTAGATAGTCCCACATAAGGGCGTCTGGGCTTTTATCGTCCGGCTCGAGCATCTGCAGATGATGCATAGCCTCACCGTAGTCATCGGCGCTCCTGCGTAACCTGAACAGACCCATCTTGACCCTGATCTCAAGCGGGAGAGACTCGCCATACTTTGCTGACTTCGATCTGCGCTTGAAGTCAAAGACCTCCACACGGCGTGGAACATCCTCAATGTCGAACTCTCGGTCGTCTTTCTGCTCGTCCCAATATGTTTCATTTCTTCTGCCTTGCTTCCATCTCGACAGATCTTTGAGCCGCTTAAGAGCATAGTCGTGGTTACCGCTTCGATCTAGCAGATCCAAATATATATTGATCAATTCCCAGTCGAGTTCACTCGTCTCTGGGTGTCTGGTAGGGCCGGTGTAGACCTCAATAGCTTGGTCAAATTCGTCAATGATCTTAGCCAAATGTCGCCGCGTCTGTTTTGGCGTTGACGTGCCCATCATAGCCATGATCTTCAACACTTCTGTGTCGGGGTCTTCTTTCTGCTCTCTGAGCGTCTTCAGCATTTTAGTTCCCAAATTTACACATTTCGAGACATGTCCCAAGCGAGCCTCGATCTCAAGCTTTAGACTACGGGCTTCGTAGTTTGTGACGTCAAGAGCAATAATAGATTTGAGACACTGCAGAACGACCGCAGTCTTGACTTCTTCGGTGTAAGTCGGATGAGCTGTAGTGTCCAGTTTCTTGACGCGTTCGATGATCAGGTGCCACAGCTCCGGATCACGCTTCGTCGGCGCACCGATAATTAAAGACTCGATGGACTTCAGCTCCTCACCCATCGCCGCGTACGACTCCGCTACAATGTTGTGCGCATCGAATATCTCAGGATTGAGCTGGACAGCCTTCTGTCCGTATTCGAGAGCTGCTTTGTAATCTTGGGCAATGAACCTCTCGTTTGCAGACCGCTGCAGAGCCTTGAACTCTGGTCCCGGATCGGCAATAGGTCGAGGTCCTCTTTTCCCGGCTGGGCGTCCTGGGTTCTTCTTCCCGCGTAGTTGGCCTCGAGAAAGTCCGTGGAAGCCACCTTTGCCTCTGCCTGGGGGCCTGCCTCGCCGTCCTCCACGAGCACCCCGAGCGCCGCCCTTCCCCCGCCTCGCCTTTGGTTTTGCTCGCTCTTCGACGTAGGTCTCGTCAATCTCCATCTCATTCGGATCGCCTTCATCCTGCTGCGCGTCTTCTTCAGAATAATTTGCGTCTTGCTCTGAGTCATCTCTTTCTTCTATCTCACGCAGCTCCTCAGCTTCAGCGAGCCTGCGCTCAAAGTCGCTCTCATCCGAGCTGTCATCGTAATCCTGGAACAACGAATTTTGATAGCCATCAGGAAGCTTAGGGTACAGATCTTCATCTCGAGCGCCGGGCGCGGGGATGTATCCCTCGTGGACGACGGGCTGGTTGCTGACGAACGCTCTGTTGAACGGATCTTGAAAAGTTGAGCTGGTGTAAGGTCTATGTGGATGCAAGTCCTCTACAGCGCTCAGCGGGATAAGCGGAACTGGAAGTGGGGTTGGTTGGTCGAAGAGTTGTTCCGGATGATGGTATTGCTGTGCATAAGGTAATTGTACCGGATAATGTTCGTTGAGCTGCAACTGAGGGTCCGTTGGATTCAAGCCTTGGTTTGAGAAGGAACCGGCCAGCGGCAGGTACTGCGATGCGTCGGGTGGCAGCTCCGGATCCTCCCACAAGGAGTTGAGATAGCCTCCCGCCATCGTGGACAAGCTGCTCTCGCGTTTTTCAGGCAAATGTTTGTATTAGTGGTCGATCATGATTATGGTGATAAAGTGTGGTTAGTTCAAGGGCATGACCAGGATGCGCACCAACGAAATGGCGCTAGTCAGACCCTGATAAAACGGCGAAGGAAAGCACATTTCAGTGTAGCAGCGAGTTTAGCTGCTGATTTGCTATGCGCTGAGCTCGAATATCAATCTTTCTACTTGAAAGTCTCATATCCACCATGCACAAGACCCGGAAATACCTGTGAGAATTCTCGATGATCCCAGGTCCCTGGAATGAAACCGAGCGCGGTGCACGCGCCTGTTCTCTAGCCAGCTTCGTGAAAGTCACGCTTAAATCAAACTTGCCCACCGTTCTATATTGCGAACGCCATTTAAGCCTGTGAAACGGAAGTGAAATGCCGGAACACCCCAATTACATCCCTAGGTGCCGTATGACAGTCTGAGCACACGACATAGGGCAGTAGCGCCTACGTCGTGTTGTACAACATTTGCAGACCGCATCCCACACTACTTGGTGCTCCTCATTCCATTCACTTCAAACCTGGGTGTTCGCAATGCTACCGCAAATTGTTTTCTTTGCGCTGTGCCTGGTTCACAGCACATTTGCACTTGTACTTCCTTTCCAAGCTCAAGTCCCGATTTTGCCGTCACACCACCATACTTATGCCAAGTCCAAACATCTGGGCGCGTTGATCGCGTACAAGAGACACGGGGAAGAGTATGAGGCGACAGTTCAGATCCCACTGCGGCAGCCATTGCGGGGTAGGCTTTCTCTTGGAATGTTGACGAGGCCGTTCTAACGCCCTCGCTAGGATCTTTCCTACATGTTAACCCTGTAAGCGGCTATCATAAATCGGTCCATTCGATGAAGATAGTTGCGGTAGTGAATATGGAAACAGGCGCATCGACATCTCTGGAAGGTCTGTCACGAGTGAGGTGTAGCATACAGCCAAGGTTCAGTGCGGGAGAGGTTAGCGAAGCGACAGCCTCAGGTGGTGGGCTGAGTGCTTGGCCAAGCTTCGGTGTGGAAGACGACGTGGTCGTACTGGATCAGTCTGACTCGAGGTGGTTTCTCGCGGGTAGATGTATCGAAAGCATTGAGTGCTGGTAGAATTCAAGAATAGCAGAATGAGACATGCTGCGGTCAAAGGCTGCGTGTGCCGGTCATGGCAAAAGGGGTATATTCTCGTGACCTTAAGACCAACCAAATCAAGCAACTCCGGGCAATGCAATAAACCGAATGCCTCTATCAAACGTTGTTGTCCCCGTCGTTCATGTTCGCCATCTCATACTCCCCAGCACCGTCTCTCCCCCTGCCTCTACCCGTGCCTCGTACTTCACCGACACCATCGTCGGCGGCTGGCTTGGTGCTCTTAGCGCCGAAGTTGATGGGCCGCAGCTCACGCCACTGGCACGCCCATACTCCAAGGGAAGTCATAATGGTCGCGCTGGCCGTCTGTAGTGCCCACCAGAAAAGATGTGAGGGTATCGCGTGGGTGTAAAAGGAGGTGACGACGAGGTGAATGAAATGTACGGTGAGGGCGAAATCGAGCACGAGCTTCGAGCGCGCTATCAGAAGGAGAATAAAGATGGCACTGTCATGTGTCAGCAGCATGCGAGTGCTTGGAACAGGTGCAGCTTACCTAGTTAGACTGTTCAGCATCCAGATCAGCCCCAGGGTCCAGCCCACAGTGGTATCGCCGCGCAGAGTCTCCCAGCTAAATAACAGATCCAAGCTGATATCCTTGCCGGCGACGAGAGCGGTAAAGACAATGAGCACCCCGGCGCATGCGTAGTAGGCGAGCTGAAGGAGTACAATCTGTGTCGTAATGCGGGTAGGGGAGAGATCAGCGAGCGCGCCAGGCCGTGGAGGGCGACGTCGGCGGGCCATGAGTGCGCGAGTGGTGCGCTGCTGCTGTGTTATAACATGTGGTGTGGTGTATAGGGCGACGTGTGCTGTTCGAGTGTTGATGTTGCCTATTGCATGTCGGCGCAGCACTTCCGACCGGGGCTGACCACTGAAGTCATAGCTCGGGAATTTGCTGAGCATCAACTGATTCACTACACAATACGCTCAGTACCGCCACAGCACATCGCCCGACATCTACGGCGCCTCTTTGATTAGACATCGTGAGTCTCGCTAAAGAACTATCCTTCCCACAACTTCCGCTCACGCCGACGACAGGCCATCCATACTAGATTCGCCTTCGAACACACATCCTTCACCATGGCCTGGTTACCCTGGAGCTCGAGCTCGCCTGAAGAGGGTGGTGTCAAGAAGACGGCGGGTGGCGCATTCGAGTCGCCATCGCGAACAAACCGCAAGAAGTGCTACGAGGCGCGCGATTCCTTCTTCGAGTGCCTGGACAAGAACAACATCCTCGACAGCATAAACACAAAGTCTGGGAGAGAAAAGGCCGAGACTTTCTGCTCGCAGTTTGACAAGGAGTTCGAGAAGAACTGTGCGCACAGCTGGGTGAGTGTTGCAATGCGTGTAGAGAGTGGGGATGAGATCTAACGAAGATGCAGGTGGAGTACTTCAAGAAGCAGCGAGTCGTAAATTACCAGAAGGAGCAGACGATCAAGCGACTGGAGTCACAGGGCGGCGAGATCACAGCACCGCAACTCCCTCTGCCAGGCCAGAAGTAAAATATAACGGGAACGCCGCTCACGACCGTGTACAACATGTACGATATGTAGAATAAACCAATTATACCGTCTCCTCGTGGAGGTGCTGCTTCATAGTCATTTCACCAACGATGGCTTAGTATCTTTTGTGAAATGCAAGAATGGGGAAGCCAAGAAGCCAGATATGTTGCACCTGACTAGCCTCGAGCAACCACTTGCCATCATGCAAAAGCGCCGCAGTGCTGTAAGTCATTGGTGTCATGGAGATGGATACAATATCCTCTTTGGTGGCTACACATGTCATTGGTCCTTTTCTTTCCAGTGTTCGTTCCCAGCAAACCCTATAAATATATCAAATAGCTTTTCAGAGATATTAGGATGCAACATCCACGCGCAACTCTGCTGGGGCTTACACTCGACCTATGGTTTGACTTAAAGTTACCAGATACCAGGAGTAAACAATGCTCCTCGATTCTCAGAGTGCGCCAGGTAGCTTAATACTACCGAATACTTTGAACAACCACTAGGCAGTTCGCTATCACTGACGCAACACAAAGCCGCGACCTACGCTCTCATCAGAGTTTTGGGCCTTGGGTGACCCTCCCCACTCAGGTAACAGCTAGCTTGAACCTCGCTTACAAGGACAAGATAGCAGTCCAAGGCGTGTATGCGTACTTGTCCCAACAAGCAATGAGAGCAAGCCACTACACTATGGTCGACACCACCACAGCAAGAAGCCTCTAGCTAGTTAGCACTCTGGTATAGTGAAGATACCAAGAGTACTGCATATCTCAAATCACCACACCACCAAATGAGGCTCCAATTGCGACACTTCCTTCACGAGACGGACTGCCGAATCCAGCTAGCCTCCACCTGAAGACGTGTCTAGTATGAAATACCGTATACAATACGGACTGGCAACACGACTATCTACTAGAAGCAAAACTACAGGAAAACACGCTATCCACAAGATAGCGAAGAATCGAAAACCTCACGAGGCCAGCTCCCACTCTTGCGGCACAGGCAGCCCGTCCAACTCCTCTCAGGCCTATACCAACGATCCTATTACACACGCCCATCGGTAAAGAACTGCTCCGCACAGATCCTGATCCAAAAAGCAACCTACGCTACCCTACCACGCGGCATGCAGACCGCAATCGCATCTGCATCTGCGCCGCACAGCTGCAGGGCCAACCAGCGTGTGGATCGCAACCCGGATGACCGGGTTTGGCCAGCGCCAGATACCGCCAGCGCTACTGCACACGAATCCCTCTCGCCCAGGCGTGCGGTGTGCGGTGCATGCATGGCGTCGACTAGCCATGTCGACAAAAGACGGTACCTATTCACCATGTCGGTGCTGAAATGAGGCGCCTTTGGGAGGGCAGTCCATCCACCGCTTGCTCGTTACGAGTACGAGGAGTGTGCCCTCGAGTCATGGTGAGATACAGTAGCGGTACGGCGGTTGAGCAAAAAGAATATGGGCCAGGTGGGGAGGATGAGAAAAAGCAAAAAAACTGTGGCTACTGGGCTAGATTGACTACACACGAATGCCATATCCGCGATTGTTTCAACGGTGCGAGACTGCATTACACCTGTCTTGCCTCGGTCTGGGACAGCTCGGGTTGAGAGGGCAAGGTAGGGAACAGGGAGCCATGCAAGCGAAACTCAATCTGGCATCGCGATAGCCGAGATCTTGAAATCGGCTGCTTCAAATGCGGGGTGACATCACGACTCAAGTTTGCACAGTTTCGATCAAGTTTGCAGGTTGGACAGAGGCCCGCGGAGAGGTGGCATTTTGCAGTGGTGTCTTGTGTGTTTTGTTCACTTGTGTACCGATATTCATTTTTCCTAGTCATGCTCTCATGGTATCGTGTATCGAGGTGTCCAGCACCGAATGCAAGCAGCAACGCGCTGCAGGGAAGAAAGGAAAAAAGGTCAAACGCGCGCCTGGTATCGTACGGGAAAAATCGAACTCGGATCGAACTCGCGTCTGAAAACCTCCAAGTCGCTCATGCCGCCCTTGGTCGCAGGCGCCACCATGGCGCTGTCAATAGCAAAAACGACGTCCTGAAAGACGCCATAAAACTCATCGTCCTCGAACAGCAGCGTCCGCCACATGCGGGCCACCTCCGTTGCCGGGTTTTTGAATATAGGGCCGAGTCCGAACGCGCCAAGAACGAGGTTGCGGTGCCCGCAGTAAGACGCGATTCGCAAGACGGCCCGCATTTTCTCGCGCATCAGCTCCTTCTCCGCGGCGAACGAGTACTTGGTCCCAGATTCGTCGAGTTTGGGCCGGCGCACTGGGGCTACGGATATGACGGGGAGTGACTGAACTTCTGCAAAGGGGGCGTAGTCCTGTTCTGCGCCGCCCCTGAAGACAACTTTGGGAAAACATGGTTAGCTGGTGGCGTTGGAGAGAGAGACAAAGCGTGAGAGACGTACAAACTTCAGGCGAGTAGATCCCGCCACGCTGTGGGATGGGGTAGAAGTTTTCCTCCCGCCCTAATTGCGCGTTCCACGGCATTGTGAGGGCGTGAACGAGATTACTCCTGCGCGCGAAGCATTCTTCTGGCGCAATAAGCCCGGACTCCCAATCACCGCCTGCTCGCTTCTCGTTTGCTACGTTTACGACTGGGATCTTTTTGACGTTTGGGTTTCCTGCGCTCTGGTACCAGCCAAGGGCATAGTTTACTGGATCACCTTCCATGACGGCTACTCGTGTTCGTTGTGGTGACCGTCCTTCGGAACTAGCTCTTATTTGTGTGGCGTCGGGGTAGAGGTATGAGGTCTTGGAGTCCTTGATGTAATTCTTCCAGATGTATGGCATCCACACTCGTTTCGCTTCTGCTGCTATCTCTGAGGGCTTTGGTTTCGACGGCGACATTGTGAACAAGAGGTGTGTAATCAGTAACAGCGAGGGTATAGCAAAGGTGTACACGAAGGTATCGGTATGAATGTCGTTTATAATTGTTCAATGCATGTAGCGATGGACTGGCACTCAGAAAAGCGTTGGGATGAAAGGACAGCGGTCATACAATCGACATACTCAAGCGGGGATAAGGGCAGTATATCACCTGTCCCAAGGGCGTGTGATTGAGAGATCAACTTAACATTAGCTCAAGATCGAGCCGCGAATCTGCAGGGATGTGATAGATCTGATCCAGCGCATCTATGACGAATATGGTAATCTTCTGCGTGAAGCAAGCTTTACCGTCTTTGCCTGAGCCAGGGTGCTAGATCTGGTGAGCGGTAGCCCGTACGCCGACCCGGAAGGCTGCACGTAGAGACCTGAGTCGTGACCATCAGCAATTTGGGAAAAGTACAGCTCGCAGGGCGTTGAGACCTTGCGAACCGGAAGCAACCGCATCTTGTAATACATGACTCGCTCCCTGATCCTTGGAAACGACTGCTAAACTACTCTGCTGCCAGGAACTTGATGCCACAAGGCGCGCATGTAGGGGCACAAGGCGATTGTTGGAGCAGGGGGTCACAGGCAGGGTCGATCGGCCAGGCCATGAGATCTGCTCCGTACATACATATGTGTATGCAGCTTGCGATTAGACGAGATCTGGCGGCGTCTGGCTAAAGCGGTGATGACAGGTGCTGACCGAGAACCTGCAGCAGAGAGATCCTGCACGAGAAAGCGCCGCAGCAATAGCGCCGGGGCGTGGCTCAGGCTACAGGCTACAGAAATGCACTTGCTTGCTAGCACGGATGGGCGCTGTTCGCCAGGTCAATGTCTTCATTGCCCGTCTTGTAGCACAGAAACATGCAAACTGCAAGAGTCTCCGCCTGAGCCACTGCAATAACGAGTTCTTGCTGTGGGTGGCGTTTCTTGTGCACAGTGGAGGGACACGCAGCAAACGTTGGTCGAGATCTTGTGGCAATGGTTCTGTAAGGTGCTTTTTGGCCAGCGGGGCATGGAAAGTGGCTCCGGCCAATGGGATCTCAGGGCTGTGCAAGACAGATGCCAACTGCCCATCGGCTGTTGTACTAGGGTATGAGATCTCGTGCGACCTGAGCAAGGTCGTGGAAATTACAGAGTGTTTCAGACAAGGCTCGGGTGACACAACTGACGAGTGCCTGAGTTGTGTAACAGCGGCAAACCTGTGCAGTGGGCAACATCTTAGTGTGCTGTCCGTGCACTTTTCCCTTTTCGAAGTTTCGACGACGACATCTGGTGGTGTTGTATTTCCTGCTTCACGGCATCGCAGCCCACTGGCTGGCTGACTTCTGTCGTTCGCGTAAATGAGCTTACTGCTGCCCATTCGAAGGGGCGCACTCCATTCTCAGCGATTTATACCTCGGCGTGCGGTCGCCGCTCAGGCGCATGCCCTGTTTCCTCAGCGTTCACGGCAGAACTCAACCTTCTGCCCGACCAATCTAGCTGAGCTGCTAAGACCGGCTTCCCCGCTTTCCTCTATTTTACCGCAAGGGTTGTCAGAGACAGAGACACTCACGGTCCATGGCTATGTCCGCTCCGTAAGGAAGCAGAAGCGCATAGCGTTTGCAGTCATCGGTGATGGCTCCACTTTGCAGACGGTGCAGGCTGTACTGTCACCTCAGCTAGCAGAGAAGTTAGTCCGATCTACGCATCATCATCATTGAGTGCTGACGATTTGGCTGGCAGTCTATCGACTGGTGCTGCTGTGACCGTGACCGGAAAATGGAAGCCATCGCCAGGCGGAAAGCAATCACACGAGCTTCAGGTTGAAGACATTCGTGTACTTGGTGCTAATGATGCTACGACATCCCCAATCCAGAAGAAGTATCAATCCGCAGAGTACCTTCGCACTATCCCTCACCTACGGCCTCGTCTCCCTTTCAACGCGCTGCTTCTGCGCTTGAGATCACTTGTCACTGCTCAAGTCACGAGCTACTTCGCCAAGAACGACTTCGTTCAGTGCCATCCGCCTATCATCACTTCATCAGACTGTGAAGGAGCTGGGGAAGTTTTCTCAGTCGAGCCTGCATCGTCCGATGCATCGCCAGCACCTGTGCCCGGCGTAGACAATCAACCGAAGAAGCTTCCTGATCCGTTTTTTGGATCGCCTAAATATCTGACCGTATCCAGTCAGCTGCATCTAGAAGCGCTTGCACAGTCTGTTGACAAAGTATGGACACTTTCTCCAACATTTCGCGCCGAAAAGAGCGACACAGCTCGCCATCTCAGCGAGTTCTACATGCTGGAGGCCGAAGTTGCATTTGTCGATGACCTGAAAGACGTCATGGATGTGGTAGAGAACATGTTACGTTCTGTAGCAACTGAGCTTCAGGCTTCGCACGTAGGTCAGGAGCTCCTCGAGGCTCGAGCAAGGGAAGATGGGAGCTCGTCTGTATCCCGCGATGCACTTGCGCAACGATGGCAAGGTCTTATTGACGGACCATGGCCACGAATCACCTACGCAGAGGCCATTCAGCACCTGAAGCATGCGACCACACAAGGCAAGGTGACCTTCGAGTTCTCACCTGAACACAAAGATGGCCTGCAGACTGAGCACGAGCGCTATCTTGCAGAGAATTTCGGCAGAGGTGGCCCCATCTTTGTAACAGACTACCCTCGCTCCATGAAGCCGTTCTACATGCTGCCCACGAGCACAGGCAACGCAGACACTGTGGCATGCTTCGATCTGCTCGTGCCTGAGATCTGCGAACTGGTAGGCGGCTCGATGCGTGAACATAGACTTCCGGAGCTCCAACAATCAATGGCAGATCACGGTCTTCGGGCAGCAGCCGACAGCAGCACAGAAACGTCTGACGGCAGCTTGCAGTGGTACCTAGATCTGAGGCGGTACGGCAGCGTACCGCATGGTGGATTTGGGATAGGCTTCGACCGCTTGATCTGCTACCTGTCTGGAGTGCAGAATATCAGGGACGTGGTTGCATTCCCGAGATACTACAAGAAATGCGACTGTTGATCGTCTGCAAAACAGCAAGGGCTCTATGGCTGTACCTTTGCTCTGCAAGGCACAGGCTCCACTTACTGTCCTGCACTGGCGGACGATGCTGTAAGATAGTATGTTCGATAATAAGCCATTTGCTCAGTTGAGCCTGTTTACGCGACACACTCCTTGCTTTCAAAACCTCGACTCGCCGTATTTGCGGATGCCTCGGATGCTTAGAGCCACATTACACGGTACACTGACGTTTTTCTCATGCTCCATCTTGCTTTCACGGAATGTTTCGACTTGCAGGGCATGGTGAGATCTCGTTACGGCTTGAGCGCGGTCGCCAAGTCCGCCTGTGCAGCTGGTGGGTCTGGCAATTTCTGTTTCTGGTTTATCAGATGGTTATCAGATCTTTTCACCGTCGTCGTCGGCAACGGTAACACACGTGTCTTTGCAGCATCGTGGGTGCTCTGGTGATTGCGAAGACCCATTTGTATCAGTTCCCAAAAATGTGTTGCCTTCAGCGGCTCAAAAGCTCGGCTATTGGCACAGTCCGCACGCAGCTGGTGCTCAGTGAGGTGTGATGGTGCGGGCGGAGATGAATGATTGTCTTATCAGATCCTTTCGCCCAATCCCAGTAGCTGTTCCCCTCCTTGCTGGGCGGTCTCTCCTCCGGGAGCTAGGTATCGCGGGCGGAGATGTATGATGCATGTCCGCGGCGACATTCCAATTCGCTGCAATCGAATATTCGGCTCCAGCCCGTCCAAAACTCAACGAGTGATACTCAATGTAGAGATGGAATTATGCAATTAGACTGAGCGATCTGATGCCGTATAGCTGCGCACTACTTGAGCTTGTACTGTGACTGTAATGCTGTCAGTCGGGACCTCGGTCAGATTTTACTGCGGCCGTGCATGGGCCAGCAAGCAAGCAAGCCTAGTTCGTAATAATCAATGGCTTCTGGGCCTCAAAAGTATCAACCCTCGAGCGCGATCACGGTGTCGTCACCACACTCGAAAGGCAAACTCTGCAAGACCATTCCAGCTGCCAGTCTCCGTCCCCATTGTCTTCATTGAATCGCCAAGCTGGAATCCACCGTCGTTACGCCCGGCCAGATCATGGGTGGCCATGACAGGCCAGCAGTGCCCGTAGAAGAAGCAGAGCATGAGTACGTCACCCAGAGGCCAGCATCTCCAAAGACTGCATCGCTGACCCCTCTCCAGCTATGAGGCTCTCCCACCAAACTTCTCGCTCGGCGCGAACATGCTGGCAGGCGCGTTCGCCGGTATCGCCGTACGCATTTGAAATTGCCGCGTCAGGAGCACTTCAGCTAAAATCGCATCAGGAACACTCAGTGATGTACCCGGTGGACATGCTGAAGGTACGCGATCTTTGTAGAGCATGCGACGTCGCCTTGGACATTGCGCTGATAGCTGAATAGACGAGGATGCAAGTCATCAACCCTGGGCCTTCCGCGACATACACGAGCTCCATTGCCAATGCGCTTGTTACAGTTTCGAGGGTAGAGGGCTTCAGGTCCTTGTGGAAGGGTCTTTCCAGTGTTGTCCTGGGCGCTGGTATATACACCTGGCTTTGACATGGGTCTGGGCGCGCGGCTAACGACACCAGGACCTGCGCACGCTGTATATTTCGCATCGTACGAGGCTACAAAACACGCCCTTGGCGGAAACGAGGGCGAGAGCCACGAGCACCACCCTCTCGCTGCAGGTGCGCATTGTCTTTGATCGTTGTGCAGAACGTGTTGCTGACATTTAACAGCTGCCAGTGGTGCCGCAGCCACCATCACCAGCGATGCATTGATGAACCCCTTCGATGGTTTGTAGCCCGGATTATCAAGCGCCGACAAACACTGAACATTTCGCAGTCATCAAACAGCGCATGCAATTGCATGGCTCCATCTACACATCCGTCGGCCACTGTGCGCGGGACGTCTTCCGCAAGGAGGGCCTCGGCGCCTTCTACGTCTCGTACCCCACAACACTGTGTATGACAGTACCGTTCACCGCGCTGCAGTTCATGTCCTATGAATCGATATCCAAAGTCATGAACCCCACCGGCCGCTACGACCCCTACACGCATTGTTTTGCTGGTGGTCTGGCTGGTGGCTTTGCTGCGGCGCTTACCACGCCTCTGGACGTTATCAAGACGTTGTTGCAGACACGAGGAAATGCTCACGATGCCGAGCTGAGGTCTGTCTCTGGCCTGGTCCAGGCCGCAAGAATTATCCACCAAAGAGAAGGCTACAAGGGGTACTTCCGTGGGTTGAAGCCCAGGATCATCACCACCATGCCCAGCACTGCGATCTGCTGGTAAGAATATCTCCCCAAAATTGGCAGAGCAAGACTAACAATCGTACAGGTCCGCTTACGAAATGGCAAAGGCCTTCTTCATCCGCCGCAGCACGAACCCTAACACCGCCTTATAACCGAATACTTTTTTATGGATTCAGTGCACATGGTGCAGCGCATGCTCGTATGCTGCGACACACCCCGAACAGTAGCAAGGGACATTTATTTTTCCGTATAGACAGGCTCAAGGCCAGCGTGTGAGCTTCCACGACAGGCGAACGGTTCTTCACGCTTCGATGAAATGTCATAGAAGCTTTCCCGACTCGTGATATCAGGAAAGGACCATATGGCGGCGTACAGGATTTTCGACGCTTTTTTCTCTTGAGCGTTATGCAGTCAGCGCAGACATGTTTGTACCATAGGGGAAATGTAGTAGCATTGGCGTCTTTCGTCAGAGGCATTATAAACTATTTTGGGTGCGCAAAGCGAGGAGCGCAATCGATAAAGTGGACCTGGCGCAGATCTGAATGCGATCCGCACATGCCCTGCTCATCCTACTACTAAAGCATGCGCTGCGTGCTCCCACAAGACACTATGTCACGCAATGATCTGATCTGAAGTGGATCATTGGGCGTGTTGCTATCGACCTAGGTATGGGCTAGTCAGGGAACGGTCGCGTGCAGCCGCTTCCTCAGCCTTTTCCGTCAGTGATGCCCAAACGGGCAGTCGGCGTGGCTACGTCACCGCAAGCGCGGCTTCGTGCCATAGCCTGGCGCTACGATACGACACCAAACTGAGCCACAATCTTGTGCTCAGCACAGCAACGCTTTTTGATACCCCCTGCCATATGCCATAATTCGCCCTCCGCTCGCCTGTTGTGCCCTCTACCATGCGCGCCAACACCACACAAAAGGCCTACGACGACGCCTTCTTGGCCTGCTCGACGGCCGTCTACTTTGAGAGTAAGGTGGGTGTTTCATAATTGGATCAGGCTGACCGCCTGCTAACGTACTGCACAGCAAAACGAGAAGGAAGCGCTGCGCTCGTGGAAGACGGCCCTTGATCACATCAACTACAATAACGCTCGTCGCAATCCCATAACGTATCGACCAACATCGGAAACCGAGAAAGCGCTGGTGGAGTCCTTACGGCAGCTGGAACTGCAATGCAAGGAGCGCGTGAATTTGCTTGAGGCTTTGAAGAAGAGCAGAGAAGAGTCGAAAGAGAGCCTGTCAAGCACCGATGCCCAAGCACCAACCCCACCTCCACATGGCGTTCCCCTGGGCTCGCCCGACATAACTACCTCGTCAGAATGGCTTGGAGGGGGATCGATTCCGCCTGTCGTTCAGAGCGATCTCGCACGACCGCCGCCGCTACCTACTCGTCCTTCAATGGTACCACGAAAGAGCTCGGGCAATACGTCGAAGAGGCTCAACAGCTTGACGCAGACATTCAGTAATTCTACTTTGAATGCTGGGCCATCAGAAGACAAGAAATCGCGGACTCCATCGCCAGACAAGAAAGGGGGTAGAATGCTCAAGACACTCAGGCCAAACAAAGACGGCAAGCCTGCAGCAAAGATGCCCATGTCGATGAGGTCACGTCCTGATGCTTCCAAAGCCGCCACTCTGGCTTTCGGTTCGAGAACCACAAACGCTACGCCGAGCTCGAGTCGGCCAAGTCTTAGTGTGCCTAAAGCGCCGACACCTCCAGTGACCATTTCCCCTCGCACGTCGATAGACATGCCCGCCGCGTCACCGCAACCAGAAGCTCCACCTGTGCAACCCTCTTCGTACGAACCACCTAAGCCAGCGCCATTCTATTTCCAGACTCGGGAGGGGACAACGCCGACCAACTATGCTGTACCAGCGCCGAGGAAAGGCAGCGACACGGAGAAGCCTAAGCCAAGACCGACAATCGCTAGGAAAGCCGCGCCTCCTCTTCCGCCAGTACCACCTAAGCCAGCTGAGTTGGTCAGAAATAACTCGTCTCAGCCAGCTCCTACACTGCCTCCTTTACCAGCGTTCCCCTCGTACAGGAAAGAATATCCTCCGGCTCAAATGGACCCACGCCTCGTTGCAGCATCGGCAGCAGCACGGTCGTATAGCGACTTGGGGTCCACAAAGTACGGCAACAAGGAGATTGACAATGCCCGCAGGCCATCAGCTACACCGACAACACCCAGCAACATCAGTCGAACACGAAACGTGCGAAGAGAACCGTCGCCTGAGCCCGTGCCACTAGCCGAGGGCGATTTCGAAGAGCCTCGACGACCCCCGCATCGAAAGACCAGGAAAAGAGGAGACTCCATGCGTGCTGACCTGCCGCCAAACCCAACGGCCGAATTCGGTGAAAGTGGCGAGCCGAATGAGGAGCCTGACGAGTGGAGGAAGAAATCCGAGGAGATATTGAAAAATCTCCCTCGAGGCGTCGACAAGCAAGCAGCGCAAAACATTCTGAACGAGATTGTCATACAGGGAGATGAGGTCCACTGGGATGACGTGGCGGGATTAGAGATTGCGAAGTCGGCATTGAAAGAGACTGTTGTATACCCATTCCTTAGACCAGACTTGTTCATGGGCTTGCGAGAGCCTGCCAGGGGTATGTTACTCTTTGGGCCTCCAGGTACAGGTAAGACGATGCTCGCCAGAGCAGTGGCTACAGAGTCGAAGTCCACATTCTTTGCAATCTCCGCCAGCAGCTTGACTTCGAAGTTCCTCGGAGAGTCTGAGAAACTCGTTCGTGCTCTCTTCACTCTTGCAAAACTTCTCGCTCCCTCAATCATCTTTGTCGACGAGATCGACTCTTTGCTGTCTTCGAGAGGAGGGTCATCCGAACACGAAGCCACGCGACGCATCAAAACCGAATTCTTGATACAATGGTCCGACCTGCAGAAGGCTGCTGCTGGGAGGGAAACGACTGATAAAGAAAAGGAGGCAGGCGATGCGACCCGTGTGCTTGTCCTTGCAGCGACCAATTTGCCCTGGGCTATTGACGAAGCTGCGAGGCGTCGGTTCGTGAGGCGACAGTATATCCCGTTGCCAGAAGACTTTGTCAGGAAACAGCAGGTCAAGACTTTGCTGAGCCATCAGAAACACGATTTAAGCGAGAGAGACCTTGACAGGCTGGTCACGCTTACTGATGGTAAGAATTGCTGCTTCGTCTTGTGTACTGATCATATCGCTAACAGTGTTGCAGGTTTCTCTGGTTCTGATATCACTGCACTCGCCAAAGATGCTGCAATGGGGCCCCTGCGCTCGCTCGGTGAGAGTTTGCTCACCATGACAATGGATGAGATCCGTCCAATATGTTTCCAAGATTTCCAGGCCAGTCTGCGCACCATCAGACCGTCTGTCAGCAAGCAAGGCTTGAAGGAATTCGAGGACTGGGCGAGGGAGTTCGGAGAACGCGGTGGATAAATACACACTCGCGACGATCAACCAAGTCGCTTGATAATACACGTAGTTTGCTGAAGCAGTCGACTCAGACACTCTATATGCTTTGATGGTGAGGTCTGCCCCACTTGCTGTTCTGGAGAGGCTCCTTCCATCCCGAAGCATTTCATCACATCTACGCGTAATAACGTATCCTTTTCACATTTCGAATCACATCGAACTCAATTTCGACTCTGCATCGCTCAACTTGTATCGTGCATTACTCAATGGGGCCACGCAAAGAAAAGAAAGCAACCAGCGCCGAGGGCTCAGACATGATCCTGCATTACCTGCGTACGTTCTCTAATCTCACCTCACACAGCAATTTGTAGTGATTCGAAATAGGCACAACAAACAGGCCCTATTCAGCGATAGAGATATCAGAGAATCTGCTCAACAAAGTCACAAAGGGTCAGTGAAACTGTAATCCCCACGCTGGAGATTAGAAAGGAGCAACTGACGCGCAATCTAGCCGCCACTGCGAAGCTTCTCAAGGATCTGCACGAGCAGAAGTTGGTTGAGGGCCGTACATCAGGTATTTGCAGCACCTGGACTTTCAAGCGTCCCGATCTGACTGGATACAGGCAAGTCGGTTGTGTACCATGCTGTGCAGGTACGTCGTTACGCAGTCACATCACGTTCGCACCTCTGACCGCAGAAGGATCCCAAAGACGCCGTCACTTCCGAGCAGCTGGCCGAGTACGATACTCGCATTCCTTAGGGATCAGACCGCTGATCTCGAAAATGTCGCTAAGACGCTGCGAACCACCCTTGCCTCGCTCAACAGCTCTCTCAGCACGCCAGATATGCTTTCGAGTGTCACTTCACTCGAGCGTGAGAAAGCGGAGATCATGGCCAGGCTGGATAGCCTCAAGGCTGGTCATGCAGAGAAAGTTACGCCTGAAGAGAGGGAGAAGGTTGAAAGGGAGTGGAGGGTTATGAAGGGTGTGAGCGCGAGGAGGGAGAGGATTGCGAAGGAGTTCTGGAAGACTGTGGAGGATATGACTGAGAGTAAAGAGAGGTGCGCGGAGCTGAGAGAGGGCTGGGGACTAGATGAGTAGTTTTTGAAGATAAGCAAGCTGGGGAGGAGAATTCTAAGGTGCCCGTGAGGGTCTTCGTGACAATTGCTGGACCTGTTTTGATGAGCAAATAGCAGACTGTACACGGCTTTGTTCGCTATACAAGATCTCTTAATAACATGCACAATGAGCATGACGCGATTGAGAAGCGACCTTTTCTAGACATACTAATTATTCTTACAACCTGTAGTGAAGGTGAACGATTGGAGTCATGCCACGTGTGAAGCTTGCCTTTCATTTTCGTGCTGCCTCAGTTCCCGTAAGCTCACCCTCTTACTCATTTCCCAACGCTCAAATTTCTACAATAACGCTACCATGTCTTCTCCACCTCACCCTGCGCCTTTAGTGGGTGGCTGCACCACCTTTGGCATTGCAGCGGTGACTACATCCCCTACCACCGCCGCCATGCCAGCACCTCGCGACTACGGCACAACGCCCTCAACATCGCTTCAAGGATTTCACCTTCAAGCGGCGCCAACAGACACCAAGGCAGATACAGACGTTGCAGACGCAGCACCACCCACTGGCGAGACACCCCATTCTAGTCCTCAGACACGTTCAGCACGCAGACAGGCACGGCGACGACGCCAACGCAAACGCAAACGCGAACGCCGATTGCAGGAGCTACAAAGTGAATCCACTAATGGTCAAGGCCCCGCTGAGCCGGAGCTGCCTGCTTCTTCACATTCCCATAACATTGGTAGTACCGCCACAACAGCACCGTACATCTCATCTTTCTCAGCCACTGGCGTTCCTCTCCTCGCTCATGGTGTCGCGAATCCCGCAGGTATGAATCCGGAAGTCTGGAACGCGTTTGCTGATGGACTCAAACCGGGGTACCCTACGAGGCATGGCAATGAAGTGTTCGAGCTCATGATGACGGAGGGAAAGGTTGAAGAGGAGCCCGAGTCCGAGTCCGAGCCGGAGCCAGAGCCGAAGCGGAAGAAGAAAAGGAGGAGGGGACGTGGAGGACGGAGAGGAGGGCGAGGAGGAGGGCGAGGAGATAAGAGTGATTAGTGCACTTGCACTATTCTCGCAGCACTGTTGCACTTGGGAGGTGAAGCAGGAAAGGGGGCAGTCTGAGATAACAACAAGCACTGGGTGTTCTACCTCCGCACGATACAATGTGGGGATATCCACGATACTGCTTCGGTACATGCGATGCTGAACGTGCACAACGGGCCTGCGGTGTCTTATACTTTGATCAATTTCCTATTTGTTGATCGTGTCATGGTGATGGTTACGATGGTATTTCCAGCGTATAAGGTAGTAGGTTTAGCACAATGCAGACAAAAGTCTCTCTGCAATGAGATATAAGCCAAAGCGGTACCTCTTCATCCCCCGTCTCACACTTTTATCACGTTTTCGTCTCCATTGACACATGCCAAGCCCATCAGGCGTAAGTGCGATCCAGCCTGCGCGCTCGCGTCCAGTATTGCACAGCTCCCCTCCAAGGTCGCATAAAGCTATTGAGTCTTCGATGGTTGGGCCGAGAGGGGAGCTGTGGGGAAAATCCCAGGAAACTCTCTACGACAGAAGGCCATGGCGTAAGAAGAGGCTAGCCGGTGATGCTGTAAGCCTATCCTATCAGAGCTACGTGCCTGCACAGTGAGAATTGTAGACCGTTGCTGGCTGGATTTAGACGCTGTACAGCTTTAGTCCAGGACGCTTAGTTAAGCTTTGATACTCCGTACCATGCGATACGTGTGCTGGTCTGTCGACCAACGTGGTAGACTGGCAGGTGGCCGTTCAGCGGACTCCAGCAGGTCCTGCCCAAGACAGGTGTCTTGACAAACAAGGCTCGTCGAGAAATGCGAGCAATCCAAGCTCAATCCGATTCCGCATCTTCATTCAAGATACTTTCGCAAGCCGCCCTGAGCTCTTCAACCCCAGCAACGTTTTGCCACTTATCCAGGATCTTGGAAACCTCCTCCCACTCCTTGGCTGCTTCATCTTGCTGCTCCTGGTCGAGCATATCACGCAGGCGTCTGGGCGTGCCCAACACCCATCTGACCGTCTCCTGCTGCTTCCGCTTCTTGGCAGCCGCTTCTTCTTCCTTTGAGTCTCCTTGTACGTGGATGTCGATGCCCAGGCCTTCAGGCTTGTTCTGGAGGCTCTGCATGGAGGACGAGAGTGAGGCAGCGGTCTCGGCGATGTGTGCGATGGCGGGACCGAGGGTGTGGGTAGTGGGAGCGAGGGGGTCCATGTTCCCGCGCATGCGGCGGATGGTGCTGGTTGCGGAGAGCAGCTTGGAGTAGTTGTCGTATACGAGCGATTTTCTGTCGCTGTCTAGATTCCGTATTTCTGCAACGAGTCAGCTCTGCCCAGGGTTCGTGGTCTGCACGCATCATACGTGATGTAAGATCTGCTTCAACCTTCAGCACCCCCTTGAGACCCTCTTTTGCAAGTAGGCTGTCCACGAAAGCATCGGCATTGAAGTCGGCAGCATCCAGCTCGGTCAATGTCTCGTCTTCCTCTGGACCCAACCCTGTCCGTGTGGATTCCTCTGATATTTTGGCATCTGCCTCTTTCTGCACGTTCTTGATTCCATAGTAGTCTCTAAGCGCTGCACGGTTGCGTCGCGCATTCGGCGGCGGTCTTGCGGAGCTGTCGAATGAATTGCGTGTTGACGAGGGGCTCCGTATGGACGAGCTTGCACGAGGAGAAGCTATGGTGGACATTGCGCGGTATGTGTTCAGCACGTTATGAGCTATCTGCTATGTCACATGCTCTTTGAGGGGTGAGGTGGCATGTTGGAGCTCGGTACTCAGGTGTGAAATGCCAAGGCCGCCGTTGGAAACAGCTCCCCACGTCATTCACGCGACGCGTCTTCTCCGACTTCTAGACGCGGAAAGTTACAGCTCTTTCAGTAATCACGAGCAAAACTCCAAGCAATCGCCGACATGGCAAATAACGTCGCAGCAGAGCTAATGCAGCACCTCGCAGCGAAGCACCTTCATCCCAAACCAGCCTGGCTGCAGAGCTTCCTCACAACTACACGGCCGAATACTGCACTCGCTGCGCTGAAGCAGACATGTCTCTTCCGTCTCCTTGCAACTGACATCACAACATCACTAGATCAGCCTGCAGCTGCGGTTCTGCCTCCAGACGTGTTGAAAGGCACAATGCAGTCCCGCTTCATCGCTGGTCCAATCATATGTCAAGTGCTTGATATCGAAGATATTGGGCAGTCACGCTGGTCTCAAGTGGAGGCAATTGAAGCCAGAGAGCGTGGCGAGATGACCAAAGGACGAGAGATTGTCCGAGTGATTGAGCCTGAGGATGACGGTTCTGGCGAGACTGCTGCGCCTGCGCACAGCCGAGGACCGTTCAAGTTGCTCCTGCAGGATGCGAAAGGGGCTCAGATCTACGCGCTGGACCTTCGAGGCATTGAGGGGCTCAACACAAACATGAGCATGGGTGCCAAGCTTTTGCTGCGGAACATTGAAGTGCGAAGAGCAGTACTTATGCTCGAACCTATGACAGTGCAGATTTTGGGTGGAAAGCTTGAGGCCCTGGACAAGGCATGGAAAGACGGGAGGAAAGACCGGCTGATTCGTGCAGCAAAGGCTGGTGGAGAGTCGACGGGCTGAGCGCGACCCGTGACATGCGTTAGCGTCCTCAGCTGCATAGCCTCATGTCAGCCTGGCATGTTACGGTTCATGCTGCGATTTTCCCCAAAAAGGCCATAATCCTCCTCTCTGTTATTCCACCAAAGCTCAAAAGTGATTCCGTATGACGATCTTAACGCTACCCATTTCTTCCTCATCTTCTGGCCTAATATGCTTTGCGCCACATGCTTAGGGGTATTAGAGGATTGTGAGAATATCCTTCTACTGGGGGACCCTAATTCAAAAGGGTACATGTCCGGCAGAGAGTCTGGGAGAGATATGTTCACAAGAAGCATTGATACTGATCGCATCCAATCAATATCTGCCAATCAAGAAGAAAATGATAAATACGCGAGGCGTAGAATTAGGGAGGCCGTATATGGCCACCACATGACACTCGAGGGTCTTGAGAAAGCAGCGAAAAGTGGTTGTCAGATATGTTGGCAAGTTCGGGATTTATTGTCAAAGAGCAGATCTGAGTCCGTCGTTGGCATATCGGCAGCTCACGAGAAAGACAAGTCCGAGACGTCACGTTTCAGCACGTGTCTTTATGTCAAGGGATTTACTGGAAGCTATTATGTCAAAGTTTTCCGTGATGACGAAGGCTGCCCCAAAAAAGTCTGTGGATTCTACCTGGAAAGCGAAATATGTGAGTCCAACATCTTTTCAGACTGCTATTCCTGAACTGTCTAGGCAAACGGGGGTATACTCATACAAGTGAGGTGATTTCCAGCAACACTGCATCCCATCAGTCGCTAGGTCTTGCGAAGAAATGGCTGGATAATTGTTACCATAATCATCCATCATGTGCACCCGCGCGGCAAATTCGCCCATGGTACCCCACCCGCCTCTTGGACTTGGGCGATTTAGCTCAAGACGATATCACCCAATTACGACTCATCACTTCGAATGCACATAGCCTCACAGGACCTTACACTACATTAAGCCACCGATGGGCCAAAGCCAAATTCCTACAACTGAAGCGCGACAACTTCCAGGAACTTCATCGCAACATCCTCATCTCTGATCTACCTCGAACCTTTCGTGAGGCAATTGAAGTGTCCAGAGCCTTGCAGGTCCGCTACTTGTGGATCGATTCGTTGTGCATTATCCAGGAAGACGAGCCCGATTGGCGAACAGAGGCAAGTCTGATGCACATGGTGTACTCTAACTCATACTGCAACATTTCTGCTGCACACGCGGAGGACAGTTCCGAAGGGCTCTTCCGAGCCCGCGATCCTCGCGCACTATGCAATACGATAGTCAACGTTTGTCTGAGCGATTTTTACAATCCACAAGCGGTCCAACGAGGCTACGTACTTGGCAATGGGCCTTTGATGCAGGAAGACATAGAAAATTGCCCTCTGAATAAACGCGGATGGGTACTTCAGGAGCGGATCCTGGCACCTCGTGTGCTACACTTCTGCCGGGACCAGCTATTTTGGGAATGTCGCTCACTGATTGCATGCGAGCTGTACGATGTCGGGATGCCCTCGAAGTTCACCACCATCAAAACCGACCCAGCTTTTTCGACCAAAGATCCGACGACCTGGCTTCGGATGTGGAGAGGCCTGATGGATTCGTACTGTAAAATGTTGCTAACACACCCCGGCGATAAGCTGGTTGCCATATCGGGCATTGCTCAGATGGTGCGATCGGGACTCGCAGATGAATACTTGGCTGGGATGTGGCGCAGGGACCTTGTTTATGAGCTTTGTTGGCTTGCAGGTCCAGATGCAACTCGCCCCTCTACCTATCGCGCACCGAGCTGGTCGTTTCTTTCAGTTGATGGGCCTGTCAATTGTGGTCAGGGGCGGAGTGGATTTGTAGTTGCAGAAGCGGAGGTTGTAGAAGTGCATATTGAGTATGTTACGGAAGATAAGACTGGAGACATCCGCAAAGGTTGGCTGGACCTGAAAGGCAGTTTGCGGCCAGTACGATTGCAGCAATCTTCTATGGATTGGAACGCTGGGGCGCCACAGATGGGCTTTAGAAAGGAGTTGCAATGGCAGGTTGAGCTTGGACATCGTGTTACAGGGAACGTGTTCACTTGCGAGGGGAGAATCGACGATTCGTCCCTTGACGATGGCGTGATATTACGACAAAGCGCAGCTGGTCGACACTTCTGCATACTTACTGTGCGGACTCAGTACGAGGGCAAGTACGTGGGCCGGTGCAGCTACTTGATTTTGCGCCTTGTCGATGGCACAAATGAGTTTGAACGAGTAGGCGAGATCAGCACTTTTCAAAACGGTCCCCTTCGGGACTTAGACGAAGATCTCAAGAGAAGCCTGCCGTGCATTCGATACGAAGACGGCAAGCATACAATCCGCATCATCTAGGGAGAGATGTCGAGTCCACTCAAACGGCCCAGCTACGGTCTTTGTCCCAACTTACCCTTCGACAAGTATCGAATGGATTTATGTAGTTTTCCGATATACCACATACCACAATCATTGCCATTGAAAGTCTGTTACAGTCACATCGGCATGTATATACCTCATCATTCCCTTAGACAGTCTTGTTCCATTATGTCAAAAGCATCGTTTGAATCCAAAACTTGCATCTCTTGATATCGCTAGCCAATCGCCGTCAATCATGATAGAACCAACAGGCTCAGACCGTATCTCTCGAAGGCCAAGCGCATGGAGCAAGACTCAGTATCATACGCAAGAATTTCGTACCAATTCCAATGCACAGATTCGACGACCCAATCCGCATAGTAGAGACCGACAAAGCCACAAAAACCTACACCGTATACAGCAGCAGCCTCACTACCCACTCTCCATTCTCCCGCAATGCAGCCTCTCGCCTATAGAAAGAAGCTGAACAGCAAATCGTCCCCTTACCTCAAGACGGCCCAAATGCTTCGAGTGCTACCTCCACCTGATCCAAAACAACGAGCTGACTTGCAGTCCAGACCCACCAAAAGATAATAAGCACAAAGAAGAACACTAGGCCCTTGCACAGCTTTACCTCTTCTGCCAGAAGCTTCTGGACTCCCGAGTGAAGAACTCGATTGTTGAGGCACCTGAATTAGAAGGTTGAGAGTACGCAGAGACTTCCGAATAAGGATGTTGTTGAGCTAGTATACAAAGGAACTAGTTCGGGGGATCTAATGCATTGACTGCTCGTCGATTTGCACGTCAAGCATCTAAAGCTTTTCTCGATTGAGGACGCGAAGAAATAACCGAGCGAGTTTCTCCAGGAGTCGGCTATGGGCCTGGTCGATCGTGCTGCGCAGCAGGACGCATATCCACCTGATATCACGAGTGCTCCCTATCTGAAGAGGAAGAGTAAATGGGGTAGATCTGGGCGTGGACTGGTGCTCAGCCCTGTGTTGAAGAATGCAATGATTAGAGAACATATGCTTAGCGTTCTCCGTTCAATGCGTAGCCGCCTTTTAGAATTTGGCATTTTTATATGCATAATTACTGCTCGCTTGTGAAGACGTAGAAGCAAGCTTGATCCCTTGCTCCCTTGAACCAATGATGAAAGCCTTTGACACGAATCCACCGAAACCTATCCAGACCAAGCTCAAGCCATGAAGCAATTCAGAACGTGTATGTTAAAATTCTACACCAAGATGATATCCTGCAACTTCGACTCATCCCACGCCTCGCCATGCATGATCCCGTGAATATAACAATCCCCCACAAACTCGTACCGGCCACCTTCTACGAGGCCGGTAGGCCCCGTGGCGTCTGAATCCTCGACTGGTCGTAACACATATGGTACTCTGCCTCCTGGCATGAGAACAACGCAGTCACCGATTTTGGCGTTTTTTGGTACGATTCCTAGATACCCGGTGCGAGTTGTGGCGTAGAACCTTCCTACCTGACCGTGATTGATAGCTATATTGAAATCATCCAGCTCTCTACTAATTGTAGGATCGTTAAAATCGTTCCAGGCCACCCAGTCGAGGTATATGGGATAGTCGCTATCTAGTACAGGGCGGTAGTTGCTTTCGTTGTCCAGCTCTTCAATCTCGATAAGGCCAGTACAGAGAGTCTGCCAGGACGCAGTGGCTGGTGAGGAATACCTACTGATCAAGTGTTGTGCGATGCCAGCAGAGGAATAGTATGTTTGCTGAATCATGTCATTGTCGACATTCTCTTGAATCGTGTCGATGAAAATGGCTTGCGTCTTCGCTTCGAGAGAGGGCTGAATAACGATCTTGGGAGTACTGGCCTTGCTAGCATCGTATTGTGGTAACATCTGCCGATTTCGAGCTTCGTAGTTCAACAAATCTCCAGCCTCAAGATCCACTGAGAAGTCTGCCACGTAGCTAGGTATGTCCAAGCTTCCCGTCCTGCCGTTTGTGTAACTGAGTGCATCTAGAGTCTTTGAAACATGTATGTAGGCCATCGTAGCACTTGTGTAAATGCGCCTGGGGGAAGAGCTGTAATCAAGCTCAATATTGGATCGGAATAAGGGATCTGTCAAAGCAAGGGCTCCGTAGATTATATCCAGTGGGTTCGAGCATTGACGATTGCCAAAGGATGAAAGTATGGAAAAGGGACTAGATTTTCGTCTCCCCCGAGTATTGCTGAGGTCTAATAAGAAGAGACCTTTAGCTATGCCGGCCGCGAGCAGATCATTTAGGTCTTCCATTGGCAGCCACGACTTCCTCGAACGACCGCCACGACCACAACATAACCTGTGGTCCACGATACTATCTAGTAGATCAGCCACGGAACTAGAACTCAGGAATTGAAAGCCGCTTCGGAAGACTGCTTTCTGTGCAAGAACAAATTCTTGCACAGTCCAAACTCGACTCCACCAGGGCAGAGAGAAGAACTCCGTAAGATAGGTCCGCGCAAGGTCCGGTGTAAGGTCAAGACCTGCCGAACGGAGAAGGGATGACGTAACATCAGGATCATGGTGATGCTCCTTCGGATCAGTCCCGAACGCTTTAATGAAGCGGAAGCCGACTTCAGCGTTGCTCCAAGGTCCTAGGTAAATGACGACAGTAGAAGCTTGCCCGTAGATGGAGCCCATAAGTCGGACCTGACTGGCTCGTTCAGCTAGATCAATTTGGTTGATGCAGAGTGCATCTGCCCACAGTACTCTGGTCGTATCTTGACGCATGTGGAACAACGCGGTGTGAAGACTCTTTGTAATCTTGACTGGATATCCGTGAAGGTTTACTGTGATCAAGTCATATGGATCGCCCCACACATAGGACAGCGCCTCGAACTCCGGGTCTTCGTCCAGAGACGCCAAGCTGAAGGTACAGTAGATGTCGGCTGGGTCGTCCTTAGGATCATCTTCGCGAAATCTGTCGTCTCCTTTATCGTCGGTAGGCGACTTAACGCCATCTTCATCATTGATTGAGCGATCAGGGGAGCGTTCCGAGGCGGGGTGTAAATGGAGAAGCCGAATCTGTCTCTTTGATGTATCGAGTGGATCATATGTGAAGTTGTTCATGTCTGGCAGCTTGTAGACCAAGTATATTTGCTATGGGCCTACGTTCTGACTTGCAAGATTACGACTGTGCAGGAAAGTCGTTTTGAAACTGCATCTACACTCAGCCTTATGACATACATCTTAGACTTTGACTGCAACTGAAGACGATCGCAATCCGTGTGAACATACCTAAGTTATGCAGAAATTATGTCCAGTAAGCGACTGTTGCATCTGAAGCAAAGGCGAAAAGCAAGGAGGGTTCGGTCGGATCTCACATATGATGTTTAAGGTGAGGCAGATGGGGCTGTGCTGGTAGCCCCACCATGTAAGAGCGCTTAGCCACATTGGCTAGCGAAGCAGGAGCAAGGCTGAACAACGCACGTCTATCAATCTATTAGTAAGAAGTTCCAGCAAATGAGAACTTCGCTACTGCACGTTGGTCGAGCAGGCATTATGTCTAATGCGAATGCTTCGGGGAGAAGTATGCACTTGCTTTCTAGATAGTGCAGCAAGCGTGGAGATTGTAGGGAGATGTAGCAAACTTCCTTGTGAATTGCACAGCACCAGTGAGTCTATCCTCACCCAAGCTCGTCCGGGCTTTGCGCCGGATGAGCACACTCCAAATCTGTCTGGTGGCGTTTGCTGCTCGCCTGAGGAGATGTCCGTTCCCTCTTCACGAGAAGCCGTAGTGGACCGTTGCATCCACACGCTCGACAACGCACTGCCAGCCCGGCCACTGCGCCCCAAGTATAATGTCAGCGCTTGATCTTAAATATTCTCGCGTAAAACGAGCTGAGTAAAGAAGTAGATTGAGACGTACCTTGGCCCTAGCCCACACCAGTACTTGATCCCCCTCCTGCAGATTCTCCAGAAAGCCCTGCCCAGTCCCACACCCCTCATTCCCCTCCGCATCCTCACTTCTTGTCCATCGAACGCTATACTGCTCACACCGCCCCTGAGTCGCTACTCTATTCCCCTGTAAATACCATGCCAGCCCACCCTCGCCTCCCTGCGGGCCTTGTTCAGCTCCCTCAGGCCGCTCGACCAGTCTCCAACCATGTGAGACTATGTGTGTCTGGAAGGCCTTCGGAGATTCAAAAACAGAAGGAAGCCAACATGAAGGCGGAAGGGAGGTGTCGATACCAACTCGTTGTGCATTGGATCCGACTTGAGAGCGGGCATCAGGGTGCCAGCCGCGGAGAAGCGAGACTTCTAGCCACGAGGAAGTGGAGAAAGTGCCATGAGCAGGCTCCGAGGCCCAGCCTTGGTCGCGGCTGACGATGCTGAACTCGATGGCCTTCGCTCGCGGCGTTTCGCCGTGAGAGACAACAGTTTCCAGGGCTGGGTATAACTCCGGTGTCAGGATGTCAGCGGCCAGACATAGCGTGGCTGCGCTGGGGGCTGTGTGCGTAGCTGCCGCTTTGATGCTGGACCCATGGGGATTGTGCGGGGAAGAGAAAGTCAAAGATGGCCAGTATTCAGCATGGTCAAGTATCTGTAATGCAAGTTCTGTGGGCAGCTTGAGAGATCCCAAAATAGCACGCGCTTCAAGGACGTCCTCGTAGGAGAGTTTCCAGGGTCCTGGGGACGAGGGTTTGGCCAGCCAGCTGTAAATGGAGGGAATTAGTTTGAAGAACACGTAAGTGAGGACCAATATGGGTACATGCCGAGCCGCTGCACTGATAATGCTGCTGAACATGGCTTGCGGTGTTTTGTGTGTTCTGTGTGTGCTGCCTGACTGTGGATTTGTAGATCTGGTAAGTAGTGACGTTAGACTAGCAAGGATCCCTAGCCGCTTGCTTGATATGCATTCCAGTCCTGTCGCACTACACTCGTCGGAGTACAAGGCCAGATATTGGGAATCCACGCATTTGAGATCATGAAATGAGTAGAGAGCCCAAGTGATGATCAGAGTTTCGGAGCGCTATCTGATAAAAACCGACTAAGCCTTATTGGGCAAATTCTCTGGACAGCACGTGGAAGGCACGAGAGATGATGGAAATCTCGGAACTCAAACGACCATTACCCCATACCTCTGCCCATTCATCTCCTTTTAAACGACCTCACATCCACCTACCCAAACCTCTCCACCACCATCCTAACCTGCTCCTCCAACGTCTCCAGCCCCTCCTCACCCCCGACAATCCTCCCATTATCCCTCTTCTCATACAGCGTCCCCCCCTCGATCCAAATCCTCCTCAGCGTAAGCGGCGTCCTAACAGGCCACTCCTCGTCCCACGCCTGCATCTCCAACTTCCTCAACTCCTCCAACCCCGTGACCTTTACATCCCACTTCTCCCCCGTGACCTCCTCAAACTTCGCCGACGCCTCCCTCCCCGTCGCCGTAAACGAATTAACCTTCAACACCCTCTCCCTTCCCTCCCCCTCCCCAAACTTTGTCCTCAACGCCCCCACAACCAACCTGCCCACATCCCGCATCGTCGTGAAACTCACCCTCTCCTCCCCCGTCCCCAACAGCGTCGCCTTCCTCGCCTTGGGATCAAACGACCCGATCCTCTCATCGCTACTAGGCGCCAGGAACAGATCCGAGTAGGGTCCGGTGACGAGGTACGTCACGTGCAAGTCGCTAACATTCTCGCGGATGTACTTGCGAACAGCGAGTTTGTGCTGATGCGGCTTTTCGCTCGCAGACGCGGGGCTGTATTCGATATCCGTGCCGTACTCGCTGGGGAAGAACGAGGTTATCGTGCTTGAGGCGGAGGCGAGGCGCAGGAGGGGGAGTTGGAGGAGGATCGCGGTGCGGCCTAGGGCTGAGACGACGGTGTCGTAGCCTTTGAGACAGAGAGGTGGTGAGCTGTTGTGGATCCAGTGGGGAGCGCCGGGGCCGCTTTCTCTGGAAACCAGGGAGAGGGGGTTTATACGTTACGTACCTTCGTACGCTTTCTTAACATCGGATTCCGAGTTGACGTCTCCGACGATGACTTCGACACCGGCGTTCTGCCACTCCCCGATTTCAGGCTTGTCCCGTGCCGTCTCGGCTGATGTGAAAATGCCGATTTTCTCGAACGATGAGCGCGCGTGCACGATCTCGCGCGTGATGTATTTCCCGATGACGCCGGTTGCGCCGAAGATGAGGATCTTTTTGGGGATTGGAGAAGACATGGCTGCAATTGCTGTTGTTGGTACTGTGTTATGGAGATCAGCAGTCCAGGAAAATAATCTGCGTGCTGTTATATAGGGCTGTGGTTGATCGGAAGGGCGTGCTGCATGGGGTAAAAGCGGGGCAGGGGTGGGGGTGATGTACAGGAACACGCCCTGTAGCACGAGCTTGGTATCACGACATTGCCGCACCACTAGCCAAGGCCATCACTTCGATAGGCGATCAGTGCACCGACACCTTCATCAAAACTTGTCATCATTATATCCCGCCAATACAGCGGCACCCGATCTACCAACTCCCTACCATACACCTAGGTAAAAAAGATAAACACAATATTTTGAAGAAACAATACCCCCTTAGCAACGTAAGAACAAGGTGTATATTCGGAGAGACAGAAAAGGAAACCGCTCCATGCCCGAACAAAAAGAATCCAATCGCGTCGGGTCTCATGCAATGCATATAACATGGAATCGTTCATAGGGCGGTCCAGACCTGACGGATCGATGGGGTTCCGTGACCAGCTGGGGGCGGGGAGTTTCCATCGTAGATCTATGTAATGAGATAATTGTTTTCGCTGTTGGAAGGACGGGTGGGCTTTGTTGGAGGCTGTGATTGTATTGCCTCAAGCGCGTAGTGTTCGCATGCAAACTTAGCGCAGCTTGCCGTCTTTCTTGGCCTCTTGAACCTGTTCAAAGACCTAAATTCGTTAGCATTGTGTGTTCATAGATTGCTTCACAGCATGACTGACCTTCAGCATCTTCCTCCTAGCACCCAGAGCATTGACACCGCGAGCCTCGAGACCTGCATCATCCAGCTCGACAAGCTCCTGCCATTTCAGGTCCTTGAGGTTGTCGGTGTACTTGTGCAGACGGAGACTGCGAAGCCAGTTGGGGATGTCCTGAAGAAGGGATGGATCGGTAGGATCCTCCGGGGGCTTCGAGCTGCCACGACGACCGCGAGGAGAACGACCGCGGTTGATCTCGTCACCCAAGAAGCCGCTGTTGTGGTTGTCGAAGCCGCCGCCGAGACCGAATTGGCCCAGGTTCAAAGCGCTCATACCGTTGCTCATAAGACCTGCGTTGGCGTAGTCGGCAGCCAAGAATCCGTTAGCTTGGGGCGAAGTGAAGCTGCCCATGCCACCCATAGCACCTTGCATGGCGATACCGGGGGAAGCAGGACGGGAGCGGCGGCCGTTCATAGCAGCAAGCTGCTGAGCTTGCAGAGCAGCAGCCTGCTGGGGAGTAAGAACCTGGCCCAACTCATTGGTCATGAGGATGTTGTTGCCCATGGGAGGGAAGCCGGGCGACATGGGAGCATTTCCAGCTCCGTGGCCGTCGGTGGATCGAGCACGGCGGTACTTGCGGACGTCGTCGAGCTGAATGCGGTTGTTGACAGTGGACAGGGCAGCGAGCTTCATAGCAGTGGCGTTGGCGACCATATCAGCTTGGTTGTTCTGCTGGCCAAAGTTGGCAACCATGGGGGTGCTCAGCTGCGAGGCCCAGCTGCCACCGCCGTAGGCAGGGGAGAGCAGGGGCATGCCTGCGGAGTTAGCCTCGAGAGCGTTCAGAGTCGTGGTCTGCACGTTGCTGCCGTCCTGCTGAAGAGGAAGGCGAGGAGAACGGAGGCCTGCAGATGGCGGGGGAGCGGTGAACTGGCCCATAGCGGACTGGGGCTGCTGGGGTTGCTGCTGGCCCGAGGACTTGGGTCGCTGGAGGGATTGGCCGTCGTTCCAGGGCGAAGCCGGGGCATTCTCCTTCTTGTCACCCTCGGGGGCGGAGATGGTGGGTGCAAGCATGGAGCTGCGGTCGCCCACAACGGTGCTGTTGCGGTTTGAGACAGCGGGCTGGCCGACGGCCTCGGTGAACTCGGACCTCTGCTTGGCGATGGCAGCAGCGGCATCGGGGAACATGCGGTGGATGGTGGAGGGGTCGAGACCCGAGGCACGCTTTCCAGCGCCGGGAGATGGCGGAGGACGTCCCATCATGGAGTGACGGTTCTCGCCGGTGCTGAGCTTGCTCATGGCGTCGCTCAACTTCTGGGTCATGGGGTCTGGGGCAGTCAGCAAGGCAAATGGAAGGTGCGTAGGGACTGGGGACTCACCCTTTTCGCCGAAGTTGGCGGGCGAGAGCACACCAGACATGGGCATGCTCTTGGACATCTGCTGCAGCACCTGGATGAAGAAGCGAATCTGCACCTGGGTGGTCTGCTGGAGCAGCGCATAGAGGGCGGCAGTACGCTCGGCCTCGCTCAGGACGCGGAACCACTGCTCGATGGCGCTCAGCTCGTCCTTGAAGTCCTGATCGAGGGTGGCTGTGGCCATCTCCTCGAGCGTGGCCTCGTACTGGTCGATGTCCTGCAGCCACTGGGCGGCGGCACGCTCCATCTCGTCGGGGTTGCCCGACTGCGTGTTCTGGCGGCCAAAGTAGATCTCGGAGGCGGGGCGGATGCCACGGTTGGCGAGCGGGGAGGAGAAGCCACCCATGTCGGCAGATGCGCGCAGGTGGTGGCCGGCGCCGAGAGAAGTGCGGTTGACGGGCGGGCGGAGCGAGGACGAGCCCTCGGGGGTGCTGTTCCTGTTTGCTGATATATGGCTGGCGGACATTGTGCTGGCTCTGGCTCCGTCTCGGGGACCTACACGGGGTGGGCGGGCGAGCAGGGGTGTATTCTGCACCGGTCAGCCCGAGTCTTTGCGGCAGTGGCAGTGGCAGCGGGGATTGGGCGGGGGAGCACGCACAGGGTGGCGGTATTATGCTTGAGATACAGTCGCGCGACGCTCCTGCAGCACCAGCTGGCCTCAAAGGAGCTCGATTGCGAACGGAATGGCAGCGTCAGGGGATCGGTTCGCAGACGCCGAAGCCTGATGCAGGGAAGCGAGCTTGGTGGGGACTGGGGCAGGCAGCCGGGCAGCTGTTGCAAGAAGAGACACGAAGAATAGTCAATACAACGAAGGGAAGCGGACAGGCCACGGGCGGAGTGACTGAGAGCGGCAGCGGGCTCAAGGTCAAGAGGGCGAGGTGGAGAAGAGAAAGTCGCTGTGGCTGCGCGAGTGGATGGGTGACAGTGGTCGCGAAGACGACGTTTAGCGCAGCCAATCAGACGCCACTCGACGTTTCACCCGCGCGACTCGTACAGATAGGCCTCGTGCTGACAGCCCGGCGCGAGAGCATCATGTAGGGCACATTGCTTAGGGATTTATTGGTCTGACGCCGGAGCAACGGTGCAGGTGGGTGGCACGGTGGCACGGTGATGCTGCTTTGGAGGACCCCGATATTTGTGCACCACAGCGAAGCCGCCTGAAGTATCCATGACCACCATTCTCTGCGGGCGAATCGCTGCGTGTCAAGATCCACGACCTGTTCTTTCGCTGCCACTACGCGGGCAGCAGCCTCAAGCGCCCGCACCCAAGACCAGGAACGCTCCGTCCTGCACGCCGCCTCTGTAACTTGTTTGGCGGCGTCCGGACACTCCCATTGGCAGCGGCAACCTCTACTTCTAACGCACAGTGTCGAGCAGCACTCGGAACATTTCTTCTTCATCTCCATGCGTTTGACCATGTCCACGTCAAAATCGGGGACACTGCCTACCGTCCCGCGCGAATTACAGGGGGATCAGGGTCCGGAAGGCGCAAGGCCCGCCCAACGCTGCGGTGGATCCCTGGTTTGATCGCCTCAGTCACATCGTGACACAGACGCTCAGCGAGTCCGAGTGCGAGATGCATCGCTGTGATGTGTGCAGTGCTGATCGCCATGATGTATGTGTGTGTTTCCAGCCTTCTCATGGCGTAGACCCATTGTATGCATTTGTAGTCCTGAGAGAATACCTCATTTTATCCCACCAACAATGCTGCCCACCATAACAGCAGCTTCCCTCTCCCACCCTTCGCCCTTCTTGCCAGATTTCTCCCCAGGCAGCCTACTTCCTCTGTCCACGCACTCGCGCATAGCATCTCTTACCCTGTCCTTGTTGCTCCTCAATGTCCTCGCCGACACCCCGCCCTTGTACATAATCTCCTGCATCCGTGCGGACATATTCGACGCCAAGCTGCGCCAGAAATAGCTGGGCAGCGAGCTGGTATCGAGTGCATGCAGCACTGGCTGGAGGAAGTTGGTATCAGGTGTGGATGGGCTTGTTTGGGTGAGCAGAGGGTGCGTGGGTGCTTTGATAGATTGCAGCAGCGATTGCAGCGCGCCTATATTCTGACACCGCGCCGAGATCTCGAGAAGCGTGCGGTCGAGGAGAGGCAGTTGAGTGAGGGCTCGGGCAAGCGATGCCACTGAGCTCTTGATACATGTTTGCAGATAGTCCTGAAGCGCGCTGAGCATGAGAGTAGGCTCGAAGTTCTCAACGGTGGACTTTGCGTTGGTTGGAGACAACAGGTACAGTGTCTGCAGTGCGGACGTCGTTCTGCTCTTCGTGTCTTCCGTCTGCGCGAATGTGGTTGCGGATGTTTGTCCCGAAGACAGGAGGCTCGACATGCTGAACTCCTTGACCACCTGCTGCGCCCGGGAGGCGATATTCCTCTCCCCAGGCACCACCAGCTCATTCTTCAATGTGTTGACCACAGTGACTCTATCCAACCCCTCGCCTTCCTGCCCTGGCTTCGTACTCGTGAAGATCGCGCGGAGGGACAGTATGGTATCGGCACTCCTAACCATGGCTCTGTGATCCTCCTTCTTCGCACTGCCCACGCCGCCAACTTCCGACATGCGCACCTCCAGCTGTCGCCCCAGCATGAGACACCGCGCCACAGCTCTCCCCAGTCTGACAGTTTCTACAAGACGCTCAGCAGTGAGTCGCACCTGCTCAGCGACCTCATAGCGCTCAATGACCTCCTTCTCGAGAGTCTTATAGCTCTCGGTCAAGCTTGCGACCTGTCCTTCCACCTCGGCAAGTATCCGCCCGCTGGACTCGGCATGATCGCGGGTATGTTCGAGGAGGGGGAGTGCCGATTTGGTCGTGAGAGTGTCAATATGCGTGTCGACTTCCTGCACGTCGAATAACACTCGAGATAGTGGTGTTGACAGGTCGAGTGGGGTGTCTGAGGGGTTGTTCGTTGCAAGCACGAGCGTGTTGGCGAAGGATGTGGCCGAGAAATCGGGATCGAGGAATGCCTCGTAGTCTATGTATGACGGCTCATCGTCTTTCGACATGATGGGTGTTCAATTGCTGCAGTTGTGGACAGAATGAGGTTTGGCTTGGTCTGCAAGTCGCGTCAGGGTCCAGCGACCGCCACGCTAGCGCCTTCACTCCTGCCATGACTCGCGTAAGCTTCTTGCTCCATTCAGCACATGCAGTTCAGACAGAATTCAGGATACAGGGTAGTGTAGTCGGAATATTTCATGATATTACATTATCTATCATCGGCCCGGCTTCTGCCGGTGCGTAGTCTTCATTCCTTCGTAACAATGTATCGTGCAATCGTCTACCTGGTGCCGTAGTTGGGGCCACCAATGCCAGCTTCACCAGGGTTGTTCGCGCTGGGGTCAACACCAACGTTCGAGTTTCCGCTGTCACTGGCTACTGGCGCCTCACCAGGCTTCCCTTGCTCCTTTGCGGCGGGTGCATTTGATGCGCCGAGGCCCTTGGCTGACAGAAATGTTAGCATGTTTCTCCAAGCGAAGAGCATTTCCTTTCAAGGGCTGCCAAACATATCATACCTTCAGCCTGAGCCTTGTTGAACTTGTCAGAAGCCGCGTTCGACTGGCCGGGTGTCTTGGAGTGAGGCATTGTGATGTATGAGTGGTTATTGGCGTCGGATTGGAGATAGAAGGGCTGCAAGGGCTTTCTTAGTTTAATTTGGACAGGCATTTCTTTACAACTGCGGCTCTTTTAAATCCATAGTCTGCTGTTGGTTGTGATGTCACTATGGTGATGATGCCATGATATCTCTAAGGGTCCACTTTAGTTGGGCGAACATCGCGATGGACCAGCGACCATCAGACTCTACATCGATACATCAAGACCTGCAGATCGAGGCCGAGAGGACTGTTGAATATGATTCTTTCTAAATATCAATCGGGTATATACGTATGACGCAAAGTCAAGAGGGGCTGCACCTGACAACAGAAAATCGTTACTCTGTAGCCTTTGGCAGCTTGAAAGGATGCGCTTCAGTGTTAAAGACATAGTCGTCCAGGCTGATGGAGCTTGGATCGCTAAACAGGAGAAAAAAGTATTTTAGGGTCTCGGCCATCCAGAAGCTCTGTAGCGATGTTAGCGAAGAGTGATATCCAAACAATGCTCATTTAACTCACCTCCATCGAGTCCATCATTGGCGGTGTGTCTGCTGAGATGTCTAGCAGCGCCGCGTTGCCAATGTCTGTGTCCGTGACTCTCATGATTGAGGTCCACATGTCCCAGCCCGCGGCTTGCCAAGATTGTTCACCAGTGATACGGTACAACATGAACACACTCTCGATAGCCTCGGGCCTGAGGATGTAGCGGCGGTCCTCAATCGATGCAAAACCTGGTGGTAGCCTGAGTCCGGCGATGTTCCTCAGAGGATCAGCTTCTTTCTGCAGATCAGCTCTGGCTGTGATTTCGGCATGCCATTTTTCATCATCCCAATGGCACTCGGTTGTGTTCGCGCATTTCACAAGGTGTGACACTTCAGGCATTATGCCCGCTGGGTTGCTCTTGTATGCCCATACACAAGCGTCGGCAAGCTTACGGCCGATGTCGACGTGGTCCTGTTTACCAAAAATCTTTCCTCCCAGAGCAAACATGCCGCCGGTGTAACAGCCGAGGTGTTGTAATTCCGGATCTGTGAAGACTGTCGTACCCTCGACGCGAGCAAAGCCCGAGCCAAGCATGTCGGAATCGTCCTGGGTCATAGGACGGTAGAGGACGTGCTTGACAGCAGTGTCCATCGCCTTTTCGTACATCTTCTTATATGCCGGATCTTGGCCCCCGAGTAGCGCATGCATCTTCCCAAGGTATTCGTACGTCGAGTCAGCCATAGATGACAGCGTGAACGCATTGTCTTCGGTAAAGTCGAGCTTTCGGGCATTGACGACGATTGGCCATAAGCCAGGCAGCTTTGTGTGATCCTGCTGCCTTTCAAGCTCTTTGGTGACGCGTGTCACCGCGTCGTACCATTTTGGATTGCCAGTAAGTTGAGACAGACGGGTGAATTCCATGGTCATGGATCCTATTTCAGCAAGCAAGACCTGGGGATCCGCGAGCTGCTGCTTGCCCTCTCCTGCGGCATGGAAATCCCATCTCGTGATAGGCATGTGATTGGGAGTATCAAATGCGTGGTAGAGCATCTCTCCAACCTCGACCGCCTTGTTAAGAAGCCTTTTCTCGCCACTCAGCTCATACGCGGCAAGCAGCCCGCCGAGATGACGGATGTTCGTCTCGAAGACATTGACTTTTCCAAGCCCGGTGTATCCAAAATTGATCCTTTCCACATCTCCGATTGCAGACTCGAATTCTTCTCTGAACCCCATCATCCAAAGAGTGTCCAGAGCATCGATAAGCGTGGCGGCCCATCCTCCAAAATGATCATTGACTTCGCCGCTGATAGGCTTCAACTCATCGTGCATCCATGCCAACTGTCGATACGAGGTCCAGCATTTCAGAAACTGCTTCCTGACTTCCTCCTTTCTAGTCTCGCGAATATTTTTCGCTGTAGGGTCCTCCTTCTTGAAGTCAAACTGGATCCTGGGAAGCTTCGCTGGAGTGCCCGTTGGGAGCGGGGTTAGGCTTTTGACAGGGTGGTGGATAGGTTTCCTCGCCCAATTGACGGACTTCAGTGGCTGCGACTGCTGTTGCCCAGGGTGTTGCGCATGGGCATCGTTCGGATTGTTGGGATCACCATCTTCGTATGGGAAGCTTAGGGTGTACAGCGCGTACAGAAAGAAGGCCGCTAAGACCGTATATAGTGCGTATCGCCGGACTAACGCCATTTTGTATTAAGTTAAGATCGAAAGAGTGAGACAAGAAGTGAGACAAGAGGGGAAGAAGACAGCGCACGCGCGGCGAGAACCAAGAAAGGGAGCATCATTAGAAAGATGGGGAAGCTCTAATGGTTACGTATTGGCATGGCCCGTCCCTGCCAAGTCGGAAATCGGGCAACGGCTTTGCGTCGATCGCCAGGCGCGCGCTTCTACACATGCACTAAACCGTTGACAAACAAACGGTGCAGCGTTCGATGACAATTCACGAATTGCTATTTGCAGCAATTTACGCATCGTACAGTCTGCAAGCACAGCAACGTTCCTCACAGGATAGATGTCAAACATTGGCAATGCTAATCTAGAGGTGGTACGACCCGCTCTAACCAAGTACATAGGTCCCTCAGCTCTGCAGTGCCCATCACATGGCCCATGCCTTCATACTCCTTAATCGTCAAGACGTCAGCATTCACCCCAAGATTCGCCAACGCCTCACAACAGAGGCGATGATATCTCTTTGGAACCAGCCTATCCCCTGTTCCTCTACCAAGGAATATTTCAACACCATCCTCAACAGTCTTGGGTAGATCTGCCTCTTCTCTCAACTCCGGTATACGTTCTGGGATGCCCATGTAGCCACTTAACCCAACCAGGCCACCCAGCTTTCCGGCGTACTTCGATGTCAGACCTGTAAGTAGGGTCATGACATGACCCTGTGAGAAGCCAGCCAGTACTATCCTTTTCTCTGGCACTCCTTGCGCGACAAGCTCATCTATCAATCCCGTGAGGTACTTTGCGCTCCTCAGCATTCCGTCCTCGTCTTCGTCGTCTTCAAGCTCAGGGCGTGAGGGCGGATATGGCGAGAGCCTAGTCGGCGTGTACCACGCTGTGGTGCCAACATCGCGGTCTTCGACTGCATTTGGTATTGTCCACGACATGTAGGGAAGCTTGCCGGCGCGCTGGAACTGTTCGGCAACCGCTGCGGGGCCCTCGGCTGTATCGCCTAGTCCATGAACGAATATGATGGCTGCAGACTGGGAAGGGGATGATGCTGGAGAGGTAGCCGGAAGGACTATTGGAGGCTCGCGTGACGACATTGCGATAAAGCTCAGTGCCAAAACTTGTATCTGCAGATATTATATCTCGCCATCCCCCATCACGTCGCCTACTTAGTGCTAGCAATTCCAAATGCCATATACCCCGCGCGAAGCTAGCGACGCGTGAACGTTTACACGCAGCCACGTGCAGTGGCACCTCCGTCCATCTCCGCAGCGCCGAGCTCGCCTCAACCGCAACCCACCACACCCGCAACCATGCCGCACGTCGAGGTGCTCCCCAACTCAGCCGCGGCCGTCGCGCCGGGCTGGACCTACGTCGTGGACACGGGCTACGACCCCTCGAAAGTCGCCATCAACCCGAAGAACAAGAAGCGCGCTGCCGCCGCCCCAACCGGCGCCCGCGGCGAAAACGAACTCTCCGCGCGCCAGCAAACCGCAATCGCACGCCGCATCGCAGAGCTCGAGCGCGACAACGATCCCAAGCAGAGCATCGCCGTGCCGGGCAAGCCTGCAGTGCCCAAGACCCAGAACGCTCGCCGCATTATTCAGTATCAGCGCCAGATCAAGCACTGGCTGGACGATGAGGAGGCCCAGCTCGCGCTGCAGCAACAGCAGCCCCCGCCGCTGCGGCGCGAGGCCCTGGGCGCACGTAATGTAAATTCGGTGCGCAGGCAGAGCACGATGCCGCCCACTTCGACAGAGGCCACGCCTGCGCCGTCTGCGCCGCCGTCGCGTATGGAGATCGATGCTGCCTCGGACGACGCGCTGCTGGATGTGTCGGGGCTGTTGCCGCCGCCATTGAATCCTGCGGCGATTGAGGCGTTGCTCAGTGCACCGCCGCTGCCGTATTCGCAGAGTTTTGCTGCGCCGCCGCCCGCGGGAGGGCCGCCGCAGAGACAGTTTTGTGATAATTGTGGGTATTGGGGGAGTATCAAGTGTAGGAAGTGTGGGTCGAGGGTTTGTGGGCTGGAGTGTAAGGATGCGCATGAGGCTACGAGGTGTTTGAAGTGGGCATGAGTTGTACATGGTAGAGAGGTGGAGGAGATATTGCATTATACCCAATGATTATTTGTTTGCTATAAGAAGACGCCCCAATGAGACGCTGTGGAGAGCTGGAGAATAGTCAATGAGCCAAGTCGCTTATCCGAAAGACCGCAAACGCTACGCGCGACATGCTGAACTTTTCCGTCTACCCTGGCTAGTGTCTGCATTTGTCTTCGAGTTCCCTCATATCGGATCCAATAGTGAGATGAAGAATTTCTGGCCAGCGCGTGCCTGTGAGAGTCTTGCCTAACCCCTCTGAGACCTGCTGTTTATGTTGCCGCTTCATCATGAATCCTCCTCCCATTCCTCACCCTTGTCCTCATCCTCACATTCGTCCTCCTCCTCAATCTCATCCTAATCCTCATCATTGTTTTCATCCTCGTCCTCATCCCCCTCGTTCTCCTTGTTCTCCTCGTTCCCCAAGTAGTCGTCAGCATCATCGCCATGCTCTAGGGTGCGATCCACACGAGGGTCGGCGAGACTAGCCTTCTTTAATTCCATCACCAAGCCTGTCAGGAATTCTAATGGACGACTCTCGTCCCACTCGAACATACTCCTTCCTGCGTGTGCGAGTATGTCGACAAGAAGCCTGCGCATGGGAGACCCTGGTGGTGTTCCGTCATAGATGATTTTGATAGTGACTGCGCCTGGGTAGTACCAATGATCATCCGACCGCAATTTCCAAATGCTCTTTAAGAATGCCTGGATGACCACGTTTTTCGTGCGAACATCTTGAACTTTCTCTGCAAAGACGTATAGTCTGGCCAGGTCCTGTTGCTCTTCTTCCCCGTCGTAGTCTTCCGGGACTGGATCAGGCACGACACTCAGCTCCTGGCTATATAGACACTGGAGATATAAGTCAAAAGTGTCGCTGTCATCTTCCGGAAGCTTGATGACGCGTTCCTCTGCTTCCTTCCAAGTGCCGGACAGTGCCTTTTTGAAGAAGAGCGAGCGGCTGGCTAGAACAGCGTCATGAACCACGAAGGTTTTGAGGTTTTCTCCGCTGCCCACCTCGATACGGACAGTGTCGTCAAATCTGAAATCAACGAGTCATTATGTGCAGCGTTGCTCTTGCGGGGAGACTTACTTCAACCTCTTGCTTCGCGAGACAACCATATCCTTGGCTCTCTTGGGCATTGTGATGGTGGTGAGAGGCTGATCTGCTGTAGCTTTGAGTTATCGTCGTGGAGCTGTTGTGGAGAGAATAGAAAGAGCCCAGCAGGTTCTCTGAGTAAGGTCAACAAATAAGTGAAGGTGTCGCACTAACCTCTATCAGGTCAGACTGCAAACGCCGTTGCTTTCACTTGTTTAGTTAGGCTGACCACCGATCTCAGATCTTCGTTCCATTGATTAGACGAAATTGCTTAAGAAAAAGTTAGATATTCAGTATCATACTCAATTGCGTGTATCAACATACGCATAGCTCAGTCTACTCGCTCTCTTCCGATTCATCTTCCTCCTCTCTCCCCATATATTCGGCGACGATTTCTCTGTTGGTTAGCTCATACCTACTCCACACGCTGCTTGGTGAACGGATCTTCAGTAGAGCTGATGCGACATCTCCGCAGAACTTCTGTGTATAGGTCTGAAAATTGATGTTATCCCACTCTGAATGCACGAAGACGTTCATGATCAGAGCGCGTATCTCAGAGTCCGGCCCCATGTTCTCCCAGACGAAGTTTACAAGCCGTTCATCCGGAAGAAGCCAGTCACCCCAATTGCGCACTTTGAAGATACTATGGAGCATCGCTTTGACAATGATGTTCTTAATCCTGACATCCTCGAAATGGTCAGCGATAAGCCAGACCTTAGCGAGTTCCAGACGCTCTGCTGTGATGCCATCTTTTTCCCAACGTAGTGAGTCTTCTGTATGTATAGCTTCTTCTTCGTCTTCTAATGATTCGTGCTCCACATGCCCCCTTACATACGCGAGGTAAACTACAAACGTTCTGCTCTCGAAGTCGGGCAAGTTGTAGTGAAGTTGATCGGAAAATATCTCCCTGAAGTGGCGCGAGCGGGATGTGAGTTCGTAAGATTCAGCATCGAAGCGTCGAAGATCGGTGCCAGTGCCCACGTCGATGGTGACGGGAACACTACGGCTACACAGATACAATTAGCGTGCTTGTCATTGATTCTAAGGGATGCCATACGGTACGCTTAATCTCCTAGGTATTCCCACGAACATTTCGGTGCGATGTAGGGATAATTATTCCTCGGTTTGAAACTGCGTCAAGGTAGTAAAACTCCTCTGAAATGAGTCAACACTGAGGACTGAGACAGTCTAGTTGATCGGACGAGTCAATGATGTCCAATCTTTAGGTAGACAGCGCCAGAGGTTTATATAATTCCTAGAGACAAAGAGGTTTGCCATATCTTCTATACCCATCACAAGCAAGATAGCAAATTGATTGTGTGTGAGACAGATAATTGTAAAACCTGATGTTCCCGTCACGCCAATGAATGCGTGAGAAGTAAGGAAATTGCCGTTAACAGAAAACGATTTGCTCCCTGATCCATTACCCACGTCAACACGAACAAGGCTATCGAGCCTGGGTCAAGCCATATTAGTCTGCACGTGGCAATGACGGTGGAGTTGCATACTTCAGCCTTTTGCTTTGCGAGACCATTTAGCCGCCCATTATCTTGGTCATTTTGATGTCGAGAGGACACTCTTTCGTTAGCTTCTACTTGCTGTCAGCTTTTAGTCGGTGAGAGTAGACTCATTGCGACAAGAACGTGTCAAGTATAGGCACTTATCTGAAGGAAGGTGATAGGTTAGCAGGTGGCGCACCAGCCTTGATCAGGAACGACTGCAGACGCCATGCCTTCTGACTTACGTTTATTGGATTGACACTCGACTTTTTGCGCTTCAATGTAGTGGAGTCTGGCAACATAAGAATAAACAGGGTAATTGATGTTCATTGCCTAAACTTCAATGGGTTCTGAGACCAGTGAGAGGTCCTACTGGGGCTGGTGCACGCTTGTGCACTTCAAGCTACCTGATGTGCCACATCTTCCTCTTCCTCTTCCTCTTCCTCAAACTCTCTCATGAAGTCGCGAGTAGATTTTCCTTCCTGCACATGCTCTATTCTTGGATTTCCACGGACTTCCATCAGCGCCTTTACGACGTCCCCTACTGGAGCTTTTCCAGAAACCTTCAACATTCTTTTGAGAAGATCTTTGACAAACTCTTCCGGATAGATGTTATAATCAACACTGTTTGCTACCACACGCGCAAAAACTTTCAGGACCAGCTTACGCATGAGAGATCCCGACTGCCTGCTGGTCCAGATATAATCCACAAGCTCTCTGTTCGGAGGATCCCACGAGTCTGCGCTGGGATCTCTCCGCGGGCGCAGGCTATCTACCATTTTGTGGGCAACGGTCCGTTTGACTTTGGAGTCTTCGACTTTCTCCGCGAATACATAAATCTTAGCCAGCTCTAGAGGGTCTCCCAGGTCTCCTGGATCATCCGGGCCGTCTGATACGTCTACGATTCTCTCCTCCGACATTTCGTCAAAAGGAGCAGGGACGATGTCAGGAGCTTTTCTGATATGTGACATATGGAATAACCTGGTGGGGTTCTTACTTCGATCCCCGTAAGGATGTTCCTCCATATAACTCCAACAGGAGATGTGAAGAAGGTATGATTTGAAAGTTTTTGTCCCAACGTCGGGGAATTTGAGCGACCCTCCCGGTCTAGACCAAAGTGATGCTTGGTCTTTGGAAAGAGTTTCTTCGAAGTAACGCGAGCGGGGTCTGAAGATGGAAGCATCAATGTCGAAGCGTCGGAAATTCTTCCCACGGTCGATCTCGATGCAGACCTTATCTTCATAGGTACTTTCACGCCTAGAAAAACATCAGACAAGTAGGTTTTTCGTTACTTTTAGATGGTACTGTACTGATTTCTCGAGGTAACGGCTTCTGCCTCGGCCATTTCGATGCGACTTTAAGTGATCACCGAGTACAGAGCGTATGTTTTCCGTAAAGGGGGCCAATAGCAAGGACTGACGCTATGCAGACCAGAGGAAGTGATAAGACGAATCATAGAAATGTACCAGGCGGTATTTTTATATATATTCCTATGAAACAAGGAAGTCTCATATGTCTCCTGCCAGTATCGCAAGCAAAATAGCAAATTGATTGCCTGGGAACGCTGTTTATGAGAACAACCAGTTTAGTCACGTCAATCTTCATAGTAAACGCTTGCGAAGTACTTCATAGTTTCAACTTGCGCCTAACAATTCATACTGAGATGGGCCTTTGTCCCTTAGGTAAGAAGCCTTGATCATGTCTTAGCGCTCGCAATTACCACAGACATTCGACCTCAGATTCCTTGTACCCTAACTTCCCAGATTCAGCCACACCCCCCTCACGAATGAGTAGTCCCATTCCAAACCAATCCACACCTCTGATAGCACTCCTTAGCCCCTTGCGCAAACGCCGCCGGGATACTCCCATAAAACTCCGTCACATTCACATTATTCAAGAAACTCGGATACCCCAATCCAGCCTTGATCAACTCCGGGTCCTCAACAAACAGATTCTGGCTCGTGCGACTCACACCGGGATCCTCGCTACTCAGCGCCGCCACAAACACCGCAGGCTCGCAATTGTCGTTGAACTCGTAGTGGATGGAACCCTGGGGGCGGATGGTACCTTGGTAGAGACCGATGGTCGTGAGGACGGGCTGGTCAAAGCCGTCTTCCAGGACGAAGCCGGTGTGTAGGGATTTGCCAGCGACGAGGAGGACGATCTCGGTGGCGCGGTTGTGGATGTGGAAGGAGTCGAGGCCACCTAGAAAGGCACAATGTCAGCCTCATGTTGCGTACACGGGCTTTGGGTTAGATATACATGGGTTAAGATATCCAATCGCCATACTCAGACCTGTGTTGAGTAACACCGGAAAGTTCGTTGCTTGTGCCAGATACCCCTGTCCGCCCAGGCCGTTACCAGCATTGCTGGTGAAGCCCTCTGGCGTGAAGTCGAACTTGAAATAGTCATCACTGTCGCCGAGACTGCGGATGTACTTCAGTTTATCGACTTCGGTGTATGTGAGCTTGATTTCATTGAGCTGATCCTTGGTATAAGTTGGGTTGAGACGGCCGTATGTGGAGTAAGGGGTTTCGCCGGGTGCTGTTTGGGTCTGGCGCCTGTCAAGTGGGTTTCTGAAGATGCTCTTCTTTGGTGGGTTGGGAAGAGCAGAGCTAGTGAGAACAAGTGATGCCACAAGAGCGCCGATAATTCTCTTGCAATGCATTTTTGAGAAAACGTTATGACTTTTAGCGAAGGAAATTGTTGAAGAGAATCTAGGGAGTCTTTGTTTGGATTTCTCTGTGTGGGACAAATTCTTGATATACTAATGGGTTGTCGCTCACGCAGCCTTTCATGTAATCGATCCAAAACCTTCTCCGCCTTTTCGGCTCTGCAGACGCACCGTTGCGTGCGTATATCTCCTCAAAGCATCATATGAGTGGTTCCGGACTTACTGACATTTTTTTACGTTAGGCTAGAAAACTTTATATCGTCTGCAAGAGCATAGCGTCGAAGCTCCGTGGCTGAGATCCATGCAGCCCGGGGTCTCTTCTCCTTACCATTCCAGGATCTGCATCACTTCGCATGCAAGATATAGACCTATGAGGTCCTGCATATCTGTTGTAGTGCATCTGCAAGAGGTTCGGTATTGGTCACTGTGGAGTGCTTCAAGAGAGTTCGGTTATATGCCCTGCATGCCTGGATATAGCCGAGAGAAAAGTGGTAGATGTGAGACCTTTAGTCCGAGTCGAAGAAGATAGACGTTGCACAGCGGGCCGTAGCGGTAATCTGGGGAAGCGGGGCAACGGAATTAGCACCGTCTTCAGATGGATTCGATTCAGAAAAGGGAGGATCTCCAGCCTTGTGCCTTGACTCTGCATCGGGCCTATAGATAATATCGACGTCCTAGAAGTAAACCAACACACTAGTGGTCGCCTTTGTACCCAGCTTAGCAATGCAACGTTTTCTTGGAGGATGCATGGAAATACTGCTTTTTCATGTGTTTTTCCCTCATCATAAGTGGAAGGTATCTCCGGCTCAGGATTACCCAGGAAATCCTCCTCTAGCCATCTTTTTGTCTCGCTGAGCCTTGCGGTTGTGATTCGCAGTCGAACCCTTATTGGCCTCTTTGCGCTGTCTCGAGATCTGCGTCTTTTTATCATCACTGGGCCCAGCGACGTTACCACCACCTCGTCCACCCCCTAGGCCACCACGTCCGCGACCTCTGCCGCGACCTCTACCGCCAAAATCCCCTCTTCCTCCGTCTCCGCTTCCTTCGTCCCCTGATCCTGCAGGACTGGCTTTCCATGCTGTACTTTGCAGCTCTCGTTGCTGGCCCTGGAAAGTTGAGAACTTGGCTTCCAACCGACGAAGACGCTTCGGGTCGCGCCCGGCCATAATCCCCCAACCTTCGATAGCTTCGTCGGTCATCCCAGTCTCGCTTCTTAGCGCTGCACGAGCCTTGCCACGTCTCGTCTCAGATTCGCGACCAAATACCTCAGGGCTCATACTGTACGCGCGGAAAAGCGCCTCCTCGTTCTTGTTGGACAGATCGGAATTGGCGTCCCCATCCGGTGCCGCGGTATCAACAGAAGCACCCACATCCTCAAAGTCATAAGTATCGTCTCGCTCATCATCATCAGAATCGAAAGCTGCCAATGCTGCAAGGATGTGAGACTTCGCTGGAGCTTTGCTGCGATCTGCAAGGACATTATCTGCTGTGAGACTCTGATTTTTGCGCCCAATATGGAGACGAGAAGTGTCAACAGCAAGCTTGTCAAACTCGTCATCGTCGAACACGTTGCGTCGCTCAGGTAGAAACTGACTTGACTTAGGAGGCAGATGGGATTGTGGCCCTGAGTCTGTTGTCGGACTGGCATGATGTTAGAACGTGTTTTAGTGGCTGATTGAATTCACTCACAGTTGCTCACTCCTGTCGGCTTCGGCAAGATGAGGCGGCAATGAATCTTCAAGGAGGTGAGCGGTGACCTCCTCAATATCGTCGTTGTACTGGTCTAGTAGCTTGACGACAAATCCGGCGCCAAGATCCGGGAAGAGATCCTGTATTTGTGTGATCACACTCATACGATGGACATGAATCTCGCCAGTAAATGCGCCGTGGCCGTAATCGTCGGCCTCTGCCTTGCCTTTGCCCTTGTCTACCTTCCGCCGCACGATTCGTTTAGGGCGGGCGATACTCGATTGACGGAAAACGCTTAGTGTCGCTGCTGTATTGCGCACTCTTGTAGCCTCAGAAACGGTGGCCTTGTCTCTGATCTTCTCAAGCAACGGTGTATTTGTCACCAGATCTGCAACAAGCGTCTTCTTCCCGGGCTCTTTCTTCTGCTCTTGTTCTTCGCTGGATTTGAGAGAATATAGGTGGTCGGATAAAAGCGAGTAGTTCGGTTTCGCGCCCTCCAATGTAGCCGTGAGGCCTAGATATGCGGCCGTGACTAGCTTCTTTTGCATCGCTGGCTGTACCTTGGGGTATGCGCTTGATAGAGAGTCGAGGAAATCAGAACCAGTGAGCATGTATGTACTTGCGTCAGGCGATGCCTTCAGTAACGGCGCTATTCGGTTCAATGTACTTTCTGCTTCCTCGGGTCTTTTTGAGTCCAAGTTACGTATCAATGAAGTCTTCGCCGTCTGTAAGGACTTCTCAATGGCCCCACCTTTCCGTTTCCAGAAGACTTGCAGCAACCTTCGAAATTGCTCACTTTTAGTGAAGGCGTGACATATATCCGCCAGAACTGGCCAACTGAGAAAGGCATCCTCGACGTCTTGCCCGGACCAAATCCTGTGAAGTAATAGGAAAGACTTCTTGCGCAGTGGCACCACCCTTGTCGCAAGACTGTCATCGCTTGCTACCTCGTGGAAAAAAGAAATCAAGAACAACCCTAGAGAGTCGACGTCTTTTCGTGCCAATGCGAACTGCTGATCATTGAGGCGCAAGTAGAAATCCGTGAGTGAGGTCCATGCATCCAGGTACAGCTGCCACTCGTCGGGCTGGATGCTCTGTCGAAGCTTGGCGTCCGGAAAGGGCGCAAATTGAGGCAACGACATAGCCTTTCAGTTGTGCAGCAGCGAGGTAGGTAGCTGTCTCCGGATAGATGTCTTCGATGTTAATGCACTTCTCTCCTCTAGATATATGACGACGTCAAGGCCCCACGTTGAGGCAGTCATAGTGGCTCATGCGTTCGGGAAGCTGTGGTTCAGGCTTAGCGCAGCGCTAGTCCTAGATAGGCTTACGCCCATCGGCCTCGCACTCCAATATTCGCACTTCGTGAAGAAATTGAATCTGCACGTACGTCGTCGCTAAGCAAAACCACGCCAGTCATCACATTACCGTGATCCACGCTCGATCCAGGTCGTGACTGCTACTTGACAACCAACACCACACTCCACCAACAATCACCATGTCTTACAGTATGTTGCGCCCCGCGCGCACCCAATGCGCCTGCTAACAGCGCGCAGACAAGCCTGAGAAGGACTTCGGCGAGGGCCCCAAGATCCACAAGATCCGCATCACCCTCACCTCCCGCAACGTCAAGTCGCTCGAGAAGGTCTGCCAGGAGCTCATCGACCGTGCCAAGAACAAGGAGCTCCGCGTCAAGGGCCCCGTCCGTCTCCCCACCAAGGTCCTCAAGGTCACCACCCGTAAGACCCCCAACGGTGAGGGTTCCAAGACCTGGGACACCTTCGAGATGCGCATCCACAAGCGTAAGTCACCCCGCGAGAGTACAGCCGCGGCTCTGGACTGACAATGAGCAGGCCTCATCGACCTCCACGCCCCCACCGAGGTCGTCAAGCAGATCATCATCAACATCGAGGCCGGTGTTGAGGTTGAGGTCACCATCGCCGCATAAGCGCTTAGTTGGGACATTGGAAGGAGTGAAAAGGTTCAGACAAACGTGGTAGTAACAGCTTAATTGCTGGTTATGAAATGGAATGATCAGGACCAACAATTCGATATGGGCCAATGCTTTCGTGATATGGAGTTTGCAAGACAACTACGGAGACCTCAGTGTCCATTGCAGTCAAGCACTTTTGAAACGAGTTGTGAAATTTGAGTCCACCAGCACATTTGCGACTCGCGATACATTTGCACGACGTTGTAGCTCGGCTAGAGCATAGTGGCAGCTCTCTATTGTATTGTGAAGCCGAATTCCGCGTCAAATTCGTGTATGTGATCGTTCCTAGTCGAACGATTGTTCAGATCTGGCCAATGTCCATGTAGCAATACTAAACATGGGTCAAGCTTTGTCACGTCTTGTACTCCGCCTCACAGTTTGCAAATATCGAGTGCACAGTGTCTTGGTAGACATGGGTTTGGCAGACGTGTAGAATAATAGCGCTAACGCCAAAAATACTAGCGTTACTCCCGTGGCTCCTTCGCGATGTGCTTTTCATCATCGACTCGATACACCCTCAACAACATTTTTGAGATTTGATAATTGAAAACATGGCAGACTCTGCATCGTCTAAAAGAAAGGCTGACTCAGACGCGCGAGGAAATGGCGACTCGAAGCGATCTAAGGTGAGGTCAATCCTACGAACACCGCTGTTGTATCCATCTGTGGACTCTGTCACACGCTCTTCTCGACCATATTTCCTTATTTCCGTAAGCGATGATGCTAATACTTACCAAAGGGTAAAAAGAAGTGGGAAATGCCAAAGCGGGGCAATGCTGAAGCCCGCCAAATCAACCCCGGTGACGTGGGTATCTGGGCCACGTGCGCCATGAAGAAGGAAGCACCAACTGTTGCAGACCTTCGGGATCTATTTCAAGGAGTAGGTTATATTGGCTGCATATCAACATGCAAATGTGTTCCAGAGGGGCCCATTCTAACACGTCTGAAGTACGCCACAAAGCTCTATGGTGATCAGGCCGCCAATGGCTCAGCTGAGGACGAAGAGGACTCAGATGCAGGAGGCGATATTGAGGCGGAGATCAACAAAGAGTTGGCCGATATTCGGAAACCCACTGTAAAGCCGCTCTTTACATCAGTCAAACTGGACACTCAGTGTTGTAAGCAAGAAGACTCAAACCACTCATGCCATTCGCTAATGGGACATGCCAGTGGTCTTTTTCAAAACGCGGGATCCTGTGGAGCCTGTCTCGTTCGTGCACAAGATTTGCCAAGATACTGCGGACGGTGTTCAGCACAAGAACTGTCGTTTTGTCAAGCGTCTTACTCCGATCACGGGCATCGACAAAGCTAACCAGAAAGGTCTCGAGACGGTTGCGGAAAAGGTGCTTGCACCGCATTTCCACGGTGACGAGAACGCAGGCAAGAAGGTGGGATAGTTCCTGTGATAATGCAGTTATGATGCATCGCGGTTTGCTAACCTGCGGTGAAACCACAGTTTGCGATTCGACCAACAATCCGGAACAACAAGGATTTCAAGCGTGACGATGTTATCAAGACAGTCGCAGCTGTGGTAGGCCCAGGCCATAAAGTTGACCTTCACGGCTATGATCTCCTTATCTTCGTGGAGATCTACAAGGTATGTGATGTGCCCGCCCCGCTCGCCTATACAATCAGGTTCCGTTTAGTGCGGCTCGAGCAGCGGCTGAAAGACTCTAGAACATAATTGGTATGAGCGTCGTAGGACCTGACTTCGACAAGCTTAAGCGGTATAACATCGAGGAGCTTCGCCAGGGACCTACAGAGGCTGCTTCAGAAGCGGCAGCACCAGCAGCAGCCACGGAATCAGGCACCCCTGTCGAGAGTACTTGAGTTGTGAATTAGTCTGAACCCCACGCTTCATCATTCAGAATTGCCAACAACGACTACGAGGCGAGATGGTGCTTAGGTCAGAATCAAGTAAGCCCTGATGCAACTCGAAATCGGCGCAGGGAGCCTTGCAGCGTGATCTAGTGTCCGCTTTAGGTTCTGACCCGTCGTACCGGAACCGAGGCGAGGCTTACATGGGTGTCTCCCGGCTCCACCACGATTGCAGCCAGGCGCGCCATGCAGACAAACGACGTAGTCAAAATTATGTTTGGGCCTGGGCATGATCTCAGATTGCGGTGAGACGTTCAATGCACATCTTAGTCCGCTTATCCTTGGCTCACTCTGCACATACGCCTCCTACCAGCCCTTGTCCCCATAAGCGAAGTCTGCGCGCTCGCTCACCGTTTATTCAGGTCTCATCGACTTATGCCATCATCGAAGATCAGTCCTGCAAGATCGTACTAGATTCTGCACACTAGAAGTGACCTATTAGATCGTGCAATAACCGACTACTCCCTCGGAGCAACTAGCCGCAAATGGACACGATTGACGAACCTCTAAGCTGGCGTCCAATACTTTCGATGCATGCAGTTATTCATTCATGTTTATATTCCCTTGAAAGGCTATTCGTTTAAATTCGAAAAATCTAGCTTGGTACGCAGCTGCACACGTACTCGCGTGTCGCCTCGAGAGTCTGCAAATAGCCGATTGTGGCTTGCCCTATGCTTTATGACGCGAAATGGGGCTGATACCTCACTCAAATCATTGACGATCCCTGAGAGTAGCTTGTTATACCTGAAGCAGGTCCTGGTGAGCACGCAGCATTCGCAATCACCAGTCTTGTCCATCATTATACTTCGGCCTTGCTCGTACTCCTCGGACCGACTGGGATCATTCCTTTGGGTCCTCTATTGCAACGGTATTTCGCAACCTCTGAATCCTATAGCTGCTCTAAGAAGAAGCTGCTGTTGACGTGTGCATGGCCTTGCGCACCACCTAAGCATCGTAATCTTGAACCCCTGGTCACATATGCACGTAGCAGGCCTTACCTAGTGCCAGGATCTCGCTAAAATACCGGACTTACCTTATTGACAATCCCGATCACGCTCCTATAATGCTCCTGTCCCCGTTGGATGTTGCCAAATATCCGATGTACACTATGAGTCGCGGAGCTTACCCAAGTCGTCCTCCCCCTCGACCATCTTCCACCGTCTCTTCAACATCATCAACATCATCGTCGTCCACATCTTCGAGACCATGTGCCTCTTCGCTGGACTTTCCGAGCATACAGAACCTCATTCGCACTGTACTTCGGTCCACAGCCACAGTTCGACGAGTTGAACGATTACAGAGTCGACTTTACCAAGTGTATCTGTCGAAGCTCGCAGATGAGACGCAACTGGTTCTCAAATGCCCACCTACAATAGACGTCCGTCTCCTCCGTCACGAAAAGAACACCCTTAGAGCTGAAGTACAAACACTAGAAGTACTGCGCCAGTACACTAAACTTCCAGTACCCCGAGTAGTTGAATGGAAACGCAACCCTGGGCAGCCGGACTTGCCTTTCCTTCTTGCTACTCACCTTCCTGGAAGCAGACTTTCCGATCTGTCTTCTCGGCTCACGGTCGCTGAACAAGTCGCCATTGATCGAACACTGGGCTCCTACGTCCGCAGCTTGACGTCGCTCTCGGCGACGCAGTTCGGGATAGCCCACCGAGTTTTTGATGGAAAGGGTTATGAGTCCTGGAGAGAGGCATTCCTTGCTCTATTCGAAGCAGCGCTTCGAGATGCGGAGGATATGCTGGTGACCATACCTTACGACAGCATCCGTTACTACGTCACCAGACACAGCCGCGCCTTGGAGGATGTCGTAGAGCCAAGATTAGTCGCACTCGATATGTGTCGTCCGGATAACGTGCTCATCGACGAGCATACCAAATGCGTCACAGGGCTCGTCGGTTTCTCAAACATGGTCTGGGGCGATGCGCTTATGACCGGAGGCCTTGCCAACGGCAGCGAAGCATTTTTTGAGGGCTTTGGCGAGTGTCCTGCACGGGTGGGCAGTGTCAAGATTAGGATGCTGATGTATGTTTCAATTCCAGTTCTCATCCCAGCAGACACTGACATGCCGAAGATACACAATTTACCGCACCATTCTCGCAGTCGCCGCACATCATTATCGTCCACACACCAGCATCGATGAGCTTGCGGCTCGACGCGACCTCGTATGCGCCGTCAACGAACTCGCACGCATGTGAGCCGGTCCTCACATTACGGAATACACTCAATACAACGACACTGCATTGCACCGGCGTTTTGTCCATATCAGACCTTATTAGACGAGTCTACTCGAATTCGAGAAAAGGCATTCCACACACTACACCATACGCTCGAGTATAGCCTACTTGATCCTGAATGTTTTCCACATCCATGACACGATCATGACGGCGCCAGACTTGCCTTCCTAGCGGACGGAACTGTGACCCCATTCAGCACAAACGTCGATGGAAGGCGTTTATCTTGCTCAAGCCACGACCCTTAAGGCTACGGCGTGGCTTGCAGTCGTCAGTGCAGCTACGGAAGGACGGCTGCGCTAGCGGTATCGGAGTAGCGCAAAGGGCTCTAGAAAAGCCCTGAAATATGCATCTTGAGACACTTAGATCTGGTATATGAGAATGAATAGTAATCAACCGTCCACTGCCTGCCCTCTGCTGGAAACCAACTGCCAACAATACAGTGTACAGTGACGAGCATAGGCTCACATAGCTTGGCTATTTGTCAGGTACCTACATCACCGCACTCACAGGCGGAACAAAGACCCGCAGGCCACCCGTACCGAATACGCGTCAAACTCGGTATCAGCGCAACCCATAAACCTCTCATCCAAATCCCCCTGCTCTGCAAACCCCAGCACAGAACACGTATCCAACGGCTCGCCTACCTCCCCCTGCCGAGCCCACTCTCCCCGTCCATCGCTACGTTACTTCGCAATGTAACCATCCATCCTCTCCCCCTGCAACCAAGATCCCACTCGCATCTGACGTCCATCCGTCCCATGCGTCTTCCATCCCAAGCACGCTCGACGTTTGCAGACCCCTGCTCCCGCTATTTCGAATCGGGGATAAACAAGCGATTCGCGCTTGCATACCGGGCGCTGATTGGCCCGCCCAGGCTGCGGGAAGCGAGTCGTTCTGGAAGCACGCTGGAAGCGACAGGGGTGAGCGAAGGAGCATTTGAGTGCGAAACGGCGTGCAGGGGGAGGCGAGCGAGGGACGTGGGTGCGTAGGTATTGTAAGCTGCCGACCGTGCCGCGTCGGGGGTTGGACGTGTGACGTGAGTGTCGTTGTATGTACGCGTACCTACACGGCGGGATGTTGCGAATGATTATATCCGCGATGCAGCGATGATATCTGATGTGACTGAGTAGGGAGGGTGTATGTCAGCTGACTGCAGGTCGACAATGCCTGCTGCTTCTGCTCGCCCCCGAAGCCGCCGCGGGGCGCGAGAGTGTTCCGTGTCCGTACTGCCCGTGTCCGTACTGCTCGTAACGGGTTGGGTTGGGCTGCGTGGAGAAGTCAGTATTGTTCATGGCGTCGCGAATACGTCGCGGAACACCCTGTGGCTTGCGGTCGAGAATGCGACTTCGCTTGACACGTCATCGTGAAGGAAGTTGTAGACGACCGACATGTCGCTGTGGAAACGTCGCTGCCGCTCTCATCAACCGAGATGTAGACACTCATGTGTCACGCGGAGTGCGAGCGTCCTGGAGGCGATCAAACAGGCGGGTACTTTCCACCTCGCCTTCTCCACTCGTCAAATTCCCTCATGCTACTCTCGCTCCACCCTTCCCATGTTTATTAGACATCTCCCTCGCAAACTTCAGAACCACATCTGGTCGCATCTCCCCACTAAATATTGTGGGAGGTCACTCCCGTGCCGTGCGCCGTCCGCGCCGTCCACGCTGGGTCTGATGATCTCGCACACGAACCTGCGTGTCTAGTGCTGTCTGGGCTTCTCAGGCGGTGGTGCAGAGCCGGACGTGGGTGCTGAAACAGACCTTGAGAAGGCGATTAAAATTTGCGTTACTGTAGCCGTGCAGCTGAGCAGGCCAAGCTGGCGGAACAGAAAAGCAGCTTGTCGGCTCTGGCGAGATACTCAGCACTTTTGAAAGACTCACTGGTAGCCAGGAGTTCACAAGACAAATCAGTTCAGCAGCCGTAGTCAGATCTGTGTATCCACTCAGGCGGCGCTGACTAGATCTGAACTTCGCCGTTCAAAACGTCTTCCTTGTACAGTGCTAAGTGTCCCTGGGATATGAGAGGCGATGCACGCTTGCCCGTTGGCTAAGTTGAGGAGTGGCTGGCGATGTAGAGAAGAATACGGCGCCACAGCGCGGCTCCAAGAACAATGAAACTCTGCTTGATCATTCTTCGTCCTGGACATATTCAGATACATCCTTTGGCAATAAGATGCAAAGACATGATACGTCACCACGCCCGAACAACTCAGCGTCAGCTCCACAGGGGCTGGCCAGGATTACCAGCCTTCCCCTCTTTGAAGCAAAAGTTACCACCGACGTCTAGTAAGCACGGTTAGATGCATGAAAATTGACGAAGAAGTGCTATCTTGTCTTTGATTCCAAGTGCTGGACTGGCGGTTGGGTAGCTTAACCAACATCAAGCTCTAGCACTAACATTGGTAGCGTACAAAGCGCGACTTCAATATTCTGAGATTACACATTATAATGGTTGAAGTAGCGGCAGTAAGGTCCACTGTCCCGCTTCGGATGAGCTTTGCTATCATATCAAGACAATCCTCCCTTAGCCTCAATGACCGCTCCCTTTCTCAAGTCACATTTACCCAACAAACCACTTCAACCCCCGTTATACAGCATTTCGAAAGGTATCCAAATCTTGAATGGGGCGCGGCTCATCATCAGTACTGGCAATGCCTACAGTCCCGATCTCTCCACAGCCAATAGAGTCAGCAACGCTGGAGTAGTAGGACTCTAAAGAAGGCGCCAATTCGTGGCTGAGATTGGCTTTGTCTTGACTGTATACCGGTATTAAAAGCGGCAAGGTATCGTCTTCATCGTCGGCGAGGTCTGGTGTCGTAAAGTCGGATAGTCGGCTGGGGCGAACTCCTGAGGAGCTTGATCTAGAGGACACTGATGGCGTGTAATGTACTGCTATAACCGGAGGACTCGGTCGTAGCTCTTCAGGTCGTGGCTGACCATCACCGTGTGTAGAACCACAGCGTCGGCCCTGCAATACCTCATCCCTTACATCCAGCGACGACCGCGGACTCACAAGCACGATATCCTCATACTCACCCCTACCCTCCTTCCTCGGACCGAAATCAAAGTCCTTCCTGAAAACATCGGCATTGATATCATAGGGAATCGACCAGCTCTGATGCACCGGCCACTCCTTCTCCTTGACCCTGACTCGAAGCAGCGCCCGCATCCAGCCCGGCAACTCGTTCTGCCAATTCTGCGATCCCAGTTTCGATAGCCGGAGCCGCTTTTGCTTTGTTCGAGTGGAGAGGAGCCAGGTTTGGTCCACGATGCAGAGGCTGTTGTCATTATGGCTGGGGCCTGTAATGTCGGATTGATTGAGGTTCTCCAGGATCGTGTTGAAGGATACGAGCCGAGTCGTCTTTTTATCTCTGTATTTTCGCCCACACTTTCTTGTGGCTTTGCGCTATCGTGCTCCTCCAAAGATGAGCGTGCGGTTGCAAACGTAGACTCGGAAATCGTGCTTCCTGTATCCGGGCTGTTCGATCGGTTCGCACGCTGCATCTCTCCTTGTCTACAGAGTGGGGACTGAATCATTGGCGGAGGTGAAAGGCAATGCAGTGGGGAGAATGTAAGAGGAGACAACGACGGAGATGATTCTGCCGGTGGATTCTGCGGACTGGCCACCTGCTCTGACTCTTTGCAAAAGCTCGAGACCGCAGAAATAGATTTCTCAGAATGCGCATCGTCCTCCGACAAGGCAGCACTGCTTCCACGCTCCCAGCTGAGTATGTGGCGCCGCAAAGCGGTGGAATCTCTGTATTGAGCGCGGGGAGTGTGGATTTGCACGGAATCAGGTTCATGCGACTCTTCACGCTTCAAGGGCCAACATTCTGCATCTTGGGGTCGTGGGAGAGGTAGTTGCGGTCGTGGTGGCGGACTCGCAGTGCAGATTCGATTCTCTTCGCCTGCTTCGTTTTGTGTCATGGTCGGTTTGTGTCTGATCCTTCGAAGCAGGACTGCAGTCGCCGTATGGATCTCCTCCTGTGCTGACATCGTGTAGATTCTGTTACTATGTTGCAGTGTCTCGTCGATTCAAAGTTCCGTGGGTCAATCTTACAGTTGTAATCTGAGATGCAACCCACTTGCGATATTCTGGCACAACAAGGTCGATGCCGTGGTCTTTATAACTAAACCACAACAATTATGCTCTCATCGGGATAAGCTGGACCAAGCCTTCGTATAGCAAGCTTCACGGTCCAGTGGAACACCGTTAATAAAGGACCCGCCGTTGCAGGCTATCGATGTCGGACGTGGGGCTCCCACATCATCACCAACGCGATAGCAGACCAGAGAACCGACACATACTAGAACGAGGACTTTTCATGTATCTCTTATACAACCTCACTCCTCCCGTACTCTCTCCTATAGCTGCATCCACAACAGAGATCTCTACGCGGACAACAGCCCCAACACCAATCACGACCCAACACTGCTTTCCTCTCCATCGCGATCAATAAGAGTGGTAGTCCTGCAAGCACGCATGCTTGTACCGTGGATCCAGCGCGGGGTCGATCCACGCACGCAACACTGCTGCGCGTCCATCACCGCCCCACTCGGCAGACATCTCAGTCTGGGAGCGGTGGGGAGCGCAAAGTCATCCAAGGCCTCAAGGCCCCAAAGCCCGCAATACGGCATCAAATCGCGCCAGCGCGGCAAGGTATCGAGCATTGCTGTTTACCAACACCATACAGTCAGGGACAGAGCCTTCAAACACGTCTCGATCTTCGCGCAAGCAAACTTTTCACACATCATCTTTGACAATTCAACGCTCACATCGAGTCACGAAAGAGTATTGATAAGTTCGAGCTAATACCGAGTCTAGCTGGCGGCATCTTTAACCACGCTTTCCCACACCCCCTTCCAATCCGCCTCACCCCCTCCATACCGTGCTTCAAACGCAACCATGGCCAGATTTCCCAAGAAAGGCCTGACTACCCTATCTATCAACTCACCCCTTGCCATATCGAGCACCGCTGCGCCCTCCTCTTCCTCCAGCGCCTTGATCAGAGGGTCCAAGAAAAGGGTTTTTACCGGCTCGCCGTCGCGCGTAGTATCCTGCACTGTGGGAGCGATCAGAGGCGCTGAAGAAGTTTGGGTCAGGACCTCATTGATCTCATCGGTGAGAGATTGGAGAGCGGGTGGTGAGGCTGGTTTGTATACGGCATCGATAGTGTCGGTGAGGAAGAGCCATTCTATCAGTTGGAAGTCGTCGGGGTCGAGGACTACGAGCTCGTCTAGCAGCTTGCAGGCTTGGATGATGCCGGCACTGTTGTAGTGTTCCTTATTAGGTGCATCAGGCAGTAATGAGGAGAGGGTGGTGGTCAGTTCGCCGTTGACGACAGGCCAGACCGATGCGAGGTGGATGGGGGATGTCTTGAGGATGACGGATCGAAGAAGAACAAAGACATCCGCGCGTGTCATAGATGAAGGTGATGATGCTGGCGTTGCTGTGAGGAGCTCGACAATCTTCGCAATGATTTGAGGGATGTTTGGAGTAAAAGCGTCTTCTGGGCCGGCAAGGATGAGGAGCGAGATCCGTCGTAACGTAGTTTGCGCTTTGCGGTCCGCTTCTTGTCGCGCAGATGCAGCTCCCACGCCGAACATGATTCCCGCTGTTGTTGGCGCGGTGAGTCGAGAGAGTAGCTCTGGCACCCGCTCCTTGTCAGACTGCGTCCACTGGGAAAGGATGGGTAGCCAAGCGTCTCGTATCAGATCGACAGGCGTGTTGAAAAACTTTGCATCGTTGAAAGCGTCGTAGATGTCTTTCTTCAACAGCTTGCTGCCTTGAGCTATCTTGGTCAATTGGTGGAGTAGATCGAGAGTCATCATGGAGACATTATCTGGGAATGCTTTTGCCTTGAAGGTGGGAGCGATGACTGAAGTGGAAATGTCGGAGACTACCTTGGTGACACGGTCGGTATCTGCAAGTACAACAGGCAGATTCGGTACTATGGACGTGAGAACAGCCACAACGTCGGACGCTCTCTTCTGCGCTCGAGCGCTGTTAGTAACAGTCACCATCTTTGCATCTGACGCTGAAGGGTTTGCTTCTTGTGTGTAGCCCATAGCACGTGTTGTGAATGTTGCTGTGAGGATGCGTGCGAATATGTCCTGCAAGTAAATCAGATAAATACATAACAAACAGGCTGTCGGATACGTACCGTGAGTTCTCTCCTCATCCTCCGCTGCTCACCAAATGTTGTGTTGTCCACTTTCTGGCCGATGACAGCAGTGAACTCAAGTAAAGTAGGCAGTATTTGTCGATGAGGCAGAGGGTTGGCTAGAACGTCCCGCAAGAAAACTGTACAGTCTTGCCAAATCTCATCCATTGCATCGTCCTCGAGAGATTTAGTGTAATCTACCAGGAAAGTGACGAGATCTGTGTCCGACAGGTCCGATGTCAGTGTAGACATTCGGTTGGCATCAAGTGCATTTGGGTCTGTACGACTGTACACAGCGTTGAAGATTGCCGGAATGGTGAGCTTTGGTCTCGACCCATTCAGCACGTTGAGAAGACCCATGACAGCTGTCTCATGGGGGTCGTTCTGCTTCGCATGAGCCCAGGATACAATCAAAGTCTCCAAGCATTCTAGAGCCTCAGCAGCAAAGAGATGCTCAAGAAGGCGTCGTGCCCGGTTTCGCATACGCAAAGAGGTATAGCTGAAGGAGGACAACGATGTCGGGTCTTGACGATCTTGTGCAAAGCCACCCCAGGACCAAATTGCGAAACAGATACGCACTGTATCCTGGAAGCATAGCAAAACCGTTAGCCTGCTGTTAGCGGTGGGTGTTCTTGTTTGATTGGTTTCTGGCGCAAAGACCCCAGACACCACATTACTAAAGAATCCTTGAGGAACTTCAGGCGACTTATTGGCAGATACCTGCGTTTCCTGAATCGTCAAGCGATCGTGTGCTTTCGCCAGTATCTGCTCTAGTCCGTTGATAAGAGAGATCAGTGTAGTCTCCGGTGAAGTGCCGGTTAAAGCCTCCTGCCTCGCAAAGATTACCTTCAGTAAGTCAAAAGTGTCGTTGATCTGCTTGCAGAGACATTCAACCAAAGGAAGTAGATTTTGGAAAATGGTATCAGCAAACATTGGGAGTACCTCAATGAGAAATTGTACCCAATCGTCAAGTACAAGTCGACTCGACGGGGACGAAAAGCCAAATTTCAGGCATTCGACAAGCTGGGGAGGCGGCGGAATCGGTGGTGGCGACTGGTCCACTGAGTCCCTGTTCAACGCCAATGACAGTCTTGACCTTTGCGCGGCGCTCTGTGAGGGTCGTGGATCATGGGCCTTCTCCTCTGGAGTTTGCGTTATGCGAATTCGAAGCGCTGAAAGGATTGCACCTAACAACAGACTCTGCAATGACGGCACTGCGGTTCTGAGTCTGATCATCAGCGGCACTTCGATTTCCAGATCTCTTAGAGCTTGGGCAAATGGACTCTGGTATATCTGCGACAGAACGGAAATAGCAACTCGGTGCAATTCGTGAACGTGCGGCTCCAGGGTTGCGTCTGCAACACCGGCTTGTATTGACAGGGCACCAAGGCATTTGCGAATGAGCCATTCTTGAAGAGACATGCGGTGGTCTAGGTATGTATCCCATGTCGCAGCTGTGTGTGCAAGCGTTGCCCATGTTAATTGAGATGGGCGCTTTAGCATGTGGAAGATATGCCCGAGATAGTACAGACATTCCCTAGTATCATCCGCAGCTTTTGTTATCGATTTTGACTTGGTGTCCTTGTTAGGTTTCAAAGTCTCCGTCGCTGTCAGACAATGCAAAGCTTGAAGATGCACAGCCAAAACCTCAAAGACTTTATTAAGCGTGGGAAGATCGAGAAGCCAGCTCCTCATGAAAGTAGCTGTCTCGGTGCCTTCTTCTGTCAACGTGTCTAGAAGAAGAAATAGTGGCCTGGTCAAGATAGAATGGAATGTCGTGGGCGATAGTGTTGGGGCTGGCAAAGACATCCCACTCGGGCGTCGCGTCACACTCCCGCGCTTTTCCGACTGCAGATTTAGCTCGTGCATGGTATGCGTCCAAAGTACGGCGAAGCGCCGACCACAATCGGGTATTGAGCTGGTCCGCGAGCTGTTTTGAAGTTCCTTTGCAACTATCCCAGACACTGCTGCTTCAACCAGGCGATGAGACGGTGAAATCGAATGTAATTGGAGCACGCACAGCGTTGCTTCGACATGATACTTCGGTAATGTCGGTGAAAGATAATGCCACAGACAGATAACAAGCTGGTGCAACAATTCGGACAGTGTCGACATTGGTATGTGTGGCTGCGAAGGGTGGCTCATCTGTAATGCCACGAGGATGCCAGCAATAGCACTGAGGTTGGAAAATGGGACGAGTTTAGCAGTCTGCGACACTGAAAGAGAATCTCGGAAAACAGCAGAGAACTCAAAGTCGCCGATGGCATCCAGATCCTGTATCTTGACGATCATATTAGCCAAGATCTTGGACGGGATCTCTGGCGAGTGCGCCCAACCTTCGCCTTGAAGCGTGGTGAGAACTATTTGTGAAGCTTGACGTAACGCAAGTCGGCCAAGTAAAGCTGGCCCATAGAGGTGATCAGCGGATTCAAGGTCAGCTTGAGCATCTTCGTAGAAAGAAGTGATTTGCTTAAGCACTTCAGCCCTCGACGGATCAGCTGCTTGCTTCTGTTCTGCGGCTTGCTCGGCTTTCAGAGCTCGATCTGGCACGATTTGCACGAGAGAGTCAGCTATTTCCAGAGCCAGATTGACAACCTCAGGTTCGACAGCCTGCGAACTGCGAGCTTGTGAGATATTGCCTAGAGACGTGAGGGTAGCAACAATCATCAACGGCATATGATGGAGCAACATGTCCTCTTCCTTGAGATTGAAGCGGGCCAGAACAAATTTGGCGAGTCTCATCCGCTGCAAGGCTTCTTGATTTGGTATAGACCCATCAAGAGATGAAGTGACGAGCTGAGTCAGTTTGCCCCAGATCAGGCCACTGTCAACGCCGTCAAAGAATGCACTGGCACTCCTCATGACCTCGTCCACTTGTTCTTTGGACGCATGCTCGCTGTAAGCATGGACACTCTGTAGCGCTGGCAGAAAGAGCTCAGGCACAATCAGCCCTCCGACTTCCCAACGATCCATAAGTGATAGGCACACTCGAAAAGGTCGTGCTCGCTCGGCAGGAGTCGTTGTGCGTCGGTTGATCAGCTTGAGTACGCTTGTTGTCAAGGCAGCCATCCCATGACGGGAGAAGTAGGCAGCTTGAATTGTGGAAGGATCTGCATTCGTGTTGTGACGTTCCTGGGTAGGTGATTCCGCGCCTTCGCCGGTCTCAGCGGGAGGAACATCTGGCCCAAGAAACCACGCCCACAGTCTTCGATTCAAGCTCATATCCCTGCGCGACACAACACTAGCAGCAGCAGAAACGAGTCGCTCGAGATCCGCCTCGCTAATGCGCTGTTGCAAAACCGGAGAGTCAAGTGGCAGATGGCTAACAATCAAGTCGAGGAAGCCTCTCTGAATAAGAAGCTGTGGATCTAAGAGACCTGATTCAAAGCACCTAATCAGCAACCCTGGCTCCGGGTGGACAGCTGCCTCGGCTTCAAGTGAAAGACTACTGCTCTGTTGTCCGCTTTTAGTGGGTGGTAGGCCAAACTTAGGTAGACGACGAGTAAGGAAGGCAAGAGCACCTTGCCGCCTCGAAGCATTCGTTATGCTTGCGAGAAAGAAGCACTGCCAGAAATGAGAAGCATGTCCGGAGTTCGATTTTGCATCCACCATGTCGTTCGTCTGATCCTGAACAGCAACGCGCAGTTTGTCGAGGGCGGATACCATACGCTCAAAGTCCTCGCTGGTTTCATCTTCAAGGCCCGGTAGCAGGGATAATATGATTGATTTGAGCGCAGGCCGTAGAGCGTCGCCGCTGAGCTTCAAGATGTGATCCTCGAAGATGGAAAGGAAGAGCGGGCGAACAGAGAGCGAGGCGAATGAAAGGGTCGTAGCAAGGCCCGGCAGGTAAAGGGTCAAGTCACGAGCAAGGGCATCTTCCTGGGCCGGTGGTCAGCACATGCCGACCTGGTTCTTGTGTTCGCATACTCGGATTGTGGAGAAGATATAGGCATAGACCTCGAGGACTTTCTGATGTACGCCTGAAGGCAATGCTGGATTCAAGCACTGCGCTAATCGCAGTGCGACTGTATCGCTATGGGGAATGACAGGCGTCTCGGCAGGATGTGCTTGCAGGGCCTACACGCGGTATTTATGAGCACGCTGCTACAGAAAGGGCACGAGGGAGCAATTGACCTTGAGCAGACGCCCGAGGAACGAGATGTAATCTGCCCATTCCTGCTGCGCCGTGTCCCACAGCGCAAGTGTTCGTTCGACGCCGAGCGCATACCGCCGGAAGGACTTGTCCTTCTTATACAAAGCTGGCCACTGGGTCAGCCTTTCCTGCTACGCCCGCACGCGTGCATGTCGAGTAGAAGTACCGTCTTCGGCGGCGTTGCGCGTCGCTCGTGGAGCTGGCGACGAGCGCCCGGAGCCTGGGGGTGAGAAGAGCTGCAAGTTAGCAGTAGGATCAGCGGCCATGCTGGGTCTGGCGAGAGTTCAGGTGTCCGGTCAGCGTGCGGCACGCAGGGGACATGTCGCAGCTATGGCGTGTTCAATTGCTGGTTGCCTGCTGTGCTGTCGCAATGTAGCTCCTCCACGACACGAAGCATCATCGGCAAATGTGAAACAAGCGCCGACACCGACCATGGCCTTCGTCATCACATGCAGATGGATGCGGAAGGAACAACCACCACTCCAAATCCAACCTCAGCCGCCGCCTCCCAGCGCCTTGCCTATGACCTGACCCACCTCCCACAGGGCTTCATGGCCGCCCGCTCCCGCCATGCAGACCTCTCCCTCGGTGCACTTCTCCCGCAACGCCTCCAGACCGTCTGCAGCTAACCATCGTCAGGCCGCGCAAGGCCACCATCCCCCACATCAGCCGAGCTGCCTTGACCCTATATATGCCACACCGCCTCCAGAAGAGCCTCCGCCTTCCTACGATGCCGCCACTCATGCCTCGACCTCACCTCTCCTTGTTGGCCCACCGCCAGACTATGGCGCACTTCGAGCCTACGTAGATCCATACGAGTCCTCCGAGACCAGCAGCGAGATCGACGACAACGAGCAATACCTGCCAGAGCGCCTGGGACAGGCCTTTGCTGTCTTTACAATTGTGGGCATCCTGTGTCTTTTCTGGAGAATCATCAGTCAGCCTGATCCAGACGACTTTTTGCACGGCTACGCATGAGCGTTGGAAGCATATAGGGCAAGTACTGACCACCAGACGCCCTCTTGGCTACTTACAGCTTTCGAGGGGGTTACTACACGATCAAGTCACCTGTCAGTGTGACACACATGTCTTCTCGGCGCGAACGTTGTGTGGCCTTGACAACATGGGCGCCCCGACCAGAAGACTGGCGTCAAGTGAGCGCCCAGATCATGAGTGACGCTCCGATCAGGAGGAGCAGGACATGCCCGCCTACAACAAAGAAGGATCATGCTATCCCACGCAATCTAATATGGGTCATCACTCGCCCAACATGCGATGCAACAGCAACCGCATCGGTTCTGGCGCGAGGTTTCGTAGGAAGGTGCGCCAGGATGGCTGAGCATACTTCAGCCCGGCGACGACATCATGGAGCGGTCTCAACCCTGTATCTGAGATCGCTCATGTAAACGCACGGCGTGGTCAACAATGCGCTCTCAGTTGCTGCCCAGTTCCTCTGCACCATTCCCGATTGTTGCCAGCTATCGCCGAAGACTTGCATATACGAATGTCACCCTATTGACATCATCAGTCGCTGGATAGCTTCTGCTAACTTGACGTCCTAATGCATCTTCATCGGACGAACATCTGGCTAGGTGCTTGAAATGTCACCGAACGCTTACAGTGCACTATGTATGCTTTACTCAGCATGCAGCGCCAGTCAGCCCTACCGGCGTATTCTTGCCAGACCCCCAGTATCTGCTCACGGACTTGCTCCGATGTAGACGCATGGCAGGCGTCAGATTCCTAGCGTCTGCGCCGAAGCGTCTGTGGGTAACATCGTGGGCAGAATGTTCTCCCAAACCCTTTGAAGCCCTAGATGCATCCAAAGCTTGTCGGAACTCATGGTTCCCATCAAAACCACTGTACAACAGCTCCTCAGACTGCGCCGTTCACATTGTCGATCTCGGCCTCCCCGATCAAAAAAGATCTGCAATTTCTAGAGATCTATCACGCGCCCTGATCGTCACTCTGAACGCCCTTGCGCACGCAAGCCGGCACTACTTTCCATCGCCCTGGGCTCGTCCTTCACGGCAGCGCGCGCCATCCCGTAGCTATACAGTGCGCCGCCGCTTTCGGTAAAGGTCAATACGATGGTCTACCGTTTTGGGCGTTTCCTTAGTCTTTCCACTCTTTGGCCCAGAAGTGGGGTTTTCGCGCCGACTTCCGCTCAACTAATGGTCTCGAGGCGAGTGACATCGAGCGGCTAAAAAATAGCGATAAACCCACCTCTCAGAGGAATTACAGTGTACGCTAGCAAACGCCTTGTCTTGTGGCTTGGATCTAATGCCAAGCCCTCGCGTCATAACCACCGTGCACCATGGATGGGCGTGAAGAAACAACACTCACAAACTATTGATCACCAGTCATCAGTCCCGGTGGCTCAGTGGCCCAAAAGCCCGAGCCCTCTCATTCGCCGCCAGAACCGGCATTGCTGCATCGCGCTTGTGCAACTGCGCCTGCCATAAGTGGCTTATCAGATCATGGAACGGTTGTCCCAGCTCTGACCGACGCTGACCGCCGCGCGTGCAGCCAGCGCGCGCGCGCCGCACTGCGACGCAACTCTATTCCCTGCGGATTCATTTCCGAATCCACCACACCACGCCGCGAGCGCATTGACAAGCTGTGTTGATCGCACCTGTAGCCCGGGTGCTAAGCAGGTGTTGGTTCTGCTAGATTGGCACCACGCTTGGCAATGAGTGAATTGAGGGTTTTGGCGCCGCGAATGTCGGGTCCGGCGCGGATCCGAGTAGGTGTTCGGAGTTGGCACAGGCGGTGCCCCTGACCGGACCGGGTGAGTATGTGGTAGCGGAGGGACGATCTTTCTCGACGCATCACTGCGGTTTTCCGCGCGAGAATGTCATGTGATAGACGGACTCGATGGTGTTGTTGATGCTGGGGAAAAAAGTAAACATCTCTCAGGTCATGTTGTAGTATACCTCTCAAACGAGTGCGATATAGCTGAAACTAGAATCTTTATCTATCCAAGAACTACTCCAAATCACACTTCGAACTAAACCTTCTCACATCCCCCAATCCCCAGATCAGACCTACACTCGCTCCCCCTCCCCCTCCTTCTCCCCATCACGCCCCCTCGGCGGCCCCATGCGCCCCCAGTACCCCCTCTGCTGCGCAACCCCCTCCTCGCCTCTACACCTCGGCCTGGCATGGTCCTCACTGGCGCCCATAGGCCAGATTGGCACGAAACACACCTCCTCGTCTGCACACGTGGCACACTCCTTCCAGCTGGTCCAGGCCAGCCAGTCCACGAGCTCCTGGACGCCGTCCACAGCGCGCGCGGCGTAGACAGCGCGGTACGAGACGTGCGGGGTGGGTGCGCTGCTGATGGATAGGGCGGTCAGGAGCGTGTCGCAGATACGGGAGGTGACTGTGTGGAGCGCGCGGTGGGCGAGCGGGGGGTCGTTGCTGGTGGTGCTGGTGAGTGGAGGGAGGAGCTGGGCGATGCAGCGTGCGGTTTCGAGCGGGGCGTTGCGGGCGCGGGCGTCGATGAAGGGGCGGAGGAGCGTGGATAGGTAGGCTGCCAGGGCGTCGGGGTCGCTGCGGAGAAGAGGCGAGGTTGTGATGTGGTGGAGCGGGGTGGAGTAGCGCGCGACTACTGTGTCGGTGATTGTTTGCCAGTTGCGGGGGTGGCTTGGGGGAGAGGCGCGGTGTGCGTTGAGGATCATGTGGGTGACTTCGCTCTTGATCGTGGAGAGTGTGCTGGGCGGGACGTTGGTGAGGCGCGGCATGCGGGTGTCGGAGTGGACGTCGTTGTCCCACAGACCCGGAGCGTGGTGTGCGAAGACGCTGACGAAGCGGTCGTAGTCGATGTGCACTCTGTCACCTCCCAGTCCGTGGTAGCGCGAGGTGATCGCTTTGATGTACTGCCACCCGCCCATGACGCCCCTGCCTGGCCTACCAATCCCCCCCTCCTCAACGTGCACGACATCTACACGCTCCAGATGCTGTTCGAACTCACACAAGATCACTTCGAACCCGCCCTCCATCCTCAAGATGCCGTCTACCCGGCCTTCCCATAGTCCCGCAGCAAGCTCACACAGCCCCCGTGCACGTAACATCTCTCCCCCGAATGGCCGACCCATTTGCTCGTCGGTAAGATTCAACAGAAGCCGATCCTGCGTGTCGAGCGTGCCGTTCTCGGTCTTCCCTGCGCTGAGTCCATCGATATACAGCAGTCGTAGAGCGTGCCTCGTCACATACGTGTGTAGATAGCCTGTACGCTCGGAAGGTGGAGAAGAAGGCGGTGGATTGACGCGCAATGGTTCTTGAGACTGGGGCTCGCGGAGGCCAGATGAGGTCGAGCGTAGCTCGAGAGATTCGCTGGGCAAGTCTGGTAGAGGCGGACGGTGGTGTGCAGGGTCCCATGGGTGTTTTGGGCCTCTGTTAGGGCGAGGTTTGCGAGGTGGAGGCGGGTAGGGCTTGTAGACGTGACCGGGAGGTAGGGGTGGCGGGGGAGGAAATTCGCGATGTCTGCGCGGTCCCTGTTCGTAAGGTGGAGGCGGAGTATCATGTCCGTTTCGAAGAGGTGGCAGAGGGTGAGGTTTGTCGTTGTGCTGACGGTGGTTGGAAGCCATCTCCTTCACATAGTTGTGCTCTGGCGGTGATTCCTTCTGCCCCCAGCCTGCTCCATTGTGAGGTACAGCATTTTTGCCTGCCCCTTTACGATCTGAATGCGGCTTTTCCCCTTCTCCAGGTGGTGGTCTTCGTGGATGAGCAAAGATCAAAGCGTGCTCTGGCTCGAAGGCCAGCCACTGCATTCCCTTTACGAAGTCCGGGTCCGAGGTTCCATGATACAGTTGCGTGCCCTCTGGCACTGTTGCCAGGAAAAAAGACATACCATTATGGTTCAGACTGCTTCCCCATTGCCGCATCGAAGAGTGCACCGCATTGAAGATATGGTTTGCATTGTCGATTGTGGCATCACTGTAGCCGGTAGAGATAAGACTCAGGAGAGAGAATGTCAAAAGGGAGATTGATGCTTCGCGTCGCATCTTGACTTGCCTACCACAGAGCGCTACAAGCAGCTCGCCAGCTTTGAACCGTGACACCACAGTCGGCGGGTGCGACAACGAAAGAAAAGGAAGACATCTTCAATTTTCAAGCAGAATACCTACGTGTACGTATACGCGGCTGTGCGTGGACAAGGTATCGAGATGTCCTTTTCAGCTTCACTTACGCGGCCTTTAGCAAATGGGACGACAGGCGATGCTCAAATAGGTTAACGTCCTCGCACATCCAGATTGATAAGATCATCAACATCAATTGGTTGGTATCTTCAGGAAGTGCTCCCTTCGCGGATCGTCAAACCACGACCTCGTGCATGCAGAATTCGCCAGAAGATGCTCACGTTCTCGTGCATTGCAGAAAGACGTGAGGACCTTGAAAGGAAAGCAGTGCTGCGGTTTGCAATCGGTCCGATTGGGTTGTACGAAGCGCGTGCACATCCAGTCAACGTAGGCTCCAGAAAAGGATCAGGACCGCGTCAAGCGCGCAGGCATAGCCTTGTGCATCGGCATCTGCTGTGCCGCATGCAAGCGCGGACCTTGCAGGTGAAAAGTTAGATGGAAGAAGTCGCGCCATTCTCTGATCCTAAGCTTCCATTCAATGGTGTTGAAAGAGGTGTCAGTCCAATGCGCTTCGCGTCGAAATGGGATCTTCGTAATCTGGTCGGAAACAGCAGACTGCGCGACATGACGATTACTTCCGGGTTAGTTTCCATAGCATGAAAGAGCTTCCCGACACCCGCTCGCTTTGTGCCGTGCCGCCTGCTAGGTTATGAACTGTGGCTAGGTCTGCTAAACAACAGGCTGTGGAGCTTCAATATTGCACAGCTTTGTTGTTGAGTCAGTACTCGTTCGATATACACATGCCGTTCCAGAGCGCAGACACAGAAGCCGAGGAAGGATTCGACCCGCCAGCTCAATGCGGGTGGAACAGCCACCGGGTGTAGCTGTGACTCGTGGGAATTCTCCCTGATGTAGACGTGTGCCAGAAATTGCGTGATAGGCGAGATATTCGGTAGCAAAACAATGAAGAAATTGTGGACTCCGGTGTTACCGGAACGTGCATGCAGACAATTGCTATGTAGGCGCATTGTGAGTCCGGCTCCGAGGGACGGTCGGCATCGGGGGTCGATAGCATGCGGCCAGTGCTTCATTGGCTGGCTCGGGAAGCTCAAGGAGGATGAAAACCCTGACAGATCATACACAGTGGATGGTCTGGCGTTGGTATTGCAAATGCGCGTCATCTGATGCCGCTGGGAGGGCATTCACATGGACAGACCCAGTAAATCGCATTGCCTCCCAGAAGCAGGCAAGCGCCGCCACAGAGCTTGTAGGAAGATGCACCTGCATTCGCTGATGCGAAGGGTACAGGGATCAGCGCTCGAAATGGTGTAGGATCTTGAAATTGCATCCTACATGAAAGCGCTTGTGGTGTGGAAGGGGACAGCGCAAAGTGGGGAGCAGGAGGGGGCTGTTGGCGTTCGACTGCGTGATGGGCCCAGAGATCGTCTTGTTAGATAGACTAATTCACCACGCTAACGCCTAGATTGCCGATTTAGTCAGTCGCGAGCGAGCCAGGGAAGGCAGTAACAATCAACAGCCAACGTGCATGATGCAGGCACTCGAACGCAATGTCTGACAGCTGTGCCCTTACGCGGTTGGAAAAGTTCGTATTCTTCTATTTGCACGTGGGTGTTCGGGAAAAACCTCTGTGGGAGGTGAATCTCGCAGCATGATTCCTATTCTGGAATACACGGCGTAGCGTTACCACTGTGTCGGGTCTGATGTCCCTGGACTCTCGCCTGTGAATTGTCGGCCGCCGAAGGTCGCGTCAACGGCGCAGTCACAGCGATGGCAGGAATCCCGCCTGGCACAGACGCCGTCGAGCTTAATTCTAAAAACTGTTTGCGCAGGCCATGCCGCTCTACGCTTTGCAGGGTGCAAGAGAAATTGCTCGCCGTCTATGATGTAGTTGTGCATCAAAAAACGCCCACTGCTCTATGCCAACGCCGTGCCCAACCACCTCCATGCACGGAATGAACCCTAGTTCAGAACAACAGGATAGAGGATTGGCCATACGACGTGGGCTTCTCACCACTGCGTAGCACAAGTCGCGGGATGGAGCCGTTTGGGCGTTTACCTTGCATGCGCAAACACGACCCAATAACCAACCTCGTCCAATGTAATGCTCCTTCCGATGCATTGCATAGCAGATCTGACTGTATTGACATGTTCTTGTCTCAACTTCACACGCTCCATCTCCCATAGCCACCGCCCACAACAACCACCCTGCACTGCCCTCGATCCGCAGTGCCAGGTGCACCGACAAGATAAACTTGAATCCTACGATGCTCGATTAGACAGGCTTGCTTTAAGCGGCAAGTGATTGAGCACGCGTCTGTGTGTTCTCGTTCTCGTATGATCGCGGGCGGGCCGGCGGGCCCCTTGGTTCGCAGAGCATTTCTGCTATGACCACCAAAACCGGTCAATCTGACGGAGCAGCACGCAGCATGCAGGCACCACAGAAATACACTCTCGGCGCTCTGATTCGCCGGGCGAATTCTCCACTTGGAGCATGGCAATTGCAGGGTCTCGACCATTCAAAATGTCGGGTGGGGACCATTGCAAGTCAGCCTTGTTCGTAGAATTTAGGCCCCCCGCTAGTACTTTATGGGTCTTACACCAAAGACTAAATCCGGACAAGATCGTTCGGCATAGGCAGGTCGGCATGAAATCTGGCTGTACATACACAGGTTAGAGCAACTGTCGTACCATTTGCAAAGATGCCGCCTGTGTGTCCGCAAACAGCAAATGCCTGTCTCTGTAAGCTGTCAGGGAAACGAGACGAAATCAATGTCGGAAGCGATTGTACAGAAAGTGGAATGGCATGACTTCGGGCTAGCTAGTATAGGCAGCAGCGCCGCCGTATGCATCTATCCACATCTTGTCCCAACAGGATCTACCAATGTATGGGTGTATAATATCTCCACAAAAGTGATGTGAACGCCAGGTATGCAATGCAAAATGTGCAGCCAGCTGGCGACTGCGGGTATACAGACGAGCGAATGTTGAAAGATGGAAGCGAGGGTATCTTGAAGCGTAAAAAGGGGGGTAGACCGGCTACGATGCATAACGGTCGTTGCGAGGTCGAAAATCGCAGCATCGTCGAATGTATGCGATGGTAGTCGTGATGACTCGACTTTGAAAGCCAAGTAAGTGAACCAGGGTTGGAAGGACAGGGTTACAGCGCTCGTGCTGGGCGTCATCACGACATTGCCGATGACTTTCGAGAAGCTTTGTGGTGTATCCTCTTAACGTGGTCCCTCTGTGAAACATGATCAGCGTGGAGTTCGGTCAGATGCAATAAATGAAAGGTCGTACCATATTGTCAACGCGACTAAAGACCCTGTCGCACCCGGCCCAGTCGCACAGAACGCCGGGGTTGTGCTTCGCCTCATGTCGAGCTAGATCCTTCTTGCTAGAGAATCCTCCGCCAGTAGCTTGGGGGCATTCTGCATGCCTGCAGAAGAAATTTTTGCTGTGCCTCTTGTGGTGCTTGCGAAGATCACACCCTCGAGTAAACACAGCTCTTGATGTGCATCCGGGATAAGCGCAGGACCAGGTTCCGTTCTTGTTGGGGAAACCGTAGGCTCGTAGGTCCGGCGAGCTTGGGGAAAGCGAGCGAGGTGGGGTCCTTTCCGATGGTGCGCTCGACGGTATTCCATGTGCTGAAGAAGAGGCAGAGTGTGATCGCGAGGTCCGTGGGCCTGCGTACGATTGCGGCAAGAGGTTGGTGTCGGGTGCCAGGACTGGCCCAGCAGTCATAGTCGTGTAGGAGGGGTACGAGTACGATGTTACCGGCGGCATGGACATGGCTTGAGACGACCACGGAGTGTGTGCTGGGTATGGAGAGTTCATGACGGGCCTGTAGTGTGGTTGTGTGTAGATGGGGCCGTTGCTTGGTAGAGTTGTTGGCAGAGGGTGTGCCATCTGGTGGAGGGGTGGTGACGAGTACATGATGTTTGGAGGTGATTGACAGGAAGAGAAAGGTGACATGGCGTTCATGTTCTCTTCAGGTGCAAGTAGAACCATGTCTACTTCGGGTGAGTAGTATGACATGATCATGTAAGCGGATGTGGGAGTGGTGGAGGTGGTGATGACAGCACAAGATGAGGAAAGTTGCCGGTCTGAAGTTGGTCACCAAGCGAAGTATATGTGTATGTAAGGTCGTGTGAGAAGGGGCCAAAGCGCCCAGTCGGAAATCCTAGTAAAGTGAGAACAGTCGAGTCTCTAGCACAGACCCAGGATACAGGGAAGTGGGCTCCCAGCAACTAGTCCGGGATATCCAGCTCTAGTCTGCGAGCGTTTCAGGGGCCTCTCCGCAAAATAAGGCTGAAGCTCTTAGACCTGTCGCAGCAAGTGGCGGGTCCGTGGCGGTGTCTCAATGTCTCGCAATGCCTGGTACAAAATGGGTCCGTAAGATTAAGCCTTACTGTCACCAAGATAGAAACGGACGGAGAATGGATGCGCAGACTGAGAGTACTATCGACTGTAGATCCGGGGCGCAGACGAAAAGCCTCAGCACTTGTATGTCTGAGCAGTGAGCATCATCTCACCCAGATTGCATGTACTCGATAAATAGAAGCAAAGCTAGTGGTGATGATCCAAGTGGGCAAGTTGGCTCACGCTTGTTGCGTTGGCTTCTCAATTCGTTACCGCTTCATACCGTAGCTGCTGCTGCCTCCCGGTACAGAAGGTGCATAATCCGTTCACAAGTGTGGGCGCTCGAGTGAGCCTTGGGGCGGGTGAGTGGTACCGGGCTCTACTCTAGCGTTGGTCTCTCCTGCGGCTTACCGGGGTTGGAATTCTGGAAGAAAAGCTTCAGTCATAGAGCACTTTCGCTTGGAACAATTCGTTTGCATGCTCGCGCCCCTGTCAGCGCACGCACCCACGCATCCCAGATGCAGTGTCACCAGAAGCCTCGCCGTCTATTTCGTCGTGAAGGATTTAGTCTCCGAATACAACCACAACGGTACAGCGTTTGGCTTGGAGCCCACTGCAGCCACAAAGCGGCCGCCTCCTAGCGGGACAGGGAGACGACATCATAAGCAGCTGCACGTGAAAGCAAAGGTAGGGGTGGAGGGGTACCAGCCTCTGCTTCCAGCGCTTCGGCTTTGGATGTGATAGACGGGCGATCGCAGCATGGAGAACATAGTGTCGGTGTGTGCGGGTGCAAGCTCGGGCGCTGGCTGGGTCGCTAAGTCCGGTCGCATGTTGCGCTGGGATGCCGTGAGCCGGTGAGAAATGGTTCGTCCCCGGTGGAGATGAGCACTATCCGTGCGTCGAGCTAAGAATAGTGTCGAGCGACGAAAGCAGCCCTGCGTCTAACTTCCTCCAGCGCCGAGTCATTGTCGTTCCAACTGTCGCGACGCTTTTCAGATCATGTTCCGACCCGTCAATGTCAAGTCTGCCTAGTACTCGCAGATGAGTGCACTCAAGCGACCGAGAACCGGCCGTCTCCTTGACCTCATATGCCAAGACGGCTGCTCGCCGTGACGTTGAATTGGAGACTGCAGATCCAGACAACACCAAGTCACTTGAGACGTCACATTTGCCATGCACAGGGAAGCATAGGGCGAAGCAAGAAACATGGCCAACGAGCTTGCATCAAACAACTCACACCACTCCACCTGCTAGCCAATCCAATACTTCTCTAGGCCGTGGCTGCACTGCAGGCAATTGCTGCGTAAGTGCTGAGGCAGCAGCACCACCGGTAACGTCAGTGCCCACTTTGTTGCTAGCTTCACCTTGTACCAAATCGGGGACTATGTTGGACTGGACGACTGAGTCGACCAGCATCCATGGCAACGTCATTTGTGCTGTGTCGAAACAGTGGCACCTAGTGCACTGTGGATTCAGATCCAAGATCTGAGGTAGGCAATGTTGGCGACGAAGAGCCCCAATTGCGTTCCAGAAGGCGCTCGATGAGCATGGGTACCTAACGTAAGTTGCGCCTCCTCGGACAGTCCACTGCACTGACGAGTACCGAAGGAGAACCACTCTCTTTGTGTATGATCGAGCTGGAAAGGTGGCAGACAATAGAAAGGCGCATGCAAACACGCTCACTGTCAAGCTGCCTCAGATCGTTGGGCTGGTACGGAAATTACATCTCAAGATCCGGTGTCGTCAAGTACCAACGACGAGACATCCACATGCACCTTCACCAAGGTCCCTGGTTCTTGCAACATGATTGGATCAATGGTACACGGGAAGCGCTTCCGGATTGAAATTCAATCCTGCAATGCGCAGTACGCAACAATGGTCACCTTCGACTACAGCTGAGGCCAACACTTGATGTGCGTGTTTGAAACCGCCGCGGAGCCTCTGCAACTAGCAGCAGTATACCAGGCCTCTATCTGGCCTCTTGCTCCCGCACTTGGCGCTGTTATTTTGCGAAACACCCGACCCAGTCCGGGTGTAATTACCCTCCCTCCGCAATGATCAATATCGAACACTGTAGGGGACTGCACCGTCGAAGGCGCTTGGGCCGGTATCCGAACATTTTACATTTCCACGAGGACTTACTACGTTTCGCTTCTGATGTTGGCCCTAGTATAATGCAGCGTCATGTCTGTTGCGCTACGGCAACTGTGGCGAGCTCGAGCAAGCCACGCCAGTTCAACTCGGTGCCGGATCGGCGAATGGACAACGTTGAAGACAACTTTCTCAAAAAATCTAGACATTGACAATAACGTCGATGCAACTCAAGTTTGGAGTCCGACTTTGGCAGGCGCAGTTGGATGCCTGATAGGTATTCAGCCCCAGATATTCGGAGACTCGGAACTGGGCGCAGCCCCAGCCTCTGGTGGAGCTCATTGCCACGACTAAATTGGTGTCCATACACAAACTCCGTAGTACTGTACAACACAGCAATCGGTACCGGTCCGGACGACAGCGGTAGCTCCACTTCTGGAAGATGCGCGTGTGACTATCCCATTTTGTCATCCACCTCTTGATCAGACAGTCGTCAGGCAAAGCCAAAATGAAGGACACTCGAGTCGAGGGCACTGTGCAGCACTTGGACCGAACGCAGCCGGGGATATCATTGAGCTCGGACACATGATAGTCAAGTTTGGCAGGGACTTACTATGGTGGTAATCGCCAACAACCGGTATCGCTTTGGTCCATCTAATCGACCTTTTCTGAGTGGATCCGTTAACCAAGAGCCGAAGCTCTAACTCACTAAGACCTTTGGCAGACAGACCCACCATCTTGAAGCGCCTCGAGCCCACCCATCCACGAGCCTCATTTCGTTAGCCGCGACACCATATACTCTGAACCAGATAGCTGGGTCGGAAAAGCACGATCTACATGTATCCTTCTAGAATGGAGAGCGTGTCTTCGAGCACGGGTACCAAGATACCTTCTCTGGGATGGCAGTGGCGAGAGGAGTCTGGTCTTCGGAGCCTCCGACACTGTAGTGTAAAGTCACCCTCCGAGGCCCCAGTGCACCATTCAGTCCAATATTGTACTACGTCCTTGACCGTATACACCGTAAACGGCGTCTGGATAGACGCCGTAATCGAATACCCCGCCAGTCAATATGTCTGTGATAATTAGAATGATGTGACGAGGAAAAGAGCACAGGGCAGATGTGTTGCAGGTCGACCACTGTTAGAGATGATCCTGACAAGTGGCTTGCACCTTGTATCGCCAGGATCCCTTTCCAGCTGGACGGCCTGAAACTCCGGTATAAGCGAACAGAGGCTTCTAGAAGAAATGGAATATCTTCATCTATGGAGTTTGAAGTAAGAATCTGGAACAAGCTGTCTTGATCCGAGCACCAGGAGGGGGATGTTTCCAGCTCGACAAGCTCTTCACTGGCGCATTGACTATTCGCCTGCTACCGTGATGTTCCCGATCCAGGCCTGTTCAGTCAAGCACAAACCATGGTCGAACAAGCTCGCTCTAGCATACCTGGATCTCCTGGAGTCTAGTCTAGGAACTGGATACTTCTCGTTCTGTGGTTTGTATCGTGGTACCAGGGTACCTCTAGACATCGCAGTCGTGCATGTATCGTCTACACCGATCCCAATTCGTCGCATGTTTCACACGTGCTGCGGCGTTACAGAACCTGCCTGATCTGGATGCCTGAACGCTGCTCTTGATCGAAGAATCTGTGCAGGTAATCGGCAAGAGACTAGGGTTTGGCTCTAAGCTTAGTGGTGCTGGGTGTGTTCAGTCCTCTCCCATGTCCGTCCACCTGTAGCTATCTACTGTAGCGACTGGTTTCGTATCTTCATTCATGCACCTCGTCACGAGGATCTGCAGAAACAAGAAACAACATTTACAATGCGTGGTAGAAACAACCGTAGGGTCCACTGACCCTTCTTCGAAACGCCCTCTTGGTCAGCGTACGTGCACTTCATCAGTCCCGCTGATAGCCGCCTTGTCGGGAGGAGGGCAAGCCGCTGTGCAGGCAGCCGATTACCGGCTGGCACTTGATGGACTGTTGTGATTATGCTATACTCCATCGCTGCTGGATATATTGCGATCACGACGATATCTCGCGAATCATTATGCTTGCCTAGACTCAGTACATGAACAACGACATACGAAGACCACTAGAACCAGTATTCATCTTGATCAGGAAAGTACAGGTACATAAATACACAGCTAACTCGCCTCGCAAAAAGCCACTACCTACTGTAACTCGCAAAGCCACCACTGCCTCTTCATGGTGACCCCCCAGCGCTACTTGAACTCGAGCTGCCAGCACCCCGTGGCCCTCGCCTTCTCGGTGCCTTGATCAGCCTATCCAGTTCCCCCGCATGCCTGACAACAATGCTGAAATAATCCCCCTGAATGTCCTTGTCGTTCAGCCTCCTCTTGTCCTGCAGCGCACTCAAGCAAAAGAACACCATCTCGCCCAGGTACGGGTTACACACCAGGTCCACCTCGGCAGCGATATCGTTGGCGCTGACCTCTCGTGTCACACTCATCTCGTCATCCATGTATATCCTCACATTGTTCGCGCGCATGTCGAAATCCACATACGAGATCTTCGTCTTTAGACACAACTCTGCTAGTACAAGGCCGATGCGGAAGATGTGTACATGCCTCGTCAGGTCGTGGGGTTCGCGCGCTCGCTCTTTATACGCGGTGTGACATGCTTCCAAAGAGCGCGTTGTTGCACTGTCGCCAGGCGTGGCTGTCAACATCGAAGTCCACTGACTGTCCGTGGTCCGCCGCCAGCGCACATTCTCGCTGTCGAGAAATCGCAGCCACTGGCTACCGATGAGACGAAGAGAGCTTTGTGCAATACCACTTGCCAGGGCGTTCTGATCTTGTGTGTATAAGGTTTGAGAGCCCAGATGTGCGGTTTGCTTGGAAAACATGGCGGATAGCGGATCTTTGTACTCCAGTGCACTGAGAAGTGGGACGGGTGGTTTGCTTAGCTCGAATCCATCGGTGCTGCTGGATGGCTTTACGACACACGGATCGTTGCTTTTCAGTCGTCGACTCAACTCAGACACAGCTGATGCAAGTTCACGAGGGACGGGCTTCGTAGCTCGGATCCTAACGGGCTTAACAAGGAACTCGTGCGTCTTACCTCCTAGGGGGAGTAGGAAAGCGAAGTCCTTGTGATGTATCCGTGGAACAGAAAGACCAATGTGAATCTTGTTACCCGGATCTGATGCGCGATGTAGCAATGCAGCATCTCTTTGGGCAGCAAACGTGTCCGTTATTCTTTCCTTAACGGCTGTTGACTTCTCGGCCTCCAGTCTGAGAACAAACTTCCGCCCAGGCAGACGCTTAATTTCAGAGAATATGTCCGGATGCTCTTTCTCGAGATAGTAATTGGTGTGACTCTCGAGCGCCCTCAAGTTGACCTCCAGACGTTGGAGGCTCTTCTCCAAGCTTGCAGCTCGGTTCCAGACGCTCAGCGCGAATTTATGTTTCCATGAGGTCTTGCGCCGGATCCTTTCCAGGCTCTCCTCGACAAGCCTTCGATCTATGATCTTACTGTGGATTGTTCTGTCTGGACGAAAGCGCAAAGCACGACCGATAATTTGGTCGACGTCGTCTTCCAGGCACTCGGAGATCTTGCGGATTGTCGAAAGTGTGAGTCTTATGTTGTGACAACCTTCGTGTCCGAAAAGAGCTCGCAGATAGACGTTTGGTTGTGCCTCGTTGACCTCCCATTTGTGCTGCCATCTTTCGAAGACATGTTTACACACGGTCAGCCCCTGGTTCAAATCGAGGAGGCGATCAGAAACATCTCTCCATTGTCGAATCTGTCGTGCAAAGATGTCGAGAGCTTGGCCTGCGGCGAAGATCCCAGACGCGATACCTAGTATCTCTGCCATGATCTCGTGGTGGATCTGTGAGTATGATATTTTTCGAACAGGGTTCGGGTGGTATGGTCAGAGTGGGTTGCGGCGTGGACCCAAGTATCTCATCTATCACAACGCCGTAGAGGCCAGAAAACCCATATCAACGCTCATGCTACTCTACTGGCGGCCTCATGACCCTGATAATCAAGGTCGAAACATTGAGTACCTCAGCTCGGATGCAGATGGTGTAAGCAGGAACAGCGCGATTGGACGTAAGCAAAGTGTGGCGGTGGCTGAACAGCAGTTCGGGCTGCTCAGCCCTATTTGGCCCCCAAACGGCCCCCACAACATCAACCGGTCATTTGCTGCCTAGCCTGATTACGCAAACTGTTCGAGCGAAATGGGACGGGCCGGACCAATGCAGTCGTTCTTAGTCCCCAACCCTGCACGCGAAATGAGCTTATGGGTGTTCGTTGGGCATAATCGCATTTGCATAGCCGCTCTGTGCATCAAGAAACTGGTCCAGCGGGACACGTATATTCAGTTGCATGGCGTGAGAGGTTGAACGAGACCTGCAAGCCCTTAGCTGTTTTCCTGATACAGGTTCCTCAAGATGGCTACCATATCCAAAAACTTCCTTGAAGTCGATGACCCACATCCCTCGGGCAGGAAACAACGTTCGCAATCAAGCGGCCATGTCGACCGACTCGAAGAAGAAGAGCGCATGGAGCGGCGACGGCGCGATCAGCGAATGAAGGAGTACCACGATAGCACGAGAAAAACTTCTACAGTGCACCATCGAACAAAGTCAGACCACCTCGACGTTCCGATCTGGGAGTCGAATCGGAGACCCAGGGCTGGCGCAGAGAATGGTCAGACACTCAACGAACCGCCTCGAGCCTATCGTGTGGAAGAGATCAAGCCCAGTACCCGGGTTTACGACTACGATCTTGACCCCGAGCCTGCAAATTCGGGCCAGCTCCAGGTGCCAGTTCGAGATAGGGCACCGCGGCCAGACAAAACGAGAGGAAGAGTACCTCCTATCATCATTCAAAGGATGTCTGCGTCATCAAACACGGGAACGAGTCGAGGGTTAAGTCCAAACAAAAGTCCCAGTGCGAGCCCACATTCGCCAACAGCGCGACCTGTTTTACAAGTCCAATACGAAAAGCTACAAGACACCCTTACACAGACAAGTGGTTCTTGCAAGAAATACCTGGACGTGGAGCCCGCGAATCCTCAAGATTTGACATTCACGAAAATTCGGGAAACTGTCGAGAGCTTTGCTGAGGACTTGCATGTATGGAGCCATGTCGCGAATTTAGATGGGCTTGCGAGGATTGACAGGAATCTGAGACACTTGGTGGACGCTGCATCTGATGTGCTGGACCGATTGCTCGAGCGAGCGGCTGAGTTGCGTGAGGCGAGTGCGAATACAAAGCCGAAAGACTTGAAAATGCCTGTTCTGGATGATTTTGATGATGATGAATTTAATGAAGATGGAAAGGACAGGTAAGATTACGGCTGTGCTTCTAATTAAAGGTCTCTTTCTAACAAGTTACAGTGCCGATCAAGATCCAACACAGATGCCAGGCTTCAGAATACAAAGTCTGCTTGATAGTATTGAGATGCAGATACGGCAGCTGAAGCTTCTATCCACTTCTTTGCAAGAGGCAACACCAGACGTTGGAGACGAAATGGTAAATGTCGCCAGTTTAGTCAAGGAGGCAGGCAAGTACTTTGGATCTGAAGCCGCTATGAAGCGATACTCGATCGATCCTAAGTATGCTGGAGAGAAGGCGTTCGTCGAGGCACGCTTTGTGGCGGATGCTTTGTGATGGTATTACTAAGACACTCCGTGGTTACTCGACAGACGCGTATATATGAACGCGGGAGTTTGAGGAGTCATTGTCGATAAGTGTGGTAGTCGAATCAAGAGAACGCTTCACACTTCATGTCCGAAGGATACATTTACGCAAGCAGGTGAGAAGGGTTCTATTGTCTCAAATATGGTCATGGTGTCGATTCGAGGAAAGAAGGTTCAGTGATCAGCGGGCCACCGATACCCATGAGTACGTGCATGTGACAGTATGATATGTTCCTTCCGTTGCTCAATTTCGCTCAGCCGTGAAGCTACCACGCAATCCGCATCACCTCCGCACTACGATAAGATGTCCTCGCTTCGCCGTTTCTCTTTGAAAATGCGTCTTCGGCTTGCTGTAGCTGATTCCATGGCTCCTTCTGGCGTTCCCAGACACAATGCTTCGTCTGGAAGCCGAGTTTCCATCATGATGCTGAAGGATCAGTTGAGCGACGTATCTTCAGGCTCTAGGTAGGGGCCAGCATCCATCGGATCAGCGAGATGCTTGCAGCGCTGGCGCTCGCTCATGACACTTAGCAGAGTTTCGCGTACGAAATCTTCTGGATACTTTTCGATGGGCTCTAGCCAGTCCTTTTTGCCGCGTGAAGCATACAGATCCGTGATAATTTTACGTAGTACGGACCCTGGGGGTGTGCCAGCGTAGACCTTCCTGATGACCTTACGACTCGGTGAATATCGAGTGTTGTTGGCTTTTATCGCACATAAACTTGCGAGTAATGCAATTATGACCTTGTTTTTAGTGATGACATCTTGAAGTTTTTCAGCCAGAATGTATAGATCGATGAGTTCCTTTCGCTCTACACATCCTTTGTCATCAGAGAATGGTATAGGGCTGGTGATGATCCGGTCAGTGTAAAGAAGGTTGACATAGATGCCAAAAATTTTGTGATTGTCTTCAGGCAACTTGACTTTTCGCTCCTTTGCTTCCACCCAGGCGCCTGACAATGCTTTCTTGAAGAAGAGCGACCGATCAGTGAGAAGCTGCTCGTGAACGACGAATCGCGTTTCCTGGTCGCCAGTGTCAACGATGACATCTACGCTGTTGGTGAAGCTACACACTAGTCAGCGACTTCAAGGTTCCATCAGTATCCTTAAGTCTTGCGTACTCGGTGACAGCGCCGTGAGATTTATTTGGGCCTTTCGTAAGCGACCTCATTTTGGCAGTTGCCGCGATCCCTGCTGGCTTTTCCGCTTCTGCTGGCGTTTTTGGGGCCTTTGCTGGTGAAGATGGCAAGTCCTCTAGTGCAACAAGAAACTGTACTTGAACTGATGGCAGAGCTATCTCAGTGTAGGCAGAGAGCAAATAAGTATATAGTCACGCTCACTCTTACTTTCACTCCTGCTTTCACTCTCACTTTTACTTTTACTCTTACTTTCATTTTCACTTTCACTTCTACTTCTACTCTTATTTATCTAGTATGCTCTCTAGTTGTTAATTTAAGATCTAGGGTAAGAGCTTAAAAGATAGCAATATCTCTAAAGTACTCTACAGTGCGTTTATTATAGGGCCTTATAGATGTTTTGCAATAATATAGCTCTGTAATAAAGACAACTTCTTAGCTTAGAAAGCTAGCGCTGTTAGTACTCTTTACTTAGCACAAAGACATTAATAGCATTTCTTTTGTTAATTAAGACAGTCTCTTAAAAATGCATACTGTAATATGTATTGTATTGTCCTTTAGTCCTTGTTATAATCATTAAGGTTATATAGATAGACAAGATCTAGACGTTGGTCTTGAGAGACTGCCACTCTGATAACCAATTAAAATAAAAATGCTTCAGATAATCCACAATAGAGAGCAGCTCAGAGCCATCAGCATGCGCCACGAAGACGTCGACAAGAAGCTTCCGTACCCTGTTGTGTAGGTTCTCGTCTCCTTCTAGAGCTTATTGGCTCATTGGGACCCGGCAGCTTTGTTCCTGTGTTGGAACGACACTGCCTACAACTGAATGCCATCGCGGCGATCGTCATTTGTCATTTGCATCGCGTGAAAGTCTCCAACCTTGAGAGCAATCTGCTTGGATAAGACTTCAAGGCCGTCAGGACCACGTTTAAGAAGAATTTGACGAGTTTGAACCAGGCCGAGTTAATTGTTGGATGTTACCTCATTCGCGTCTGAAAGTCGGAATACTCTTCCGTCGACGTCTTGTAGTCCGAATCGCTCCTCACCCGGCTCTACTGTGTTACTTGGAAAAGATGCATGTTCGTCGTCCAGTAGCGGCTTAGGGACGTCGATTACTTTCTTGTTATTGCATGTTCCAACAATGTAGTGACGCCTGTTGGCGGTTGCAAGTGTTCTTACCAAAGTACATACTTCTTAAACTCTGCCAACATGGATCGATTTGACATTGCCGATGCTATTGGTGGGTTTCCAAAACTCGAAATAAGGTTGATGTAGGAATCAGCCGCCCCAATTTATATTCCAGAACGAACCTGTTCAATATACAAGAGGGATGCCGTTTGCTCAGATGGTTGGAGCAAACTTTATGAACAAGACAAGCAAAGATAGCAATTAGCTGGACCAGTTACAACAAACATGGGTGTAATTGGAATACGAAGCTATCGTGTTCTGAAGCAATCATGGTGGGCTGCTCGCAAAGTCGCAGCAGTTATTTCAGCTCGACCCCGTGACTCTCGGAGAGCTCTTGCTCTTCTTCTTCACCCTTCCCCAAACTATTCCGATCTTCTTTCCGTCAGAAAATATCGCATCTGGCGGCGCTTGTCCAGGATCACAGTCCCAACACTCTCCTCCTTTGGTACTCTGCACCTCAGTCACTAGCGTGCACTCTGCGCCTCGTTGACAGAGACGCTTGACCCAGAAGAGGTGACTACACGTAACATGCTTGAGAGTGAACTTCGTGCACATCCCCAGCCTTTAGTTCCTGACAATATCAGATGTCCCAAAAAAATATATGTGTGTTTCTCTTGCCCAACTGAATGGCTAGCTTCTGACAGACCTGCAGGCGCTCCTCCCTACGGCTACGTGTACGGCAGGTGGAGTCCAATAACTCCGAGAACGCGCGACAGAGTTGTCTTAGGCAATGCTCATTCAAGTCTCTCAGTTATTCGTGAATATGAGAGCTAGTGCGTCTTGATTTGGTAGAGAAATCATAATATCGTCGCGCCGACGTGGATGTCTGCTCGCTCGTTCGATGGGTCATGGGACACCCAATCCTGCTGTAGGCGACGTCTGGCTCTGCGATTCCTCTGGAAATGAAGTCGAGTTGGTCGTCGGTCCTTTTATGTGTTGTTCGTACCGGAGTTCGTATCGCACTTGTGCGGAGGTGGTGGGAAAACGACTTTGGCTGGTGAGCTCATACCAAACATGATCCGACCAACAACGAACATTTGCTGACGCCTTGAAAATTTGCTTTGTGCGAGTTGATCTTTCGATAAAATGCGTCTCTCAAGCCTCACTTTTCGAGAGGGTCCGCGGAGATACTGCGTCACAGGGTACTCCCGGTAAAGAGACTCCTAGGGAGGAAGGCACCGTCAACGCGTGCGATGTCTCGCATGATCAGGGTCCAAAGCCTTTTAAACTTTTCTCACACTCTCGACAAATGTTTCCATTTTGACTAAGACGGTACCAAGCCTCTCGACGCGGCTGCATATCCGGTTTTGACCCTGGCTTGCGGATCGCCGATGTCTTTTGCTGCAGGGCTGAGTCCCCTCATTTCGACACAACCTCACAATGCGCAAAACGGACAGCAGTCACACCGTTCGAACTCTATGTGAGATGACGAGAGCAACCTGAGAGACTGTCTTCGTGGCTGCAATCAAGTACATGTCAGTCAACTACTCGTTGCTGTCCCCCAGGTGAAATGCGTCAGTGCCTCGTACTCAGCCGGTCGATTCCGATCTCGTGCCTCCAAACCTCACGAGTTGTCTTGTGCTATGTCAGAGCCTCCACACAACGGCACACGGTGGGGGCGGGTGCAGTAGCACATGTCGGAAGTTTGTAAACACCAACCACCCCAGCACGGAGCGTCCAGGAAAGGAAGCAAAACCCCACCGACCGTTATACAGCGACAGTCCCATTGGCCGGAGAGCTCGATATTTTCATCAGGGTACACCGACTGCGAAGCGAACGGAATTTCGTGCGAGCTACGCTCCCTAGTGGCGACTATCACCAACGCGAGCTGGACCCTGAGTGACAGGGGTAGTCTGTGGCACGGGCTCAAACGTGCCGAAGCCGAATCAAATGCGAGTAAAGATCGGCCCGTAGCATTGAGAGTGCAGTAAACTCTCGAACTGCGTGTCGCCATGCTCACAGTAACTTCCTAGAACAGCACAGCACTGCCCAAGACGATTCAGGAAGGCAGGATCGTTAAGGTGATGTGAAACCATGAGACTCTTATCACACCAGGGTTATACTGCGGTTTGAAGATCCCGCATTTCGTCAATATTGATCTTCGTCGTTGCTTTCGATCTCTTGATCCGAATGTACTTGGCACTAGTCGTTACGAATCGCCGCTAACAACTGCAGAGACTTGAGCCTTCAGGCACGCCAGAGAGTTCAAGATTATGATGAATCACTAGATACTGTGAAACAGAGCATCTCCGGAGGAGAAAAAGTAGCACCAGCGGGATGTACGACCGAGCCAAACCAATGGGTACTTCTTTGATATGACAACAGTGCACATCAGTCCATTCAAACAACGTCCCACATCAATATCGAACAAGCTCTCAGACCCACGTAGATGCTCAGAACGGCTCATGACGGCATCGATAACGATCAGATGTGTCGGAATCTACATCAGTGTATACCCGTGATCGAACAGCTCCACATGCTCCCTGCAAGGCGATGCATATCCCTCAACCTTCGGGCTGTGCTGCCGAGCCAATCATTGTGCAAAGATCTGTCTCACCTAGGTTCTCAAAAGAAATGCCCATATGAAATAGTTGAGTGGACTTGTCGACGGGGTCGAAGCCCTGTCTAGCGCCAGCGTTGCTCACGACTCACTTACTATGTGGAAAGAGACTCACTTGCAGCACACAAAGCCCTTGCATGGCATCATCAACATCATGAATCGAAATCGAAGTCAGATACATTACCAGAATCAAAACCAAAATCGATTGCGTACACGTGGTACCGCTCCTGTGTACGGCGCTTTTCCCTTACGAAACTAGGCAATATAACGACCTCTAACGTATCTTTGTCTATACGAACCCAAATCTTTACTCTTGACACGACTGTACAACAGTCCTTGACTTGACAATACATCACCGTGCTATCATACATGCACACGCGCCTCAGCTTACATCTTGTACCACTGACCCAGTAGCTTCCTCTGCTCGGCCTCACTCTTACCAAGCACATCAATGCCGCGATCCACGCACGCTCTCAGCAACTCCTGCCTATCCAGCGCCTGGACGCCGCCATCCCGCCTGATAAGCTCGTCGTCTTGCGTCAGATATGCCAGCTTCTTACTAACATTGCGCTGGAGCAACCATTTCGGGGGCGTCAAGTAGAGCTTATCCAGAACACGGGGATGGCAGTCCAGGCGCGCACTCAGCAGCAGCAAATGGAAGAGACTCAAGTCGACCGCCGCATCGGGCGGTATAATGGCGCGAGCCATGGCAATCCCACCTTCCTTCCCAAACTTCGTCTCAGGACTCAGCAAACCCTCCGCCGCAGCCGCAAGCCTGACAGCGTTCTCATCCGTCTGGGGCCTGCGATCCAGGCTCTTCAGACGCAGCGCGTGCAGCCCGATCCTATGCAGCCTTTCCTTCCTCGCAGCCTCCTTCCTACTCAACACGCGCTGCACCTGCTTGGGAATCCGACACGCCTCAGGAATCACAGGCGTGAGGTACACAACCACAAGCGGCAGCCATTCCCCCAACGCGAGTATCAGAAACCCCATGACGGGCAGCCTGACCAAGTCCCTCCGCGAGCGCCGCAACACCTGCCACTCCGCGCGCGTCAGCACGCCCGCGCCCGGATCCTCCTTGGACACGCCGTGCCCCTGTGCAGACAACTTCGCACGCAGCGCCTTCGCGTGCTTGAGCGTCTGCCTGGTGTGCGAGATGCCGCTCTTGTAAAACGCAATGTACGCTTTTCCACAACCAAGCAGATACGAGGCGTAGTTCTGGCCCTCCTTGCGCTCCGGAACAGACAGTTCGGGCGGGTGTGTAAACGGCGGGGGATTCAGTTTCTCGCTGGGCGGAGCGGCGACGGGTGCGGCGCGAGACGAGTGCTGCTGCGGAGGAGCAGCGCGCGAAGCAGGCGCGGCCGCTGATGCTGATGCAGCAGTGCGGCTCTTGGGCGCCCCAGCCAACCTCCCACCAGCGTGCTGTACACTGCCCGCCCGTGACTTCGCCGCCGCCGCCGCTGTTGTCGTAGACGCGTACCGCACCGCCTGCCCTCCTCTTCCTTCCCACCTCTTGTCTCCTCCCACACGCACGCTCATCCCCCTCCCCACCAGATTATTATGCACATAGCGACACTGCAACTGCGCGCGCGCGAATCCACCACAAGACCTCACCGGCAGGACGAACGGGGGGAGGCACGGCCGGGGCTTCATCCTCATACAATCGTCTCAGGAAAATATCCGCGCCTCAAGTATTCGAAGAGTAACTCGAGGTAAAAGGAACGGAAGTGCGGTGAGTGAGTGCAGTTGCGATCACAAGGAAACTACAAAAAGAAAAAAGAGAGAGTGACACTGGTAAGGTACGTAGGTATAGTAATCGGCAGTAAGTGACGTCTCGATTTCGCGAACTTGGGTCGGGAAAACGACACGAACGACGTATGTACGCACGGCATCCCTGCCAGCGATCTAGCCCGCGGGAATCCGCCCGCGGCGGCCAGCACGCCGTCCACCTGCTGTCATCCATCGCACTGGACTTTCGCGCTTCACGTACGTCACGGCGCTAGACCGCGTCCAGTAAAGCAAAAAAGCAGGCAACCTCGCTCACTACATACATACATACGCACTACATATTCAGCCCACTCCACTCGCAGCAATGCGTACAAATGCGCTCACGCTTGATTCACAATGACAATGACAATGACAATTGCAATGACGCCGGCAAGCACGCCACTTCCCACAACGTTCTCTCCAATTGCATTTCTGCTTCCACTTCTACTTGTGCTTTGCTCCAGCATCCATTCGAATCCGCCTACACGGGACTTATGATCTATCTATCTGCATACCTACACGCATCCAAGCTATAAAAAGTTCGCTGAAGAAAAGACACGAAGAAGAAATACATACACACATACATACATGCATGTGTAGCGAGCAGACATGACTTTGGAAGCAAAAACAAAACGCCGTGGACATGCATGACCCCCCAAAAAAGAAACCAGAGCTTTGCTCTAAAGAAAAACGACCTTGACAAACGCCTTGCAGAGAAGAATATGCAGGCCGTCACAGCAGGGATGCTGAAAACCCATTAAGGGGCGGAGGAGTTTGAGCAAACGCTCGCTCAAAGACTCCGGGCTATAACGGCGGAAACTATGTTAGAGTAGCAAGGACTTTTGTAGATGGGCCACAGCAAACGGGAAGGTCTGGGGAAGGATTGGTCAGGCTTAGGGGCGTGAGGCTTGAGCAAGCTGCAGAATGCTTCGAGGCGGACTACCACTGTCGGACAGGCTGACCAGGCCACAAGGTAAGCGGCGAGCAAGACCTCCGCTATCGCAATGCAATAACATTACACTTCCAACCCCAGGACGCGTGAATCGTTACTCAGCAGACAAGGCATTCAGCGCTGATACTTGGCCAACTGCGCCATGATCTCGTTCATATCAGGAGCACCCGCTGGCTGCTGTGTCGGCGGCTGGACAGATGGGGCAGAAGCTTGGGATTGGTCTCCGAGCATGGCGGCAAGAGCCGAGTATTGAGCTTGGCCGACCTGGGGCAGGTGCGATTGAGCGGGGGTGCTGAAGCCAGGCGTGTGGGTAGGGCTAGAGCCAGACACTTGGGCGAGGAGGCGCGCAAGATCGGTGTTGATGGCAGGCGCAGGCTGTGAGTTCTGGGCAACATTGTTCTGCTGGGACATGGCACCGAGCAGCTGGGTGATAGTATTTGGATCAAGCGAGCCGATGATGTTGCTGATGTTGGGCTGAGCCGCCGGTGCAGCCTGGAATGGATTTGCAGTGGGTGGGGGATATTGCGGCATAGGTGGATTATATCCATAGGCAGGTGCGGGCGGTTGGGCTGCTTGAGCTGTCTGCTTTGCGTTGTTGATTAGCATAGCGGCCGTGATCAGATCCAGATCGGCATATTCTACGAAGGTTAGCAAGTGGACAGACGAATGGAAGTGTACAACTAACCATTGAACTGAATGTTGCCGGCACCGCCACGTCGATCAAAGACCTGAACGTTGACTTTCCCCTTGGTGAGCGATCCTGTGTCAAGTCTTACGATAGCCAGGACGCCTTCGATGATCTGTCTCCGTACAACTGCTGCTTCGGGCAGGCGAGGGCTCATTATGAGAACGTTGATACGGAGATTCTGCTGGCGGAATGTATCTTCGACGTATCGAACGAAGTCACTGTCTGAGTTAGCATCAGATGCCTAGGGGCGATAATCAGAGTACGTACCGAGGAATCGATTCATTCAGGACAAGCACCTGGATATCAGGTACGTCGTGAGGCGCTCTTCGCGGCAAAGCCAAGTCATCATCAGGATCGCGCCTTGGTGATGGACTCCTATATCGTCGTGGTGGCGTTCGAGATCGGCTGCGATAGCGACCGTCATACCTGTCACGACTCCTATCCCTCGATCGCATACCTCGCGATGGGCCACGGGGAGAGGGAGAGCGCATTGGCCGGTAATCATCCCGGTCGCGAAAGCGCCTGTCACGATCCCTCGGCGACATTGAGTTCTGAGGCCCGCCGTATCTGCCATCTCGCGCAGGACCTGTGCCGCCCCTGTTGTAGTCAGGAGATCTGGAACGCCGTCGAACACCGTTGTTGGCTGATGGTTCAGCTTTCTTTGTGTTCCGCTGCGGCTTTGATATTTCCAAGTCTGATGCCATCAGTCCGAATCCACATTATGGGCTTCCGATACTTACGCATCTTCCTGCCACGCACTGCCTGGCCCTGCTCTGTGTCCAATGCCCGTCGGCACGATTCAGAATCCAAGAACTGGACGAAGCCATATGCCTGTTTGATCGAGATCTGCGCAAGTCTGCCATGGCGATAGAATCGGTGGAAGATATCGCGCTTGGTGACCTTCTCGGTGGGGAGATTGCCTGAGAGTGTTAGATGACGGGTTTCATAAGTCACTGCAATGCTCACCAATGAACAAACGGGAGCCCATGGGAAATTGGTCCCACTGCCCTTCAGTGACGAACTTCCTCTCCTGATCCAGAAATGCCTCATACAGCCGATTGGTCTCCGGCCCCCATCTTATATCCTCATCGTCGCCCGGTGACGAGCTTCTCTGAAGCTGCGCCTGGCCAGTGCCCGGCGCAAGAGACATGTGCGCACCCCCTGCTGATGCTTGCTGACCACCTGCACCCGTTATCTGCGGTTGCCCGCTGCGCTGCTGTGTGTTAGAGGGCATCTGGCTACCGGGATGATACGATCTGATATCATCGCTGGGGTCATAATTGGGGTGCGTGACAGGCTTCTCCTGGGCGGGTGGTCGAGGAGGGAGATTGGATGCCGGCTGTGGCAACGAGGCTGAGGCGGAGGCGCTGCCTTGAGCAGACTGAGCAGGCAACTGAGAGGCATAATTGCCAGATGGCGCATGATTTGCAGAAGGCGTCAAAGAGTCCAACAAGGCTTGCACGTCAACGGTGCTGTTGCTAGCAGCAGCGGCCTCAGTCTGATAGTGAGCACCAGGGGCAGACTGGACGGGAGCCGGCTGGGCGGGAAACGCATTGTTATGAGCAAGTGGGTGCGCAGGGTGGTTCTGAGTATGCGCGTCATGAGTGGCTGTGTGGTGCGGTGCAGCATAGTTCTGGATTGAGGATGTATCTTGCGACTGCGTACCCACTGCGCCGTATGCGCTTGAAGGCCCTCCCATCGGCGCGCCACTCCCCGCGGACTGCGCTCCCACATCTTGGAAGCCCGACATGTGCGACTGATCGGCGTACTGCGACGCAGTGCTCGCAGGGAGGTTCAGCGTGTGCGACGCCGCGGACGGATACTGGGGCGCGGGTGTGGCATGCTGGGAGTTGTAGGCAGACTCAGCAAAGACGGGGTCCATCTGCTTGTCAAGACTCAGGATGGGGATGTTTGCGGGCGAGGGCAGCTGTTGCGGGCGCGGCGACTCGGGCGTCAGTTGCTGGTGACGAATGTGCTCTGCTTGCTGAGGCGGACTGTATGTCATGTAGGCGATAGCGCGCAGAGCCGCAGCAGCTTGGGACAAACACGGGATTGGATTGTATGGGATGGGGTGGTCAACTCAAGGGGCACACACAGACACTGGGCGCAAATGGCCGGGCAGTGCTGGCAGTCGTGCGCAGTGCAGAAATTGCCGCGAAGGGCTCGAGGTGCTTACTGAGTGAAGCTGCTATAGAGGTGGGGCTGGAGGATGCTAGAGGTGCAGAGATAAGGTCAGGGCAGCAGTGGCAGTCGCGGTCTCGGTCAGAGGCAGGGAGAAGGCGACGGGCGCGCTGCAGTCATATGGAACAGCAAGAGCGAGGGTGGATGCAGCAAAGCGCGATGCAGCAGCTGTTCTGTTCGGGAGGCACGGAGTGGGGATGACAACCATGGGCTTGCGCACGTCTTATTTGGTACGGCTTTTCCTCGAGGCTCGAACTCGTAGACCCTAGAGTAACGTGACGCGCTAGTGGCTTGCGCATGGAGCTCTGTCGCAAACGTGAGATCACCATGACCAACGAAGATGCGACTCCTCCGTTGTCGCCCTGCCTTTTTCGCATTTCTCGCCGGCGCGAGGGGGCCACATTCTATACAACTCCGCTGGTCCTCAGTCCGAGGTGGCAGCGGCAGTGGCAGTGGCAGGAATCCCGACGAGGAAGAGCTGCAGCAGGCGCGGGCCTGGCTTGCAGCGCTGCATGCAGATGTGATACCTCTCAAGACGATCGGCGAATTGAGCTTCAGTAGGTCGTCCGGCCCGGGCGGGCAGAACGTGAACAAGTGAGACCGATCACGTCCCGAAACAATAACGGCGCGCTATACTGAACATGTGCACAAGAGTAAATTCTAAAGCTACTTTGAGAGTGCCCCTCGGTGCGCTCCTGAACCATGTCCCCACAGCCCTCCACGATGAGCTTCGCCGCTCGCGCTACGTGGGGGCAAAATCGAACGATATTGTAGTCCAGGCCGACGACAGTCGGAAGCAGAACGACAATGCCCATGCCTGTTACAAGCGTCTTTTTGATGCCATAGTCGAAGCGGGGCGCATTGCTGTCCCAAATGAAACTACCGCGGAACAGATGCGCCATGTCAAAAATTTGTGCGTAGCCGACTGATCGCAACGCGCACAGCTCAGCAGCTGACTGCGCCGCAGACAAAAAGCCGACAACGAGCGCCGACTCAAGAATAAGAAGCAGCAAAGCGCCAAGAAGAGCTCTAGAAGAAGCCGTGGAGAGGATTGATGAAGCCAGTGGAAATAATCACCCCAAAGAGGTAGTGCGGTTTCGGCTCGTCGGTAGTACTGTAGGACTCTCCTTTGCACAGCTGACGTGGTCAGAACTCTAGCAGAGAATTTGTCGTGACCCACGATGTTGCTCAAGTAGGTGGCAGCAGCGGTGAAGCTGTGGCTTGCGGTCCGATCACTCAACTAGGGGAACGGTATGCAGGGTGTGCTTTAGTGTGCCGAGTCTTCTGACCCTCTTCATGTTTCTAGAGCGGCTCTGAGCCCCTGCAGTTCCCCATTCGCAGACCACGTTTTGATACTCAATGTCAATAACGCGATTGCTTCAGCTCTTTTCCCTTCCTGCACTAGTGATCTGGCTAGGTTGGCAACCTTGTCTCCGTCAGTGCCGCCCAGTGTCTTCAGATATTTGCGGAGCGTCGACCTGATCGCCTTCTGTAATGCCGGGTCAACATCCGAGGATAGTTGCTGGATAGCCAGTAATTGGCGTACAGCGACCTCCGCCAGCCGCGCGGCTTCACTGGGATAAGTGTCGATAGCTGAGCTAATCGCGTCAAACGCATCTCCAAGCACAACAGGAAAGTCTGGACTGCTAGGGTGTTGGCCGAACAATTGCATGCGGAAGCTGCAGATGGCATTCTCCACTGCCTGGGGGTGCGTTTGCTGCAGGTATTCCAGCACGTGCTGCAGGATGCGCGGAATACATGCCAATTGGTCGAACTCGGCAAACATACTAAAGAACTTCTCGACGACCTTGGGCCTGTTCTGGAATTGCTTCATGGCCGAGTCGAAGATGGCTAGCGGAATAGCTCCCGTTAGGATGGGCGCAGACGCCAGGTTCTGCAGAGCCACCTCATCCACACCGTCGTCCTGCTTGAGACTTGGATTGATGTCCTCAGCTGTCACTTCTGGAAGGGCAATCATGTCGGTGTCCTCATCGTCTTGCTGTTTCTTGGTGCGATCGATGTCCAGCCCCAGGATCTTCCTTCGTCCAGCAATCTTGCCCACGTAGATGGTCTCCAGCTTGGCATAGTCGAGCCAAATCTCTTCCGAGCTCTTGCAGAACCTCAATCCTCGCTGCATGTAGCTGCGCGCGTTGGTAATGTCTGCCTGGGCGTCCATAAAGTAGTTGGCGGCCAGTGTCCACAGCTCAGGCTTTGTGGGGTGGAGACGGACCACCGAGGTGAAGATGTCGCCCAAGCGCCTGTAAGCCTTGTCTCTGCGCGCGAAGTCTATGTAGTGCAGCCATAGTGTCAGGTCTCCCGAAAACTTTTTGGTGGCGCGGTTGTAGAGAAAGTAGATGCTGCGCTGCCCAGCGCCCTTGTGTCGAATCCCCAATCGCTTTACTCGTTTCTGGCGGAGGGCGTCGATGTTCTTCTCGAACTCGATGTAGCGCATGTAGTCGCTGGGGTGGGAGCCTCTGGCGTTGATTATGTGCTCGAAGTCTGAGCGCTTCTTGGCTATTGTCTTGATCTCTTCCTGGCAGGCGTTAGCAAATGCGCACGGCGTGCACATGTAGATGCTCACTCTTGTGAAGATTTTCTTGCGCTCGAGCTCATTCAGCTCCGTCGCGCTCTGCTCCAGGTAAAAGCGCGCCTTGTCACTGGGGCCAGCCATGTTTGCGGTGTTGTCGTTCGGTATGCAGCAACGACGGTTCGTAAAATAAAAAGTTCCGGGAAGCTCAAGAGACCCATTGGACGCCCCACCAGCCAATCATGCTGTCTTGGCTGCCGCTGCGAGCCGTGAACCCTGACCTCACCGACGCGACTTCAGGAGACCGTCGCGTGTTCGCATCGGCGTCTTTGTGCATCGCCTGCTTTCGTTCCTTTCCTTCGTTTCTTGCTTGGGGTCGCACCAGTGCTCCCAATTGACTTCTGATGGCGCCCAAATTCAGAGACGGCGAAACAGTCGCATCTGTGGGTGCTCTCTGCACCTCCGCAGCTCTCCGCAAGCTGACAGTAGGCAGTTTAATGGAAAATGGGTATCATACACGCACACAGCAATGGCATATAGTATGTCTCCTACATGTTATACAAGTGAATTCCACTGACTTGCTACAGCTGCCTTTGTCGGTGCCCTCGTCGTTGGAATGTACAATCACCCCTCCATTACCATGTCTTGACCAAGACTGAGCATACACAGGTGGCTTCACTACCACAAAATCGTTCAGAATGAAATAGCTGTCAGTAAATTCCGTCTGTGATGGTTGAGTCTGTACCAACATCAAGCGCAGGGCTATCCAGAGGAATGGTTTCCCTCCGTGTCTGCCACCATCGGCGACCGCTACCCGGAGCGATCCGTTTTCATGCTCTTCATTGCCCTCACATCTGGTCAGTCTTCGACAGCAACCCTCAAGTTGTAAGCTTACCACGATCAGGTCCTCGATTCGCACTCGTCGGTCTCTGGTACGTCCTGACGCGCCGACCAAACTCGACTCTCCCCAAATTCGTTGCCGGCGTTGGAATTTTCCGAACATTGACCTGCGGCGGCTGGACATATGTCACGTCGACCGATGACCATGATTGGCACGACATCTTCATGATCTCATACCTGGTGGCTACCCTGCCGTGGACCATTGGCTGCTTTGCTCTGAGCCCCCGCAACCCGACTGCGCTCAAGTACAGGAAGCTTTTTGCCGGGTCTTTCTTCGCGACTCTTGTGCCGTTGATCTACTTCTTCATCAGGCACAAGGTCCACCGCATTCCTGGAGGTAAGACAGCATCTTTTCTGAAGTCGTACTGTCACTGACATTCCAAAGCCTACACCATTTATGCCTTCTTCGAATGGTCGCTTGTTCTGCTCGATGTAGCATTCGACGCAGTCACAATGATCGAGTTTGCGAACTTCGAGATTGTTGTGAAGGATGTCCGAGGTGTATCTCGCGGGTACGTTCCACGGCTCCCACTATAGATAGACGGTCCGCACGAATGCAAATGTTCCACGATCACGTTCTGATTCTTTGTGTCATTTAGTGCTGGCAACCAAGCCGTCTCCGACGCTGTCCTCGAGAAACAGTATGTCCACCGAGTCCTATCATATGCTCAAATCTGATTGTCGTGTAGGAAGGACAAGGAGCTTGGCACCGTCTTCTCTGGAGCCTTTACATGGGCCGGCCTTTTCGACGCCGCTGCTGATGTCTACACTGGAGTATGTTTGAGACGCAATTCTTAGGAGACACAATGCTGACAGTCGCAGTTCGTCTTCTGGTCAATGCTAACAGCTCTCGGAGTGTGCGTCTGGTGTAAGTTGCTCCGTCCAGAATTGTCATCCTCTCTCTAATTCTCAAGACTTCCCACTCTGGCACATGGGCATATCTGGCTACGAAGTCATGGTCATGTGCACCATCTCTCCCTTCTTGCTCTGCGTGCGATCGCTGCGCTTCCTCATTGTCCGTCACGTCCGCATCTGCCACCTCTTGTCGCTCTCTGGACTGCTTTCTTTCCTTGCCAAGTCACCCGAGAACCGCCTTTTTTCGGCAGGTTTCGGTGTGTGGATGGCCTGTTTGTCTTGGGCTGCCACTTTCTACGGAGAGAGATCGCAACCTCATCGCCTGGAAGCGCGCATCTCCGCGTTCTCTCTCGGTCTGATTGCGTCCAGCGTAGCCAAGTTCGCTTTCTACACAAACAATCCCATTTGGCCGATCATGCATGAGGCGAACGGCGGCTGGAACAAGACCGGTCTTGCTGTTGCTGTTGTTGCTATCCTGAGGTCAACAAGATCGACTGCCAGCTCTGGCGCTGACATCCCGGCCCCTGGCCCCACTAAAGGCTCGTCCACCCTGTCGGCGTTTGGTATTGCTGGTCTGTTCTTTGCTATGCATTCCTTGCTATCGGATTCTAGTACCATGATTTCTTGGGTCTGGGAAGGCTACCCCGTTCGTGGCCCGCTTGCCGTTCCCCATGGCGCGGTCACGCTTCTTGCCATGGGACTGGGTCTCTTCATTGGTCTGTTCGCACCAAATCTTTCCCGTTCGTGGGCATTCTACGGCGTAGGTTCCATTGGAGCTGCTGTTCTCACAACTTCCAAGCACTGGACTGGATACTACGGAGCACTGGTCACGGCTGTCTACACCATGGCCGTAGCCCCTGCTCTCGTCTCTCAGGCTGCTCGTCACTCTCCTGCTAAGACCTTTGGTCTTGGCTTCTTGGTTTACAACTTCATGGTGCTGTTCCACGTCTGGGTTGTAGCCTATGCGTTTGTTCCCGGTGGTCCTCTTGTTCGTGAGCACACGGACTGGGTCATGACTGCTAAGATGCTTCTGATAGGTGCTGGTGTTTTCAGTGTCTCTGCTCAACCAGCTGCTCTGAAGAGCTACAAGGGCAAGCCCACCGTCACTGCTGCCGCCAGTAGGCAGCGATCGTACTACCTCTACGTTCTCGGCTTCCTTGAGGTGCTCGCCATTGCAACTGCATACCTTCGTTTCCCATCCTACGACTACACACCCTATCATCCCGAGACCAAGTCTATTACTGCTGGTATCTGGACGATTCACTTCTCTCTCGACAACGACATGTGGTCTTCAGAATACCGCATGCGCGATCTGATCAAGGAACTCGAGGTCGATGTCATTGGTCTTCTGGAATCCGATCTCCAGCGCATCATCATGGGTAACCGCGATACAACCCAGTTCCTCGCCGAAGACCTTGGCATGTACGTCGACTTCGGCCCTGGACCCAACAAGCACACATGGGGCTCAGCTCTGCTCTCCAAGTTCCCCATCGTGAACTCCACACATCACCTCTTGCCCTCTCCCGTCGGCGAATTAGCTCCAGCAATCGAAGCAACCATCGACGCATACGGCACGCTCGTCGATGTCTTCGTCTTCCACTCCGGCCAGGAAGAAGACCCCGAGGACCGCAGACTGCAGAGCGAATACCTCGCCGAGCGCATGAAAGCCACGCCTCGCCCGGCGATCCTGCTTTCATACCTAGTCATCAAGCCAGGCGAAGGCAACTACAACACGTACGTCGGCGAGAAGAGCGGCATGAAGGACATCGACCCGAGCGACTGGGACAGATGGTGCGAGTACATCCTCTACAAGGGCCTGAAGCGCACGGGCTACGCTCGCGTGTCGCGACACACCATCACGGACACAGAACTCCAGGTAAGCCGTCCCATTATCGAGTAAAAAGACATTGAACGTGTTGGCTAACGCAACAGTCAGGTCGGCAAGTTCGTCGTCGACCAGCCCGAGAACGGCAACGACCTCATCCCCGAGGGCCAGGTCGCACCTGGCTTGCGCTTCCCGGACCTCTTCAAGGGCGAGGGCGTCAGGGGCCACCGGTACCACGTCTTCAACGAGCCGAGGTACTACGCTTAGATGGCGGTAGTGATGTAGCTCGTGTGACCCGAGCTTCAGCCACAGACCCAGGGTGGAGGGACGTAGTATACTGTACCATATGCCAGCGATCTATTCATTAGAACATAATTTGGTCTACCGGGTACATTTGAGTATGCATTTACTCAAGTAGGTGCAGACGCACAGCTGAATAGAGACTTTACGTACCTCATCTCCTTCTTTGTAAAGCCTGCACTCTTTTGTGCAGCCATCGCTCTGATTCCCATCCCATCGGACCCGTCCCCAACCCACACACCAACACCACAGCCAAATCCGCCACAAAAGCCCCAAACCAAACAAACCCCCAACCCCCCATATACACCCTCACCCGCTCACCTTTCCCACCACGAGAAACCAGCACGCAGTCTAACCCCCTTCTCAACCCCTCCTCAACTCGACCTCGACCTCGACCTCGAAAACCGGCAGACCCGGCATCATCATCACCGTTCCTAGCTCAGCCTTTTCTTTCTCAAGCACACAATTTGTTTAGCGAACCAGGGGAAGCAGGGGAAGCAGGAAGCAGCGCTAGTGATGCTCGTGCGAGAAACGTCGTCCCCCCCCCCCCCAACACACAATCATGCATGAGTACACATCTACCCACACTGGGCAGCCAAGATTCCACTCACCGGCGCGCATGCAGGATTCGCTTGTCTTCTCTGGGGCACGGAGCGGGGAAGGGAAGGGAGGGCGGTGCGATGGGGTGGGGTGGATGCTTTGAGATGAGGTGTGTCTGAGGAGGTGGGTATGGGTAGTGCTGCTGTGGTGTTGGATTTTGGGGGTACGATAGGTAGGGAATGAGGTTTCTTGGTACTGGTGAGGTGAGATGAGATGGGGGGACTGGGCGGGGCGGAGGGGGTTTATGGGTGGGGGAGCGGAGGGGAGTGTAGTGTGGCGTGGTGTAGTGTAGTGTGGTGTAGTGTACAGTAGTGTAGTGTAGTGTAGTGTAGGGCTGGTTAAAAGGTAGGTCTGTTCGGTGGATTGTGAGGGGAGGCTGCAGGGGAATGCCTAGACGTGTGAGACGCGGGTGCTGCGTGTATGAGATGTGCGATGCCTTCCTGAGGCTGGCGTGGGCTTTGCTTGGAGTTTTTCGAATTGGTTTCTGAAGTGTCCTACTAACCGTGTAGCTTAGTCTTCTCACACATCCTTTTCTTTGTTTTCAGCATCACCTTGCACTCGCCTCGCTCGGGGCGGTTTGTTCATTCGTCTCAATTCGTGCGTCTATACTATACTGTCTTATCTATAGTACAGTCCGGATTCCAGGGCTGTAGCCACGACAACAAACAAAAAAAAAGAGTCCGTGTAGACTCACAAAAATAGTACGCCGGTAGCATGCAATTATGTGAACTTTTTTCCCTCCCTCACATAATTCCCATAAAACCCCTTATTCGGGGGGCGAGTTTTCAACGCCCTGTGAGTGGCCGGGCCTGCAGCTGTCCACTCCCTCTCTCTTCCTCGTACTCTCATCCAAAAAGCGTCGCTTGTTCATTTGTACACTCGCTTCCAGTCATTCCCAGCCAGACCTCGTTCCTCTACGATAAGGCAAAGGGAAACGCTCACTTGGCAACAGCAGCGCTCAGCACCTGGGTGCGGAAGAAGCCGCCCTTTGTGCGCTCGATGACTTGCTGGTAGACGCTCTGCGGCGGGTGGTTCATGACGACGGTGCCGGCCTGGTAGTCGATCTTGGCGTCGACGCGCGTGTCGCGGATCAGGTTGACGATCCACTTCTCGCCTTCGTCTTGCGAGAGGCCGAGGCGGGTGGAGAGGTCCCTATTGGGCGCATATTAGTATGGATTTGAAGAAAATGGGGGGAGATATGGTTCTCGACGTACTTGATGTCGATCCGCTGGTGGATCTTGCAGTAGCTCTCCGAGATGAGATGCCTGGCGGCATCCACAAATGTATCAGCGGCACCCAGCAGGAAGAAGTCGTTCTTGAGGATCTCCTCGGTCTCGCCGAGCTTCTTCTGGGCCTCCTCGAAGTCAAAGTCGATGTAGAGGGCCTGGATGAAGTCGGTGACGGGGTCGGTGTACTCGTACCCCTCCTGGCGCACAATGCGGATCAGGTCCTTGAGCTGGCGCTGGTACTGGTTGGAGTTGCGGGCGCGGCTGCGGCCGGTGATGACGGCGGCGGCGAGGTAGCGCAGGATCCACGGGCACGAGGTCTGGATGGTGTTGATGTAGGCGGGCGAGAAGAACATGTCGGTGAGCGACTCGCGGGCGGGCTCGTGGTTGAAGAGGGGAAACAGCGACCAGTGGATCAGCCAGGTGCGGTGCTGCAGCTGGGCGAGAGGGTTGTTGAACAGGCGTGTGTCGATCTGCTCCTTGATCTTGTTGATCTCCTCGATCGCGCTGTCCCAGTTGACGGACAGGATCTCGCAGGCGAGCTTGCCCCAGGTGGCCTCGCGCTCCTTGTCGTTGTCGGTGGTCTGCGGCGGCTGTTAGTCTCTGGGGTGGGGACAAAGGCAAAGGGCTGGGGACACAACGCACCAGCACGCGGAAGCGGTACAGCAGCTCAGCAGCGTGGGGGTAGACGCCGCAGCTGTACTGGAACTGGCCGAACTCGTACAGGCGGTTGACGTCGTCGAGGGTGACGCCGTGGCTCTCCTTGAGGTACTGCAGGTTCTGCGCCTTGTCGGAGCGCAGGTTGGTGACGACGTTCTCGTCGTCCAGCAGCTCGGAGATCTTGGCCGTCGCGGCCTCGAGCTCGTCGCGCTTGCTCAGCACCTGCTCGCGCTTGGCGGTGAACTCGGCGGGCATCTCGCTCAGCCCGTGCACGTCCTGGTACAGCTGGCCCACGAAGTCGGTCATGTTGGTCGGCGACAGCAGGGCGAGCAGGAGCTTGCGCTGCTCGGGCGTCTGCTCCTCGTTCTCGTCCGACGAGAAGTTGAGCAGCGGGAACAGCAGGTGGCGGTCGAGGTTGGGCATCAGCTTCGGCAGCAGGCTGTACTGCTCGGCGACGGAGCCGCTTGTCGCTGCGGCGGCCATGATGGGCAGGTTGCGCTTCGCGGGGGGTCCGGGGGCTGCGAGGGCGGAAGGGGTGCGAATGCCTGGGCAAGTCGAGTGACGAAGACGCGGCGTCGTTGTGGGCGGCGGCGGTGGTGGGGTGCGCGGGCCTTGAGAAATCCGAAAAATGACTGTGCGTAGCGAGCACCCCTGCAACGCTAGTTTTGGTGTTGGAGTTCCGCAACCACCGCCAGAGCAGCGCACCGCATCGCAGCCCAGCACAGCACATCCCAGCACCAATGTCGCGGATACAGCCCTTCAGGCCGCTCCTGCGCGCCTTCGCCGCCCCGAGGCCCTTCTTCAGCGCCCGCTACAGCACCGCTGTCCCCTCGGCAGCGCCCAACAGCCAGCGCGCCGCCGACCTGGCCAGCGTCGAAGCCGTGACCGAGTCGGACAGCGCGCAGCCGGGCGCCGCAGACCCATTGCGCCCCCAGCACAGCGCGCCCTCCAAGTCCAAGAACCTCAAGACCGCTGCCGCACCACAGACGGCCAAAACCGTGCCCTTCGCACCCGCCACACAGCCCCAGATCCCGCTCGATCCCCCACGGTACCACGTCGCCCGCTCCGCCAACAAGAACCTGCCCGTCTACCAGGACTACAAGCGCGGCGGCAACCTGCACCTTACTTCTGTGCGCAAGATCAGCGGCGACCTGCACGCCCTGCGCGACGAGCTGAGGACCTATCTTTCCAAGAAGGACGGCGACGTCACCATCAACTCGCTGACACAGCAGGTTGTTGTCAAGGGGCATCACAGGGAGCAGATCAACGAGTTCTTGAAGGCGAGGGGGATGTAAAGCCGCTGTGGCAATTGCAGTGGGAAAAAAAGGCAGATTGGATTGGGCATCATGCGCGAGCATTGGAGCGTGAGAGGGACGCTTCGAGGCAGAGAAAAGACGGAGCTTTGTTGTATTATACCTATGTACAAGAGCATGTTTGGCCAGCATCACATGGGGGGCCATGAAAGGCGTTGTATAAAGACCATCACATAAGTTGTTTGGAGTTCAAGCAGACCAGGAGCACATGATTACGTTGATCAGATGCATATACTTCATTCTCTTGCAATCTAGGTGCCGCGCCCGACAAGCTCCAAACCACCCGTTCATCCGCACAAACGTCCGGCAGGCAGAAACACCACGGACAAAAAGAAGGGAAGTTTTCATGGTGACGCAAAGGTGGAAAGAAAGAAGATAGGGAAAGAAGAGACAACGGCATTGCAACAACATGCTTGCCCGACACACATTCACTTTCCCATCCTACCCTCGTAGCCCTCTTATGCACCCTGTCTGCCGTTCACAAGCTCACGCATTATGGAACCTCACACGAGCTCGACTCAGATGTCAAATCTGCGAAGCATCAGAATTAGCTGCAGTCCACTCATCTTCATTACGGGCTGAAATGTTGCTTATACGGTCACTCTTCCTGCTCGACGCCCTGTTTCCAATAACATCCTTCAGGGGGCGCACATCCAGGTATCGAGCGGGAACAGACAATTATTCCATAACCCTGACGGCTTGTTATTCATGCTGCGTCAAAGACGGATCGCGCCGGACCCTGGTTCGGGTTGGAGATGACCAAACAGCCTTACCGACCATCGCAGATTCGTCTGAGAGTCGAGCCGATGGCAACGGGAGGAAGGCGCTGTACTCAGCCGCATTGCTTGGTATAACGCTCTCGCTGACACCCGAACTGACTTGCGTAAGGAGCGTCGATACGCTCCACGACGAGAAGGTTCCGTCGGTGTAAGTGCTTGCGGATGGGCTGAGTGTTGGCATAAGAGGTGCAGCATATCCGCCACCAGTGCTGCTGCTATGGATGGCAGTGCTACCAAGCCCAAAAGACGTGGGTATTGCGTCGGAGAGGGTGCTGGTGTTTTCTAGAGGTGGAGAGGGCGACGATTCTGGCGGTACCAAAGTCACTACCGATGAGGGTCCAACTTCAGTTGAGATTTCTGTCACCGTCGAAGTCCACCATCCAGTGCTGGTTGGTCTTATTGTGAATTCGGGTGGCCAGGGGAACAGCCACGACGAAAACGTACTCGTCTCTGTTGAGCTCGTAAGAGACACAAATGTGATGGAGCCTGAGGTCAATGTGATGGTTGGTAAAGTCATAGTGTCTGTTGGTGTAGCGACTGTGTCAGTCGAAATAGTCATCGTCTCGGTAAGGGTATCGGTGGGTGTATCTGTTGATAAAGTGATCGTACCGGTCGGTACAGTGAGTGTGTCGGATGGAGTGTTACTATCGACTGGCGTATCAGTTGGTAAAGTGACCGTGATCGTCGAGATGGTGATCGTGTCTGTCAAAAGGGTGACTGTCTCGGTTACTGTATCGGTTGGCGTATCGGTTGGTGTGTCTGTTGGTATAGTGTCTGTGATGGTTGTGGGTATGATAATCGTGTCGGTCGGCGTATCGGCTGGTAAGGTGATTACCGAAGTGACTGTAATGGTGGATACAGTAATCGTGTCACTTGGCGTAGTGAGCGTGTCACTCGCTTCAATGCTTGTGTCGCTCAGGGTGGGAATCGTACTTGTCTCGGTAAAGGAGGTTGTAGAATCAGGGGTGAGCGTAAAAATGAGCGTGGTGGACCCAAAGTCCCATGTTTCAGTAGTGATGGCCGTCGGTATTGGGAACTCGGTTGGTAAATCTGATGAGGTGATCGGCTCGGTGACTGTCACGGTAACTCCAAATTCGGTTGATGTAGTGAATGTAGTGGCCGTGTCCGTTGGTGCCGTTGTATCAGTCAGATCCGAACTCGTCAGGTTGAAGCTCCAGCTACTCGCCGATGGAATGGGTATGTTATAGCCGCTCGAGGTCACAGTAGAAGGGGGGGTAAAAGTGGCTAAGGGGGGAGCAGTCCCAGTGCCAAGGACTAAGCTCACGCTCGAGCTGTTGCCATACGGTGGCGTGACAGATGGCACCTCTGAAGGAGCACCATTAGACGGCGTAATTCCAGTGGATAGAACCGCGGTACTAGATAGTGATGAAGTAATCTGGGGTCCCTTTGTGGAGCTCGAGGTGTCGATTGGGAAGCTCGTTGCTGTGCCGTCAGTATCAGTGTTACTGAAGATGCTGGATGGTGGAGGGTGAGTGCAGTGGATCGTGCCATGGTTGATGGAGCTGCAAGTTCTTGAGGTAGTGGCGAACAACTCGGTACTTGTGGTGACGGGTACAGAGGGTGCCGGAACAGTGACCGTGACCGTAATGACGACGGGAGTGGGGGCGGCAGTCGAGTTCCACAGCCCGGAGGATATCGAGATACCGCCGCTAGCAATGCCTGTCGAGAGCGGCATGCCACTTGTAACCAATGTGCCGGTCCCAAGTAATGATGATGTTGGGGGAGGAAAGTCATCAAAGCTGCTGCTAGGGCCGGGTGGAGAGTACGGAGGTGGAGGTGCATAGCTTTGGCGCGGGTGAAGGAGTGGCAAGCGCACTACTAAATCGTTAGATATCATGAGTCTGTCTGCTACCGGATAGATCGGATGCCTGGGACGAGCCATACTCGTGCTGACTTACCTGGTGCACGCCGGGCAGTGGCTGCCACAGTGAGAAGGGCGGTGGACACAAAATTGGTCAGCTTCATTTTGAGAGATGATCCAGGTGTCTGGGATCTAAATGAGTGTCAATTAGAAAGATGAATCGTCGTGAAGTATGCAACACGCTGGCAGGTATATCATCAGCTCTCGAAAGGCAGCTACTTATACAGCCAGCTCCTGACCGCTGCAGCCATTGCTTCCACGATATTGCCTAGAACTGCCGCAGCTTGTGCAGTTGTCTGTCAAATCTATACACAAGATCACAACACGGAAATCAAATCTCGATCATAGCGCACAATGATCTCAATCCACGGATTCCTGCCGTTGATTGCCAAAGCAGCTGATGTTTTGCCTTCGATCGCGTGGGACAGTACAATCCCCATATTGAACTAGGTGATTTTTGTCTGGGAACACGCTACACTCCCTCCAGTAACGACACAGGGAAGGGGACGGGATTGTTCATGAGATGTTTGACAAGCCATCGATAACCAAGAACGGTGTTTGTTTGGGTAGCACGGCCCTTGGAAGATTTTCGTCTGTCTGCGTTGCGGATTGAGACCTGCTTCCCCGGTCGTGCAGTGAGTAAAAGAAGAAAACTTGGACGGGGTTGAACGACACTTTAAAGTCGGTAACCAGACCCGTCACAGTTCCAACCGGCATGAGTGGATATCCGAAGTTGAACGTCAAGCGTAGTTGCAAGCGGGTTGTAGGATGTCGTGCAGATGGAGCGTGCTTCGTACTCATCGTGACAGACGCCTTTCAGACACATGACTATTCAGTCGACAGAGTGCTATCGTGTGCACTAAGCTCTACTCGCAGCCAAGGGGCAGGTGGATTGCTGACATGTCTAGTTGACGCGCACGGGTACTGCTCTCACCCAAGCCAAGGATGGTCTGTTTGGGGGCGGCCATCGCAACAGGCTTGTTGATGCACATGCGGGACTTGATCAGGGTCGAGCCAGCTCAGGCCAGCGGGCGGCAAAAAGGAACGACCCGCTAGCCTGTGCTTTCAATAATCCACTGACAAGAACATTGCCTGCAGCCTTCGCTACGCAGTATGCGAGAATGTCGGTGTATGTGGGCTGCCGTCGGGAGCCGGCCAGCCGTGGGCGATCATTCTCCCCTCGTCGAACAAGGCTTGCGGCGAAGCTGCAGTGCACAATGCAGGTACTAGAAACATCAGCTGTCTTCGGCAGGTAGCATGTTGCACGGCTGAAAGCGATAGGATGAAAGGCACCCCACAGTATTAGCCTCGCCAACTACCAGACTTGTCAACACAGTACACGGTGGCTGGAGTGAGGCCCGATACTTTTGACGCAGGAGTCTACGGTTCGGGATGGCTCCGCCGTTGTTACTCTGCAGACGCTTCCGGCGCGCCCAGGAGAGAAGGAAAGGTGTGAGGCATTAGCTAAAGCTCAACAAAGCCTATCTTGCGAAACAGGTAGGATCGCGGCTATCACGTGCAGCCTCGTCTTGAGATTCCAAGGATCCGCATGCTCTCGACAGCCCTGAGAGATTAATTCATTTGGATGGCACAACAATGTGTGACTGCATTCTTGGTGTAGATTGGCAACTGCGGTCTGGTCTGGTCTGTGGGCCGTTCCACATATCCAACGGTCCGTACGGGAGCGATTGCAGCTTGTACCGCTTGCTTATTGGATATATTCACGGGCGATCATGTATTGCAAGGCTGCGAGCGCAATGTAGGGTCAGAATGAGGGGATGTGAGGAGCACCACACTCGCTGATCGGGTTCCAAGGGAGATAGTATGACTGTCACAGGATCGATCCGACTCCGACCCGTGGACGGCTAACCATCGGCACAAACCGCGCATGCACGGGAAGCCGTTACACCAACAAACACGAATGCCTATGACAGAGGCGCCACATCCATGGTCCAGCCCCAACTAATCATGCATAAATTCTATTCTTGATGTTAGCTACCCTGGCGCGACTGAGACAGACGATCGCTAGGCAGAGGATTTACATTTGGGTAGAAAAGCTTCAGAGTGATTCTCTGTTCGTCAAACATAGGATTACATATTGACGGGAGAGGAAGGAGAGATTTGGTAAGCAGAAAAGCTGCTGCTCGAATTATTATTATGTATCTACACACCTCGAATGGAGAGGGGAGATGCTCCTCCAGGGCAACCTAAAAGCGCCAGTGGAGAAGACCGCGGTATATTATTTTTTACCGCGCCAAAACGCCGTGTAATATTCATGACTTTCGTAACTGCAACAACGCAAAGGGGGTATCGCTCGAATCCATCGGAAAAAATGTATGTGAACTAGAACGATACCCAACGCATGCAAAAAGCGCCAGGAACTGTGAACACGAGCGAGTGCATGCCGCACGTGCACGCGACGAATGAAGGATGACTAATCCCAATTGACAAAGCTTGAGCCATCTACGAGCTGCTCGTTGTTGCTCTGCTCATCGCCGGGCTGTGCAAAGTCTGTCGACTGGAAGTCAAAGAAAGCGCCGTAGCCTTCGTTACCAGGTGTAAGGAAGGACTCGGTGTTAAAAAGGCCTGATGAGATAGGTGCACAGGAGTCGGCAACACTCTCCGATTTTACGTTGGAGTGAGGCAGGCTAAGAGTCATGTTGCTACCTGCCTTCAAGGCCTTAGGGGAGTAGTTGGGGTTGTATGTGTACGTTGGAGTGAAAGGTTGTGCGAGATGCTCACTACCGTTCATGAATACAGCGGTGCGAGGGTCATTAGGGTCAAGGATCGACCCGACGAACTGCTGCGACTCAGCAGGCAACGCCATCGAAAGAGGGTTGGGGCCGCTGAGCATCTGCGACCCGAAAGCGTAGTTCATTGGGTTGAAGGTGGAAGCAGGGGCCTCGTTGTCTGCCTGGAGCTGTGGGGTTCGCTGACCTGACATGGGTGAAGCCCCGTCGGTAAGCGCCGGCGATGTAGGTTGTTGCGCGAAAGAGGATCCGCGAGACAAGGCAGGGCGAGGCTGATCATCGGCACCCGCTTGCGCTGGCAACGACAGTCTGCGTGCCTCCTGAGATGTCTGAGCACCGTGCTGCATAGAGGGATCCATAGGGACGGCAATGGAAGCCGCGCGCCCATGCGATGGTCTCTGAGGAATGTGATATGGCGAGGCACGAACACCCTGTGATTGAGGGGCCTGTTGCGGCTGAGTGAAGTTCTGTTGCATTTGCTGGTTGAACTGCTGGGGTGGTACCATGGTTGGGTTCAACCAATTGTTCTGACCGAATGCGGCATTATTCTGCTGTGGAAGCTGGTTGCCGTAGGACCCAGCGATTGAGGGGTTCTGGTTCTGGTACTGAGACATGAACATGTTCCTTACCCCATGCTGAGTGGCGATATAGTCGTGCAGCTTTTTGTTGAAGATAACAGAACTAGTGTGCAAGTGGGCGTTCAGCCTCTGATATTGAGTGGGGAGGTCGTCGTCTTCTTCTTCATACATCTCTTCGTTGATGACATCTTGCTCAGTGACTCGCAAGGCGCGGCCAGTGCGCTTCTTGTGAATCTCAGATGCTCTTCGCGCGGATTCAATGCGCGCCTCTAGGCTGCGGTCGCTGCGACGGGAGGCAGCAATGTAGGCACTACCAGCAGTCAGCAACGGCACGACACGATATGAGAGTACAAACATACCGCTCTTGGTTCTCCTCATGGGTACGCTCTGTCTTGACCGGGCGGGCCGCAGAGAAGGATCGTCTTTCAGCAGGCATGATAAGGGTACAATGTCTTCAATACGAGATCGATGTGGCGAAAGCTCGGGTAGCTGTGAGACCAGCAATCTCAGTATGGCAGGCAGTTACTTTGCAGCCAACCAGAACTATCCGGCGAATAGACAAAAATGCAACGATTGACACGCAACCACAACGACAATAATTGCCGAGAAGGGTCGAAAGTGCAATGTCAAAAGGAAAGGGACGAAGCTCAAGGAGGGGAAAGTGGCGGATATCCTGGCAAGGTGCGGGCTGAGCACACGGGAACAGGGACAGATGTTTGGCCGATTGGTAGATAGAACGGAGCTAAGATCCTGCGTGTTAGGACCACCAAAAGTGACTACGGGTACCAAGCTCGGATAGGCGAGCAGTCAATTGCGGAAGCAGCGGAAGTAAACCTAACAGGTTTAAGGGTCGTGCAGGGTGGGCGTCTGTTCCTGGAGCTGGAGATCGAAGTTACGGTGCGTAGGTTGCGATGGTCACGATCGATGCGGACGGAAGACGAGCCGATCAGATCGAATCTTGGAAACTCCGACAAATGGTCCGAATAGAATACCCTGGATGAATAATCTGGATAGACGTTTGCTCTGGAAGACTGATCGTGTGTGTACCTGGCAGTACCGCAGACGATTGCTTCCGGAAGGATGAGTAGTCGAGGGAGTGCGTGCGATGCACGTGGGTGGGGTGACAGGAAGGTGCGAACGAAGGACGTTCGCAACTCACTGGTCTGGCGTAGACAAAAGATAGAAGGCCTAAAGGGTGCCTGGAGGTATCGTTTTCTCGAAAGTGAACTGGGTAGAATTCCTGAATTTCAACCTGAGGGAGTGGGCATTGATAAAGACTGCTGCTGCGATGACCCAGTGCCATCCAACCAGCAGGGGCGCGAGTGTTTCCGGCGCCAGTCCGCCGCTTGGACTGGTTAGGTTTGCAGGTCGGCGGCGAGAGTGGAGAAGGCAGGGTGGGGCACGCCTCGGCCATTTCTCCCCAGCAACAGGACAGGACGTGCATGGGTAGGTATTTGGTACTGGGTCAGACAGCTCACCAGTGACCACGCACTCGCTGGCTACACTGGCGATCGGAGCACGCTAGGATCTTGTAGCACCTTCCCCACGATAACCGTGAGAAAGAGCTTTCGGCGACTGACGTCGCAGCGAATCACGCTGAACAACGGAGCACGCATCCCGCCACTGAGATGACAAAAGTGACAGCTCTGGGCGTGTTGATCACCAGTTCACAGCCCCAGCCGAGTAGCATACGGCAGTTATTCCCAGGAGGCTTCAGGTCTTTCAGCACGCATGCGCGCAAGCTGCTGCGATGCGGTGCCTTGTGGGTGCTTTGCTGCAAATTAGTCACATGCGGACATGGGACCACAGGTCACAGTCTGATGGCCATACAAAAAGATCCGAAACACATCCCCACGCACGCAAAGTGGGCTTGAAATTACACGGATTGCGGTCTAGAGTGCCTATCGTTCGCCATTAGCGCGAGCGCTTCCGAGACGGGTGCAGAGTGCCCTGTTTAGCGAACGGAACTGCAACTGCCCACACACCTAATGTGGGGTAAAACTGGCTATTGTGACCGCACTCTGTCGTAGACAGCCGCTGCAAGGAAACGGAAACTCGGGCTCAGTATCGTGAAGCCTGCAACTTTGCGTGGACTACGGCCATTGTCATGCAGCAAAATTGACAGCCCCTCCACCTAGTTTGATCGAAAGGCAGGGGAGGGCCCATTCAGAGATCGATTGCAGATAGGCGAGGGCGATATAGGTTAGCTCCGATCAGATCGAACTTCTCCCTTCAAACCATCCCACAAGCTTGCAGGCTTTTCAGCGATCTGATCAGGGCGACTTTACGCGGTTTGCAGCCATTGGTTGCATCGCGCCTTCCGCCCTTGTGAAGCCTTGCCCTCGGACGTCTTTATCGCCCGTGTGCAACCAGACGGCACATCTGAACCGCATGCTAAATCCAGGGGCCACTATTCGCTTTCCTGATGGGGAACACAGCACGCTTCGTACTCGTACTGGGCTATGACATACTCCTACCGTTCGATCGTACTTGGTACGTGGCGGGCACTATGTTTGAATAGCCTGCTCTCAAATATAATAGCGTCTCAGCGCATTGCCCAAGACCTACGTCACTCATGGGAAAAGTATGCGTTTGGGATTCGTACCTGTGCGCGTCCCGTCTGCCGACACGCCAGATCGCTGGGCCCCAAAACCCCCCAGCCGCAGGGATTTGCAAGAGACAATCCCTCCTCAGCGCGATGGAGCTAAGATCTGGGACCACGTCAGATTGATCCATCCCGCTGTGGACCTTGATTGATGCCCTTTGTCGCCGGCAATCAAAAAGGCAGATCTATGAAAGTAATCATGGGAGACGCGGCAGCTCCTTCCGTAGCCTCAGGATTCGATAGTCACAAGTTCGAGGCCCTACGTCACTGCGAGGCTGCCTGGGGAGGTGCGTTAGGCTTGCGGGACGCCTCATTTTGCTTGTTTCAACAAACATCAGTAGCAAAGCCAAAATCCTGTGCCTACAGCCTCGCCCAACAACAACTGCGACAGAGATGCTTTACTATCTTGGGTCTGTCAGAACCGATTGTGCAAAGCTTCCTCTTGATTGGTCGTGAGCCTTGCATCATCATTACTACGCACGTCTCGAAAGGTGCAAGCGATTGCTCGGATGTGAATCCCTCCTGTGACAGAGCTTCATTCACGATCAACTTTACACCGTTAAAGGATCATACCACACATGCATCTCTTTACATCATGCTTACCAACGAAGCTAACGTAGGGTTATTGGTTGAAGGCCCGGAACTCACGTTGTGGACAGCCACACTTGAAAGGGTAAAGACTGAAACTGACTTTCTAGCCTCGATCTTAGCTGCAGGATCGCGCAGATGCTTGTGGCCACTGTACATCGGCCCTCAGGGAGAGATCTTGGTGAGCACACCTCTCTTGGAAGTACTGCTTTATGGGGGGTTCGATCCTTAATGACTGACAGTAGTTGTTGAGCATCGGCGAGCTCACCTGCGCGTAATAATTCAAGTTGTAGCCGGAGGCTGCTGTAAGTCATCAGTTCGACAGACTGACTGCTGCTTGGCTCTGCTCGTTGCACAATGTGGCAGAAGAACACCACCACAGCAGCTTCTTGGAGGAAATTCCAATCTCCAGGCCCACACAACCTACACAGCTCCGCGGCTCACTCCCGTTTACCCGGGGCTACACGCTAGATCTCATCCGCCGCGCCAATTATTGTGACGTTCTCCGACACACTGTGCAGGCAGGCTCTAAAACCCCCTCATGCAGCCTATCTGCCATGTCCTTGCTTGCTCGTGCATGACAAACGAAAACAGACGAATCCCGCAGTGCCTGCTAACAGCGTGGTCCGGAAAGGTTGAGTAACAATGGCTGCTCCGAGCCACCACTAAGGCCATCGATCGACATGGCGAGATCCACAAGGGCATCTACAGCCTGGTTCAGCCGTTTTCTAACTATGAGATGTAAATGTTGCGCGGGTCGCATAACGTTCGACGCCTCCAGAGAATATGGCAAGTTTCTCTCCACCTCCGATGCAGCCACCCGTCCAACCAAGTGCCTCAAACCTCACGAGGACCTTATCTATCGATCGAAACATCGCCGAGTGAACATGCCACGAACTCTCGAGCTGAATCTCGACTTGCAGATATACGCAGGATCTATTCCGACTGGTCACCAAAATCTCGGAAAGTTCATCTCGCAATGAGCGTTTGATGCTTACAGGTGCGGTTCTGCAGAACCGTCCATGCCACAGCATGCGCCACTCAGATCTCTTTATCGTGGAGAAGCTGACCATGGCGTTCCCATTGGGGTTTTCAGACCCATCACCCTTTACTTCTCGCTTAGATATGAAGCTTCATGACAAGACCAGGGATTATTGGGTGGATAAGTTCGTTCACAATGTGCGATTGTACTTGGCTTTTCGTGCATATCCTCTGGCGTCCTCTCAATGCATCTCAATGTTATCGCGCTTTCACCATGTGAAAGCTGGTACGCATTCTGATCTTCACACCGCAGAAGAGCCTACGATAAAGACGCGTGTTGCGGGTGTTCTCGTAACGAGATGCAACGAGACAAAGAAGCAGACGGTCTTAGTCTTGCTAGCTTAATCACACAACAACAATGAAGTCGTGAAACTCAAAGCACACCTTCACCTAGCATTTATGAAGATCAGGCATACCGCTACAACCATGGTACGCTGCTGCAGTGCGCGGCATGGGGCTCGATATGGAATGTGTTCAAGATTGCAGTCGCGAGTAGGCATAAACAGCGGATCATCAGAGTCGGACAAGGCTATATCTGGTAGTGCAGTGATTGTGTTGAACGCAATCGCACCACTATCACCTTTTGAAAGCACCTCTCATCGGTGAGCTTCTCTGGCTCGCATTGGGTTGGCCTTTTGGGCGGTGCCATGGTTGATGAAGGCATATTGCTCTTTCCTGCGTGACAGTTTGACGGCCACGTAATGTGGATTCTTGCAGTGCAGTCCGCAAAGAGGGGACTTCGCTAGAAGGCCAGACAGAAGGTTGTTGAAGTGTCCTTTTGTTGGGCATGCTTCAAAGCCTAAATTATCTATGGGCCCGGTGGATTTAGATACCAGGCTGCAGTCCAGACCGTCAAGACTGTCCGCATATCTCAATATGCTCGCATGCTAAAGAAATTAACGCCTAATGCTTCGTTTCCAGATGATCAACTCGAACCCAAACCCGTCCCACCTAGCTGATTAGACGCATAGTAACTTCGACCGTAGCAAATGTACCAGCACTGACCGGCATAGCCCTCAACAAAGTCGGCCCAATACCCTTCCAGAAGCCTCTCGCACCCTCCTGCGCCCACACCTTCGCAAAGCAATCCCGCATGCTCTTGTACTTCTGATCCGCGCCGAACCCGTCGCTCTGCATCTTGCTCTTGACCACATCAAACGGATAGCTGCTAATCCACAACATCTCTCCAGCGAGACCTCCGTAGGCAGCGACCTTCAGCGTCGAAATATCTTCACGCTTGATATTGTTGCGTTTCGCATCTTGGTTCATCAAGTACTCAAACGTCGTAAACCACACACCGTACGCCTGCGCCTCTCGCAGAAACGTCACCGCCGTGCCGCGATACACCCCGCCAAGCACACCCTGGTGCGCGCTGAGCTTCTTCACACAGTCAATGGGCCCATTGTACAGGCGGGCCGCACCGCTGGGCTGTGTCTGCAGCCTGATACGGATGTGCTCGATGGGCGAGGAGAGAACCGTATTGGCGACACCAGCGAACGCACCAGCGGCATAGTACTGCGCGTACGACAGCGCGGGGTTGCCTTTCTTCGCCGTGTTCTGGGCCTCGAAGTAGCGCTTTGCGAAGTTGAACCCGCCGAACTGGACAGACACGCATGCGCCGATGCCAATGAGCGGGGTCAGCGTGCCTTTGTAGAACGCAAGCGCGCCTTCGTTCTTGTAGATGCTTGTTGCTGCGTTCAGGGCGCCAGAGTATTGCGACGTCGTTTGTAACCGCACCTTGACGATGTCGAACGGCTGGCCCAGCAGCACTTGTGCTACCCCTCCCACGGCTCCCGCGAAGAGGTCTTTTGCGACCCGCCCGGACCCGGAGTCTGGGTGCTCGATCTCTTTTTCTACTTGTGAAACCATTTTGGATTTTTGGTGTCTTGTGCTCGACTTCGAGATGCCCTCCGGTATCGCTCCCTGATGCCCGGCTCTTATCAATAGCGCACGTGCCAATGGGGTGTCCTCAGTGTTCTGTGTCTCTTGGAGGTCGCAATTGAGAGCACGAATTTGGACTGGATTGATTCCTTCGAAGTACTATGAAGGATTTTGCAAGAAGAGAGAACCCGTGATGTCGCAAATGTTGTCGCGACGCGATGAGCGGGAAACTATCAAAGTTCACCAATGAGCGATTGCGTGCTTGACGCACAGACGCTATTGACGCCGACGGAAAGACGTTGTATGCCTCGATGGGGCTTGAGTTTCCTGAGCTGGCCTTGTCTTGCCGCGCGAATTTCATCTTCACTTTGAGACATTGTGATGCGGTTGCTTTCATGTTTTGCTGCTGGACAAGTAAACACTTATAGATGTCTCATAATAGAGGCTAATTAAACTTCTCCCACCATTAGGTTTTGGTATTGTATTATGCGTCGACGATTCGAGTTGTATTACGGTCTTAGTATTAATTCACATCATCAATCTTGTTCATACGTCGGGTATGTCACTTCAGATAGTGTACCTGAAGCGGGGGCTGTCATCGCCCATCTCCGCGACCTCTTCGTCACTTTTGCCCTCAATCAGGTAATCCTCCTCGCCCCGCTCTCGTCGCGAATTCAGCATTCGCAGATACGCCCACAGAATTGCGTAAGACGCAATCGCAAAGGCAACCATGGCCATAGTGACTGCGTGACCTTTGATGAAACGAGGTCCTTCCTTTGGAGGATACAGCTAGCAACCGTCAGTGCGTGCGTTTCTCAGCATGAGCGACAACTTACAAAGGAGGACATAATGCCTGCACAATTAGCAATGGACAGCTGCAGCCCAGTGGCACTTGTGCGCTTCCCGTATCTCGGGAGGTTTGTTGGCAGCCACGCAAGTGGCAATCCTACGCACACGTAGAGGCCCATAGCAACCAGGAAGCATCCTGCATAGTGCGTCGCCGAGCTGCTTGGGCTGATCAGCATGGCATATCCGACGATGCTGATCACTCCCAGCAGAATGCTGTAGAGAGCGCGTTGCTGTTGCTTATCTGAGTAGTAAGCAACAATCAGATAGGTGATGGCGCCCAGAGCATAGCAAGGAATTGTGAGGACCTGCACTGTTGCGCTCGATGCCTTGGGCATGATGGCGCGGATGATAGTAGGCAGGAACGTAGAGAAACCGTAAAGCATCGTATCAGCTCCAAACTGGGCAAAGCAAAACAACCACACCTTCCAGTCTTTGAAGCACTTGCTGACGTCGTCCCAGTGGAACTCGGCCGCCCTCTTCGTATATCCGGTCTGACGTGTGAGACGGGCAGCCGCAAATGCCTTCTCTTTATCACTGAGGAAGTATGCAGTTGATGGCTCGTCGGGCAGGATCCAGAGGGTTGCAATGCCAAGGACGAAGGTAGGGATTCCCTCCAGAATCATGATCCACCGCCAGCCGCGCTGGCCAGCAATGCCGTCCATGTGACCGATCGCGTACGCCAGAAGGCCACCGAAAGCTCCTGCGAGTGCGGCAGAGACGAAAAGGTACCCGATGCGCAGCGCAAGTTCGCGCTTGGTGTAGAAGAATGTTAAATAGATTGCCATGCCAGGGAACAGTCCGCCCTCCACAGCACCGAGGAGCAGACGACATGCGATCAAACCGCCATAGCTCTGGACGATACCCGTCAAGGTTGCGATGATGCCCCAGGCAACGGTTATGAATGCAATCCAGCGGGATGGCCTCAGCTTCTTCAAAACTAGATTGCTGGGAATTTCCGACAGAATGTAGGTGACGAAGAGAATCGACACCGCTGTCTGGAATTGGGTTGAGCTCATGCCCAGGTCTTCCTCGAGCCCATAAAGACGGGCGTTGCCAATGTTTACTCTGATGAGCTTATGTCAGTAAATGGTGTGGTCAAGACGTTGGTCTCAAAGCTGCAGACAGAAGCTCCGATCGCGGACTCTAGAACTCACCTGTCGAGAAAGCTGAGCAAATACAGCAGCATGACCACAGGGATGATGAAAAGGTCCAGCTTGCGCACAAGCTTGGTCTCGAAGAGCGGATCGACTTCCTCCAGCTGTCTCTCAATTTCATCACTTTTCGACGACTGAGGGACGTGAGGGTCCCTCCCATCGTATTGTTTCTCCTCGTCGCTCATCCTATTGGTGAACGGGTCGAGCTGCAGGAAATTTGGTTGACAGACGAATCGGCACAACGTCAAAATTTTGACAAGGTCTTATGTCTGCTACAGCGAACGAGAAACTCGCTCAGGATAGGAAGAAGTGGCGAGTCCAGGACGGCAGATGTACCGGTATTTCTTTCAGAAGCACATCTTGAAACCGAAGGTAGGAACCGTCATGGTCACGTACCTTCTGTTGCCACGAGCAGACAATCTTCCTCTTAAATCTGCGGATTCAGACAGACCCCACCAGCGGGGCTGGACCAATGAAGACGGGCGCTAGCCGCTTTTGGTATGACGTTCTCATCTTTTCTGATAGCATAGCGCCAGACAGAACGATAACCACTGATGAGATAAATGTGCTTACGCCAAGATGAGTGGTGTTGCCATTGCCTGAAGTTGCAGAAGAGAGGGGTGGCACCAAAAGAGAGGATTCGCTGCTATTGATGTGGAGCACTTCAAAATCGAGAAAGTAACACTTGCGTTTCTTCGAACATCAACGTGGGCCCAATCTGTTTCGTCCCCCTCAGCCAAAGTTACGATTTTCGTTCGAAATGCAGAGCGACATAGATGATTGATAATGCCGAAGCGCAGACCGACATCGCAGTGCTACGTTGCACACGATATCCTCCGAACATCGCCGCGTGCTACTCCAGTGCATCTCATGGTGCTCGTGCTCTCCGCGGCCTTTTCAAGTATTTGGAAGGGATCAGCATGGAGAATGCCCGTCTCAAGATTTCGTTACTTATGGGGGTGACCAGGATGACTTTGGTCACCTCTCCGCAGCGATCCCTACCAGATTTCTCCTTCAAATCTTGGGCTGATGTGATATTGCCAGCCTCTTAGAGTAGGCACCACAACAGGCCAAATCAGGATTGTGGGTGCCAAAACTTTGGGCCGGCTGCATCCACCAGATGGGAGGCCACATATCCAGAGCTCGCATGCTCCCAATCCAGAGGCATCACAATGCCACTATAGATGTCGACATCTGCCGAAGGATCGATGGGCCAGATCAACTCGTCTCTTGGGATTTCGATTTCCACAGACGGATCGTACTCAACTGATGACGTCTCTGATGGCGCTTTCAGTGTTGATCGAGCAACTGCACGCAAGTCTTTCGCTATAGCCTTGCCCGATGCCCAAATAGAGCCCATGGCACTCAGAAATCCTATACCGAGCTTCACACGATCACGTCCAATGGACAGGGCGTGGTCTTCAAGTAGGTTGTTGCAAGCCGATATCTGAGCGGTTGCGATCCGTGCAGTAATAGCCATACTGAAGACGTTGTGTTTCTCGATGGTGCATGGGATGGCGAGCAACTTGGTCTGGATCTCTGCCGCTTTCAAGGCGCGTGAAGTGTGTGCATGTCGCGAGACTGACTCTGGTATTGTAAAAAGCGCCGGTGGACTGAAAGATGTCGTGGAAAGCTCTGCTTTGTTGGATGCCAGTGAAGACAAGGGTCTGTGCATCGTCATAAGCACGCTCCTATAATTAGTTACTGTTCGTGTAGTTTCAATCGCCCTGCAATTGACATACATTGCACCAATCATGTGAGCCATGAACATGACTTCATCCACTGTTCCGTCCTTTTGCAATGGATCTCTCTTCGTCACCGGCAGTTGAGAGCGCCAGAGAGCTATTTTCATGTCTACAGTATCGAGGAAATCCTTATCAAACCGAGGTTTGTGGGCGAATTGCCTCATAACTTGGAGTGATTAGTACGGCTTTCAGCGAAGGACAGTCTACGTACGATAAGCGATGGTCCTGCAAATGTCATGCAGATACGCGATGGAAGAATATACCACCTCAACATCTGCAAATTCTCGGTCTTGCATCTCTTGATAGGTAGCAGGTGTTGGTATTCGCTGGGTTATCAGCAGGGTTTGAGCAAGTAGCCACTTAACTTACACCGGATATATAATACTCGTCGTCGCAAGGTAGATAGACGTCGCTAGGCATATCGGCTAGCTGGTACACAGGCGTACTCATGACTATCGCAAAGTGTTGGTCTGATATCGCAAGCATATACCAAGTTCTTCTCCACGATTCTTCCAATACGGGGTTTCCCTCGCCCCACAAATGAGCGAAGTCTGTCTTGTGCATATCCAGCTCCAAAGCGATCAAGATTGCCAGGTCTAGAGTCTCTCGTGATTCTGAACGCAGTTCTTGGTGATGCTGTGCAATCGCGAAGAGCATGACAGCTTGGACATTGAAAGGTGTACGCGGTAGATCTGGCGAGCTGATAGCCTCACGGGCTGCATGATAGTATGGCTCTGAAGGGCACCAAGAAGCGTAAAGAGACCCGATCCATTCGAGCACCAGGGATAATTCGCTCATCCCGTGGTTCTCGTGCATCTTCCGTAGCAGGAAAAACTGATGTGGGAGAACGATTGGGAAAGCCGGCCAGAAATACTCGTAATACAGCTCCAATAAGCGATCGTCGTTGATTTGAAAAGACAAGGCTCCTGAGGAAGAAGAAGGGTTTCGGCTGTGTAGCTGTAGGCGACCTAACGAAGGCATACTCGAAGATGCGCCATAGAGTATATCGTCATCCTGGGAAGACGACATAGGGGAAGTCTGCAGACTGCTCTCATCCGCGGAAGTAACCTCTTTCCCTTTTTGCCTGGATTGCTCAGCCTCCCGCTGCAGCTTCAATCGCCTCCGTGCGAGGGCTTCTTTGTTGAGACCCCCTCTCCGAGACTTTTGATAAATGCATTCTTTCCCGTCACGTCTGCATCTGTTGCAGATCGGTTGGTTCGAGTCGCATTTGACGTGCCTGCTGCGACACTGAACGCAGGCCAACATCACACGCTCGATGCGCTTGAGGTCAGTTTGTGTATCCATCTTGATCTCCACGCAAATAAATATGTTGCTTGTGGAACAGTGATTGTCGAATATGCTTATCAATGAGAAGACCGAGGCTTGTATGTCCTCAAGCTGTGCTTAAGCATTATGTACGTGATGTCAGATTCATACGGCAGGAGGTTAGAACGAGGCTGATCAGTACAACCGCGGTAAGTAAGGACGCATCCTTTACGCCTTGCGGGGCTAAGTCTAAGGGTCGTTGGGAAGGAGGAACCGCACGCTAACCAGATCTGAACGCCGTTTATCGCTTATGTGCTGCCGTCCCGCCTTTATGTGTCGTCGCTGGCTACCCCAGTGATGCTGACTGTGCCAAGCAGATGCGTATTTAGATCTGTCGCACATTCAGACGCATGATTGGCTGCATTTTTTCGGCTAATGCAATCACCACGGGATGTGAACTTCACTACTTCGAGACTTGCCGCAGCATTAGATTCACCTGCATCATCGTAATACTTCTTCTCTCTTTGTTAAGTAATCAGAACAGTCATTTCTGGACCTCATTCAAGCAGGCAGAATTTAAATGCATGGTTTTATTGCTGTGACAATCGTTCCGGTGGTCACGTAGGTAAGCCCGGTAAACTGGTGAGATTGTCCATCTTGCCGTAGCAGTCCTATATCATGCTACGCCTTTAGACGTCCAAACTTTCACCACCATTCTTCTTCGTCTTAGGCACAATCTTCAATGAGAAGTCGACGTGAGCAACGCCCTGATGTATACTGCTGGTGCTGACAATGTCGATATCACCGCAAACATACTTCTCGACATTGTGCTCCGTCAAGCCTCCACTGACCTCAACCAAGAAGGCTTTCCTATCCCCAGTGCCTCTCCCCCATTTCTCCTTCAGCTGCGCAGCCGCAACCTTGACACCCTCAGGCGTGAAGTTGTCCAGCATGACGATGTCAGCGCCAGCAGCAATTGCCTCATCTGCTTCTTCAAAGCTCTGACACTCGACTTCTATCTTGGTGGCAAAGCCACCTGCAGATTTCGCGGCCCGTACCGCGTTAGTAATGCTCCCTGCAGCCACGATGTGGTTGTCCTTAAGCATGGTCATGTGAGACAGGTCGACGCGGTGAGCGTCTACCCCACCAACGAGCATGCCATACTTCTCGACCAATCGAAAGCCGGGTGTGGTCTTACGTGTACCAGCAAGAATGTTCTGATAGCCGGCTTTCCGTAAAAGGGTAAGAAGACGATTAGATTTGGTTGCAATCCCCGAGCAGCGCGCAAGTGTATTGAGCGCCACACGCTCTCCGAGAAGCAGATTGCGAACTGGCCCACGGACTGTGGCACAGTGAGTGATCTTCTCACCGACTGTCTCGCCTTCCCTAACATGCCACTCGACTCTGCATCAGATTAGCCTATTGCGGTTCCATGTTGCGAACAGAGCCACCCACGTGCAGTCCAATTGCTTGAAGACCTCATCGAAGAATGGCACGCCAGCAACAATGCCCTGCAGTCATCAGTATATGATCGTGAGAGCATGAGGGTGTCGCTGACCTCACTCTTGCCCAACAATTTAGCCTCTGATTGCTCTTCGCCAACAACGAAGCCTCCATAGTCGAAGCTCGGTGTGTCCTCTTCGAGCCATTCCGACACGTACCGCTTGTACGTCAAGGGTAGCAGATGCGCAACAGTGCCGTGCGCCGGGGCTCCTTCAACTTTTGCCATCGTGAAGAGAGCGTTCTGAGATCGAGCAAAGCTTGTGGAAATAAAGATTGCAGATGCTCAGACTGCGAGAGGCCTCGCAAACGGTTGACGAGCTCTTTGCGTCTTCGGTACTGCCCCGCCAATCATCGGGCGTGTTCGGAACGCCGCTAGCTTACCAACGTTGCGGCTATTGCACCTCTTCCTTTCTTCCACCTTCAAACTGGACTGACCTAATTTGGAAGCATTCGCCCTATTTGTAAGGAGCCCGAGTATCATCTTCAAAACTTCCCCCGCGCAAGAGATTGCCAGCACCAGACGGAATACTACATGGCTCAGTTTCCCACAATTGCCTGCTGACAAACCTCATTGAGCACCAGGAAGAGGCTTGCAGGGCGAGAAAGCAGATGACGAATTGATCGAAGTCACGTTATTGCCCTATATATGACACTCTGTCTAAACACTGCACAGGGGATCTGCAAAATCAACACCACTTCCCATGAACATCAATAGAGCACCGCCTGCCTCCGGGGCAAGCAAACTTACTCTTGACCTTCTGCAGCACAATACCGTAGAAGCAGAGTGTGTCGCACGTAAACAGCCTCAAATCCTTCTAGAAACCTTCCAGATATCTTTCGACATCGAACTCGCTCTCCGGGTGGTCTCCTTTGTATCTCCCGACAAGCTGACACCTCTCCATCCTAACAACGCACAAGTCTTCCTGAAACTCAGGCGGAAAGCTTGCCAATTCAACCCTTGGTACATCACACTCGTTGTGGTAATAAAAGAATGTCAATCAGCAACCGGCGCACTGGAGCATCCTTCTCGGTACCTTTGTAGATTATCTCCACCATGTCACGGTTTATGACCCACTCGTGGTCCCTCCAGAAGAGGAGGTAGATACTTTGCCGGAGCGCCTGAACAGTGCGGTTCTTTGCCGAGATATCTTCTAGTTTGTTGCAGAGCACATACAATTCGGCGAGCCAATACTGCTGTTCCCGTATGCTCTGTGAGGTAACGGTAACAGGAGCCAAGGCGATCTCTTTCAAGTGAAGGAGATGGAGGTAGAGGTGCAACGTCATCTTGTCACAATTTAGCAGCTGAATACCTTGCCTTTCGGGGTTGTTGTAGAAGTATCGCAAGGAGAATTCAGAGCGTGCGGTCGAGACGTCGCGATGGACGATGAAAACGTTGCTGGAATCGTGTTCGTCACGGGCACCGATGCGGATATGGAGCAGCTCACGAAAACTGCTCAAGTCCAGATATTGACAGCCTGGGAAGGTTTCATTCTTCCACTTACCTCACACATTCCGAATAGGGAATCAATATGGGTGGCGCTTCTGCCATAGTGTCTTTGGGTCGTGATAAGAAAGCTGCAACAGATAGCCCCGCGGATGTTCCCACGGGAAACTAGTAGAGGTGATGTTGGATGATGGAATCGATATGGCGAACGGCTATAGATACAGCCTTTGATACCATGAGCCTCATTCTAGCTCAGACAGCAAGTGAGACCCACAACAGCCTGCTGTCCAAGAACAAAAAAGAAGAAAGAAAATAAGACCGGCCTAAACACAACTCAATTTGAATCAAGTCCGACACCGCAACAATCGAGTCTGAGTGTCATGCAAACCAAGCTGACACCATAACCCCCCCCCCCCTTTCAACCCCACCACTCTCCATGTCCACCCAGAAACGGCCATCCACACCCACAACCCACCCACTGGCGTACATCAGGTCTCCTTAGCGCAATCCATCATCAGCGGGACCTTCAGACACAAAGCCACTGCCAGACCCCCAAAGCCACCCGCTGAGCCAAGCCACTCTCCCCCTCGTTGTCCTTACCAAGCATTACTTTCAGACATACTACCATCCATCCATGGCAAAGGAAGTGAAGAGAAAAGCTAATTGGCACTGACAACAGCCCAGCGCAGTTCCCGTCAGGGCGTGTAACACACCCATCTCTCCTCACAGCCAAAGCACACACGAGCTTCGCCAAACACCCCAACGGTACGCAGATATTACAATCATGGTATCATTCTACTTAACTCAACCAGCTCTAGCTACAAGGGGGCTCAACCCGACTAAACTCCTCTCTTACAGGGGGGTCCAATCTCCAGGGTCCCAAAGCCCCGGTCAGCCCCCTATCACGCAGTCACACAGATAGGTTTACTCCTTGCACTCAAATCTTTTCCTCCAGCCTAGCCGTCATCCCCTTAACCGAACTCCTCTTCTCGCTCTCCCACTGCAGCTCATGCAGCGCGCGCTCGGCATTCGTCGCCAAGGCACGCGCCTGCCTGTTCAGCAACTCGTCGACCACTTGCTGAACGGCGCCGCTCGCGTCCGTGGTGCCATTGAACAGCAGCGTCTGCAGCTCCGCTTTTGTCGACGAGGCCAGCTGGTCCTCCAGCGCCTTGACAGCCTTGATTCCGAGATCTGCAATCGCCTTATCCAGCTTCTGTTGGTCCTCGTCGAGCTTCGCCTTCTTGGCTGCGTAGGCGCGCTCTGCTGCGCCCGCGGCATCGGCGTTGCGCTTCTCGGCTTTGCTCTTCTCGCGGCGGGCTCGCGCGGCGAGATAGGCGGCTGAGTGGCCCAGTGCCTTGCCGTCTTTGGTCAGTGGCTGGGTGACGTTCAGAGGCGGGGCGGTGAAGAACAGCACGCGGCCCTTGTCGTCGGTTTGGAACTGCTCGCGGATGTCCTGCGGGATGCTCGCGTTGGCGTGGTCGTTCAAGGTGTACACCTCGACTGGCGGTGGAGCCTTGTAGCCTGGAGGTGGTTGCGCATAGGGCTGCTGGTACCCTGGAGCAGGCCGTGGCGTCTGATACTGCTGCATCGGCGCTGCTGGCTGTGGAGTGAAAGGGACGTGGGGTGTGATGGGTTGGTAAGGAGGCGCCTGCGGCGGTTGTTGATGCACGTGCGGCGCAGGAGACTGTGAGGCGTGGTAGTGGCCGGGATGTGAAGGTGTGTATGCAGCGGACATGTGGTGATGCTGGGGTGTGGGTGCAGGCATTGGTGTTGGCACCGGTGCCCGTGCAATAGGATAGTTTGACGCCGCTGCCCCGCCATAGCTGCTGGAGTCTGCTCGAGGAAGGCTCGGTGTTGGCATCGCAGGTGCAGGTGGCGGTGTTGGTGGGGGAGGTGGTGTCGGCTCTGGTGGTGGTGAATCCTTTGGATCGCGTGGGCGACGGTGAACGGCACCAATCTTCGGGGGTGCGTTGTCGGCGCCCCATTCAGGCTTGGGCAGGTCATCAGTCTCCTTCTGCTCGTCCTTGAGCAAGTATGCGATAGGACTCGGGACCTTCTTCAGCTTCCTTTGCGGATCAAAGAGATCCATAACATAATCCTTGTCACGCACTTCATCAGGAAGACAGCTGGCCCAAGTCTTGATCTTGTTCAGCTTGTGGTTCTCTTCGTTGTAGCGCGCTTCGCAGACGTAAATCTCCTTGTCGGCCGGAAAATCACGAGGACGGCCTTTGTTGTACCTGGTGATGAACATGACGAAACAGCGGTCCACCACCTCGTCAATGCGGTGGTCGCGGTACTGGCCTGTCTTGACCACCTCGTTTTCGTAGAAGTGACGATCGAAGCGATGGACAGTCTGCTCGGGCCTGTAGTACCAGCAAGCGTTGACCCACTTGCCGCCCTCAGAATCCTGCCATGTCCTGTAGATCTGCGCAACGATGGGCTTGGTGAGGTCGTTTGCATTCTGTATGTGCACCCAGTCGCCGACCTTCCAGAGCTCGCCATTGTGCAATATACCGTTAGGCATTGGTATGCGGCCTTCCTCCATGACGTAGTCGGTATCCGGTTTCTCTTTCTCAGCCTTGGCGACCTTGCGCGACTCCTTCTGCAGGTGCACAGCGTCCTTGTAGATTTGGCTTTCCTCTTCGTTGTACTGCTTGGCGTTTTCGAACATCAGCTCGACATCCTGCATAAAATGGTCGACCGAGTTGTACTTCTTGCGCTTCAGCTTGCGTTTCAAGATGTCCATGGCCATGGGGTTGCGGATCTCGGCATGGTACTCGGGCATGACTGCCTTGTCCGGCACGCGCTCGAATGCGCTGACCATCAGCTTGTTCGCCTGGTTTCTCGGTTTACGAATAGCCTTCATGATGGCCTTGATGCGCGCCTCCATAGGGGTGTCGACCCGCGGCGGTCGCCCACGCTTTTTCCTCGACTCGGGGTCGTCGTTCTTCTCGCGCTCCTCCCTTGCTCTTGCGCCGCCCTCGCGCTTAGCAATGGCGGCCGTGGACCGCGGGCCCCTCTTTCTCTTTCGCCTACCCTCGCCGTCGTCTTCCTCATCGTCCTCCTCTTCCAGCTCCAGCTCCTCCTCATCATCCTCGTCGTCTTCCTCCTCCTCTTCCTCAGGCAGGAGCGGGTCTTGCTCGGGGATCTCCCCGAGGTACGGCAGCGCAGCCACTTTCTCGGTGACTGTGCCCTCGGTAACCAGGCGCTTCAGCTCGGACTCGATGACCTTCTTCACGTCCATAGCATCGACATATGCCTGCGAGTCTTGTCTGTTATAGACCTGGGCATTGTGTGGGATGAGGGCGAGGTCGCGCACGAATTCAGAGAAGCTCTTGTAGTCCTTGGCGGAGACGCGGCCCTTGATGGTGCTGAGGGCCATGGGCTCCTTGATGATGTCGTAGTAGTCAGGCACCGCGCGCTTGTTGACCTTGCGCTGGAAGAGCTTGGTCGGGTCGTAGCCGCTGTGGACGGTCAGCGCATGCACGTGAGACACTTGGTTGAATTGGCAGCAACTCACTCATCGTTTCTGTAGTTGTAGATGTTGGTGAGCACGTCCGTCATGGCCTGGTACTCTGCCTCGGTGACAGTGGAAGCAGCGCCATCGACGCCAGGGTCGGCCTTCTCGGTGGTCGGCACGGGCGTCGAGCTCTGCGCGCGTGCAGACGCCATGGCTGGTAGAGTCTGGCGGCGGAGCGCGGTGTGGTGGATGTGCGCAAAGCAGACGGGATGCAATGCGACGTGCGAGAGACAACGCGCCGCGACAGCAGCAAGAGCGGAAGTCGCGTCTGGCCCGTGCTTGAGCGCAACTAAGGTTGACAGGGGTGGCTAGCTGCCGCGTTCGACCCACCGGCCGCCCTGTTTGCTTCCGGAACATTCACCACGGGCGCGCCACGTCGGCCAGGCCAGTGTCAGCGATCGCAGTGTTGGAAGTAGCTCGCAATGATATCCTATATCACACTCCCTCATCGTGCACTCTCTGCCATCCTGTGCTCCTCCGCTCAGTTTCCTCATCCACACCCTCTGCTCACAAGACCACAGCATAGCTCCCCCACTGACCGCGCCTTCCCTCAACCCCACTACGGCTCAACATAGCTCTCTGCCTGCAACCGCCTCCTTCAGACGTTGCCGCAGACATTGCCCGCAGACGTCACTGACTCGCAGCAAGCGCACCTCCACAGCAACATGCCCATCCGAATCCGCCTGCGCGCTCCCAACGGGCAGCACACGCTCGCGCTCGACGACAACGCCGCCGTCTCGGACCTCCTCTCCGCCATCACCACATCAACCGACCTCCCACTATACGATCTGAAATGGGGCTTCCCTCCCCAGCCCCTGGACCCCTCTCTATACGGCCTCTCGACGCCGCTCAAAGACACCGACCTGAAGCTCAACGGCGCGCAAATCCTAGTCATCGCGCAAGCAACCGGCGACGCCAGCGAGACGCAGACCCAGAAGCAGGAAGCCAGCACGGCGCAAGCCCAGCCCGCGGCGCCACTCTCCCTGCAGCGAAAAGAGCAACCCGCGCTGAAAGGCACGCCCGAAGTCTTCGTCCCCGACCGGGGGGGCACGCTGGTCCTGCGCGTCATGCCGGACGACAACTCGTGCATGTTCCGCGCGCTGGGCAGCGCGGTGCTAACCGACACGCTGGACTCGATGACGGAGCTGCGGTCGCTGGTGGCGCAAGCCATCCAGCGCGACCGCGAGTACTACAACGAAGCCATCCTGCAACGCGCCCCCGACGACTACTGCACATGGATCTCGCACGCGGATTCCTGGGGCGGCGGCATCGAGCTCAGCATCCTGTCGCAGGAATTCGATGTCGAGATTGCGAGCATCAATGTCCAGGATTTGCGCGTCGATCGGTTTAATGAGGGCAGGCCGCGTCGCGCTATCCTCGTGTACTCGGGGATTCATTATGATACTATTGCTTTTGTCCCGCACGGGTGCGAGACGTTCACCTCGCAGAACGATGTCAAGCTGTTTGATGCCAGCGACGAGGTCATGCTCGAGGGTGCCCGCCAGCTGTGTGCGGAGCTGAAGAAGCAGAAGTACTACACGGATACGCAGAAGTTCGATATCAAGTGCAATACGTGTGGGTGGAAGGGCGCGGGGGAGCGCGGCGCGGTGCTGCATGCTGAGGAGACGGGGCATGTGGATTTTGGCGAGGCTTCTTAGACAGAGACGTGCGTGGTAGTGTTGGTAGAACCGCGCGCCCAGGTGCCGAGACCCTCATCTCATATAAGAGAGTATATATCCCCCCAATCTATACCAAACGGGCTTGATAGCACACTAGAAGCTTCACGATCCTCTCACACTGCATTCAGTACGGTATCTACCTGATACTCAGCCCCCTCCCCGTCGTCCCCGTCCTCACCGTGCCCGTCCTGCCAGACACAGCGCCCAAGCTATCTGCATCACTATCACTACCACCGCCAGCATACTCCTCGCGCTCGTCACCGTCGTCCCCGATCCCCAGCCCCAGCGTGCCCACTCTAAACGCATTACTACACCACTCAGCAAACACGTCGGGATCCCAGACCCCGTCTTCCCTGCCCTTGCCCTTCCCACTGCGACCCGCTGAGCCCCCGTTCAGCGTCGGCGCATACGCCGCATCGAACCAGTCCTCGTACGTCTGGGTGACGGCCTCCATAACCGCCGCGACGAGCATCTCGCGCGTGCGGGCGTCGGAGATGTAGTCTTGGAGCTTGGCGCGCAGGAAGGGCGTTTCGGCCTCGATGTTCTGTCTGATTTTCGCGGTGCGGGCGGGCGCCTCTGCGGGAGGCACTTTCTTGGTGCCGTGGGAGGTGTCGATCGGGGCCGTCATGCGGGCGACAAACTGCTGCGTGAAGTCGGTGATGGCGTGGCGCAGGCGCGCGTCGACTTCGGCTTTGGCGTCGAGCATGTTGTCGACGACTTTGGGCATCAGGAGGCCCACGAGGTTGCGCGGGTTGAAAAGGCCCCCCCGCTCCCGGAGTTCCCAGAAGGTGTTGGTCACGCTCCAGATGTCGTATTTGATGTCCGTCTCAGGCGTGACGAATTCGATGTCGAAGGCTACGATTTGTTGCTTGAGGAGCAGCAGGTGCGATATCAGGAAGAGTGCGGCGTCTGTGGGCGACGCGGATTTGGAGATCAGTGCGCTGGCTTGCGTCAAGGACATTGTTGTGCTATGGACGATGTGGTGTGCTAGATCGTCGAAGACTGAAGACTGCGGTTATGTTAGCGTTGCCCATGACTGTATCTTGAAAGGAGGTCATACATGCACCAATCGGTAGATCTTGCTCAGCAGCCAGATCGCCTTCCGTAGGGTCGGATACCAATCCTTGAATGCAGCTTCTGTGCTAAAATTCCAGCGAGAGTCAGGGTCGTCCTCCTCCACCACCATTGGCGTTTTCGGCATGGTGGGTGTAGGTGGGATCTCTGATTTGTTCTGTCTCTTGCCGGACAACACAGGCTGGTTCGATTTTGCGCCTTGCCCAGCCAACTTTTTGTTCTTCGCAGGATAGTCGAGGTCCTCGGGCTTTGGCTTGTAGCGTTCGATGTCGTCCCTCAGTATGGCAAGCGACAGGAAGACCAGTCGGTTCTGTGCATCCTGCAGAGCGGGATGGACTAAGATGGAGAAGTCGAGCTTGTTCGCTTCTGTAAGAGACTGGTCTTCTTCGTCATCGTCATCATCATCCTCCATGTAGCGTGTCTGTAGCAGGGTGCACAGTTCGCAAAGCTTCAAGATCTGTGTCTCATGGATGGTGCGAGGCCGGAGGTGATCGTACAGCGGCTCACACATGGCCTCCAGGAAGTCATACATGCCGCCGTCCCCATCAAACCACTCACGCCACAAGTCATGCTCGTCGATGCAGATGCCGCGGATATAGCTGATACTGCTGCGAGCAAACGCCACGAGATCTTTGGAAGTGCTCGGTGCCTGAGCAATCTCGTTGATCTTCTTTGCAACGATTGGCAAGATCAGCCGCCCACGGGTAGCCGAGTAACTCTGATACAGCTCGTTCAGCAAGCTTTGGTACTCGGCCTCAGCCCCAGGTGCTGCGCCCGCCGGAAGAACTGCACGCTTTTGTATTTCCAGGCCCAGTTTCTTGAGCTCTGGCGCGCCAACGCGGAACTTGGCGTACAGAAGTGCAGACATGGTAGTGTCGTTCAGCTGGCGGTCGGCGATTCTCTTCGCAACGTCGGCGGCGATCTCACGCAGTGCTTCGGTGAAATGGACTCGAATCAATGTCAGGGCCCTTGTGAGCTGCAGACGGTATCGCGAACGGTACGTCTCGGCTTCGCGATGCTTGCTGTGCACTTGCATGTACTCGAGACAGCTGTCCAGGTTGGCCAGCATGTCAGTGAACTCCTTGCCTCGTACGATCTTAGAAGCGCCGGGTGCATTCAGACGCTTCGTCGTAGGCTCTAGGTAGGTGTAGTAGCGTAAGTTCTGCTCCATGTCCTCTGCGAGCTTCGTGATGCGTTTCTGGTCGCTAATCAGCCCCTCGCACTGCTCGCGGAAAGCCGTCGTCTGCGCTTCGACGGTCTGGAACGAGTCGGAGAGAATCGAGAGGGTATCGAGGGTTGCATTCGTGTCGGCGATGATGTTGCCAAGGTGTGTGCGTGTCAGGTGCAGCTGTGTCTGGTAGGCCTTGTACTCGTCATGGCTGGCCTCCAGCAACTCCTCGCTGACGCCGCCATACCACGCAGCAAAGTCCAGCTCACTGCCGAAGTCCTCGTGCAAACTCTTCTGCTCCAATTCCAGCTCCAGAGCCCGCTCTTTCTTGAAGTGCGCCCGCACTACCGAGTAGAAGTCGCTGTAGGATTTGGCGCGGCGGGCGACGGTGGCCGGTGGGGGGCCATTGAGTCGCGCGGGAGCTTCCTCTAGGGCCTCCGGTATGCCTTCTGCGCGCGCGACGTCAGCGTTGCTCTCCTACAGCGTGCTCATCAATAACGTTACGCTCAAACGTACCCATGCGGCAGGTGGTGGGCTTACGTTGGGCTGTCGCAGCAGGCTCTCGCGGCGGCGGTGCTGTTTGGGTGCAGGCGGCTCCTCCTTCTTGACCACGCGGGGCACGAAGGAATTGTACCACGACTCTCCGTCCATGGCTGCGGTGGGAGTGGCTTCAACCGGCGCTGGCAGACATCAAGTGGGCGTCCCTTACGTGGGTGCAACACGAGACGAGACGAGCACTAGACCAACACGACCTTCTCGCGTTGCTGCCAGCTGTCGGCGGCCGGAGCTTTGCTGGAGAGCGTGTGGGGAAGGTGTCTGACCAATGACAACCCTGCAGATTTGATCTGATAAGCTGCAAATCAGATGGTGATAATGACGTTCTACATTTCCGATCTCGCCGCAGAAGACGGCGCGACAGCTATCGAACCGCAGTCTGACTAACGCGGGGCTGTTCTAGGAGCGCTCCAGGTACCAATGTCGTGGCGTGACGCTCTGTAAATATCAGAAAGAAAAGACCCAAGCCCCGAACGTTCCTTCTCCGGCTCTCCGTCCCTTTCCTACTGCGAGCTCTCACACCACACCATGCTCAGCACCAAATGTCTCTCACGCGCCACCGTCCGAGCGCCGGCTGTCCCCCGAACATGTAGGAACATCGCGACAAGACCGCAGGGCGCACGAGTACGAGTAGCGACACATCCCTACGCCCAGCGACGCCAGCAGCATTTCGTGCGCTCGATAGCCACCGTCACTGCGCTATGGGCCACGGCCACCGCATACCAGTACGTCAATGGCAATGTGGTGGGCGAGGTGCATGCCGAAGAGCAGAAGGACGAGGAGGAGGAGGTCATGAAGTTCGAGGCTCCGCGGCGGAAGGCGAGGTCGATTGATGACAACCGGAACATTATCAGCTCCCAGCACTTGCAGGTGCAGCGCAGCTGGGAGAACCCGGGAGTGTACGCATGGGGTTCGAACGTGGGAAAGACGGTGGCGCCAGACTCGGATGACAAGTTTGTCAAGACGCCCCGGCGCATTCGCTTCTTCGACGGCAAGCTGCTGCGCGACATCAAGCTAGACAAGAGCTTCGGCGCCGCCATCGACGAGAAGGGTGATCTGCTACAGTGGGGCACAGATTTCTCCAAGGACACCACCGAGCCCACACCAACATTGCGCGGCAAGAACCTCAAGTCGCTGGCCATCTCCCGCGACCGCATCATCGCCCTCTCCTCCAATGGTACAGTGTATTCGATTCCTGTCTCCCAGAAAGAGCAGAAGGAAGGCCCGAAGCCGGCCTCTACATCTTGGATTCCCTTCTGGGGCGGCTCCAGCGACGTCTCGTACCGCACACGCACACCAGAGAACCTGGGATGGAGCGAGAAGGTCGTCGATGTCAAGTCAGGCCTTGAGCATGCCCTCCTGCTCACCTCTGCTGGACGAGTCTTTTCGTTCGCCTCTGGCACACAGCACTTCCCGAGCAAGGGTCAGCTCGGTATCCCTGGTTTGACCTGGGAGTCGAGACCTAAGGGTCCAATGGACATGCCTCACGAGATCACTACACTGAAGGGCTTCCCCATCTCCAAAATCGCGACTGGCGATTACCACAGCCTCGTGTGCGACTCCGCAGGTCGCGCCTTCACCTTTGGTGACAACACCTCTGGTCAGTTAGGCTTCCCCTTCAACGCCGAAGCCCTTCACGTCGATGCGCCCTCTCTGCTTGCCACACAGAAGCTCTATGCCGGCACTGCCCAGCAGGGCAAGATCACAAATGTGTTCGCTGGAGGCAACACATCCTACCTGACAGTCGAGGCCAGCAAGCCCAACGACAAGCGTGTCACAGCCGACACCTTCGCCTTCGGCCACGGTCTCACAGGCCAGCTCGGCATCGGCCGCTGGGTTCACACGCAGTCCGATCCCACCAAGATCCCCGCCTTCTCCGGCCTTTTCGAATGGGACGAAACCAACAACACTGCCATTCCCATCAGACTCCACAGCATCTCCGTCGGCTCAACCCACGCCGCCGCAGTCATGGACAACGTCGCCTCGGTCATTACAGCCGCCAAGTCGCGCAAACTCACCGAAAACGACACAAACTGGGGCCGCGACATCCTGTTCTGGGGAAACAACGAGTTCTACCAGATTGGCAGCGGCAAGCGCAACAACATCGCCACGCCCACCTACATTCAGCCCCTCGACCAACAAGCCGAGAGCGAGCGCGCCGCCAGCGCCTCCATGATCGGCAAGCTGCGCGAGAAGGAGCAGCACAGGTTCCAGATCTCGCCTAGGGCCAAGGTCAAGGTCAATGGCAGGACTGTGGAGATCGAGCAGAAGGTCGAGTGTGGTCGCGGTGCAACAGCCGTGTATTCCGCTGTGTAAAATCGAGAAGGGGAAACCAGAAACGCGAGCCCGAGGTAGAGCATAGATTACCGCTCTGCCCGCCGTGGACGCACCGCACCGCTCTGATTGTATTATTGTATCTTGTACTAGGTAGCGAAATAGGTGGGAGCCGATTGATTCCAGGCTTGTTTGTCTGTTGTAGGATCACGCGCGTTTAAGCATGTCTCAACCCCCCGAATCAAGCATTCTCTAAGCCACGCCTTGCCCAGCTGTTGTGCCTGTTGTGCGTTGCCGTGCTGTCACCCAACCCAGGCCCTCGATATTCACGCCCCCGTTCCCAGACCGCCTCCTTCGCATGACCACGTTCCCGTGCTCCCCCGTACCTCCCCCCGCTGCCCGGCCGCCGTGCCAAGCCCCCCCACCCCGGCTCTCTGCTCTTCCGGCCTCCTGGTGACAGTACCCGAGACACTTCACGATGGCTTGGCAAAGGGGGGAAGGGGGGAAGGGGGGCAAGGGTAAGGTTCGGGGGCTGGTGCGACACAGCATAGTTACATGGGAGTTGGGGGGGGGGGGGTTCCGCGGCAGTTGGCATCGCGAGTTAGCGCGTATGTGTGCCTGAGGAAATAGGATCAGGCGTGGAGAAGAGATGGCGAGATGGGGCGGGTTGATGGCTTCGACGAGGGGGGCAAGACATGTTGATATGTGCGAAGATGATTTCACTAGTTATTGCATAGCGTATCGCGGTATACAGTACGGAGATGGATCGGATCATACAGCTACATTTATTTCGTTCTCCCGGATCGTTCAGTCGTGCATGCAGACAGGTAGGTAGGCAGGCGAAGACACAGTCTCCAGCCGTTCCCCTTTCCTCTCTTCTCTTCACTTTCTCTGTAACCCCCCCCCCTCTCTCCTCTTGAATAGACCCATCTAAACAACGATGCTAGCAAACGCGGCCGCCGCAGCAGTAGCAGGCGTAGTGCCGTTCTTGGGGGTATCGAGGCCCTTGCCGGTCTGGCCCTTGACGTAGTCGTTCATCATCTTGGTGATGGGCGCCTGGCCGCCCCACTGGACCATGGCGGCCATCTCGTCGACCTGCTTCATGGTCATGATGATGGCGCCCTCGGGCGCGATGGGGAGGCCGTACTGGTCGGTGGTGGGGGCCTGGCGGCGCGCGGGCTTGGGAGCGAGCGAGGAGGAGGCTGCGGCGGCAGGGGCAGATGAGGACTCGGTCTTGGTCGACTCGGAGGCTGCAGGCGCGCTGGAGGAGGTCGCGGTGGACTCGCCGGCCGGCTTGGCGGGCTCGGCTGCGGCGACGGAGGAAGCTGCTGGGGCGGCGGCGGGCGCGGCGGCGAGACCAGTGGACTCAGCTGCCGGTGCTGCTGCGACGGGGGCCGCGGCTGGGGCTGCGGCGGGTTGAGCAGCTGCAGGAGCGGCCGCAGCCTGGGCGCCTCCCATCATCTGCATGATGAGGATGTACTCGCCGTCGACCTGGCGGACGGGAACAGCAATACGCATGTTGGCCTGGTCGAGGACGGCCGCGGCCTGGACAGGGGTGAAAGTGGGAGCCAGGAGGAGTGCCTGAGCGACGGGGTTGGCGTTGTTGCTGGTGGCAGTGCCAGTGTTGGCCTGGCGAGCAGCAACCTCCCTGCGGAAGTTGTCGCGGGAGAGACCACGCTGAGAAAGCTGAGCGGTGGCACCGCCGGGGTTCTGGAGGACACCACGCTGGGCGATACCAATGGCAACCTGGCCGGTAGGGGGGACACCCATAGCCTGCATCATCTTCTGCACGCGGATGGCGTTGACTGGGACGTTGTTAGCTGGAGACCACTGAATAGAGTAACTGAGTACATACTGGGCATCTGGACGACATTGACTTGCGAGTTCAGGTCAGGGATGACAGCGGCAAGGTTGGTGGTGATGGAATAGCGGTAGTCATTGACGGATGCCATACCCTTCAGGGCAGTCAGCATGCTGGCGTCCATGCCGTCCTTGACGTCGACGTTCATGGTCATGGGCTGCGTGGCACGAGTAGACACTCTGAATCCGTCTTGGAACTCGTTCTCCTGAAGACCGGTGCCCTGGATAGCAACCGAGGTTGAGCCATCACTACCGAAGGGTGTGACAAGAGTATTGGTCTCGACGGTCTGACGACCAACGACCATGTACTCGCCATCAAGCTGGTTGCGCTTGACCATGCGGACTGTCATGTCGGTGGTGTTGACGCTCCTCATTGTCTCCTGGATCATCCAGCTCTGTCGGTCAGGGGAAAGCATGGCGACATAGGTGTTATCGGGCTGAACGGCGGCTTGTTGAAGGAGCTGGGCGGTCATGGCCATCTCGATTTGTCCACCGACCAAATCTGTTGCGCCATTGGTGTTGATGACCATTGACTGGCCAGTGATGGCAACAAAAGGCTGTCCCGTTGTGCCAGTCACCTGGTTAGGAGGAATTGCGGGTTGTTGTTGATTAACAATTATTTGTTGCTGCTTCTGAGAGAATGTCTCGACCTTGGAGCGGTCGGGGAACACGAATGAGTTGAGTTTCATCTGCTATAGTTAGCTTGTTTTCGATTCAAGTCGAAAATCGATCACTTACATCGCCATTGACATTAAGTACTTGGTTGAATTGCACTTGTTGCTGTGCGAATGCGGCGGAGCTCAACAGGAGCAGCACGATAGAGGAGACAGTACCAGACGTCATGTTGATTTAGTAATAATAGCCACCTGGGCTGTTGGACAAATATTAAGTAGAAAAAGAAACGAAGTAGAAGATTAACGTAAACGTGAAAGGAACGACGAGGCCACTGACCAGTCTTGCTGCGCTGAGAGGTAGTACGAAACTGATTGTGGCGGGCAGCTCTATGTATAAGAGCAGCCACGATTCTCGTGCATGACTTCGGAACTGGCACCGGCGAGATCTATCCCGTTGGATGGAGTTTCAGAGTCCTGCTGCAGAGGTGTATGGCGAGCAGCTCTGGCCTCAAGTCGAGCTAGCGATGAGTGCATCCGGCACCCCTTCACACTTGAGAGCTCACGCTAGATGCAATTGGGGACCTGGCTGTTGACTTTCCAAGAAATCGAAACCTGCATCTTGCAATTTTGGTGTCGGCCAGTGCACTTCCGAGATGGTGAACTGGCTTTTCTGTGCACGATCCGTTTCAGAATCCAGATTAAGCGTTTAGTTTGGTGGATTTGCGACAAAAGCTTAGCTCTATACCTAAATGATACAACACCTTTTCAATGACACTCGAGATGATTCGCTGCTGCCGTGAGACCCGAGCTCGTCAGCTGTGAGGTCGCAGTGTTCGTTGCCTGATTTTCTCTCCTGGGGTACATAGATCTGCCTGCAGAAGCATTGTGAAGCATGCACCTTTTCTTGGCAATAGCACCCATCTTATGGCCACGGGCACCACCGAGAGACGATTCCCAGACAAAAGAGATGCTCATCGTAGCTGGATAAGGACAGCTCGCCCGATGGGAGAGAGCAATACGGACTTCCGGTGTTCAGCGCATCCTTCCGGAACAACGGCAGCACTCAGCAGCGTATATGAAGCACTGGTGTTGTAACCGCACCGCAATTTTCTCTTTTTTCGCCTCTGTATAATTGAGTTCAGGTGTTGTGGGATTGATCAGACAGTGACGTTTGGGTCGAGTTTCAGTGCCTTCAGTAACAGATCGTCGCACCAACACCAGATTAGGCTTAGTGCGGCCTGAGAAGTCGCATCCACCATCCTTCGCGCCTTATGCGAGTAAGGCTTCAATTCAAGTGATGGCAGACACCTGTGGCAAAAGTGGCAAAAGAGCTATCGAAGTGTGTATATCAGCCCGAAACCTATGACCAATGCCCTGCTCAGAAGGACAGTTTAGGGTTACTCCTGCTTGGTCTTGTCTCGCCAAGTAGCCGTCTGATGGCCGTGAGTGACATTTTCAGGGTGCATATATAATGGATCCTTCATTTTATAACGATGCTTCATGGACTAGTGCGGCACTCACCGACGACTCGGAAGAAAAAACTTGAATTTGATGATACAGTGCTCGTGACAAGGGAGGATTGCACTGGCAGAACCACATGCAGTTGTGCACCTTGTAGAAGTCAATTGGCTGTAGCCCTCTTGATGTACTGTTCGCATAGGCTCTTTAGTTGTCACTTCAACGGCATGGTCATGCTGCACTGTTAAGTTTGAATGATTTCATTATTTCCTGTCTCCTACCAAGGATAAAAACGCCAGATCATGCTTCAGTGTTGAGCCAAAGTCCGTAACAAGAGGCTAAGAAGAAAATTTTCCAAATGCAACAGCAACTGCTTACATGCAAGCAGCACCGTCAATGCCAATGACCTTGCCGTTGACCCAGTCACCGTCCTGCGAGGCAAGGAAGCAGACAACGCGAGCAATGTCGATGGGCTGACCGACACGGTTGTGGGGAGACCATGTGCATGCGTACTCATCGACCTGGTCATCGCTGAGCGACTCGCCTCCAGGAATGTACTCGCGGCAGACAGCGTGGTACATGTCGGTCTTGATGCCACCAGGGGCGACACAGTTGACAGTAACCTTCTTCTCTCCGGCGTCTATATCATGTCAGTTCAATTTCCTTGATGCGTGAGTAAGACACCCTACCGATAGCCATGCACCTGGTGAATGTCTCGATGGCACCCTTGGAGCCAGAGTAGACGGCGTGCTTGGGGACACCCTTGGCCTGCCCAGTGATGGAGCCCATCAGGATGATGCGGCCGCCAACCTCCATCCTCTTGTAAGCCTCCTTGGCAACGAAGAACTGACCACGGGTGTTGATGTTGAAGACACGGTCGAACTCCTCAGGCTCAACGTCAGCGAAGTGACCGAAGGAAACGACACCGGAGTTGGAGCAGCAGATATCGAGACGGCCGAAGTGTGCAACAACATCGTCCATGAGCTTGGAGGTCTCCTCGACGTTGCCAACGTTGGCCTTGAAGGCATGAGCATCAGCACCGTTTCCGAGAGCCTTGATCTCCTTGACGACTGCCTCAGCACCCTCGATGGCGTTGGCGTAGTTGACGGCAACCTTAGCACCGCGCTTTCCAAGCTCAATGGCCATCGCCTTTCCAATACCACGGCCTGCAGATTATTAGTTCTCGGTCCAGGATTGTGGTCAGACCTTATAATACATACCAGAGCCAGTGACAACGGCGACCTTGCCCTCAAGAGACCAGCTAGCAGGAGCAGCAGACATTTTGTATGTGTGATTTGGATTGGTGGTTTTGAAAGGTTGTGTTGGTAGGAACCTCGATAGTTGTATGGAAGTAGATGATTGTTGAAAGCTGAGTTGATAATGTTTACCTCCAGCGTGAAGAGCAAGCCATATATACTGCTTCACGACTCGGAACTCCAGCGGCTCTCAGAGTACAGTCTGTCGTGACATCTAGCACCCGTCGGCCTTTGCGCATGGCTAATGCTTCACCCATCGTCTCCGAGTCGGAGGAGGCACCACGTCCGAGTGTTGAGATGCTCGAACTGAAACACTACATACTTGCACCGCTCCTCACCAGTCTACAGACTAACATCCGCAGAATATCCGATGTTTCTACACGTCTACTGAGCGCTCATAGCCGGAAAGAGGGGCCGAGGCGTCCAGTGGCCGATCCCCATTGGCTGACTCGCGAACAAGCGACCAACAACACCATGCCCTTTCTGATGCGACTGTTTGTTTCATGGACGAAACATCTTTTTATATCGATTACAACTAGGAGAAGGCTTTCTAGAATGCTATTTTGGACGTCTTTGCAACAGATCATCGCAGTCTGTGAAAAAGGCATACTTGGCCCACAGTTGCCGGTGTCGCAAGAAGACAGCGAGTGTGACCTCCACCGTTTCCCGGGAAAGCATGTGCTATTTTGAGATCCAAAAATACTCTCAGCGTTGATTTTCGGGATGGTCTTGCAGAGGCAATCTGATGATGACAAGACTGATGCATAAGGGTCCGGGTTCTACGCGCTCTAAGGACGGTGCCGAATTAAGCATAGTGGCATTTCGTTCATGAAGCCTGTCTTTACCCAACACATACAGCAGCGTATCTGGATGTGAAGCGATTCCCGGGCTTCCCTTAAATTCCGTCTCTGGCTCCACTCAGGATATAGTCGATTCGGAGATCGGCCGGTAAAGGTATGTTTCACGCTCGCAACCTAGTACCGTAGTAGTGACAACAGGAGGGGAGCCGAAGCTTGGGCCATGTCTACAGACCTCACTTCAACTCCATCATAACAAGCGAAGAGTAATAATGTGAATACTGATTCTCAATCGAGCCTGAATCACAAACGAATGATGTATTTTCGCACTCGTTTGATCCTTAGCTGCCGCTGGACCCTCCCACTCCAATGTTGGCCCATCTTCGACCAGAAAAAGCTGCCGCTAGAGTCGTTGCGGGAGGTCCCAAAAGGCCGATAGACACGATGAGGTACGCTCATGACCTTGGAAGGTTTAGAGGCCCTTGATATGCTTTCGGTGAGTGTGGGTGGGTGGAGTAGTCTTTCTTTGCATTAGATCGACTCGCTTCCGTTGATCTTTGGCTTTCCGGCGCTGCAGGTGAAAGATAACGAAGGGTTCTCGATGAACCAATTAACATGTATCCAAGGCTTACTGTGTCAAGAGTACTTTGTTGGCTTCAAGAATCATCACAACAGGTGTCGATGCCACACATGGTTCATGACGAGGGATTAGAGAGGTAAGAGCAAGGCCCAGTCTTCGGTGCTCTGGCAGACCGTTGTCGTTGTCGGGCCGTTTGAAGTCAATACGTGGGCTTGTGGTCAATTCCATTCGCCGTGGATTGAGGGACTAGCAAAAAGTAACGACTCTGTCAGTCACGACGGTGTCGTTAAACTAGACTTATGCATTCGCTGCAAACCCCGCGCTTTCTGTGGTCAAACAAGCATCGGCCAGTCGGGCACTACGCGGGAAATCCAAAAGGCTGCAAAACATCCTGATCTGCAGGTGAGCTTGCATCACGTCGCAGGGATCAGCTGCGCAAAGGCGAATCTGAAGATCAGGCGTAACAGATAGCTTCAGTAGAGAAGTACTGCGTTGGCGACCTCTACTTAGTCGATATTGAATTATGTCCGGCGCGATTGTACTACTGTGTGATATGTGCCACCGTTTATGCACGGGACTGCTGTGCATGTTGGTCATGAAGCTTCACCGCCGTTTGAACAGGTTGTCAAATCGAATTTGTGTCTTGTGTGCGTATATCAGGTTATACATTAGCCCGTTTGTTATCTTCATCGCACAATTGAGCAGAGTTAAGACCGGACTTACTGGGTTCTGTCGATTCTTCGGAACAGCTCACGCCAGCGACAAGGGGTAAACAGTGCGCACATTTTGAAGCAGTGCGCCTTACTCTGAAAGTCCGCCGGCCGAGGGTAAGCTGTTGAATCTCCTTGAATGCTCTAATAAGGTCAAGCGTGGTCCAAGCCGTTGGAGATCCCCACAGAGAGGATCTGCAGTGTACACCAGTACAGCCGGCTTGATCTAGGTGGTACAGCGACTACGCTACTACGCGACTTCCATTGCTGGACGTGACCGTCGGTGGTTCAAGTCACCGATATTCCGGGTTGTTATGTGGCGGCTTGGTATTTTGCTCGAATGTAGTTCATCGATGAATACGATGTTACTATTCAAATCCGGTCGCACGGTCCACCGGTGCGGGTATCCGTAGGTCTCGCATCAGGTACCCAGTGTGGAGAAGGGCCTCGGTCAAACGTATGTTTCAGAGCGGTTGCTACATCCGCTGTCAATCAATACGACTTCACCTGGAATGAGTGATCAAACATCCAAATTCGATTGTTGTCAATCGCTAGGAAGATTTCACGCCCGTAGATTAAATCCGGGAGCAAGTTCATCACTGGTGGATTTCCCGAAAACGAGTAAGCCTGTCAGGCAATCAATATGCAGGAAGACGCCTCAAGAACCGGTTTCCGTCATTGTGACATGGGACGATGCTGCAGTCGTTCACACAAGCGTCGACCTAGGCGGCTACCAGGGCACTCCGCAGTGGTCAAACTAATCCTGGGCTCCACTGATGATTTAAGCATGGTGAATGCACGTCAGGCTATCGCCATAGGCTGTGAATGATCCAGTAGTGTGGATTCACCGACGGTTCTGGGCTACTCATGGAGATCAGGGATCTGTCAAACATAGGAGAATCTAAGAACGGTGCTGCGCATCAGTGGTATCACGGGAGATGCGTGGTGCCGCTCGGGGAAAGAGCGGGGGCGAACTGTAAGGGGTCAGATATGAGGTATGTCCCCTTTCACCTGTCCATAGTATTCGGCGTCTGTGTCAGAACCTCAGGCTTTTACTGGGCTCGTCTCGCCACCTCAATCTTCTCTTGCTCCCACTTATACCACCCTCATCCACCAGAGAGCCTCTCCATGATCAAATACGTCGATGATCGGCATGAGCACAGCCTGTGATATGCAGGTTTGCCGACATCGCCTGCATTCATCGTACATGATGCAGCGCCCGTTATGCTCGTGCCATCATCTGCAACCCACACCAAAGAGCCTTACTCGACGCCCTTATCCACCGCACACAATTGAGCAGACCAATCACCAACGTCCACTCGATCCACGCAGGGTTCTCAGAGCACCTGAAACAACGCCATAACGCAAAAAGCAAGACCATAAAGACGTCAGCGAACGTTATAACGAGCGGAGATAACATCTTACAAAGTGGCCGGTAGCTGTCCCTCAACGATACTTCAGACACGTCGAGACTTCATCGTCGAAGCTGATATCGACATAACATAATATCGATACGATCCCTCTCGCGGATATATGGTGAGTGGTCGATCGTCAGCGTCCGTCCCTCATTGGTAGCTCTCATAGCAGGAAAAGCCAACCCCGCTTAATTACCCTCGCATCCCATGACCTCCACATTCATCACTCGTCTTTATTGTCTCATCTTGGTCAAGATTCAACCCATATTCTTTTATTGATCATCCGCTGTTTCGTGTAGTCACTTTGCACTATACATTACTGATCTCGATACAGTTGACCAGTCTAGTCAAAGAAAAGAAATCGACAGCTAGGGTCGTCAGTGCCAACGCCACCGTCATAAATCCACCCACCAACGCCGTGCGATAAGACAAGACCCCAAAAAGACCGTGAAGACTCGGAAGCAACTGTTACAAGCGTTGCTGCATGATGTCTTCAGACGAGACGGAGACGCAAAAACATAAATGCTAAGACAATGCGAGACGCTGCTACAGCGGCCCAGAGAAAAAGCCCACGAAGGGCAGCAACAGAGATAAAAGATGTTACCATAAGAAGATGTCTAGCCCCTTGCCAGCTTTTCCAGCTTGGTGCGGATGCCATCTGAGAATCTCGTGGCCACGCCTTCGTCAATCACATCGATACAGTGTGACAGTACTGAGAAGCCGCTGTCAAGTGGAATGGGTGTGCCGTCTAGCTTCGTCAAGGTCGGAATGCCCTCTCGACGAGACAAATACCTCAGTACCGTTTGATGATCTGCAGGCAGTCGGTCGACAGGGAATGCAGCGCCTTGCTGTCGAGGCCCAGCAGACTCGTTGTGGGTCAAAGAATCTGTCCAAAGGACGAGCGACGCACGATAAATCGCCCCCGGCCACCAAGGCGGACGTATACCTCTTGGCATCTCTCTGATCAAGCGGATTACTTGCCCAGCATGCGTAATAGCTTCTTGCACATCAGAGATGCACTTCTTGTGAAGCCAAAGCATCTGCTGGTATGTGCCATCAACGCCCTCTCGTCTGGCCAGCTTCTCAATCTCTGGGAAGTTGGTAACGGCATTCATGCTGATGAGATGAAACATGACAAGGTTCGCTTGCATCAGAGGACAAACAGCGTTGGTCCTGAGGTATCTTTGTGCAAGGTCGAACCATCGCCCCAGTAGCGCCTGTACCTCCTCGAGACGGACCCGAGTCGATGCGGCAGTAAGCGCTCTGTTGCGGGATCTCGATGCCACGCTATCAGAGAAGCAGCTCAAGAGTTGGCAGTACTGAACCACAAGGGTTTGCAATGGGTGCAACAAAAGACGAAGATGCATCGGAGTGAGATGAATCTCTTGCACATCCTGGACAATGATCTCGTCATCCAGGAACTGACGGAACAGCTCCTTGAGACTTGAGGGCCGAGCTCCGGACCCAACGGAAGAGTAGCCGTTAGAAAACTCGTGGACCTGATTAAAGACTTGAGACCATTCAGCAGCATTTGGGGCATGCCAAAGGCTGTCAGAATCGGGCATAGGCGCACCGCATTCTGTGACGGAAAAGAGCGGAGCGGAATCATGGAACAGAGAAAGATCCTGATCGACCATGACCCAGGAATAGATGAGGCTAAATTGCGTTAGTAAGGAGCATACACCTCAAACCTTACTAGGATCACACAAGGGATCTGTCACTTACCGGCTTCTGGCTTCTTGCTGGAGCCACTCACGCCAAAGTACTTCTGTGGACACGCCTCCGTTCTGGGGCGTGCCTGCTTGACGAGCTTCAAGAAGACCAGAGTGTCGCAACATGGAGAAGTACATCCCTCGCTGCCCCATAGCAATATCCATCTGCCATTTATCGCCGCTCCACGCAGCCTGGACAGTGAACAGTAGAGCTGCACGCAAGACAATAGGATCGCCCGCCATAATGATGTTCTTCTCGATAAGGTCGAACAACGAGATACGGCAAGCCTCAGTAATGCCACCCGTCAGCCATCTCGCCTCCATCGATGGAATAGCCATGGCACCCTGGGCAATCATCATAAGAATCAACAGACTCGATGCCTTGTCGTTGTAATTTTGCATCAACTCGTTGGTATCTAAGAGACCTCGGGATGAAGTAGGGAAATAGCGCTCAAAAGAGTTAGCATACGATTTGAGAAAGTACTCGAGGACGCGAGCAGGTGGCAGAATTATGAAGTTAGAAAGAGACGTGCTGGATCCCGGGGACTCTCCACTGCTCGACGAGTTGCTCATTGCATCCTTGTGGATGTCGAGAGCTTTGTGCAGAAAGCTCTGAGTTATCGCTAGAAGCTTGTCTCGGGTGCTTTCCTGGAGCTTTGCAATGGTAATTCGACCTTCGTGTTGAAAGTCTGACTCATCCCAGGACGGTGACCAGTTGCTCCAACCTTCATGGTTTTTCAGACTGAGTTCCAGCCTTTCGAGATTCAGGCGTGCGGTGCGAGGACATGAACTCGATGGAATGGGAGGAGTGCATCGGAACACCGTCCAGCCATCCTGTGCAGCGACTATAGCACCGAGATCCGGAATGCCTGCATCTACGATGGAAGAGTGGCGGTTGGAAGGGTAGAACATCGATGCTGAGCTGCCAATTTGGAGATCTGAGAAAGTCTCGTCCATCCGTGGAGTCTGAAGAGGTGTTTGAACCGGCCCGAAACTCTGAGAGGGTGGCATCTCAGGAATCATTCCAAGAATGCCATCTGATGGTGGACCCATACTAATATCCATATTCATCGACATCAAGAGTGAGGGGTCAATTCGCATGGGGTCGAAATCTGTACCCATAGGCATACCGACCCACGGATCCATCATGAAGGGACTGGTCTCCGGGTCAGATTGCCCACCAGATCGGACAAAGTCGTCATACCCAGACATGGGTGTCGATGTCATGAAGCCGTTGACTATATGCCCAGGTGTGGGCAGTGGTGAGAGAAGAGCCGGTCGTTGTTGTATCGTGTTTGGTGGTGATTGTTCAAAAAATGGTGGCGTTGTGTGGGATAGGGGCAGCTGGATGTGCTTCTCCTCTGGTGTGGGGATTGGAGCTGGCTGAACCGGCTGAGAGATGGACGAATGTCTTGATTGTGGTGCAGATGGCGACTGTGACTGTCGTTGGGGAGGAACACTGGGCATTTGTGGAGGTTGAGTTTGCAGCAACACCGGTGATGGCTGCCCATTTGCTTGCGGAGGCTGCACCTCGCGAGCAGGAGAGTTACCCGCGGATGTGTTCTGAGGCTCTGGATTGCCCCCATGCTCGCTTGAGCTGCCGCTCGACGCGCCCTCCGGCGGGACGCCAATCCTATTCACGTTCTTCGATGCTCTTCGTGTCGGCCTTAGTGTACACTTGAGATTCCTTTGAGCACATCGGCTGCAAGGGAACTTCTTGTCGCACTTGGTCTTGGTCTTCGCGCAATTGCTGCAGGCGATAGGCGTGCGGCCAGCAGATTTCGGTATTATACCTTGTATCGGAAGGCCCTCTTCGTTGTTCTGGTTACGCCCGTGTACTGTGTAGTGTCGTTGCAGAAGATCACTATAGACGGTCAGCCGAGGTGGCCCTTCGCCAGGAGACTCGACTATCCATGCGGGCCACTTACCGACGGGCAAAGCTCATATGGCAGGTGAAGCATTTGAAAGGCTTCACGTTGGTATCTGTTTGTTGGAGAGTGGTCAGCATAGAGTATGGAGCATGACTGGCAGGATAAGTTTGAAATGTGACTTACGAGTCAAGATATGCCTTTCCAGATGTTCGTCTCTGGTGAAAGACTGTCCACAATAGGTACAGAAAACCATCTTCACAGCCAAAAAATGTATGTACCGTCAACAAGGGAGATCAAAGATGTGGGAGTAGCCTTGGAAACGGACGCAGGCAATCTAAAGAACAATAGGGATTGTCGCAACACCGAGCTCTTAGCGCGAGATGATACGAAAGAAGCGAGGTGGGGAAAAGCGATGAGAGTTGTGGCAACAGCGGGGAATTATGTCGCTTTGCTTTGGGACGACTGCGGACAACTGTTGACCAAGTATGGCGGAGACGTACTCCGCTGTAAGTGGCTGACGTAGAATTCCGCCTTCCTGCGAGTTCCTAGGCTAGGACGGCTTGCAATACCGGTATGGGGCTAATGGTGGAAATAGTCAACGTCAGGTCGAATCCCAGATTTAGTACGCTGAGATGTCAGATTCAAAGTGGGTGCGGCTAGGAAGCTGACCGCAACGTTACTCGACTGGCTGTGTGTGAGGAATACAAGGAAGAAAAGAAGGTCCGACTGGCGACTGCCCAGCATTGGAATGTAGAGAAGGAGCAGCAAACGGAAGCCCAATGTGAGGAAGTATGAGCGGCTGAAGATGGAGTGTTGGCTACGGGAACGTCCAACGCCAGTGGAGAACGACTAAGCGTATGAAGGTGCGAGTGGACTCAACGTCCGTGCCTTTCCGAACAAACGCTATGGGTAATGCATTCGAAAAGCGATCAATTCATCAACTGAGCGCAAAGGTAATGAGCTAGTGCCTCGCAGTTACATGCATCGGCGCCAGCTGCCTGGGTGGGTCATGACCTAACCCGGCTAGTGCTAAATCTGTGGACGACCAGGGGTGGCTGCATGGCGTCGATGATAAGACTCAGCCCACGCAGGGATTGTCCTGGGATCGCTTGCCTTGGGCCACAGGATGTTGATGATGGAGAGTTCGTGGTGGTACGGGGGATGGACGCGCCGAGCCCGCGTCGCGTCAGCCGCCTAGCTTCGAGCCGAACCATCAAGCGCGCCTGCAGCTCAAAGAAGAAAGCCGTACAGGCGTAATGTATTCTGCAATACGACAGCATTATTACGGATACAACTGAACTACCTACTGTTGTCCGACGTGGCGCACGAGATGAGCGGGAAGGAGGCGAGGCACCCCAGGCATAATCCACAGATGCTCCCAAACTGCGGTCACAGCGCTGACCTTGGCTTCTAGGATACGAAGCGAGGACGTGAGACCATGTTTCGCTCGCAGATGCTCGCACTGGCAGTGATGGGCGTAGCATGGCCAGGCATACTGTCAGCACGCGCGGCTGAGTCGTGGGTGACAGCAGCCGAGTCCTAGACCTGGAAGCGGTCACACATCAGATTACCTTAGCCCTCACTTCGCCCGTTTCAGAGCGGAACCCTCGATTGTTTCCTCGATGCGGACCCTGACGTGGCCGCCGGATCGTGCGTCCTGCCACATGAAACTTAGGTACTGCAGTGGGACTTGGGGCGTGCCTTGACTCTCCGCAAGGTTCACATCCTCCAACAGCCCTCCAACAGAGTTTCGTATAGCAAGACATAAGGCTGTCAATGCCTAGCGGCTTGCTCCCAGCAACAGATACGGTCAATCATTCTCGTAACTGTTGGGTAGTTTCGTCGTGCACTACTGCCGCTGAGCCGAGTTGGCTATAATTATCGGTAGCGAGTGGTTGGCTTCCAATTTAAGCTTTTGTCTAGCACTGCGTCACATCACGTGTGCTCGACAACACGTGCTCGGCCTTGTGTTATCGTCTATTACCGCTTCATTGCCTGGAGTAAATGCGACAAGACACGTGAAGTCCGCCCACTTCAAGCCGCAATATTCTCGTACACATGTCTATATCTCTTTGTGCCATTCTCGACTGTCGCATGCACTGGTTCCGATATTCTCCAGTCGGCGACGCTGGCTGCAATGTTCCTTTGTTGGTCATCGACGTCGACATTCGCCGTGCAAGGTGTCGGTTCTACATAGTGGCTGCTTTGTGGCGCAACCTTTCGCAAAATAGCTAAGGGATACAGTACATGCTGCCTCCTCAGGAACGCTCCCTCCGAGAGATCAACGTCCCACCAAGGTGTAGTTGATCAACAATACAATTTCCGCGTCACTCATGATGCAGTAGCGACAGGGCGTTATGAGCTGCCTGATGATATAGCATAGCGCTGAGGCTACCTGAAAGTCGTGACATGCTGGCATGATCGACGCATCCTTGAGCCAAACCCATTGCGATCTCCAATTGAAAGCGCGCAAGTGTCGGTGGCTGATGTCGGGAGTGCGATGACGGATTCGGTTTTCTCCACGTCTACAGCCAGCCCTGAACGTCGATCTTCACCAAAAAGCTCACTTTCTGTGCGGTATTTGCCTCATGAGGCTAAGGCCAGCCAGTTTCTCAACCCAACTCCGCCGTTTGTACCGGATTAAGGCATGCAGATCATGATCAACGTCAGGCAGATGGACGAGCGTTATTGTATCACGGTTTTAACGACGAACAACATGGCACTAGGACGTAAGCCAGATCGTAGCTGCTTTCTGGAAAATGACGACGGTTGTTGAAACGATGCCGAATGTTTCTCACTGCTAGCGTGGCCTAGGTCCATTTTGTGAACTTTGCAGTCTGCTTCATCCTAGCGAGGCCAACCTATCGTTTCAGATTCATTATCCCTGTATCAACACAACAAGACACGCTCATTGACGTCTTCACTTAGGCCAATGTCAGAACGGCACGGCACAACGGCTTGCAAAACGCCTCCTGATCATGACTTACCACTCTTCCTTATCCCCCTTGAGCAGTGACAGGCACTACTCAGCCGTAGCGATAAGCATAAGCGATTGCATCCAAGTACCAAAAGAGCTTATCTAGATTAGTACACGATCGAACAATGCAAGCCATCTCGACGGCTTCAAAGGCCAGCAACAACCAAGGCCAGTCAAATTGCCACTTCCGCTCGCTGAACTGTCCTCTAGCTTCGTCATCCCCACATATAACGTCTTCTGAGCATTAATCCGACTGGGTATTTCAATAAGCCCTAAATGGAGAAAGTTCATCATGGCATCTACAGGAAGGCTTTGCATATACGATGACGCTTGCAATGGTTGGTGCATGCATGCTGGAGCTGCACGCTTGCTGGCAAAAGACCCTGCTTCTCGCTTCAGAACGATGAGGCTTGATGAGGCGAGCTAACACCAATGGCTCAACATGGGACATGGCAATACCGATAGGTGCAAGGGAATTTCCTATTTCAATAGAAGTGTCTGGCAATGCTGATCATGACTCCATCTTGACAGAGCAAAGTTGTAAGGGTAGGCGAAATAGAATGTTAGCTTGCCATGTCAAGATGCGTCTGATAAGGAATGCTTAGAGCTGTGGGCTGACGCCGAGCGGAAAAGATGCTGATTACGAGAGCCGCGATTGGGTCATGCTGGCTGGGCTTCTGTCACTTCTTACCGTTTAGGTGAGGGGCTAGAGGGCGCTGGCGAAGTGCTGGCGTACGATCGAATGTATTCTCCGTGTTGATGTGATTGGGCGGACTCAGGGGTGGAGATGTCGCTGACCTTGGCCCCGCCGAGAGATCCCGCTGCGGAGAAATACGTAGCGCCTGTCAGACCATCCACAATGGCGCAATCTCACCACACCCAGCAGTGCCGGTTCCCCTCCGGAAAGCGCTGCGTTGGTTCGACAGGCTGAAATCGAGTGCTCTACCGACATCAGTACCGTCGAAAGATAACAATGCCAGCTCCTTGCTGGTGGACACTTGCACAGCACAGAACAGCTGACAGCATCATTCCAGCGCGCTCTGACTGCCTCGAGTCGTGGCGACCATGCAGGGCTACTGTATGACAGTATTGGTGGCTGCACGCCTAAGGCTGATGTGATAGTATGATTTGTGTGAGGCAAGGGGCACAGGGCGTGGCGCTGTTCAAAACCAGCTTTCCTCCCTGCCTAACATTATGGTTGTGCATGCTCGCTCAGCCACGAATTCCGCACTTTGCAGCAGCATTGGGAACGTATCTTTTCTCTCACATAGACCTATGATCTGATCGCTTCGAGCACAATCCATTGTCCAAACGAACCAGGTTGTGGCACCTGCCATCCAATGTGGAAGCCTGCACTTCGCTATTCAAAGCCTGCAGCACTGCTTGTACCGGTGCAGCCTAGCTTCTGTACATCTTTCGTAAGATGGCCAGTAGTAATCACTTGCAGGCATATAATGCTCTACATTGTAAGTGGCCAGTCATACTCGATATGATTTTGAACAAGGGGTATAGCTGGTATGTGATCCTTTGCGCAACACATGGTTTCAGAACACAGCTCGGTACCGCCATGATGTCCCGCAGCTTTCTAGGTTTTGTTTCCTACTACTCCTGTACAGCTGTAATCCTCACGCCTTCCACAGGGTCCAATCTCGAGCAACGGTTGTAAGCGAATGCAGACCCTGGAACTTACCAGCTTGCCTGTTGCATCTGTTTCTCGACATGTGTTGCTTCGCTTGTTCACCGCGCTGCGAGCACGAGCTTTCTCGCTCTAGTTTTCAATTTGCTCTTGACCGCGATTCCATGCTTAAATCCGATGTGTACGCATCTGTCGTGACTTTGCCCTTCAAGCAGATATGGCGATATCACGACGTGCTCAAACGTAAACGAAGGTAGGGTAAGAAAGACGTGGATTTGGCTAGATCCTATTAGAGTCAAAGTACTGTAGCAATCTCAATATTCGTAGCAAAGGTGACTCATGACGATGCTGTTACGATGATACATTCTTGATTCTGAAACCTGCTTCGTGATTTACAACCAATACGATATCGCTCACGGAACTTGAAGCACGAGCATTGTTCCGCAGAGCCTATGTATAATGGCTCAGTCAGCCCGACGCCTTGTCGATGGCCTCTTCTGATCATGTAAAGAGGGCATGCAGATGAGACTCACCTGCATCGTACGCAGTGGCACAATGTGCTGCTCCAGGGGTCTAGCCCACGATGGCGGAAGCGACACTGTGATAGCCTTTTCGGATTATCAGATTGCAAACACTCGTATATGCCGTCATGACATTTTTAAGGACGGGCAATTGTAGCGTATATGTTTTCACTGTTATTAACTATATAGGCTAATCATACTTACCGTATTCCATTTGAATTGCGAGTAGTCCGTTCCTTCTCAAATTGTGCCTAAGCTACCAAGCGATCTGGTACAAGCGTCTGCAAGTAGCTAGGAGCAAGGGTTGAGCGACATTCAGGTGTCAAGGTTACAAGTTGACTATGCAGTGCGACTCCTAAGCAGTAGCCGCCCCAGAACGCCGGCTGCTAGCTGCAAACACACCCCAGCAGTAGCTTAGTATACTCGATCATGTTGTCATCTGGATGTCTAATCGTCATTGTAGCACCAGCACCTGAAAACATCTTTGAGAGCACTCCCTAGCTCGCAGCTAATTTGAGCCAAGCAGGTACTCCCGTATGGCGGTGATGTCTGTTACTTGATCAGCTTCTGCTTATCGTGGGTGCCCGAGTTGTGGAGAGTCGTTCTGGTCATTTTCTTGTGATTGATGCATACATGCAAGACAGTGGTAATGGTAAAAGCGGTGCCGGATCGCCCGGGCTCATTATCGCATGCGGAGAGATGCCGAACTATCGTTCTGGCCTGCACAAGCACAGGAAGCAGAGACCCTGCATGAATCGTCTACCCTTGGAGATATCGAGGCCACAGCGTGCTGACAACGCGACACTCCGCTGTCAAATTCCAGCTGCCGCTTGTGTAACGACCCTCAGTGTGGTGTAACGAGCTAGGTTATGCACCGCGATATCTGATGCACCAAACCAACGTGGCTCACTAAGATTCCGCGTGGCTTCGCGTTGCACGAGAAGTTCACATGGCTCCTACTAAGAGGGGGCGAAACCTCCCAAGGAGGTGGACAGTAGCGTGGCTTGTCTGGCACCAACAGGCTTCCTGGGTTGACTGTGGCACAAGATCGAGTGGTTCATGTCCAAAAGGAAGGTAACTTTGATACGATAACACTCGCGTGCGGAATCGATGTCTCTGGTCGAAACAGGAAGGCATGGTGTCACAAATTGCTCGAATGCGAACATCTTGACAAACCCGACGAGGATGCGGTGAACGTGCCTTCGTGTCGTCATCGAATACGATTCGACGAGAACACTGACACGCCGAATGTTCAATTCGAAGGCGGTTGCAGATTCGCGCTGGCCTTTTAGAACGGAGGCCGCAATCTCCTCAAGCATGGCACGAGGGCGCGTTGCACCAGGGTTCTTGGGCTCGGCTCACACCTGTGCAGATGTCTGGGAATGATGGCAGCGTGTAGGTGGACATCGTTTGCTCCTCTGGCTCGCCACGCTAGATCCAGAGAACTGGCTACGCTCCTCATCCAGTAAATGCATGCGCAAGGTAGGAGTATGTTCAACAAACGGTGCCAAGTGAACCCTGCTCAGGCAACACATTGATCTTCTAGGCTAGCCACACGTGGCGCCCACGACGGTTGTGGCCGCATTGGGTCCTATTGTTAACAGAATCAAAAGAATCCGGTTTGAACATCACTGGACTATGCCACGATGTCTATGGAGCCCTCTGCATCCATTTCTTGGATTCTTGAAGCACTGGAGCGTCTGGCTCACAATTGAGTTATTCTGTTGACGGAGATGGGCCCGATCACGCCTGTCTTATTTCCGACCACAAGATGTTGACCGCTCGGTATCATACTGTGCTGCTAACTGGCATCTCGGCTGTGTTCATTCCATGAGCTTAATCGATTCGATGTCCTTCTTCCAAACAGACGTATAATGTCATCATGAATCAGGTCCCACTAGCGGCCCTTGTTGGGAACTCCTATTCCGCGGACCTTACTCCGCGCTAACGGCTTACCACAATGCGTGAATTACTCATAGACTACCCTGGACCCCTCCTGTCAAATCCAAATCAGAATGCCGCAGGGTTTGTTTAACTATTAGGAATGAACCCTGACCTTGTCTGCCGTCGCAAATCATGAAGGTAAAAGAAGCAGCATGGAACGTTGAGCTGCGCATGGTGGAACGCGCGAATGCTGGAAATAGATCTGAAACCAAACAATAGAGGCGCGTGGGATTTCGCAAATGTGGGGAGAGGCCCCAAACAATGGCCTTGCACCTTGCACGCGGGACAGGCTTTTGCGTTCGACGGTCCGGGGCGATCGCGGTACGGATACCCGCTGGCGCGAACACCCCTGCACACTAACGGTGTGAATCTCCATGTACCTTTGGCGAGCGTCCAGGCCGCCATTTCATCTTGGCCAAGCCATCCTTTCGAAAAGAGCACTCATCATGCTGGGACGGGAGGACGCAGATTGCGATCTTAGCGCCGATCGATAATGGGCCAATCTCTGGACTTCGCATACCGAAGGTCGACCCTTGTATTATTGTACATGAGCGCATGTGAGTCTGCAGGTGACCCGAGAGACAATAAAGTCAAGACACAATTCACACAAACGGTGGTTGCGATCGAATGCATATGTTTGGGATCGTGCGTCGAAGAGTCAGACGCACGTGTTGCTTCTCTGATCCAATTGACTCTACGATGCTCTCAAAGAATAATTCAACAGGGATTCAATAATTCTTGGAGTACGGTAAGTTGTCGCACAGCGTGACTGCCCACGAAACATCTGAGGGCACAGTCCATCATGTGCATGTTCAACAGACTGAAAGAAGGGCACGACTAATCTTGAAATTCACGCCGATGCTGCACTCTTGATGCAGGTGGAGAGCTACGTGATGGCGACACAAGGATGACACCCTTGATATCAGGATGGTGCTCTCATGATGCTCTTGAAGCACTTTGAGTTTCCGAATGGACGGATATGGAGACCGAGATCCTGCTGAGCAAGCGTAACTGCACGATAACGGATCTTCCGCTCAGATCTCGCCTATATTAGCGGGTCAAAACATTCAACAAGTTCTCGAGTGAGTGTACTCGAAAGCGCTACCAGACATCAGAGGAAAGACTATGCGGCTATGGAGCAGGAAAGGTTCACCGAGCCGCGGTGGATCACCACTACACTAAGGATGCAAAGTCGATACAGATGCAAGCGTAGATGCAAGGTGGCTGCGATCGTAGCGCGATGCTACTGCATCCCTTTCTGTGTAGCAATAAAGAAACGCGCACAAAACAAGGCTGCCCTCGGACTCAAAGTATGCAGCGGGGAACCCATTTGACTGGTCCTAGATCGTTGTTATCATGCGGGGCCGACGCTAAACTTGCCATTGTATACTTCGTGATTGATTCATCGGCATGTTACACTGTGGGTAGAGATCGGTTTGTCAAGCAACTACACGTGCTTGTCGAGCCAGGCGTCGGCATTTCAGGTTCATGCTGATAATGTTAATGACGCTCCGATCTGGGCTTTGCAGAAAAACCACAGCCAAGAGACTGCGTCACCTACTAATCCCTCGTGTTGATACGTGAGGTTGCATTACTGCGGGTTATGTTTAAATCGGAAGTGCACTGTAATCATTTGTGTCAAGTACGTCCACCAATAGTGTACGCTTTTCTACGAGAATGCATTTCCAATAGTACGACTCATTGCGATGCCATTTGAAATCACTGCGTGATATGCAACGTGAATAATGAAGAGGACCAAAATAGGACGAAACAGCGCGATTTTGAAGAACTATCACACATCTGCTTGTTTGTTTCCTCGAAACATGTTTCGGGTTTTCGGTACCTGAATTGACCGTTGGACACGACTCGCGGCGCCACTGCCGAGGCAGAAGGCTTAGGCGCCCTTGGGGATAGGACTTGACGTTCGTGTGAGGGAATAACATCGCTTAGAGCTAGCAAGCAGGGGTGAGCTGTACGGAAAAACAGATCTTCCACCTCCCGTGTTGAAGTTGAACTTCGGAAAGAGGAGCCGCAAAGACCACTGACGTGAACGACATCTACAGTACCTGTCTGTCAACCGACGCCATCTCGAACACGTCGGTCAGCATCTATTCCCCTTCCTGGCAAACTAGGTCGTAACGATTTTTGCGCTCTTGTCGTAAAGGACTATCAAAACAACTCAATTCTCTCCCTTGTATAGGCAGATTGATTGAGCGCTTTTGAAGCCTCATGAAGATCTTCATGCAGACATAGCGAAGCCATTATGGGGTAGACTCTTCTGCGAAAGTTTCAATCGTGGCAAGCTGGATTTCACCTTTATATGCGAAGTTCCGGTCAAGCTTGTGTTTTCGGATGTTGGGGGAACCCCGTAACCGCTGATCACTGCAGCGCAGCGAAGATCCTCAGCCCTCCGATACCACCACAACTTCCCAAGGCACCTGAACTGTGGGTTCGAACGTTTGATTGCTCTTCTCGGGTCTCAGTCTTCCATGATGGCGCTTCACAATTGGGTCGCCATTGAGAACCGCTTCTGGCAGCTAAGCGAGAAAGCATACGCCCGGTCTTGGATCTTGGACTATCTGACGACGATCTATCGAGCCGACGGTACTGGGTCTAGTCGTATTCGACTCTATCCAAGATAGCATGCGCTTCTCAGCTGGTCCGGAAGCGGGCTGTGCTGTGTGCATCGTGCAGGCTCTCATCAGCAGTGGAGCATTCTGACAACCCTGGTTCGGAGCGGGGATTTCAGACTCCTGATACTGTGATCTCGACTAGGTGGCAACTCGGTCGTTCCTTCTGCACGAAGCAAAGCTTACTGAGATCTTGAACGGTGGTGATCCGTTGTAGTAGTTGCAGATGCTTGGCATATGAGCTGCAGCGAAAGATCATGCACTTACAACAAGCCACAGTCGGACAGAAGGCGTGCTTCGCATCAATGATGGACCCAAGAAGCTTTTGCTCGAGTGTCCAGAATATGTATCGTTGGGAGGTTCCGTTTCCTGTGCACCTAAAGTGCGCCCCCTCACCATGTAACTCGAGAAGAGAACGTCAACAAACGCAGTTACAGTTTAAGACCTCACCATTATCCATCAATTCGGTTGACACAGGTCCAAGCTCCTGAATGTCTGGCCAATGCTGTAGTTGACAGCAAAATCACACGGGCTCCCTGTCCACCCCGGCTTACATGAGGGGATCCGGCAGAATTAGCCCCGACTTTGAGACAGCGCCTTGCTATCCAGGTCCCCACGTCTCACGTTTGCTATCGTCTGTGACGCACTTGTTCGATACATCAGCGGTTGGCCTACATCTCTAGCCTGCGCCAGCTATCAATAGCCATGAAGCTTACTCGGAGGTATACCTGGTCTCTGCACGCCATCCCCCTCGGGATTATGGCGGGACTATCCAAATAGAGAATAGACTGCGCTTCAGTCTGTCTTCGCGTCAATATGTTGCTGCAGTACATCGTTCCGCAGTATGGTCCCGTACATGTGCTGTCACAAGCCCGGTGCCGAAGTGCTTGTCATCGTGCGATCCAAGCATAGACCACCATGCGGATTTCTCATGTCCAATTACTCAGATTGATAGTTCACATATAAGAGCTTCTGCCAATCCCCCAAGTATCATTCGCAACCAACCTTCCTCTTCCAGTTCCTCGGGCCTTCTATTACACGACACTTCTGCCCACTCCAAGAGGACCCTAGCAATACATCACCATATCTTCGTTGATATACGGCTCTGACCCCGCCGTTCGAAGGACGATTGTTGCTCACATCCTATCATCTCCTAGCAAAACACACTCTTGAAAGGCCCTGACCCCGCCTTCTTCCCCTTTTTATATTTTCTATAATACCCTGACCCAAAGACACAACCATGAACGTCCTCATCTTCGGAGACCAGACCGCGGACCAGTTCCCTCTCCTCAAGAAGGTAGCAACATGGAGAAACAATGCTACTCTGACTACATTCCTCGACCGGGCGAGTGTGGTCCTTCGCGATGAAGTTCAGAAGCTTCCAAAGACCCAACGAGATCAAATCCCCGACTTCCTGACAACCTGGGACCTTGTCAACACTTACTATGGCGAGGGCAAGAAGATTCCCCAGCTCGAGAGCTGCATGGTCACGCTTGCGCAACTTGCACACTACATCGGCTACTACGGCGAGCACCCAACGGATCTACCAAACCCTGCCAACACACGGCTTGTCGGTCTTTGCACTGGATCTATCGCAGCTTCAGTAGTAGCATCAGCACGATCAATTAGCGAGCTGCTCCCTTTGGCAACAGAAGCAGTTCGTGTTGCATTCCGCGCCGGCACCTGTGTTGGTGCGGCCAAAGACGCCCTTGAGCATACATCCGAGGCCAAAGAAAGCTGGTCGACCATTGTTACGGGTGTTTCTGAGGGTGCAGCGAACAAAGCTCTCTCTGAGTTTCATGATGAGAGGCGGATACCAGCCTCAGCGCGCGCCTATGTTAGCGCGGTTAGCGTGATGGCTCTAACCATCAGCGGCCCACCATCCACCACGAAACGCGTATTTCAGGAGATCGACGTCTTTAGAAACAATACCCGGGTGCCGATCCCTGTCTACGCGCCATACCATGCCTCGCACATCCACACTCATGCGGATATTGATCGCATCCTTGACAGCGAGGCCACCAGGCACTTCCAGCAATTCCGGCCCCTGGCGCTGATCCACTCCGCATCTAGTGGCAAATGTCAGACTGCGACCAGTACGTTGGACTTGATGCGCAATGCTCTTGCCGATATGCTGCTCGAGCCTGTGCGCTGGGACAGCCTTCTTGGTGAGGTTGTCTCTCAGGTGACAGCTTCTGGCAGCGCAGAATGCTCTGTTGCTGCCATTGGCGTGACCAACATCGCCAACAGCCTTGCTTCCGCTCTGAAAGCTGGAGGCCAATCGCAAACTGCAGTTCGTGACCACACCTCGTGGGTGCAGACCGAATATGCTACTCGCGGCCGCACTCAGAGTGACAAGATCGCCATTGTTGGAATGTCTGGTCGCTTCCCTGGCGCAGCCACCCCTGAGGCGCTCTGGGAGCTCCTTGAGAAGGGCCTCGACGTTCACCGCGAGGTTCCGGTGGACCGTTTCGATGCTCAGGCCCATTGCGACCCGTCTGGCAAGGGCAAGAACAAGAGCCACACTCCCTTCGGTTGCTTCATTGATGAGCCTGGTCTGTTTGATCCTCGCTTCTTCAACATGTCTCCGCGTGAGGCTGCCCAGACTGACCCCATGGGCCGTCTCGCCTTGACTACTGCATTTGAGGCTTTGGAGATGTCCGGTTACGTGCCCAACCGCACACCGTCAACAAAGCTGAACCGTATCGGCACATTCTACGGCCAGACTTCCGATGACTGGCGTGAAATCAACGCTGCCGAGAACATTGATACGTATTTCATCACTGGTGGTGTACGCGCGTTCGCCCCTGGGCGAATCAATTATTACTTCAAATTCTCTGGCCCATCGTACAGCATTGATACCGCCTGCTCGTCCTCCCTTGCTGCTATCCAGCTGGCTTGCACGTCGCTCTGGGCTGGTGACTGCGATACTGCCTGCGCTGGTGGTCTCAATGTCCTTACTAACCCCGATATTTTCTCGGGTCTCAGCAAAGGTCAATTCTTGTCAAAGACCGGTAGTTGTAAGACTTACGACAACGACGCAGACGGCTACTGCCGTGGTGACGGCTGTGGATCAGTCGTACTGAAGCGCTACGAGGATGCCATTGCTGACAAGGACAACATCCTCGGCTGCATTTTGGGTGCAGCAACCAACCATAGTGCGGAGGCTGTGTCCATCACTCACCCCCACGCCGGTGCCCAGGAATACCTCTATAACAAGGTCCTTGCCAATGCTGGCGTGGATGCTCACGACATCAGCTATGTCGAGATGCACGGCACTGGCACTCAAGCTGGTGACGGCATTGAGATGACCTCAGTCACCAACGTCTTCGCACCTCGCCACCGCCAGCGTCGCCCTGAGCAGACCCTTCACCTTGGTGCCATTAAAGCCAACATTGGTCACGGCGAAGCCGCATCTGGTATCAACTCCCTTGTCAAGGTTTTGTTGATGATGCAGAAGAACGCGATCCCAGCGAACGTCGGTATTAAGGGTGTGATCAACAAGACTTTCCCGAAAGATCTCGCTCAGCGCAATGTTCACATTCCTACTACTCAGGTCGCTTTGCCCCGTAAGGGAGCTGAGAAGCGTAAAATCTTCTTGAACAACTTCTCCGCAGCTGGTGGTAACACCGCCATCCTGCTTGAGGATGGTCCCCTGCGCGAGGCTCCTAAGGGTGTAGATCCTCGCACCATGCACACTGTCACTGTGACTGCCAGATCCATCGCATCGTTGAAGAGGAACATCAACAATCTCATCAAGTTCCTTGCGGAAAACCCTGCGACCACCCTTCCCAGCTTGGCTTACACCACCACTGCTCGTCGCATCCAGCACAATTACCGCGTTGCAATCTGTGTCGACGACATTTCCAAGGTGAAGGATGCTCTCCAGGCTCAGTTAAAGGACTCATACAACCCTCTGCCCATGGTTCCGACCAAAACTGCTTTCACCTTCACGGGTCAGGGCTCGCAGTACACTGGCCTCGCTCAAAAACTGTACGAGGATCTTGAGTCTTTCAAGTCTGATATTGACCAACTTGACAACATCGCACGTCTTCACGGTCTCCCATCCTTCTTACCTCTGCTCACAGGCACCGATGTGGCTACACTTTCGCCTGTCATCGTTCAGCTCGGTATGGCCTGTATCCAGGTTGCCCTTGCCCGCATGTGGGAGTCATGGGGCATCAAGCCAGTTGCCGTGGTCGGTCACAGTCTTGGCGAGTACGCCGCCCTCCATGTTGCAGGCGTCATCTCCGCTAGCGATATGGTCCTGTTGGTCGGTCGTCGTGCTGAGATCCTTGAGCAAGAATGCACTGCTGGCACTCACGGCATGCTGGCTGTCAAGGGCAGCGCTGCATCCATCAAGGCAGCCCTTGGTGATAAGATGACCGAGATTGCTTGCATGAACGGTCCTGAAGAGACTGTTCTCTGCGGTACAGTTGAAGTGGTTGAGTCCACTAACCAGCTTCTCTCGGCTGAAGGCTTCAAGTCTACGAAGCTCAACGTACCCTTCGCCTTCCACTCGGCTCAAGTCGAACCAATCCTCGCCAAGTTCCAGGAAGCCGCTTCGGCTGTCACATTCAACAAGCCTCAGATCCCAGTTATGTCTCCTCTCACAGGCGAGGTCATCCGTGAGGCTGGTGTCATCAACGCTGCCTACTTGGCTCGTCACGCTCGCGAGACCGTCAACTTCTGGACTGCTTTGACTGTAGGCAAGGAAGAGAAGCTCTTCGATGACAAGACTACCTGGCTCGAGGTTGGTGCCCATCCAGTCTGCAGCGGCATGGTCAAGTCCACTCTTGGAAGTGCGCCTACCACTGCGGCTTCTCTCCGCCGCAACGAAGACCCCTGGAAGACTCTTTCCAACGCGATCATGACTCTCCACCTTGCTGGTGTGGCTTTCGACTTCAATGAGTACCACAGGCAGTTCAAGGATGCTTACGAACTGTTGACCCTCCCGACATACAGCTTCGACAACAAGAGATACTGGCTCGACTACCACAACAACTGGACTCTGACAAAGGGTGAGGCCGTTCAAGCGGCTCAACCCAAAGCCATCGAAGCTCCAGTCGAGCTTCCATCGAAGCTTTCTACCACTTCCTGCCAGAAGATCGTTCGCGAAGAGCTCCATGCCAATTCAGGAACTGTAGTCATCCAGTCTGATCTGTCTGACCCCAAGCTGAAGGCGACCATATCCGGTCACCAGGTCAACGGAACTCCCCTGTGTCCTTCTTCACTGTATGCTGACCAGGCAATGACTGTTGCAGACTACCTCTACCAGCAGCTTCGTCCTAATATGCCCACTCCAGGTCTCAACGTCTGTGCTATGGAAGTGCCCAAGACGCTGATTCCTCAGTGGCCTGCGCCAGCTGGTGGCCAGCATTTGCAAGTCGAGGCTACTGCTGATCTTGAGGCCAATAAGGTCGATGTCAAATTCCGCACTGTTACAGCTGATGGCTCCAAGGTCCTTGCTGAGCACGCCTTTGGCGTTGTCAAGTATGAAGACGTCAAGGTCTGGAAAGAGGAGTGGAGCCGTATTCAGTACATGGTCCAGACTCAGATCGATGTTCTCAAGCAGAAGCTCGAGACTGGTGCTGCCCACAAGGTGCTGCGCGGAATGGCTTACAAGCTTTTCAAGGCTCTGGTCACCTATGCTGACAACTACCGCGGTATGGAAGAAGTCATTCTGGATGGCAAGACCACTGAGGCAACAGCCTCAGTGAAGTTCCAGACCACTCCTGCCGATGGAGAGTTTTTCTGTTCCCCTTACTGGATTGACAGTTTAGCTCATCTCTCTGGCTTCATCGTCAACGCTTCCGACCACCTCGACTCCGAGAACTCAGTCTACATCTCTCACGGATGGGGCTCCATCAAGATCTCGAAGCAGCTCTCTCCTGAGAAGAAGTACCGCTCTTACGTCCGGATGCAGCCCGCTCCCGGCAACATCTCTGTTGGTGATGTTTACATCCTAGAGGGTGAGGAGATTATCGGCATGGTACTTGGTCTCAAGTTCCAGAATATTCCTCGCCGTGCTCTTAACATCATGATGCCACCTGCTGGTAGCAAGACTGCTCCCGCTGCAAAGTTCGCTGCCAAGTCCGCTCCTCTCAAGGCCATCGCACCCGCGCCTGTCAAGGCTGCTCCTGCTCCCGTCAAGGCCACAAAGCCTGCAGCGAAGCCTGTCAAGGCCAAGGTTGTCAGGCAAGCCAGCGGTGGTGTCACACTCAAGGTCATGAAGATCATCGCAGAGGAGACTGATGTTGACATGTCTGAACTGGTTGACGATGCTGCATTTGAGAATCTTGGTGTTGATTCTTTGCTCTCTTTGACCATCTCAGCAAGATTCCGTGAGGAGCTTGACATGGAGATTCCGTCTACCCTCTTCACCGACTGCGCTAGTGTCGGAGAGTTGAAGAAACACTTCGCTCAGTTTGATGGTGGGGCCACTGTCATTGAGGATGACGCCTCTGACACTACTGATGAGCCATCTGACGCTTCGACACCTTTCGAGCGCGAGGCTGGCAGCACTCCACCCAGCTCTGCGCCAAGTGTTGATGGAGGTGACGTGGACATCAAGGTCGCTGAGGAGATCGTTGGCGGTGAAGCTAGCCTTGCTCGCAAGCTTGTTGCTGAGGAGATGGGTGTCGATGTGTCTGAGATCACAGACGATCTCGACCTCACCGATATTGGCATGGACTCCTTGATGAGCCTGACCATCCTTGGTTCCCTGCGCGAACAAACTGGCCGTGACCTTCCCGCCGACTTCCTCACAGTCAATGTCACCATCAAGGCTATTGAGAATGCTCTCGGTATGCGTGCAGCTCCCAAGGAAGTCAAGATTACCGCCAAGGTTACTGCTAAGGCTCCCCAGCTCGCAGAGGTCAATAAGAAGCTTGCTAAGGCCATCGACATCTCGCAGCTGCCTTCCTCCAACTCCGTGCTTCTTCAGGGTAACCCCAAGATTGCCACCAAGAAGTTCTTCTTGATCCCTGATGGCTCGGGTAGTGCTACCTCCTACATCTCCATTCCCAACATCTCTCCTGACATGGCTGTCTACGGACTGAACTGTCCGTTCATGAAGTGCCCTGAGAAGTGGAACTGTGGTGTTGAGGGTGTTTCTCAAATCTACCTCAAGGAGATCAAGCGCCGTCAGCCTGAGGGTCCGTACATCATTGGCGGTTGGTCCGCTGGTGGTGTCATGGCATACGAGGTAGCGAAGCAGCTCGTTGACGCTGGTGAGAAGGTCGAGAGCCTCGTCTTGATTGATGCTCCCTGCCCGGTTGCTCTTGATCCTCTGCCAGCTCGTCTCCACATCTTCTTCGATCAGATTGGTCTCCTCGGTACTGGTAAGCCTGGAGGTACTCCCTCTTGGCTCCTGCCTCACTTCGCCTCAGCCATCCAGAACCTGAAGGACTACGATCCAGTCCCTATGGATCCCAAGATTGCGCCTCCCGTTCTTGCTATCTGGTGCACCGACGGCGTGTGCCCCAACCCTGAGGACCCTCGTCCTCCACCAGGCGAGGGTGAGGACCCAGCTCCTATGAAGTGGCTCCTCAACAACCGAACTGTCTTTGACGATAACGGCTGGGCCCAGCTTCTCCCTAAGGAGAAGTTCGACTACGCCGTCATGGGCGGCAATCACTTCACAATGATGAAGGGCGAACACGTAAGTCATGCCAGATATACTGTTACAAGAATCAGACTAACATAGTGACAGGGTGCTACACTGGGCAAGCTCATTCAGAAAGGTCTCAAGCTATAGGCTAAGGGTCTCAAGCAAGTAGATTGTATAGACAGCATGCATCTCCTTTGTTCAAGTGTTGAACTTGGGGTTGTTGGCGTTATGGTTTGGTTACAGGTATAAATTTTTGTCATTGGCGTTGGCAGGCGTTCAAGTAGGATACGACCGCTGCTCCACTGGTCATGGTTCAAGTGGTCGTCTTACTTTGCTTTTATCACGATGTACACGAAGATTTGTCTTTATTCTCATGTATTCCGCATTGAATTGCCAATCTCAAGATTCTACTTCAAATTTCAATTTCAGTGCAAGATTACCATAATGAGCTTCCGGTGACTTCCTTCCGGTGACTTCCTGTCAGTGACTTCTGCGCTGCACACTCCTGGGTCTCAGCGGCTGCGCTTTCCTCCACGGTACTACCAACCTCGGCTGGTTCAAAGGCTCATTACCTTGAGTGATTGCAGCACTTACGAATGCTACCCTGCCCTACCACTGTACAAGGCAAGTTACGGAGTTAACCAATGGCATATTCCATGAAGCGAGTACGAGATGAGCTATCAGACTCGCCCAACGCATGCAACGGTTCCGACAAACGGCACATACCAAGATTCCAAGAATTGGCAATGATTTTCGTGATAGCGACGCCACTACTTCATTGAAAAAGCTGCTTTCAGTTGATCACTGCTGCACGACAAGCCAGCCACGTGGAGCGGTAAATTCTGGAACGAGCAAGGGGGAATCTCAGGTCATATTGACTCATCCAATACACGCTCGACACACCGACAGATGCTGTCAAACATGTATGCAGTATCTGCATACATGTTCGAGAGCGTCCACGTCGGAGCCGACACAGTAGAACCGAGCTGTGGGCATGTACAAACTTGCTCAAAGTTTACCGCTCGCTTCCGCAGCGCTGGAGTCTTTGCATTCCCATCATACCATGCTCGGCCCAACCTCGAATACGAGTCTGACTAATTACCAAGCCTATGCATCACGCCATGACGATGCACGGGCAGTCGAGCGGTGGCCTAATCGGTCTGGGAGCGTGGCAACGTTCCAAACCGTGATGATGAACGCACTCGGTCCAAACCACAGCGAAATGCTTTGTTAGCCCACCTACCAGAAATCGGTGTCCCACGTTGTTACGGGCACAGTGCGGAGATCCGGGCGCACATCTCACAGTCTCACACCGTGCTCGGCGACCACGCGAGGACAGCGTAGAGATAGCGCCAGCCTATCTGGACGAACGATATCCCGTTTTGTATCGGTACACTGATACGCTTACTCATCTGACCTGTCGTCAACATGGTTCAACACGGTCGCGCCGGGAGTATGGCGCGCGCTCGGTTGAGTCGGAACGGAAGTGTGATCGGTGTTGCTGCAGCATCTGAGGGTGATCGTCTCTGCGCCTCTGACGATCTTCAATAGTCTGAGCTGCCAAAGGCTAGAGCGTCGTTGCGGGAGCCTTGCCCGCCCGTCAAGGCCTCCCGTTGCTTGTTCGTTAGGCTTTGGATAGCTACCAGCGTTTACAGTCAGCCACGCGGTCAGCCACGCTCCAGACAAGCAAAACCGGAAATGCGGCGGATCAGCGTCCGATGAAGAAGGGTCCCAACGAAAGTACTCGCCCGCGTCATTCGCGCAACGCCCGGGCGTCTCGTGTCGCAATCCCCGGATCATTCGTCCAGATGTTGAGATGCAGCAAGGCTCAGCTGAACTCGAACGCGGCCGCAAATGTGGGGTACAGACGGATTGAGCTGGGGTTATCATGGTTCCACGATTTACAATTTCACTTGAAGTGATGAAGTCATGGTGAGTGCGAGACTAAGGACCATCAAGCATTGCCTTTGCCGCTAGCCTGAGCTACGGTCCGACCTTATCTCGTCGAGATGAGCAGGGGTACAAAGACATTCGGATGAGGGCGGAGCGGAATGAGGAGGGGCGGAGCGGACTCCTGCCAAGGAAAGAAGAGCGGCGGACATGCGGGGCATACAGTAAACTTACGCAAACACCACAAACATTGAAGTTGATGCGCCGAGAACCACACATTTGCGCAGCGCCCATATCCTACGCCGAACCAACGCCAATTCGTGCTGTGCTACCTTGCCTCACATATACGCGTCTTGAACAGTCTCCATTCACCACACAATGCCAGACGTAGTGAAGCTGGCGCAGTAAGAAGCCCCCGATCTCTAGAAAACTACCACTAATCCTGCACAAGGGAGGCGGAGACGAACCCGCGCGGCATACCAAAAGCCCCATTCGTCGATCGCGTCGAGGACTATGTCACCGACCGCGCCGAGGTCGAGAGCACCATCAACAGCTTCAAAGAGATGATCTCGTACGCACCACCACTGTCCAATCCCCCCGGAATAGAATACCCATCTCACACGATGCGCTAGGAAGTACCAGTTCATGCAGGCGAACACACAACGGCGGGCCGCGGGCTTGAAGGACAAGATTCCAGATATCCAGAAGACATTGGAGACAGTGCGCTTCTTGAGCACAAGGGGAGCGGATGCCGAGCCAATCGAAACCACCTTTGAGCTCAACGACACACTGTTTGCGAAGGCAGAGGTTCCGCCTACCGAGGAGGTGTACCTGTGGTTGGGCGCGAATGTGATGCTGGCGTACCCTATTCCAGAGGCTGTGGAGCTGCTCTCGTCGAAGCTGTCAACCGCGAAGGCGAGTCTGGCGACGTGCGAGGAGGATTTGGACTTCTTGAGGGAGCAAATTACGGTAGGTGTATCTGTGGATGAAGACAGGGGATGCGGCTAATGTAGTGCAGACACTGGAGGTTGCTTTTGCGCGGGTGTACAACTGGGACGTGGCGCAGAGGAGAAAAGAGCGAGAGGCTGGTGAGGCAGAGGGAAAGGAGAAGTCGAAGAACTAAGCGTGGGTATGAGGGAACTACAAGGTGACTATACATTCAAAACATTAGATGGCGCCCACAAAATGATACCAGAACTAAGACACAATATTGGCAGTGTATATGCATTCGTGCAATCTTCATAAAGTGATCGACAGTCTATGAATCCTGCTGCAGCGGCTTCTTCCACTTCTTCTCCCGCCAGTCGTTAATCAGAACAAGTCCTTCTATCTCCTTAACCCCCGGCTGTATATTCTGTCCAACACTAAAATCATGCGCCGCAACAACCCAAACCTCATCCCTCAACGCAAACTCCCTCGTCCGATAAATCGTATCCATCGCTGCCTCAGGATCCGTATGCATCCCGCCCTTGGCGTACGGGGGACGAGCCGTCCTCCTGGGCTCCCTCAAAATCTCCGGATGATGAAAGCAGTCCCCAGCCAACACCACAAAGCTGCTCTCCTCCCCGCCCGTCGTCCTGACCAGCATCATCTGATGCCCCGCAGAATGGCCGGGGGCATCAATTAGGTACGCCGCCCCATCCCCAAACACATCCCACGCGCGCTCAAACGGCCCAAGCGCTATCCACTCTGCCTTCTTCAGCGCGACAGCATGATACAGCCCCTTCCGCAGGGCCTCAGCCACCTTCCCCGCGCGCTTATCCCCAGCAGCCTCGAGCACCGCATCCGGCACAAAGCTCTCGACAATCTTCCTGCTCCCATCGCTGGGCAGCGTCTCACTCAGCGTCGGCGCCTCCTCATCAACAGGATACCCCGGCCTCGCGTACGTGCAGCACGTAGGCCCGACCCAGAGCTCCGCATCTTGGAACCCTGCTTTCGCGCCGTCGCCCACGTGGTCGAAGTGCATGTGCGAGAATATCACCGCCTGCACCTTCTCCGGCTGCTGCTCTGGCGTCCCGTGCTCTCTCAGGATCTCAGCGGGGGATCTGGGCGAGCATTCGAATTGCGGTAGCACGTTTTTGATTATTGTAGGAGGCAGGTTTTCAAGGTCTTTCCGGATGCCAAGGTCGAAGAGGTAGGTGGTGTTTGTTGCTGTGTGCTCGATGAGGAAGACGTAGTCCGGGGCGTAGAACTTTTTGGGCGCCGCGGGAGAGGAGGGAGAGGGGTTGCTGGGCGTGTCTGGGCCAGGCAAGAGTGCCATGTCTTGTGGAATGGTGAGGCCCCCGGCTTGGATCAGGTGGACTTTGCATGTCGAGTCTCCGGGGGGAATGGGGTGCCATGGGAGGTTTGGGGGCCCGGTGGTTTCGAAGGATACAGGCATGGTTAATCTTTATGTTGATTGAGTCTGGTATGTGAGAGTTGGGCTTCAGCTTCGCGACTATGGGTTGTAGTGCTGGAGCTAGGCCGACGGTGTCGATGACGTCACAGTTACTGTTCTGTCTGTGGACATAGCACAGTTTTATTGAGCTGGGTCAGGTTTGTCTGAGGTGTGTCACTTTGTCCATTTGGTGTTGCTGATTGTGGGGTCTCCCAGACTGGAAGTGTCGGTATAACGAATGACGGTAAGCCTCAGCATCGAATCCCGTGCAGCCCAGCACCAAGACAAGCTGTGTAGCGGAAGAACATACATTTTTCTACTTCTCCAAGCTTCTCGAATCCTTAGATTGAGTTATAGCGACCTCAGTAGAGTAGTGCAAAGCTACCTGCGGAGTAACTAGACACTGGCCTCTTCGTGCAGAGTTCAAAATACCATTGACACTCACCCACATCAAAAGCGTACGCTCACAGGGTATGTCCACGGTACCATGGCAACAGCCCAACGCCTCGAATGCAAACATATTACTCCTCCTTCGCCCATATCCAACACAAACGAACGACAAGCCCAGTACACCCCTCACAACTCTTGATCCCTTCCTCTCGCCCCCATCCCTCTGCCTCACACATCCAGCGAGCTAATCATATACGTAACAATATATGCCTCAGCCTTCAGCACCTCCGCCTCATCTACCAGCACCACCTTACTATCATCAAACGCAAACCAGTCATTCCCTTCTCTCGAGTAGCTGACATAATGGCCCGAATCGATCTTGCCCTTGTGCACAATGACCGAGGCTAGTTCGTACGTGATATTGTTGGCGGGCGAATTCATGTTGAAATTTGTGACAGGCAGGCCGGATACTTTGGAAGCCTTGACTTGCTCTTTGTAGGCAGTGGTGTAGGGGAAGAGGTCGAGTTTAGTGGGGAAAGAGACTCTGGTTTCGATTTTCGAGGACGCGGATTTGGAGTGCTCGAAGCGCTGAAGAAAGACTAAGTTAGGAATGCTGGCTATGGGGAGAGGGAACATACTTTGAGGTGTATTGTGAGGACGGGGGGTAGCCGCTTCACGCTGAGCTGCTTGACGGCGTTCTGTGGGCTGTCACAACTGCGGCATGTGTACTGCGCTGACTCGAGCTTTTCCCGCGCAGTGAAGCGGTCGAGGCAGTCACGCAGATCTAGACCAGGATCTTCGCCTTTGTCGGCGTTCTTGCGCTTCTTGTGACTCCGGATGTCCAAGCTTAGGTCCATGTATGGATCGAGGGCGGTGGATACATTGTTGCACTGGTCGCAGGTGACTGTGCTCTGAAGCTTTCCATAGAAGGTCTTGTGGATGATGCAATCGCAGTCTTCGGAGTCTGTTGAGCCTCCGTTGGTCAGGTGGAGAGTATTCAGGAAGAACTGCATGTACTCGTGGGCATCCTGTTGCTGATAGCCAGCTAGGGCCTGAGACAGTGGTCAGCACTGCACGGCTCAAGTTCATGCATCAGCTTACCTCCCCAGCTAGCCAACTCCCCATCAGCATGCTAACAGCGCCGTATCCTTCGGTCTTCTCCGCAGAATGGAATTCGACAATCATCTCATCTAGTGCACAGCTCACACACGACTCCTTCTCGCAGTCGGCAGTCTTGTGCCCTTCAGCGAGGAAGAAGTTTCGTATGAAAGGATTGTGCACGATGCTTTGTAGGATGACGCTCATGAAGCAGGTCTGTCCCATGTTATAGAGCCCGCGCAGGCCAGTCGCTCGGCATGGAAGGAATGTGGAGTTGGTCACAATCAGTTTATCGTCGTCGGCGGTCAGAGCATCTTCAAACTTTCGTTTCTTGCCTGACTATCATTAGCGACGCCACCCAGTATCCCATCAGATGTTTTAACCGACCTTTCAGCAGTCTCCTGATCTCCAGCTCAGGGTCGTAGATGAAATCTTGACAGTTCCCACAATACACATTTCCGTCGCGCGATTCTACCGCTGCAATCTGTCAGCCAAAGCTTGCTGAGTATGTATTCCACAGCGACCCACAGAAGCAGTGGCTCTTAGTGTCGAAATGCTGATCCCTTTGCTCGTGGGTCATGATGTTGGGGCATTGTAAACACAGGTAGAGCGGGCGAAGAGAGACGACGGGTTCGTTGTTCGAGTCGACGTATGTCTGTGCTATCACACTCGGTTTGTCGTGTATGAGCTGGAGGATGGACCGGTAGTGTTGGAGCGTCTGCTTGCGCGCATTCTCGAACATCTCGCCCATATGCTCTGCCCCCGGGGTCAGCTGGGGCCTTGTGAAAATCTGTACAATACACACCGCAGCCGTACACGATATGCGCCTTCTGGCTGCTCGGCACGATATTGCCTTTCGCATTCTTGACCACCTTGGCCGAAGCCAGCGCGGCCGCCTTGGAGCCCGCTGCGTCCATGGTGCTGGTTGGAAGGTTGGGTGTGTGAGCTGGCCTGCCTTCACATAGTGGGACGCAGACGTGCGACTGTAGTAAGGATGCCTCGTGGCTCTACCACGGTCAAGGCAATCGCGCTCCACGGCTGCGCACGCGGCGATAACTCTGGGGAGAGCGGACCTGCATGAAGCCAATCGTGAACCGCTAGCGGATCGGCGCCCCACGTTGCTAGAACGCGTTGGAGCGCCTGGTGCGTGCAGGGTCCACTGCGCTTGGCCGTAATGTTGCACTCCTCCCGAACTTGGTACTGCTCGTAATTTCTCAGCAGTTGCCGAGCAAGATGGCAGAGATGGAGCTGACTTACGATGATTTCTCTCACTGGAATGACTTTATATTATGCTATTTCGTCTCAACTTCCATCAAATGGAATAACAAGACAGCGTGCCAGAGTGGTTAATGGGTATGACTCGAACGAGTTCATCAACTAGATATCATATGGCTTCGGCCGCGCAGGTTCGAATCCTGCCGCTGTCGCATTCCAACTTTTTTGCATCTTGCAGCTCTTCTCAACCTTTTGGTCGTCTTTTGCCCATTTTGACCCCCTCTTTGAGTATTGGGCGTTATGGTGGCCAGATTATGAGGTCGCGCTGTTGAGGAAATTACTCTTTTTGTTCAATTTGTCATTCTTGTACAATCTATCGTACAGCATGCATCCAGTATATGTGCACTAACTAGTACTGTTTTCTTCCCGCTGACCAATCACTCTGTACCAATGGTCATGTTCCCGTAGAAGGTGCCTTGCAGAGTCTGTATACGTATCGGGCTGCTGTAGTCCTCCAGGTATGCTGTCCGGCAGCTCACTTTCCTCAATTTGTACTGTCAGCCGTCTGGCGAAAATTGGACATTCGGACGAGCAGTCACAAATGGTCCGCAGTATACGGCTACAAGATTTGTTGTAGGTATCCCTTCCTGTCCGAGCTTCACCGGTAGCCTTCCTGCGGCCACTGCAAGTGAGTGAGGTCAGTTGCTGAGAACTGTGGGAACGTGAATGGCGGTATCATCATATTGTCGGTGCCTGTCTCGGCGCCACCAAAGAGCTGGTCGATTTCGTTCTGCCGGTGGTTAGTCTCGCCTTTACTCGTTATTTTCGTTATATGTAACACTTACCCAGTCAATATCGTTCAAGGCATTCATTGGACTGCTGTCCGTCGAACTATTTGGTACGCCATACGCCAAAGTCGGTCTCACAATGGCAAGGTCGCTACTTTGTGGCGTCCCTCGCCGTGGAGGAATATAAGTAGCTGGAGCTGTGGACGTTTGGTAGTTGTTTGGTGGATGCATCGTTGGCTGCTCCAGTCCTGTGATCGAAGAAGGCAACGGGACGTCCAAAGTACCCCAGTCAGAGTTCGGCATGGCGCCTGGAAATGCTATGGAACCAGAGACTGCACTTTGACCTTGGGGTGGCTTTGGAGGCAGTCTTGGCTGCACTGGAGGGGTTATTGACATGCCTGGAGAGCCTGCACTCCCCACAGGAACCTGTGCGCTGGTTGATTGAGCGGACCGAAGGCTATCAGAGGGCGCTCGAGCCTGTACTGCTTGCTGTTGACGCTGATAGCCTGGACTGTCAGTTCGTGGCTTGGCCTGTGGCATATCTATAGGAGCCCTCCATCTCTTAACACTGGCATATACCTGTAGCTTGTTTACGAGCTCTTCTAAGACCGCTCTGGTCTTCTCTCGATTCGACATGCCCGGATCCATGCCAAAGACGAAATCCAAGACACGCCAGGCCCTTTGCTCCATGACTGGCTCACCAGGCTGTGCGTATAGTTCGTTGAGAATGAGAAGCGCGCCGTGGTACTGGTGGAGGGCTCCGATATACCAAGACCAGGTAGAGAGCATGGGCTGCTCTTCAATGTTCTGACTGTGCTCCAGAATCATAATGGCCGCACTGAGAACTATCTGACGCAGTCGTTCGGGCATCTTGAGCTTGTCAGAGGTAAGATATTTCTGTAGAATCTGAATGTACAGCCTGTTCGACAAGATGCCGTATATCTCAGAGGCGAGCGCGTGAAGGGGAGCAGTCCTGTTCAGCATCGGCAGGTACGTCTTCTCCATCGCAGCTCTGAACGATTGTATACGCGCAAGTAGAGAGTTGATAGTAACTTTCTTCTCTCCTTCTTTCGGCTTCTTTTCCAGCTTGGGACGTTCAAGCCAGAGGTATCGACTCATGTCAGAGCACTCAAAGCGCATTCGTGTGATAGTCGTGTCAGTGAAATATGCTCGATCATGCTTGACGTCAATACTCAAATCCCCTTGCTCTGCTCTGTCGAGGTCTATGTCGTCAATATTTAAAGGCAGACGCGTCTCGTGGTCGTCTGGACGAATTTGCGGGCGAGGACCGGTCGCCTCACATGTGCGCATGTCCAAGTAACAGATCTGGTGCCATATCAAGCGGCGAATTTGGCACTCAATCGGTGAGGTGCTGTATTCTGACGGATCTTTGTGCAAACCCATGCATTCGGCAAGGCGAATACAGGTGCCTGTCAGGGCAGAGTGAGCACGAGAGACTTCAGCCCTGCAAAGCGGAATCTATGGTGTTGCTGTTAGCAGCGCAACCTGGGGGAATGCCTAACTTTCCAGACAATACATAATACTGGAAATTATAGGAGTTACGACTTACCAAGTACATGACAAAGGCTTGAAGTGTTTCCAATTTTGTGGTCCGAAGCAGATTGGCTCGAGACAAAGCAGCCTCTGTAGCTTCTCTGAAATTATCTACCAATCCGTGCTTGTCGACGCCAAAATCATTGAGCACTTTGTCGCCGGGCATGGAGATTACAGAGCTCAACATTGCAGCGAACAAAACAGCCTGAAATGAGTTGCGTGGCTCGCTGCCAGACGCTACTGATTTCCAAAACCTTTCGTAATGGCGCTCAAAAGAAGGACGGTGCATGGTTTTTGCGATCAAGTGAACAGCCTGCCAATAGTGTGCCATAAGTTTGTCAACAAGGCCTTTGGCAGGCAGATAGTTCATAAGCGTCGTTCGTTCAGCACCTGGAGTAAAGAAGAAGCTTGAAGACGGCGCAACGTATTCACTTGACGGCAACATCCAATCTACAGCGCCACTCTGATCTCTTTTCGGCAGCTCTTTGAGCGCTTGTTCGAGCTGAGTGCAGTGTCAGCTCAATTCGGCACAATATATCTGGTAACTTACCTCGTCACCAAACTTAGGCCGCACCAAACCACCAATCCTCTCGTTGATTCTCAACTTGCCCAAAGCCACACCGAGATCTACAATATCGTCGTCTGCGTCTTCATCTTCAAAATATGCAGCATCTTCACGGACGAATTCAGAGGATCTCAGATCTCTGATATCTTCGTCTTCTTCACCGTCACTAACAAGTTCCTCTTCTCTTGAGGCCAGCTCGGAGCTGTTTAATGCGGACAAAGATTCGGTTCGAGCGCGATTGCTCTGTGCAACATTTTCTTCGAGACTCCTCTCAAGTATCCCCATCTTTTCCTTCACCTCAGCTAGCTTGGCTTGCGCCGCAGCATCAAAGCTTGGAGAGATGAAGAGACACTGACGAGAGGACTTGACACAGTTCGTACATGGTTGCCCTCTGTCACACTTGAGCTTGCGACGGCGACATTCGAGACAGGAGCTGATAATGCGATTGCGGCGGCGTACACGCTGCGTGCTTTGTGTTCTTCCGTCTACGGCATCGGCCGTCCCCACTGTCATAGTCGGTACCCGGCCAGCAGAAGTGGACCACATGGGATCTGACGAATCAGGCATTGCTGGCGCTGATTTGTCTGTAGCTCCCGGTTAGACTTCTAGGATGGGCAAAAGCAGGGGCAGTAGGTGCTTACGGACGTAGGCTTAGTCTCGTGATCTATAGCCTACAGACTGGTTAGTGATATGCAGTATGGGCACACATGTAGCAGGTCCACCTTTTCGACAACAGATCGACCACTCGTATGGGCTATCGACCTACCGAGCTTGGTTCGAAGACTCTCGTGGTGATTGCGGGATAGTCAACTGCTCCCTGACACAGGTCGACCCACAATAATACCTTGAATCACCGTTTGATGTCGGTTTTGTCGGCCTCGCACCTGGATATCGTCCGTCTTCCGCAACGGTGCCGATTGCAAGTATATCAAGTCGCCGACGACTAACCCCGCTCTCGTAGCTTCGGGCAGAGATAGAAGCCTGGAGCCGTCAGGAGTCACAGGTGTCGTACTAGCTAGCGGCGGTTGCAACAGTGCTCCGGCGGCTGTCAAAGATATGCCACTGCTGTGAGAGGCAGATGCGTCGCAGCTCTACAATGGCGCCATGCGATGGTGTTGAGGAGCCTGTTACGAAGGGTCGTGCTTATCCCAGAACGTTACTGCCCGCCCATCAAGCTAAAGTTAAAAAGGTGGCAAGCCCTGGACTTCAGGCCTTCATTGATGCAGGTCCAAATTGGTGACTCCAATACCGGCCACGATGTTCGCAAAATTCGGGACGTAGCTTGTCAGGTTGCAGATGTAACTTGCAGCCGTCAAAGGTACCAATGATCGGCTCAGTTACGAACTGACTGCAGCCAATCGTGTTTTTGCGCACCCACGTATCCTGCAAGAAATACATGCTATGACAATATGAGGGTCACGTCCAATTTGTTTTCCAAGGCGTCTGTCGCTGGAAAATGCTCACAATTGAGAACCATGGCATCTGTTAAAATCGCAAGAAAGATCTGTGAGCTTGTACACAACACTGTCAAACCAAAGGTATCATCACGGTAGGGCATTCATATTCCAATCACCCCACAACCAACAGCTCAGGTAGATGCCGCCAGGCTGAGCTGGTGCAGATAGAGCTTCGAGGCGGATCGGGCTAAATGCACATCGGGCGACGCGTGCACGAGACGAGACGCGAACGCGGTTTCCTGATCCACTTGGTCCTCGACAACCCGCACAGACTGGAAACCTCCCTCGTAAACACTCGACTGCTTCGCGCTTTCACCTGCTCAAACCCCACCCAAACCCCTTCACACTTCACTTACGGAGCATCACGCTATACCTGTAACATTATTCAATAGCTGCAACCTCCGTGCACTACAGCCTACCGAAACAAAATGTCGGTCGTCTCGCTTCTCGGCGTTGAGGTCAAGAACAACCCCGCGCAATTCGACGCGCCGTACGAATTCGAGATCACCTTCGAGTGCCTTGAGCAGCTGCAGAAGGGTGAGTGCAATCATTCTTGTAGGGATCGATTAGACTGATAAGCAGGCAGATCTCGAATGGAAGCTGACCTATGTCGGCTCTGCTACCTCGTAAGTGCCTCCTCTGCTACATGCTGTACGAGCAGTGTCTAATACGCTCTAGCAACGAGTATGATCAGGAACTCGATTCCGTCCTCGTTGGACCCCTGCCTGTGGGCGTGAACAAGTTCCTCTTCCGCGCCGACCCCCCAGACCTCTCGCGCATCCCCAACAGCGAGATCATCGGCGTCACAGTCATCCTGCTTAGCTGCAGCTACGACGACCGAGAGTTTGTGCGTGTGGGTTACTATGTCAATAACGAGTACGTGGACGAGGCGCTCGCACTTGAGCCACCTGCAAAGCCAGTCATCGAGAAGGTGCAGAGGCAGATCCTGGCAGAGAAGCCGCGTGTCACGCGCTTTGCCATCAAATGGTACGTGGCAATCTACTCCGGACTTGGTCCATCAGTGTCTTATCTAACATTTTCAATTTTAGGGACTCTGAGGAGTCTGCCCCACCTGAATACCCTCCTGAGCAGCCTGAGGCCGATCTCAATGCAGATGGCGACCAGTATGGCATTGAGGAAGAGGACGAGGAGGAAGAAGAGGCTGAGGGCGCCGCCGCGGAGGGCGAGGATGCTGCAATGGCTGGCGGCGAGGAAACTGCGGGCCCCGCAGCCGAAGAGGAGGAGGGCGAGTCCGATGGCAGCGAGGACATTGACATCGAAGATTCGGAAGGTGAGGATGAGGATGAAGAGGAGGGCGGTGACGACGACATGGAGATGGACGAGGGCGAGCCAAGCACCTCCAACGGCGACAAACAGGCCCAGCAACAACCCGGGAACGCACAGCAGCACGGAGCAGACGTCATGGTTCACTAGGCATGTCCAGAGGTCGCCTGCCAATAGCTGGGTTGGGCTTGTTGCTGATTTCACGAGCGCGCACATTGCATAGACCAAACAAGATGATGAATATACCCTTTGATTGCTCCCCTGAATGTTAACCCTTGGATTCTTGCTTGGACTTTTGCTACATGGACCCAAAGACGATTTACTCTTTTGGACTTGGGTGACTGCCAGCATGACGAAAGACAGTACGACAGCAAAGGGCAGCCCAAATGGAGCTCCCGTGTAACAGCACTAAGTCCTGTCGTCCAACGTCCTGTCATCCTGAGTAGGCAGGAAGGCGCTCCCTGCGAGCGTGCCGCTACCCGTTCCAGCATGCTGATGCAGGGCTCCACAACACAACATGTCACGACGGCTGACTCCGCAACCTCAGCTTGACACTGTGGCGCAAGCCTGCCAGGCAAAGACGACGTGACTGCGGCCAAATGCAGTGGCTTGTTGCGGGCCGTCGTCGACAGCTTTGATGGCGCAGCAGTAGCACTTGTCACCGGCGCGCGCCAGTGGAACGCCCAAACAATAATAGCAAACACGAGCTCCAAGCACGCGCGCGTACAAAATGTTGGTCATTCCCTCGTCCGCTCGTAGGTGAATGATTTTGCATGTGCTGGAGTGTCGGGCATCGAGTCCCAGGCATCCACCTCTCCAGACAGTACATCCTGGTGACCATCATTTCTGCCACTGTTCCGGCGCAAAACGGTCTTTGCCAGTGTTTCGAGGCTCTCCCGCCTGTGATTCCTTGCTCCGCCCCGCCTCCACTTTGTGCTGCCGTGTTCCTTTCTTACGCTGCATCTTCCCTCCCAAGGCCTCGATATATTGCAGCTTCAATATTGACGGTTGCACCCGCTTATCCTTACGGAATACGGACCCAAACGCGGTGGTCCAGAGCGTGGTCACTGCGAGACGGCCAGGGTCAAGTACCCCGCCGCTAGGTGAGTGCGATCATCTCCTGCTCCGCGCGTCATTCAGGTCTCATCGACCTCCATGAGCGCCTTGGGAGTGAGTCGTCAGCCTGAAAGGAGACTGCGACCAAGCCTTCTTCTCCTGGACGCGGGCTGACACCTGCGTTATAAGACCCTGAATCCGGCGACCGAAAGCAGCAGTAAATATGAGCTACCACCACCAGCCCGGCCAGCCTCAGCTCGGGGCGACGTTCGTCCCCGGTGGGTTTGATGACTACTATATGCCGGCTCCTTCGCCTGAAGTCATTTCTCCCGCGCCTCAACGGTTCGTCTGATCCCTACAAGCTGCGCCTTGAAATTGCGCCTGCTGACGTAGCCCTCCCGGAGCAGCATAATGCCCGAGGTGCCTGAGAACATGCAAGAAAACCTGCAGTACATGGAGCTCGAGGCGAACGGCCCACGCAGTGCAAACAACATGGCCTCGCCAAACCAGGCGCACTTCCCACCGCGGCAGTCCAGCTACCAAGACGGCGGCGCCCCTGCGAACGGAGAGCAATGGCCGGCGCGGACCGCCAGCATCTCCACTGCCTTTCGCGGGCCTCCGAACGTGCAACCACCGAACGACTTCGCCCAGTCCTCCCACGACTACAACCAGTTTGCGCACGCCGGCGACGCGCCTAACTTCTCGCCCTTTCCGAAAATCCTGAACCGCCCACAAAATGTACCGCCGTCCGACGATGAGAAAGAAGCCACCCTCGAGGCTGCGCGCCTACCCGTCCTCAACTCGAACGACCCGGAGATGCAACTGGCGTGGGCGCAAGATGCATTGGCTCACGTAGATGCTGCGCAGCTGCACGAGCTGCGCATTTCCGAGACACAAGGGGCAAGACCATCAACGCCCCAAATCGAGCACCAGCTGCGCGTAGACGCGATGAACGTCGTACAGTTCCTTGCAGACCAACACCACCCCAAGGCCATGTTCATGCGAGGCATGTGGCTAGAGTTTGGTAAGTTCGGCTTGCGCGCAGACAAAAAGGAGGCCTTCAGGTGCTACTCCCGCGCTGCCAGCAAGGGCTATGCACGAGCTGAATACCGAATGGGGATGCAGTTCGAGCAGTCCAACGACCCCATTCGCGCCTTGCAGCACTACAAGAATGGTGCAGAACAGGGTGACTCCGCATCCAATTACCGCTTGGGTATGATGACTCTGCTCGGACAGCATGGGCAGCAACAGGACTTCGCTAGGGGCATTGAGCTTATCAGGACGGCTGCAGCTTCAGCGGACGAGAACGCGCCGCAAGGTGCGTATGTCCTGGGTATGCTCCAGTCAAAGGAACTTCCTCAGATCCAAGTTCCGGAGGTGTATTTACCCTATGACGAAAGAGCCGCAAGACAGAACATTGAAAAAGCAGCGTTTCTTGGTTTCGCAAAAGCACAGCTTAAGATGGGTTCTGCATACGAGTTGTGCGCTCTTGGGTGCGAGTTCAACCCTACTTTGTCACTACACTACAATGCGCTAGCTTCACGTCAAGGGGAACCGGAAGCAGATATGGCCATCAGCAAGTGGTTCCTCTGCGGTCATGACGGCGAGTTTTCCAAGAACGAGGAGCTAGCCTACGTCTATGCGCAACGCGCTGCAGCCACAGGACTGGCTACCGCCGAATTCGCTATGGGTTATTTCAACGAAATCGGCATGCACGTAAAAGTGGACCTGCAAAAGGCGCTGGAATGGTATGAGAAGGCCGAACGAAATGGAAACAAGGACGCTGTTTCCCGCATCCAAAGTCTGTCGATGTCACGAACACTCTCGAAGAAGGATCACGAGGACGTGGCGATCAACAGGATCAAGTCTCAGCATGGTTCTATGCGGGGAAAGCGTCCGGCACGTCTGCAAAAGCCCGCCGCGCCTGCTCTGCCATCTATCAACGACAGCAGCCCTTCAGACTACGGGAGCAGAGGCGATTCCACGACGCCCTACCCTGTTTCTGATCAGCCCCCGGCCATTAACGCGCAACCTGGTGCCGCGCCGTATGGCCGTTCTGCTTCGGTCGCACCATACCCTGTCGACAATGGCCCGCCACGAGTTGGCTCGGCGCGCCCCATGGCAGGCGGCTTCGCACCAGAGATCCGCTCGTCCAGCGTTCGGCCGACGTCTTCGGGCAACGCGTTCAACATCAATCCCAACATCTACCCTCCCAACGATGGTTATGGGCGAGGGCGACCACCGGGCCCCGAGCACGCAAATACTCTCCCCTTACGCCCCCATACAAGCGTAAACGAGATTGGCCCCGGCGGCCGCGGAATGCGACCTCCGCCAGGTGCCGGTCGTGGGCTGCCTAGCGGAGGTCCTGGGGGCTACAGGCAGCCTGGCGGTCCAAGTGCACAACGCCCCGAAATCGATCGCCCGCTGACTGCTCAGCCAGCCGATCTTGGTTACAGCGCGCCAGATGCGCGCAACAAGCTTCAGAAGCCCGGTCAAGGTATGAAGAAGACATCCACGCTGCCTGATATTGGCTACGTTGCCCCTCTGGAGCCGCGACAGCACACAAGACCTTCTACTGTGCAACCAGGACAAGAAGGCAGAACAAACTCCATTCGCGGAGATAGACCCTCTACTACTGTGCCTGGGCAAGGCTCCCGCCCATCATCAAGGCCAGGCTCAGCCGGACGGCCTTCTGGTCAGGGTACAATGCCTAAGCCGCAGGGAGCGCCAACCCAGCAACCACGGCCGCCTCCACAAGCCCCTGCTCCTGTGCAGGCCAACAAGCCCCCGGCTGCAGCCAAGCCTCCAGTGTCTTCGCCGCCGCCGGGCAAGGGCCCCAAGACTTTCGATGAAATGGGCGTTGGCCAGGCGCCCCAAGAGAAAGACTGTGTACGTAACCTGCCCGATTCTGTATACCTGTCTACTAACATGTTACCAGGTGGTCATGTAATTCCAGCCATATTTATTTGATTCCGATTTGCATAGCGGGCCCTTTAGTAGACTATTTTGCATACTCTCCATCTAGGTAGCAGGTCAGCTCATTGCTACTATCATTCAACTCTATACCCACAGGCTCAAGCTGCCCGTAGAGGCCGTGTATCATTAGGATACCAACATATATAGGAATCTACTTCGTGAAGCATTGTAGCGATGTCCATGACTAAAGCTAGGTACGCGTATTTGAAAGTCACGTGAGTTCGCGTTTGTGCTCGCATGACGTCTTGTGCAGTTTGCGATACCACTTGGTGACGAGATGTTCTCTAAACCGTTTAGTAGTTACTAAGGTAAGGACACTCTATACTCTCAAGCAGACATCGGAGTGATTGAGTGTGCTCGTCGACTACGATGCAGACGTCGTCTGGTAGTGCCCTTGTATTTAGCGTACTTTCTAGTGGGGCTCCAACGCGTTCACGGTTACTCTTCTCCACAAGTACACCAGTCACCTAAGCCTCGCTCGTTACAACGGTGAAGACCCCGCCTCGCAACATGGCTGCGGTCATGTCCGCAAAGCGACCTCGCGCTCTGACAAATGGGGTGGGACTGGGGCACAGCGGGCGCGTACGTCACAGGTCAAGCGTTGCAACCATGCAGATAGCTGACACTTTCAGAACAAACGCGCGCGACAATCTCAAGGTTACGAAGACGAAAGATCCCCAAGCGACGAAGAGTCGAATACCAGCGACGAAGACGAGCGCGATAATGACCAGGAGAATGATCTGATGCTGCATGCGACGCAGCAGGTCCAGAAAGATTTTGGGGCTACAAGAAACCACCAGAACGTACCTGCAGAATGCGGAATCATTGAAGAGATCCGGTGCATCAACTTTATGTGTCACGTCAACTTGGTCATAACATTGGGTCCTCTCATCAATTTCATCATCGGACACAACGGTAGTGGAAAGAGCGCAGTCCTTACGGCTTTACAGATCTGTCTTGGTGGCAAGGCAACAGCCACCAACCGCGCGCAGAACCTCAAGAGCTTGGTGAAAGAGGGGGAGACACACAGCAGGGTCGAGGTGAGGATCAAGAACCAGGGTGCGCTGGCCTTCAAGCCGCATGAGTACGGTAGGTCGATAATTGTTGAGCGTCATTTCAACACAAGTGGAACCTCTGGATTTAAGCTGAAGGATGAAAACGGCAAGATTGTCACGACCAAAAAAGCAGAGCTGGAGGACATTCTGGACGCATTTTCGATGCAGATCGACAACCCCATGAACGTGCTCACCCAGGACATGGCGAGACAATTCCTCAACCACTCTACGCCGAAGGATAAGTACAAGTTCTTCCTGGCAGGCACACAGCTAGAAACCCTCCACCGGGACTACCAACAGATTGAAGCTTCTCTCGATTTGATGAACAGTAGAGAAGACATCACCAAGGATATCATCGCCAGCAAGCGGAAAGAGATGGAGACCTTAGTGGCAAAGGCCAGGCGCGCAGGAAGTCTTGAACAGATGCGGAAGCGAGAACGTGAACTTGAGAAGCAGGCGGCTTGGGCACAGGTCGAAGAGGAAGAAGCAGGGCTGCATGAGGCCGAGGCTGAAATCAGAAAGCTGGATGGCCTTATCGAAAAACGAACTGGTGAGGCAAATGAGGCATCAGAAGCTTTCGAGCGGGCGGATTCGGCCGTAACAGGCGCACAAGAGGCTGTGACAGAGATAACAACTCAGATCGAGCCAAAGCAGCAAGCGGCTCAGGAATGCAGCGAGACGTTCCAAGCCGTAAAGCAGAAGATGCTGAACCTTCATTCAGACGAGCGGATAGCACAAGGCGACATCAAAATGAAGCGCAAGCAGGTTGCACAGTACGAAGCTGAAATAGCTCAATTGAAGCAGCGACAAGCTGAAGCTGATAATGGCGTCCACGCAGTGAAGCAGCGTGAGCTGGACGAGGCCAAGGTGAATAGCGAGCAAAAGGCCGAGCAGTATACGGCGCACACCGCAAGCTTGCCCGATATCCAGAATCAACTGAGAGATGCTCAGAAAGAGATGTTTAATGCTGAGCAGAAAGTCGACCGTGCTAGGAGAGAAGAAGAGCGCATCCAAGGGATCATCCGCGGTCTGGGAGGGGACCGTCGCGACTGGGAGTCTGCATATCAGTCTCCTGACAAGTTGCGCAATCTTCTAAAAGCCATCGCGAATGAGAGGAGGTTCCGAGACTCAGAGCATGTCATTGGCCCTCTGGGACGCCACGTCAAGCTGGTAGAAGCCGACTGGGCTTACATTCTGGAAAAGCAGTTTGGAGCAACCCTGAATGGATTTGTCGTGACGAGCAAGGCGGATCAAACCATTCTGGCCGAGTTGATGAGGAGATGTGGTTGGTTAGTCATCCCACCCCGATTGCAATGACTGTACTGATTTGAGAAGGCAATCGCCAATTTTCATTGGCAGCAAAAACCCTATTGACACATCTCGACACGAACCTGATCGAGCTTATTTGACATGGATGAGGGCACTCAAGGTATGCTACCACGAGTAGGTTCGTTGTGGGCCAGGTGATCTAACAAATCTAGGTCGACAACGATCTCGTGAAAAATCAGTTCATCATCAACCAGGGTATCGAACAGACTATCCTCATTGAGGATGCTGAAGAAGGCCAACGGTTGATAAATACTCGGCCTTCCAACGTGAAAATGTGCTTCACGTTTTCAAGTGGATCCAAGAGACGTGGCCGATTGCTTCAAATCACTGGGGCTGGCGGTTTCAATAACAGCCCCATCGACGAGTTCAGAGGGCAGCTGCGTATGCAGGTTGACAGAGAGGCTCAAATTCGGTAAGTAATATGCTCTAGATCCAGATTCGACTAACTTTCATGAAGGCAAGAAAAGCAGCAACTTGTAATTGCACAGCAGGCTACGCGCGATGCGCAGCAAGAGTCTAAGAACCTTTTGCAGAGGGTCAACACATGCAAAGCCAACGAAGCCAATCACTCTCGACTTGGCAAACAGCTGATGCGCCAGCAACAGGCGGCTCAAGAGCGGGTGGAGAGGCTCGAAGCTGAGCTGACTGATGCGACTCCAGACGCTGCGGCAATTGAGGTACTTACAGATCAATTGAAAATTGCTAGGGCGGAACAACAAAGGTGCGAAGAAGTATATGAAGACATGGTGGAGAAGAAGGTCGAATTGGGCGAAGAGAACAAAGCTCATAAACAGGCGCTTGATGAAGCACAGAGAGAAGTCAAGGATCTTGAGTTCAAGCTCACCAAAGCCCAGGCAAGGGTCAAGGTCATGCAGGGCCAGCGAGAAGACGCTCTCAAAGCTAAGAACAAAGCGTTGGACTCAATCCGGGCAGTTGAGGAGAACAAAATGCTGTGGGTTGAGGAAATGGTCAACAAACAGGCCGCAGTCGATAAGCAAATCGAACAGGCCATGACAGTAGCGCCTGAACGCGTCGCAGTCCCGGAAGGCAAAACATTCGAGGACCTGCTCGCAACTCACAGCAAACTCGTGAAGACACGAGAGGAGGCCCAGAGGGAGCTGGGAGGGTCACAGCAGGACCTTCTAGCGAGGGCAAACGAAGCGGTGGCAGCGTACAAAGAGGCCTCGGAAGAACAGAAGAGCATCCAAGCGATTAAGACTCAACTCATCAAAACGCTGCAGCACCGACAAGTTCGATGGAAACAATTTCGCTCAGGTATATCGGTACGCGCTCGGGTCACGTTTAGTTACTTGCTTAGTGAACGCAAGTTCCGCGGTAACCTGAACATCGATCACAGGAATCAAGCTCTCGACATCAATGTGCAGCCAGACAGTACAGAAAAGTCTGGCGACGGGAGGCAGACGAAGACGCTCTCTGGTGGCGAGAAATCTTTCTCGACGGTCTGTCTGTTGCTGTCTCTGTGGGACGCCATGGGATCGCCAATTCGATGCCTGGACGAGTTTGACGTTTTCATGGACAGCGTCAACCGCGACAGGAGTATGAACATGATCATTGCAGCAGCACGCCGCTCTGTGGGAAGGCAATTCATCTTCATCACGCCGCAGTCGATGAACAACGTCAAGCAGGACTCAGATGTGAAGATCAACCGCATGACGGATCCTGAGCGCGGGCAGACAGCACTCAACTTTGGTCAGGATTAAGTGAGTAGTTCGTATTGCATAGCGGGCTGTTATGGAGTTTTGTTTGAAGACGGATACAGGCGTTCATGGACGGTCACCTATTTGTAGTGCGTTAGTTATACCCTCTCGGCGTTGACCCCCGGATCTGCATCGGAGCGTTGCTGAAAATGGTCAGGGTTGCCTAGCATGGAGCGCCGGCACGTAGATCATACGCGTTGCAGTTGCACGGCATCGAGGTGTAGGATAGTCGGTCGCAATACCAGCAGGAGACTTGCTATCTCTGTGTCGCATGTTGCTGAAGTGACTTTTTCATGCTCCCTTCGCTTGATCTGTTCATGTTCCTGGTCCTGACGTGACGGCGGCTTTGCGTAGGTACTGGTCTCAGCTGACAGGCGTGGTAAGGGCCAGCGGTTGCACCAGGGCCTCGTAACCAACTGCGCGCAACGCCGCAGCCAAGCGGAACCATTGGTCACCTCGACGACAGCCAACGCGACGCTCAGCAACACTCGCTCACAACGCACGAGCTCAGCCCCTGTAAAGGTGCTTTCTGCTTGAGCTTCTCCTCCGATGAGGGCGCTCCACTCGCTGCCGCCCATGACATGAGCCTAGCCCAACGACAGCGACATGGCTTCTCCGCACTCGACTCCCGGCACGCCCAGAACGTCGTCGCCATTGACCTTTGAAGACGAACTCGCACAGTCGCTCTCTTCCTCACCGGACGACGGCCATACGCTCGCGACTTACCGTGCAGCCGACCACGCCTGGCCGAGCCACCTCACTGTCCCCAACGCCGTTGGCGCATCGACGGCAGCCGACGCCGCTGAGCCGATCCAGTATGCGACCAAGGGCAAGGAAAAGGCTGTCCGGGGGCCGCTGCGCCTCCTGGATCTGCCTGTCGACATCTTGAAGGAGATCATTCACCAGGTATTCCTGCTCTATATGCGCCTACTTCTAGTTGCGCGCTGAGCTGTAGCATCGTTAGCTGACCATGTCCCCGACAGCTGCCGCACACGAACGACCTCACCTCTCTCTCCCTCTGCCACTCGGCTCTGCACCGCCTCACTATCCCATGCATCTACTCGCGCTTCGATATTGTCTGGCCCGACGAGAGCACCCACATGGAGCCGCGCTCAGGCGTCGATGCTCTCACCTACGGCCTGGCGACGCTCGTCATGGGCGATGAGTGCTTCCCGCATCAGAGCCAGCGCTACCAGGAACATGCCGCCGACACGTCGAGCGCGCACTCCGACACGCCGTACCCCATTCCCCGACGCCGCTTTGGCAACTACTACGGACAATTCACCAAGAAATTCTCCCTTGGCAACGGACCGCAGGCGTGGGTGCAGGAGTATGTCATTACCAAAGAGAGTGGGAAGATGCTGGGTACACTGGTAGCTCTTGCTATTGCACGCATGATCAACCTCGAGACATTTGTGTGGGATATGCCTACCGGAGTGCTGCGCGACGTCTGGCTTGCCTTGTCGAGCCTTGCGCGCCGTGCTGATGGCCATGACTGTCGTCTTGACCGTCTGTGGATTCGCTGGCATGACAACACAATCGACGCCCCTGTTCCTCCTCCCGCACCGCCAATGATACTCAACAACACGAACTTGCCAGCTCCTCCAAACACCACCCATCCAAGCGGTATCACCTCAGTCCCTGCCCCCGTTGTTGTTCCTCAGCCATTTCCCGCCAGCAGCATGTCTGCCTTGGAGCGCGTTGAGCATCCCACATTCTCTGTCATTCCTGCGCTGAAGAGTCTGAGCGTGCTCGACATCGATGAATTGCCGTATCTGGATGAGATGAGCATCCTCATTGCAAGATCTCAGAAGAAACTGCGCGAGCTTCGAGTCGGTATTGCCCCACATGCTCAGCAGCGAGACTGGGTTACTGTGTGGGACGGCGACGGGCTGCAGCAAGTCGACTATGACGCCAGAACCACGGCAGCAAGCTCTATCGGGGAGAAGAGGCTAGGCGGTGTGCTGGGCGTTCTTGTCGGTCGGGTCCACAATATGCGCCATTCTGAAGACTCTCCTCGGAAACCTACTGCAGCTGGAGTGCAGGACAAAGTTGAGACAGTCCCAGTTAAACCGACAATCTCGAATCCTCTTCCATCAATGTCAGCGCTCTCGATGCAAGACAGGGATCCTGAGCAAGACGTGGATCACTTCGGAAACCCAATGGAGGACTCGACGGTTACAGAGGGCATAAGCTTGTATGCTGAGAACACACCGGACAATGTTGAACCAGTAGCCTCCGCGAGTCCGCCCATCACACCTGCAAAGCTGCGGAAGCTATCTGGATTGCCGAATGTCAGAAGTCGTGACTTCACTGCAGACGAGTCTGTCGAGTCGCAAGAGGAGCTACTGAACGGCAAGCTGAAGCTGGAAGTTCTCGAGCTCGAGCGTATACCGCTTTCTGTATCTGTACTGCGAAGAGCATTTGACTGGTCCATTCTTTCAACACTGACGCTGCTGCACTGTAGCAATCACGAGCAGCTGTGGAAGGTCCTTCGCCGGACCTACACACCACGCGCCAACTATTCCGGATCGCCATCAACCTCGAAGGCCTACAAAGCTTCATACACGCTTCGTTCTGACTACCATCTCAATCTGAAGCGCATTCACACCAACACAGTCTCGCCATCCCTCATCTCTTTTCTCAAGGAAACACTGGCTCCCAATAGTCTTGAAGTTCTCTTCTTGCAAGAAGGGCGATCATACTCGTCGACAGTGACCGTAGACGCGATCTACCGCGGTCCAATGCGCAGACACAAAGCAAGTCTGAAGAAGTTGATGATCGACAGCAGCGAGAAAGGCCCAGACGGTCACTCGAGCACCAGCTCGCGTTGGCGACGGTGGATGATGAGCCGGGAGATCCTGACATTCATCACGAGCGGACGGATGAGCAGTCTCAGGGAGCTGGCGGTGTCTATCGACTACAAAGACTGGGTAAGCCACCACCATGTCCGAATTACTGGAGAGCGCACACAATGCTAACACAACCCCCTTAGCACCACTTCCTCCAGCGTCTCCCCTTCATTCCCCACATCCGCTCCCTCTACATCCCCTTCATCGCCGACCATGCCCACGGCAACAACATCGATCCCCGCGAACTCGCATACCAGATCCTCGACATTGTGCACCTGCGGCCGGAAATCGAGCTCTGCTACATGGGGCTCACGCACAAGTGCTTCGAGATCCTCGAAAACCGACCCACGAATTACGATTTACGAAACGACAGTATGAGCGGCGAGGGCGGCGGCGGCGGCGATGGTGGTGGTGCTGCCGCACACGGCTATGTAAGCCACGACCCCGTCATCATTAGCGACGACGAGAGCGAAGCCACGGAAGACGAGGACGAGGAGGATGAAGATGCGGGGATGCCGCATGCGGGTGATGAGACGGAGAGCGAGGCTAGTGATCATGCTCACGAGCTGGATAGCGATGATGAGTCGTTTCTGCATGAGGAGCATAGGGGTCCGAAGCTTAGGGTCAGGGAGATTTTGTTCTACGAAGAGAGGGTGGAGGCGTTTAGGAGGAGGCATGGTGTGCTGAGGCCGTGAAGAGGGGGGGGGGGGCGCGGTTTAAGGGTGCTGGAGATGATGGGGCATCTTATACTCTTTTCATGTTTTTGAGATTAGCAAAGCGGATAATGATGGCGTAGGGTTGGGAGCGGCGTATGGGAGGGGACTGGGCATTCGTCCCGAGGAGTTTTCGGCTGGTATATGTTTTTTGGTCATCTCCAACTGCGGGTTCGTAATCGAATGTAGTTTTAGATCCTACGTGGACAATCAACAGCGAAATGTGCCTTTTGGACTTTGCGAGAACGATGGTATGGATAGTTGGCAGATGTTGATACTCCACGTTGTTTCGCGTATCGATAGGCGCTTTATGATGGTGAAATGCAAAGCAATGCCGTGCAATGCGGTGGACTTATCGATAAGCGCATCCGCGGTAGCAACGGCAGTTGACAAACAATCAAACATTGCGCAGCTACAAACGCTCTCACCACAATCTCACAATGATTGAATGATACCCACGAATTTCTTTACCCACGATACCCCGCTGATTTCCCCATGACAGCCCGTTCCTGAACTGTCCCCCGCTCCCTATATCGCATACATAACCCTCACACTCGATACGCACAACGCCATGGATCGCCAGACCCTCGTCTTCTCCTCCGTCTTTCCCGTCCTCTCACTCTCACACACAATACCGACGCCTGTTGCGACACCAGATCTGGGTGTTGCAGCTCCGGGCGCACCCTTCGGCAGCCCGTACATCCCGCGCCAGACAGAATTGCACGACAACAGCACACATCGAGGCGTCAAGCGCACGATAGCATGGAGCTGCGCGACGAGATTTCTCAGCTTGGACAAGGTCGTGCCTGCTGTGCCGCGCATACTGCATCGGACAAGAGAGGTCGAGGATGCACTGGTGTACCTGCTCGCGGGCGAGGGTAGGGTGCTGGATGAAGCGCGGAATGGGGAGGAGGGGCTCGTGGACTGGTACACAAATGAATGCAGGCTACATTTTGCGACCCATGTCCAGCCCGGGCTGGAGGAGCTGTGGCAGGATGAGGTGAAGGTTGGCAGGAGCTGGGATCTGCTGGAGGAGAGCCAGACGCTGCTGGAGCAGGTGCAGAATGTGTACCTTGAGCCGCTCAACGAGCATCTTCTGCCTTTTCTGCGGGGTGGTGCTACTTCGACGCGCCGCTCGAATCGCCCCTCGAGAAGAGACGAGGACGATGCGGCCGATGTTGCGAGTTTGAAATTCAGGCGCGACATACGGGCGTTGTTTGCGCATTGCGTGCCTCCTCAGCGCTTCTCGAAGACTCTGGGCTATGTACTGTACGATGCAGGTTGCGGGATTTTTCGTATCTACACACGGCAGGACGGTTTTCAGCCCGGCGCTGCTCCTGAAGATACAACAGAACTTCGACAGCGCATGACCACGCTTCTTCAAGGGTTGGAGAGAGTTGGCCTCGGTGCAGAGAACGCACAGAAGGCTTTTGCTCACTCGATGAACAAGTTGCTGGATTCTTTCATTGCCGGCCATTACATGAAGGTTGACTGGTACTCGAAAAAGTCCGTCGTGCCTCAGCTGAAGGCGTGGATCCGCGATGGGTTTTGCCTACTTGTCGAGCTGGTGCTGGAATGTCTGCGCTGCGAGCAGAGCAGCATACTTCCCACCGAGGTTGCGTCGTGGCAGGAGATGGCGTTGAGCAGATTCGGTCGGGTCCGGGTTGAGAACCTGTTCGACTTTGTCATCCATTGGGATAAAAGTCTGGGTGCTATCCTAGACATAAAGGACTACCTCAGAGTTGCTGGTGCAAAGCAACACCTTACATCTAGCTTTTCGCAGCAGGTCTCCAGGCGATTGCTGCACCCAGGCACAACCACTACGTACATACTCAACATGTACATCTCAATTATCCGCGCCTTTCATGAGTTGGAGCCCAAAGGTGTGTTGCTCGAGAGAGTTGCACGGCCCATACGCAGATATCTGAAGGAGCGAGAGGATACGGCAAGAATCATCATATCGAGTCTTCTCACAGATCTGAAGGACGAGACTGGCAGCAAATTTTCTGCTAACAGCGAGCTGTCATATGAGATCGCTTCTGAGATGGCGAAGCCGCTCACAAACCTTGGCCAAGACGCTGACGAAGAATTGAATTGGAACGACATGAGCTGGCAGCCACTACCACAAGATGCGTCACCAGACTACAAAAAGTCGAAGGTGGAGGATGTCATCTGGTTCCTGCTGACACTGTGGGAGCGTGACGACTTCATCATCGAACTTAAGAACATTCTCGGCGATCATCTCCTGCGCTGCCAGGATCCTGAGTACGAGAGGGAAATTCGTCTCCTCGAGCTCATCAAGATGCGCCTCGGTGATAACAATCTGCAAGCCTGCGAGGTCATGCTGCGCGATGTGCTGGACTCGAAACGCATCAACGCCTCCATCCATGCCGCGACATCCACATCCACCCCCGGCCCAGCCTTCTCTACTCCAGAGCAGCAGCCCAGAAACCCGCGTACACCAGCAGGCAGACACCCACGTACTCCCCAGTCCCGCCGCACCACGCGAGCAAATCCCCAACCCGCAACATCCGCTCCACCAGCAGCACCCGAAGCGACTCCAGTCCCAACCCTCAACGCGCAAATCCTCTCCTCCTTCTTCTGGCCCTCCCTGCGCGACGACACCTTCCGCGTTCCCCCCTCCATTTCCACCCAACAAGAGCACTACTCGACCTCCTTCTCGCGCATTAAAGGCATGCGCAAGCTGCACTGGATGAATGCCCTCGGCAGCAGCTCCATAACGCTGCACTTCACCGACCGCACCGAGTCCTTCCCTGCCGTATCCCCCGCCCAAGTCAGCGTGATTCATGCCTTCCAACCCCAGCCAGACGAGTCTTCCATCGCGGCGAAGCCCGCCAGGAACGGCGAGGGCATCGCACGCAACGTTGCCCAGCTCGCAGAGATGCTGGATATGGAGCCCGGGCTTGTCCGTGCGACGGCTGCGTTCTGGGTTGGCCAGAGTGTGCTGCGCGAGACGGGGAGCGATACCTACGCTGTCATTGAGGTACTGCCAACCTCCAATGGCAAGGCGAAAGCAGATGAGGATGCAGCCGCGGCGGCGGCTGAGGTCGCGGCTGTGGAAGCGGCGCAGGCGAACGCGGTGAGGAGCCAGCAGGACCTGCTTGATGAGAAGAGGGATGTGTATGCGGCGTTCGTGGTGGGCATGTTGACGGCGCAGGGGAATATGCCGGTCAGTAGGATTCTGATGATGATGCGGATGATGGTGGTGGGTGGGTTCCCGTTTGGGGAGGAGGAGGTGAAGGGATTGTTAGAAGGGATGGAGGGGGAGGGCAGGGTGGTGGCGTTTGGCGGGGATGTATGGGGGGTGAAGAAGTAGGGAGTGAGCTGCTGTTTGAGATGGTGTGGATGAGTGGGGTCAAGGTGCTTGAGTGATGGCGTGCTGTATACCAGTGCTCAGTAGTTCATGCTTCTCTTTCAAGCACCAGGTTATCATAAGACTTGACACAATTTGCTCCTATCTGCAAATGCTTCCGAAAATGCTACAAAGCGCTAAAATGCTCAAACGCTCTCCCATGATGCCAGAATGTACACCGGTTCAACATGGCAAATCCTCACCCCACGTGCTTCCGCAGCCTTGCGCCGGCCCAAAGAACGGGCGCAAAATGCTTTGCCATGTTGAATCCGAAGAGTGATATGAACCACAAAATTGTAGCTACAGCAACCGGTACCAGGAGGAGCTCGGTGTGATGAAGAAATGGGAGCGCATTGTAGCCGAGGAAGGTGATGATGAAGTAGTACGTAAGTGCGAAGACATAGAGTGTGTTTCCTAGAAGCAACGAAACCCTACAGATTGTGCATTAGCGAATGTTTGTACCGCAATGGGGCCTGGGCTCGTACCAGTGATTTGTGCCTACTAGCGGCATGCACAAGAACTGTACCACGTAGAGGAACAGCCAGACTGGCACGAAGGCCCGGATCGACACGTCCCAACAGTAACCGAACTCTAGCTCTTCTTTGCTTTCACCGTCGCTAAGGTTGTATAGCCCTCGTCTGCGCCCAGGCAGCAGGGAGTTCCCCGGTCCCAGTAACCGGCCGACCAGGAAGTAGAATAGTGTTGCAGTGACCAGCGATAGCAGGAGGAAATGAACAAAGATGAAGACGAGCGTGATATGTAGTGTCTGTGTGAAACCGTCGGCGTATGCGAAACCCCAAGCGATGGAGGTTAATGTGAGGAAGAACGAGAGGAGGTAGGTAAAAGATGGATCCGGGCGGTGGTATGTTTTCGTGGTTTGTTTCTACCTCGAGTCAGTGTCCAAATATTATAATGTATTGGATCAGCCATACATGATAGTATATCTGCCTGAACACCTTCTTTGGCGCTATTATCAAGCTCATGATTTCCCATATAGCCATCTCGAAGTCCATCTGTGGAAACTTGAAGAGGCGCTTGAAGAAACGCGGCATGCGAACCTCATTCCGCCGGGTTGACGGCGTTGACCCGAAGTTTGAAGGGCCGCCGTTCGGGCGAGGGAGCTGTATTTGAGGGTTCATTGTGTATGCGCCTGTGAGGATGCAATATGCGCCAGAACGGTGTCAGGTAGAGAATAAAATGATGGCAATAGGAGATACTCGACGCTGGCTGAATCGACGCTAGTATTGGCAGGCTATTCAAATCAACATACCCCAGCCGTCGAAGCCGTCAATGCTCTGTGTGAGTGCGCAATGTTGCTGTCCTGTGCCTGACGATGACATCGCCAGCACCAGCCACATATGTTGCCAAGCCCGAAGCGGCTTCAAGCCGAGCACCGATCGACGTGCAGCCCTCGAGCAACCTTTACTCCTCATCTCCTCCGCACAACCTCCTCCAGAGCATTGCACGATATCATCGTTGCACTCGCGCATCTTGCACGCAGCTTCGACGATCTGCCTCTTGCGGCGACGGAGACGATACTTTCCTTTCTTTGCGCGAAACTCTGCCGCGTCTTCTCGAAGACACCCGACGCGACCAAGAGCTCATTGTCTGCGACACAGCTCCTTTGTGCAACCCACTACTTAGCATTGCGTGTCGCTCTCTGCGCACAACTCTAATATCAAGCAGTACACTTTTCACTTTCTTCATTTATTACGACCATGGCCGACGACGCGGAGCTCGCCTTTCTTCGGTCGCAAGAGCAGGAGTACGACCCTTCTGGAGCCTGGCCTGCGGCTGAAAACCAGACTCCTGGTGGTGATGGGGAATACGACCCTACCAGCATCATGGATACAACGCAAGAGCCTGATGCTTCCGAGCAGATGGAATCGATGCCTAACTCAACCACGAATTCTCCTCCCACGGATGAGAACCAGGGTGAGAATGGGTTGAAGCCAGCTTCTGCGGAGACATCTGCAGCGCCCGCGCCGGCGAAGCAGCCGCGCACCATCGGTGGGTTCGTCGACGAGAGTGAGGATGAAGAAGAGGAGCCTGTTGCGGCGTCAAAGATGGCAGCACCTGCGTTACTGCGTGCTTTTGATGCTGCAGAGACACCGCAGCGTTCAATTACAAACACTCCAAACAATACACTTCCCACACCAGATGTACAGTTACATAGTGCACAAGATCAGGGTGTTTCATCCGTCTCTGCTTCTGTCGCTGTCAATGAGCCTGCTCCCTCTATTGCTCCTGTTCCAGTCAATGGCACGACGCCTGTTCCAGACGCTACTAAGCCAGCAGGTTCTCTGACTATCGATCCTGCTCGTCAGGCGACCGCTTCTGTCACTCCCGCTCCTCCTTCTGCCTCATTCCCCAAGGCTCGCCTTCCACAGGATCGCCTAGGCATTTTCAACGATCGCATTGAAGAGGATCCTCGTGGTGATATTGAGGCATGGCTCGGCCTTATTGATGAGCAGCGTAAGAGACACAAGTATGATGAGGCACGCGATGTCTTCAACCGTTTCTTAGAGCAGTTTCCAACAGCGGTACGCATGAGCACCTTCTGTCTGACTACTATTCACTAACAAGGTTAGGGCGAGGTTTGGGTTGACTACATCAACTTTGAGACGGAGCTCGACGAACTTCCAAGAGTGGAGCAACTTTTTGGCAAAGCAGTGCTCAACGGTGCCTATGTCCCTGTGTTCCAATGCTATATTGATTTCGTTCGAAGACGATTCAACCTTACCAATGATACTGCCGGCAAGAGTCGAGAGACGATTGTGGCGGCATACGAGTTTGTGTTGGATCAAGTGGGCATTGACATTGACTCTGGCAAACTCTGGGTTGATTATATTGAGCTGCAGAAGACGGCCCCTGGGGTGCTTGGAGGTACAAATTGGCAGGACATGCAAAAGATGGATACTCTACGCAAGCTATATCAGCGTGCAGTATCAATTCCTACTGGAGCAACTCTTGAGATATGGCGTGACTACGATCGTTTTGAAATGGGTTTGAACAAGGTCACGGTACAGCGCCTGCCTCTTAGATGCCACGCAACACAACACTGACGTAGCTGCAGGGCCGCAAGAATCTCCAGGAGAAGTCTCCATCTTACATGACTGCACGGAGCGCTATCAACGTTCTGGACAACAACATAACACGAGGCATAAACAAGACGACTCTACCAAGGCTGCCCCCCGCCCCCGGATTCGACGGCTATGAAGATTTCATGAACCAAGTGAACCTCTGGAAGCAGTGGATACAGTGGGAGAAGAGTGATCCTCTCGAATGCGCAGTTGATGATCGCGCGCTATACAATAAGCGCGTTCTTCACATCTACAAGAGCGCGCTAAGGTCCCTTCGATTTTGGCCGGAGCTCTGGTATGAAGCAGCCGAGTGGTCATACGAGAACGGTCTACAGTCAGAGGGCGATAAGTTCCTTGACGATGGCATTAGGGCCAATCCCGAGAGCTGTCTCTTGGCTTTCAAGAAAGCGAACCAGGTCGAGCTCAGCACTGAGTTCGAAGAGGGCCAGGCTGGGGTTATCGCCAAAGGTAATGCCGTAAAGAAGCCTTACATGGACCTGCTGGACACGCTGTACGATCTTACGGCAAAGACAAAGAAACGCGAGGAGCATTCCATCGCTCGTGCGCGAGAGGCTTTCGAGGCTCAGAGAGCGGCCGATGATGCGGCTCGGGCGATTGCGCAAAATACCGCGGATGACGCTGATGACGATGACGAAGCCGAGGTGACGAAGCGCGCTCAGGAAAAGGAGGCTGCTTTCAACACACAAGTACACGCTATTTCAGCAGGCTACAATGCACAAATCCTCACGCTGAAGAAGACATTGACATTTACCTGGGTTGCTCTTATGCAAGCGATCCGGCGCGTCCAGGGTAAGGGTGGTAAAGACTCTGGTGTTCCTGGCTTCCGCAGTATTTTTACAGAGGCCCGTAGGAGAGGCAAATTGCTCAGTGATGCATATGTTGCTAGCGCGCAAATTGAGCACTACTGTTATCAGGATGCAGCTGCCGGGAAAATCTTCGAGCGAGGCATGAAGCTATTCTCTGAGGATGAGCATTTCGCACTGGAGTACATCAAGCATCTCATCAAGCTCAATGACTCTACTAGTAAGTGCTCAAGCTTTTGCTACACTTGACTATCACTAACGCCACCAGATGCGCGAGCCGTCTTCGAGACTATAGTGGGCAAGTTGACAGCGAAGCCCGAGAACATCCCGCGGACCAAGCCTTTGTTTCTGTTCTTCCATGAGTACGAGGCGCACTTTGGCGAATTGGCTCAGATCACGAAAATGGAGCAGCGTATGGCCACACTCTTTCCCGAAGATCCTCAGCTGCAACGCTTCTCGAGACGCTTTGCTAGTCCGACGTTCGATCCAACTACTGTGCGACCTATCATCTCACCTAGAACTCAGATGAAGCCGGTAATGCCAGTGATGCCCAACATCATGCCGTCCATCGAGGAGGCGGTACCAAATGTACCTCCTCCAGCCCAAACCCAGGAGCCGCGTATCGCCTCGCCAGCAATGAATACTGTCAACTCTCCACGCCTCGCGACTTTGCCCATGGTCACGAACTCGCCGAAACGGCCACTTGAAGACGCAGAGGAGAGTGCCCAGCCTCGCAAACTTGCTCGCGGCGAATCACCTCTCAAAGGCGCCGCAGGTCGCCGTCTCGATGCTGCACGTCGCAACATGGCCGCAAGTGGTAGCACACCTGTTGGTCTACCACAGGGCCCATCGCCCTTACCTCGAGAGATCAACTTTTTCCTTAGTATTATGCCTCCTGCGCATACATACCACGACATACGCCTCAAGCCCGAGGGTATCGTGAATTTAATCCGCAGCATTGACAAAATCGCAATCCCGACATTGCCAGCGCATGCGCAGGCGTCGACACAGCGGTGGGGTACATCTGCGACAACGGCACAGCAGCTACAGAGTATTCAAGCAAAGTACGGCAACCCGGGCCCGCAAGCGCCTCATGGTGGCCATGCTTGGCCGCAGTAGAATGGCAAGGCATACCAAATTCCTCAAACCTGACTTTGCAGGCCTGGCCAGTGCCGTATCGACTCTACCGATGCATATCCTCAATAAATCGTACCTCAGGAAAGGCTGAACCGATTGGAATTGTGGCCAGACTGACTGCGGCGGAGCGATGGGCTTGGCTGAATGTACAAAACGCAAGTCCGTAGCTGAAGCTGCCTGCCATTGGTGCGACTCAGCTTTCACGACGGCGTCAGATCGGAACAAAAGCCCGGCTCTCCTCGAGATTTCCTGGACGCTCACCTTATGCACTCTGTTTCCTCAGATACCGCTCTGATCTTTGATAAAAGAATGCCTTTGCATTTGCCGGCGTTGGACACCTTTCTCTTCCTGAGAGATCGATCTCAGCATCTTCTGGGCCACGACGTTGTTTCCAGGAGAGTGGTGGATGAGAATCTGGCTTCATTGGGGTTTGACATGATACCGAAGTAGCACTATGGATATAATTCGATCAAATGAGATCTCTTCTCTCGCCTCACGTACATGGATCCGTGATGTTTGTACTAATGACAAAGGCTTACGTCTGGACCTTGACAGCTTAGACAACATGTTGCGCGGCAACATTCAGCCAAGCAGAGTGCTATACGAGACACTGTATCTTGCTGAGGCGCGTCGTGTTGCCATCAAGATGAGCACGTTGTGGCGACGCTCATTGGCTCGACCCGTGCGGCAAGTGGGGGTTGTGTTCAACGTCGCGTCTTCCGTCTGAATACCTATGGAACCTTCCAATCCCTACCCGCACCCGTTTCGGAGGCGATGTTTCTTATTGCTTGATGTGTTTACTGGGTCGTGACTGCGATTCGGCTTCGATGATGTCATGGACATGCGGTATTGCTACCCAATGAGCCTGCTGTGTGTATGCAGCCAGAAGGAGGAGTCGATGGAGACTTATTGTGCTGGATACCTGCAACGAGGCTATGAGATAGGCTTTAGAAAAATCATGGTATTGTCTGGCTTTCCATTATCCTGGGAGATTTGTTGTGCTTGTATCGAGGCAGGCTCACAGTAATTGGAAGGCTGTTGTGCTGGACGCTGAGGAAGATGATCTCTATGATCATGTAATATCTCAGATGGCCCTGGACATGATGTATTTTCTTTCATTCCTAGCTATGTTTGAAGTGCAGAAAGCGAGGTTTACGAATGAGGTAGTGTGCTCCTGAGATCCATCTAGGCGCTGAACTCTTGAAGAAGGCCAGTAGCTCTTGTGCTGCTTCAGATTGCATATCAAATGGCTCTTGCCGGTCTTCGAAGGCATTTCATGCGATCTGTAGCTCTGAATTCATTCTCATGTTGCTGTTGATGGCGCTCACCGTCATCATCTAGTCCCTTCTCCTCTAATCTCACCACCATCTCCAGCCTCACCACTATACCCAACGTCGGCCACTCACCACAACAACAAATCCATCGCTTCTCTCACCAGCTGTACACGTCGGGCTAGCCGGCTAGCGTCAACACTGTTGGCCCTTGGGGGATATAAGCAGGTCAATCCTCCGTACTTCTTCAACTTCACAGCACTACTTCTTCTTTACTTGACGACAGGCCGACACAGCCAGCCATCCTCCGCAGCTCCATCGCACTTAGGCCTCCTCTACCTCTCAACACGAGCAGGCTCGATTTATTGACCACTGCGGGCAGTCCAGGTGACGCATATCTACAAGTTCAAGGTATCGTCATCTCATGTTTGCTTCGTAATTTGCGCACTTCAATCCCATTGGTCGCCCGCACGGTGACCGCTTCTCTGCGGCTTCACGTTCACCTGCAGAACATGCGCCTTGGCTCCTTCTGTTTTGACGCGCTGCACATACCCCGCCGTCTCATAACTTTCGAGCTTCTCCCACATCATTTTGCCTTCACCAACTTTCGTCAATATCACATCGTCGCTGCAACTTTCCTTTTCGGTATGCAACTTGCACTACTGATTACACATACCTTGACTCGCTCTCGCTTTTGAGCCCAAACATAGACATCACCTCAATCTTTCGATCATGGCTGATTATCTCAGACACGCACATACGCCTAGCACTTTACCGGTTCACCGCCTCACCGCAATAAGGTATGTCACTTCTCGTGGCTTCAGCCTATTGTGGCACTCGCGTGACTGCGAGCTGGCCGCGTACAAACGGCTGAAATTTTGCACACCGCTGACACTTTGCAGGCTTCGCCATGGCCGGTCCATCGAAGCAGCGCATTCATCAACAGGAAAAGCAGCAGAAGCAACAGGCTCGCTCTGCTGACAACTCCTCCGCGTCACGTCCTACTCAGGGCTCTATCAACAAGTACGATGGCAACAGGGATCCCGATAGCCCTGGCCAGGGTGTCATGGACTACACCAGGATCAATGATCTGAAGAACCTGTCCGAGTTCCTTGGCATGGCCGGCTGGTGTGTCGCTCGTGGGGTAAGTGCAAACAATTTCGTCCCGCATTCACCAGTCAGAAGCCAGGCATCCAGGTCGAGCAGGCACCAATGAGTGGATCTGCACGATGCGGATGCATGGCATGTATAAAAGCACCCTTTCCCCACTGCCTGCTTTGCCCCGAACCACACACAACCATCATTCGAAAGTTGATCTGCCTCTCATCGAAAGTTGATCCGTCTTTCATCGAAAGCTTGGTCTACATTTCTTCGAAAGTTTGATCTACCACTTACCGAAATTTCCTATTCACTCTGTCGAAAATTTGCACTTATTCGTCTATTGTTATCACCCATATACATCTTTGTTGCACATTTCTTTGTTTGTATTTTCAGCTGTCTAGATTTGATTCGTCATGGCCTCTAGACACCCAGTTCAAGATGCATACGCTTTTAGACATGCAAATGCAGAGCTAAGCTTACCTGATCCGCAGTTCACAGTACCTTCTTCGCTGCCTCAGCGCCCAAAGAACTTCAACACGTATGGCAAGGAGGCTACAGTTAAGCTCAATACCTTCAACGTTATCAAGCCGCCTAGCATTGCTGTTCACCAGTACGACGTTTCGTACACAGGCGACAGCAGGGACTACTCCAAGCGCGCACTTGTCCGGAAGATTTGGAAGTCAAAGGCGGTCCAGGCCGAGCTTAGCAAGTCCGACCTCTGGATCTGGGATGGAAACAAGCTTGCCTGGTGGGTACTTTCGCTATTCATATGATGTCAGCTAACATGGACAGGTCTGGCAAGCGCCTTCCTCGAGATGACAACCGCATTACTGTCGATCTCGATGCTGAGGAGGGACGGGCGCCGAAGCCTGGGAAGGGCAACACGCACACGGTTCATCTCCGACACACGCGCGAAGTCGACTTCCACGGCCTTAGCGCATGGCTTCAAGGTCAGGCCGGATGGTCCACTGAGTATATCGATACCATCAACTTCTTTGACCACTTGATGCGAGAAGGTCCATCCCAGCAGTACACGCAGATCAAGAAATCGTTCTTCCAGCGCGGTGAGCAGCGTTTCGACCTTGGCGGTGGTGTTGAGGCCTTCAAGGGTGTGTTCGCTTCTCTTCGACCTGTCCTTGACGACAAATTCAAGAAGTCCTTGTCGATCAATGTTGATGTTGCGAACGGCACTTTCTGGCGCGCCCAAGAGCTTGGAAGGGTAAGTCCTCACTCATTCTACGATGACCGCTTAACTTCTCTTACTTACATCGTCTAGGCTATCTGTCAGATGTTCAACAACGCCACTGTTCCACAGATTGCTGTACGCTTCAAGGAGGCACAGAAGAACTGGAAGCAGTCAGTGCTTCGTAGAGACTTTGCCTCTCTCAAGAGGGTTGGTGTTACTGCTACCCACGTCCAGCCTAACGTGCAGTACACTATCGATTCTATTAGCGAAATGACTGCCCACCAATGCATGTTCCCGGATCCTGAGGACCGTCGCCCCGGAGTTGAGGATAAGGATCGCAAGCAGATTTCGCTTGCTCAATACTTCAAGAAGAAGTACGACATCACTTGTGTCATTGGAGTTCCGGTTGTCAAGATGACCAAGAAGATCCGTGGCAAGAACATTTATCTGCCTGTCGACGTCCTCCGCATTGATCCTAACCAGCGGTACAACAGCAAGTTGAGCGACACGCAGACTTCCCAAATGATCAAGTTCGCAGTCACGCTCCCTAAACAGCGCTGGGAAGCGGTGGAGCAAGGTGTTCGCTTGCTGAACTGGCAGGGCGACAAGTACCTTAAGCATTACGGACTTCAGATTAGCCCTAGGTAAGTGGCTTCTCTCAAGGCCATTTGACAACCACTAATTTATGGCAGTCCTTCCAAGGTCAAGGCTCGCATTCTGCCGCCTCCCACTGTTCAATTTGGTACAGGCTCCAAGGAACCCACCATTAAGCCGCAGGACATGCTTGCTGGCCGATGGCGTCTTGAGTATCTTCCGCTTGAACGTTTTATTGTGACTTACGCTAATCAACTTACAGTGGTCGCAAGTTTGCCATGACTAACAAGGACCACCCTATTAGGGGTTGGGGAATTTGCGTCATCCAGGGTAAATATGCGCCTCCTGCAGACGCGGTTAGGTCTTTCGCCCAGAAGTTCATTCAGATTTACGAGAGCCACGGTGGAGTCTTCGCTGCTCACCCAACACATGGAAAAATTCCCTGGATGGGCCCCGGCAATCTTGCTGATGGAGGCGAATTGGGTCAGTATAATTCTTCACCCTACTAAGAAGCTTACCGCTAACAGCTTGCAGTTCAGAAGGTCTGGAACCAGACCGGCAATCGTTACAACGCGATACCCATGTTCCTGATGTTCGTTGTGCTGGACCGCAACGTCGAGGTTTATCGTCGGATCAAGAAGAGCTGCGATATTCGCTTCGGAGTCCCATCGCAGGTCCTTCAGGCCAAGCATGTCATGTCGTCATCACCGCAGTACATTTCCAACGTCTGCATGAAGGTCAACGCCAAGTTGGGTGGTGCGACATGCGTTACAAAGAGCAGTCTCAGTAAGCTTGTCTCACGCTGCCAACATTCTATCACCGCGCTAATAATTGCTAGTTCCCAAGATCAACCCCAACGCTGGTGTCCCAACCATGGTGGTTGGTGCTGATGTTTCCCACCCTGCTCCAGGTGCTGGTTCCGAGCACGCTGCATCTTTTGCAGCTATCACCGTGTCTAAAGACGAATACTTCGCCAAGTACTGGGCCGATGTCAACACCAACGGTAATCGTGTGGAGATGATCACCACCTCGAACATCCAGGAGCAGTTCGGCAACATGGCCAGGATCTGGATGCAGCGTACCGGCCAAGGCAGGGCACCTGAGCGTCTCCTTTACATCCGCGACGGTGTTAGCGAGGGTCAGTACAAGGCCGTGATCGAAGAGGAAGTCCACGACATGAAGGCCTTCTTCGCACAGTTTCCTGGTGATATGCCGAAGTTCACGGTCATGATTGCCGGCAAGCGCCACCACATCCGCTTCTTCCCCGAGAAGGGCGATCGCAACGGCAACCCTTTTCCTGGTACTCTCGTCGAGACAGGATGCACGCACCCCTTCGAGTTCGATTTCTACATGTGCTCTCACGTTGCCATCAAGGGCACAGCTCGTCCAATTCACTACCACTGCATCATGAACGAGGGTAAGTGGCAGGCCGCTGAGTTGCAGCAGTTCATCTTTGAGCACTCGTACCAATACGTGCGTTCGACGACACCGGTATCGCTGCACCCTGCGGTCTACTACGCTCACATTGCGGCTGATCGTGCGCGTGCCCACGTCACTGACAGCCCTGTCTCGTCCGGTAAGAAGGAGTCGAAGCCTGCTCCGCCGCCTACCTCTGAGACCGGTAGCTCCAACAAGCGTGGCGCCGAGGCTCCTCCTCTCATGAAGATCCAGAACGCTCGTGGTCTGAAGGACGTCATGTGGTTCATCTGAGGACTCTCCAAGACTTCGAGGAAGCTTTGAGAGATTCTAGTGTGCGTCGGTGATGAAGGCAAAGTACGGGTTATGGCATCAGCTAGGTACTAGCAGCTTTCAATGTTCTCCATTGGCACCGCATCGTGTGTGCTCACGGGAGGAGTCCAGGAATTCGGGATCATTACGAATGGGTGGGTTCATAGTTTCACGTCATCGAACAATCAACCAGTTTGCTCAAGTCTATCTTACCTTCGCGCGAAACTTCCAGGCTCATGGGCGTATGCCAGACGGTGACTTTACAAGAACTGCACATTCCTTACTTGAGCTCTGCCGCAACACTTGTGAAGTAGTTCCATCCGCTCTATTGATAACACCGCTCCGAGCGCGATACCGTGACCGGAAGTATATAAAGTCGTAGTTCGGCAGATGCTCGGAGATAGAGCAGAGTGGCAGAGTTGAGATGTATGATCGTGGCCGTTGACCTACGTGATCTATTCCAGAAGGCTATAGTAGATAATTCTATCAGATGAATCGCATCATGTGGCGCATCCATGAACCTCGATGGCAGCTCTCACAGCACCACCCTGCCCTGCCCTCCTACATGCACTCATCTACTCTTCCACCTCACGCGACTAACCCACCTAACCCACCCCTCCACAACCTGCGCCTTCTCCAGATCCCCCTCGACCCCACCATCCCGAATCAAATCCACGGTATAGAAGTACCTCGCCAACTCCTCATTCCCCGCCAACCCATGCACGAAGCTATGACACGCCCTGCACAACCACGCCACGCTGTTCAAAACACCCTCGTCGTGCCACCCCCGCTTCCGCACCCGGCCGTGCGTGCTCTTCGGTATCAGGTGGTGGTATGTAAGCGGGACCCAGTCGCGCTCGCACAGCTCGCATGCTGAGGTACGGGTTGTTGACCATATCGGGGGAGGTAGCGTGGCGGCGGTGCAGTAGGCGGTGTAGACTGGGACCAGCAGCGCGTGTGCGGAGGAGGCGTCGCTGGAGGGTGGCACGAGGCCGTAGGATTCTAGGCTGCTGAGCGCGTCCGGGGGCAGGGTGGAGAGGAGGGAGGTGGTTGTTGTGGCGCTGAGGGGGACGGAGTATGTGTCGTGCAGGGTTGCGGAGGCAAGGTAGGAGGAGTGTGAGAGGAGGCGGAGGGAGGGTGGGAGGGAGGGGAAGATCAGGTTGCTTAGGTACTGGTGCGGGACTGTGAGCTTTTCTGTTCTAGGTGAGGTGTTCGAGTAGTGGGGGGGGGGGGGGTTGTGAGGGCAGCCCGTACGTCGATGAATTCTCCCAGGTCCTCGGCGTCGGTGCCAGTTGAGGTGTTTGTGGTGGTGGTGGTGGTTGTTGCTGCAGCTTCTTCGACTTGCGACGGCTTCGCAGGCGCGAACATGCCCACTGGCTTGTACTTTGCGCGCTTCTTTGCCATCCGCTTCGTCTTGGGTTTCTCTTTCTCGGATGGCAGGGCTAAGGCCTTCATGATGGGCTCGCTCAGGCAGTCGCGGAAGGTCTCGTAGTTGGATTGCTCCTCGGCGGGGATTGGTTCAGCCATGGCGGTCGGTTTGTTGTGAGAAGGACACATGTAACCACCGGCAAACGGTGGCGGGTATCGGAGGAGGCATGGCCGGTGTTGATGTGCTGGAGTCGATGATGACGATGTTCTGAAATTGAAGATCTGGGGGTGGCGCGCGCCTGGTGGGGCTGTGAGCTTAAGGGCGTCATTTGAGGCTTGTCAATTCAGACACAACCAGGGATATACGGGATCGTTTAATCCGCCGATAGGAGGGATTCTGGTGGGCCGATTAGCTTGCGAAGAACATGGTCAGGCTGTAGGGCGTGCGTGGGCAAGCTGGGGAACACGAGAAGGGCGACATAGGACAACAATTCGAGCATTCGGGCATTGTTCGTTGGGGACTGCAATGACCATTTGATTTCTGGACACACCTGCCTTGAGTCTCATTAGACGACAGCTGGTGGAATCCTGGCCGGAACGCTTCCTGCCCATATCTACCACTTGCTGCTCACAGTAAACCACCAGCGATAGCGAAAACGGCGAACCAACCCATCCGCAGGCTATGCAAAAAGCGAATATCAGTCCACGCATATGCGCCACGCTCGCTATGCTCGAACGTGCGCAGGGAGCTGCTGGGGCTGCGGTACTTTATTTCTTCTTTCCACCCTTGGCGAGACGGTTAGCCTTGCCCAGTGCCTGCTCTCTCCTGCGAGCCTCGCGCGCCATAAGCTCAGCCTTCTCCTTCTCGAGCTCTGCGCGCTCCTCGGCCTCGGCCTTCTTGCGCGCAGCCTCAGCGTCACGACGCTCCCTGACGAGCTTGAGACGCTCGAGATCGGCGCGCGCCTGCTCGGTCTTGCCCTCTGCGTGCAGCTTGTCGTAGCGCTCCTTTGCTTGCTGCTTCTCGAGAGCCTCGCGCTCACGGCGGGACAGTTGAGAGGTGTCCTGCTTGCCCTTGCCCTTTGCGGCCGCGGGGGCGGCGTCGGGATCAACGGGGGCCTTTGTGGCCTGGGTGCGGGCTTTCGCAGTGTGGTTGGGGTTCGCGGGCATGTCGTCGTCGCTCTCCTCGTCGGATGTGGGCAGGTCGCCCGCCTCGGGGACCTTCTGGGACTTCTTCGCTATCGCGGCCTGCTTGCGGGCCTTCGCAGCCTCGCGGCGCTGCTCACGGGTCATGTCCTCTTGCTGGGGCTTGTCGCCATCCTCGTCGCTGGACTCTTCCTCAGAGGATTCCTCCTCGCTCGACTCCTCCTCGACCTTCGCGGGCTGGTCCTACAGGAATGTCAGTCGCCGTGCTTGTATGTTGTGTGTCCAGATACGTACACCCCACATGCCCATAACCTCGCCCTCGGCGTTCAGCGGCTGCAAATCTCTCGAGAAGTGCTTGCCACCTCCGCGCTTGGCCTTGTTGAACTTGCCTCCGCGACCGCGTGCTGAAGACATGTTGTCGATGTGTGTGTGACTGTGTGGGAGATGCGGTGCTGTGATCTGGAATCACTTAGGCTCGCGTGCGGTTCTGTTGGTACGTCGGGTGGCGAGTGTCGTGTGCTTCACTGTATCGTACGCTGTTGTACGTGAAGAGGTGGTAGTGTTGTGTTCGTAATTTGTTTTAGGTAGAGGTGGGATGGATCTAGTATAGAACAAAAATCTGAAGAACGGTACGTCAGTGGATGCTACCTCCTGGACCAAAATTCAAGCATTTTACCCTTTGTCTAACTAAAATGAGATCGGACTGGCTCTCCTTGTAGACAAGAGTCACCCTTCAGGCTTAACGAACAATTCCAACCCCACCATTCTCGCCCCACCAACATCTCAGTCTCACAAAGCGCAATCGCCTATTGGTTGCTCAGAGGCGACTCGATCCTAACCATAGACATCCTAGCGTGGCTTAGTCATACCAAATCTCAGTTTTCCCTTACCCCAGGCGCGGCCTTGGAACTTTTCTTTTCTTCATACATAAACTGAATACCTTCGTATTCACTCTGCTCTTCGTTTAAATGAGGATGATGGAGGGGAAAACGGAGGTTAGAGCATATTTGCGTCTGCTTACCCCCTTCTCTTCGTGGTTTCTGACCTGATGGAGCGAAGGTAAATAAATTAGACGGTACATACCTCTGTCCTCTGTGAACTATTGTGTACACGGCTGCAACGCGTGTGCGCCGGGGAATGACCGACGTGTAATGCGCTTTCTCCATTGTTGTGAACTGCCTGCGGCGTTGCGCCCCTTGTACGAAGTATCTGGGCCGCCTCGTCGAGGGCTGAGCCGAGTCTGAGGCTGCAGGTAGCCTAGCAACAAGTCTAGGACACGTGCGCATGCTCTCATCATACATTCCGGCTCGCAACACGACTTGCTATATTTAGCGACCAGGTTACAGTGTTGCCTCTTTAGGTCGTCTTTATGCCCTCGCACACTTGCTGTCGTTCTTACGCTGTGACAGGCGGTCTGCGTGCCGTACTATTTCAAGTGTCGTGCCGGTGAGTTGTCTACCCGGGAGACTCGGCTCTTCACGGACTCGATTGTGTCAGCCTTATACGACTCTCATCTCTCTTTACCAATCCATGCTGCATTTGACCCTTCTCTCGGCTCACCTTTATGTCTGCAAAAGCTCCTAGTCCGGGGTTCTTGGACCTACCAAGAGAGATACGTGACAGCATCTACAACTATCTTCTCCAGCCTCTCTCAGAAGAAGAAGTCACAACCATCAACTACCGCCTTCACTGGCCATATCTCATCAGACCGAATAATGCACTTCCAGATCTCTGCGTCTGTCCACGAGAAAGTCTCAGGAAGCGCAGAACCCTTGGCCATACATACAGGCAACCAAAACAACACGTCTACACGCGCTACAAGTGTTCAGGTCCCCTGGTTCACTTCGGTTCAATACACCTCGAGTCCAAGACTCTATTTTTATTGGACAAGATGTGCGGCGTGGTAAACAGCCTTCGTCCTGCCACTGCAAGCGAGCTTGAGTGTCGCCCCTCGTCAGCAATCCTGCAAGTCTCCAAGCAACTCTATGAAGAAGCTTGCCCGTTTCTGTATCGCGGCAGGAAATTCATGTTTCTGACGGGTCCTTCCTCACGTGGCAGATACCAAGCGTACGCCACGTTGCACTGGCTCAAGCAGTTAGGCTCGATAGCCAGGGTGAATGTGGAGGTATTGAGTCTGCTCGTGCAAGCTTATGAAGAAGATGTTGTAATGAGGCATGCTGAAAAGTCGTACGCCGAGCTTGGAGGTTACATTCACGAGCAGCTGCCACGGTTTCGTTTGCTATATCTGGAGGTTTTCAACAAGACAGTGTATCAGACAGTACGTACATTCTTGCAAGTGTTGGACAGGGAGGCAGTGGGTATTGAGGTACGGCAGACTTGGCGAGGTGACAGTAGTAAGGTATTCACAACTAAGGAAGGCTTCTCACATAGCTTCGATGTAATCGAATAAGGATATGCGCTGATGTCTACGACGATTCGGCGCACTGAATACCCACATTCCCAGTCCGTGTACCTGGCGCAATACTAGTCCTTGCAGATACTGGCATAGACGTAGCAATTACGCCCGCAAACCGTCGTCAGAGCTCTCGGCCGCCTTCATCTTCTCTAACGATCCGCCCTCGTGCAGTCGCCAGATTTCCTCATTCTCCTCGTACGATTCCAATCTGTCGGCTGGCAAATCCTTACAAGGTCGCACACGGACGGACAACAGTGATCGCACTAGATCTAGTAGGAACTCCTCTGGGAAGCTCTCGCCCTGGTAGTCACGAGCTTTCTCGAAGTGCAGTGGACGTCCGTAGTAGACGAAACTGTCCACCAATGCCTGTCGACCAGTGCAATGTTGCCGGGTTTGCATATATATGGTCCTGGTGGCAGTGGCGGAGGGCAAGCAGTTGTGGCCGGCGGGCAACTGCGCACAATTGCGTGCGCATTTAGATACGATGGCTTTAGCCGCAGCTCCTTTCGCTGCTGGGTCTCGGAGGTTGTCCGCAAGTACGTAGAGAGAAGAGAGTGCTTGATACTCGTGATCACATTGGTCTGGACATTGTGATTGAGTCGAAGTAAGTGTGGACATCTCATCGAGTGTTGCTAGTTCCTCTGATTCAATTATGTGTGGCGAATGCTCCAGGATCTGGCCTGTATATACGAGTTGTTGATACATCGAGAATACCAACGCGCTCTCATCAGGGAATGAGAATGCATCTCGCTCCACATTGTAGTGGTTCCAGTTCCAGCGCGAATCTTTCTCAGACCATCCGTTGGCAACACAAAGCTGCTCGTAAGACGGCTTTTGCTGGTTGGTGATGTCTTGACGCAGGTCTTCGGGATGCTTATGTTGTTGTGTGGTTGCTTGATGGTCGTTTTTGGGCGCGATTCTCTCATGCAGGTTATGCGATGCTTCCTCCTCTTGCTTGAGGGGTTGTGGTGAGAATGTACCTCTCTCCCGGATCTGAGCTCGCATCTGCTTTTTGTAGTGATGGAAATCCTTCTCCTGCTCGACCCTCGCGCGACGCCAGCTCAGCGCTTTCCTGAACCAGCCAGAACGCGCGTCGAGGACTGCCTGGTGGATGAGAAACTCTCGTTCGACCTCATCTCTGCCGACCAGGATCTTGATTATGGTAGACGAGAGTCTGTGTCACGGTTAGTTAGAGGCCTGGCTGAGGTTAACGTACTTACGGCAGAGCTTTGTCGCTTGATGTGTGCAGCGGTACGGGCTGCATTTTCGACATGCTGAATCGCTCGGGGTTGGCAGTCAGGATTGGATATGAGGTGATGCCGAGCAGGTGGTATGAAGCTGGGTTTGTAAATAAGGTTGGTCGGCAAGGATGTGTTTGGCAGTGATGAGGCTGCAGGAACGCCGCAGTGACGAGGGGACTTACCCGCACTTGCACATTGGTTTGAGGCAAAGAGAGTGTTGCCTGCATTGCTCTGTATTATCTCTTACTCTCCTCATGATACCCCAACCCAGCATACAACACCACGTTCGACTATTACAGATTGCTCCTGGGGTCCGTAGCTTAGAGGAACGTGCTGCTATAGAACGCGTACCTGCTATCTGATAACGACCTGCAGTTTCCAATACAAGACTATCTACTCATGGGCTACGTTGTGTGATTGCCTTGTGAAGCTTGCATGGTTTTCGTCAAGCTCCCCATGATAGCAGAATCGAGTTTGACTTTGAGAAAGGGCGAGACAAAACACTGACACTTCATTAGAACGTATAGACTTCCATCATTGTCATCGTTCTACAAGTGTCGAACTGATGTTTGTCCCCAGCTCCGGTGACGGAGGAACAATCTAACACGATGAACTATTGTAGTGCAAAGCCTTGTTGCGAGCTCCGATAGGAATTCATGAACAGTTCCAACCTCTGAATCAGCGGATGGCCGTAGAAGCCAAATTATCAAACAGCGCTGGTAGTCATCCCCTACTGTCAAGGAAGACGGCAGCCTTGGAGATCATCTGCACGGGGATCAGCCGTCTCCACAAGCTAGCGCGTCGTCGATAAGACCAACGTCGGAACGGCGATACGCAGGGACAGTCCCAGGCACCGCACCACATGCACGCGATAGCCGCACCTGACTGGCCGCCCCGGCGCTGATCGCCATGAGGCTCGAAACAGCGCGACGTGTGACCACTCGCGCCGCATGTCTATGACTGCGCCCTGAGTGGCTGTGACGTGCGTCCCTTCATACATCAGCACCCGCAACCGCAATCTCAACGCCTCCCATTCATCTGTAGTCCACCAGCCCACTGCTACTGTTTGCCTCCGCGGTGCTACATCGCCTACCCACTGTTGCTGCCCAGCTAGCAACCACCTTCCAAATCGAATCCTAGTCGACACCCACAGCGGCGTTGACGCACGAATCACATCCTCGAACGTGACGGCGTGAAGCAACAGCTGCCGCTACGGGAGAGGCTCGCTCCGCAAAGCTTGGGGACGCTTGTAGTACAACCTGGTATCTATTATTGCAGCACCGCATCGTCGGTATGCCCGTCATGCTAGACTCGGGCGAGTTGCTGGACTCGTTTGTCGCCGCCGCGAAAGCGCAGGTACAAAGCAGCGTCGCAGCCCCGGTCGTTGAGGCTGTATCGACCGCCATGCCCTCGCTCAGGACTCTTGGAAAGATTGCCCTTGGTGGCGCGCAGATGGTGCTCGCGCAGGGTGCTGTGAATCCCTTTCAGTCATGCTCGAACCCGCAGTTGAGCTGCCACAACACGACCGTCGTTGAGAACCTGTGCTGCTTCAATGCGCCCGGTGGACAGCTGCTGCAGACGCAGTTCTGGGACACCCATCCCGTCACAGGTCCGGTCGACAGCTGGACTCTGCATGGACTGTGGTAAGTGTCAATTGTTGCTGCGCAAGTGCATAGCAGAAGCTGACTGTGACGACCAGGCCCGACCGTTGTGATGGCACCTACGACGCCAACTGCGACTCGTCACGCTCCTACTCGAACATCTCTGCGATCTTGAAGTCCTTTGGCGCAGATGATACTCTCTCCTTCATGCAGACATACTGGAAAGATTACAAGGGCCAGGACGAGTCCTTCTGGTACCACGAGTGGGCCAAGCACGGCACCTGCATCAGCACACTTGAGCCGGAGTGCTACACCGAGCACAAGCCCACCGAAGAAGTTGTCGATTACTTCAACCGTGCTGTGTCGCTCTTTAAGACCCTGCCGAGCTACGAGTGGCTCTCCGCTGCTGGCATCACCCCCAGCTCTTCCCAAACATACACATTCCAAGCTATTCAAGATGCGCTTGCTGCCAAGCGACCAGGCGTCGAGGTGACACTCGGCTGCAAGTCGGGCGAGCTGAACGAGATCTGGTACCACTACGACGTGCGCGGGTCGTTGCAGACAGGCGAATTTGTCCCTGCGAACCCGGATGGCACCAAGTCGACATGCCCTAAGACAGGCATCAAGTACCTGCCCAAGGGTGGAAGCCAACCCCCTGCGACCAGCACCACTGTTGGTGGGCCGGCGCCGACGAGCACTTCTGCCCCCGGTGCACCATTTAGCGGAAGAGGATTCCTCAACGTTGAAATCGGTGGTGCGAAGAAGGGCTGCATCATCAGCAAGGGCACGTGGTACACTACTGGCACTTGCGCGACCTTCACTGCTACCGAGCTCGATGATGGCTTCACATTAAAGAGCTCCAAGGGCAACTGCGGCATCGTCGGCGGCGCCTTGACATGTGATGCAAGTGTAAGCAGCGGCACCGGCTTCACAGCCGTTGACGGTAGCTTGGCTGCAGGAGGAAACGCAGTATGGAGCGCGGATAAGGCAGCCAGTGGTAGCACACAGGTACCTGTCTACGCCGGAGGAGATCACGCGCAGCAATTTGCTCTGACTTGGCAGAGTGCATGAGTTCATATAGAATCATAGAGTATCCGGGTATCAAACGCCCCCAATGCAAGGTCATCGTTTCGCTCAGTTGGCTTCAGACCTTGCATGCCTAGTCGATCTCCTCGGACCGCTACGCATGTATGCACCTGAGTGCAGTTCCTGCAAAGTGAAATCCTCCACGCTCTTCTCCGTTCTCTTTGACTGGCTGAGCCTGCTTGCAGCCGCTCTCTTCGTACCCTTCGTGCCTTTGTTGATCTTCTGGGCAACGCCGCGAGTCGTAACGATGGCCTTCGGCTGGGACGATGCGTTGGCGGGTGCGCCAGGCAAAGACAGGCTGCTTTGGTGCGTTGCGGCAGTGCCCTTGATCTATTTTGATTGGTTAGGTCAACTTCTGAGTGAACTGCGGTAATCACCTTCATGCTCACATCTCCACTTTGCGCTGATAGATTCGACGGCACTGATGACAGAGTCGAGGTAGCCGAGGTAGGGCTTATGTCCGTTATGACACTTTCGGGTTTGGGCGGACTGTAAGGTGGCGTGTCTGGCATGTTAATCTTGCTGGTCTTCTCTGAGGCTGGTGCCTCACTAAGCTCCGCTGGTGTAGCATGTGCGAGCTCACCAACAACAGAGCTGTCGTCTTTTGAAACCTTGTTAGGCTGTTCTTGAGGCGTTGTCTGAATCTTCTTGGGCTTACTGAGAATTTCGATGGCAAGGCGGCGAATAGTCCTCGGGGTCTTGGGCCTATCCTGCATATCCGCACTGTTGGCAACATGGCTAGGTTCAGAACAGGACGCTTTCGGTTCCGTAATCGCTCCGTCCGAAGCAGTGGCTGTATCGTGATTTTCTGGCTGTGCCAGCTCCTCGGTCAAGGTCTGGTTATAGCTTACATCTTCGTCGTCATCGTAGAGGAAGATGGGAGGCATCGGTGTGGGTGGTGCGGCAAGAGGATCATGAAAGTCAAACTCGCGGTACACTTGAACAGGTCAGTAGAAATTTCAGAGACTTTCTGACGTACTCACCTCCATGCTCGTCAGTGAAGCCATCTGAATCCCACTTGTACGTGCCGTCGTAGAACTTGCGCGATCGATCAGAAATAGGAAGATCTGGAGGGAGCCGATTCGCCGAAGTAGTGGAGTCGACCATGCTGGGCTGTGTGAAGATCGCGGTTCAAGAGTAGATGAGTATGGCTGACGATACTAATTTGACAAGGAGTGTTTGGGTCGAAGCGGGGGAAATGAGTGTGAGAGCAGGAAGTCGCACAGAAGTGAAGGTGAACAGGCAGGAGCATTTGAGCAAACGATCTCTCACCATCTAATGCAAGTGAACAAATTGATCTCAAACGAGAATGCACATTGATTAGAGGAATCGGCATGTCCAACTCTGCATGTCTCTGCGCCGCCATAACGAACAAGCATGGAAGCTGTAAGCCTACTATCAGAACAATGAAAGGCTGCAGCCACTATGATAGTAGCAGAAATGAATCATCGAGTCTATCTTCCGAGTGTCATGCTATACCGCAACGAAAAAGCCTGGGCCAGCCTTCCGAGCACAGTACCCTAACACTGTTGTTTCCGAATAAAATATGACCACCTATGATCTGTAACGTACAAGCCTCGGATCCGATCTTGTTGAGATAAGTAAAAATGCAGCGCCTGAAGCAGCGCTTAGCACTTGTCAGCTGCAATACTGCAACACTTTGGATATCGCTGGTAACACATATAGCCCGGCTCCGTCACAGGCGCATTGCTAATGAATGGCGAGCACGTCTAGCTAGCGCGTAGAGGAATGTCGGCATCTAGCCGATGAACTTCCACGCGTGTTGCTATGACAGAGCGCAGCGTGATGTCTCTTTGACTGCTCAAAACTGATCAAGCAGGACCATTTGTCCCTGTGGCGGTGACGGGTTGTTTAGCAATTGACTCGCCCATCTTCTCTCGTGCTAGTTTCTCCTGTTCCATAGCAGCTCTATCGGCCTTTGTCACGCGAGGTTTGCGGACAGTTTGGCCACCACGAGAACCTGGACCACCACCACCTCGACCGCGACCTCTGCCAGATGTCTCACCTCGTGTTGTGCCACCGCGGCCACGCCCTCTGCCGCGCTTAACAGTTCCGTCGGCCCTGAGCGTAGTTAGTAAGATGCCACACATGCCAAACGGTTGAATGCATACCTCTCTACGGCTGGCTTCTCTTCGGTTATGAGAGGACCACTGTACACGAAGAATCCATCTTTGGCCATGAGAGCTTGCTGTTCCCAGGCGAGTTCGGTGTCGTCGATGAAGTCGTCCTCCTTGTCGTATTCCTCCTGTCTTCGCTTACGCCGCTTCTTAGTTCCATTTTCGGTGGCCGAGGCATTGTCGTCATTTCCACCCATCCCACTCATCTCAACGTTGCTCTCATTCTCAGAAAGATCGACCGACATGTCGTCAGCGGACAAACCCGCAGCTCGTTCAAGTGCCGCACTGGCATTCTTGATCTGGCGCTGGCGTTCTTGACGAGCGGCAATGCGAGGGTGCAGAGCAGCAAAACCATACTTCTTTTCGATCTCAAGCGCGACATTAATGGTTGTATTCTGGCGCCCTTTCAGAGGAAAAGTCAGGTAGATGTTTGGTTGAGTTGGACCATCAACGCCTTTGCCGGCAGCAGTGGCAGAGCCGAACGCTGTGCCAGAAAGTAAGCCACTCCCAGTAGGTAGCGGTGGAGGCGCCTCCTTCTGGCGGACGGGCTTTGTGGGTGGTGTTGGGGCATTCGAATTGGCAGGCGTTCCGTTCGCTGGGGGAGTTGCCTTTGCTGCAGAAACTGCGGCCGGCTTCGCTGTTTCAGAGTCAATGTCCATCGGTGTGGGGCCCGTGGCTGGAGCGGCTTGAGCTAGAGGCTGTGGTGTCGGCTGCGATGGAGGTTGTTGGTGTTGAAGCTGTGGGGCTGGGAAATCTTGGGAAGGTAGGACCGGCCCTGGCGCTGGTCGGGTGTGAAAATTGGCAGGGGATTGCGGGGCAGAAGTCATGGATGGCTGCTGCTGCAGTTTTGCAGGTTGCGTGAAGAAAGAGTTGCTTGCTGAAGGTGGGTCGATCAAGCTGGTGATGGATGGCGATGCGCTGGCGCGATTGAGTGGAGGTGAGATAGGCGGCGGCGCGCTCGCTGGAACCTGCGGTTTGTCTTCCATGATGCCGCCTCTGATGGGATCATATCGTTGGCCTGAGCTAGAAGGCCGCGGTGTAGAGGGAGCAACGCTAATGTGAGACAGATTGGGATTATTGTAAAGCGTGGGTTCCTGCGCGCTCAACACGCGGGGAGCGGGCTGTGTTTGTGCTTGTGTAAGCGCAGGTGATGGCTCTTGCTGCTGTGGCACCGGCGCTGGGTCACTGGGCTTTGGCTGGGGAGTGGGCGAATTCTGTGCTATGGGCTTTTCCTCAGCGACGGGTTCTGGCTTTACATTCTGCGCCTCCAGAGAAGCCTTAGTTCTCCTCTTCCGCGCAGGCGCTGCATTTGGATCTTTCGGTTCGGCTGGTTTCCTAGGCTTTCTTGTTTTCTTCTCCGGCTCAGGCACATTCGGATCCTTTGGTTTCGGCTTCGGACCCGGCTTTTTGCGTGGCTGTCCCGATGCTGTCAGGCCTCGTGGTGCTGGTGATGTTGTATTTGCAGGGGTTGGGGTGCTCGTATTCGCAGGTCCAACACCAACACCAGTGTGGGAACCTCGAGTTGTGGATGTGGGTGTACCCTCAGGCGAATGCGGGGGCGAACTCAAACTCCCAGGGGAAGAGGCATCGTTTGCATCCATCGTTGCAGAAGTGCGAAAGCATGCAAAGTACGTGAACACGCAAGACTACGTGGCAGACTTGCACAAATCCGACACAAATACCTGCAGACAGCGGCTGAAGCGTTGGGCGATATCAGCGAGCAGATAGTGATCGCAGCTGTGTGGCAGGTTATTAGCCAGGCGGGCTGGCAAACTCAACACCAAAAGTCGCGGACGGCGCTGTATCGCAACAGTTGTCGAGAACACCAAAGTCGATGTGCAGCCGAGTACCGGGCCGGCGAGGACTGAAAGGGTACCTGTTGCACGGAGAGGAACGCGAACTTTCAACTCCTAATTACGTTTTGATGGAGGCGATTACAGCAAGCGCGGTATTGATGAAAACGCAATCGCAGTGGGCAGGAATTGCACAGTTTAAGAAAGAGAAAGGGGGAGGTAAGAGACGTCGACGTTCCCAAGCTTTGAATGGGGGCTTCAGGTATGAGAGCGATTTGGCACATGGGCCAAAGCGCAAGGTTACGACGAGGAAAATCACTTTACGCCAGCGTCTGTCTCCCCGGACTGGGTAGCCGCTGTGCAGTTTTGTGATTGAGACCAGACCCTGGAAGTAGGCTGCCGGCGAACCCTTCTGGTACGCGGGTGCAGGCATATCTCCCGCAATTTGTTCTGAGCGAGCGCGGAGCAGCGAAACTGAACCCCAATTCATCTGATCCCTTCTCTGACACCGATCTGCTGCTGACGATGCTGTGATTGCGTCCTGACTCTTCCATGTCACGCTGTAGGGAGGATTGAGGCTGTCTTCCACTTTGAGCAACCAGCGCGACCAGCCAATACGCCGACCAACAGACCCAATCCACCAAGCAGGGCGCGCGCATCTTGAGCTTATCCAACCCAGACTCAAAGCTCAGCCATCTTGAGAGCGAGCAGTGGCAAGATCACGGTCGACTGCAGAGACGCCCGACTGAGCCGGTGTCTCTGACTGACATGTTCCATGCGTAGTTGTCTGTCCCAACGGGCCGGTTTAGCTACACCTGCGGGCAAGGGGTCCACTTATAGATCCACGCTTTACCAAGAACGGAAATCGCTTCTAGAGGGCCAATTCCGATTACACCAGTGGCGCAACGGCATCTAGTTGAGATTGCGGATAATTGAGGGTTCCCACTCGAAGTGCCATTGCGACTCAAGTCTTGGTGAGATCATCAATCACCAGTAGAGATGGAATTATTTAGTGTTGCCCGAATGCTGTTCCTGGAGAGGATGAAACATACGCTACCGATCACGAGTCCACGAAAATCATTGGTGATCACGCATGGTCGGAAATCATGAACATTGATCTTCGTAGATTGAAACTAAAAATCATCGCAAAGCGGCCATACATCAGACCCTATGCTTAAATACGCCGTATAACGCCATCCTGGCCCTGGAGTATATGCAAGAATACAGAAACAATGATACATCAGCTTTTCGGTAGGAATAGTTAGTTGATCATGCCTTGCTCTTCTTCTTCTTCTTGCTCTCGCCGTCGTCGGCATCAGCTTTCCTCTTCTTGTCCTTCTTGGACTTCTTCTCGGAGACATCCTCGTCGGCGCTCTTGGACTTCTTGTCCTTCTTCTTCTCCTTCTTGTCCTTCTTCTCGCGGCGGGCCTGCTCAGTAGCGCCGGCGGTAACGCCGTCAGCCATCTCGACGTCCTCGGTGGCGGTGGCGGTGGGGTCAGGAATGCCAATGTCGGTCATCACAGCGTTCATAGCAGCCTGCATAACAGCGGCGTTCTTCGCTGGTGGCGCACCCGAGGCGTAGAACTCGATCCTCTCCTCAACTTGGCGCTTGAGCGCTTCACCGAACTTTGAAGTAGGAGTCTCAGAGAAGTTGTCAATCCTGGACGCGATAGAGCACTTGTTGGCCAAGAATCGTGAAATTCTGCCCTTGGACTTCGCTCCGGTCTTGCCGATGAATGACGAGTGATAGATCAAACCATACTTAGGGGTGTTGCCCTTAGTCTTGAGACTGGACTTGAATCAGCAACATTTTCTGCAGAGAGGGAGAGGCAATGCTTACGCTCGGAACAGAGCCTTCTCAGCACCAAGAATCTGGACTGTAGAGGCAGGGTACTTAGACAAGTTGGTCAAGGATCCAGCCTTGGAGATGAGACGAGCGCCAACAGTGTCGCCGATCAGGGCAGCCAGGTTGGGTGCGACCTGGCCCATTCTAGCTCCAAGGTAGTTCGAGAGCTGCTTGCGGTATGAAGCAAGAGATGCAGTGCGCTTAGCGAAAGCCATGACAATCTCCATATCAGCAGCGGAAAGATCACGACCCATGGAGGTACGGGCGGCCTTAATGATGGCGGTCGCGATAGCCTCGTCGTCGGCAACAACGGCGGCAAGATCGTGGGTATCGTCGTCGGACAGGCGCGACTTGTCGCCAATGGTGAGGACGACCTGGGCGTACTGCTCGTTGCTCTGAACGATCTTAGACAGCTCGGGGAAGTGCCATCCGTAGTTCTCACGGAGACGCATGCAGAATTGGTTCAGCTAGAAACGAGTCAGTCCTAGTGTGTTGATCTTTGCCATGCGCTAACTTACGTCCTTGTCGACCTGGTCGAGGGTAGCAATGGCCTGGATGATGTGGTTGTCCTGCTTGTTCACGCTGAACTTGACCTTGGCACGAGAGTACGCGTGACCGAGACCGAGAATAGAGCGGTCGATATCGCCGGGCTGGAGCTTCTTGATGAGCTTGCCGGAGTGCTGACGGAGGCCACGGAGGAGGTCAGCAACGACCTCGGACGTCTGAGCGGTCTCGCAGGCGAGGTTGGGGAAGGCGGCCTTGATGCTACCGGCCAAGTTGCTCTCGCTCAGACCGAGAGTGATCGTCTTCTTCTTTCCGGCCTTGGGGAGGTTGGTCTCGAGGGTCGCGCGCAAAAAGTCGGAGAGGATGCCCTCGGAAATATCGTTGATCTCCTGCAGCGCATCCTGAGTTCCCTGGAACGGCGCAAGGCCGACAAGCTCAACGGTCTTTCCGAACTTGTCAAGATCCTGCACTGCTTTTTGGACCTCAGCAAGGCGGTTGCCAATGGTGTCGGGCTGCAGGATCACTTTGAAGACCTGCGCAGCGCATTAGCAACTTTTTTTGATCATGCAGCTGTGAGCTCCTGGACGCACCGCATAGCCGATAGGGCTCTCGTGAAGGAGGTAATCAACCGACATCGTGATTGTCGCGCAGCTTGAATTTGATCGCGATGTGGCTACACAAGTTGGCAATCCGGCTTGTGGTCGTGTAGATTGAGCTTCTCTGGAAAGAAAAATGCGTGGACGTCCAAGCGCCCACTTGGTCAGTGCCGAAGATATCCCGCCAAAATCTCGAGAGGGGGACGCGCTCCGCCAGGCACGCGAAGCAGCAAGACCCCACGTTGTCACCTTGCTTTCCTTCTTGCATTGTTCGATACCCTTATAGACGTCTTGCACAATGTCGGCAGCACAGTTGTTGAACCCGAAGGCCGAGTCGAGGGTAAGTCTGTCAATGCTTTGCAAACGCTGCAGTCTAGCTAACATTTGCACAGAGGCGCGGGGAAGCTCTCCAGGTGAACATCTCGGCCGGTGAAGGCCTGCAGAAGGTATGCAGATGTTTTGACAAGGCTCAGTAGGTGTGTACTGACCAGTGACCAGGTCCTTGCCTCCAACTTGGGACCCCGCGGCACACTGAAGATGTAAGTGCGATTCTACGGCTCAGACAATAACTCGCTAAATCTGTACAGGCTTGTCGATGGCGCTGGAGGAGTAAGCTCAGTTCGTGTTCCGCTGTCAAGCAAATCTAACCTATCGAATAGATCAAGCTCACAAAAGATGGAAGTGTTCTGTTGAAGGAGATGGTATGTACAGAACTGCGAACAGAGGCCACAGACACTGACAGCATCGCAGCAAATCCAGAACCCCACCGCCGTACGTACACCCTCCGAATCGCACTTTCTACAACGTCTAATCAGCGCAGGTCATGATTGCGCGCGCAGCTACAGCACAGGACGATATCACAGGAGACGGAACAACATCAGCCGTACTGCTGATCGGAGAGCTCCTGAAGCAGGCGGATCGCTACATTTCCGAGGGCCTCCACCCTCGTGTAATCACAGACGGCTACGATATCGCGAAGACAGAGTCGCTCAAGGTGAGGGCTGTACCTTTACGGCATTGGGCAATGGAGGCTGACAATCGCAGTTCCTTGACGAGTTCAAGCTCGAGAAGGAGGTTGATCGCGAACTCCTGCTTTCTGTCGCCCGCACATCGCTGTCCACAAAGCTCGATAGCTCGCTCGCTGAGCAGCTGACCCCCGACATTGTCGACGCCGTTCTCGCCATCTACCAGGCACCGGCGAAGCCCGATCTGCACATGGTTGAGATCATGACCATGCAGCACCGCACCGCGGCCGATACACAGCTTATCAGGGGTCTCGCTTTGGACCACGGCGCCAGGCATCCTGACATGCCCAAGAAGGTTGAAAATGCTTACATTCTGACTTTGAATGTCAGTCTGGAGTACGAGAAGTCCGAGATCAACTCTGGCTTCTACTATTCGAGCGCAGAGCAGAGAGAGAAGCTTGTTGAGAGCGAGCGAAGGTTCGTTGACGACAAGTTGAGGAAGATTGTGGAGCTGAAGAAGGAGGTCTGCGGTGACGACCCGACCAAGGGTTTCGTTATTGTCAACCAGAAGGGTATCGATCCTCTTAGCTTGGACGTCTTGGTCAAGAACGGCATCTTTGCGCTCAGGAGAGCGAAGAGGAGGAACATGGAACGTCTCCAGCTTGTTTGCGGCGGAACTGCACAGAACAGTGTTGACGACTTGACTCCGGAGGTGCTTGGCTGGGCTGGTAACGTCTATGAGCACACTCTCGGCGAGGAGAAGTACACTTTCATCGAGGACGTCAAGGAGCCCAAGTCGGTCACACTTCTCATCAAGGGACCCAACGGGCACACCATCAGCCAGATCAAGGACGCCGTCCGTGATGGTCTGAGGAGTGTCTACAACATGATTGTAGACAAGAGCGTTGTACCCGGCGGTGGTGCGTTCCAGGTCGCTTGTGCAGCACGGCTCAACAGCGAAGAGTTCAGGAAGACCGTCAAGGGCAAGGCGAAGTGGGGCGTCTCAGCTTTCGCTGATGCGCTCCTCGTCATTCCCAAGACCTTGGCCGCTAACTCTGGCCACGACATTCAGGACTCGCTGGCTGCTCTTCAGGATGAGCATGCAGAGGGTAACGTCGTTGGTCTCAACCTGGCTACCGGAGAGGCTATGGATCCTACACAAGAAGGAGTCTACGATTCTTTCCGTGTGCTGCGCAACTGTATAGCTTCGGCTACTGGCATTGCATCAAACCTGTTGTTATGCGATGAGATGCTGAAGGCAAGACAGATGGGACGTGCGCCTGGCCCTGGTGACGACCAATAATTGGAACGAAACTATGTAGAGGATGGGTGTAAAGGCTTATGATATCATCACGATTTGGGTTCTGCTCGCCCGTCCTCTATGTATAACATAAGATCCACTCCGATTGATTAGCATAATCAACAATCAATAAATAAGAAGACATGTTGGTGTTGAGTCTCAGGGGCGCGAAGCGAGCACGTGCCCCGCCTCACGAGGCAATTCACGGTGATGCGGGGCAGTATGCCTGCTTCAATATCAATCAATCAATAAAGAAGAGCGACAAATTCTCAAAAAACTTACCTTGGACGCACATGGATATACAAGGTCAACGGAACTTAACTCAGGATACCACCACCGCAGACCTGAGGGAGGTACGATGCTCATAACTTGATCTAGCGGTTCGAAAATCCATTTTCGTAGGAGCGCGGCTCCAGTTCGCCCCGTGCACTGATAGCGACGGCAGCGCACACAAGCCCACAGACCCACACATAGACACCACAAAGCACTGGTGACTGCAAAGCGTGGTCTACTGTGACTAGACACACTCATAGCGCGCGCACTATATAAATATCTAATTTATGAGTACTAGTTGTGCAGTGCGAGGATTTGTACGAACTCATTTCTTGCCTTTTACCAGAAGTGACCGCGAGTCCCGCACAACACTGCACTTACTCAATCTTTGGACCAAACCTCATGGGTTCAACCCATACTTTTTGCATTTTTGAACTTTCCTTTGTTCTCTAGACTTGATTTGCTGCTCCCCAACGCGATCATTCATTTGATTTTATCGGGTTTATTCGTCGAGCTATACTTTTTTGAAGTTTTTGCCCTGCCGATAAGCAACAGAAAGGAAAGGGTTCGTGCTCTGTCTGCTCAGGCACCTTGCGATAGTTTCAGCCGCCTATTCTTTCAACATTCAGGCGCGTATCTCGCCGGCGCATGCTTTGCAATCTTCAGGATCTGCTTCATCCCATAACAACCTCTGGTGACCTGCTAACTGTGACGACAACGAGTACGACTGCAGGCAAACACAGCGTTTCCAAAGTACGCCAAGCCAATACATCTGCCAAATATACAAGAGCAGATCATTTGAAGTCCTTGTAGACTTCGCTGAGTGCTTTCATCTTCCACGATGATGTGTTTACTCATTGTACTGATCTTCAGACCATGTTCATACACCAACTTCAGCCTGGGAGTCTTTATCACTCTTCTTACACGTCACCTTCTTAACTCGCACGTGCAACTGCTCGACATCCCTTACCAGCCCTGGCGCAACATCGGTGCTCTCTCTTCAGCACATTCCATCGCACGTGCCGATAGCCATAATTCTCACGTCAAGCATGAGCACATGGTCTCCGGTTCCAGAATCAGTCTTGTTGACGTGGCTTGCATGAAGATGCGTGACATGTGTAGATACCTTCAGGCGTCAAACCATTCAACTTGCTTTCTTCTCGTCGCATGCGGCAAAAAGAATCGGATCATGCAGTCAAGTTGCAAATGGTAGCTAAGTTTCCTCTGAGATCTGTCATGTTGTTCTTGATGCAAGGTGTGGCGAGAGTCCGCGTTTCAGAAGTCGAGTATTCATTGCAGGCCTATCTTGTGTTTCGTCTTGCTCCTACTCATTTAAGGTGTTCACGACCTCGCCTCGGATATCCTCTCAACCACGAAAAGCTTCCTCGCCGACGTTGATGTTTGCCGGGGAGGCGCATCTTAGAAGACGGATTCGTTAAGCGGCAAATCTCCTTGATACATTCACGAGGAATGCTAGGGTTACGACAGCAACGACACTGCGCAAACACGGCGGCGGTGAATTTCGAGTGCAACTGAAAGGAGGGGTGTCACTTCCCGCACACTTGCTGACAGTCGTGGTTGCCCTGGTGGCAGATTAAGAAAGCAAGGTCGGCGCAGGTACAAACACTTGCATAACACCTACTCTCCCTTGCTTGACACTCCCTCTACTCTTCAAACGCACTCTTGTTCTACACCGAAGCTTCCCATCTCGGCTCAGCCCGACTCACCTTCCTTTTGTTCAGCTGCAGGCAGTCAGTCTTTCGTTATCAATTTGCCTCGCTGCAGTTCTGCACGCCACGCGAGCGCCTCAAAAGCCATCCTTGCACAGTACGATTTTTCAAGCATTCCATAACATTCGCTTCATATTCGCTATGAAGTCTATCGTTATTGCGAGTGCCTTTGTTGCGATCATAGGCACGGCGAGCAGTCGACCTCTCAGTATGTTATGGCCACTGGGAGTTGAATGAGAGGAGACTTACTCTTTCAGACTTTAAACGCGACTATGTAACGGAGATTATCTATGTCACGGAGACTGTTGCTGCCGCTGTTGTCTACGTCGATGAGGATGGTGCGCCCTACTCGACTTCGACCTTGGAACAATCGAGTGTCGCTCCGTCTGTGGAAGCGGTCACTACCTCCCAGCCGATTCCTACGGTGACAACGACCACCTCGTCCGCAGCACTCATCTCTTCGACTGCGCCTGCTGCCGCTAGTTCTCCGAGTCTGCCCCCTTCCTCACTCGTGGCGCCTCCTCCCGAGCCGTCGTCGGTTGAGGCCGAGAACGAGCCCAGCACAACTCCAGTCGAGACCTCCAGCTTTCCTCCGCCTCCGCCTTCTCCCCCTGCGGCGACTTCACAGACGACAACGGCGTTTTCTAGCTCTCCTCCGCCTCCGCCTCCACCTCCTTCGGCCACCGTACAAGCACCAGAATCTGCTTCACCTCTGCCTGCAACAACTTCTTCTTCTACTGCGGGCCCGAATGCATCCCAAGCTCCTCAACCCAACCCTGCTAATGCCAGGAGCCTTCCATTTGGCGTAACATACGATCCGTTCACAGGCTCTCAGGGTAACAGTCGTTGCAAAACCGACGCTGAGGTAGCGGATGAGTTCAGCAGGATGAGTTCCTACAAAGTGGTCCGCATCTATGGCATGGGGTGCAACATAGTTCCTCTCGCTGTACAGAACGCTCTGAAGAATGGTCAGACCATCATGGGCGGTGCATATCTCAGCAATGGAGGCGACGGTGAAGACCTCAGCACTGTCATCTCGACCTGGAAAGATGCGATTGACGACTACGCCAAAGGTAGCTGGGACATTCTGAAAATATTTACTGTCGAAAATGAGCGCCTTGACAACCACGACATGACTGCTTCAGAGATTGTTGATGCAATTCGTCGCGGTCGTGATCAACTTCGTAGCTTGGGTTACAATGGTCCTGTTGGAGCTGTCGATACGGTACAGGCAACCATCGACAATCCTGCAATCTGTCAAGCGGCTGATGTTGTTACGGTCAACTGCCATCCTTTCTTCGACCAGAACACAGCTGCAGCAGATGCAGGAACTTTTGTCAAGGGACAGATCGAGCGCGTCAAGACTGCTTGCAACACTGATCGCGTTGTTATCACTGAGACTGGCTGGCCCCATCAGGGCGATCCGAATGGCAAAGCGGTGCCTTCTCCTGATAACCAGGCCAAAGCCCTTGCTTCTATCCATAAAGAGTTCAACGGCGATGTTTTCATTCACAACTCGTACGATTCCCCTTGGAAGTCGGACTCAGCCTCTACCTTCAACGCCGAGCGTTATTGGGGAGTCATCCAGTAGAGACTTCGAGCCTCTGGCTGGAAGTTGGAGACAACGTCTCAGTAAGCAGCTAGTTTCTGCGCATCTCTTAACTCGCATTTTATCCACCGGCAGCTTTGGACTGCGTAAGTGTGGCTGGCATTTTTCGCCATTCTCTTTACGAGACTATGCATTATGTAACATAGATAGTCAAATCATTGCATGAATGAACCAACTCCAGGCTCTTCCAGTGTATGAAAGCTCTCCAACCACATGCTTGTGAATATCAAACAAATCATGTGGACCTGCCAAATCTATTCGAATATCATGTTCATTACATTGTTCTTTTACCGCTAAACTTTGCAAGTGAGAAGAGATTTTACTCCATTACCGCGTCATTAAGTCGTTCGATATCCTACTCGGCTTGTGCATTTTTCTTGGCAGCTGCCTGAGCAACGCCCTTGAGCGCCGCAGGCGCGTCATCCCAGGGCATAACCAACTCCACAAATCTCATCTTTTGAGTCTCGCCACTCTTGAACTCCTCGTTGTTGAACAGCTCCTCCACCTGCTGCTTTGTCTCCACTCTGTACGTCAAGACACTGTCCTTCGGCGCACCGAACACATCAGGCAGTTCCTTATACTTCCACTCCTGGACGTCGTTATAAGAATCCTCCCAGCCGTGGATGAGGCGCTCAATCGTGTATCCCTTGTTGCATATGACGAAGATGATGGGATTGAGCTTGTTGCGGATCATAGTGCTGACCTCCTGTGCGGTGAGCTGGAAGCTGCCGTCACCGGTGAACAGAATAGTACGCTTAATGCCCTTCTCCCGCGCCGCGAGTACTGCGCCCTGGCATGACCCTGTTGCGTATCCGATACTGCCCCATAGCACTTGCGAGATGGCGTTTACGTCAGCGGGGAAGCGGGTTTCCCAGATACCGAAGTTGGAGGTGCCGGTTTCGGTGATGATAACATCGGACTTCTGCAGGAACTGACCAAGGCGGGGCCAGAACCAGGCGTGTGTGACTGTGGGTTCCGAAGACTTAAGTTCTTCGTTCGGGATGTCGTTGTTAGGATCAGGGCCCTTTTCAATGTTGAGCTGGCCGAGCTTCTGCGTCACCTTTGCGAGCACGCCGTTCATGCGAATACCAGGATACTCAGAGTAGCGGACCTTTACGCCGTAGCTGTGGAAGTCAATCGTGTTGAGCTGAGATTGGCGGATTGTGAAGCCAGCGGTGTTGAAATCGGATTTGATAGCACCAATGCTAAGCACCAAATCCGAGGATTCCACGCGCTCGCGGACACCCTTGTTGCTACCATCGCCAGCATATACACCCCCAAAGTTGGGTAGAGTCTCGTCGACTGCTCCCTTGCCCATTGGTGCTACGAAAGTTGGCAGTCCAGATTTCTTTACGAAATCGTGAGTCTCTTTGAGCGCACGATGGCGGATGGCGCAAGCATCGACCAGGACGACGGGGTTCTTTGCGGCGTGAAGATACTTGAGCACCACATCGACAACATAGTCTTCCCGCTCTTGCTCGTTCGGAGGATATTCGAGGTCCAGAGGTGTGTTGAGCCTGTCCCCGTCGACCTTCTTCTGTACCATATCGGTTGGTAAAGAAATGTACACTGGGCGAGACTTGAGAATGCATTCGCGAATGGCGTTGTCAATAAGCATTGCTGTCTCGTGCACATTGTTCAACATGGAAACAGCGCAGGAGATCTCTTTGGACATCCTAGAGAAGACGGTGAAGTCGCCATTGCCGAGTGTGTGGTGCAGAAGCGCGCCATCGCGCTGCGATAATGTCGAGGGATAGCCGACGATGTGAACAACAGGGACGTATTCAGAGTAGGCGCCTGCAATCGCGTTGACAGCAGAAAGCTCACCCACACCAAAAGTAGTTACGAGAGCTGCAATGCCCTTCACACGGGCGTAGCCATCAGCTGCGTAGCCTGCATTAAGCTCGTTGCAGTTGCCAACCCACTTCAGGCCGGTTTTGGGAATATAGTCGAGAGCTACGAGGTTGTAGTCACCAGGAACTCCGTGAACTGACTCGACGCCCACCTGCTTCAGGCGCTTGAAAAGATACTACACGTGCTTGGTGAGCATGTAGCTTGTGGGGCTTCACATAATGATGTACCGACCTCGGCAACATCAATTGGGTTTTTGATGTCCTGTGATCTTAGATCTTGAGCCATGGTGCCAAGAGAGACGGTATGTGTGACCTTCTGGAGAGAAAGAGTTGTTGTGCTGTGGTGCTGCGATTGTGGGTGCTGTGGGTGCTTTAAGGGTTCACTTTCTCGCAACGATGACATCAATGTTGACCTTACCGGACGCGTCCGGAAGGGCCCATCCACAGCAGTTTCTCAACAACGCACGAGGTAACATGATGTGGGCTAATCAGACACGTTCATCAGCTCAGCTCATGGCGTGAGCAGAAATGGCTGCTAGATCCCACTAAGATGGCATCGCAGCCTCAAATGCGGCTGCTCATTACAGGCGACCGAACATTATGGCCCGACGATCTCCTCTGGGTGGCATGCGGTGATAGAGAATGTCTCGCAGTGCATCACCACTGGGCAGTGGTGAGATGCAGAAGACTGTGGCATGATGTCTATCCCAGCCCGGTAGTGGACGGCGTAGAACGTGCAGTCCAGCACCACTACACGAGGTCGTACCTCTCGTGCGACCAGTCGGCCTGCCAATAGTCTGCCAGCCGTGCAACACTCTGCTTGTGTTCGCTGCACAAACAGGAATACAACTGGCGCCCAATGTTCAGAAGCACGGCGGCGTGAAAGCGTGAAGTCACAGTGAGCTCCTGGCGCTGACGGGCGACAGCTCCGACCTAGCTTGTCTCAGCGGCGTCTGTCGTGCGCGGGCCGGCACTGGAGTGCAGCAGGACGCGCAGCCCTCAGCTCGACTGGTTACTGGGCAGCGCAGGCTGATGCCTCGAGAGCGACCGTCGCTGCGGACGCAGGCATCACCACCATCGTGCGTCTTAGCACATCTGGCCCCCGTCCTCTGCACCGCCAGCGTTGTCCTGCAGCAAGCTGCGGCCGCTCGTACACGCGTGTTGCGCTCTTTGTCTGTCTGCGACGGCTAAGCGCCCGCCATCGCCAGTGCCAGGCCTCACGGCGCGCCTCTAAGCGCAGGCGCCCAGGGCTTCAGCGTTCCCTGCTGGACAACGCCTTCCCGCTGCTCACTGCTCGTCTTTGCGCAGATCGCCTGCGTCTGGTCATCGTCGACGGCCGTTCATGCGCCCGCCCGCCGGCCCCAGACTGAGCTCTCCTACGGCACAGCTGCCCGCCGCGAGTCGATTCGTACCCACTCCGCAACCACCTAATCTGACAGGGAGCACGGAGCTCTCCAGGCACCGCGACGCCGCGAAGATCTGTTTGTTTGGTACACCACGGCGCCCTCTCCAGCGGCGACAGCGCCAGCAGCGTGCAGCCTGCAGACAGACGTCGATCCGGCCGCGCCATGCCGTGACGCTGCCCTGAGGAGCTCCTTCACAGCGCACTCACCCGCTACACACACGCCAGCACACGACAATTGCGCCGCGCCTGCACCTCCCCTCGTTGCATCCGCCCAAACCGCTCCCTCAGACCACCGCGGCCGCCGTGCTTCGCCAGCTCCCCTCGCGGCTCCGCAGTCGAGTCTGAGCGGGCCAGACGCCCATTTGCTGCCCGACCCGTCAAGCCCTCGCAGCAGGGCGCATAACCTCCGAATCTCAACGGGCACTCCAACGCCCGCAGACTTTCGCGCACTCCGCCGCCATGTACCAAATCCCACCACCCCCTCGCCAGCCGGCGTCGGCGCCCGCACAGCACATGGGCCTGCCGCCGCCGCCGCCTCGACCTTCGACTGGCATGAACATCCCCCCTCCTCCCCACGCTACAGGATATACCGTTGGCTGGGGCGCTCCTCCACAGCAGCGCCAGCAACAGCAGCAGTACCAGCAACCTGGCTACAACCCCAGTTTGTACCAGGGATATCAATCACACCTTCCCCCTCCGCCAGGCCCCCCACCGCTGCAGCAAGTTGAGGCGCCCCTCACCTCTGCTACGTACATCCCTGATGGAGAGTCATTCGGTCCGGGGGTGGGCATACCTGCCTTGCAGTCTCATGCCACGAGACAGTACTCAGAGCCCACCTTCTACAGAGAAGACAGCTTCCCCCCTAACGCTGACATGTCAGGCACGAGCTTCCTCAACCTCCACGACAGCGTCCAGAGCGTCCAATACGGGTCCACGGCTCCCATCGGCTACCCTCCAGCATCAGCCAACCGCGCCCACCATGGCTATGACCAAAATGCTGCGACCATGCAGAACCACACGAGTGCCTATCATCGCCCAGACGGCCCTGTGTCGCCACCCATCACCGAATCTCAATGGCCCGCCGAGCGAGTTCAGCGATGGCTTGCAGATAACGGGTTTTCCAAAGATTGGCAGGAAACATTCAGGACGTTGGGTTTGGAAGGCTCCAGATTTCTCGACATTGGACGGGGCCACGGTTCGAAGGGTAACGTCGCCATGATGCACCAAGTCATATTTCCGCAGCTCGCGAAACAGACAACAGCCAGTGGTACAGGGTGGGATCAAAATAGGGAGCGAGACGAAGGCCGTAAGCTGCGCAGACTCGTACGGCATATTGTGGAAACCGGAAGCTCTGGTCCCGTTCGCGTGCCGCAACGTAACGATACCGGGGTGACAGTACCGAGTGCAGGAACTGATGGCGGCGTTGAGCATTCGCCTTTCATGCAACCTAATCCACATGGCTTCGGATCAACTCCCACTACAGCTGGCGATGGCGAGGAGAGTCCCGGCAGACACATGCTTCTCCATTCACCTTCAGCGTCTGGGCCTCCGCGACGTATATCAATGCAGCAAAGAAACTTTACTGTACCGACGATTGGCCCACCGCCTGATTACAGCGAGAACCGCAGCGCCTTTTCCAAAGAAGTACTTCGTGATTTGGAACCGAACACGAAGAGACACAGCCCGAATGTCTCTAGCGATTTTGGCTCGTCTGCGTTTGGGTCGCATCGACAGGCAAGCCCACAACAAAGCCCGGCACTGTCATCAGCACGGCTTGCAGCAAATGGTGGACAGCTCAGTGCTGGCATAGCAGCCAATGGACAACGTTACTATTCACATGCACGCGGTAACAGCTCCGAGTCGAACCTCTCCACGTTTGCAAACACCGGATCAGGACCTCCCACGGGTCGTTCATTCATGGAAGGTCGTTCTGACAGCCGCAATGAAAGCAAGAGAAATGCTAGCGAAGCAGCTCGGTCTGGATCAGGTTTCACGCGATTTGATGAGCCAATGAGTGCGAAAGACCATCACAAAGGATTCTTTGGGAAGATCATGGGCCGGGATAGGAAGAAGCATGACAGTCATCCTTCTCCCGACGATACTAGTCTTGATTCTCCGACTAGTCCAGCGAGTCATCGCCACCATCCCAGTGGATCGTTCTTTGGCAAATCCGGCATGAATTCAAGCGACACATCGCTGAATGAGCGTCCTGCTTCACGAAGGTCTGCTCAAACAGATGCAGAGAGTCGTCTATCCGGCCGCACGCGTACTTCGATGCGGGACGAGCGCCGATTTGCGTTTGTAACACCTGATGGCTGGAACTACCGTCTGATTGACATAACAAGCGCGGACACCGCCGCAGCTATACGATACATGTGTTGCGAAGAACTGAGCTCAGGTCTCAGTCAAATGCCTGGAGTGGAGCTTTTCATGACGACCCCCGGCCAATACGAACATGACGAGGCGTTATCTGACAGCAACCTTCTCAAAGCTCGCTCGCAATTTGGCAACAAATTCGGAGAACTGAAAATATTCGTCAAGATTCCGCAAGAAGGCACCAGTGCAGCTTCCACGGGTCTTGGCGTGTCCGTGTCGCAACCGAATGGCGTGGATACCAGCTTGCAGGCTGAGTCTCCTGGTGGTCTCAAGTCTGGAGAGTCGACACTCGTCCCTGCTCAAGTAGCAGCCTTACGACAGCTGACAGCCAAGGAAGACCCCGCTGTTGAAGCCAGCCCGAGTCGACTCAACGTAGGTGGAAGACCAACGGAGCCATCATGGGCTGCTGGTGATGACTCGTCTGAGCAAGAACGCCGCCGGATGCTTGAACTCGCCGCCGAAGAACACCGCAAGGAAACTAAACGGAAGCAAGAGGCCTACCTCCAGGGTCGCATGCAGCGGCTGAAGGGGGCTAGTCCCGACCCTCTGTCTGCCTCCAGTGACAATCTTGGTTTCCGCAGTGCCGGTATCATTGACTTCGATGAGCCACGCATTTCCCCATACGAGGACGTCAAGAAGCCCTTCGAAGCCAACAAGGCAAATAAAGAGCTCGTTCCAAAGAGACAGCCTCCGCCTGTACCTGCTGACACGTCAACGCTGCTGAAAGCTAACTCGCTATCAAGAAGCAAAACACGTCCACCGTCGTGGCCAGAAGGTGATGATGTCTCGCAAAAGCGGAAGTCGACTGAGTCCGAATCGGCCAAACGGAAGGCAATCCCACAGGGCCCAAGTGTACCTTCATTCATTGCAGCTGGCCTCATTGGTGCGGGCATTGCTGCTGGTTCTGTTGGAGCAGCCAACAAAGCGCTGCCTAAACCTCCTACAAAGGAAGAGATGCGCCATGACGACTCCTCTCCTGAAAGTATTCGTCCTTCCCAGCAGGTCCTGAAGGAGAGTGGTTTTGGCGCTGCAGCCGGATCTGGCAGGAACAGTCCAGGTGGGTCTCCTCGCAGTCCTGGCGATTTTACCATGAGCAAAGGCAATGTTCCGTTCAAAATACCTGACTATGTTGAAGCTTTGCATGATGAGGTGGCTTTTGACAAGCCCGAGCTTACTCTGGCCATGCCGACTCCACCTCGACCGACTGAGGAAGAGCTCAAAGAGCAGCGGCCTCGTTCACCCGACTTCAGTCCCACCTCCTCTCGCGCACCAGCGAATGCCCTTACTCGGGAGTCGTCGCGGGTATCGATCTACGGGCCGACACATGACTTCGAAGAGGCGCGCGTGTCATTCCACACCACTGCGCCAAATGTCGATGCTGTTGACTCTGACGATGACGACTCTGATGATGGCCTGTTCGCTGCACCACTCGCAGGTCGCAGTCCACCACCGCCTGCACGAACCGTTTCAATTGCTAGAAACACCAGTGGTCACCGGGCTCAACGCCCTAATTTGAAACTCAAGACATCCCGTTCAAAGAATTCACTGGCTCAGGTTGCAGAATCACAAGAGCAGACTGCGACCGAAGAGCGTCAATCACAGCCTAATGAGAAAATCCCCGAATCTGCTGCCTCTGCAACGTGGACCGATTCGCCGCGCGATGAGGGAGACTTCAACCGCCGCGACTCGTTCGCTAGTAACGTATGGGCCAACCGTCCACCTGCCGAGGCCCTCGTGGATCACCTCGATGAATTGTTCCCAAACGTCAATCTCGACCAGCCGATGTTAGAAGAAGACGAAGAAGCATCTTCTGATCCACCCACCGACTCATCGAACGCTAGCACCGGCACTTTAACGCCAATGTCTTCGCTCGACACCATCGCTCCCGCAAATCCACCGTTAAGTCGAGGACAGACAGGTCTCCAATCCATAGCACAGCGCAATATGCGCAAGTCTGGAGTGGGCCTTGGGCGTACGAAGTCGATTCGTGAAGTTGTCAAGTCTCAGTACCACCCAACAGAGAAGAGGCCAATGCCCACAGGTCCCTCGCGAGTTGCTACTCTTCGCAATGGTGGTGATATTGTGAGGCGCAAATCTACCAAAATGTTCCACGCGAGAATCGAGCAAGTCAAGCCGTCGCGCGGCTCTCGTCTCATACAGCTCGAGACTATTCCACAGGACAATCTTCCACAAATGCAACGCCAGCCAACATTCAAATGGATGAAAGGTCAATTGATCGGCAAAGGAACGTTTGGTCGTGTGTACCTCGGTATGAACATCACTACTGGTGAGCTTATCGCAGTTAAACAAGTTGAAGTCAACGCCAAGGCTGCCGGTTCCGACAAGGACAAGATCAAGGAACTGGTCAAGAGTCTTGATCAAGAGATAGACACGATGCAGCATCTCGACCATCCCAACATTGTGCAGTACCTTGGTTGCGAGCGCAAGGAATACAGCATCTCTATCTTCCTTGAGTATATTTCCGGTGGTTCCGTTGGCTCCTGCATCCGCAAGCACGGCAAATTCGAGGAAAGCGTGGTGAGCTCACTCACCCGTCAAACTCTGCTTGGCCTCTCCTACCTCCACCGCGAAGGCATTCTACACCGCGATCTCAAGGCAGACAACATCCTTCTTGATCTTGACGGCACTTGCAAGATCTCCGACTTTGGTATCTCCAAGAAGAGCGACAACATCTATGGCAACGACGTCACAAACTCCATGCAGGGTTCTGTCTTCTGGATGGCCCCTGAGGTTATTCGCTCTCAGGGGCAGGGCTACAGCGCCAAGGTGGATATCTGGTCGCTTGGTTGCGTCGTTCTGGAGATGTTTGCTGGCAAGCGTCCCTGGAGTCGCGAGGAAGCGATTGGTGCCATATACAAATTGGGCTCCCTGAACCAGGCACCTCCCATTCCCGAAGACGTCAGCAGGAATATCAGTATTGAGGGATTGAGCTTCATGTATGACTGCTTCACTATCGATCCCACCGAGCGTCCTACAGCTGAGACGCTGCTGCGAGCGCCATTTTGCTTCTCCGATCCAAACTACAACTTTCTGGACACAGAGTTGTATGCAAAGATCCGTGGAGCGTTCCAGTAGGCGTTACAAATGCTTTTCATCCCAGTACAGCTTTGTAATGAGCCCCTTCGGTAGATGGGAAAAATCCGTTTTCTATGTTTCTACGTGTGTATTTCGACAAGGATTATATACCCCTCTTTTTGCACTTCTTTCGATGTTCTTCCAGATAGCGGCTTTGTAGGGTAGATGGCAACGACACCAGTAACAATGGAGATACATTTCATGTGTTGACAACATTTCCTGAATTTACGTCCTATTTGACTGCTGATGATGAATGGGGTCCGCATGGACGCGCGTGCATGAACGTACGAGATATCGATCTGCACGTCTTAACGATACTGCTAAGTATACTCGAGATCTTCACAGTGACGTCTTGTGGTGGAGACCGAACGTTGAAAAATACGCAATGACACCAAGCACTCCAGTTCCTACGGAAAGGATGTTCAGGTGATGTTGAGCGCAGGGGGTTCAGCAGAGACCCGTTCCTCACGCTGCCGGGTTCCACAGCCGAGACGCTCGGTTCGACCTTCATTCACCAGGACTTCCTCGCCGTCCTCGTGCGAAGGTGCCTGTCGATCGGGCTCCTCAGCGCGCATGTCGCGTTGTGTTGCTTGTGAGGTCAAGCTTTAATAAACTGTGGAGAGGTGAAACAGCCGTCGAATGAGCGACTATTGTCTGGGTTGAGTCGTGGGCTGGTTGGCTGGTGGTTTGGAAACAGTGGCTCGCAGTGGCTTAGCATTGGTCCGTGGGACAGTATGCAGATCAGGCTGCCCTTCATCTTGAGCACCGCGGATGGGGAAGGAGGCAGCGCGCATCTGGGCTGCTTTAAGCGGCGTAAAATGACAGCCGCGGGTGACATTCATTGCAATCCCGATTTGAGAATGCGCCGAGTAAGGAGAGTATAGGCATTTCTGTTTGTGCACAGCTGCTCCTTTTGCGGTGCGCTACGCCGCTCATTCTGAGCCAAAACTGGCTGGCTACCAGTGACGACCGCTTCAGCCCAAGGTGTTCGGTGTCTTGACCTTGCGCACTGGCTAGTAGTAGGCCAGCGCGGGCCAGCGCGGCTGAGAGCTTCAGTCGTCGTGCCAGAACGAGCGGGTCTCCATCGCAGGTACACCGTCTCGTGTATGCAGTATTGCACAACGGCAGCGGCGCCATACCGTCAAGATACGATGCCGGAGGCAGCATCTGGCGGAACTGGCGTGAGCTTGCTCGAAGCTTTCCCCTTCAGCAACTGGGTGCCGTCCAAGCGCCCGCTGATGTGCTTACTTGGGAATAGCTTCAGGGGCGTAGCGGCGGGATCAGAGCGAGCTCGTTGTTTCGTAAGACAGGGCCTCTCGCCAATTCCCCACCATCGCCCCCCATGCCCAATCACGGCTCTATGTCACGGCCAGCACGGCAGCGCCACTACCTCCAACTCCACTGCCTCGACTGCACAGGACGCTGCGCGGGAGCAGCCCAATCCTAGTCGAGCATGGCTAGGAATAGCACGTTTGATATATGACCCGACATGCCTCCCTGCCTATCCCATGGTAATCCTCTGATTCTTCGTTGTCTTTTGACGTCGGGGTTTCTCTTCAGGCCTTCAGCTTTTTCCTCTTACAGACCGAGGACTCGATCCAACGTCGTTCCGCTCTTTTTGACGCACCGCTCTTTCTCTGCATCTCAGCCTGTTTTGACTCTTCTTCGTCTGGCTATTGTTTCCGGAAGTGCAAGCATAGCATAACCTTTTTTCAAAATGGCAAGCTTCAGCAAGCCCCAGAGCATGACCACCATGTTGTTTGCTTTCTTTGCTTTCCTCCAGTTCACAGTCGCTCTCCAGCACGGAGCCCATCACAAGCACGCCCGTCATTCGCAGGACGCCATCCTCAAGCGCCAAATTGACGAGATTGCTGACAGCCTGGTCGCCCGTCAGTCAGATGGTTATGTCCCCATCACTGGTGTCTGCAGCACGAATGCCAACAGCGACGGCACCTGCAATAGCGACGGCCGTGTCTCTGCTCCCCGTCTCGAGATCCGCCAATTGAAGCAGAATGCCGACCAGTGGAACCTGTACCTGCTGGGCATGGAGAGGTTCATGGCCAAGGATAAGAATGACGTGCTCTCTTACTACCAGGTCGTCGGTGTCCACGGACGCCCCTTCGTCACCTGGAACAACTTCCCTACTCCTTTGGTGAACCAGGCCGGTTTCTGCCCGCATTCGAACACGCTTTTCGGCTCCTGGCACCGACCTTACCTGGCTATTTTCGAGCAGGCCTTGTATCAGTCCATCCAGGAGGTCATCAACACTTTCCCTTCATCTCAGCGCGGCCGATGGCAGCAGGCTGCGGCAGACTTCCGCATGCCCTACTGGGACTGGGCTCAAGACGGTGGCAGCAACACTGTTCCCACTTTGATCCGTGACCAGACCGTCACTGTCACCAAGCCTCAGGGTCGCGTCACCATTGCCAACCCCCTCTACTCGTACAGCTGGGGCAGGTCGCTTCCATCCGAGATGGGTGGTGGACCATGGAACAGCTGGCCCAACACGCTCCGTCGCCCCGTTTCCAACCCGACTCGCAGCAACAACAACGAGATGAACGCCCGTTTCAACTCCCTCCGCGTCTCTCTCCGTGACCGTGTCTTTGCCCTGTTCTCTAGCAAGCAGCCCTGGGGCGGCGCATCTACATCTGCAATTGGTGTCCGCACTGATCTCAGCGGCAGCGGTGTTGACAGCTTCGAGTCTGTTCACGATGTCGTTCACAACACCGCCGGCGGTGAAACTGGCGGCCACATGTACTACCTTGACATCTCTTCTTTCGATCCCATCTTCTGGCTGCACCACACTAACATCGACCGCCTGCTTGCTATGTATCAGCTCATCGTACCTGACAGCTTCACTGCTAACGGCAAGATTGGCCGTCCCATGGCCCAGTGGAATGTTGGTGAGGACAAGAACAGCTACACCCCCTTGAAGCCCTTCACCAAGAACAACCGCGGTGACTACTTCACTTCCCAGGACGTTAGGGAGACTCGCGTTCTTGGCTACCACTACCCCGAGACCAGCGATCGCACCTACTCACAGGTTGCCCGCGCTGTTACCAGCCTCTATGGTGCTGGCCAGCGCCAAATCACCAAGCGTACCGACAACGAGACCTGTTCCGAGGAGACCGGTCAGTACCAGGGTCGTCCTCTCAAGGAGGGTGACTACCACCACGTTCTCTCCGTCACTGCCGACAAGTACGCCATGAAGGGATCCTACACTGTCCACTGCTTCATTGGCAAGCCAAGCTCAAACTCGACTTCCAACTCGACTGCCCCATACCCTATGTCTAACTCGACCGCTCCCTTCACCAACGGCACCAGCGGCGAGGCCGACTACGATGCTTCCACCGACTACACCCAGGACCCAAACTACGTCGGTGCCTATGGTATCCTCGGCGGCCAGATGGCTGGCAACGGCAACAGCTCCTACCCTATGATGACCGAGGGCGCTCTCCCGCTTACCACCTGCCTTCAGGGCAAGGAGGCCAAGGGCGAGATCAAGTCTCTGCACCCAGATGATGTCGAGCCCTACCTCGCTGAGCACCTGTACTACAAGGTTGTCGGCGTCGACGGGGAGCTGAACCCTGATGACATCCCCAACTTCCACATCCGTGCCCAGTGCACAAAGGCGGTCCCTGCCTCATCCGACGACGAGCTGCCCGACCTCAGCGCCCCGTACCAGGTTCTGCCCAAGGCGACCGAGAACAAGCCCGCCGGCAAGCCTTTCACATACACCCCGTCGCCTATCGATATTGCCCTGCCCGAGGACTCCACCCCTGAGAGCGAGAGCCCAGCTCAGCCTACCACACCGTGCTTCCCTCCCAAGATGCCCTGGGACGAGCAGGGCTACTGTGTCACTCAGCAGACTATCGAGTACGTTGACCAGAATGGCAACTTCTTGTACGCTGAGATGTAAATACGGAAGGAGTGGATTGTGTAGAGGGGTCAAAGAAGCAGTGGGAAAGGTGATTACCTGTGTATATTCTTCTTTCTTTGTTAGCATAATACCTTTTCCAGTGTACAATGACATGAGGATATTATTTCCTTGGGTTTTCCAAAACATATGCATTGCTGCCTGCAATTTGGTGTCACGAGGTCTGTCCGATGTAAAGGACCTTTATCGGAATAACCTCACGTAGCCAGCTGACCCGCCTCAATCAATTTGCCTCTTCAAGTACACGAGCCATGCTTGACGCAAGTTGCCGCGTCGGTTTCATGTCGGACAGGCAGCATGGGCAAAACCAAAGGCACGTTGCGGAAGTTTCAAGGGACCGAAGAAGCACACATGTCGCCCTCTTTACATTGCACGCAGTGGGTCAGCAAAACTTTTTTTTTCCGAAGCGAAGACTATGCAGATTGCATCTATATTACCACGCAAAACTCGACAGGTACGCTGTGTGCCAAAACAAGGATAAGGGGGGTATCTCTTTCCAAACCACAAATGCTAAAAACACAGGGAAGTCGTGCTCTCGCACACCACCAAAATGAACGCTCCAATGCATGTATGCAGTATTTACACCATATGCCTGGCTCTCGAGTTAGCTTTTGTTATTCTCAACATCGGGTGGTTTTGTTTTTGTCGGGGATAACTCACCATAACGACCCGCCGCGGAAGAACCTAAACGACCGAGCTTTAGTAAAGCACATACCGCGTAAGAGTGGTTACATGACGACGCACTTTTGATCCGCGTACACCTCGCCGTACTGGTCAATGCCGGCCATGTGCTCGTTGTAGCGCTGTTTGGCCTTGACCTCGTCTGGGAACCATTTCTTGAGAAAGGCGGCGAGCTCTTGGTCGAGGTTGTCTGAAGGAGTTGTCAGTATCGTCAATACTATATAACGGTGGGAAATTTATGGCAGGGGGTTATTTTGCTTACCAGAGTTTGCGTCGAAAACCGTCTTCGCGCGGCAGAACGGACAGTTGTGCTGCTTGTTGTTCTGCATGACAATCAAGCAGCGAATGCAGAAGACATGGCCGCAGCTCAGCTTCACCGGGCGCCACTCGATCTCGCAGCACATGGGACAGCTGTAGTCGTCCAGCTGTGGGACATGGCTGAGGATGCGCGTGTTGACCTCGGCGCACACAGCTTTGGCCAGATGCTCGCTGAATTCTGGGTACTCGACCTGGCGCGGGAAAGTACGCTTGACGCCCAGCGCCGTGCGCTTGTCGAATTTCTTCAGGATCTTGAGCATCGCGTTGTGGTTGATCTCGCCAAAGCGCAGACCTTGCAAGATCTCGCGGTTGATGTGCATGAACATGTTGAGCGCCGCCATATTCTCTTTCTTCTGGAACTTCTCGACTAGCCCTGCGCGTGCGATTTTGTTGCTGAAGGTTGCGAGGCGCTGAGTGGCTTTGTCTGCGTCGTGGCTCTTGTGGTCTGACTCGGTGGTGCCGAAGAAGATACCCTCTTCGATGTACATCTGGAACACCTGGCGCCATGCGGTGATGGTTTTCTTGTTGGACTTCTTGTTGGCATCGGTAAGTTTGGCAATTTGTGTGCCCAGCTGCTCGATCTGGTCATGCATGCGCTTTTCCTCTCGCTCCTGGAGGGCTTCGAGTCCAACGACTTCGCTAGTAAGGCGGGTGAAGAACTCAGTGTCTGATGTGAGAGGAACTTCGACAGTGCGGTAGCCTGGCCTTGAGCCATGTGCTGAAGTCCCCGAAGAACCTGTTCCCATCGACTTCTGGGAGTCTGATTCTTCGAAAACTCGCAGATCGGTCATGCCAGTCTCAACAGCCAACATCTGGAGCTTCTTCTTGGTCTCCTCGTCAATACTCGCACCGTCCACATCGCCGGTTTTTTCGTCAACATAGAACAACAGTTTTGGCTGGAAAGGTCTCTTCGTTTGCAGCGACTTCGACTCAGCGCTATCTCCGTTCAGAATATATTCGAAAGGCCGATCCTCGCCATCATTTTGGTTGGCCGAGGCGTTGTAGTCCTCGACATGCTTTAGCAGCTTCGACAATGTTGCCGGATCGAGCCCGACCTGCTGCAGCTCGTCGGTCAGGCGGTTGATGACCTTCTTGAGCTGGCTGTAAGAGATGGCCGAATCGACCCACTCAGGCGGGAATCCTTCGTTCCGTAGGCTCTGCTTGAAAACGTGGCCGAACTTCATGGTGCAAGGCTTGAACCGTGGAAGGTGGTACCACCGTAAGGCTGGCGACTCAGAACGTGCTGTTTCGACACGTGGGCGGGGTATCGACCGTGGATGGTCGATTCTTACTGCAATCAAGCTTCTCTCCGCTGCAAGTGATTATGGTCCTAGCCAACACCCTGCAGCGATCAAACGTTGTCGCAGGTGCATCCAAAAAGCAAAATCGAGGTGGTGGAAGAGTCGTCCTGGGGAGTCGTCCTGAAGAGTTCGCCTCCGCGGTATTTCCTGCTCGTGTTGGGACCTATCCGGGGGTCATGTGGATTGATGGGGCGTCGACAGCTCGGTTTTAGCTACCGGGGACTATGGGAGTCTCCAGAATTTGATGGACAGCGCAACGCGGGGGATTTGCGCATTTATAGAGAAACAGCAAAGCACGACATGCGTCAACGGTGAAAAACACGTACCATCTCGGTGCTGTGGCTAGACTTATCGCAGACAGGTGGCTCACCACACGCGCTGGTCTTTGTCACTGTTCGCTCAATTACGGTCAGGTTTTTCGCGCCCAGCCAATCACCAAACGCGCGCATTACGGTTCCGCCGAGGGGCCTGGTCCTGGTATCGGCGACGCGCTTTCTTGAGATTATCTTAGACTGGTTTGGGCCCTGACTACAGCAACTCGACCGAGTGACTGTTCAACATGGGCGCATCGCAGTCGACTGGCGGCGCGGCCGAGGAGCAGGTCGGTGCGGTGGTCAAGACCAGCTACTACGAGCTGCTCAGCGTGGAAAGGACCGCGACGCAGGACGAGTATGACCTCATATCTGTGACCGAAGAAGTCTGCTGACGAGTGTAGACTCAAGAAAGCGTACCGCAGAAAAGCCCTCGAGCTTCACCCCGACCGCAACTATGGCGACGTCGAGCGCACCACCGCCCTCTTCGCCGACGTCCAACATGCATACCAGGTCCTGTCTGACGAGCAAGAACGCGCCTGGTACGATGCGCACGAGGCTGATATCCTGCGTGGCGGCACAGGCGAAGGCAAGGGAGAGGACCAGTTCCAGGGCAACATGAAGGTCACAACGCCTGAGGAGATCACGCGCATGATGGGCCGCTTCAGAAGCAACGTTCAGTACACGGATGCACCAACGGGCTTCTTCGGCTTCGTGCGCGAGACTTTCGAGCAGCTGGCTAAGGAGGAGGAATATGCTGCTGATTGGGAAGGAATCAACATACCGAACTACCCCTCTTTCGGTCACAAGGACGACGATTATGAGGGTGTTGTGCGCGACTTCTACGCTGCCTGGGACGGCTTTGCATCGGCGAAGAGCTTCGCGTGGCTGGACGTATACCGTTTGTCAGATGCTCCTGACCGCTACACACGCCGACTTGCGGAGAAAGAGAACAAGAAGTACCGCGACGATGGACGGAGGGAATTCAACGACGCCGTCAGGACACTGGTCGCGTTCGTACGCAAGAGAGATCCTCGCTACACTCCAGACACTCGGTCAGCTGAAGACAAAGCGAAAGCGCAGCGTGAGCTCAGGAAGGCACAAGCAGCGAAGGCTCGGGCAGAATTGAATGCAAAGCTGGAGCGCGAAGCACAGGAACTTCCAAGTTGGGCTACGGAGCGGCCGGCAAGCGAGTTGGAGGAGTCTGAAGAGGAGGAAATTGAGGAAGAAATTTTTGAGTGCGTGGCGTGTAACAAGACGTTCAAGAGTGAACGCCAGTACGAGGCCCACGAGAAGAGCAAGAAGCACCAGAAGGCATTGAAAGACCTGAAGAAGAAGATGCAAAAGGATAACGCACATCTGGACCTAGATCTTGACGACTTTGGTAGTGGAGGCATCACACCCGCTGAAGGCGACTACGATCCCGTAGGTCCGGCCGAATATGTGCTGATGGACGATCCTGCGGAAGACATTACAAATCAGACAGCACAGCTTGATCTAGACGATCTAGTATCAGACGTGGAGGGCGAGACAGAACAAGTCTCTCCAAAGGAAGATACACCCAACTCAAAGGATATCACGGCAGATTCAGATGATGATGATGATGATGATGATGATGAAGACGACGACGAATATGCATCCCGCTCCGACATCGAAGCCCGCCTGACCGGCCTCGCTTCCACCTCTGCGTCCACGCCACAGCCCGGCACAGAAACACCTGACACCGAGTCGGCTGAGCCGCAAGCACCGAAGATGGGTGCAGCAGCTAAGAAGCGTGCGAGGAAGGCTGCGAAGCAAGCAGAGACGGAGCAGACTGCGAACGAGAACAAGTGTGCGGGCTGTGATGCTTCGTTCCCTTCAAAAACACGGCTGCATGACCACCTGAAGAAGAACCCAAAGCACGCCGCTCTGAAGAGTGTCCCGGCAGCTGGGGGGAAGCGGGGGAAAAGGAAATAGACGCGTATGATATGATTTACGAATTACGACGCATTAGACAACGATAGTTTAGAGGTGTCTGCATTGAAGGCGTTTGTTGTAAAGGTGGTAGCATTTGGCGAGATAGGTGCCATTAACATGCTGAGGGTGGACCCGCACAGGTCCCTTCCTCATTACATCCATACTCAGTTGTATGTCGCATCATACAATCAACCTGCATGCTGCACATATTTAAGAATGTTCCCAGTATGACTGCAGTCCACGCTCCAAATCGCTCACTCTGTCCAGCATCTACCGCGCAAGGCCAATCGTCGACAATCTCTCCACCCTTTGCTTACTTCCCCTTCTCCTCGCCACCAACACATAGATCCCCACCGTCAACACTGCAGCCGCCACCTGCGCAAGCCCAACATACCAACTCGCACTCTGGACATTACAGTACCTGTTGAAGTCCACTTCCCCGGCAAAATCCCTCTGAATCACCCGCGCAGCCGGACTACACGTCCACCCCCAAAGATCATTACTCTTCCCATGTTTATCCTTCTCATTGCGATACACGCCCGCGGCGACACTCCAAACAACAACATTCGCCAGCATCACCGCCCACGAGAACAGCGAAGTAACGTACGAGACAGAATTCGCACGGCGCACGCTGCTCCGATAGCTAAAGATGGTTGCGAAGTTCAGGATCGTGGACATTAGTGCGACGCCGAAGTACGAGTAGGTGGGCCAGACTTTAGAGTCGTGTGCCCATGCTGTACGGGTGGCGGTGGTGCCGTCCGGATGCCGAATGGTGCGGTACGTATTGCGTGTTTGCAGAAACTTTATCACGGTCATGGTGATAGGGGCTAGTACGCCGATGGAGATTGCGGTGCTGAGGATTCGAGATACCACACGGAATCTGCGGATGCGGGATTTGAGGTGCTGGGTTTTGTTAGTGGGGGAATGAATGCTGGGATGACGAGGGCGTACGGCATCTTCGAGGAGTGCGTCTTGGAGATCATGGTGTTTTCCGAAACTGCTGGGGTCGTGTTGATAGCCAGTTTGTCGTGCAAAGTGTAGGGGTTTGAGGGGAGTTGGGGGCCGGCTGAATTGATCGCTCAAAGGTGATGCGTAGGAGAGGAGATGTTGTTGCTGTTCGTACGAGTTGAAGTATGGACTTGTTGCCATGTTGTGTATTTTGGATAGCTCTTAGACTTACGATCAAGCCAGGGTATTGTAAGGAATATATCCTGTCTTATACATGGCAATCTTATGCTCAGCCGCACGCTGACAGCCTTGCTGACATGCAGCAGTCCCCTTGCCTTAAGCGGCATGGTGTGTGGCTTTGCGGATTCGACTTGATGGGTAAGCGACTTACGCCTCTTTTAAGAGAGTACTTGCCAGGCAATATCCATTATTAGCTGTTGGCATGCACGGCGGTAGGGAATAGCGCTGCGATCTAGATTCGTCATTCCTTATTTGAGAAACCACATCTTATATAAATTCCATCAAATGCGTATATATTGCTTAAAGGAAGGATAATTGTCGTCGCCCTCTGCTTGCGTCCATTATCCCTAGTTTCTCGCTTGCGGCCTTCTGCTTGGGGAGCATCGGAGTGCAGAGGTTCAACATTAATCGAGATAGCATTTCACACGGACACAGCTCGTTTGTAACGGATCAGGCACATCGAAGGTAGCACGAAAAGCTTTATAACAAATAGGAAGGGCGGATGGGCTTCGCCTTGCTCTTAAATGAGTCCTGACTAAACGCTGATAATCTCTGCTTTACCACTTTTCTCCTTCTCCAAAAAGTCCTGCTGCTCAACCCTACTCTTCTCAACATCGACGAAAAAGAAAAGCCATGCGCAGCTGACCAGACTCAGAGCGAACAAAAAATAGAAAGGACTGCTGTTGTTTCCCGTGTCATCGATGATTGCGCTGCTCACCAGAGGACCAATAAACGCACTGGTCTTGCCAACGATCGAGAACAAGCTGAAGAACAAGAACTCCTTGCCCCGTGGCGTCACTTCACTGATCATGGTCTGTGAGTAGCTGTACCATGGGCAGACAAGCAATCCATAGAAAACTTGATACACCCACACCTCCCACTTTTTGTGGAAGCCGAACGCTTGCGTCCAGATCCCTATCATGCCCCAGCCATCTAACAAGACGATGCAGACGGCAACCACCATGAACATCGTCTTCGTGGACAATCCGTAACGCTTTTGGATCTGCCAGAATGCTCCAATACCAACAGCTTGCGCAGCGATTCCAACGATCAGAAGGTAGGTCAATTGGAGACTGTTGTACGCTACAATCTCGTTCTGCAGCGTCCCGATGACTGTCACGGTGGTGTTTAGGCTGTCTCCGAGCAAGAAATAACCGACCAGATACGCTAGACTTTGACGCAATTGCCAGATCTGGGTGAAAGCGTACCCGAGCTGCTTAGAGCCCGCGACGATGATGTTCGTCCTTCCTGGATCCTGGCCTGGTCTTCTCTTCTCTAGGATGAACCACGGGATTGCACACAAGATCCAAACGCCGGTAGCAAAGGCGATGAGCACAGAAAGGCCCCAGTTGTTGTTTGCCACGCTGTCGTTGACGTGCAGCGCAAACATGATCCCCACGATGACGGCTAGGATGGCGATTTCGAAGACTGACTGCACATAGAAGGCTGTGTTCGACAACTCATTCCTCTTCATCATATCGGCAAAGTCGTACTCAGCGCGCGTAATCCGACCGTCGGCGAACTCTTCAGCCTTGATTCGGAGATCCTTGGTATTTCTAGCAAGGCCTGGGAAAGCGGCCGTCCAGAATGTGATGGTCGTTTGGTATGCGATTAAGCCCACGATGTAGAGGCCGACACCGATGTGCCAGTCCTGCTCAGTGTGAACGCCTAGCCATCCAAAGCCGATACCGAAGGCAATGATTGAAAGTACAATGAGGATATTTGGCCGCCACGTACCGAAATCCGCGAATGAGCCCAGGATGAGAAACACGACGATCTGCAAAGCAAAAGAGATTCCATTTGAGAGAAGGACGATGCTGTTGATTGTTCTGTCTCTACCCATAAAATTGAGGATTTCAGTGTCGCCCGCGGCCTGGTACATCAAGTTCTGGAAGGCTGTCGGACCGAAGTTGAAAAGAGTGAGGCCGTTGTCGCCTACGTAGTATGCATAGTACGCCCAGATCTCCTTCCGGGTTGTCTCAAATGTTGGATCGAACTGGTCAGGCGCGACAGGCGTCTCTGCGTCAATGGGAACGTCTATCGCGCCTTTCACGGGGTCTTCAGCTGGCGCGCTGAGAGGCGCAAGGCCAGGGTCGTTAGCGGCCATCTGGAGAATCTGACAACGAAAAAGCGACTGCGATATGATCGCAAAGAGTAGCGTATTCAGAAACACTACAGATCTGGCACGAAGAGACTTCTTGTATCCGTCCCAATAGCCGCATATACCCTGCTAGTGAAATTATCATGGTTCAGAGACTTAGTAACAAATCAAGCTGCAAGACTATGGGCCTGGGTTCTCAACCCATGCGACAAGCAGCGAGCTGGATGACTGACAAGCCTATCATATGGGGGTTGCGGGTTGAAGTTTGCCGCTAACAAGCTCGCGCCAACGCGATCAAGCTTTCCGTGGCAAAGGCGGGGCACGCTGTGGGCGTTGTTAGCAAGCTTAGAAGCCGTGATCCAATTCCGGCTGGTCGTAATTCACGATTTCTGAACAGTCGCAATCGCCCAGCTTGAGTGACACTGTTTGTTGTGCTCGTGCAAATTCCACATTGCAATTATTTGAAAGTCCCAAAGGCTGGTGTGCACCTAGGGAAAGTGAACAGTGAATTGTTCGCTTCTTCTGTCGCACCTCAATGATGTTTTGCAGGGTAACACAACATTTAGAAGACGACCATGACCAGTTTGTATACGAATTGCAATCTTGGAATCACATCCAGACATGGTTATGTTTTTCACGCTGTTCGCCTTGTAGCAGATGGTACTAACCAGAAGAAGGACCTCGGAATTTTCTGCACAATGGGTACAATAGCATCCCTTCGTACGATCTGAACGTCACTCTGTCCCTTGCGCCGTGGGATGAGGGTTTCTCCAACCGCGTCCAATCATGTCGGCCACACAGAGAAGATAGCTGTCGAACACGTGTTGGGAGACAGTACTTATCCTGTTTGAGTAAATGCCCGTCCTATTCACATCGGTGCCCAAGAGTGTGAATGTTGTCCCTGCATTGGAGGATGTATCAAATGTGCAACAGCATTTGCTTGATTAGGCCCTAATTATTCGCCTTACAGGTGAGCGCGCAAGCAAGACACTCCGCGGATAGAGCAGGGCTCTCGCGAAGCACTGCCGGTGGGACCTTCAAGCAAAGGTTACGCTCAGATGAGAAGATCACTGGAAATACACATTCTTTACAGGAGACCCAACCTGCTCCCCCTGTGCTGTGACGATGAAGTATAAAGCGAATTCTGTTCGAATTCGGAGTCCAGTATGGCTCCATATGTCAGGCATCGACAGTGAGTCTATACAGGAGTATAAACTCTGCCTGGTAGTCCCGTTTTCATCTATTGTGGCACTCAACGCAGCCGTCTCTCCATCACTCGTTGCATGTTGGAAGTCCGGTCCTTCTCTAGAGTTCTGCCACGCATGCTAACAGTTTTGAATTGTCTTCAGATGTGGCGACGCTGGCTCTGACAGATGTTGCCGCCCCATCTGATGTCCTGAACAATCTTCAGGCGTGGCATTACGGACAATTGCAGATGATTCCTTATGTTCTTTCCTTTGTTCGGATCTACAGAAGACAGCTTTGAACACATGAGACAATTTACTCTACTGCCTTTAGGCAGCTGCTGACTGTGATTAAGGATCCAGTCCCATCGGGGCAAGTGGGGACGACTGATGTTCCTGACTACATCGACTGTGTCAATTACTACACCGAGGACATTCTTCCTCAGCCTGTGCTCCAGCAGGGCGGTGTTGATCCTATCGTTGGGCCCAACACTACGCAGAACAGTTGTGCTGCAGACTGCGCAGCCTATAAGTACTTCGGTCTTACAAACGGTAACACTTGCATCTGTGACAATGACTTCACTAACGCTGTGCCCTCTTCGAGTGGCTGTGAGCTTAGGGCCGCCGGTAATGCTACTCAATCGGGTGGCGGTGTTGACACTATCGCCCTCTTCCAGAATCCGAACTACCAGGTGCGTCCCGATCTCCTTCCTCAGTGCTCAAAGCTATGCTCTGCAATCATGAAGACATACAACCCAGGGTGAGTACGGTTACTACGACTGCGCTTCGGCCCGGCTCTTGAGGCAATGTAGGGTAGGTATGTTGCTGAGCCTGCGCTTCGGCCCAGACACTACAGCAAGCAAGAGCCGGAAGTTCGGGTTGGACATGGGCTACTCGAACTCGACCTGTGATACAACCTACAATACGACCGACGGCCACATCACGGCACTACCCTTTAGAACGACTTGTAAGAATCCAACCCCCTGACTTAAACTGCTAAACATGTGTAGGACCGACGCTATTTCTCGTCTCACTTTACATCATCTCTACATATCCTACCATACATATTACTCCCACTTGTAAGTATTCCATCCTGGCCCTGACTGGTACACTAACTTGTAATCAGCGATACTTCTTGTCTTATCTTTTCTCTACCCCCTCCTTGGGGTCACATACTTCCTCACCACTACAATGTAATCACGACACGCAGCGACTGTCGGTAAGTATCAAGCCATGCCATTTCTCCAGCCGTCACTGGGACAGCCACTGATCCGATATCGATGCAGGACACAAATAGGCGTTGGCTACAAGGGGATATTCATGTGGAATCGGATCTAGGATGGTAAGTGCGCCTCCATCACCATCTAAATCTCAATTGACAGTTTCAGGGTGCTGTTCTATTGTAGATGGGATATGGGTGGCTCGGCCGTGGAGAGATCGGAGTACATACGGAGCAATGGAACACACCTCATTCGCACAAGATCTACATTCAACTCTAACTGCTCATCACTCACAACTAGGATCCAATACTGACTTCGGAGTATTGACTTGGCGGTTGAGTCCTTGTCCACTCTATCCCCCGAACCGAACTGATTAGCTTTTACTTGGACATAAGCCCTCAGCTACCGTATCATGATGGCAGTCAAGTAAGTATCATACTCACCATTCATAGCGTTCACTGGTAATAGCTCAACCTCTTTCTGTTCAAAGGCCGCGAAGAACCACATCACCTTGTTTCGTACTGTAATACAGCCGAACAGCTCATTGCTTATTCATTCCATTATCCTCATCTTCCCGTTATCTCCCTGGTCTTTACACTCAATCTCCCACTCATGGATAGTATGAGAGCACGCATACCACGTCATGCCAAACTCACTTCGCACATAGCTTTCTCTTTCCTCACATGTCAATCATTTTCACTCAAGTCCCATCCTTGAACAACAGTCGCCAACAATGCGCATTGCTTATCGCAGAGTGGCACCATACGACTAGGCGTCTGGGATAGTGCGATCTGTCGCAATGTTGGAGGTGGAGGTTCACAGGTAGTCTCTCGGTACATAATATAGCGCGCCCTCGATTGTAAGATATTAACAATCAAGTTGTCACTGCCCGCAGCTCAGCTCAGCTGTAGGTCTTTGGTGGACGCCGAACTCCACGGAGATAACCGACGGGATACGACCGCTACGGCACTGTTGCTGACGACGATCACACAAAGAATCCGAGCATAATGCAAAGCTTCGATGGAAGCTCGTGATAAGGCTTAATTCACATTCACCAGTATTCCTTATCTTGAAACGCGCAGCACTCGGAGACTTTCTGGGCGAGCAAAACGGTAAGTCCCACTCGGCCTGTCTGCAGTAGATGTTATCTGATATCATACGGGTAACTAAGGTCCCGATAACTTCAAGTCTGCCCGATGTGACCGCCCTTCGGATATTCCAAAGATCCAAGTTTCAATTGGATCGAGCAAATACGTTTCATACATCTGATGTTTTGGCTGCACTGGCTGGAAGTAATGATCGCCATAATCCGCACCAGAAGAGGAAGTTGGAGCAACGGGTAAAGTAAAATGCACGCATTGCGGAGCAAGTGCTGGACATCACTCAATCCGAGGCACATCTCGAGACATGCGAGTTCCTTCACATGTCGCTTTGCGTAGCGTTTGGCATTTATGTTCGGTACCGTTTCGTGCTGTGAAACATTTATGTCCGGGGGTGGAGACACGTCGAACGACCGCATCCAGGTCAATATGCTCTATGCTAAACGCCCCAACGGAGACACTTCCGACAGCAACAAAAATTAAGACCACCTACCTATATCTGATAAGAAATCGACAAGCGCAATCGCCTTCAACAGATCGATCTTCTTGTGTTACACAGCTGAAACCCCACAGTCTAGTCTACGCGAGCAACGCTGTTCCTGAGTCCAGCACGGCGGAGTCACTGCCGGAACTCTAACTCCACCTCACCCGCATGAACCGTTGCCCAACGGTTTTCTCACTATTGCAGCTCTTGCTGAAGGGCAAACTCTGGACTCTGGAGATCTGCATGCATATTGTGGAGTCGACGGTTGTGTGTAGCTAGAGATAGGTACCTTCTGCGGAGAGTTGCTGGTAGACTACGTTTGAGGTTTGTGGGTTCCTGCAGTTCAGCTTTCTGGTCTACTGCAGAAATTATTGGACTTGTCTCCGTAGCGGTCTTTCTCCCCCCGCCCTGAGGGAGATCTCAAGAGTCTGGTTCTGGACACCGAATGTCTCGTATCCAGGTGAATCGCACGACACTCATAGCGACGACGTGATAAGGACAGGGCATTGACCGCTCACTTACCGCATGCAATCTCCACTGCACGGCAGTTACCTGTCTGCCCACAATGGAACATACCGTGAGCGGCGCCACCTCACGGTTCAGCATACACCGGCAGTATCCCACCGAATCTTGCTCAAAGGGATAGCAAAGGCTTGGATATGCAGAGTATTTGACAAGCGAGCACGAAACAAGACTGAGGCTTGGAATATGTCCCTATTCGCACAGTATCTTCGACTAGATGAATCTAGCGTCACGCCAGGGGCTTGCACGATCTCTTTACCACGGTAAGGGAGATCCCGGCGATATTCGGATGCATGCCAATGCGAGCCAATGGGAGGATTACCGCCAAGCCGTCCCCCTGGACCCTCCGATGGGCAGACGCCTCGCGCCACGCGATGATAATCAGATATGCAGGGCAACATAGCATAGGAGTTTCCTCCGCGAGATCAGGCCCCCTTGCTTGTGGCCTGAAGTCGCTGCAAAGTGCCGGACGGCTCACAAACGGCAGGGAGCGCAGTTGAAGATGCAATGCAAGAAGGTACCAGAAATTGATTTCTGCAGCTTACGAAAGTTTAGAGTAGAGGAAGGAGAATGTGAGAATAACTTTTAAGGACTTGCTGCAGTAATGCGGGTAAATCCTGAAATTATCCAAAGTATCCTTGCAGTGACCGTGTGCCGGATCATAGGGGAGTTTAACATAGGAAAGTCTGTCTATAGGTGGTATCATGTAGGAAAGCGAGATAGTAGCAATATGCCATACAGAAGAAGAAAATTCTGCCATGAGTAAATCAAGAGAAGAAAAAATCACAAAAGACAATCTCAGATATTGAGGTAGCTTTCGCCGCCAGCAGACGCACCAGGCTTCTGGGCACATGCAATGGTGAGCACCATCTTCGTCTGATACTTCTCGCACTCATCCTGGATATCTTTCCTAGACCAGAACCACTCTTCGCCCTGAGAGAGGCGCACGAACTTTCCGTAGAGATCCTGGTAGAAATGACGCCCAAGATATGCCATCATACGGCTAGCATCAACCACATCCTGCGGTGACGGGGTTGGTAGACCATTGTTGCTTGGAGCTGATCGAGCGACCGCCTTGGGTGAGCCCAGATATGCAGGAAGGGCGACTCTGGCGCGGCGAATGTTTTCAAGACCAACAATCTCCATGGTATCGAGGACGCTCTCAGACGGGACCATGCTGATGTTGTGAGCTTCGAGTCTGCAAGTGATGTGCTCATCGACCCAGTTCTGTAGTTGAGGGCCTTCGCCATTCATGTGAGCATCCACAGAGAGAATCTCAATCGATCCTCCTGGTTTAAGAACCCGCATGCAGTCGAAGAAGGAGCGTGCCCACTCGTCGTTACGCAGAGACGTAGAGACGAAACGAGATACAACTACGTCGAAGTAATTGTCTGGGAATGGCATTGCCGAGGAGATTGAAGGCGAGAACAGCGAATGATGATTCAGGGGTGCAGGATGGGACGTCGGGAGGCTCGAATTGTTCGCCGAGGAGAGTGTGTAAACAGTGACGGCCGGGTAGCGCGTTGCCAGCACCCAGCCGTCAGCAAGATTACCGTGGAGGTGCAAGACTCTCCTCTGCTCAGCCGGCCGGCTGTTAGCAAGGAGATCATGGGCAGGAGATTGGAGCTGTTTGTTCTGTGTTAAGCGCTGATAGGCTGTCAAAGCCCAGAGACGCTTCTCGAAGACAACTTCTTGAAGGCTCTCATCATCATCATCGAGACCCTCCCACTCTTCGCTCAAGCGTGCGCTAACAATGCGCGCGCCGGCAGCCTCCATCTTGCCCAGGGCACGTGCAAAGGGCCCCTGAGCAGCTTTAGCAGGGCCGTCGCTCATGCGGCTGCCGGTGCGTGACTCGACAGGCTCCATCTGGATGTTACTTGCATATCCAGGCTCGGTACCCTGTCGACTTGGGGGTGGCCTTCGGCTGTCGACGAATGTGGGTGGAGTCACAGGTGAAGGGGTCTTGGAGATTGGCGAATGATCATCGCCATAGCAGCTATCCTCTGACAGCATATCATCATGGCGACGAGGGGCATTGGAGAAGATGCTCTGGTTGGAGAAGGCAGTACGAGCAGAGGAGGTAGTTGTGGTGCTGTAAGAGTTGTGTGATAGGGTGGAGTAGGTCGACTTGACACGATCAGCGTCGTGTAAGGGCCGCCCCGTGTCGATCCTTCCTGCGATGGGCATTAGTGGTGGGACAACTACGTTTTGACTCACGGTTCTCGGGATTTTAACGACGCTGATCTTCCGCCCAAATTTCTGGGAAAAAGCACAAAAATTGCGCAATGCGCGTTTGCAGATCGCAAAAATGACCGAGACAGGGCAATCAACATGCACGTACCTCGTGAATGCAGGCCCGGCGAGGGCAGCTGCGGCAGAGCACCTGTCGGTGGAGGAGGCAGAGCTTGCAGTGGAGGCGGGACATGGAAACGTTGCTGATGTTGGTATTGAAGGTCAGGGCCGGATCGTTGTGATGGACGTCTTTCTTGAGCAAGAGGTGCCAGCTCGCTAGGAGATGTGACAACTGGTGACGGCGTTTCTTGCGGCGAAGGAGCAGCGGTAGTAGCAGGCGGCGGGGAGGGCTCTGAGACCTTTGTCTTCAAAGCAGGGACTTTGGGGATCTCTTGCACGCCTTTGCTCTTACCGAACCAGCCAAAGCCACCACTTTTCTTGTTAGAAGAAGCACTGGACTCGGCTCTCAGACTTCGATTGCTCCCCGAAGACTGTGATGTTGCAGTTGATGAGCGTCTGGTGGCCTCTTCCTCCTTTGCCTTCCTGTGCTTGCGTGCTCCTACTGTCTCGGCATGCTGCGGAGGGACGTCGAAAGTTGGAAACATTTTGGCGGTGATGTGATCGGCCTTGGGTGGATGGTTTTTGGGCCTAGCTGGCGCGGGCTGCGATCTTGACTATCAACATATACAAGTTTGGAGAGCACGAGGATTGCACATATGTTGCACACACGGATGGAATCACACGGATCATATTACTGCGCTGAACACGGCGCCGGCGACTGACTCTGTACTCGCGTACACATGTGCGCCCAACATGGCTAGCATCGATACGGTTGGCGTCTCGCTCAGTGGCTTCAAGAGCACCTGAAGGGGTCGACGGAGTGGCTGACCAGGATGCACGTTCCTGGCGTGCATTGGCTAACAGGGACCCTTGCTCTGCTATTGCAGACGGACTGCGACGGTGCCACACGCCGTCCAGTCAGACGCGCGGAGGATGAATTGGAGAGCTGTTCCGCTCCCGCGAAGCGAACCGGTGGAGTCGCACGGATCGCTCTGAAGAGCAAGCGCCCTGATGAGAGGAGAATCCTCGGCGGCAGCACCACTTTCACCCACTTTCCCCATCGCCAGCAAATTCAACAACGCCAACGGCTCCGACTGATTGGAAACTTTGAGCTCGATCACATCCTTGACCCGCACTGATGCCACCTTCCAGAACAACTCAGGCAACGTCCGGAATTGCTCGCTTGGTTGCAATTGACCCGTCTATCCAATGGCGCACCGCGGGGGGCCTCACCAGGTACCGTTGCCGTGTCGTGCCTGAGCGCGATTGCTATGGTTCTATTTGTTAGACTGCATGTGCTTCTCCTGCCCAGTCTCGTCCCTGTCAATACAGGGCCGATTCATTCATCATCTCCGAGGACTGTGCCGTGAGGGCAAAGTTTGGGAGCATAATGTCTCGAATGTGTTTGATGTGTAGGAGTGTGATAAGGGCATCAATGAAAGTAAACATAGTATCGTGACAGCACAATGCATAGAGCTTTTAGGTTTTGTTGCAACGAAGTGATCGTCATACCCACCAGAACCTTCAGATCCCGCAAAACGGACGCACACGATCTTCAAAAAGGGTGGACCCGCGGAGCCAGAGGCTAAGGCGCGCCTTCGGTACAGATAAGCCGGCTTTGTCTACAGGATGAGGTAAAGGGTGTTGGTACGCCGTGTACTAGTGAAACCTACCATCCTTGTGGCTTCAAGTAGAACAAGCCACTAAAAACACCACGGCACGTCGGCCACGGGTACGTGCGCAGCCCGCGGTATACGTTGGATCATGCAGAGTGTTAACGTCCCAAAAGGAGTGCGTCCGACATTACTCGCACTGACTACGACTAGTCGGGCGAGGTCTCAGACCTACCTTTTAAGTACATTGGACGTCTACCTCTGAAGGATGTGCAGTTCTTTTGCTTCAAGCATCCCGTATCCTCCCTTTCCGTCGCTGCTTCATACTCGCAACCATGGGTCTTGCAGCGTACAAAGCCAGATTGAATGACATTGTGTCCGGCTCCCCTGTGGGCAGGTACTTCCACCTTGAGGGATCTGGTCATGTAAGTCGAGTAGTCAAGTGGCAGATCTTGAAGCTGACTATCACAGCCCAACGAGATCAAGGGCGCGAGGTTCACCACCGAGCTGCGGGCGGGATTGACGACGTTCTTCACCATGGCTTACATTATCGCGGTCAACGTGAGTAGAGGTCACAGGCTTGACATTGACAGCGGCTGATTCATATGTAGGCCTCTGTGATCACTGACTCGGGTGCAACATGCGTGTGCAACGACGCTCAAGACCCCACCTGTATGAAAGACCCCGCATACAACCTCTGTCTTGTGGAAGTCAACCGAGATCTGGTCACTGCTACCGCTGCGATTGCCGCTTTTGGCTCTTTCCTCATGGGTATCAGCTCTAACCTTCCAGTTGCTGTTGCTCCTGCTATGGGTCTGAACGCCTACCTGGCCTACCAAATCGTTGGCTTCCACGGCACTGGACCTATCAACTACCGTGTTGCTATGATGGCTGTGTTCGTTGAAGGCTTCGTTTTCATCGCTCTGTCTCTCCTTGGTATCCGCCAATGGCTCGCTCGCATCATTCCCGCTTCGATCAAGGTTGCCTGCGGTGCTGGTATCGGTCTGTTCCTTACGTTGATTGGATTGTCATACTCTGCTGGCATCGGCGCCATCACAGGCTCAAAGGCTACCCCACTGGATCTTGGAGGTTGCCCTCCCCAATATCTAGACCCTGACACTGGCGCTTGTCTTTCACACAAGGCAACCTCCCCCACCATGTGGCTTGGATTCATGGTTGGCGGTGTCTTGACAGCATTGCTCATGACCTACAAAGTTCGTGGTGCAATGATCGTCGGCATTGCCCTTGTGTCCATCTTCTCGTGGCCGCGTGACACCTCAGTCACCTTCTTTCCCCGCACTGAAGTTGGTGACGCCCGCTTTGACTTCTTCAAGAACGTTATTGCGTTCCACCCCATCAAGAGGACCTTGGCTGTACAGGATTGGACGCTTTCTACTATCGATGGTAACGCCGCTGGTCAGTTTGTCCTCGCGGTGTTCACAATGTTGTACGTCGACATTCTTGATGCCACTGGTACTCTGTACTCTATGGCCCGCTTCTCCGGCGTCGTTGACCCAGACACCGGCGATTTCCCTAAGAGCACCATGGCCTACAGTGCCGATGCCTTCGCCATCTCCATTGGTTCACTCTTCGGTTCTTCGCCCGTCACTGCTTTCGTTGAGTCTGGTTCTGGCATCCAGGAAGGTGGTCGTACCGGCCTGACATCGATGACCACGGGCATGTGCTTCTTCATCTCGCTCTTCTTTGCACCTATCTTCGCTTCCATCCCACCCTGGGCAACTGGAGGTGCTTTGATCCTCGTTGGCTGCATGATGATGCGCGGAGTGGTGGCGATCAACTGGAACTACCCCGGCGATTCTATCCCTGCGTTCATCACTTTGATGTTCATGCCTTTCTCGTATTCTATTGCGTACGGTCTGGTTGCAGGTATCATGTCCTATGCCATCCTGAATACCGTCACGTGGGCGCTCGCTACTGTCTCTGGTGGTCGCATCCTCCCTCCCGACTACGACGACAAGGAGTACTGGAGCTGTAAGTCATTCCACCTACATCTTTCAATGGCACTTCAAGTTACTAACACACCATCAGTCCGTGCCGATTCTGCTCGCAATCAGCCGTGGTTCATCCGCGCCATGAAGGGAGACAAGCGATTCTGGAGGCCCGACAGCAATGACTCGTTTGAGCTGCAGTCTGCGGAGATTCGAACCAAAGAATAGTAGTCTCGTATCCTTATCAACGTGTTGTAAAAGTTTAAGTCATGAAACGAATAATAGAGTATGCTTTTCAAGCCACATGCCAAGAGCCCCCTTTACGTCCTTTGTCAGGTTTGCCATGTTGTTGATTCATGGCATACAAAAGTCATTGCTCTGCATCTTGCACATTCTGTGGCTGTTGCTAGACCCTGGAGAAAATCGCGCAGAAATTCTCACGGCAACCCTCCCCGGTGTCGGTAGCTTAGCCCTGACTCGCAAGCCTTCGCTGACAGCGGCGATAGGTGGAAGTCCCTGATGGGGGATCAACGGAACGGCTCGGTCAAATTCAAGCGAGAATGAGCAACACGAGCCACAATCCCATTACTCGTCTTCACGTGCATCCAAACCCATGCGATGCTCGGTTGACGCCAAAACATGCAGGTTGACCCGAGCATTCATGGTGTGCTGACCCTCGTCAATGGCAACATCACGGATGATCTTGCCAGGTGCAGTAACTCATCTATCCTTATTACCAACAGACAGTGTGAGCGGAGATGAAATTCGCCGTTGGCATGCTTCGTACATGCACGTCTGAATGTCGCAATGCGGGAAGACTGATCGAGCGCTACCGAGCTGCTGGGCGCGGCAGGGTTTTTGTAATTTAAGAGTACGTGTCGCATCTCGGTTTAGAGGTGTTGAACACTTTCCGCGACGGTGACCCATGCGAGTACGATGCGTCTGTCACAAGTTTGCCTCTTTTCTGTCGCAGCAAGCGGTGTCATCGGCGAGGAGCTCCTCTACCGCAACGTCTTCAGCAACAGCTCCTCAATCTCATCCTGGATCCCTGAAGGTCCAGTCACTGCTAATGTAACCAACAACACGCTTACGCTCCGCGGAGCGGGCAAGGCGGACGACTACTTTGTTTACTGGCTGCCCGAAGTGTTCCCTGACAGGATCCGTATCTCTTGGGACTTCCAACCCGTCCAGGAACCCGGGCTGGCCATGTTCTTCTTCGGCGCCACATCAGTCTCGGGGGGCAGTATCTTCGATCCCGGTCTCAAGCCGCGCAATGGGAGTTACCCACAGTATCATTCCAGTGATATTAGGTTGTTGCACGCAAGCTATTTTCGCAGAAGATGGCCCGAGGAGAGGCAATTCCATGTGGCAAATTTGAGAAAGAGTCCCGGTTTCAATCTTGTGGCCCAGGGTGCAGATCCGATTCCTGATGTCGCTGATACGCTGGGCGCGTACTACAACATCACGGTAGTGAAGGATAAGAGAGAAGCGAGCTTCTACATCAACGGACTCCAGATCTTCACATTTGACGATACGAAGACGAACACGGGTCCTGTGGTGAGGGGCGGAAGGATTGCGTTCCGTGGTATGCAGCCGCTTGTTGCCAATTATCGCAATCTCGAAGTATGGTCATTGTAACGAGGAGGGCGCAGAACACGTGGTTATTAGATCTCGAGTGTACAGCTCGTCTGGAAAGTCAGTCCGTGAAGTACTCGAAAATATCGAGATCCTGTTTCCGTTATCACATGCATGCTCGTGAAGGCCTCCTAACACCCTAGGACCACTTGCTCATTAGCAAAAGGATCTCATACATCGAGACCTTGTGACGGAGCAGCGGAGGAGTATCACGAAGGGTTGAAGAAGTGCTTGCGAAATCAAACTCAATCCGGAATGCGAAATATGCACTGCCAACGGTCGTGTGCATCCACGAAAAACAAGTGTGGCTGCTTTCCATATTGTGCATTTCCCAAGCGACTTTCCTGTTGCAAGAGGTCTTTGCTGAGGCAGCAGTGTCGATTTCCGAGCATTCGTTAGCTTCAAGCCCATCGCCAGATCCAGCAAGCTCTTGTCGGGTTGTCTTGATGGGCTTGATTTTCTTCGTCATGTGTTCCTTCTAGAAGCCTGTGGCCAGAAGCTCTGTGCTCATCGTGCGCCATTTGATCTAGTGGCGTATCACGTGTGATACATAGTAGTCTTGTCAATGCCCCGTAGCTTTGACGGCGTCACTAGATCTATACTGGTCCGAGCGGCTCCAGATTGACAGCAGCCACTGGCTGGGAGGGTCGAACGAAAAGGTGGATTCAGCTTCTCGTGGTCTGATACTTTTTCACCCTCATCAGCTGGCTCATGTCCGTGCCATCAGTACTTCTCTCTTCGCTCATACCACTCCTTTTTCACGATGTTGTCTCGCTTCGTGATAGCTAGAAACGTTAGCCTCGAAGGGTAGCAAACACAGCCTGCCTTTGCACTTTACAACGAGCTAGATCCTCTCGCCCCCGAGCGCCTTCTCAGAACATGTTCTGTACCACAAGCTCTTCTAAAGTCTCCTTGAGACTTTACCTAGGATCTAGTTTGCAACTTCGCCGTTCTATACGCCACGAAAAGTCCTCAGATCCGTTCCTATATTCGCCATTGGTCTTGCGATCCTGGAGCTGTGCGAGTCTTCGTTGGGTCAACAAGGTCGTTTTACTCTTTGCGTAGCTACTATATTGACCAGTGAGCCTTCATACATCCGCATAGAAGGCCTGCCTAGATCGTGACTCTGTGCTGCGGCCCATCCGGTCACAAACCAATAACGTCCCACAACGAGTCGTACTTGACCGCTTGACGGTGGGACATACTTTCCATGTTACCCTGTAGATGTGTCTTATGCAAATAGTTCACTGGAAGCGATCACTTGTGCGACGTACATTAGTCGAATGTGGGATGTCGAAAGAGGGTGACGTCTCGGTAGCGCCTTCCGATTACATCACCACGGGGTTCCCCACCTTCCACTGCTCGCATACTCTGGGGATATACTTACCAAAGTTACACCCGCTTCTCTCCGTCTCACTTGACGCTCTAGTGTCGTGTAACCATCAGCCAATCTCTCTGGCTGCCGTGCTTTCACAGACCATGTTGTGGCTCGTCAAGGGGCAGCGATGATCACGCCTGGTCCGAAGCGACGCATGTAATTGAAAGTACACACACTCGGCATTCAGAGCCTCTAGATACGACCTCTGCGGCCATGTCTACCTTGCCATGTCCAACTGTGCTCCAAAGCACGTGCTGGAGCTTCTTTCGCGCCTGCATGCTGCCTACATCACCAGTAGTAAGCCGTTATTTCCAATAAGAAGAAGGTTTCCTCTTCTGGTATCATTGGCGACATCTAGGAAAGGTCAGCTGGCCATGGTGATGCCAAGAGTGAAATCGACAAGCTCATGCTCGACAAGTTCATTGCGCTAGAAGAAGACAAATGTCGTTTTGTCTACCAACTAATCAACATTACAAGAGCGACGAATGTTGTTGAGTCGGGTACCAGCTTTGGAGTGAGCACGATATGCCTAGCACTCTGCTGTTGCGCAGACGAAGGCTGCTACAGGCAGGAAGAGGCCCGTCATCGCTACGAAGAGGGAGCCTGAAAAATGACCATCGCTCAGGGCTATTGGAAGGAGTGCGGCATTGAAGATCACATAGATCTCAGGGTTGGTATTCTCCTCGATAGGAAGTCATGCACATCGTTACTGGAGATCTTGCTAATGTGCGTGTTAGTTTGATCGGCTCTGGAACTGCCGACTTTGCGATCTGCCCAGTGTTTTATCGAAGCTGAAATGTGATGCCGTCGTTCCCACCGATAACTATCATCTCTGGAGTGGAGGGTTACAGGGATCCGCTGCCTTTCCTGCGGGACCCGAAGAACGGCTTCAAATACCCACCCTGCCATTTACAAATGGCTTGGAGACAAGCGCATATCCGCCGACTAGGTAGATGAAGGTGTTTAAGAGTCGACTATGTTTCCATGGAATGCCAGGGCAACAGCAGGTATTTTGCGATAGCTGGAGCATTACATTCCTTGATAAGAGTCCGGGCTTCTCTTAATTACCGGGGTTTCCCGTCTCTTTGTTGCCATCCATCAACGCCTCCCTCACTGTGTTCTTCGCCAGCAGATGCACTGTCCGTTCAGTCGCAAATTCGCAATCGGTCTCAAGTCATCGATCTTGCAATGACGTTCTACGGGTGTCAGGGCAGTTGTTGCTGGGGAAACCGGCAGCGCTTTGTAGTAAATAACCAAACAGTGTTAGCGCCTATGACTGGCCCTGGCACTAGCTTCCATCCCATCCATGCTCGTCGAGACCGCTTCTTGGACGACTCCACCGACTTTGCGCAGGCGCATCTAACCATACCGGATACTCCAGCAGCCGCCATGTACAGATACGCGGCGGGAACGCCTTGCCCTGCGCCGTCAAATGCATCCTACGCATCACACCAAAGCAGCAATTATTATGATTACGGACATCCCCCCTCGAGTTACGCGCCCACCTACATTGAGGACGGCACGACAGCAAATATCGAGTTCACGACCGAGATACAACCAAGAACACGCACTGTCAAGCCGCGACGACCAGTACGCGCAGCGCGACCGACCACCTTCAACCCCAGCCTGGACATCTTCGAAGATGTGGCGCACGAAGAGGAGCAGCAGCAACGTCGCACAGATTTGGACACACGAAGAAGAAGCCGCGCCACAGTCCTGTCAGAGGGCGCATCAGTCAAGAAGAGTAGCCTGCTCGCGCAACCCGCACAGAAAATTCCCAGGGCTGCGCAGTCAATGCAGGAGGCGCCAGCGCTGAAGTCGCACCGCAAGCGCATCTCGCAGGTCTTGATGGAAAAGGAATCGCCAAACGTCAACGCGACGATCAAGCTTCAAGAGGATGCGTTGGATAAGAAGGACTTGAAGAGGGGTATCAAGAAGGATCTCAGGCGCAGGACCATATACGTGCCTTCTGACGACACAACATACCTGACCATCCATCCTGGGCAGTCCGTTCAGGAGCCGCGTAAAGCCCGCGGGGCGTCACCTGACATTGGGCTGGACCTGGTCACGGTGTCAGACGAAGACACCACTAGCTTAGTGTCGGCGCTCAAGAAGGAGAAGAAAGTTCCGCGAAAGTCGTTGGCAGCTCCACCAAAGCGCGGTCCCTTGAGTACATCTTCTCGCTCTCTCCAGAGCGTATCTTTCTCGAGCGATGTCGCAGGCTCAGGAGGAGGAAAGGAGAACGTACCTCCTGGCATGGCGACGATTGAAACGAAGAGCACCGGCACCCACATCGAGATCAATTTCCCCAAGGCCTTGACGAAGAGCACCACCATTGTCGAGCCACCGAAGGTGCGGGCCAAGTCTTCCAAGAGCTCTGATGTACAATCGTCAGTTAAGTCTCGCGTGAAGAGTGACGCGCGGACTCGGCCGGAGGGCCCACAGAAGCGTTTGCGAGAGCAGGCCAGCTGCGAGCGCATTCCGGCCAAATCGCTCAAGGCTCGAGCAGACGGTACCGCTTCTGCTGCTAGCAGTCTTGCGGCACATAAGGCTGCTCTCAAGGAGCACAACGCTGCTATCAAGAACGCCAAATCCAGGATCACAAGAACGCGCCCCGTGCTGCCTCCCTCATCTTCACCATTCCACATCGACAAGACCCCTCCCGCTGCACTGCGCCGGCAGAGGCCAGAACGTGCGCCAACAGACATCCAGATGATGCATGTTGTCGGCAAGCCGCAGCAATCGCGAGAGAAGTACCCCGTCTTGAAAGAGGACATTGCTCGACCGGAGATGTACGAGGACAATTGGCTTACATACCAGGAGGTGGCCATCACGCAGCTGTTGAACTCCATGTTCGATTCGGCCAGCGCTCACCAGAACGACGATCTGAGCCCTGTGGATCTAAGGAAGAAGATGCTGGCGCTTTACCATGAACCATCGATGCCTCCACTGCACAAGCGTCTGCAAGCCTCCCTTCAGTTTGGCGCGCTGAGCATACCAAAGGACCTCCTGGCTCAGACCCTTCGACTCAAGGACGATGTTGGCATGAGGAAGAAGTTCTTGACTCTGTGGACGAAATCGTACGATCTCAACGCCCTGCGCGCGGCTGTCGAGACTATAGTGGGACGCCAGATCATGACCCCTTCGCGGCTTTCAACGGGCTCGACAACTTCCGACGATGGCTCGCGCATGTTCCGCGCCGAGCGACGAGCTATCGAGCACTTCCTGGACGCCTTTCTCATCAAGAACGAAGACGCGGTCCGGGTCAAGCAGGGGGTGGGCAGTATTGCCAGCATTGCCCGCGGTGACGATGATTTCGGGTCACAAGGCTGGTCGTGGAGACGTACGGCTCTACGGAGTCTGATGCTTGTGCTGCTGCTTGATCAGGCGAAGAACGCTGACATCCTGCCTGGTTGTCTATTCCAGTCCACATCCTCGCACAAGACATCCGCTGATGTGCTGCACCAGTTGGCGGGTATGCTGCTCCCGTCACATGGCGATATTACACGGCCGCTTGGCCACCTGCAGTACAAGGTCGACCACGTTCAATATCCTTTGCAGGAGTACACCTACCACATCGACAATATTGCCATCGATCTGCGGGACGGCATCATCCTTACCCGTCTTGTCGAGTTGCTGCTCTACCCTTCCAGCACAATGGCAATGCAGCACGATGACACAATCACCATTGCCATGCCAACGGGCGAGCTGCTCACGTCAGACGTTACGCAGAAAGACAGCTGGGTGCTGTCCCAGCACTTGAAGTACCCAGCGATCGGCCGGCCGCAAAAGGCCTACAACGTCCAGGTCGCGCTGTCCGCCCTCGAAGGCGTCCGCGGCCTGCCCAGCCAAGTCGCAGGCACCATAGCCGCATCCGAGATCGTCGACGGCCACCGCGAAAAGACACTCAGTCTGCTGTGGTCGCTCGTGGGCAAGCACGGCCTGAGCACTCTAGTCGACTGGGCGCACCTCAGCAAGGAAACCGAGCGCTTCAAGCAGCAGTGGTACACACGCCGCAACAGGTTCGAGGAAGACGACCTCGACTCGGACAGCGGCGTGGAGGACTCCACACCAGCCCAAACCGCCACGACGCAAGCCCACTACACGGCTACCCTCCTCGCCTGGGCGCGCAGCATCGCCCGTCTGCACGGGGTCCGCATTACCAACCTAACCACCTCCTTCGGCTCCCCCAAAGCCCTCGCCTGCATCATCGACACCTACCTCCCAGCCTCGCTCCCCGCAGCGCACTCCAGCACAACGAGCCTGGCCGCCAAACTCGCCGCAACAGGCTGCTCCGCCTCCTTCACCGCGCTCTTCACCCCGTCCCCCTCCTCCGCGGCATCCGCACCCTCAATCCCAACCAAGGACTTCACAACCCTGACCCTCGCCTTCCTCGCCTCCCGCCTTCTCCCCCTCTCCACGCGCCACACCGCCGCAACAACAATCCAAACCGCGTTCCGGCGCCACCTGCTGCGCCGCACTCTCTCCGCGCGCATCGCCGCCCTCCTCGCCGCGCGCCGCAGCGCTCTCGTCGCCCAGCAGCGTCTAACAATGGTGCACGCCGCCACGGCGCTGCAGCGCGCGTGGAGAGCCGTTTTGGCACGCAGACACGCCCGGCTGGAATCCGAGATCCGCGCGTTCCAGGCGCTGGCGCGGGGCTTGGCGATTCGCAGGTGGGTGCGTAGGATTACCGCTGGGAGGGTTGGTGGGAGGGAGAGGGTGAGGAGGGCGAATGGGGGGTGGTAGGCTGGCTTGTTTTTGTTTTCTGGGCTTGTTCCGCGCGCGCGCGCGAGAGAGAGAGAGAGAGAGAGAGAGAGAGAGAGAGAGAGAGAGAGAGAGAGAGAGAGAGAGAGAGAGAGAGAGACAGAGTGGGCGGATTGGCGGGCTGGGCAAGCAGCGTTCCCCCTTCTAGTCAGGACCGCGCGTAGTAATCGTGACAGGCATTTGTCAATGCGTTTGGGCGGTTTCCCGTCCGTCTTTCAATCGTTATATACCTACCCTGCGCCTCCCCTATTTTCCAATTTTCCAATTTTCAATCTTTACCGCTATACTGGCTCGACACTCTTTCGCCGGCTAGCACGTCTGAACGCAATCCATCGTATCTCCGTCACACATTGAAGATTCACTCCACTCCACTCCACTCCATTTTAACCTGCCTGCAACGACAGCCCGGTTCCCACGTCGCCAAGGCGAGGGAAACGCCCTCCACAGTCCGTATCAACGGCGTAGTGTGCAGTGTCAGCCTAGCGCAGCGGAATCGTCAGCATAGCGAAGCGAATTATAGTGTAGTATAGTGGAGTGTAGTGTAGTCCAGCATCCAGCCCACCGCCCGCGCAGCGAGTACAAGGGCAAGAACCGTATTGTATTGTATCGTATTGTACTGTATTGTGATGTATTGTCTGGGGTAGATAAGATCTCTAACGCCAGTCCAACCAAATCATCCATCCACCCACATCTCCGCCCCTCGCGCGCTCAGAAAGAGGAACATGGAAAATGCCAAGGCCAGCCAACATCAGGGGGGCCTATGTGAGGTATAAGAGAGGAAGAAGGGGGGGAGAAAAAGTCGCTAGAATCCAAGAGAAAAAAAGAAAAAGGGAAAGCCAGTCTCAGGCAAAGGGTGAGAGTATACACATGTCAGGATTCAGGAGGCCAAAATAAAAAAACCGGCCTTTCGCTTCGAAAACCATGTCATGCTTAAAAACCATGTCATGCTTATTTTTGCCAGTCTACACGCTGCGCTCAGGACTCTCCCCCTCAGCAACAACAGCAACACCAAGCCCACGATCGGGGCTCTGCAGAACCAATTGCTCGTGCCGGCGGGCGCGGATGAAGTCGCTGACGCTCTTGATCAGAATAAACCAGCCCACAATCATCAGCCCGTAGGCCAGCCAGTCGCTGCCTGAGACACTTGCGGCAGGGGAGTCAGCACCGGAGCCGACAGCAGGAGCCACATTGCTGGGGTCGAAGTTGTGCTCGTTGGGGTCACTGGGTACACCGGCGTTGAAGTCGGGGTTTGGGGTATCGTTGTTGCCCGGGTTGAGCGTCGCAGAGCGGAAGCCGAAGCCGAACTGGACGAGGGTGATGCCGAGACCCGCTCGTGACCCGTTTTTGGCCGCGTGCGTCGTGTGCAGGAGGTAGGTGAGCAGGAAGCCGACGAGCTGGAAGGACATGGAGATCATGGCGTTCCAGATGAAGCTGAACAGGGAGCCCACGGGCAGGCCCTCGACGAAGACTTCGTCGCCGAAGGTGCCGGGCGCGAGGATGGTGGTCTCCCAGTACGGCGGTGTTGCGTCGGCAGCTGCCTGTTCGTACGTCTGTAGTGCATCATGTTAGCATATTGAAATGATCAGGCTTCCGAAAACGGATATACATACCGGAGGCTTCTCTTCCAGATCCTCCCCCCGTGTGGGCTTCGCGCTCAGGTTTGCCCACACGCCGCCGTTCCCTCCGCCGTAGACACGCCCGCTGGCTGGCGTCTGTGTGTTGAAGGTGGGCAGCTCTGTGGTGCGCCTGAGTAACCCCGGCTGTGGCGCATCGTCCTCGGGCTGCGGGTTCCCGCGCATCAGGCGCTGGCGGTCGTCGCGGCCATGCTCGTCCTCGTCGTCGTCCGAGTCCGAGTCGAAGGTGTCGGCGAGGGTGCGGTCGCGGTCTTCAGAGGGTGCGAGCGGGTCGTCTTGCAGCAGGCGGCGTGAGGTGGGCGACGAGGCACGGGAACGGAATGAAGGGGGCGGCGAGGCCGGCGGCCACTGCTGCTGTGCGGTTTGCGGCGAGTCTGCTTCGTCGTCGGCGGCTACCTTGGAGGCTGTCAGCATGCAGTCGGGAGGAGAGTCGTGTGCAGGCGCATCGCGGGCCAGCGACAGGCAACGCACCCTTTCGTAGCCTTGGCTCGGCATGGTGGCGGATCACCGCAGTCGAGCGGTGCGGGTGCTGGCGGAGTGGGAGGGAAAGGAGTCGAGGGCCGGCAGTCTGTGGTCGGGGAGAGGAGAGCGGTGGGTGGAGAGCGAGCGTGGGCGTGGGCGTAGGTGGTGGTGTTGGTTGCAGGCGGCGAGGAGGCACTGGCGCTCAGGCAGTCAGCGGCCCACGGCAGGTGCTGGGTCGAAGGCGCGAGAACGGCCACTGGCGCTTCCCCAAAGCCCTAACGAGCCCGTCGAATCGTGGCGCAGCAACGCCCCGTCCACCAATGCGGTCCGGCTAGTCTAGACCGCATCCGCGCATCGTCCGCGGCGAAAGATAATCGACATCATTGACTTTTTGGCGCGCGACGAGTGACTGCGACGGCACTGCATTCAATCCCTCACACCACACAACATGGCAGGCACAGTCAGTTCAAACTCGCCTGCGTACCAATCCACCACTAATTCTCCCCCAGATAGCAAAGCAATACACCCGTCTCCTGCGCCTCTGGCCGACCGACGCCCTGCGTCCCAACCTACCCTTCACACGCGCCATCGAAGCCCGCGCGCTGCCCTATGGCGTCGAGCCCGTCAACAAGCCCGAAGACTCTGCGCGCACGCCGGGCAAGACGACTCCCGTGCCCTCGCCTGCCGACGTCAAGCCCACCACCGCATCCACACACCCCGTTCCCGGGCCCGCTGTCGAGGCTGCACAGATCACCGCGCTCTTCTCGCTGCTGGAGAACAGATACGCGAAGAAGTACCCGCTGAGCGATGCCGTCTTCAAGCCGCGGAGTGCGCCAAACCATTACTCGGATTTGATGGCTGAGATTGAGAGGGCGCCACAGAAGACGTGGTGGCAGGCCAAGGTGGATGAGTGGAAGATGAAGATCAGGTGGCAGTAATTTCTGCACCGTGGGCATTGTATGATATGTGTATTGCGGGAGCGGTGAACAAGCATCGTCGAGGGTGCTCCGGGAAAAGAGTGTATAACGATAGCATGGCGAAGTACTGCACTTCGGGAATCCAAGATTGACACCAGCAAAACTCTGGTATGACCTCAACCCCACGGTCTCGAGATCTGACAAACCTCCTGTCCTCAATACTCTACTCACTACCAGCACATGTAGCGCCCACCCATTCCCACATCCGTACGGCGACAGGCAGTCACAGCCCTCACCCCGCAGACCGCGACAGAGCACACAAGTCACAAATCCACCCCAGACATGACCGCCGCAGCGAAACCTAAGCCTCTGCACACCCACCCTCCCACTCACACCTTATCTCTGCCCTCCCCACAGCATCACCCATACCACACCACACCACACTCCAACGTCCCACCCTCCGCCCTGACCCAGATTCCCCACCCGAAAACACCAAAAACGCCTCAGCCTCAGCCTCAGCCTCAAAGAAATCCACGCCAACCCTTGACCCCGAAACCAACACCTTGGCTTCCGCGACACAAAGCTTAGCCGTCGTTACACTGGTGGCGTGGACCCGGGTGCATCCGGACAATTTCGCCGTCTCGGCATTTGGGTGTGGACGCGTCTGCTACGTTGAGGGTTTGGGGTGGTTTATGCGTGCGAGGAGGGAGGGGTGTTGCAGTATGGCGAGTGATGGGGTCGATCTACAGGGGAAAGAATGACGAGGGTGGTGTGTGGACGAGTGGTGGGAGTGAGGTATTGATGGAAGGTGGGATCTCGTGGGACCGCAACTGGCTGGGGGGGGGGGGTTGGAAGCACCGCACGCAGACTATGTATGTGTGTATGTGTGTATTTTGAAGTATGGGTTTTTGGTTTTGTTGCATCTGCGTGCGCTGCACAGCTAGAAGGTGTGGATTCGGAATGCGGACGCGATGGATGTAGGAAGAAGACGAAAAAGACCCCCCGTATTATGTACAAAAGTAGTATCTTGCTTGTAGTGCAGTGTGCGTGAGACCCTCCCTCTCCAGCCCTTTCTTCCAACGGACATCTGCTGGTATATCGTGACTAAACAATTCGCCCCGCCCACCGGGGCCCATACATTCATCTCCCGTAGCTCCCATCTGCTCACCAACCATTCGCCACAACGAACGAGAGAGGAAATACCACTTCGAAACTTCCGCTTAGAAGTTCTCCTTCCCCCACACAAAACTGAATCCAGGCTCACTCCACTTGTTACACTTGACGTGCAACGTGCTGCCGAGTCCCTTGGGGCCGCAGAAAAACACACCCGCCTCGGCCGGCGCGTGGATCTTGCGGATGGATTTGAAAATCATGTCCCAGTTGGGGCGCCCGAAGTTTGTGGGCGCCCGCAGGCCGGTGATGGCATCTTGCTCGGCGTTGGCGTCGTTGATCATGATGTTGGTTGCGTCGTCGGCTTTGATCTTGGCGGTGAGGTACTGTCTAAGTGTTAGAATGGGAGTTAGTCAGGAGTCTTTTCAATAGGACGTACAGTGTGAATCTCGATATGGTCTTCCAAGTCCTGAGCTTCGATGGCAAGCAGCAGCGAGCGGAACCACTCGAACGAGCCAAAGTCTCGGCAGATCCAGAAGAAGTAAACTTTGCGCAGCCGCGTGCGCGACTGCGGGTAGTTCATGCGGTACCAGATGCTCTTGAGGATGGACGCGAACGGCGTCACGCCGATACCCGCGCCTACCAGCACGGCGACCTCGAACTTGAACACGTCTTCCGAGGCCGAGCCAAAGGGCCCGTCGATGTACACGCGCGGCAGGATCTGGCGCATCGCTACCTCCTCCGAGTCCTGGCCTTTCTCGCCGCCGCCTTTCTTGTCGAGGTTGCAGCCCAGTGCTTGTCCGAGGCGGCGAGTGAAGTCGCCCACCATGCGCACGTGCACGGAGATGTAGTCTTCTTCTGGGGCAGAGGTGAGCGTGAAGGGGTGGTACTGCCAGATGGAGACCTCCGGGCAGCAGAGGAAGATGTACTGGCCCGCGCGGGTGGTGGTGTGTTCTTTCTTGATCTGGATCTCGCAGACGTTGCTGGGGTGGTGGATGACTTTGGAGACGTACGTCTTGTGGCGCCCGCGCACCTCACGCGCAATGCGCTCGGCGAGGTACGCAAAGCCGCCGTACATCCAGTACTCCCAGAAGACGCCGATGCCGTCGCAGAAGGGGGCGAAGTCCGGCTGGATCATGCAGAAGGCGCCGTGAATGGACCAGAAGACGAAGAAGACAATGAACATGTGGTGCGTGTACCAGAAGCGCTCGAAGTTGGCGCGGCGCGGTTTCTCCGCTGCTGTCAGGGCGATGGCCATCAGCGCGAACAGCATCACGTAACCGCTCCATCCGGGACCAGTGGCCAGGTTAGCCAGGATGAAGCCCATGAAACCGATCTCGTTGGCTGCGGCGAATCGGGCGAGGTTGTTCCAATGAGCAATGGTGTGGACCCAGGAGAAGAAGACAATGGCCCAGGCAACGAGCTTGTGGAAGGTGATGTTCTTGTCAAAGGGGATGATGTCGTTGAGAGGCGTGCGACGGGCCATGGAGATGAGGTTCCTGCACACCGGGAAGAGGATGAAAGCTACGTCAACGTGCAATGTCAAGGCTGCTGAACGAGCTATGGGAAACGTGGCGCCGAACCTCGCACGCGTGCCAATAGAGTTGTCCTGCGAGAGATGAGTTGGTGCTTTTGCATAGAGACGCTGATCCTACCTTCAAGCCATAGTTCATCATGCCGAACACGAAGACCATGACGTGCAAGATGGCGAATGTGAAGACAAACAATCGCCGGTAACCTTCGTTAACCATCCATACGTCGAACCGCTCTTTGCGGGTCAACTGGCGGCCCTTCTCTTCTGACATCTCGCCAGACATGAGCATTCGTGTGAGCGGTGGCCATCTTGACCGCTCGCGGCCTGTGAGAGATGCTGTGTAGGACATGATGGGAAAAGAGCAGCTGTGAGGCCACACTGCTAGATTAGACGCCCCTGCTATTCAGAGCCTGCTGAAAGAGACTGTAGTCAAGAAAGTCGCAAAGAATGACAAGGTATCTACGCTGCTGTTAGACGGGCAATGATCTTCGCGGGCGGCGACGACGGCGACAACTCACTATAGGTGCCAGCACAAACGAACAGAAAGGACAAAAGGGTATCTTCGGTCACCCGGTTAATGAAGCACCGGCATGAAAACGGAGATTCTTGGGCGAAGGGGAAACAAAAGTCTATAAGCACGCGCAAAGCGGAATAGGCACGGCGGGATGGGGGTGTTAGTCTTTCAGAGCGAGCGTGGATATGGCAAGGACGCGTGGAGACGTTCAGCAAAGCTTAACACAAGCATCGAAACGGTAGCAGGAGTCGAACCACTTTCGTGCGTTCGTGGCCAAAAGCTGCGACGCAGCAGGCTGCGCAGTCCATGGTTTGCCTCGTACAGGCAAAGTGCGGCGCCCAGAGCCGCGCAGAGCCTCGTACGGACGAATCGCACGCTGAGTCTTGCTGACATGAGGCTGTGGTAAGTGGAGAGGCAGTACGATGAAACCCGAAAGGGTGTGGCGCTCTACCTGTTCCCCATGTGAGTGGAGGTGTGAGATGTTTGAGATCCGTCGGAGAGCCTGGTCTCAAACGCTTGGCGGGTTCGCATTCGCGCTTGCGGCCCGCTTGAGACTACTATCATCATGATCCTCCCTTTTTCCTGGACGGCTACACGGATGAGACCATGAGGCATTCAACAATGCTGAGAGTCGGCCAAGAGAATTTTGCGGGAGCCCAGAGATGAGGCTTGAAAGTGACAGCTGTAACCGCCAGATGCTTAGAACCCCGATTGATCCCCGGACTCCGAGACAGCGAAGTCCTGCTCCTCAAGAATGGCTCGACCCTCACCAGACCGCTGACACGAGAGATCAAATCCGTAGTGCTCTCACCGAAGAATAGAATAGGATCAGGTACTCCGTCACATCGATGATATGGATTCTAGACCATCGTACTCGCCCAGTCTCTGCTTAGGACTTCTATTTCCGTTCCAAACAACTGAAGTCTTGGAACTCAAACGCTATCCAGAGAACCTCTGGAACAAACACCGATGAGAAACAGCGACAGCAGTCAAGTGCCTTTACATCATCAGGAACCCGCCTGAAGCGGAGATCGTCTGTCCCGAAACCCATTTCGAATCTTCACTAGCTAAGAAGCAGACTATTCGCGCAATGTCATCCGCAGTGCCGACTCTGTGCTCTACCGCCGTAGTCTTCAATTGCATGTCGACAATGTCTTTGGGCACGTCGGCAAGCATCTCCGACTCAACGGGCCCCGGAGCGACGGCATTGACGGTGTGCCCTGCGTCACCCAGTTCGTGGGCTAAGCTCTTGGTCAAACCTTCGATGGCAGCCTTGGATGCGGCGTACAGTGACAGCTTTGGCGGGCCAATGCGCGCCCCGACCGATGACATGTTGATGATTCTGCCGGGCTTCCGGAGATGTGGCACGACAGCCTTGGTCAGCAGTAACGGGGCGCGGACGTTGACATCGAAAATGCCAGCAAAGTCCTCTGCGGTTGTCTCCTCGATGGGGTTGGCCCAGAGGACACCTGCGTTGTTGACCAAGATGTCGATCTTGTCTCCAAAGGCCTCTCTGGTTGATGCAACGATCTTCTCTGGTGCTTCAACCTGCTTGAGGTCTGCTTGGATGATGTGAGCTCTGCTACCGTTGTTGAGTGCAGCAATATCTGCGGCAATCTTCTCAGACTTTTCCTCGCTCTTGGCTGAAGTGTAGACAAGTGCGACCTGCAGAGGTATTAATTGTCTTGAAATCTAACAACATCTGTGACTACCCACGGATGCGCCTCTGCGTGCCAATTCTATCGCCAAGCCAGCGCCAATTCCTCGCGACGCTCCGGTCACTATGGCAATCTTGCCATGCAGAGGCAGCGCAGCATTTGGAGTTGTAGACATGACGTGGAGGTTGCAAAAATCAGGATATTATCTTGAGGTGCTGTTGCTCAACTGAAATGCCTGCCTATCTTATATGTACTGTAAAAAGAGTGGCAAGAGCGACCGGACTTTGGAGATAATCGTACATTACTCTTGACGTGCTGTAGTTGCAATTAACGCCGTTCGCATGCTAGACCCACCTCATGGACTGCTACGTCATTGAATGCTTTCCGACTGATCATGAATCTGCCGAACCTCGTCGGACTGCCATTTCACGCAACAACTGCGGACACATCTTGCGAGTATGATGTGTGGGTCTATCCGACCATGTCTAGGCGAGCCCGACTATATCGGAGCCTGCCTGGCAATTTCGGACATCAGGCTTGGACGTAAAGCATCACGGTTGTGGGAGAGAGACGTGGTATTCGAACATGATATGCAGTGCTTCTTTCTCCATTATGCTACGTGGGTATCGTTCTCAGTCTGTCAAACCGCCGCTTCCAAATCAAAACCACACATTGGCTTCTTACAAAGCCTATCGGAATGTCAGTCGAGCCCAGTGATGATGCCTCTCCCGTCTCACCTTATCGTCGCCATCGACCATCTAGGTCGTTCTCTCCATGAGAAATCTTTTGTGTCGATTACTTCTTGCCGAATCCTAAGAACCCGCCCTTCTTCTCCGTCTTCTTCTTGGGATATGCTTTCCCGGTGACAAAGCTGATGTAAAAGCAGACGGCAACGAACGATGAAAGTCCAATAATGACGAGGAGAAGCGTGAGCAACGGTCGAGCATCCGCCTGGACTGAGCGCAAGGCCGTGGGTGTGAGGATAGGCGCGAGAAACTCCCAAGCCATGATGTATTAAATGCTCGAAATATGTACGTAGAATGAAGAAGCGAAAGCCTGCTGTCGCCGGGACAGAACTAGGAATCGAAGAGGAGAATGAAGAGAACGACTGCTTGGCGCTGCGAGAAGGACTGGAAGATTAGAAACAACGGCTCTCGGGTGAAGAGGGAATGCGGCTGCTAAGTAGGGCGCATAAGCGGCGCGTTCGCAAACAGCAAACGTCGGATCCATGACCTGATTTCAACTGCTTCATGAGACAGGACGCATGATGTTTACTGGCAGCTCCAGTCGCAAAGTCCGAAGCATGGGCATCAAGCTGATGGGCCAATCCTGTGCCGTTGGTGTTTCACAGTCGAGGCAAAGCAGGGGCCGGTCGTGAGACGCGTCGGAGAGTCGGCACTGTACAAAGCACGGAGTTTGTGAGCGTCCGAGGACCAGCTTAGCCCAGATCTCGAGAGCTGCGGTGAAATGACTCGGGGCTTATGGAGAGAACCGCAGCAGGGACCAGAGTGCGCTGGGATGTCACGTGCCTCGGCTGAACTTGCACAATGGGATGGGCGAATGGGCGAATGGGCGGCCCTATCCACAATGCGCCAATACTGGACGGGCTGGACTGGAAGAGACTTCTCACCACAGACAGAGTTCCCCTTCGTCTTACTTCTCCCAAAAGCACACAGCTTGTAGACTGATACCCATCTTGTTCTCAAAGATCGGTGTGTATTGTGTGTCGAAGCCTAACTCTCCAGATATTTCGCACAAAAAAGCCTGCACCCCGCACAGAGCCAGGGAAGAGCTACCGAAAGCCACATTCACCCTCAGTAGACGCAGCTGCATATTTTACCGTCTTCCACACCCACTATTGAAATGGCCGGACCTTTGAAGGCAGAATCCTCCCAGGAGAGGGCGTCGTCCCGAGACTCTCCCGAACGCGGCAAGAAGCGCGCCAGTATGTACTTACCAACCCCGGCACTTCCTTCGGCCTCGACATTCGCTCCTGCCCATCCAACATGGCGCATACTGACCCAGTTCCCCCTCCTGCAGGAACCCAATCCATGCCGCCGCCCGAGCTGCCGAAGCTGGTAGCTGAGCAGCACCAGCCGATCCCCACCAACGACAAGGACTCACAGCGCCTGATTGTCGTGCTCTGCAATGCCACACTCGAGACATACAAGGCGTCGCATGGCTCTGGCCGTGGACCTGGTGGACGGGAAGACAAGTACAACCTCCTCAACAGCGACGACCACATCGGTGTCATGCGCAAGATGGGCCGCGATATCAGTGAGGCGCGTCCAGATATCACTCACCAGGTACGTCGGAGAGCGTGGCAGCTGCAGGGGAAGCTCAAGAGCTAACGTGGCGCCACAGTGTCTGCTTACCCTGCTCGACTCGCCTATCAACAAGGCTGGCAAGCTTCAGATCTACATCCAGACTGCAAAGAACGTCCTTATCAGGGTCAGCCCTACCGTGCGCATTCCCCGTACATTCAAGCGCTTTGCTGGTTTGATGGTGCAGCTTCTGCACAGGCACCAGATCAGGTCGACGTCATCCCAGGAGAAGCTGATTGAGGTGATCAAGAACCCCATCACTGATCACCTGCCGCCCAACTGCCGGAAGGTCACCCTTAGTTTCGATGCTGAGGTCGTGCGCCTGAGCGACTACATCGGTAGTCTCGGCAAGGACGAGAGCATTGCCGTCTTCGTTGGTGCTATGGCCAAGGGTAATGATGACTTTGCGGACGCTATCAAGGACGACAGCATTGGTATCAGCAACTTCAACCTCAGTGCCAGCGTTGCATGCAGCAAATTCTGCCACGCAGCTGAGGATGTTTGGAACATCTTCTAGATGCGGCGACGAACACAACACCATGCTGTCATGCTGCATGCCTCTTAGTCTCGAGAGACTATTGGCCCGCCACCGACACTCAACAAGAGGAGGAAACGAAAAGCACGGGAATCTTAGGCAGCAGGAAACGCACATCGGCCCAGATCACAACATCGACAGCCAGTGCGCTACTGCTTGATTTTGAGCGTCTGCTTGAGTTTTCTTTTACAACAAAACAAAACCTCTGGCTCAACGTCCAAACATCGTTCTTCTTTGAAGAACCGCGGAGCACTTCAACTTGCTCCGCAACCCTTGTCTTTTCATTATCATTGTGTGCGAATGGCGAGTATCATCTCGTTACTGTAAAAGCGAGTGCGTTCGCTGTCGCTTCATCTCGGCTGCGGCCTCACAATGACACTCCAACTTGAGTAGGTTTGCAAGTCGGAGTATGCCTCGGAGTCTTAGTAGACTAGCTGCCTTGGCTCTCCGCTTTACACGAATCCAAAAGATAAATCACGCGTCATGTTTCTTACCCAAGATGCTGGGCTCCTGCTACAAGTATCTTCCCGGTTCCACATCTGTCACTATGCTTTTCGAGGCTAATAAAGGGTATCTCGCGTGTCGCGGCTGCAACGGGAGACGGGCAGTAGGGATGCGGAGCCATGTCGATCTCACTCTCTCAAGTAGACGTATCGGAAAGCACAGCGACATCCTTATACTCATCCTAGCAACGTGGAAGCGTCGGGACGGTTGTCGAGTATATGTCTCACGCAGTCGCGCTATCACAGCTTTAGCCTCACTGCAACGGCGGCTACGATTGCTTGCTGCTCTCTGCGCTGGCCTCACTGTAGACGTCCCTTCGATTGTATATGTACTTCCGATACCCCGGGACTCAGCTGCGAGGACGTCACACCATAACGATCGTGCAGTGCGGCAACGTGTGGCAGATCCAGACCGCAGGTAATAAAAGCGGATGCCCGCGACAGGCGGTCAATATTCAAGAATGAGCTGCGCGGTGCTGGTCAGCGAATTGCGTAGTGTGAAGCGGGACTAGTATCTACTAACGGGTCCGGCCCGCTGCTCAGACCAAATCACAGTCACTGTTCGCTCTCGCTTACACTACCACTACATTAGCTGCAGCTGCAGCTGCAGGACATGTGGCAGCATGAGGAAGACTTTGACAACGGGCTCCCTGAAATTCAACAGCGCAGTGGGGCGACTTAGGAGCGGCTATCCCGCAAGGGTTTGGAATGCCTGGTTATTCCGCCCATGATGCATCGAGATGCTGCGGCTTGATGGGATCCTGATATAAACCTCGAAGCGTACCAGTACTTCCCCTCACGCCGACGTCCGTCTCGCGAACATATCAATTGCTTTCGAAGCTGTCAAATCTTTTGCCTTCATTCCTGTCTCGTTTTGTATTATTATAATTTCACTCGTTTGCTTCGTCTGCTTCCTTCTTCTGCTTGACAATGCCTGTCTCTCACTTTGGCTTGACAGTGTCGCATCTCCCGGCTTCGTCGTCTTTCTTTCTGTCTGCACTCCAGCCTCTTGGGTACAGATACATCGGACAGCAAGGCCACCAAGTCGGGTTTGGGATACGCGAAGCAGACTTCTTCTTGAGCCAGGAGACCCCTGGGTAGGTCTGGTGATCCGTGTCCAAAATACACCGCAACTAATAGCAAGCCAGAATCAGAGCCGGCGCAGCACACGTTGCATTCACCGCAACAAGTCGCACAGCTGTTCGGGAATTTTACTCGGCTGCCCTCAACGCTGGAGGGAGACCCAATGGATCGCCAGCCTGCCGGACTGACGATGATACCCACTTCAATGCAGCAGTTCTCGACTTGGACGGTAACAGCATCGAAGTCGTATATAGCGGCGCACCGGATTACATGGAGGATGGCACGGTCATTTCGCACAGCAGAGTCATCACATGGGAGCGGACCGTAACGCAGAGTATGCGCGACGATGCCAGTGTGATCAGCTCACGCACAGCTAAGTCAGTTGCGAAAGCTCCAACCGAAGTGTCCAAGGCACCTTCCGTTGCTTCTAAAGCACCCAGTGTAGTCTCACAGGCGCCGAGCGTTGCCAGGAGTCACTCGGAACCTGCTGCTGTTCCGCAGGTCGCCCCGCCCGCAAGCAGTGGCGGTGACGCTGCCAAAACTCTTGTCGGAACGCTTCTCGGAGCCGCGGCCGGTGCAGCAGTCGCTTACGCGTTCGTGCGTAGTGAGCGAGACAGCGCGAAGAAAGAATCGGAGTTCAGTGCATTCATGGAGGCAAAGAATACCGTCAAGACTGCGGTGAGCCAGATCGCTCAGACCTCACCTCCACCCCAGCCACCCATGTCGGACCCACCGCCAATGTATGAACCAGCCCCCTCGGTGGCCAGGTCAGTACACCGCAACGATGACGCCGGGTCTGTTGTCTCTGCCACACCGTCTCGAGCATCGCAAATGCCCAGCGTGCGTGGCCAGAAGCAGATCGAGGCCGCGCCTGCTAGCTACTATGCGCCTCCACCCTCGGATGTCTCTCTGACCAGGTCGAACACACAGCCTCTTCAGATTGAGTACGCACCTGCTCGATCCGTTGCAGGGTCAGACATGCGATCGCGCTTCAGTGCTTCTCGTTCTATGACAAGTCCTGAGATACGTACCATTGAAGCAGCAAGAAGTGTTGCGTCGGTGTCCAGCTCCCGTCCTGAGAGCAGAGCGCCGTCACGACCACAAAGTGTTGCTCATAGCACTGCACCCAGCTCCCTAATTTCCTCTTTCGTGCCTGACAATGTTTCGAGGAAAGCACCGGAGGGCAGCGTTTACTCGCACACGTCCAGTAGATCTAAGGCTAAGTCGTCGCACACTCATGCCTCAAGACACAGCTCGCATTCGAGACATACAAGCAGTCGCGACAGGGAAGACTCACCACCTCCAGCTTCGGAGGGTCCGAGTAAGAAGCCTTCCAAAGCAGCATCGGTCATCAGCAGCATCTTCAAGCGTGACAAGAAGTCGTCAGCTGACAGTGATTTCATTGACGATTTGGATATTGAAGAAGCCAGTTCAGACGACTACGAGACTGTGGTTCCTAGTGATAGTATTAGCCAAGTGGGCGGCTCGCGTCGCACGCACCGGCGCAAGCATCGTAGCCGGACAGAGCAGCTCAAGGACGAGGCAGGTACAACCGTCAGCAAGTCGTCGCACCGCTCCCATCGATCGCACCGCTCGCACAAGTCTCGCTCGCACCATGACGACTCGGGCTCGGAGTCGGACTCAGACCACTCGACCGAATCCCGGCGAAGGCACCGCAGCAGTCGTCCTACGGTTGTGTCGGAGCCCAGCGACGTAAGCACAATCAAACCGGCCAAGCACTCGTCTTCGTCCAGAGACAAAGAGCGGCGCAAGGACTCGGTCACTGAAGGCAGCAAGTATGATGACTTGTTCGACCAGGTGCAATATGGACACGGCTCTGTACCTGTGAGGGGCATCACGCCCAGTATGATCAATGCGTCGACTGACAATAAGAACAGAAGCGTTATTAGCTTCGCGATGGCACAGAGGACGAAGGCGTATGAGAGGTGAGCGGAGGGTGCTGTAGTGTATAGTCATGAGGGCGTTGGAGTGTAGCCATAGAGAGCGATAGATGAGGGCGGTCTAATCGACAATGATACACTTCTTTACAACCCAATTTTCAAACGTCTATGTGAGCGTCAAACGTGACAATGGTAGCTTGAACAACATGCCCATTCTGGTGGTTGACCATGTCGTGGCTGCCCCGCGGCTACATTGCACTAGTGGTCAAGCCCGCTTGCCGGAGTCAGCACGCACAACGCGGATTTTCTGCAAGCCTCCAACACGACCCCCTCGGAACCCTCCCTCGAACCACACATACCATGGGCGCCGCATTTGACTTTGCGCCGGAACGGCCAGAGCACATCCAGACCATCCTCGATGGCCTGGACAGATACAACCCAGAGACAACGGCCACATTCCAGGACTATGTCATGGCGCAGTGCGAGAACCAGACGTACGACTGCTACGCCAACCTCGCTCTGTTGAAGCTGTACGTTCAACCCTTTCTTTGGCTTCTGTCTAGCCTGTCTTTTTTTGTTTCTTGTTGTTGCATGATGAACAGTTAACCACAACGTTTCCTATTACCCGAGGTCAGGAGATTGAATCCCTCCCCCACTGAAGTTTATCATATTAGCTCTATCTGAAAGCAACACTCCCCATTCATCTATAGCATCATGTTTGTTAAGTAGGGGCTCTGGCTGACCACCCATCTTCACCCCGTACAGCTACCAGTTCAACCCGCACCTTGCGCGCGACGAAACCATCACCAACATCCTCGTCAAGGCGCTCACCGTCTTCCCCAGCCCGGACTTCTCCCTGTGCCTGTCGCTCCTCCCCGTCCACGCACTCGCACCGCTCTCCTCGTCCGCCCACAACCCCGCAGCCGGCGACGCGCCGCTCTCCGAAGCCGTGCAGAAGCTGAATGAGCTCAAGAACCTGCTCGAGGGCGCCGACTACGCGTCGTTCTGGAGCACTCTGGACTCGGACGATCTGTACGCGGATCTGATTGCCGATGTTGCCGGCTTCGAGGAGCTCATGCGCGTGCGCATCGCCGCGACGGTGAGCCAGGCCGTGCGCGAGGTCGACCAGACCATCCTCGAGAGCTGGTTGAACCTGTCTGGTGCGGATTTCGAGCACTTTGTGGGCAGTGTTTGTGGGTGGAAGGTTGAGGAGGGTAAGGTGAAGGTGCCCATCAACAAGGACAATGAGGCCAAGGGCACTGTTGTCAGGGAGAACGTCAAGTTTGATCGTAAGTTTTTCTTTCCCTGGCTTTCCCCGACTGGCCCCTACCCTACCAGACGCTTTTCAAAGTAGCTAACACGACACTACAACAGAGTTTGCACGCGTCATCAAGAGGGCGTACGAGCAGCCCGCATGAGCGGTCACCCCCTAATGCACTTGACGACGCACACGAGATGAACGGACGAGCAGCCGCTCGCACACGTGAAAAAGAAAGCGCGCGCGAGGACCCGGCGCAAATGGCGCGGCCGGCGGCGTGGAAACAGCGGTGTTGGGGAGCGTAGCGTGTGGTGTGGCAAGCAGCAGCCTGCAGAGGGAGGGTAGTCACATCTTCTCTCGAGCCCCCACAGCAGCAATGGATAATCGACTTTCTGAAAAAGCTTGCGCGGCTTATATATACCCCCCAGCGAAAACATCATAGTAACACCACCCTCGCCCTACTGTGGGGGCTGGGTAGATGAACAAATACCAGAGTAACACGCCAGCTCATGTCCACCTCCGTATTCACATGTTTCTAGAGCTTCGTCGATGGATCTGCATGGCGTTACATGATCATTGGTCCGGATGCTACACTACGGTACTCTAGTCCCTGCAGGTCAGCATGTCGTGACTTCCTCAAGACAGTCTTCATCGCTTCACACCTTGACTTTACACTTGACTTAGAACATACTCCTATAGACTGAAGATACAACACAACACAGCACAGAAACATGGCAGCCGTTCCGATCGTTGACTTCAGCGTGTACGCCCTCAGCAAGACCAACGACCAGACCAACGATCACGACACCAGGAGAGCAGTGGCTCAGGAAATCGACGAAGCGTTCCGTACGGTCGGCTTCGTGTACCTGAAGAATCATGGCGTCCCAAAAGAGCAGGTGGAAGAGTGTTTTGACTGGGTGTGTCTTCTCATTATCCCGCAAATCCCGCAAATCCCGCGCATACAAGACTCTCACCATAACATCCACGCATAAGGACAGGAATACAATGCGGTCAAACAAAGCCCCGACTAACAGCATCCATCCAAGTCCCAGAAATTCTTCTCCCTCCCCCTAGAAACCAAACTGCTAGCCCCCCACCCCCCAGGCGGCTCTCACCACCGGGGCTACTCAGCGCCAGGCCTGGAAAAAGTAACCCAGCACACCTACACCAGCGACTCCCTCGCCGCGGCGCGCAGCATCCCAGACTGCAAAGAATCCTACGAAGCCGGCAACGCCCTCGACACCTCGCAACCCAACATCTGGCTCCCGGAGCACGTGCTTCCCGGCTTCCGCACTTTCATCGAAGACAGCTTCTTCCCCTCGTGCACCGCCCTCGTGCACAGCCTCCTCAATGCTCTCAGCACCGCATTGGAAGTACCGGACCCGGGTCTCTCACCCACGCACTCGCTGTCCCATTTCCAGTTGAGACTGCTGCACTACCCGCCCCTCCCCGCGGCTCTTGTGGCAGACAACACCGCGACGCGGATATCCGCGCACTCGGATTTCGGGTCCCTGACGCTGCTGTTCCAAGACGCGGTGGGCGGGTTGGAGATCGCGGAGCCGCAGCACCCGGAGCGGTTCGGGCCCGTGGAGCCGGTGGAGGACGCGGTGCTGGTGAATGTCGGGGACTTGTTGGGCAGGTGGAGTAATGGGAGGTGGGTTAGTACGGTGCATCGTGTTGGAGCGCCGGCAATGGGTGGGGATCGGAGGGGAGGGGGAGAGGGGGAAGGAATGCTGCCGCATCGCTATTCCATTCCCTTCTTTGCGGCGCCTGATCCCGACACGCTGATTGAGGCGCTACCTGGGTGCTGGGGCGAGGGCAGGCCGAAGCTGCATGAGAGCGTGACGGCGAGGGAGTATGTGCAGATGCGTATGGCGGCGCTGTACGAGGGTGGGGAGAAAGAGGACGAGAGGGAGGAATGAGTGAGCGAGTGCTTGAACGTGGAAATGAGAATACTATGTTACACCGGCGTATTCTGTCATGTATCTAGCCCGCACAGTAGGCGGTGGGATCAAAGGGGGTAGGCAGTGTTACTATGGTTCTCCTCTCTGTCTCCTTCGTTATCATAGCACCACACACACGTCCACGCTCGCTCTCAAGAATGGTCCCGCCATCCCACCCCTCCGCCTCCCCCACTCACCATCCCCTCTTCTGCCCTCGAGATCGTTGGTCTGGTCGAGCGTGTACACACTGAAGTCGACGATCGGAATGGCTGCCATGGTGTGTTGTATCTGAAGCTGGTAGACGTATACTTTAGGAACAAGAATAGAGGAGGGTGTTATACTTTAACCCAAGAATAGAGGGAGGGTGTGAAGCGACGTCGGGTTAATACTATCTGGATAGAAGTCACGACATGCTGACCTGCGGAGACTAGACTACTGTAGTGGTTCATCCCCAATCAATGACCGTGCAGATCCACGCAGTGAGCAAGGTGGTGTTAAGATAATCTAATACATGCAACTAATCTCTACATCTACCGATATTCAGACCTATACAATGAAGAACAAGCAGAACCTGCAAGCAACCTGAATGACAACCCCTCCGCTATGCAAATGCGAACCCAACCCCAACCCCAACCCCAACCATTGCGCTCCTTCCCGAATATCCGAAGAACATTTTCTCCCAGATCCCCATCCCAGCTTCCTCCACCTCTAGTGAGTAACGGAAAAACAGGTCCTAAGACTCGCCAAACATGTCGGCCACACCCCCGAGGTTCGGGCTGGTTCCTCTCACAATCGTCGGCGCCTGGTCAACGGCCATGTACTGCTCCATGGCGGCGCTCCTCTTCTTGGGTGCAGCACGCTGAATCCTGCCTTGTTCGTGGATGCTGACGCCCTTGATGCTGCTCAACAGGTCCAAGACGATGGAGCGCTGCATGCGCTCGTCGCTGCGGTTGCTGCCTCGCAGCTTCGACAGGCGGCGGTCCACACGGTACTGGTCACCCATGCCTGGGAGGGAGAGGATGATGGAGCGGGGGATGTCTTCGTCGAGGTGGATGATGCCGGCGATCAGGGAGGCGAGTTCCTTCTGGCAGTCGACGAAGTAGGGCTCGTGCAGTGAGGTGATTGCAGACTTGAGGATGTCGTTGCAGAAGTAGTCGCGGATCGGCGAGGCGTCTTTGAAGCGCGGCAGGAGCACGCGCAGCACGCGGACGATGGTGACGACGGACCGCGTGTCGCGCACCCGGATTGTCGAGTTGCAGAACATGAGGATCGGCTCCAGCACGGAGGGTGTGGAGAGGAGGAAGTCGCACATCGGGGGGCCGCTGTTGTCGCGCTGGGCTTGGTCCTCTGAGCGGCCGAATTCTGTGTCGAGTTAGCAGGGATGTAAGCTGGATGGGGTCTGTGGCTGTTCGTGACGCACCTTGTCTGGAGTCGAGAAGGACAGCGACCAGCGACACAGATGAGTATGTAAGTTGGCGAAGGATACTCTCTGTCTTCATCTCGTCTGTCAAGTTATCGTTTTCGCCAGACTCCGCAACCTGACGAGCAACGTCATTCCACTCCGAGGATATCTTCCTGTCCAGCTCTCGGAACAAGCCCTGCACCATAGGCGGCAAGAAATGCGATCGGAGATGCGCTGGGCACCCCTCGATTAGGTGAGTTGAGACTGTGAGCAGGACAGATAGGTGGTGAGCCGTCAGGGCGTACGCATGCCCAAAGAGTGCCTGACTCAGGGGCTCAGGTAGCTCTGAGATACCGTAGAAGTGGTCCCGGAACTTCGTCAGAGAGTAGAGGATGTAGTAAGAGCTTTCTCTAATTTGCCTTACGGTGCCTCTGATCGTTGACGCGAACCCCTCGTATGTGGACTTGGAGCCGCTCACTCTTGCGAAGAAGTCATCTCTGCTCTCTGTCGAGATACCAGCCTGCCAGAAGCGATCCGTCAGCACCCTACGAATGACTTGCTGCAGCTCCGGTGGCAGATGCGACCAGTTGCTCTCGATGTCGTTGAAAGCTTGGGCATGGCTGACGAGCTGCAAGAGGTTCGGCAGGAGTGTAGGAATGGCCTCTGCCCAAAGTGCTGCAGCAGTCTCGTATGCTGGAGAGCCCTCACGCAGTTTCTCCGTCGAAGCTGCAAGCATAGTCTTGGTCAATCGTAACGGGAGCTGCTGCGATCGCTCTAGGACCGCAGCTTGCAGAGCCTGGCCTTCGCTTCCAAGTGGTTGGCTTGACCAGTCCTGAACACCACGGAAGTTGTTTGCGGCGAGGAATTCTGGCAATTGGCCCATGCCGAGAACGCTGCAGAATGACTGGAAGTCCGAGATAGATTTTGAGAATCCATCGTTGCTCCAAGTATCCTTGACCTGGTTCAGCATCTGCCTCATACGCTGTTCTTGCGTAGCTTTGTCTAAAGTTGTGCATCTATGAATAATAATGAAAAGGAATGCGGAGTATGCCATTCGCTGACGCTCGTCAGTTGTGGGGTCAGCAATCATCTCGTTGACCTTGTTCTCTAACTGCTCGTATACGTTCATAAAGTCATCGGCGAACTTCATCGCCAGCTTCTGCATTTCCAGACTGCAAATGCGTTCGAGGTCTTTTACCGCATCTGAATACTGAGCAAACTCAGGCTTGTCAGCAAGTCGGATGGTGAGCATATACTCGAGGAAACTCAAAGCAAAGGCAGAGCGGTCTGGTAATGCTTTGGTGGAGAATGTAGCCATGAGCGAGATGACCTTCTTTGCGATCTCAGGGTCTTCGAATCGCGCTTGAAGGATCTGTCGCCCCCACTCCTCGAATGAGTTCTCCATGGTTGCGCGCTTGCGCTCGTCCTCCTGCATGTCCTCGCCTTGTGTATTCAGCCACTTCAAGTAGCCCTTTATTGCCGCGTCGATGACTGTGACCTGAGCATCGACCTGCAGAACGGCGGCGGAGTTCTTGGAGAATGTCTGTGGCTGGAAGGCGGGTTTGTCGCTGTAGAGGTTCGAGAGCATGTGCGTAGCCTGACCAAGAATGTGTTGCATGGCCTCGACTGGTGTTCGTCGTACGAGAACCTCGATGATATCCGCACAAAATCTTCGGTAGTTACCGAGGAACGCATGTCGCTCTGGCACCGTGTCAATGTCCTCGTTTAGAAACTGCAAAGTGACGTCCTCCGTATCGTCGGGCAACGACTCGTAGCGGATCAGGCGCGCGCAACATGTTTCCAGAAGGCCGCCTACCATCGATGTAACGACCTCAGAGTCACGAACAACGCGAGACCTCAACAGCTTCGTCCAGCAGTGAAGCACAGGTATCGACACGACAAGGCTAGGGTTGCGTAGGATGTCGTAGAGAAAGCCAAAGACACCAGCAAGGTCACTGCCCTCAGGAATGCTCTGCGGCTTTTGCTCGATGAAGAGGCCGAGACTGTTGGCCAGCTGCAAAAGGGTTAGTAAGATACATGGGAACACTGTAACGGATGGAATATACCTCAGACAGCTTCTTGCACAATGTGTACTTCTGGTCGTCTAGATCATCAATGTTCATGTCTGACAACGTCCAATTGTACACTTCGCGCAAAAGTGAGACACTGCCAGGTGTAAACATAGGGCAGACCAGCTGCTGGAATTCGTCCTCGTGCAGGTGGCTCCGACTATAGATGGCTTGTAAGACCTCGACGGCGGCCTGAATCTGTTAGTAGTCGATACGTCCCAAAGTCGTTGTTCCGTACCAGCTGCAATTCTACTACTGGGACTGACAGCGCCTTGCAAACCGCCTCAATGACGCCAGTCGCAGCTATGGCCTTGGGAATGATCCATGGCATAGCAGCTCGCAGTGCGTTCATCGTCTTGGTGCCAGACGATCGCACAGCTTCCTGATTCTGGTAGTCTTGCCCCAGACACCACGCCAGATTGTCGCACAGTCTCTTCAACCAGCCTTCGTCTCCGCAGCGCACGTCCAGACTCTTGTCGCGTGTGGGCAGCTGCTCTTGCAGCACCTGCAGCGGCGTGAAGATCTCCACGCACGCGCGGCCCAGATCGCTGCCTCGGAGACCGGCGGTAGCATCCTCGCGATTGAAGACCTCCTCTGACAGGGTCTCGAGAACATATAGGACGATAGCCTGGTGGTGCAGGGAAGTGGTCCAAAGAGCGACAAGCTGCTCATCCATGTTCAGCCACTCTGCGCCCCAGCTCCGCTTTGCGACCTCGGTCCATAATTGGGCGACTTTATTCCTGAAATATGCCTGATCGTTCTCGGTGACGTTCCTGGCGAGCTCGAGCACATAATCCTTCAGCACAGCGCCTTGGTCGGCGGTGAGGTCGTCCCAATTGTACTTGATGGAGTATTCCAGCAGGCCGAGGCCGTAGTATCGAACGTGTACGAGCTGCGACTGGTCGGCGGCGAGTGTGTAGCCGTGCGAGGGTGCGTTGGGGTCGCGCTTTGCTTGCTCGAGGTACTCGGTGGCCTGGCGGCGAGTCTCATTGCTCGAGGTGGGCGCATAGACGGCCTGGATGGCCTCCAGCACCTGCGAGAAGTCGGAGGTGTGGCCGTTGCTCTGAGCTGCAGCACCGCCGCCATTCTGGAGGGCTTGCGGGGCTCCGTCCGCCGCAGCGTTCATCGTGGAGGCGGCTGCCGAGGTGTGCAGCTTGCGCGGGGCTAGACCGAGCTCTGCGAATACTTGCTGGGCCCTGGTCAATATGCTATGCGTGCAGACTGCAGCGACGCTGGGTGTGCGGGGTGCTGGAGGTGTGGGACGTGGGGTGCTGTGCGGATGCGGATGCGGGCAAGACTAACTGGCAGAGGCAGAGATGATGCAGGAGGCAGAAGTTTGGATGAGAAGAAGCTTTGGCGCGCTCCGCCGTGACCGCCATCCAACACAAAAGCCGGTGAGAGATGCAACGTGTTAGCACACGGCCGCTGTTTGCATAAACATGGCGCCCTGCTATGTGCAATGTACGGTGAGGAAACGATGCTCATTATTCACGTCGCCGTCTCACGGACGCGTCGAGTAAGGCTGACAGCAATCAACGCGTGTCGCGCGGTCAGCTGCCTAGCAGGCAACCTGGGCGCAAATTCGGGAACTACTCCTGTCAAGCTTCGACCTGCAGCCCCTGGTACTATATACAATTTCCTATCGACTGACCGCGCCACAGCTCCAGGCTACGGTGAACATCAGGTGTGACGGTAGGTCCGAGTAATTTCAGAGCTGACGGCGTGACCTGAGGGTCGAACGACATTACATCACAGCAGCTGATAGGCTAGACCTCAACAACCGCCCTGGGCACCGATAGCCGACCTCACCTAAGGATCCGTATCTGCATGTGTGGGGGACAGAGAATCGTGGGGAAATCGTGTAACAGTCGCCTGATGATCCTTCTGCATTGCTCGCATCGCATCACATCGCGTCTACATGACTGCACAGCTCTGCTTCTGGCACTGCTGCAAATACCCCTCGTCCTCTTCCGTCCCAAGCGCTCCGCCTTGCTTCCGCACAACCCCCTTCACGGTAATAGTCTGATCGCCTTCAGCATGTCTCCACCGCAGCGTCTGCTTCAGGGCTCCGTCGTTGTCGTCAGAACTGATCTCCCAAGTTCCTCCACTAACCTCTACTGTCGATGTTGGGAAATGGAACTCAGGTAAGTAGATGACAGTTGGTGCGTCCTCTGGAGTTGAGCTTGGTGCATGCAATGCGAGCTTGAATGTGCACGACTTCAGATCGAATCCATAGGATGATATGTCTCCATGCACAGCGACCGGTGTAGGACGTATGAACGCCTCCGCAGCACGCAACCCCGCGACATCGTCTTCTCGTCTGCTGGAGCTCATGGCATCTTCTGTGACGGTCCTCTTCAGCGTGCTGGGCGTCACACTGAGGTTATCTGTTGATGCTTGAGCTCTAGAAAACGAGGGAGAAGTGGTGTCAAGCGACGCACGGGAGTCCGACGGGGAAAAGGCACCAGCCGGCACAGCTTTGTCGTTCTGCGAATAGATCGATAGGTCTTCTCCGTTCCACTGATCCCCCCAGTAGTGCGTGTTCTGACCCCTGTTAGCTTCATCCATCTATCTGCAAGACGAGTGCTCACTGTTGTGACATAGGTCCAGAGAGCGAACCCATTAGCCTGGCTGTCTTCTAGTGCAAAGTGGTTGGCATCCAGAGCTGCTATCTGACTGCTGTAGTTGCCAGTCTTGTACGCATACTTGTCGTCCATATCGTAAGGAATGCCGATTTCTGTGAACACGCACGGGTGAACGCCCATGTAATCAGTGCCTTCGTCTCGGATGGCCTTTAGTTGATGGGAGAAGCAATTTCTAATTGCGTTCTCTCCGATCTTGATAGCAAATGCTGGTGTCAAGTATTTCCCTCTAAGGACGCCAAAGACATCGATGTTCCACACTCGATTCCACTTCTTCGTTATCAGCGTGATACCATCGTAGAAATGGGGCGAGAAGATGATGTTCGGATCATCATCGGCAGTCCCCTTGATTTTGGGTGGAATCTCAAGCACTGGTGGCTGGAAGAACATTAGTGAGTCCGGGAAGATCGATTTTATCATCTTGCTGTATGCCCGATAATGCGCCATCCAGTAGTGGTTTGTGAAGTACTCGGTATTAATTGTAGCGCCATTCTTTGGGTCTTTCGCAAAGTAGTCCTTCTTCAATACGGTATCGGTGGATGGATCCCAAACGCCGTGTTGCGCCCAGATGCACTCGCCAAGTTTCCAGCCAGGATCCCGCTTCCAGCCGTAATGTGTCTCGTCGTAGTCTTTCGAAAGCCACGCTGATCTACCCTCGGGATCAATCAGTGCAGTCCCCGACTTGTATGGGCCCATGCCGCCAAAGTCCCAAGTCTCGACCTCGCAAGCGCGACCAGATCCAGTTAGCATGGCTTGCCAGGCGGTGGGCGTCGTTCCTTTCTTGAGCTGCTGCTCCTTTGGCACAACGGTAATGTCCTCGTAGCTGATTAAGCCTTTGTTGGGCTCATTCAAGCTCTCCCACCCAACGATAGGATCATATTCAAGGTCGCCTGCGTCATGGATCCGCTTGGCCAGATGCTCAACGGCTCCAATGTAATGGTCTGTAAGGTAATCTTGAATGTTCTTACCATCGATGATGGCTTTGGGTGCAAAGTCTCGTCCAGCAAAGAATAGTGTGAAGACGACCTGACAAGCCAGCCGCGTGTAGTTGGTTGCCCAAATCATCTTGGGGAACTTGTCTGGCTCCGGGTAGGTGTTCTGCACGAGCGATGCTTCGGTAACTGCGAAGTGCTGAGGAGCAAGGCCGCAGGCGTAAAGTGTCCACATGGGCGCTCCTGAGCCTCCAGAGAACCTCGACCACTGAGGCACAATCAGTAATAGTTGCACAGCCAACGCAAAATACTCACCACATCCTGGTGCGGGTCCATGAAGATGTAGAAGCCATACTCTTTCGCCTTCCGCAATACCGATATAGTGTGGTCTATCCACTCTTCGTCATACTTGCCCGGGCCCGCGTGTTCTATTGCCTCCCAAGTAAAGATGTATCGTAACGTGTTGTACCCCCAGCTCCTCAGGCGTGTAAAGTGTGTGTCCGCATCTTCCAGAGAGAACGGCCGGTTCACAAAGGATACATTGTCGCCGTCGAAGAACTTCTCCGATACGTGCGAGGGCAGATCTGGGGTTGCGGGGAGCTTCGCATCGGCGGCGCAATTGATGCCGTGGAGCGTGACCTCACGATTCTGGGGATCGCGAAACGTCCGCCCGTCGATACGCAATCTCATCTGCGACATTATGCAAAACGGGTATCCAAGCGAAGAAGAGACTGGACGAGAAGAAAACACAGCACAAGCGAGAGGAGGGCAGGGTTGTTAATGTTAATGTCAATGTTGGCAGGTCTTAGACCGCTGTGGCATTCGCGTCCAGCCCGGCAGGCGTCATCGGTGGTTGTTGCGGATGACATCTGACAGGGGTCACCCCTGTCGCCTTTCGGGCTAGGTGGTCGTTCAAGTCGTTCATGCGGCTGCGGACCCTGGAAGAGAGCGTAGAGGACAACTTTCACCTGTCGCATTCGAGGCCTCATATAAACCACTCAGCCCGCGACGTTCGTGCCTTAGCACGTTCTCAGCTGCGTGTCCCGCTCTTCACCCTTTTCAGCGTTCTCGTTCCCCGTCGTTCATTCCTGCTGCTGTTCGCCACCATGATACTTCGACTATCCTCGCTGGCTTTGGGCCTACTACCTCTCGCAAGCGCACTGTCCCCCGCGGATATTCCCACCGACACGCCCGTCGCGCAGCTGATCAAGGACGCCAGCGTCAAGCTCGCTACTGGAGACACACAGGACGCCCTCCTCTACTTCGACGCCGCCATCTCCCGCGACCCCCAGAACTACCTCACCTACTTCCGACGCGGCGCTGCCTACCTTTCCTTGGGCAGGACTCAACAGGCAGAACATGACTTCAACAAGGTTCTGGATCTGAAGCCAGGATTCGAAGGTGCACTGCTGCAGAGAGCCAAGATCAGGGCGAGGAAGGCCGACTGGGCTGCTGCGCGCAAGGACTACGAGGCAGCAAACAAGTCAGAGGAGATCGCGCAGCTCGATGAGGCACAAGGCGCTGCCATTATCGCACAAGAGGCGGCTGAGAAGGGCGATTGGGATGCCTGCATCCAGAATGCAGGAACCGCCATTGTGGTCGCCGGAGCCGCATACGACGTCCGCAAGACAAGAGCCAGGTGTCGCTTCGAGAAAGCCGAGATCGTTGAGGGTATCGCCGATTTGCAGCATCTCCTGCAGATCAACAAGGGCGACATCGAGCCACACCTCCAGAGCTCGGCCATGGCTTTCTATTCGCTCGGTGAAACAGAGAAGGGTCTTAAACACGTCGCACAATGTCTGCAGTCCGACCCTGATTCCAAGCCCTGCATGAAGCTCAGGAGACGTGAGAAGAACCTCGAGAAAACAATGAAGAAGCTCAGGAACAACTTCGAGCGACGCCAGTTCGCCACTGCGTCGAAGCTCCTCATCGATCGTGGTGAGGAAGATCCCGGACTTCTGAAGGAAGTCCAGCAAGACTTTCAGGACTACGTTGAAGCTGGTTACATTTACAAAAACGCGCCGAACGGCTTATACTCACAGCTTGTCGAAATGACCTGTGAGGCTTACAACGAGATGAATAATCTGAAGAAGGGCACACCCTATTGTACTGAGGCTCTGACTCTCAACCCTGACTCACTCCACGGCCTCCTCAACCGTGCTCAACACGAACTCGAGAAGGATGAGTTTGAAGAAGCTATCCGCACCCTCGATCACGCCAAGGAACATCACCAACACCAGCGCATTCAAGAGCTCCTCCAGAAGGCACACACCCTCTTGAAGCGCTCGAAGACAAAGGACTACTACAAGGTCCTAGGCTTGACCCGGGACGCCGACGAACGGGACATCAAGAAGGCATGGCGCAAGCTGACCAAGCTGTACCACCCCGACAAGGCCAGTTCGCAGGGCATGACACCCGAAGATGCGCAGAAGAAGATGTCCGCTGTCAACGAGGCATATGAGGTTCTGTCTGACCCCGAGCTGAAGGAGCGCTTCGACCGTGGCGACGATCCGAACAACCCTGAACAACAACAGGGCGGTAACCCATTCCAAGGCTCGCCGTTTGGAGGACAACAACAATTCATGTTCAGACAGGGTGGCTTCCCAGGTGGGGGTGGTAGCTTCAAGTTTCAGGGCGGTCCCGGTGGAATGCCCTTTGGTTTCTAAGCGTTGTCTGCTGTGCGTGTCTGGAGTTAGGAATCTGGTTAGTTGGTTTGTACAGTGGGCGTCTTGATAGAGCCTGTCTTTGGAGTTTGCGCATGATATCAACACCGACTTTTATTAGTCCCTTGCTGCAATGTATACACGATTCATATTAGTGAATTTGTTTCCTCATGCATCTCCGTTTCAACGTCGGACCATCCTTCCACTGATTAGCGAGGCCGGAAATCTCCCCTGGTCTGGCTGACCCGTACTTCGTATCTCGGACTGCCGAGCAGGCCTCTGAGGAGCTATGCTAGCGCGGGGAACGTGGGGCACTGTCCTGTATCGTGGTATTCGGATGCTGCGGGATTCAGACTTTCGCGCTCGGCGTGTTACATGGCCTTCTCACGACCAGAGCTCAGCACGGTGTACTGCAGTAGAGTCGATCCGCAAATGAATCTCGACTTTTGGTCCGGACCGTCCGGAGTCGCGAATCTCGCATGCCGCGAGGCCGACTGAGACGCTAGTTGACATCACTGCCGTTACCCGCCGCAGGGCGCTCATAGCCAAATAGGATGACGCGAAAGATCACTTTTATCTGACCGCATTCCCGCTGACGTGCCCCTCTGGCTCTCTTTCTTCATACCTCGACTTCTTCCAGAGACATCTTGCAGCCATGGCGGAACTCAGCAGAGTCGAATCCATGCAGTACCCTGCGGGCCATCTTGCCCATCTTACGGAGAACCAGCAAGCCCAGCTGAATGCATTTGAGAAGCTTGCCCAGGAGCAGGGCTACTACACGCCGGCCACGGACACAGCCGAAGCCAGTCATGACGATGAGACAATGCTGTATGCACGCATTTGGGCACGCTGAAGGGCACGTGGTGGAGCACTAACATTTTGCAGGCGATTCTTGCGCGCGCGTCGCTTTGTGCCGCAGGAGGCCTTCAAGCAGTTCAAAGACACGGAGGACTGGCGCAAGGACCAGAACATCAACGACTTGTTCGAGACTATCGAAGTCGACGAGTATGAGCAGACACGGCAGCTGGTACCTGCCCCTGATTTTGTGCACGCGCAGCTCCCGTCTGACGTGCGTTTAGTACCCCCAATGGCTCGGCCGACGTGACAAGCGCGGTATCCCGCTGTACCTTTTCGAGGTTGCGCCTCTGAATTCGAAGAACATTTCGGCGTACGAGAAAGCCCTTTCCAAGGCAAAGACAACATCGCCGAAAGTCGCAACCAAGAACCTCCGCCTGTTTGCCCTCTACGAAGCGCTCACCCGGTTCGTTACGCCTTTCTGCTCTATGGTCACGCGCCCACACCCAGAGACACCTATCTCGCAGAGTAACAACATTGTCGATATCAGTAATGTTGGATTGAAGCAGTTCTGGAACTTGAAGAGCCACATGCAGGATGCCTCCGTTCTGGCTACAGCGCACTACCCCGAGACTCTCGACCGCATCTTCATTGTGGGCGCCCCTGGCTTCTTCCCTACTGTATGGGGCTGGGTCAAGCGTTGGTTTGATCCCATCACCGTCTCTAAGATCTTCATCCTGTCTCCGGCCAATGTCTACGATACACTGTCGCAATACATCGACCACGACAACATCCCCAAGAAATACGGCGGAGGTCTCGACTTCGAGTGGACACAGATGCCAAACCTCGAGCCAGAGATCGAGGCTGCCATCAAGTGGGAGAAACCGTACTTGGAAAACGGCCGGAAGACATTGCCCACTGGGCCGGTGAAATGGGAGAAGGGATCCAACGGCGAGATGCAAGCTTGGGCAGTGGGCCGCCAGAACGGCCAGCCGCGCCGAGAGCTGGTCTTCACCATCCCAAATCCCGTAGGCTACAAGACGAAGCCTGTCGCCAACACGCCCGCGCACGAGCTGGGCAACCCACTCACAACCGTGGGCACAGCGACGCACCCTCCCGACGTCGACGACTCAGCCCTCGACCAGTCACCCCCCTCCGACTCGTCCTCTCTCTCCTCAACCCCAAACATAGCCGCAGCCAGTACGTCGCCCTCCTCCACCCCAGCCCAGACCTCCCTCCCCATCCGCGAGGGCACATCAGAAGCCCGGTACGAGCAGCAGAACCACACGCACGCCAAGGGCCAGCTCGCAGAGGGCACCCCGCACGCGGCGGTTGTGGACCACGGGCACGGCGACAAGACAGTGACAATGGAACCTAACACCATCGGGCAGGCACCCAAGCACATCCCGCTTCCTGAGCCCGAGGCGCCTCCTGCGCCGGGCCTCCTCGCGCAGGCGCAGAACGCAGCCACACAGGCCTCGGGCTACGTGGCGTCGACGGTGTCCTCAGTCGCGGGCGCCGTGTCCGGCGCCGTGTCTGGCAGCAGCAGTAGCAACACAGCAACAGCGAAAGCGGGAGACGAGGCGTCTGAATCCGCCGTGCGCGCAAAGAGCCCTGCTGACCAGCAGCTCGACCGCCAAATCGACGCCACCAACGACCTGAATGTCGAAGTCTTCCTGCGCGAGCAGAACCGCAGCAAGGCGTAGTACGTCGGTCTCTGTGCTGTGCTGGCGCGTTTTCTGAGGCTTCTTGTATTAAAATAATCGAAATAGTAATAGCTAGCAATCACCGATGGCAATAGCATGCATGCCTTGCACGCATCCTAGGGTCGGTTGGCTGGTTTCACGAATAAACGCATTTTCCTCCACAACCCATGGCCTGGCCTGACATTCGCACCTAACTACCAGCTCCCAACCGTCCTCTGCGCTAACGTTCACCCACTGCAGGGGCAGGTAGGTAAATCAGCATCGCACAACGTCCGCTGCGTCGGTGCGTTGCGTCGGTGCGACAACAAGCCCTCCTCTCCTCTCCTCCAACCGGTGACCACACCCCTGCGCTGCATCCCGCCCGCGCATCCGCCCAGGTACCTAGCCCTCCCCTCCACTGCATCCAGGGGTCCTCACTCTCCAGACGTCTCTCCCCCGTAACAACCACATCGGATCCGCCCCCGAACACACACCTTTTTCCCCCACTCGAGCCCCGCGTGTACCTAAACCCCCCCCCTCTCTCTCTCAATCGACCCCGCCACGTTTCGTGCCCCCCGGTGCAGCATCCACCCGCGGCTCTGATGGAAAGCGAACCATTCGCTTGCACACCGCTTGTTTCTTTCGCGTGTGGGAACGCCAGACCGGCGCCACGAGGGAGGGACGCGTGCAGCGCTGCGCACACGGATCCGCGTACCTTGGCGCTGGGATCCTGGCGGGCGCGTTCGTGTTACGTGGAACGGGCGAGGCGGGCTGTTGGCAGAGAGGGGGGGGGTGCTGGATTAGGCTTGCTAGCTGTTGTAGTTTGTGGGTTGTATGACACGAGTTAGTGTTGCTTGCTGTTACGGTGTCGAAGCGGGCGAGAGGGGAGTGGGAATGTGCGCGGCGGCTGTGTAAAGGATGGTTGCGGGTTGCGCAGGTACTGGGTGGGAGGTGTGCGTGTTGGTGCGTGTTGCTGAGGAGATGGTGTAGTGGGCGTGCGGTTGGACAGGTTGTTTGTCAAGTGCTGGTAGTTGCAGCGTTGGTTACATACACGGTGGAGCAGGTGAGCATACTGCAGGGAGCGTGTGCAGGATAGAGCACAGGATGGAGAACCAGTTATCATTGGGGGAGTATTTATTCCATGACGTCTCAAACTGCCACTTGAAGCAGCGTGTACAGGATCGGTCATTATCAAACATTATCCTCGTGCATTCCCATGCACACTCGTAACTAAAGCAGCGTATGGAAGCAACGCAGTGGGTTCCGGGATCTTGTATGTCGGTACCTGTACGACAAAAACACACGGCTCGACCTAGACGACAGAAGTCTCCGTTTTGGGGGCAACGTGCTCCGTGGCAACGGGCACAGTGATGTGCTTCTCGCCGAGGTGCATCTCCGAGGCGAAAGTGCTGTGCGGCTTCCACTTACGCGAGGTGCGGGGCGACGTCTCCTCGAGCATCTTATCGACCTGCTCGAGGGTAAGGCCCTTGGTCTCGGGAACCAGGAAGTAGGCGAACAGGAAGGAGATGCAGCAGAGGCCGCCCCACATGAAGAAGACGTTGGAGCCGAGCCGAGCAGAGTCTGGTCGGTCGGCGACGAGGTACGGGGTGATGACTCCGATGATGCAGTTCCAGAACCAGTTGGACGAGGTGGACAGACCGACTCCCCGCGAGCGGATTGTGAGCGGGAAGATCTCGCCGATGACGATCCATGCTGCGGGGCCCCAGGTGGTCGCGAAGACGGCGATATTCAGGCAGATGAAGGCGATCATGGCCCGCGTGGCATCTGGGTTCGCAGGGTGGTCTGGAGTGTTTCTGCCTGCGGTCGCGCCAATGGCTCCCACGATGAATTGCATGATGACCATGCCTGCGGCGCCGAAGATCAGGATTGGACGACGACCGATCTTCTCGACCATCCAGAATGAGGCTGGTGTAGAAAGGACGTTGACGAGAGTGGTCACCAGGGAGATGAGGAAGGGGTTCTGGATGGATCCGAGCTGCTGGAAGAAGACTGGGCCGAAGTAGAAGATGAAGTTGATACCAGTGAGCTGCTGCATCATCTGCATGCAAATACCAACGACGGTACGGCGCCTATTGGATGCAGGGCTGCGGATAGATCCCTGGAAGCAGGCCGCCCAGGATCCGATGTAGCTGCCCTGGGGAACGACGGACATCTCATACTCGTGGTTGGCAATGATCTCGGCGAGTTCGTCCTGGATGTACTCAGAGTCGAGAGGCTGACCGCGGACGCGACCGAGAGCAGCAGCAGCCTTGTCGAGCTTACCCTTCTTCACCCAGAAGCGAGGAGACTCGGGCAGGAGAGCAAGACCGACAGCCAGGATGATAGCCCAGAGAAACTGCACGGCGATGGGGATACGGTAAGAGCCGGTGTCGCGGCGCTTCTGAGTCGCGTAGACGACGCAGTTGGCAAGCAGAATACCGATGGTGATGCAGAACTGGTAACCAGCGACGACGGCGCCGCGGACTTTGCGTGGAGCAATCTCAGACATGTACCTGGGTTGGTCAGTAACCGCACCGAGACATTATGATCCAAGTTGACTTACAGAATGACGATGGCAGAGATGAAACCAACACCGAAACCGGCGATGAGACGACCAGCAACCATGACGTTGAGACCAGTAGAGGCAGTCTCGAGAATGCCACCGATGGAGAAGATGGCGCAGCCCAGAATGATGGTCATGCGACGACCGATGAAGTCGGCAAGATCACCCGCGATGATAGCGCCGAAGAAGGTTCCAGCGGAGAGGATGGAAGTGGTTAGAGACTGTTGCGACGAGGAAACACTGAAGAACTTGTTGCGGTATTCCTTGATTTGGTCGGGAGTGCCATTCGGGAACTTGATATCGGGATACTCGTAGCCAGTGTATTGCTTGATGAAGTAGTCCATGTTGAGGACACCACCCATCCAGCCAGTATCATATCCAAAGAAGATGCCACCAAAAGCTGCAAAAGCAACAATCAGATAGGCACGGACAGTAACGGGCGCCTCAACGCGGTTGACATCGGAGGTACCGGTGACAGGAATGGCTCCTCCACCAGGCATGTTGACTGTTGGTTGTGGTGGACCAGATTGTGTGGTTGTGGGTGGTAACAAGTAAGTTGGAAGGTTCACTAGAAAGCTTGTATAGAAAGAGGTGGCCCGCGCAGCGAGAGTGAATGGTGGGGTTGGGTTTGAAACGGCGCGGAACCCCAGCTTTTAATATCAATCACCAGCAATGGTAATACAGCAAACGCAGTGCGCGCGTGTGGCTGCAAGAAGATGGGCAGAGTAACATTGCACATCATAGCCTAGACTGGAAGGGGCTGTTACTCCGCATCTCACTTCTAGAAAGGCTTGTCAGGCTGCTCACTGGCTCTCGCTCAGCCTGGTGAAAGGCAATCTGCACACACGGCTGAGACGGCAGGACTAGCATGGTCGGATCCAGTCCTTCTCCTGTGGTCCCGCTGACGCTGTATGACCTGTGAACTTTAGTCCCTTCATGCTTGTTTTTCCTAATGCGGAAGTCCAACAGCAGTTCGGAATACGGGAGCGATTTACTGGGGAACAAACCTGGGGGCCGCCAAGCTAGCCCAAGCATCTCCCGGAAGCCAGCTTTTAGCTGCATATCCTGTCAGGACCCCTGCCACCAACCGAAGCGGCATGCATGGACCAATGAACGCGGGGCCTTTGAATGAACTCACGGTGAAGGCGCGCTTCGGTCCAGGATCACATGCTGTGGGGTTGTACTTGACGCTGGCGCCCAGCCACCTAGCCTGCTTGTATGTGAAAGCTTTACTGACCACAAAATGTTTTCAGCCTGGACCGGGTGACAGTGGGCGGCGGGTACGGTCAGCCACAACACGCCGCTGCTGCTTGTCTTAACCAACATTCACTGCAATGTCATACACAGATTTTGTAGACTGCGACTGTAAGAGATTTTGTGCACCTTCGCATACGTTTATGCGATGCTCGGAGCTAGACGATGCGTGACAGTTTCGTCCCGCCTGCCTGTAAGAACCGCGTGTGTGGTGGTGGGTGCTCGTTACCAGATTGGCCTACCAATACCAAACAACGGTATTGATTGGTCGAATCCGACACGCTAGGGTCTGGACCATAAGCTGGGGATAAACGTTCCCAATGATCATTGTTTTTGACTCGAGGATCAGAGAAGACAACGCCTCGTACCACATGCCTGTCTCATGCTCAATCTCAGTATTCGCTTGCTCGTCAGCTTGTCACACCACAGCCCAGCCGCAGCCGCTTTGATCTACATGAAGTACGAGCGGGAGCTCGCCAGCAATTATAGCGCCGCCAAAGGGATTTGCTGTCCCCTGTATCGTTCGTCTCTGTGGCTTACGTCTTGAGGACCTTTTCAGGCTTGCCTGAATACTTCCGGTGCGACAGTCAGCAATCGATCTGCAAACGTCAACCGACGTTAAGCTTCCGGCAACAGACTTCCGGTCCGTGGTGTGAAGCAAGCCCTCGGAGGAGCACATGATGTTTTGACAGTCAACGAATGATAAAGCTGATTGAACGCCACCATATGCGTGTCCTTGGTGGTCCTGGAATGCTGCATCTGGGGTAACCACCACATCACACAAGGGTCTGTAACATCCGCGCCATGTGCCATCAGCAAGGTCCAGGTCAGAGGCCGTGCAGGCCATGAGTATTTCACCCCTCTTCACAGGCTTGCCTTGCACAGTTGCGCATTGAAAGGCTCTGCTTTGTTACGCTGGCTTCCAGTCATGCTCCAAATCCCAAAAATACACCTAGGATCCAACCGTGAGACAAGGTCGCCGAACAGATCCGAGGATTAGGGGCGCGGCTGCTCATGCATGGAGGACACGGGGCTTCCAGTGACATCTTGGTATACTGCATGCTCCAAAGGATCGCATTCGTGTGCAGTCCCCCTCCGACACAGAATACGTTGTCTAAGTGCATCCTTCGGTAGTTACGAGATGCCGAATCCGGGAGGATGCGCCGAGTGAGCCAAGACTGCGAATCTGAAGGATTGACAGGGCCTCTTCATGAGGAGATGATGATCATATTTCGAGACCAAAGAATCAAGATCATTGAATCTAGCAAACGCTTCCAGTGGCAACTCGATAGAAGCCTGCTGCAGAGGTTGAAACCGCCAACCCAGCAGGTCGTATGAGCAAGAACAAGCATCAGATATATTCAGTGCGTTGTCGATGGTTGTTGGTCAGTGCTGGTGTTGGCGGGATGTGGGGAATGGGATCCAGTCTGCTTGCAACTCCACATTGGTCTCCACTAGCATCCGTGTCGGTAGCAGAACCCAAGTCACATTGGAGTCCATGCTAATCCAAGATGGAGGTCGAATAGGCGAGGCTACGCAAGACTCGCTCCAAGGAGTCACAATCGTGCCATGTTTTACTTGTACAACATTGAGAGCCACGGCTCGAACGTTCCAATGCGCCTGCTGTTCGGATCGCTCCGAGAGCCTCATATGGAGTCACCAGGTGCTCCTATACCCTACAGTCAGAGTATGGGCAGAACAGGTAAGCCAACATTTGTGAACAGATACTGGTAATGCGAAAGCCATGGTGGAGCGACGCGCCCGATCGACTTTCAGGTGTCCTGGGGTAGCAAATGCGCTTACGAGCTTCCCTGGCGAAGGATTGAGGCGATAAGGGTTGTGTGACCACCAACGCGTGACAGCTCAGGTGAGGTATGACTGGACTGAACAACACCGCAGACTGTTGGCTTATTCAATATGCGCAAACTCCATTCGCTAAAAATATGAGGAGCAGAGACGCAGTGATGTCTAAAGGCGCGACCCTGATCCACGCGCAGATCAGGCGCGTCACATGGTGGAGACGGGCACGTCCACGTGTGACCAGCCGCCAGAGGCGGAAGTTCTGCTTGTGCGTCCACAGAGAGACTGCATCCTCCAAACTGCACTCAACATGGCTGTACGCAATATCTGCCTGCTCGCGCACGGTACACTAACATTCTATAGCCCCGGGAAACCGTTGTGATCGAAGCAAGCCCACCAGCCTATCCAGGTAGCTACGGCAGCATCGAGCCCCGAACTATCGAAGTGCACCACCACCACCATCATACACTGTCCGCACGCGATGCACGATCCTCTGCTTTCTGCAGAGCCCTCCTTATCTTCGTTCTCACGCTCTTGATCGTCGCTTCCTTCGCCGTCATCTCCTTTGTAGCATGGAATTACCACGAGGTTGCTGAGTGCGAGAAGGAGCGGCTGCCTTGGGAGAAGCCTTGCAAGGACTGGCTAGGCAGGGGTTCGAAGGACTGGTTTGGTCGGAGCTCATTCGAATGAAAGAGGAGGCAAATGATAGGATGATATCCGTTGCACTTGGCATACCACAGTCTTTGGTTGGAGCATTCGGACTACGAACAGCCGCCTCTACATGAACACTCCGATTGCAGGTTTTGCGGAGTGTTCACTTCCCTCCGTCGATCCGTCCAAGAAGATACGCTCCTTTCCAACATATGCGCATGACCAACAATCCCAATCTTGCAGATCGCATATATATGTTCGTCTGCCGTTCCCGAGCAAGACGCCTGTGAGCGCTTGATCGCATGAGGACTTCTCCCGGCTACGAGCTGAATGTGATTGATATTACAATACTTGGATATCTATGGTGATTATGTAGACAACACAATCGAATTCTCAGGCAACAGAGTCTGGGATGCGCTTCATGTCCTTGCGCTCATGCAGGTTTCTGATATCATGTCTGACGTCGACAAACTCGTTCAACTACCACCTGTCAGCTCTGCCGCTCTTACACTGTATCGGTATCACGTACCTGTTGCATGATGTCGTCCGGGGTGCTCTTGTTCGGTACAAATACAAGCTGATGATCCGGATACGGCTTCTCTGTACCGATGTAGTTTCCGTCTTTGTCTTTGGCGTAATGCTTCACATAACAGTCGCGAGTCATGCTGCGCGAAATCACACTTCGCTTTCCAGTCTTCCCAGCACTGCCCCATGGCAGGTAATCTCCCATAGAATGCTTCTGTGTGGTGTGAATCATGGGCACATCGACCTTGTCGTTTGGATCGCCTTCCAAGAGAGAGCTCAGATATGATGCTGCTTTGTAAGTAGGCGGTGCTGCATCGTCCGCATATGACGGTGGTGATGTTCTGTACGAGGGTGAGCGTTGACCTAGGTGCGCGGTAATATCAACATACGTCGACGTCTCATGTGCTACTGGACGGCTGCTCTCGGCCTCGTTATCCTTTTTCTTTGAAAACAGGGAGGGCATTTTGGCTTCTTAGAGTTTCACAGTTTGACCTCTTGTGTCGAATGGGGTGTGGATAAGATCTAAAGCACTATGCATGTGGCAGACGAAGTGCTATATACCGCACGTCATATTCTTAGGCGTTCACTGCCACAGAGGAACTCCAACGAAAGGATTGCCGAATGTGGTAGTCTCTGTGATGCCTCCGCAGGTTCCTACGTGGCGCAGCGAAGCGAATACGACCAGTCGTCCGGGAACAGGCAGTGCAAGGATCGTCTCGCAGAGCTTAGCTGTTGTAACCTGTCTCGAGGCTTGCGTGACATCCTCTCTTTACTGAGCGATTGCATCCACAAGGTTCTGGCGTGCAGCACTGAAGTGTGAGAGCCGCAACAGCTGCTCAATGCCTTCAATGTTTATCTCAAGATGAGATGAAAAGTATTGCGCTGTTACGGTGTTCTTCAAAGAAGCTCACAGAGCGTATATGCTAGCCCACTCGGCCTTGAGGATCGGCAGCGAAGTTGCCACCAGTCCATCCTGGGGAAGCGCTAGTCGACGGCACATCGTCATCGCGACTTAGCTCGACCTCACCATTCGACGATAATTTGGTACGCTGCATGATCGTCGCAGGGCTGAGTTGCTTGAATCTTTTGTGTGCTTCAAGCGTACCCTGAAAGACAGTGCGGTGCACCGCCATAATGACAAAGACGTCGGAGGAACACAATTCGGAGCAAATGTAAAGTACTCTGTGTGAACGCATTCGAATACACATAGCTTTCGGTGCACCGTTGTATTGCGATACTTGGTGGTGTCTGTTCCAGTGCTTTACGTTACAAACCTTGACATGGCTGACTCTGGCTTCGAGACTTCGACAAGCACTTTGACCTCGCAACGATGGAAGCATTTCCGTGGGTGGGACAGCAGCCTGGTAATCTTTGGACAATTGAGCGATCATATGGAGCGGTGGTTCTGCGGCGTCTGGAGGTTAACAAGACCGGGATTGAGTAATGACAACCCAAGTGCAGATCTGGTGAGATCCTGCTATGATTACGTTTCGAGAGTTCAAGTCATGTTCATGAAGCAGACGCCTGTCCAAAGTAGCGAGTCACATAGGCGATGCTTCAAGGTGTAGACGAGTGTCACGTGGCTGCGTGTTGTTTGCTCCTTCCTCCCCGGCCAGGAGCTTTGGGTATATGGGTTTCTGCCTAGACACCACCTCGCTCTCACCTCACTCCCCTCAGAACGTTCACAAGTTGTGCCCTCACGGTCAACTTCTGCCAGTGGGTTGACCGCTATCGATGCTGCACTGAAACTAACAATCTATACAGTTGCGTCCGTCTTCATTGGCTGCTAACCGACCACTTCGACGATAGTAGACATGGGTTGCTGGGGCTACGGTCAGCGACGCCCTGTAAATGTGTGCTGTCTGGTGCTGATTGCTGGACAGGTCTCTTCGAGTCGGACAACGATGCCGATACCCTCAGCGAGCTAGGCTATGCTATGGGTGTCCATAAGCTTGAAGAAGAGTTGCAAGCTGCTGCGAAGGCTTCAGGCAAGAGCGATGAAGAAATCGACCGTATCTACCTCTCCATCTACGGCGGTGGCTCTCATCCGGAGGCTGTCCGCAAGCATCTTGACTCCGGTGCTTTGGCCGACCTCATCAAGGTTAAAGAGGCAAAAATGATGACCATTCCTGACGGCTCCATGGATCAGAAATTGGAGTTCATGTTCCGCGATCCTTGTTACGAATACGTTCTCCTTGGTGCTTGCGCGATGAGCCTCGGCTGCCAGCTTCCCGAGTCGTTCTTGAACATGCTCAAACTCGTCTATACCGAGTTCTCACGCATGCCAGGTGCCCGGAAACAGATGCACAAGGCACTCTTCGGACCTGATGGATTTAAGAACGGCGAGCCTTACGATTTCGAGTCGAAGAGCATCATCGAGACTGCCAACTCCATGTCTGACGAAGACTTGCCTGGTCGCATACCGGGTATGATGAACGTCATTCCCCCTGGCGGTCTGCTGAGCACCGGTGTGGACGACTCGACAGAATCAGCCATCCTGAAGGAGCTGCGCAGCAAGTTCCACAACCCCAATGTATGTGCCCGTTGCTCAGCCGATCATGCTAAGGGCGGCGGCGAGTTACTCCAGTGTGCCAGGTGCAAGGATAGGAAGTACTGTTCATCCGTCTGTCAGAAGCAGCACTGGAAGATGATCCACAAGAAGCTTTGCAAGCCGATCGTGACTTGAGGCTAGCTTACACCTGACGACTCGGGCGGATTCAATCAAGGTCCAGTTCTTTCACCACCGTGACAGTCGTAGCGAGTTCGGTCTTTCTTCCATATTCATCGCGTGTATTTCTGGTTATCCGGCGTCTTAGGTGCGGTTTCGACGGGCTTGTGAAGAGTCTGTCAACGCGTCTAGGTGTCGACGCGCACATGTGCGAATGTGGCTCAACATAGCTATACAACATCATTTAGCTGAAAACATACTATAATGCTATAGTACTAAAATCAAGAACTTCGATCTCTGCGATCTCTGTTCAGTGTCATATCGTGTGGTGTCTGCTGGTAATGGTAGTGATGTCAATCAATCTGGCTGGATGAACATGTACGCGACAATGTCAACGTCGCAAGCTTTTCACGCGTAAAAATCTAATCATCTGGTTACCCGCCTTGAAAAATGCGGATTCACGCGTTTTTATGGCCATTTTTGGTTTGTGGTGGTTGGAATGATTTTTTGAAGATGTTCATGCTGGTCACAAAATGTGTACTCTAGCATGCTGCGCAAACGTATTTTCAAATACAAGCACGACAGCGAAATCTCAACACACCAAGAAAACCCAAAACCACCAATCCATCAAGCATAAAGCACCAGAAAGTAACCGCACTGTAGTAAAATTGACTGCTGCACAGTCCGTGGGGGCGGGGTATAGACTGGCGCATCATGCATGCAGCAAAGGCCCACAACACGCAGGAGAACAGGCGCACCAAAACCAGCGGGTCCACGATGGAAGTATTCCAAAACACGACGCAGGACATCACAGACACCAATCATGCAAATAGAAAACACAGGGTGGATATAACGCTCATTATGCACTTCTAGACCGACTAATCCTACACCGAGATCACACACGTCACGTCACGATTGCGGCAAAGTCGCCGCAGATGATTGAGCGGCTCCAGCCCGCGCAGCTACATGAATGTACAAAAGAGAAGTTGCTTCTACGGCCTCTTGCGTGCTGGGATCAACTCAACTCCAGAGCACGCACACACACACACACACACGTGTGCACTATCCCCTCTACAACAGCATTTTCCTGGGATCCTCGATGTACTCCTTGACCTTGACGAGGAAGGTGACGGCTTCCCTGCCGTCGAGCAGCCTGTGGTCGTATGTGAGAGCGAGGTACATCATGGGCCTGATCTCGACCTTGCCGTTGATGGCGACGGGCTTGTCCTTGATGGCGTGGAGACCCAGGACGGCGGTCTGGGGGAGGTTGATGATGGGTGTGCCCATGAGGGAGCCGAAGACGCCGCCGTTGGAGATGGTGAAGGTGCCGCCCGCCATGTCCTCGATGGTGAGCTTGTTGTCGCGCGCCTTCTTGCCCAGGTCGGCAATGGCCTTCTCGATGCCGACCATGTCGAGGCTCTCGGCGTTGCGCACAACGGGGGTCACGAGGCCCTTCTCAGTGGCAACGGCGACGGAGATGTCGACGTAGTCGCGGTAGACGATGGTGTCGCCGCCCTTGGGGCCCTCGATGGACGCGTTGACGGCGGGGACGTCGCGCATGGCGAGGATGCAGGCGCGGGAGAAGGCAGACATGAAGCCGAGCTTGACGCCCTTGTTCTTGAGGATCTCATCCTTGTAGAGCTTGCGGAACTCCATGATGGAGGACATGTCGACCTCGTTGAAGGTGGTCAGAGACGCGGCGGTGTTCTGGGACTGCTTGAGGCGCTCGGCGATACGGAGACGCATGCGGTTCATCTTGACGCGGTTCTCGCCACGGCCACCGATCTGCTTGGACTCCTCCGGTGCAGGCTTGGACTCCTTCTTGGGCTCCTGCTTGGGAGGCTGGGGCTTCGACTCCTGCTTGGGGGGCTCGGGCTTCGACTCCTCCTTCTTGGGCTCGGGCTGCTTCTGCTCAGACTTGGCCTGCTCCTGCTCGCCGGAAGGCTGCGATGCGGTCTCCTGGTCCTTCGAGGCGGGCTCCTTGGGCTCGTCCTTTGCCTTCTCACCACCAGCCGGCGCCTCGCCGCCAATCTCAAGCTTGACAACCTCCTGGCCGACGGTAACGGTGTCCTCCTCGTTGACAAGGAACTCCTTGATGGTACCGGCCTGGGGGGCGTTCAGGGAAACGTCGATCTTGTCGGTCTCGATGGTAGCAATCTCCTCGTCCTGCTCGACGTAGTCGCCAACCTCTGCGTCTTGTCAGTATCTAAATGCAGTGTTTAAAAGCGGCAGTGCTCACGTTTCGACCACTGCTTCAGGGTACCCTCGGTAATGGACTCGGCCATCTCGGGGACCTTGACGGTGGTGACGTCGGCTGCACGAGGATTAGCGATTGAGTTACAGGCGGTGTTGGTCAAGCGTACCATAGCCTCTTGTCTGGTCAAGAGTCCAAAGACGCTGTGTCGCGAGCTGTCCAGGTCGTCTGTGGCCGGCTTAGCGGAGCTCCCTTATCCCCCAACAATATCACATACTTCGACGCCTGGCTCAGGAGACCGGAAGAGGTCGCTCTTGTGATGGCAGAGTAGCTGCGCGCAGCGGGAGCGCGGACGGCAGAACGAGCACCTACGCGCAGGGCTGAGGAGCGCAATGCGCTGGGCAGGCGGCGGAGACACTGTTGACTCGACATAATGGGCGGAACAGGGTAGAGCGCAAGGAAATGGGAACCGAATAGAATGGGCACAAGCCGCAAAAGGAGGTGAGGAGAGGTGTTGTGAGGGAATTGCTGAAGCTGCAACAGGGCACCAGTTCTGACGTCTCGGATCGTCCAGTCGGAGAAAGCCTCAACTAGCCGTAGCCGTAATGCCAAGCACTCTGCACCTCATCGAACAGCTCGCGCAACACCACGACGACCAAGAGGCATTGCGGCCACACATCACACACACCCCTTCCTCCACGCACTCGACTGGAAGGGCCGCCGTCGCCATGAGCTCCAAGAAGCACGTTTTGTACGCCGCCGCCCCTGCGCCGCCCGCCGCCCGCAGAGACTGACACGCCCGCAGGAGCCTTTACAGGCAGTCGCTGAAGCTTGCGCTCGACTGGAGCGTCCACCGATACCTCTGGCGCGGCCAGGCAGTCTACCTCCGCGGTCTTTTCGAGGCAAACAGGAATGTCACAGAGCCGCGACAGCAGAGGGTGTGTAGCCCGTCCCTACCGCGCACACCACCACCACTGCGAGCAACAACGAACTGACGGCTGCGAACAGGCACTGATCACTGAGACCGAGAACTTGCTCGAGAAGTGGAAGCACCCCGATCCTTACCGCCCACCCACGGCCCCAGGAGGTATGCAGCTATATTCCCCCGGATATGTATCCGGCTACGGCCGCGGAAACGGTAATGCTGATATCTATACAGGCTCCAAGTACGAGCGCAACCTGCCCGTCCCGATCCTGGATCGTAAGTGCTCTTCCTCTGCGCATGACTAATGATGCATTGCTAATTGGATGCAGCTCCACCGAAATGGATGAACCCGTAAGCGGGTGGGGAGCGATGACTGGGGAAGTGGCATTTGTAGCTTTGTAGGTGTACATATCACACATTGATGCGAAGCGCAGGGGCGCAAAGAAAGTCAGATGCAAATCAATCTTCTATGTTCAATTTCGAAACCCTGTTGCGCACTGCTAGTATGCCTCCTCCTGGCTTGGCTGATACTGTGGATGCGTCGTTTTAGATGCAAATGGACGCCTGAGCCTCTTGCATTCATTCTGTGCAACTGCTCAGACTTTGCCGCTGACACTGCCAACACTGCACCAATTCATGTCCTTCAGATGCTGGGGATGGTACACACCCGCAGCTTCGCCATGGGAGGCCCATCTCGAAACTTCAATCTCGAAACACCACCTCGACAAACGTCCTATTTACAAATCCATCCGAAACGCGCAGAGACGAGCATCTGTCAAAACCCATCATTCCGCCCAAATGCGCATTTCGCTGCCAAACCGTGCGATGCACTCGAAAGGTGCATGCTGTGGTGACGTAGCTGTAGATGCGACATGCGAACGCATCTTATCGTGTTTTGCTGGCGAATCCTTCGCACAAAGTGGTGTTGAATTGAACGTCAGCTCGGTCGCGTGTGACTAAATGGAGGTATCGCAAGCCGAAAGTGAGCGGTCACGGTCAAAGGATCAGAAATGAAGTGATATAGCTCGATTCAGCTCATGAGCATCTGGCCAAAATGCGGCCAGCTAATATACAGCTCTGGTATAACCCCGTAAAAAGCCGTGAACCCAAACCCAGTCAGACTCCCATTATCATTGCAGATGAAAAGACCCATGAAGAAACACCGTTGAAGCAGAAACTCAAACGCAAAGCGCGCTTACAGCTCCTGAGAAGGACCCTTGCCAGGCTTGGCTGTCTTCTTGGGCAGGAGGTCTGGATTGCATTAGTGGGTGAGATTGAAAGCGCAGGAAGAAGCGACGTACTCTGGTGAATGTTGGGGAGGACACCACCCTGGGCGATAGTGACGTGGCCGAGAAGCTTGTTCAACTCCTCATCGTTCCTGATGGCGAGCTGAAGGTGACGGGGGATGATACGGGTCTTCTTGTTGTCACGGGCAGCGTTACCGGCCAACTCGAGGATTTCAGCAGCGAGGTACTCGAGAACGGCAGCCAGGTAGACGGGAGCACCGGCACCGACACGCTGAGCGTAGTTGCCCTTGCGGAGGAGACGGTGGACACGACCAACGGGGAAAGCGAGACCCGCCTTGGAGGAACGGCTGTGGAATGTCAGACAATGTTCAAAAAAGCTCAATGAAGCTCAAAGGAGCTGGAAGATGCAAGTAGAAGATGCAAGTCGAGGATGCATCCCAGAAAAAGACGCGTCAAGCAAGTGCAAGACGCGTCAAAAGCTTCAAAACAAAGCACTGAAGATGCAAAAATGCAAAGTCCAAACACCAGAGATGATGCGAAAGGTAAAAGCAGGAAAAGGAGCAACTTACGACTGGGCGTTGGACTTGGAGCCGCTGGCCTTGCCTCCGGACTTGCCGCCAGTCATTTTGAGAGATTTGGTGGTTGGTGGTAAAGGTGGGAAAATAAAGGAGCTGGGAGCTGCAGATGGGCTGGGAGCGTGTGGTGGGCGTGGAGTGTCGAGACGATGGATTGCTTGCTGCTGGTGGGGGGCGGCGCTGGCTTATAAGGACGGCGCGGGCGTGTCGAGGTGCGCGAGATCAACTGGCCGGCTAGCGCGACCTGAGCTCTGGCAGTTGGGGCGCGCCCGCTGTTGCGCAAGATCACACTCGCCTCGCTTAGCTGGCCACTCACAGCCCGTCGCGCCCGCCCCTCCATTACCGCATTGATCTTGCAGGAGCTCTCGAGCACGGACGTCCCGCCAGGCGCTGCTGGATCACAACACGCAGCGCGCTCGCCATAAGTAGCGCGTCCCCGCCCGACAGCGACCTTTCTCCCTCCATCTCGACTTCCACCCACGCACTCACCGTCTTCATCGCAGCTCAGCTCACCCAGCTTTACTTCCAACTTTTCCACCTCACACATTTACCAACTCCTCCAAAATGCCCCCCAAGGCCCAGAAGACTCCCACCACCGGCGGCAAGGCCCCGGCCGGCAAGGCTCCCGCTGAGAAGAAGGAGGCTGGCAAGAAGACCGCCGCTCCCTCTGGCGACAAGAAGAAGCGCACCAAGACCAGGAAGGAGACCTACTCCTCCTACATCTACAAGGGTGAGTTTGCCTCCAGCGCATCCGAGGCGCGTCCTTTGCACGCGTCTTCTATCGAGACCTGCACTTGATCGCACCCTCGCGTTGCATTGGCATCATCGCCTCCCATCAGACAGAGTTTTCTGACGCGTCCGCAGTCCTCAAGCAGGTCCACCCCGACACTGGTATCTCCAACCGCGCCATGTCCATCCTGAACTCTTTCGTCAACGACATCTTCGAGCGCGTCGCCACCGAGGCCTCCAAGCTCGCTGCCTACAACAAGAAGTCCACCATCTCCTCGCGTGAGATCCAGACCTCGTACGTTTTCTCTCTCCCATTTCCACTTTTCATTGGCATTTGCTAACCCCATTCGCAGTGTACGACTGATCCTCCCCGGTGAGCTTGCCAAGCACGCCGTGTCTGAGGGCACCAAGGCCGTCACCAAGTACTCCTCTTCTTCCAAATAGAGTGCTTGATTTGATGGGTTTGCTTCTTTGGGTTTCTTTTGCTTGTCTTTCGACAAGGTGGTTACGGGGTGACGGTGTTCATGGGTCATTTTCTAATGTGATCATGGGTCGGTTTGCTAGTCCATGCGTCATCGTGTCATGATGGTTTGACACGATCCATCTGGGGTCTGTACATTATACCAAACGCAGACGGGAACGAATCAATTTTTCCAACATTCAAACACTATTCTCACCTTTCCTTTCATCCGAAGTTCTTGATTCTAACTTCAGGCTTTGGTCGGGGTTTCCAACCGTTGACGTCTATTTGCTATGCGATGCACATAGTGCTTCACTCATGACCACGCGTTTTGACGCGTCGCGTGGTATCAACAAATCGCGTCAAAGCGTCTTAGAGCTGTACTCTCTAATGGCGTACGCTGACATGCAGGTTCACGATGCAGCATCACAGCCTCAAACCGATTTTCGAAATCGGGATTTGAGCCCTGCAGCTGTTAAGAGTGCTTTGAGGTTTGACGCCCGGATCAAAAGCAGAACAAATTGCGGAAATCGATGAAACCCCCTCCAGATGCTCTACATTACGGAAAGCCGCAGCTTCACGGGACTATGACCTCAGAACAGCTTGGAGATGTTTGGGCCAGTGACGTGTACAATGCGCGTCTGGCACTGCATAACAACAGATATGGAGATGGGGAGATTGGTACCTCAGAAGGGAAACTGAGATTGCAAGATCGAACGTGAACGAAAGGCCAGTATCAGAATCACATATGAATATATATATGAAAAGCAGCGCGTAGCTGACATTGTATGATTGAACTCTACCTTACACCCAAACTCCCAGAATGCATTGCCATTATGATATCATCCCGTGTGCGCGCGGGGCTTCGAACGATAGTCCGCGCAGCTACTGCAGCCCGTCCTCGTCCCAGCTCTCGACCTCGTCGACGGCGCCCTCCCTCTCCTGGCCCCTCGGCGCGGGCTCGTGGTCTTGGACGTGGACTACGCACTTGCCCTGGACGCTCTGGACGCCCTCCTTCCACGCGCTGTACTCGTCCTCGGACGTCACGAGGAACGCAAGCAGCATGGACGGATCCATTTCACGGATCTGCAGCCGCCGGATCCGGCGCGTGTGGCATGTTGCTATGTCAGCGGGTGTGTAGGACGTCTCGCTGGGAGAGGGGACGATGGTGGTTTGTGAGTCTGTGATTGTGGACTCGGAGGCTGTGGAGGCTGTGAGAGGTGAGTCGGCCTTGGAGTCGGCGTTGTCTTTGGTAGCTGATGGGGCTGGTGTGCTGTGGAAGGGTAATAGAGGGCGTGTGCTGTGTGGGTCAAGGTAGAAGAAGGTGTTGCCTTGGGTGCCGACAAAGTAATGGGATGCTGATGGCCGGCCGCTGTAAAAGGATTGTTAGCTTGAGTGACAGCGCGATACTGCTGCTGCCTGCTTACCCTGCGATTCCAATGCTCTGCTTCATCTGCAGAGCGGCCTTTAGCGCCTCCCAATATACAGGCGTGATTTTGTCGATGCCTAGCCTCGTACCTACGAGAATGAGTGTGGGCTGCCAGTTCCCATCGTCGTCCACAGCAATCTCCCTCAGCTTGTCCTCATAAACGTCTGCGCCGTCTCCAGAGACGTAGACCCTCAACCCAGCTTCCTTATGCTTGTTCGCCAGATCTTGAATACACCGCGCTGCTGCAGACGGACCGAACCATTCTCCAGGGTACTTGCCACATACAGCAGCGCCGTGCTCGACAAAACGATGTATAGAGAAAGGTGCGCGTGTATCATCTGCAAAAAGCGACAATATATCGCAGTGTGCAGCATCTAATGTGTGGTCCTGCCACCTCCAATCCCGGCCCAGTCTAAGCACTTGCAGCGCGTTTGCGAGGATACATTGCCCGCTCCGGATCATACAGCCAAAGCCAGTGTCTGATGTGAAGCCCGGCGAGGCAAGGTTCTGCATGCGCACGCGGAAGCTCATGGAAGCTGTTGCCTTGGGATCCTGGCTCTTCTGTATGGCAGTGAAGCCCGAACGGTAGGTCATCCATGTCCGTGATTCAAAGTCATCGAGGAAGGCCGAGGGCCAGCCGCCATACTGTGCTGGATCTTGCCCGTTGGGTGCTTCTTTGCGATCGGTCTCGTCGACGCTGGTTCTTATCCAGCTCTCGTCCTCGCCGCGCTCATTCTGTGGGGTCTCGGTGAAGCGTGTGCCCGGGGGTGTGTCACTAGGCGTCGACCGCAGCGGCGGCTTGGGCTCGTAGCGTTCGCCGAGCAGCCATATGGGGTCCTTGGAGTCGTTGGAAGGAAGGGGGTCATAGAACGTGCGGACGAGGTTGCGACCCACGCGCTCAAAGTCATTCATACTGCAGCGGTGGTGCGGCTACTGCAGGCCGCGGTGTGGGTGGATGCGGAGGCGGAGTGCGGTCGGGGGTGCGGCGGCCTGGGGTCTCACATCCAGACTCGATGCGTCAGAGCTTCTCCAGCCTTTCGAGTAAGGTGACTAGGTAAGGGTACTCAGGATGAGGTGCAGCGAGCGCTGAGCGTCTGTCAAGGGCGGAGGAGCACAGCGAGCAGCTCCGGGTCGCCAACGTCCTCGACCCTGGTCAGCTGCGTGCTGCCTGCTGCTGGCGGGGGAGGGGCAGCCGTTCGCCGCACATCAAGCCAACCGCTGAGCTGCGCTGCGACTGACGCTCTACAAGATGCGATAGCTATTGTATCCTGCCAACATCCGCGGCTGCCTGCGTATGCCAGGCGCCGCGACTCTCTGCGACTGCGCTGAGTGCGCTGACATGTGCTTCGCGGCCATGTCTTCGCCGACCCGCAGCGAACAGCTTGCGCACGAGCACCGACAAACGCAACGATACGCGCCGATTAGATAGCCTAGTCCCCGCCGCCACTGCGAAAGTCATCATCATAGTTAATTGCGGCGGGTACCTGAGCATTCGCCGCTCAGGCACGCCTCCAATACTTTTCCTTGTGCACCTACTTGCCACCTGCTAATTCGCGCCTGCACTTTATTGTCGCCATGGGGAAAAAGAAGGGAAAGAACAAGAGCAAGGGCTCCGCGAAGAGCACGCCAAAGAACACTCCCAAGAAGGGGACGCCTCGTCGCACGCCTTCCAAGTTCTTGCCATGGCCAGAGGAAGAAGGTGCGCTTCCGTGCCTTCATGCTGCGCTTCCAGCGTAACTTGCTGACCATGTGCCAGTCGAGAAGCCCAGATATTCCCTCGCCGACGAAGCTCGATTTGTCCTCGGTCACCGCAAGAATGCCTTCGAGGCCGGCAAGAAGCTGCGCAACATGCCCGTGGAGTTTGTTAGCGCTGGTATGCTGGAGGGCACACTGAAGGAGCGGCAAGAAGTGAGAGTGAAGGTGAAGGCGGCTGTGTCGGACTCTGGTTCTGAATCAGACGATGAGTCTATCGCGCCTTCCACCTCGTCCTCGACTTCGCCACCTGACAACACCCGCGCCATGGCACAGATGGCGATCCGCAGCCCCTCGCCTGCACTCTCAGAGGCGTCGAGCGGCTCCAGCGACGAGGTTGTCTTTCAAGGGCGCGCCAGCACATCAGCACCGCTGTCCGTGACCACCTCGAGGGTCGAGAGTCCGCTGCATCAGGTGCAAGCTGCCGCGGTCGCAGAGGAAGTAAACAATGCGGTCACTGTGGCAAACACGAAGGCGGACTCGATTGCCGCTCAGGTCGCTGCCTCAGCTTCAGTGCCTGTTGAGGATGTGCAAATACAGCCAAGGGTCAACGTTAGCGTTCGCGTCACAGGTACAGTGGCGCACTATCTCGTCTCTCTGCAACAGTTTGCTGACTATGACCAGAACCGCAGCCTTCTGTTGCGGTCACTGATGCCGAACCTACCGCCGCCGCCGACATCGACATGGACGCCGAGTCCCAGTCCGACGTTGACATTGTTACTGACAAGTCTTTTGCTATACGACGTGGCAACAAACCTGCGTGGGAGGGCACTACAACAGAATGGCAGCACAGATCGAAGCCTGGTATCGGTTGGCTGCCTGTCAAGGACCGTCCGGATATGGGTGCGTTCCTCGCTGGTCATGTTAATCCTCGCGATGCAGCCATGGACGACTACATGCAGAACATCGAAGAGTTTGGCCTGACTGGGGACATGATGGCTGCATCCGGCTTCGCACGGCGTGAGATGGACCTCGATGCTGGTAGCCACAACGACTGGGAGTCGGCATCTGGTAGCCAGATGGGCGAAGAGGACGTCCATGCCGATAACTGGGATTCGGACATGCTGCAGGACCTCGAAGGCATGAGCACATCCTCGGATGTTATGGACACTGTGGCTCGGATCCTCTCGAAACGTACTCGTAGGGGCGGGGTACAATACCTGTGCGTTTACGAAGGTTCGGTCGTGGACGATGCTCGCTGGCTGCCTGGCGGCTTCCTTCAGAGCTCCGCCGAACAGGAATTGATTCAAGCTTTTGAAGAAGCATACCTGCTTCGTAAGAAAGCTGAGCTGGGTGCTGATTGCACGAGCGATTCAGAGGCTGATGAAGATGACGAGGACGAAGAGGAGGAAGATAGCGAAGATGATGATGATGACGATGACGACGACGACGACGACGACGACGGGTTTGGGGATGATGAGGAGCTCGACGACGAGACCATTGCTCGAGTTCTACAGAAGCAAGAAGAGCTTGGCCTAGGTGCAGACGAGCTGATGTTGTATGCGGCCGACAGCTACTTTACCGGGTCGTCTCGTGCAGATGACTACATCCCGCTCAATGTTGGTCGATCGAATCGAAAGCAGCAGAAGCGCGGTGGGCGGAGAAATCGTGAACCCAACTTCCCTTCCGCTTCCGCCATGGCGGACGCGCTGGACATGGACCCGTACAGCGGCTTTGATATTATGGATACCGAACGCCCGTCGCTCAAACCTAAGAAGAAGGGCCGACGAGGACAAGTGCCTTTCGAACTGCTGGACGACTCAGATCTCAACGAACAGCTACAGAGTGCGTGGGCGAACGACCGCGATAAGAAACGAATTAAGAAGGCCGAGCGTGAGGAACTGCGAAAGCAGGGTCTTCTTGGTAGGAAGGGCAAAGCACCCAACCTCAAGGTCAAATACAAGGATGGCATGATGATGGAGGATGTAGTCGAAGAAATGCGCGAGTTCTTGGTGAACGACATGCAAACACTCTCTCTGCCTCCGATGGATGCTCAGCGCCGTGCGTTGGTTCATCAAGCTGCAAATCACTTCAAGCTTACATCGCGATCTCGTGGAGATGGCTTTGATCGATTCACCGTCCTGACAAAGACTCGGCATACCCGAACTTATACAGACGACGAGTTCGATACAGCACTGCTGTACAAGGGCTTGGTCCATCGACTCTCCGGTTCCTTGCGTACAAGGAAAGGCGACACTGCCCGCAAGTCTGACAAACCTCGCAAGGCCGACACCGTACGATTTGGACGAGCGCGTGGCAAAGCCCAGACCGGACAGACTGGGTATCGTGACGGTGAGACAGTCGGTGCGAACGCTCCTGAGATCGGTCCTGAGAACAAGGGGCATGCTCTGCTGGCCAAGATGGGCTGGTCGAAGGGTATGGCGCTTGGTGCTGTGGACAACAAGGGAATCCTGCAGCCGATTCCGCACACCGTGAAGATGACAAAGGCAGGCTTACAGTAAGGTATATGTAGGCGTACGTCTTCGTCCTTTCTTATTGTACCTTGTTACATACTGTGCGCGCACCTACAGTGCTGCCACTCTGCATATGGGCGCTGTTTTTTTGTAGCATCATGGAGTAGTATGGCGCAGGTATGAGGTACGAGCTATTGATACCGGCTCATGGCAGCCTTTATCGTGTCGAGCATAGTACGGCGTTAGGTAGAGGCTGAGACGCTCAAATTACACACGGATGGCGCTCTTTGATGCAATTTCTGCTGTCACATTAGCGGTCTGAGTATTAGTGTGCGCTCTGGATAATGAAATCGAACTACGATACCCTCATTTGTCTTGTTTGTTTGGCTCGGTGGCTGTTTTGGGACAGCATTCTGGACTGAGTTTGGACGAGCTGGTTCCGACCTTTTTGGATTCGGGGGAAACTCTTCAGAGGCCAGTCTATGGTGACTAAAAACTCATAACACCTTCCCGCTACTATTTTGTGTCTGTACGTTCAATTTCGGAATGATTCTAGTCAGCAGTGGTGCGTAATCATTTTTCAACGACATTGGTGCATCCTCAATTTGACAAAAACATCATCGTACAATGCCGCGTGCTCAAGCAAAACCAGGCAGCTGAGCGCAGGCAATCCATAGAAATCCTCCAAACGCACACCCAGGCCTGTATCAGAAAAGTATACATATACTCTCAGGCATCTTACAGCCACCTAAATAGCTGTGTGGGTACCCATGATTGAAGTATGTGATTGACATGCCGAACAGCAGCCGATTGAGTAGCTGAAATGTGAGCACGACATGTTCTCATCAAATAACGTGACAACGCCGATACATATATAACATGAGAATTTGCGCTGTTTGCCTATGTTCAGGACTGTCTCGTGCTTTTGAATTTTGCTTGCAAAAACAAGCAAGGTCATGTCAACAGTCTCGCCCCCCCAACCATCATTGCGACACGCCAACAGACACGGGAACACAGAGATTGCCATGGTCAATACATATTGATTCACCCTGACAGCGGAACAGATCGGCGCGGTCACTTTGCCTTTATTACACCTCTGGAAGTGTTCTACCACCCTCTTATTTGGCGATGCAACACAAATCAGAAGATCAAAGAAGGATCGCCTCATGTTGCAACACCAACAAGCTAGGACGACGACGGTGCCAATAATATTGCACAAGGTTCAAGAGGATGGGCCATCTCAATGTGGTAGTGTGTGTGATCGTCGGACGTTATGACGACTCTACACCATTCGCTGCAGAAGTAGAGCCATGCCGGCACGATCAACCGGTTTGTTTCACGCAAGACCACCAAGCGACCGAATTCAGTGGATCTGTTTGGCACATAGCGAACAATTCGCACCCGATACTTGGTTGTCAAAGCCTTTGCTATCGCTAATCAATCTGCATCTGAAACTGGGGACTGCTAATTAAGATCCACAATGGGCTGCCCCATTTGTGTACGAATGCTCCTACGTAGCCTACAAGGGTGTACGTACGACGAGCGTAGACATGTGTACGCGGTCACGTAGAGTCAAGTGTTCAGGGATGAGACGGTGTACATCAAAAGAGATGGCCTTATCACGGTCATCGGACCTTGTTACAATCGCATATAGCTCAAAAGCATCTTTTATTGACGCCGCTGTCACGGCCCTAGCTAATTTCTCACAACTCACTGCAACAATAACTTATCGTCGACACTGACACCATGGCAAACCAACCGTACACCCCAAAGCCTGTCACCGACATCTTTACAGCAGACACAGATATCGACCGCAGACAATGCAAGCGAGTCGTTCCCATGCGTGTTTTGGCTCTGGGCCTGGGGAGGACGGGGACAGCATGTACGTACCGGAGACCCAGTACACGATGACTCGAGCTAATCCAGTGCAAGCCCTTCGCTCTGCTCTGCAGGAGCTCGGATACACAGATACGTACCACATGATGTCTGCCAGTGTAGAGAATCCACCAGACTGCCTGATGTGGCAAGATGCCTTTGCAGCCAAATTTGATGGAGAAGGCGAGTTCGGGAGAGAACAGTGGGATCAACTATTGGGACACTGCCAGGCCGTCTGTGACTGGCCAGCTGTTGCATTCGCGAAAGAACTCATCGAGGCCTACCCTGATGCAAAGGTCCTCATCACGACAAGGGATGTTGATTCCTGGCACGCGTAGGTTCCTAACATTCCAATAAGCTCTGTCCCTCACTGACACTCGATCAGATCAACGCTCAAGACAGTGGACTGGCGAGCCAACGACCTGGAGCTACAATTTGTCGCCCAATGGGACTGGGGCGCAGGTCTCTACCAGCCAATGCTGCACAAGTTCTGGACCACATTCTTCAAGGGCGACTTCAAAAAGTATGGCAAGCAGGTCTTCAACGATTACTACGCAGAGCTGCGCGCACTCGTGCCGCCAGAGAACCTACTCGAGTACAAGATGGGTCAGGGCTGGGAGCCACTGTGCGAATTCCTCGAGGTGCCTGTCCCAAAGGGTAAGAACTTTCCGCACGTGAATGACACAGATGGCTTTGTGGACCGGTGCAAGGCGAGGAACAGGGCGCAGATGTGCAATGTGCTGTTCCGTGGGTTTGTCATGGGCGGTGGATTGATTGCGGCCGTGTTGAGTGCGAGTGCGACTATGCACAGGTTTGGTCTCGGAGGAAAACTGCCATCGTTGACAGGCTTGTTGCGCGCTTGATTTGTTGTTGCTGTTTGAAGTCGCTGGTGTTGAGATCCTCCACCTATTTGTTTCTCAAAGTAAATATATCCCCTGAATGTAAACTTCTATTTGCCAGCTTCAGTACAATTTTCTTGATTTTCCTAGTCATGTTGATCATCTCCAACGATGGTCCATGAAATCATTGGTTGGGACGCGTTGCCGTCGTTGCATGGTCGAATGAAGGTCGAGACCCGCTTTTTCCAAGCGCGCTGCGCGAATCGAAGCGTCTTGCAACACCGAACACATCAGGGCTGCAACGCGACTATAATAGAGGCGTCAGACTATCGATTTTGCATTCATTGAATCTGATGAGCACTTGAATGACTAGCCAGCAACGACACGATTGTGGGATGCCTAGAGACATGCCCGCACACCACAAAGTGTGGATGGGTCTTGAAACGTTCCGCGTAGATCAGCATTGTCACAAGAGTCATGAAACGTCCCCACGGTACGCGCAAGCTTCGCTTCATCGTCGGCACTGACGACGAAACTTGACATGCCGTCATGCACAATGCTCCGGAAGGCAACGCGTTCTAGAAGATTTGGATGTACTGCGAGCAGGCATCATGCGTCCAATGCGGTCAGGACAGCGTACGTGGATGGGGGTTGTTTTTCGCGAATTTCTGCTCTTATCACTGGAGTTACTTTCTTTGTCCCTGCTTGAGCAGCGATGTTGTCGTTTCGTTACTTGTTGAGCCTTGGTGCGGCACTTTTCGTATTCCTCAGGCTGGGACAAGCTGAGTTAGATAACAATACTTCACCAACATCAGTTTTTCAATCGGTAAGCCACAAAAATGAGATGCGACAGTATCAGTCTGATGTCATTATTAGCGACCGGATCTCCATGCCCCGATCATCAACTTTGATATTGTCAGACCGGAGTACCTTGCCCCAGGCTACATTTTCCTGGCACCATATCGGAATCTAGACCCTGGACCGTACATCTACGACAACCATGGACAGCTCGTCTGGTCTAGTGCAGGAACACTTGGTGGCTCTACAGCGCACAATCCGCACGTCTGCGAGTACCAGGGCGCAGACCACATTTGCTTCTTCCAAGGTCATCAGCACCACGGGTGGGCACGTGGCCATGGTATCATCATGAACAAGAACTACCGCGTTGTACGGACTGTTGAGGCTGTCGGCGCTGCAACTCAGATGGACATGCATGAGTTCCGCCTTATCGATGGCGGCAAGCGGGCTCTGGTAACGGTCTACCAACCTCGACAGTATGACTTGGGTGCTTTTGGTCTCGGCCCCGGCCTTGGCTGGATTCATGACAGTGTTTTTCAAGAGATTGACGTAGAGACAGGGGAGTTGCTCTTCGAGTGGCGGGCGCTGGACAACATCGCACCCAGCTTCTCGTACACATGCATCGACTGCACTGACACAAGCGGAAACGGTATGACGAGGGACACCCCATGGGATTTCTTTCATATCAACTCGATTGACAAGAATGCCGAGGGAGACTACCTGATCTCTGCTCGACACGTGGGTGCTGTCTACAAGATCTCTGGCGTAACCGGCCAAATCATCTGGCAGCTCAACGGCGCGAATCCGTCTTTCAAGAACGTCAACTTGCATTTCTCAAGCCAGCATCATGCTCTCTTCTTCAAGGAAAATGCGACACATACAATGATCACCATGTTCGACAATGCGAGCAACACATTCAACATGACCAATAGGGAGTCTCGCGGTATGCTCATCGGTATCAATCACGTCGAACGTACTGCAAGCAAGCTTCAAGAATGGCGGGCGCCGGAGAAGGGTGGGCTTCTGTCTGGCTCGCAAGGCAATATGCAACTCCTACCCGACAAGAATGTCTTCATTGGCTGGGGTGAGCATGCCTACTTCTCTGAGCATTTGCCTAGCGGCGAAGCTGTGATGTACGGCAAAGTAGCCCAGCGCGAAAGCGACGTCATGATGTACCGCTGCAATAAGTATGTCTGGAAAGGCGAACCTCTGACTGCTCCAAGCCTGTGGACCTATTCCCGTACTGGAATGCTAGACTCTGACATGGTATTCTACGCAAGTTGGAACGGTGCGACAGAAGTCCGTTACTGGAGCTTTTACACATCACACTCATCGACTGGACCATGGGAGCGTATTGGCACAGTCAACAGGACTGGCTTCGAAACAGAGTCTGCATTCAAAGGCTCGAAGAGCTGGGCATATGCTGAAGCACTGGACGCTGACCGTAAGCCATTGAAGCGTGGACAGTCAAGCATCGTCAAGACCTTCGTGCCATCCGACTTGATTGCGTCCAGTTGCGACGAGCGTGGATGCGACGATGTCATGCCTCTCCTTGACGATGAGTCGTTCAACAAGACCATGCCAGCGGTCGACGATCGCGGCGAGAGATACACGAAGAGCTTAGGTGTGAATACGGTCAACTACTATCCTGCGCCCGAATACACCGTCAGTGTGTGGTCGCTGTCGACTTGGTCAATACCAGTAGTTCTTTTCTTTCTGATAAGTGGTGGTCTCTCCTTTATACTTGGTAGAAGAAGACTGGCTAGACTTGGCACTGTACTACAGAACTATCTCTCATCGTTTTTGCCAGGGTTCTTGGGTGGTGCAGCTGGAAGCGGCAGGGGATCTGAGATTGAGTACCATAAGCTGGAAACTGCGGACGGCATATGAAAGAAGGCCTAGGCTCGACTTCGCTGTGAATATTTTTCTAACATATCCTGCAACATTGATGCAGTGTTCAATATTCAACCTGTATACTAGAAACGCGTACCGCATTTCGCATATCGCGGCGCACGATTTAGCCGCCGTCTCAAACTCCACCAGTGGCCAGATAAGCATACAGATGCACGACCCCAGATTTGATAACCACTGGAAATAGAGACGCGCGACGGACCGAACACGACGCGTACCTTTGGCCATTTCAATACTTATTTTTGTCGATCAAACGCGGTCAAAGGGTTTCAGGCAGTCTCCACCTGCCTGAACATCAGAACGCCGACCCACCCAGATGACGCAGCTGCACCTGCCATCCAGCCGTGTCTGCAACAGCAGCAGCCCGGGATATCGCTGGGGTGGAGTGATGTGCACGAGGCTTGTCTGTACGCGCATTCTGTTATTTCACTCCTCACTCGCTCCATCTCAACGACAAGCTTCGTCCACTGCCGTCTTTTCCGAGCAAATACCATCCTTTGCCCCAATCTTCTCCAATTGTTTCCATATGTCTTCCGAACGTTTCGACAGATTTGTCTCGTACATACCCTTCGTGGTTGCATTCACACTCATTTGTTTGTATTTTATATTCGTCCTTCCGCGTATTCAAGACTACGTTGTTGTTGCATCGGGCTACATCACTGCTGTGCAGAAAGCAGCTCATGCTCAAGAATTTCCTAGAGGTTGCCCACCAGTAACGCGATACAACCGGCCGGTATTTGAGATCTATGGCCTGTATTGAAGCTTGAACCCTATCGCTATTGGAAACGCTTTGTTGCACGCACCAGCTTTCACAAGACAAGAAAGCTTCGACAATGATTCTAAGCAACTTCCATGCTCGACAGAACAGTATTCCGACAGATGTAGATTCAGGTGCGCGCAGGTCGCCTCACCATTCCCGAGATGCATCACATTTGATCTCAACTTCTCGCCAGCCCACGACGCCGACCATCTTGGTAACAGAACCGCAAGGTCACACTTACGACGTGGAAACCCCTAGTGAGAAGACCATCGAAGAGGTCAACCCAACATGGGTCAACATGCCCAATAAACGAGCATTGGCTATCCTGGCCCTATCACGGCTGGTCGATTTCTGGCAAATGGCTTCGCTCCAGTCTTACATGGTTGAGCAGCTTCGCTCATTTGACGTCGGCATTCCCGACACTTCCCTTTCATACCAGGCAGGTGTCTTGCAAGGCTCTTTCACATTCGCGCAAATCGTCACTTCCATCCTCTGGGGTCGCGCCGCCGACTCCCCACTTGTCGGAAGGAGGACGGTGCTCCTAATTGGGCTCCTAGGAACTGCAATTAGCTGCGTCGGGGTAGCCTTCAGTCAGAGCTTCATCGAGATGGTAACGTGGAGAGTACTTGGTGGTGCTGTCAACGGTACTGTGGGCGCCGCGAGAACCATGGTTGCCGAGAGCGTTGACAAGAAGTGGCACTCCAGGGCGTTCCTGTTACTACCTGTTGCATTCAACGTCGCCAACATACTTGGACCGGTAGTTGGTGGCGCACTTGTCCATCCCGTGTCGACTCGTGCGCATATTTACGGTATCACCCAAGCCGCGGGTCTCCTTGAGACTTTCCCGTACGCGTTGCCCAGCCTCTTGTGCACTGCTCTGCTTACCATTGAAGCCGGTCTAGTAGCTGCCTTCCTCGAAGAGACTTTGGCTACAAAAAGGCACGATCTATCATTCATGGATCATTTGACGGATATATATCAAGGCATCACCACAGTCTTATTTAGCCGCAACGACAGACATGTCCAGACTATGTCTGAGAAGCGCAGCACAGACGGGAAACAACCAGTTCGACTGCCCTTCTCGAAGATCTGGACAGCGAATGTATTGTGGACACTGCTGAGTGTTGCTATCTTCGACCTACACATGGGTGCTTTCTCTGGTCTCTGGATCATCTTTCTCTCCACACCACGTGCTACAGCAGTCAACGCAATCAAAACCACCGCCATACATTTCACAGGCGGATTATCCTTTTCGCCTTCCCTCCTCGGCTCGTCACTAGCGATCCTCGGCGTCGTTGGACTCACCCTCCAAATCCTGCTCTACCCATGGGCAAACACACGCTTCGGACTAATGCGTTGCTTTCGCTACTCCCTAACGCTATTCCCACTGGCATACCTCCTCGCACCTTACCTCGCTTTGCTTCCCTCAAATACGGCGCCGCCCCAACCTGCGTCTGGTTTCCTGATCTGGGCCGGCATTTCCCTGGTCCTGACGCTGCAAGTCTCCGCGCGCACGTTTGCACTGCCCGCGTCGATTATTCTTGTCAACAACGCGAGTCCCCACCCTAGCGTTTTGGGCACTATCCATGGTGTCGGGCAAAGTGTGAGCTCGACGATGCGGACACTCGGCCCCGTGGCGGGAGGATATTGGTTTGGGCTTGGGTTGAAGAAGGAGATGGTTGGGTTGGGATGGTGGGCTGTCGCGGGTATCAGTGCTTTTGGATGCCTTGCAAGTCTTTGGGTGAAGAATGGGTCTGGATATGAAGTGATACTTCAAACAGACGACGACACTGAAGGTCGGAATAAGACCTGACTTTATTGTCTATTGTCTTACATTTTAGAACAGCTACGTAGCTCTACGAAAGATGACTTCTCCTCGCTGTCTCGTTTACTCGCTCCCTCTCTTTGCTTGCTGTCTACTCTATCTGCTCCCTCTCTTTACTCGTTCCCTCCTTTTACTCGCTCACACCGTGATCCAGACCGTGCTTCTGCACCCACTCCTTCGTCAGCCCCTTGTAGTCCTCCGGCCCGTACGGATCCGTCCACTCCGCAATCCTCCCGCTCTTCCTGTGACTCTGTAATCCAACATCCTTCAGCAGCATATCCAAGTACGGCACAGCATCGAAGACAAAGTCTGGAAGCCTAGCACCATAGCCACAGGGATACCTCCACCGGCCGAATCTAGCGTGGAGAGTTGTAATCCACCGCGCCTGCTCCGCAGTCGGCAGACGGTCCAACTTTGCATCGAAATACGCCGAGATCCAGAGCGCCTGAGCCTGCGCACAGATGGAGGTACTAATGGTAGAAATCATGCCTGCGAAGGCGATGTTCCTCTTGCCCATGGTGGCCGGGGGCGCAATGAAGCGGTAGAGCTGGAAGGGCTGGTTTGGCGCATCGACGTCTTTTGTCTCGCTGCGCAGCGACTTGGGGACCTTGGGCTGGTTCTGGAGACGCGGGAATTGGTTCAGGATGAGAGAGTCGGCTTCTAGCACCAGGGGATCCGGCTTTGCCGTGTAGTAGGGCACGCCGAGTTCGGAGAGACGGCCGGAGGGAAGGAAGGTCATGGGGGGACGCGATTTCCAGCCCGTGGCGCAGAACAGAGCGTCGGTTTTGATGGTCTCGCCTGAGGAGAGATGGACGGTCTTGTCGGACAGGTGTGTGACGTCTGCAATGTGGACGCGCACTTGGCCATTGCGGATGTAGTCGAAGAAGTCTGTTGGGAAGTTGCGGATACTCAAGCCACTTCCGATCCAGAAAGCTGAGTGCCACGGGGTCAACTTTTTAGTCTCTGGGTGTTTACTGAATTCCATGAGGTCAATTGCATCGCTTCCCAGGATACCCCAGAAAGTATCGACGATTTTGCGGCCGAGCCAGGTACCGTGCAAAAAGCGCCGAACTGCCCCATAGCCATCTTCATCGCCCCATATGCAGGGACTGAGCCAAGTCAAGAAGCGTGTGTGGACAAGCTTTTCCAGCCACTTCTTCAGGGGCGTCACATAGGGCGGCGCCATCCATACCGGCCCTCGTCCACTCTCCCGGATGATCATGTCTACTGATACTCCAGCGCTGGCATACGCATACGCAGCATCCCACATGCTCTTTGCACCTCCCAAGACAGCGACATTGCTGGTCGTTTTGAGTGTGTCGGCTCGCTCACGGAAGTCTTTGGAGTGGAAGATTGGAGCGTTGAAGTCTGTCTCTCCAACGAAGGTCGGGACATAGGGCTCAGAGGTAAGTCCAGTCGCAACAATCAATTTCTTAGTGTGTAGCACCAAATCTTCACCAGTCAAAGTGTTGTGTGTGTTCAGAGTCCAATTGCCAGTCTTGAGGTTCTCCTCGGCTGATTCGACGCGAGTATTGAATCGGGTGCGAGAGAAGATACCGAATTTTTTTGCAAAAGATGTCAAATACTGGTGGAGCACGGCTCCCGGGATGTGCTCGCCTGGCTGCACCCCAAAAGTCACCGTGTCCATCGGAAAGTCACTGAACTCGTACGTGCCCAGCATGTTGTTAGACTTCAACCCAGGGTAGAGGCGCTCATTGCTCCACACCCCGCCGATGCTGGCAGCACTGTCGAGTACGATGATCTCCTCGTCTGGGTGGAGCTCGATGTAGGCTTTGGCCGCGGCGAGACCATACCAGCCTATCAACCAGCGTCAGTATTGCGCACAACTCGACCATGCTACTGAGCTTCCGCTAACAGCCGTTGATGATCGGTAAAGATTGTGAAAAGGGGGACAGAGATTGGTGCTGCAAGCCTGTCCTCAAGCGACACATGGTGTGGTTACACCGATAACACGCTGAATGTGACTGGTTCACTCGTGTAAAAATGCAAAAGAAAAATTCATGTGCTCTCTAGGATGCACCGGATGTGATCAATGCGCAACTTACCTGTCCCTACAACAATCAAGTCGGCTTCCTCCATGGTGTATACGTAGACGTTATCTGTTGATTCAACGAAAGAAAATGAGGCAATCGCTCGAGCAATAAGGGGAACAGCGACTCCTCTATTAGACCCTGGACCCTGACCCGCGAAAGATTGCCTATGTAGGCCCTGGAGACTTCCAATGTGTGCTGTGCCGCTGCCCTTAATGGAAACCTATCACGGAACGTGCCACAACTTGGAACCCCTGGGGTGAATGCATTGAGCCTTTCCCTTTCGGCCACAGAGGAATTGAGGTTGAGGCGGCAATTGTGGGCTACGAATACAGATAGCCAGTCAAATTGTTTGCTCTTCTGGCAAACGGGGGCCCGCAATATTGCCGTCAGGATGTGAGGCTGAAATGGGTATGGTCAAGGGTCGGGGTGTGGGGCGAGCAAGGCTTATTCCGCCGGATTGACCCATCAAACGGCTCGAACCCGCGCCGTACAACGTCGACCCACGTGCAGTGTCAGCCTGAAGCAAGCGCAAACGAGAACCAGCGGATGGAAATGATTTGTTGCAGCCTTCTTCACCTGCAAGGTTTGCTAGATATCCAGCCCTACGGTCACCGATGCTTTAATTTGACCTGCCAACACAATGGACGTGGGACGATATTCGTATTCGTCGATCAATCATGCCCAAGCCCGCGTGGCAGGATGCGTCAATCAGCGGCCCGGGGATGAGGGAACGCCATGCAATTGCTAAAGAGGTCTGCAACAACAGACAGGTCAGGCTTAGCGGCCGGAGGAGCACCGGCGATGGTGAAGAAGAAATAATGCAGACTGCATGATCAGATCAGCGAGTGGTATCTCCCTTCTCGGTTGCAAGACTTTCCTCGCCTGTAACCCCAAGCATACCGTGCGCTCGGGTTTTCTTTCCACCCCCACATGACCTTGTCTGTGATTGGAACTTGGGGGCGTTTGTCGCCATAATCCATGAGCGTGCAACTCCCGGCTCGACTGCTCGGCTTCCGTTTGAGTACATGGTGAGACCGGAACAGATCATGGATGGGCCTCTTCCCATCTGTATGCGTGTGATGCGCCATCGTTCGCCGTGCTTCTGCTTTTCTCCTGGGCCCGAAGAGCCACTCATTAAGGTTGGGCCCACCAGTGCCATGTCGCAGTCTTAATCCTGCAGTCTACCCTCACGTTGGGTGGAGCAGCTCTCGAACCGACAATGAGCGACTCTTTTACAACTGAGGCGTTCTCCCTCCTGGGCGTAGGTATCGCCATCATTGCACTGAGGACCTTCGCCCGCGTCACCTCGGTGGGCTTCAGGGGCCTTCAATTCGATGATTACCTTATGTGTGTTGCTGCTGTTCGTATAGCCATTACCCTGATATTGATGTTTGCTAATTCTGCTGCAGGTCATCTATTCTCTCGAAACAGCTACAGCATACGTTGTCGGTGCCTGGTGGCACGGCCTTGCCAATAATGGCATGACAGATGAGCAGCGAAGGACGCTCGATCCGAAGTCGCAGGAGTACTCGCTTCGAGTTGGTGGGTCGAAGACGCAGCTAGTGGGCTGGAGTCTCTACACGCTTCTGCTGTGGACCCTCAAGCTGTGCATGTGTCACTTCTACTCTAGGCTGACGTGAGTAACACCACATCCAGTCTGCATGGTTGAACCGACGTTGTACTGACAGCGAGTAGAGCTGGACTCTATCATCTACAGCTACGCGTCAAGGTTGGTTACGCATTGATCGGCGTGACATACATCGCTACGATACTATCCATCTTGTTGGGATGTCAGCCATTCCAACGTAACTGGCAAATGTATCCAGATCCTGGAAGTGAGTGCTTGTCGAACAGTGAGCATGGCCTGCAAACACTGACCATTTGATCTAGATCACTGCCAGCCAGCCATCTCTAAGATCGATCTGTACGTAACCGTCGTTCTCAACGTCGTCACGGATGTTTATCTCCTGTCGATACCAATGCCCATGCTATGGAAGGCAAGTCTGGAATTGAGGAGGAAGCTGTCCTTAATCGTCGTCTTTGGGGGCGGCGTTTTCGTTATGATGGCCGGCATATTACGCTGTGCGCTCATCATCAAGGACCCAATCAATGGTGCACAAGCTGCAGGGAGTTGGGCATGTCGCGAAACCTTCGTGGCGGTAGTGATTGGCAACGTGCCGATGATCTATCCGCTTACACGCCGTGGAGTAGAGAAGGTGTATTCCATGGCTGGTGGATCCAGGTATGGACGCTCATCGCGTAGCGATGGGTATCAGCAGGATGGCGACTCGCTGCCTCTCAAGTCAACTCTAAGTCGACCTGCGCGCCACGGGAAGAACCGAAGTGTTAATGCGCTGCCAACCACCTGGAATGACGAACCTGGGATGACGTGCTGGGATAGCGACCGGTCCAATTCGATCAGCCGCACCAAGACACATTCACGAGGAGTAAGCGCGAGCGACACTCGCGAAGATCTGGGAGGAATTCAAGTAACACATGAAACGATCCTCAGTACAGAACCGAAGAAGCCATGATCGTCACGTGGGTGTTCAGTTCGGAAGATGAGGCTATAAGGAACGATAATACACGCCACTACTGCCGGCGCATAACGCTTAAATACTTGGCATCTTTAGTAGTGAACCAAAATTTGATAATGATATATGGTATTATTCATCTACCAATAACGCGCTGAAAGGAACGTCTCACGCCCGTCGTGATAATGTTTTGTGCCAGTGCGCCGAGTTCATACACGTACTCTAACCGGAGTATGCGAGTGATGCACCTGCCTGGGAATCCTTCCAACGCCGGTGCTATGCATACATGAAAGCAAATGTTTGTTCGCTGGGTAGATATAGAGAAGTCAATCGAGAATGCGTTCTAGAAGCCCATGTTCGTCGGCTTGTAGCCGTACTTTAGAGCGGAGAGCCGGCGGTCTGGGGGGTGGCAGGCACAGGGGTAGCAGCAGAAGCGTCTTTGAACGTATCGCTCTGTTTCTTTTGGCCGTTGAGCAGCGGGCAAAGCCTGTGTAGAACTGTCAGTAGAATTTCTTGAAACCGTTGAAGGCGTAGAGCTTACTTTTTGTTTGTCTTGATGTGGCCAACTTCACCACAATTGGCACATTTTCTTGGTGTTGCGCCGCCTTTGCCTGGGCCTCCGTCTCCTGTCGCTTGACCCTTGGCCTTCTCACGACCTTGTCGACGTTCCATGTTTCGCTCCAGGCGCTTCAACTCAGCCATGAGCTTCAATTGTTGTTGACGATCATACTCTGCATCGCCCGTAGGCTTGATATCATCCAGACGCATGTTCATCAAGCGATCCTGCTTCTTGCGCTTGATGTACATCTTGATGACCTCCGGATCGGTGACCGTTACAACCTGCTCCTCAATTTCGTCGTACTTATTCCTGATTGTGCGGGTGATACGCAACTTCTTGCCATGTGTTTCCGCATTGCTATTGCGACTGAGCTGACTCATTGTATCATCGTCGCCGCGCATGTGAGCCGGTGTGCCGATCTCAGAATGTCCGCGCACGCCGTTACGCGCAGCAGCTGAGTCGACGTCTTCCTCCATTTCTTCTGGAGGGTTTGTAGACGACAGGTTCTCTTTCTGTTTGTTCCAGATGCGCTTGATGGCGTTCTCGTACATCGCTTGCTGCTGCTGGACGTTGTAGCTGTGACCACTGAGTTCTTTCTGCTTTTTGGCATTGACTTGGTCTGCTGCACTCTGCCCAATGTCTCGGAAACCACCCTTCATGGAAACTTTGATGAAACTGAATCCCAGACCTTGTCCAGTAGGATCACCTTCACCATGCAATTCTAGCATAGCTTTGCCCGCGCAAGCGTTCAGGAAGTTCTTTGTAGTGTTCCAAGGTGCCAGCTTCACCGCTGAGTTTTCGCCTTCCGTCTCCTCTTCGTCATCTCTGATGTCATTTGATTTGATGCCAGAGTCCTGGAGCTGCTTGTCTCCAGCATGCATCGAGTCGATAAGGCATACGTCTTCAGGCTTGATCCATGTTCGTAAGGTTGGCTCGTCTGGTATGGTCTCGCCTTCTTGTGGCTTCCAGGTGCCGAGGTCTTTATCGTACTTCATGATTTCTCGCATTCGAGAACGATTTTGTGCGATTTCAGTACCTGGAAGATGCAGCTTGATCATCTCGTTGCTGACCCAAGGCTGTCTGATATTGTACTGCTCGCCTCGCCTGTACATTCGGAAAGAAAGCATCTTGAGGCGCTTCTTGGAAGCCTCGGTGACCTTACGCGCGTGTGTACCTGGAACTTCGACCGAAGGAAACTGTTGACCAACAACGAGGAGGTTTGGTATGTTTCGCATATAATATTTGGAGCCATGTACACCGGTCTTACTCCTGCTGACCAGGAAGTCGGTTGACTCCGGTGTGTGCTTGAAAACTGGTGCCCGGTACATAGCGTTGTGCAGGGTCAGCACTTCCTGACCCGGTTCGACTTGTCCAAACAGCGAGAACGGGCTCTTGTCTTGAGGCAAAAGCACCGAAGTCTCCCCAATACCGTCTTCGCGCTTGGGTCGTGCACTGTCTTCCATGTCTTTGCGACGGTAGTAATTGAGGATCTTGATTCCCATTCCGAAATTTGATAGTGTCGTAGGATACTCCTCGGAGTACTCTGCAAGAAGAAGGTCCGAGTTGTCGCCAACGTTGAGGTCCTCTGCAGTGGCGAACGCTTCCGATGGCTTGAGATTCTTTTTGTGCTTTCGCTTGACAGACTTGAGCAAGGAGATACTAGCTCGCTCTCCAGGCCGGAATTCGATGGTAGGCCTGTGGAAAGAGCGTAGCTCGCGATCTGTGAGGTTGACTTTGTAGAAGGGATATTGCAGCTTCAATGCGGGCAGACTGTGCTCAACGTTCATGTGGCCAATCGTGCTACGAACCTTCTGCTGACTACTTTCCTTAAGCGCATCGTACGCCTCATCGTTGGAGATGTTATATCGTTTGAACATAGGATTGGCAAGGCTGCCACGGTTGTCACGCTTGAGGCCAAGCCCCATCGTTCGTTGTTTGGGCGGCTCCGCGCTGGGCTGCTGGATGTCCAACAACAAATGCGGATCATTCATGTCGAGGATAATCTTTTTCGCAATCCTTGCTGTCTCTGCTTCTGGGTCATCCCAGGAGGGAAGATCCATGTGGTCATATACCGAGAACTTGATAGGATCTTCTCGAGTGCCCGACTTTCGCTTTTTCGAGGGCGGCTCCTGCCCATGCCGCTTCTTCTCTGCGCGGGCCATGTCCTTCATCCAATCTTCTCGATCCTCATCCATGCCGTCGTCTGACGCTGTGTCGGGAGGTGACATGAGTTGATCCATGTCTGCAGCATTGTCCAGAGCCTCCCAATCTTCACAAGCAATTTTGAGATCGCCCCAAGTGACGTTGCCAATCTTTTCATGGTCGTCGAGCGGATCCAAGTGATCCAGCTCCATCTGATCATCACTGTCCTGCTCTTCTCTAACGACCCGCGTGATGTAGATAAGGCTACCGTGCTCTTCCTCTGCCTGGCGTTTCGATCCGGGTGCTGGGCCTGCTGAAGGCAACCTGAAGCTTTTCTCTTGATCTACTGCAATCTCAAGGCTGACCTTAGTCAAAGGCATAAGCTTAGGCTGCTTTTGTGGTACTTTCGGAATGTAGAAGGCGCGATTCCGTGGAACCAGACTGAAAAAGCGCGGGGGCACGTTCTCCTCGAAGTTGGGCCATATTTTCTCGAAATCCTCTCTTGATGTCTTCGGGACTTCAGCGCCATCGCCTTCCTTGCCAGCGCGCGCCTGCTCGAACAGTTGCTTCTGCAAAAGGTATTCGGGATCATCGTCATCGTCGTCGTCTTGCACGGTACCAAAACTAACGTTTTGCGAGGATTCTTGAGTTCTTTCACCGCCCGTCTTGGCAGCATTTGGTAGTGCTCCGTTGAGCAGGTCCTCGATGGAGTCGACGGGCTTGTCTTCGTGTTGATGTGCGCGTTCTTGAACAGGACTTGACAGCCCGTCGCCGAACAAATCGTCTATGTCATCTCCACCATCCTCAAAGCTACCACCTGAGTCCTGCACCGTCGTCCCGCTGAAGTTCTGCGTACTCGAGGCGCCACCGGCTCCTGTTGTAAACTCTTCCTCCGGCAGATCATCGTCGGAGATATCTTCGTAGTCGATAGCGTCGTCCGCCTTTTCTCCTCGATCGAGCTCACGATCGTTCAAGGAGTCCAAAAAACTTTGGCCTCCTGTTGCGGCGCCAACTTGCGCCGACTGTAGCAGCTTGCCAAGATCATCATCGTCGTCGTCTGTCGGCGCAGATGCTGGAGGGTTCAGATCGAAAGACATGGTCGCGTGCGGCCCCGTCGCGCCCGTCGGCCTATGTATACGAGCAACCTCCCGCGCGAAGTGGGCGGAGCAGGCGCGCGCCGTGTATCACGGCGGTGTAAGCCTTCGTGGGTCAGTTCAGTCGTCGAGCGTTGCGCGGTCCCTCATGTACGCTTCTCCGCCGCCGTCGGCTGCCGCGCGTAATAAATTTTGTTAAGTCCAGGCTCGTGCAGCTGTGTGGCGAGTATGTGGCGACGTCGTTTACAAGGCGTGCTGAGAGCCGTGGGTCGTCAGGTTTGCAGTTGCCCGCAGGCGCGTGGTGGTGTTCCTTCGATGGAGGCAGAAGCTCGAGAGCCACTTGCAGGCGCACGGACAATCTAGTGACGAGCACGCGTCAACCAACTGTGAAAGGAACTTGTACATGAAACATTTACTTTGGATATGTGTAGTATTACATTTTGAAAATAAATTTGTTCGTTCCTGCTATACCAGCTGGAATCAGTTTCATAAATCTACGCATACTGCTTCGTACTTGGCTCTGCTTTGCCTCACTGTGTCTAACTTGCCTTACTCTTCTGCAAGTTCGAAGTCGAAGTTTCCGAAGTATGTGCATAGTGCCTGAGAATTATAAGCCACTTGTTTCTGAGTACAGCGGTCTATCTTACCTTGCTAGCGCCTATGATGGCATAGTGTGCTACCTCAAGCTTCTGCCCTTCAGGCACGTACTTGGCGATTTGGTTTAGGTCAGAATTCCGCGGAAGATACAAGATAAGCTCTTTGCTGATTTTCGTGAAGCTCTTGTATAGCTTGTCGAGGTTGTATGGCTCCATCTTCGTCAGATCGAACACATCATCCTCGCCGTAGCTGGTACCTACACACGTCAGTCCTGAAGTATGGGCAAATCCGAGAAGCTGCACTTACCGCCCCATGGCGGACTGGCGAAGATAATAGTGTTGTTCTGTCCTGTAAACCTGTTGATAGCTTCGAAGCAGTCCCCAGCTATCCACACGATTTTATTCGCAACGCCGTAGATTTCCGCATTATGCTTGGCACACATCAAGGTCTTAGGGTCTTTCTCAATAGCAAAGACGCGTTCCCAGCGCCCTGAGAGCGCGAGGGCAATGGCATTGCCGCCTACACCTGCGAAAGCATCCACGATTGCTGTTTTGTCCTTCGGTGCGGATTCAGCAATGTGCGTTGCAATCTTACTTGAGCTTGTTAATAGTCGGTGGGTTCGAGTAAGGGAATTAACATACTTTGCGATTGGCTCTGGGGTAACACCAAACCAGGCATCTTCTGTCATCCAGATACCTTGATCATACTTGTCCCAGATCTTGTATCGTTGGAACCAGTACCTGTTTGAAGTTAGTTTCTTATTTGTAGCTAACATGTCTGGATATATTTACTTCTGTAAATGTGGCGGAAACTGATCGACACTTAGCCATTGATGGATACCTTCTGGTACCTCGCTCATTCTTTTTCAATGCCACTCTCTGCAACCTTCTTTTTTCCCTTTGGCACAATTCAGAGTTGTGCGAGAGATAGAATTATGTTACGTGACAACAGAGAAGGATAGGAGTGAAATGTGTGAGTAAGTTATCGAGGACTTGATGGGTGGGAGGTCTCAGTACTGAAGAAAGCGGGCTCATATCATCTAGCCTATTTTGGACTAGTCTGCACCGTCGAGGCTGCCACTGACACTTTCCTATTCACCTGGCCTGAGGAGCATATACTGTAGTCGCTCTTTCGAGAGAAGTATAAGAGTGCCAGTTCGCGAAGAGTAGCTACGTACGTCTATTCTATTTTGGGTTTGCAACACCAGAAATTGAGCATTTCGGCCGCGTACTAGCGCACATGCGCACGGCCACGACAGCCCTGAGACAGAACGCTCAACCTGTCATCAACAACAACACCACCACCACATTAGCTACGGGAGAATCTTCACACGTCATGTCTACCATGTTCGGGGCCCTGAATCGCTTCATCTCCCGACTTGATGCCGCCCCACAGGAGCAGCAGCAGTCAGGCGTTGGCGGTGCCTACGGCTTTCAGGTCTTGAGGAACGCAAACCAGGAGATTCCCCTGGAGCCATGGTTTGATTTCGTCATCGGCATTAATGGGAGGACGATCGTAGGTGTCCAGGTGCAGGATCTGAAGAATCAATAATTTAACGGTATCCAGGACAACCCTGACCCAGCACTTTTTGCAACTGAGGTACGCAACTGTGCGGGCAACACCATTAGTATGGGTGTTTTCAGTGCGAAGGTAAGCAGGCGATGAAGGCGTTTGGATCTGTTTGAAGGACAACTTACGCAGAGGTGGCTTTCAAAACATGACCGAGCACCATGTCACATTGTTCACGGATGGGAATATGTCATTTGATAATGAATTATTTGCTGTACAGTAAAGCTAACAACTCACTAGGGCCAAGTAATTCGGGAAGTCTACATAAGCATCCCAGCGGAAAAGCCAACTCTAGGTGTCTCACTGCAGTGGTCACCTCTTGCTATCGCAGAGGATGTCTGGCACATTCTCGATGTAGCCCCCAACTCTCCAGCCGACACTGCTGGATTACTTCCCTATGGCGATTACGTCATTGGTAGCCCAGAAGGTCTAGTCCGTGGTGAATCAGGGCTGGGTGAGCTCGTCGAAGACGTAAGAAGACCTCGCTCCTGTCTGACCATCGCAACTGACACGCGTGTAGTTCATGAATCGCCCACTCCGACTCCTTGTGTATAATCACGAGTACAACGTCACACGTCCGGTCACCATCACTCCGACGCGCAGTTGGGGCGGTGAGGGGGCCTTAGGCTGCGTGCTAGGCTTCGGTGCTCTCCATCGCATCCCTGCATCGCTAGAAGAGCCGCCATCAGCGCCAGGAGAGACCATGTTTGCCGCGAACAGTGCGGCTACATCGTTCGATGAAAAGCGGCCTTTGATTTCTGACATATCCTCCGGTGCAGGCGGCGCCGGCAATGGATCCGAGCTTTTTGTGCCAGCGAACATTGCCATGCCAGCAAAGTCTCCACCGCCACAGGGCACTGCACCGCCAAAGCGGAAGCAACGGGCACATGCTGCCGCGCCTGGGACTGGTGGCCTTGATGATTATTTCAAAGAAGGCGAGCAGAAGAGCAAGGAGGATGATTACGCGCCCAAGAGCAAGGGCGGCGTACCTCCTCCGCCAAAGGCTGGTGGACCGCCTCGTGGACCACCAAAGAGTGGCACACCCGTACAAAGCGAGCCGGATGCGTTGCCTGCTGAGGCAGAAGTAGTAGAAGCGTGACGTTGATATGTCGGTACTGCAATACCATTAGCTTTTGTAGCTTCGAAAGAGGTTAGACAAAGAACATACCTTCTAGATCCTAGCGGAAAACAAAGAATCACTCAAAGAACTCCTCGCGGAAGCGGCTAACCCTCTTTTCCTTCTTCTCCGTCTCCTTAGGCGCCTCGTAGACATCGTCGTCGTCGATGAAGGAATCCATGCGTACTTGTGTCTCTGGACGTTGCACGCTGTAGTCTTTCCGTCCGTTCAGCCTTTCGAAAGATGAAACCTGGGGCGATGTTGGCGACGTAGTGGGCGACGACGAGGGTGACATCTTCGTCTTGATCTTAGTCGTGAGAGTGCGGAGGAGAGCCATGTTGATGGTCGATTTCGGATCTTGGCATATAGCGAATGTGTGTGTAACAGTCGGTTTTTATCACGTTCGGGGTTGACGAGTAAACGTTGGAGCAGGAGAGAAGATCAGTGGCACACAAGTTGTCCTTTCAGCTATATACATTACCAACGACATCCACACCGACATACCTTCCCGCATTGATCAAGCCCAATAAAGCACCCGCAGTAGTCCAAACCACGTTCCCCATGTGCAAAACTTCCAGACCGCAGGGCGACCCTGAACTAGCCGCCGATCTCCAACGTTGCTCGCGAAAGGCTCGCTCCTCGGGGACCCATGCACGCGACAGGCACACGTCAAAGGTGCCAGGCGTCGCCCCAGTTTATTCTTACCCAATGCAGGGAGGTGACTGACTCTTGTTGGCCGAGACCCAGCCGGATGTTGAGCGTACCTAGGAACATCTGAAAGGAACAGATGCTCGCTTTGGGACAACGAATGTCACGGCGGCGGGGTAGTGACGGCTGCTTGACAGTCGCAACATTCACATTATTCACCGCTGGTTGGGCTTTATTGACCGTTTCGTGCGACATCTTCCTCGGCATTGGTCTGCAAGGTAGCCGAGCTCACACCGTGTTGATCTCATTGGTCTCTCGCTTGGAGTGGCTGAGGTCTCGCGGACACAACGAACAGCGAAACGGGGGTCATGCGATGTCTTGCAGCTTTCCTGCATATCGCAGCGATCAACCGACACTCGTGTCACGCATCTGCACATCCCTAGACTACTCAGAACAGATCTACCTTACTAATATCACCCATTTATTACCACCAAGTACAGTCACACGGAGGATGCTCTTCTGGACCGTCTACAAATAAACCCTACAGATATCAACAAAAGTCTTCTTGCCCGAGATGCTCTTCGTCAGCCGCCCGCCCCTGAAAACACGTTGAAGCTTGGGACCCGGGGCCCGTCCTAACGCTCGTGTTCCGCGAAGCCTTTCACACCCGTCGCCCGCGGGGCATTTCGAAAGCGGCGCCAGCACGCAGCTAAAAGCAGCCAAAGCACATCTTCAACCGCAAATGTCATAAAGGCACCCACTTGGACGGAGACCGTCGAAAGCCCCTGCAGCGCAAACGCCTTAAAAAAGGATTTTGCCCTGCATACGCAATCTCGCAAGTCGCATTCCCGTACCGCACCTATTGGCAATCCGTGTTCCTGGCATTCTGGAACCTCGGGTATCGGACGCCCTTCACGGAGCCTTTGCCGTCACATCTGTGCTGGTGGATATGAGTCCCACAGCAGGTGTAACAACGGCATGTGTGCGAACGCCGCGACATGTCTGGGCCCTGAACGCGTTCTCCTGACCGCGTTTGTCTCGAGTTGCTTGGCGGCTGGTAGACTTCCGTGAAACCTTCTGGTGAGGCGTTGACGGCTGCAGACAAATTGCAAACCATGGGTCATTGCATTGGAGAATGCCCATTTCCAGATTTAAGAGCGTCATTGAACACTGATATCTGGTTCGGAACAGATATTGTCGGAGAGACGGCGATGCTCGTAGTTTGGTAGATGGCGCTGCCGAAGAGCTAGACTGCCACAGCTAACGTTATTGGGGTCCCACAGTCAAGGTGTTGCCAGAAAGAGATTGCTCTTCTGTCGTTCGGAGACTGATTCAGGAAGCTCTGAAAGCGACTCCACATACCTGTATGTCTAGTCATTCAAGGCAACAAAATGGTGTACCGCCTTTTTGCAAGACTGCGCTACACATTGGTTCTTTGAAGATGCTCCGAGGCGTATCTTGTCTGGAAGCCCGATGTCTATTGTATTTGGAGCCTAGAGGATGCAGGCAATCAGGTTTACTGCAGCTTGCATCGATAGTCTTATGTACACGCAAGCTGTAGCGTGGAGGGTTGGGCAACGATATCCTTTTTTAGGTTAGGTTGCGAGCTTCCAACTTACATCACATGTAGCATTATTCTACTCCTTATACTACCTCTGTAGCCACCTCGTGACAGAAGCCATCAGTCAATTTACTGAAATATATAGGCTGGCTTGGAGGCCCCTCAAGTCGATGAAACACAGCAGAGCTTGCTTGCCTGTCCAACCGTGCAGTGTCGCTGAATACGTTGGCGCATTCAAGCGAGATACTATGCCTCTAGTCGAATCCTAGGCTATCGATTTCATCCCTGGCGCTGTTCGTAGACCTTGAAAACAGCTTCATGTCTTATTGAGTTCATTTTTGGGGGTCATAAGAGTAGTCATTATGTAGCTTCCATCCTGATGCTGATATAAATAGGTGTTGAATTGCACCATGCGGACTTCTGATAACAATGAATAACCGTGTATTGACCTTCACCCGGTACAGTACCTCGCTGGTTGAAAAGCTTTGCCACACACTGCATACAAACAGTAGTATTGCATCCTCCAATGACATCTCATACTGTATACCCAGCGTGGACCGAGAAATCACGCACCCTATGTCTGCAGAGTCTCGGGACTGCCATGTCAAAGCATGCAGTGGAAACCACTTGATTGCAATGAGCGTCTATCGATGCATAGCGTGTATCCAGACACGTATACTAGCCACTAGGGCCGCACTGTAAACGCCAACCCAAAACGCCAACCCAAAACGCCAACCCCATGTGAATCCATAGTCTATGCAGATCCATATCAAATCTCAACCAAAAAAAGGGAGCGCCGTTTTGCTCTGCTGTGCTGTCGATGCGTTGTAGCCATAAATCAAAAGATTGCCCGTGCCTGACCATGTCAAATACTCAAAACGCCGCACATAAAGTCATACAAGATTGCGTGTAAACGAAGGTTTCAATCATCTGATGTCCAGCTGGAAGGGCTTAAATTTGCCGCCAATGGCGTTGCATCGAGGACACCTTGGTGCTCTGCCACGAGTGTGTTCGCTGACGAGTACATCAACGCATTCTTGGCATAATCCACAGATACATTCGGAGCATGCGTAGCTGTCTTTCAGGTTTGAAAGCTTCCGACAGGCGGCACAGTATATCTGAACGGGGTAAGGATAGGTAGGAGACGAATCAGAGAGGCCTTGAGAGGCAATGTGGAAATTCTGGCCAGAAATAGCGGACTCGATAGACGACTCCACTGAAGGAAATGGTTGTAACTCGGACATGTCTGCTGGCGGCGGCGTCAAGGAGTTGACCAGCGGCGATGCTGTGTAGGAGTGTATTTGTGTTGCTGCAAATGGCGGCAATGACTTGCGTTCCATCATATGGGGTGACATGAAGGGCGATTGGGGCACCTTCCACAGTTAGCTCAGCAGCAATGGCCATGGCTGTTGCACGTACAGGAGTGAGATCTCGACTGTCTTCCTCTGTGGCAGAAGCAGCAGCGTCAATCAGGTCTTCCCATCGCTTACCAAGGATGGCTGCAGCTGTTTGAGGCTCAGCGGAGTACGCTTTCCTGTCATAGCTCATCCTACGGTTGTTGTCCTTCGACTTCTGCCTCTCGTGCTTGCCTTTGCGAGCATTCTGCCCTACAGATGTCTTCCGAGGTCTGGAACGAGGTGCTGGCGGTAGCGTAGAAGAACGGCCTGGTGGTGAGCGTGCAAGCGAAGAGGGCAGCAGCTCACGATGGATGGAGGCGGACGTGTAGTACGGCTCTTCGGCGGTTATGTGCTGCTCCAGGGCGGTAGGAGCGAAACGGGCTCGAGGCCGGTAGAGCTTCGAGTCTGGCTCTGATGTTGCGTCCTGTTCACGACAGCTACGTCAGCACGCCAATCCATGCCAAGGAGGCTGCAACATGCTGTAACATGGCTGCTTACCGGGTCGGAATCCCAATCGAACTCGGGGCGGTGATTGTGCAACGAAGCAAGGGCGGCGGCAGCGGTGGCAGCTGGCAGGAGTGAGGGCCTGCGCAGAAAGTCGTCTGCAGAGCGTTGGTCGCTGGCACTGTACTCGTCGTTGTAGAAGGCGTTCAAGTCGCCTGCACCGAAGCCTTGCCAATGTGTCAGTCTCCGCTGCTGGTGGAGAGACGAGAGCACCAACCTTGCGGGCCAGCTGCTGAGGTTGCGGGTTGGGGAGGCGGGGGCGGACGCTCTTGCGGAGGGGTGCTGATCATCAAGGTGAAGCTCTCCTCGGTGGCAGGCAGCTTCGAAATGTAGTGCTCGGGGTGAGCGCGGCGAATGTGCTCCTGCATGGAGCGGTACCGCTTCTCCTATGCAGCAAGGCGTGTTATTCAAGGTCTGGGGAGCAGTGGCGGAGCTCGCCATGACGTGGGTGCTGCCGCTCCCACCTCAGACGGCGACTCAACTCTCGAAGAGGACTCACCCCAGTGCAGCGCTTTCGGCAGGCTGAGTTGTCATGGTTGCGCAGCGGACAGACGACAACGTTGTTCTCGTCCGAAACCGAGAAGGATCCAGTGAGCGAAGCTCGCGGCGGCATGGCCAGCATCTATCCGCCGTGTCTGTGCGAGTGTGCGGGACGAGCCCAGGGTGCAGGTCGAGGCAGTGGGCGGGGTATGAGGCGTCAATGGCACTTGCAGAGCTCTGCAACGCCTGCGTGAAGCTATGTCTGAGCTCGAAAATGTGTCGCAGAAGGCGAGCAGCTGCAGTTGTTCGGCACACCAAGCTCCGGAAGCAAATGCTGGTCGAGGGTGAAAGAAGTGGGAGGTCTAGCGGGGTACGCTTCCTGATCCGGTGCCTTTGACGTCTGCTGAGAGCTGTACCTAGAACTAGTGAAACTGCCCAACTTCAGACATGCGCGTGCAAGTAGAAGAGTATAGTACTCGAAAGAGAAAGCTGTGATTGAGCTGCTACTATCAAGGAAAGCTCTGCTCCATGTCGCCGCCCACTCAGCTCCAAGCTCCAGCTCTGATAGCTTCGAGCTCTGGCCAATGCCGAGTCTTGCATTGATGATTTCAGCGCTGCCCAATGAACCGCGGCCGTCATGATTCAATGCTGCGAAATTTGCTCTCTAGAGCGCAACAAGCCTGCTCCTAGTCGCGCACCTTCACGCGCAACCTGGCGGTAAGCATTTGCTGAGCTAGTGCAACGCAGTGCGCCGACTTTTGCGACAGCTCTTCTCGGTCAGCAGTGCGGCGAGACAGGCGACACCCTGGCCGGCAACACCATTGCAAGTCACCGCCAGAGAAGCCCCTATAGCATTGCGGTGTGGTTGAAAGCCACTGGCAGCTGAGACGACGACATGCCTACCTTCTGCGCTGAGCTGCGCGGCTCGCTGGACATCAGCCCATTCGTCACGGGACAGGCTCTGCATAAAGCCAGCCGGCCTATTGGTGATTGGTGAAGACTGCCATCGCAGCCAGGAACCGTGACTACAGCCTACAAACGTGAATAATGGCAATCGGTGATAGTTGCGGCGAGATGATAGATGTCGTCTGATGAACTGTGCGATGAGTACTGATGAATCGTGCGTGTAAGAGTGTTGGGAGAGGAGCGCCACGACAAGTTCGATGAGCTGTCTCCCGGGACCCCTCGCCTGGAAATGCCATAATGTCACCCAAGACTAGCGCCAACAGCCTCGATTTAGAAATCCAAGAGCCATGACGGCACCCACCACAGGTCATGTGTGTGTTTCCTTCTGACACTCGCGGTCCTCCAGATTTGCGCGGAGACGCAATGTGATACCGCATCTTTTCAAAGATTTTAGACCGACCGTGAGCCCGTAAATATGATCGTGAAAGACCCACACGCTCGGCTGTCTTTGCTCGCTCGAGAGCGCCTTCCGTCCTAGGATGGTCAAGGGTCTTGGGGCGGGAAGGTGCAGACGAGACACGCTCGCCCTGCCCGTTTGCTCTTTCCGTGGCGTTCGCGAATAATAAGCTGGTGACGACTATCCAGCTGCGTCCCCTGCTGCCAGGAGGAAAGCCTGCTGTTCTCTCCTTCCCCTCATGTCCTTATGTTCTCCTTCAGCTCAACTTCCATCAACTCCGTCCGTGGGTTGCAATGTCCCTGACAGTGAGATCCTTGAACGGTGACACCGCATTTCTACTCACGTTCAGTCCACTCGAGGCTCCACCGTCCTCTCCAGGATTCTTCCCGGGATCCTTCACGGTCTTGATTGACCCCTGGTTGGTCGGTCCATCCATCATCTTCAACTCTGTTTTTTCCATCTCGCACCAAAAGGCACAACCATGCATCAGTCATCTCAAAGAACTAGGTCGCGAGCCAGATCTAATCCTCATATCCCAGGATAAGCCGGACCATTGCCACGAAGAAACGCTACGTCAGCTTCCCCCAGAGTGCGAATCCACGATTCTCGCAACTTCACCTGCCGCCAAAAAGATCCGCTCATGGAGACACTTCCGACCTGAGCTTGTCCATGCTCTACCCAGATACGTGCAGAACGATGATCGTACCATTCACCGCATTGTGCTGCCACCGCCAACTCCAAGGGGTTCATGCGGCGAGGTTACGATAGCCTGGATGCCAGAAAAGAGAGATGTTTCGAGACTGCACCATGCTATTGGTATCACATACCGACCGCCCTGCACCGTGCTATCAGCCGCGAAGTCGGGCTACTATCTCGACCTTCCCATGAGTCCTCCTGCATCACCAGGGTCGCCCATGACTATAGCGTCATCGCCTCGAACAATCGTGCCGTCGCCTAACAATGATCGCGAGAAAACATTGTCTGTTATATACTCACCCCACGGGGTCTCGTATGATATCGTGCGCTCTTATGCCTCATCGTATCTGGTTTCGGAGTCTGCCCTTCCTCTGACAGCGCTACTGCATTCCTTTGACTGCGTCGACAATCCCTGGTATTTGGGCGGAAATATATCTGCCGGATCCCCTGGGGGTATCCGCATCGCTCGCGACTTGTACGCTAAAGCATGGATTTCAGCGCATGATGCCGACAAAGATAACTCTGGCTGGTCTGTTAAGCAGACCCGTGTCACGAAAGCCACCATTGATCATATCACACAATTGCTGGAGGACAGTCATGCTGAGAAACAACGACATGTTCGTACGAACGTCGTTAGCCTTGGTTCAGGAGAGGAAATTCGCATCGAACGATGAACAGACAAGTGCTTCATTGCTCTTTCGAAAGTCAGTCGTCCAACAACTGCAAAGGCATGCTCTGATCATCGTTTGCTGTCGGCGAGCTACGAATCAATTAGTCAATCTGTGTCGCAAAAGCAAAGCGCCGGACCGTCACTCGCGACGAAGCCGTATGAGCGGCCGCTTCACACGACTATCCCCTTCACGTGCAGCTGTTTCATGCACGTCAGCGGCAAGACCATGAATTCCTGGTGCTATATGCACTATCGCGAAAGTTGCATCAATGAGTGAGTCTTGGGATGGCATGGATGAGCGCTTCGATAACAGGTCAATCTTCCTTGGCACTGCAACAACAATCCGAGAGGGCGGTCACGGTGGTCCTGTACTTGGTTTGTCTGTCCCTGTACTGCCGCCGTCTTGACGGGCAAGCTACCAATGAAGTACTGGGCGCGATTCTTGCAATGCCACAAGTCTACGGCCGTAAGGATACCGACGAGACGATTGGAGGGGAGACACATGCGCTGGGTGCCTGTTTGGGCAATCTTCTGTGAATACTGTGAAGTCGAACTTTCCCTTCAGGTGCCCAGCGAGCGACAAAAGCATTTCTATATAAGCAAAAGACAATTTCCAAAATCTGGTAACGCGTGCCGGCCAACGCACTGTCAGCGCGCCCAGACGGTTATAATGACACCTCTGACTGAAGATCAAACGTGTGCATGATGATTTGCAGGCTCACGGACATCGGCAATACGAGAGGCAGCGGACGAAAGACGTGTTGCCCGGGCGAGGTGCCGCGAGATTGGATGCAGCAAATCAATAGCAAGGGCATACTAGGGCGGGATGCATCCGGCGCTCCGAACGTGGCTGGCAGGGGAAAAGCCTGCTGCAGAAACTTGTTCTCGCGCACAGCGAGTGATCATTGCAGGCCTGAAGGTGTCCCTGAACATGCCTGGCAGCTGTCGCGGCAGACGTGTTCCAGGAGCCGCAACGAAGCCACAGGCATGGGCGTGACAGCGAGGACGGAATGAGGAATGATGGCATGCGGTGTGGCTGTGTGGGTGCAGTAGCGCAAATGAGAGTCTAATTTAGCAATCTCCACGCTGGACAGCATTGTAGCACGGCAGCAAGACCCAACAGTGGCAGTGAGCAGCGTGCAAGAGTGCCAAACAAGAAAATAACATCTGCGTTGCACGGCTGTGCCCCTGTGAATTTCTATTCGAATGCGCGTCTGATCTGAGGCAGCGTTCGAGTTCGATCAGTGCGACACGCTGGGCAAGCTTGTGCCTGGGCTGGATCTGAGGGCGCGGAGTCTGCTGTGACGAAAGCGCACATCCTGGCTGTTCGGCACCGACCCAAGACTTTCAGGACGGACGCTGACGACCGCCCTGAGTCGCTCCACAGCGAGGCTGTTCCCTTCCCGCAGGCCGCTGGACTCTCACACCACACCCAAGCACCCTCAAACGTCAACGACAAAGACCATCTCGGCGCGCGCGTCCATCTCCTCCGCGCCCCTTCCCTCTCCGGTAGCCGCGGACAGCAACCACAACGACGACGCCCAGCCACACACGCTGGCATCGATCCACGCTGGCAACCCACGCCCCGACGTCGTCTCCTCCGCCCTACGCCGGCGTGAAGGCTGCCTCGCTGATGAGCGTGACGACCGTCCATGAGTCCCAGATGATGCCTGCGTATGCGGCCGAGCGCGAGCCCTCACCCAGCGACACCCCGAACTTCTCACACCCGCACCCGCACACCCCCAAGGGCCTGCCGCACCGCACCCCGTCCGAGAAGTCTCTCCCGCTGCGCGAGCGCGCACCCAATGGCCAGCCACCGAAGATGAACGGCAGCATCACGAACATGCAATCGCTGCCAGCCGCCAACGGCCGCCCTGCCAAGCCCTCGAGCATCGATCGCCGCATATCCCACGACGACACCCGTCGCAGCAGGGCTGACATGGAGAACCACCGCGACAGCCACAGCCTGCGCCAGTCCACCGACAGCCGCGCCAATTCGGGCGACCTGCCCGCCCGCGACGACGGCTACTTTGCCTCGGTGCACGGCAGCGAATCCAAGGACTTCCTCGGCACCACCCACGTCAAGCTGGGTCACCTCAACTCCTCGGACGGCGCCAGGGAGGCCCAGCGGGACTTTATCCCTCATGTGTCGTCGCCGCCCGCTGCTGATGCCGGCGCCAGTCTACGTGTGCCCGGCTCGTCGACGCACCGCGTATCTGCTCCACCCGTATTCAACAATGATGGCGGATCCTCCACAGCGATGCCCTCGCCATCGCAGCATCCCCATCGCCTGCAACAGCGCCACACTCTCGAAGTACCTAAGCTGTCCACATCCCGTCCCCGCGATTCACACGACGATGTCGTAACCGCCAGCGGGAGGTTCTCGCCCACGTCAGCCTCCCGTCGCAGGGGGTCCATGTCTCTCGTGCGCAGGACCACACGGTCCATCAACTCCGATGTCCATCTTGACGAGGTGCCGCAAGACGACGATGCTGCGCGCTGGGCTGAGCATATTCGCCAGAAGCGGGCGAGTAAACGGAAGCGGAGAGAGGACGAGGACGAGGACCGAGTGGTTGTTGGAACCAAGGTCGACCAGAATCACGTCAATTGGGTCACCGCCTATAACATGCTTACTGGTATCCGTTTCACTGTGTCAAGGACTAACGCCAAGATGGACCGCGAGCTCACCGACGCTGACTTCGATGCTAAGCATAAGTTCTCCTTCGACATCACCGGCAACGAGCTCACACCATCAGCAAAGTACGACTTCAAATTCAAGGACTACGCACCCTGGGTCTTCCGTCATCTCCGTGGCATCTTCAAGCTCGATCCCGCCGACTACCTTGTATCCCTAACGAGCAAGTACATCTTGTCTGAGCTAGGCTCGCCCGGCAAGAGTGGCAGTTTCTTCTATTTCTCCCGAGATTATAAATACATCATCAAGACCATTCATCACGCCGAGCACAAGTTCCTCAGAAAGATTCTCAAGGACTACTACAACCACGTACAAGAGAACCCGAATACTCTCCTTTCCCAATTTTATGGCCTACATCGCGTCAAGATCCCCTACGGACGCAAGATCCATTTCGTCGTCATGAACAACCTCTTTCCTCCGCACCGAGATATCCACCGCACATTCGATCTAAAGGGCTCAACAATCGGACGCGATTTCCGAGAAGAAGACCTCGAGAAGAACCCTCGCGCAACATTGAAAGACCTCAACTGGCTCCGACGCGATTTGCATCTAGAGCTGGGTCCGACTAAGAAGGAAGCTTTCATTGAGCAGATGCGGAAGGATGTGAAGTTGATGCAGAAGCTACACATCATGGATTACTCGATGCTTATCGGTATTCATGACCTCGAGAAGGGTAACGAGGAAAATCTTCGGGAGAAGACCTTGAAGGTTTTCCAGCCTGGTGGCGAGGCCGCCGAGGAGCCTCAACCCAACCAACTGATGCGTACGCCATCGAAGTTGGAGACCGCACGCAAGGCAAGAGAGCTTCGACAGTCAGTCAAGACACAGAAGCCTGTACCCATGGAGCAGACATCAGCTAGGATGCCAGACGAGTTGGAAGACTCTAAGAAGAACTTCTTCTTCTATTCCGATGACGGTGGTTTCCAAGCTACACATGAGGATGATCGTCCCGGAGAAGAGATTTACTACCTTGGTATCATTGACTGTCTGACTCATGTAAGTACACTACATTGCTACGTGTTCAAACTTCGCTAACGCCTACAGTACTCTCTTATCAAGCGAATGGAACATTTCTTCAAGGGGTTGGCGAATACAGAATCTCAGATCTCTGCTATCCCTCCCGAGCGCTATGGAGATCGATTCCTGAAATTCATCACCGGCGTGACGAAGACAAAAGAAGCGGCCGAGAGAGAGAAGGCTGAGGAGGCCCTCCATCCCAACGAAGAAGCGACGGGCGCTTTTTCACGTACCTCCACCGACCGTGTCATTGAAAAGGCCGAACACCAAGCTGAGAAAACCCAACGACACGGTCACCATCCCGAACGAGATGTGCCCAACTTGCACATGCGCGCTGTTCGCAGCCCTTCCGCCGAACGGGGTGAAATTGGTACCACTCTGCCTGTAGTTGAAGAAGCAGGTGAGGCCGCCAGTGTAGGCGGTCGCAGCAACCGCTCGCATGATGCGCCAACGCGTTCTCCCCCTCCCCCACCATCAGAAGAAACGTTCGTTTCACCTCTTCAGAGACCGTTAGCAAGGGACGTAGAGCACGGCAAACCGCCGCCAACACCTCCCAAGGACTCTGCAACTGGGAGCGAGGAGCGACCTCCGACACCGCCAAAAGACGAAGATTACTCGCACAACAGGCATTCCGGTCCACCAACGCCGCCGAAGGAGAGCAAGGGGCGGAGTAGCGTCGACAAAGAACTACCGCGAACGCCGCTGGAAACGACAATCCGGGTAAACTAGACTCAGCCGCACCCATTGAGCACACGTACCATGTTTAGGACCACAAGATCTCACGCACACTTTGCATATCAAGCTGGATGGATGTCCGTTTTTCATTTCCTCATTCTTGCAAGCGAATGCATGATACCAATACCACACGCGCCTCGGATCCTCATCGGAGCCTTGCAGTGGCTCTGATTTGCGACATAGCCTTTTCCTTTGTTACTGCTGTTTCTTCGCCGTGTATCTTCCCGCATCTCATCTCACGGACCGGAACGGCGACACGGCTGTTTATCGTTGACCAATTCAATTCTTCTTTCCTTCCTGCTTGTTTGCACCTTTGTGTTTGTTGAGCGGCATTGCTAGCCTCTGGTGTTATAGATTTCTTGTCCTCTTTTGGCTGATCCGTGGATGGAGCCGCTTCTTGTAGTATAATTATCTGCGGACTTGTTGTTGGAAGTGAAGATTGTAGAGAGGAAGGAAGCTTGGATAGCAACATACTTGGCTTGGTAGATAGCAATCAATCAAGCGTTCACAATTTAATGTTTGTATTCATCTTAGCGTTCTCATAATCATATCATATCTTGGCCCATTCTCTGACATCTCTCAGATCCATAACCTTGCCATCAGCACCGTAGCGCCCCTGCGAGTTCCACCAGTCTCGGTCAATAGCTGTTTCTGGTCTCCAACGCAGCATCTTCTTGACCCTTGCCTCGATATCACCACTGTGGTCAAGGATATCTGCGACTAACGTACCAATGGCCGGACACGTCATGAAGCCGTTGCCAGAGCCTCCAACAGCTACGATAAGATTCTCGATGCTTGGATGCTTGTCGATTAAGAATCTGCGATCGACAGTGTCTGCGTCCCAGCACATGCGGGCGAAGCTGAATTCGCGTTCTGCGAGCTGTGGCATAGTCTCGCGGAGAAAGAGACGCATGCGCGCTTCAGACTCAGCCGGGATCTGATGGCGCGCAAGAGGGACTGAACGAAACTTGCCGCCCTCGATTACTGGATTAATGTAGCCGGGGTGCTCGTCACAGAGCTTGATTTCGTGCTTCTCGGCATCAGGTTCGATGAAGAAGCCTCGGTCTACACCATACAAGACGGGCAGGTATTTATACAATGCTGCCTCTTCTTGTGAAAGGGGGATGTGTGCGAGCGTCCATGCTGTAGGTCGCAGCTGCCCCTCAAAATCAAATAGCTGGTCGCTATTGGCGCCAGCAGAGAGAATTATGTGCTTTGCGAGATGAGAAATGCCATCTGCAGTCGATGCCCCCAGCACAGCTTTCGACTCGTCATTGTATAACAGCCGCTCAACTCGCCCCTGTGACTCGCCAGTCACGAATTGTACCCCCAGCTTTACGGCTTCTGCATGCATGGCTCTCAATGCACCACTTGCGAAAACCCACCCGGCACCACCCTGCTTCCAAAAGCCGCGCCATCCAGGAAAGGAGCCTTGTAGGACGCCATCAGGCATCGTCTTCTGGAAATCTTCTTTCGTGTTCAGTGGCACAAGGACGGCGTCCTCGCCTCTAGCGTATTCTACACATCGCTGGTACGCATCGTCACTTACGGCAGCATCAATGAAGCCGGTGGAATGGTAGAATGGCGCGAATACAGGATCATACTTCCATTTGTTCATGGAAATCTGGTGGACACGATTCCAGAAAAAGTCCTGGTCAGAGTCGTCTTGGGACGGCTCGTTAGATTCTTCTGCAATTTTGTTGAGGTCGTTGCCCGCGGAGATGGATGAGGGGAAAGAGCTGCCGTCGAGCACCTTGACGCTGGCATGGCCCCGTCTGGCAAGCTCCAGTGCAATGGAACAGCCCCAAGTGCCTGCACCGATGATCAGGATGTCACAGTCGGTTTGGTGGTCCATACTGAGGGTGTCGAGGTGGAGGCGCTTTCGCCAGCATCATGGTGGACTTTGCCTGCGAGATCCACCTTCCCTATCTGGCACTCGCCAGCTTCGTTGCATATGCCAGGAGATCAGACCCTCTGTAAGTGAGGCCTGTCGTGCGGCGACTCCACAGATGAAACGCGTGACTGCGCGTCTGCACGTGTTCCATACTGGGACTAGCGCGATTTTCGCCGCGGCAGTCTTTACTGACAAAGTGCGAGATGGCGACTGCGCAGAACGACCAGCACCAGCCGTCCTCATGATTCGCATACGACCGGTGCTGCTGCGCTTCAGCACACGATTGTCGCCGAATGGTTCAAGATGGTTAAGCAGCTCTTCACAACTACGGGCTGGCAGAGCTGAACACTGGACCGCTGAGGCGCTGAGAACAACCTCGAAGTATCCGTTGTCGCTCGAGCTATACAACAAGGTGCATCCAGTGAACAGTGTGGGGGAAACAGCAAAGCGGACGCAAGCGAACAATTCCAGAAAAAGGAAGAAAACTGCAACGAGTTCTTATGCAAGACCTCAGATTGTAAGTCCTGTTCTATGCGGTATGTGGTGTCCAGACCGCAGAAGTGTTTACTGAAGATGCTGATCTGCGCCCTTGCAGACGACGTTTTGAGGTTTTACGGAAAAAGTCTTGAAATACATAAAGGCTGCGATATTCTTGACATCAACCCCGGCGCCGGACTCTGGTCACAAAAACTGCACGACTTCCTTCAACCACGCAGTCATGTTCTTCTGGAGCCGAATGCCAATTTCAAGCCCTTCCTCGAACCGCTCCTCGACACACCCGACTCGACGTATAAACTCATTCAGAAGAACACGCTCGAGTTGGAGACCTATGCGGAGCTAGTTAGGGAGGGCGTCTTTCCCGAACAAAATCGTGTTGATCCGGAGGACACGAGTGGACAGGAACTAAACACTACGCTTCTCATAACAGGAATGCTGGCGTGGGACCCTGTCTTGCCTGGCCTGTCATTCGACTCCATGGCGAAGCAGCTGTATAACCATTTTGCGTCAGCCGTCAGGACGAACGACTATTTCCATGCATATGGCCGTGTGCGAACGCTCTTTTGGGTGGGATCAGAAGATTTCAGACCCATCATTGCTGAATCAATGTCCCGCTACGAAAAGAACAATTGCTTACTGGAGTTGACTCAGGGCATGGATATGGTAGTGAACGCGCCAAGGGGTGCGCGCAAGCAAGGCAGAGGCGCCCCTTCTCGCGAATCGCAATACGAAGTCGAAGGCATTGTCCGGGCAATGCAGAGAGCAAGAGCCAACGGCATGGAACTCCCCGCCCACCGCGAAGATAAAGCACATAAGGTTGCCGCAGAGGTCGAGAAGCTCTCCGGAGGATCAGGAAAAAGTTCTGTTACTTGGCTGAATGACTACCTCTCGAAGAGACATGCAGAGGGTTTCACTGCCCGTGGATTGCTTACCGAGGCCACTCTCGAACACCAAAATCAAATGCTGGAATTGCAGAAGAGATATCCAGACATAGATCTCGCGGCAATGGGCAATGCTAAAGAAGCTGACAAGAGCAAACGCGTTTCGAATTTTTGGATTGGAAAAGAAGACCATCCTGCTCGTAAGGAAGTCACCGCCTGGGTCAGTCACAAAGTCGCTGATCGTGCTGTAATCAAATTGAAGGAGCACTTCGACTTTATTGCCGACCTAGGTGAAGAAATGTATAATGCCGAGTGCCGCGCCCTGCGCATGCAAGATGATACGAAGGAGAAGAAAGAGCTTTTGAACCAGATCACGGATATGGACAAGAAGCTGGATAAGCTGATGGCAACCGTTAAGATCAACTACAAGATGGTACCCCTAGGCATCATGGACGATCGTATTTCTTTACGTTCACCGCAGCACCCACGTATCCAATGGGATCGCCGGCCCTTCGAGCCCCTTACCATGGACCCCGAGGAAGCTTGGCCGCCGCACGGTCTCTCACTGATCTCCTCAACTCCATACCCACGACCTCCAGGCCAGACAATTGATCACTACGAGTGGGTGCAGGATTTCGTTTACGCGCTGTTTACAGTCCCTTCTTCATCGCTGCCAGAGGCCCTGGAGAAGATGCAGCACGGGCTGAGCGAGCTTTTGGAGAAATGCCCCAGCGTCAGAGATCCGGATAAGGGCGGTAGGCTACAAATGAAGTACTTTAGAGTCAGGATGTTGACGAGTGAGATGATCGAAGAGCTGGTCACGGCATACCGCGATTGGCCGTTCAAAGAGCCTGGGACCGACCACAACAAGTATTTCAGGTGGAAGGGCTCGAACAGAAGTCAAGAAGCAGGTGCTCGTTGAACGAGCTTTTATCAGATAATGGAATATGGGCATTTGTACAACTGGGTACGCAATCACTTCTGTCCACAGTCGCAATCCACAGTTGCAGTCCACAGACGCAGTAGAGAAGCGAGTGTCACACGCTCAGAAATTAAACAGCCTTTTCGATAGCGCGACTGTTCAAACGCCTACAAGGTCAACAGCAAAGCAGCCACGCCTGCCACAATTGCACACAACCCAGACCCAGCTCCCGTACCCAGACTGACCGCCGTATTGGACCAAGGAGTCTTGTCCTCAACGACTCTACTACCGGGCTGGGTGTTGTTCGGCGTCACACACACGAGCTGAACATCCTGGACCATGAGACCTCCCTCAACCTGCCTTGAAGAGACGACAGCAAATGCCATGGCCTGTACGGCCGTGTAATTGTAGGCATCTTCAGCATAACTGTCCCACTTGTGGCCTACGGGACTTCCGAACGGAGCCGCAGATAATCCTACCACCCTCGAAATGTAGTCATCAGGGATATCAACGCCCGGAAGGGACGGGATGGCGCACGTCTTGTTACCGATATTATCCCACCCTGGTCCCCACGTCAGAGAAGCCCTCGACAACACAAGCAGAAGAGAAGAGAATGGCATGATCGGAGAAACCGCCACTTACCGGCAAAACCCATCACGGTGCCCCAACGCCCACACGCCTCATCTCTCCTCGCGATATCCTCCCGTGCAGTCGACAAGGACGTACATCCCGAGCCCCGCGAGCTATTCCTCACAGCCTCAAGCAAGAACGTCGAGCACGCGTCCTCGAGCACACCGCCGCAGGCGTCATCAGTAGCGGTCTTGTTGTAAGACCCGAACGAGTAGACGCAGGCGTCGGCGGCGACGTCCGAGGGCACGCTGAGGTACGGCCATGCGATGACGCCGCCGTTGTCGTTGCCGGAGGCGTACTCGCCCGTGTCGTTGAGCAGGACGGACATGTACCATGGTTTCGGCGTGTTGGCGTCGCCACGTGCGGGGAGGGTGATGGGCACGGTGCCCGTGGAGTTGATGTGCCCGTAGAGGGTGCGGTCGATGAAGCGCTGGTTGGGGCAGGTGGCGGTGCTGTTGGTAACGTTTTGTGCTAGGGCGAGGGGCTGGAGGAGGGTGAGGAGGGCGAGGGGGGTTAGCGGCGTTGGCCGCATTGTGAGGAGTTGTGTGTCGTAACGGGTAGATGTTTCTTTCTTCGAACCTCTAGCTTATAGTCGACGTGCTGTGGGCTTCTCTACATAAAGTACTCCTACTCTTTTGCGATCATCCTGTCATCAACAGCACCTTGGCGTCGTCATTGTGTACAAACACTTCATGGGTGGCCTGAGAGGCGGCTGTGGGAGGCCTCGTGCTCACTCACTCTGCGATGTACTTCGTAAACTGTCTCTATAGGCTCACCGATACATCACACAGCCTTGCGATCGCCAGCAGGCGACCTATTTGAGCCTAAGACTGGCTGACGGCAGAGTATTCTCGCCGCGAGCCGGCTTGGCAGCAAGGCCAGCAGTAAGGCCAGCATACCCATAGTTGCCCGCGGAACACCTATGCAATAGTCAGAAATGGCCATGGTAGTCTGTTGGAAGCGGAGCCATTTTCGGGGGGCGCTGGTCTGGCGGCTTTGTGCCCGCGAGCTGTCAGGGTCGGGTGTGGAGTTTAGAGTTATGGGGCCTCCCGCGAGGCTTATTCGGACGCTACGTCATGCCTTGTCACTGCAATGGGTAGGTGGGTGAGACACATGCATGCGATGGAGAAGAGAGTATGCGCCTTAGCGGCGAGGAGGGTGTCTGGTAGGGATGATGGGAAAGTCGCGTTTAGAAGCTAGTTTCTATCGACCGCGCCTGGGACTGAGCCATATTCACTTAACTACAAGTCTTTGCGGCCGCCCTCGTCCCAGCTCATGCCGTAGCTCTTCACTCTGCTCCAGTAGAAAGCTCGATCGTTCTTCAATCCGAACTCGCCCCAGTCGTCTGTAAGGCGGTTGTAGCTCCAGTACCCCTGCCAAGTCAACTTGTTGTTCTTGGCGTGGCGTCCTGCGCTGCTGACGTTCAGCACCATCTTGTTGAAGTACTTCGGTGTCGCGCCTGCTGTTTCGATGATCAAGGTGCCTTCCTTCTCGCCCTCTTCGGCTTCAGGCACCTCGGGACCGGTGAGTCGCCAGCGGCCCAGCAATGCGTCTTTCATTGGTGCAGATGGAAGGTTCCCGTGATTCTTATGCATGTGTTCAATGTAGAGGTATGGCACCACATCCGCTGGCTCAGAGGTCGTGAGAAGTGAGATGCATGTCCCGTCCCGTAGGAAGCGGAGGTACCGGTAGTAGGTGACGATATGGATTGGCGAGCCCCAGGTCAAACTCATCGTGCTTGCTGCACCAGAGCGCTGATAGTTGACCGTGCTAATGTAGCAGCCGTTGAACCGAACACGCGGACGTCTGTAAAAGAGAGTACGATATGTCGGATAGGACGATGGGACAAGCATTTGGGTGATGGCCGCTGGTGAGGGAGGTGTAGGAGTAACGTCTTCGCTGTCGGAGCTGTCGCCCAAGATAAAGCCGCCCTCGTCGTCGTCGCCGAGCGGCCGGCCATCAATCTGGCACGTGAAAGAGTATTGCATGGCTGCGAAGCCATATTCTTCTCCTAGCGCTAGTCTTTTCCAGACTTGATCTTCAGTACTGACAAGATACGCAAGGCGCTTGCAAACCTGTGCTAGCCGGACGAATGCTGCAACATCTTGCACAGCAAGGTGCTCCAGAATTTGAACAAGAATCTCTTCTGGGACTGCAGCGATGGGACAGGGTGGGGCAGGAGAGAGGTCGGTTGGAGGCGGTTCTCCGGTTATCGATAGGCCAGAGAAGTCAGCAAGTAGTGTTTGCAATGAAGGCGAGAGACCATGTAGGGAATGGTGGGCAGTATTGGGTACTGCAGCCGGCGCGTTAGAGGGCTTTGGGTCCGGCTGCCGGGGCGTTGCTGTCGTGGGTGCGACGGGCTCCTGTGGTTGTGGTTGAGGTTTGGGTCGGTTCTTGAAGAAGGAAGGTGGGAAGTGCTTTGCTTTGTACTTTTCATGAACGCTGTCATCGAGCTGTGAAGCGTGAGTTCAGAAGCATAGCATAGATGTAAGTTTCCGTACCTTGAAAGCCTTTCGGTATAACCTTACACTGTCTCCCAGATTGCCCTGGGTCTCACGTTCTACAGCCTTCTCATAGTGGTCTAGGGCCGTCTTGGGCTCTTTGCTTGCAGATGCAATGGCAGCAGTCTGAGCACTAGTTTCATCCAGCCGCCGGCCATGTTGCTTCTCGCCCAGATCTTCATGGGCATACGGAACAATATCGTCCTTCTCTTCTAGGCTGCGCTGGCGTGCATGGGAATGAGATGCTGCGTCTGGCGCTGGATTCTTGGTCGTGTGGGACCTCCCCGCTGACAGAGCTGCAGTCCTCGCTGATACTGCAGATGCAGGCGCTGTGCCCCTCGCTCGGGCCGAGACTTCTTCCCTCCATCTCTGACGGAAGGACTCCAATTCAGCCTCAGCGCTCATGGTGTCGTTCTTGGGGTCCATAGTCAAGTGGCCTAACGTGGCGTGCCGCTTCTAAGCGCGCAATCCGATGTCGCTGGTCGCACGTGCAGGGAAAGCGGGTATCAAACAGTGCGGTGATGCAGAAAGATCTAAGAGGAATACATATCTACAGGGCGCGCGAGTATCAGTCTATAGGTGTTGCGCAGTGAATGGGCAGTGCATTGCAGTCGACGTCCGCAGTGATGACGAGGGCGGGAGGGTGCGCCACAGACGCGTTCTCGATGCGAGGAAATCTGATAAGCCGCCCTGCAGTCTCCACTTTTAGTCCGATCAGTCCGAAGGCGGTTGACATTTTCGCGTGGAGCTAGAAGCGTCCGCATCATCGGCCGCCCGTCGCCGCCCTCGAGCTCAGCGTCACCACTTTATCACCGCCCTGTGGAGAATGAAATCGCCCGCCCTTCTGCGCCCTTGCGACTCCCACTGCACACCTCGTTTCGACTCGAGGTAACACAGCCATTTGCTACATCGGGTTGTAGACATGGCGACAGCCACCCAGCGGGCCGAGGATGTGGACGTCATCCAAGGCGCCGACGAAGTGTCGCTCTCACAAAAGATGCTCTCAGCTGTCACTGGGAGCATCTTGACATCGCTTCTCGGTAAGTTATCGCCCGAACCTGCTGCATTGAGTGCACAATCTCAGCGAGTCGTGTCCAGCACGGTGCTCGCCAGAGCTTCTTCCAGGACCTTGACTGATGCATTACAGTGACGCCTCTCGATGTCGTCCGTGTCCGCCTGCAATCGCAAGAATCACCACAACAAAAATCCTCGCATACCCCACGTGGCTTCAATGGCACTACTCTCACGCAGTTCCGCGATATGCCACCAAACATTGGAATTTCGGCTTGCTGCAGAGAGGTCTTTTGGATGAACAACAAGGCCCCATTCTGCGTGGCCGGACCAACCATTTCGACTATAAACCCAGCCGACTTGAATTGTGCTGTGGAAGAGGTTGAGAGGAGGACAATCAATAGCACATGGGATGGACTTCGCAAGATTGCACAGAACGAAGGTCCGAGGACGTTATGGCGAGGATTGTCTCCGACGTTGGTCATGGCTGTCCCAGCGAACGTCATCTATTTCGCCGGCTACGACTGGCTACGCACGGCAGAGGCATCGCCGTTTCGCCGGCTTGTGTCAGACGCATACATTCCCTTGGTGGCGGGTGCATCCGCACGTACACTAGCCGCCATGGCCGTGAGCCCAATCGAGATGTTTCGGACCAGGATGCAAGCTGCGAACCATACCGCTACAGCTGCAGGACATTTCCGCGAGACGCTGGATGGTTTGAAAGATATGGTTCGCTCGCAGGGTGTCTCGAGCCTGTATCGTGGTCTCACATTGACCTTATGGCGTGATGTTCCATTCTCCGCCATTTACTGGTGGGGGTACGAAGCGACTCGGAATGCCCTTATCGATGCACGCGGCCGACTTGAAGCCAGGAACGACGGCTTCGAGTTCCGCATGGGCCGTGGCGAAGAGAAGATCCAACGACGCAGCAGGTCAAGGAGCCGAGAGAACCCTAGAGATACTATCGTTGATAGCTTCCTTGCTGGTGCGGCGTCAGGTGGAGTTGCAGCTTTGGTCACGACTCCATTTGACGTCGGCAAGACCCGGCAGCAGATCGCACGACACGCAGCAAAGGCAGCTAAACAAGCCGGTGACAAGGTCCGACCGGAGGACCAAATCATGCCTCGATTCCTTATGCACATTTACAAAGAGCAAGGCATGTCCGGGCTTTTCAAAGGATGGTCGGCTCGAGCACTGAAGATTGCACCTGCATGTGCAATCATGATCAGTAGTTATGAACTGGGCAAGAAGGTCTTCAATGATGCCAATGAGCGCAAGCAGCTTGAGTGATCCTGATGTTGAAGAGGTTGGAAGAGATTGCATATGGCTGGGACACCTGGTGTCGTTTCAACACATTCTGCATCGCGAGTGCATTGCATTTTCACGGCGTTCTGGCGAGATGGGCAAGGAGCGGCCCACGGCATTCTGCATGTACTGATACCAGCGCTCTGTTCATACCGGCGCATGTACTATAGTGATTACAAAAGTTCGCACATAATCAAACTGTTTCATGACCACTGAATATTTGCTTTCTTTTCATTTGCATGTGCTTTGTGTGATTACTTCTGCGCTGCCTCCATTCAGATAGCTGCCAGGCATGCGTGCATTTTCAAGCAGTCTGCATTCGAGGCGCGTTCCGCGCTAGTGGGTCGTCACTGCCGCGAGAAACAATCGCGTCAATAGCAACTGCACCGCAGACGCAGCTACCCCACACTCTCCACCTCACACAAACGATTGATCATAATGCTTGACGTCGAAGATTTCGATGCGGTCTTTAAAGGTCTCAGCTATACCGACGGTTTGGTACAGCAGATCCAAGAATATCAGCAAGCGCTGGGCGGGCAGACCTTCTTCGAGCGTCTGCTGGAGCTGCTGAAGATCAAGGGTATGCAACGCAGTGGATAGCTTTCCTTCGTTTACTGACTGGATACAGGTCGCAAAGCTTATCCTCCCAAGACACCACAGCAACTCCGCGATCTCCACGAGCGCATCGTATCTTCCGAGACGACATTACACAACAAGCACTGCTTAGTCTTCTATATCCTCAAAGACCTGTCGCCGCAGCACCACGAAGACGATGAACTCGCGACCGCGTTTGCGCAAGATGTCCACCTCGAGAAGCGCTTCTGGACTTTCATCGAAGGCCTGTGGGCTCTTGATCACCTTGAATTCGCAACCGCTGTCGGCAACCTCACACATCCCAGCATTATACCGACATTCCCAGATGAGATAATGCTCACGCTCCTGAAGGGGAGGGAGAAGCTCAATAGGGTCAATTTGCAGAAGGGCGAGCAGGATGAGGTGCTGCCGTTGGCATACTACAATTGCGTCAAGCCTCCACTCGAGGACCAGAAGGTCAGAGATGAATTCGTAAAGTACCTCTCCGCTCGCAATGTAACCGAGGCATACTATTGGATTCAGACTCGACCCGAGTACGAGCAGAAGCCGCTACTCGAGATCTTGATTGAGGAGACACTGGAGAAGAGCGCTTGGGCTGGCAGCATTCCTGATGAGAACTATCTAAGAGAGGATAAGGCAATGGAGCTGGTTGGCCTACCGTTTACAGATCAGGAGGATGAGTTCATCGAGAAGTTCTTGACTGAGGGCAAGGGCAGGACTTTCCGCAACGCAGAAGATACTGTCATGATGCGAAGGATCGCCATGGGGCGATTGACAGACGTAGTCAAAGATCAGAATACACGTGGACGCAGGATGAATGGTGTGACTTGGGACTCTCTGAAGGACGGTGTTGAGAAGGGGCTTGGACCGAGGCGTAATGAGGACCGCTTTGTCTTCTAAAGGGCTAAGCTCGCTCAGGTCAGATCATATTTGCATAGCGAAGGCGTTCGGTATACCAGCTTCACTCACCAGCTGCAGTCTGCCAGTAGTGGAGTTTTCTTCCAGCAATTTTACCTTTCTTTTAAGGTGTCCAGCTGTCCGTGAACCATCTCAGTCTCGACGCCTCTCAAATTGCCAGCGCATCACAACCCCCCGATCAGCCTCCCTACACACGCCGCTCTGCAGTCGCGACTCAAATTCTGTCGTCTCTGCACTGGCTTCTCTGCAACACAAACTTGCAGTCCCCACTCCAGTCTCACGAGACTGACGACATAAGATGGTACCTCCTAGTCCGTCACCAACACCGTTGCCTACCACGAATGGCAGTGGCTCGTTTCCTTATAGATGGGACGAGATCGCCACAAGGCTTGGTCTCGCTTCAAGCAAAGACATCCTCGAGTTCATCCTCACTTCGCCCTTCATGGGCCATTGGGCCACATTACGAGACGACGTACCTCTAAAGCCAGGCAATCCTGATCCTGTTGACATGAATCACAGCGAGGACAAAGCCGTCTTGACAGCCTTCACCTCCGCGATCTACACAGCCATGGACTCGATGGCGGCCTCCAAGTACGACCGGCCCTCATCCAATGAAAAAGAGTCTTGGACCTCACTCGACCATATTGAATGTCTCGTGTACAGAAGCGCGCGCGAACTCGCCCAGCCAGGCCATTTGTTCCACTCCGCTTTCGAGCGCCAGAAGCTTAAAAACGAAGCCGGTCGCAAAGACGCATTGTCCCGGATTCGTGGACTCATAATGCTGACGTTCAACCTGATGGTCAACTACACGCTCATGCCGCCCAGCAATGCCATCCGTAAGATCGAAGCGGCCATGCCGGCAAGTCAGCCGCGTTTCAGCCCGCTTCCCGAGGTCAGGCGTAGGTGGGAGTTACAACGCATGGATGTTGCAGATCTGAGGAAGACTGTACTAGACCGCCACAGGAAAGGTGAAGACGAGAAGGATTGGCTGGTCAAGATTCTGATGGAAGATTTGAAGTACGATGCTGTCACGGAGGGGAATGAGGCGATCAGACTCAAATCGGAGGAGCGAGAAGGTGGCATCAAAAGGAAGATCGGGGAGATGTGGCAGGATGAGCAGAATGATTGGCAATGACGGGCTTGTGGTGCTCCAGAACCAAGAGTGATTTATTTGGATTGGGACTCGGACTGCTTTGCTGTCTCCCAGGATGTTTTCTTCTTACGAATAGCAAGGAGGGCCTGTGATAGTCATAGACTCTCTTGCTATCTTGTTCCTCATCAAGGAATGGCGAATGCCGAGGCTTCGAGATTGCTAGGAGTTGTAGCTAGTTTGAATTGATCTGGAACCCATACTGAGATATGAGGACTTGGCCTGAACCAAATGGAGCCTCTAATTTGCCGAACCTCCTCGTCTGCTGCAGCGCCTGGCCAGTCCCGAGGAGACACTTCGCGCTTCTGGAGAGTTCACAGTTGACAGGACCAGACAATCGTGCAGCGATCTTGGAGGACTGCAGAAGTGCTCAAGTTGCATCAATCAGCCTTGAAGGATTTCGGTTAGACTACTGCGTTTTGCCTGTCCTGCATCTCGCCCGAAACCTACTTAAAGCTGACATGGCGTTGTATGAAGGCATATTCCTCGCACAGCAGCTTGCATCCCAGGTGATGAAGTGAGGAGAGGTACAGTCATTGGGCCAGCTATCATTCCTCGGACTTTCAATTCTTTGCAACTCACCTGCTCAGACAGACATCTCTCAGGTGGGACAGGACATTGAAACCAAAGAAAACATAGATTCGATTGTCGTGCATTTTCCATGCGATACAGCCTTACAGGCACTCTCTCCACATCTCTTCTTCGCCCCTCTTTATATGTACAATCGTACCCCACACTTTCCCCTCCAAACCAGCAGACCACTCTTACTTCGTCTCGTTCTCGGGTGTGATGGCAAATGTGGGTCGGACGAACCTAGAATCCATTAACACACATCTTGCACCATGCACCACATCAAATACTAACCTGTCGCTGTGGTAGACCCTTGTCTCAGTGCCAAGGAGCTCCTTCTCCCTAGCCTTGTCGGCCAGATACCTTCGCACCTGGTCGCGGTCTTCCTCAGCCTGCAGAGCAGGGATGAGGTGTATCCGCGCCCACATCTTCTCGCGCGCGAGTTCGCTGTCGTTGCGTCAGCTCTGCTTCATCGAGGCCTCGCAAAGCCGTGCTGCTAGCCCGCAGCTCTGCCACGACCCGCCGTGTACGCAGCCACATACTTGTGCTCCCTGATTCCCTGTCCAACCCTCCAGAATCCGTATGCCATGAGTGCGCCGGAGCCGATGAGGTAGACGGCCGGTCGGAAGCCGCGCACGGGGAGGTTGCGCTTGTACTGGACGGGGTTGTACCCGCCCACGGGGGGCATATCCTGCGGCATTGTGGGCGGAGTGGTGCGGAGGCTCAATGGGTGGGTGCGAGGTGCCGTTGGCGGTGCGGAGACGTGAGGTCGCGAGCGAGCTTGTGCAGCTGCGGCCATGACAAGGGTGCCAAGAACGGCAGCCACGCTAGTGATGTGAGCATAATTTTGACGACGGTGAGTGGTCGAGCATCACCAGAACATCAGTTCAAGTCAATTGGAGAACACGAGGGATCGATAAGCAAATATGACTGATGATGAGAGGCCGAATAAGCTGAGGAAGCTGGGTCACCTGATGGAAGAGGAGGATCCGGCTGCCAGTGTGGGCGTCACTCCAGCATATACTACCCCAGTTGATTCTCCCGCGCCAACAACTACAGAGAACAACGAAAACATGGACTCTGATGCTGGTTCTATCAAGTTGAAAAATCGTCACCTGGATATTGAGGATGCACCAGCCAGTGTCGGCGTCACGCCTTCATACACATCGCCCGTGGACTCCCCTGCTGCAACGGACGACAGCGAGGGCTATGACGCAAGACCAGCAAAGATTCGCAAGCTTGCTCAGATGCAGGAAGACGCGGCAGCAAGTGTTGGTGCGACACCTTCCTACACAACGCCAGTTGACCCCAGAAGTCCCGTGACCACAGCCAACAGCGAGTCTGCCATTGTTGCCGACGAAGCAGCAGGAGCCATCGTGGAGGAGCCCAAAATCTCCAAAAACCAGCTCAAAAAGCAGCGCCGCCACGAGCGCTGGGAGTCCGGCCGCGAGGATCGGAAACTGAAGCGCAAGGAAAAAGCCAAGGAGAAGAAAGAACGACGTCGCGAGGCCTGGGCCGCGGCAAACACACCTGATGAGAACGGCAATATCCCTCAGCTACCATCGACCCGCCCAAGTCGCAACACCCCTGGTAGCGGCACCCAGGTCCCGATCACTGTCGTGTTTGACTGTTCATGGGAGGACCTGATGTTCGATGCAGAACTGAAGAGCCTGGGACTGCAGATCACACGGTGCTATTCCGACAACCGCAAGGCAAAGTACAGGACGCATCTGGCAGTCAGCAACTGGGGCGGCAAGATGAAGGAGAGGTTCGAGGGTATCCTCGGAAACCAGCACACGAGCTGGAAAGGATTCAGGTTCTTCGAAGAAGACTTTGTCGAAGTCAGCAAGCAGAGCCGCGAGTGGATGACTGGCCCGCGAGGCGGCGTCGTCGCGGGAGCCATGAAGGGCGCAGTGACCACCGCGGGCGAGGCAGAAGGAGAGGCGGAAGCCGAGACCGAAGCCGAGACCGAGGACAAGCCCAGTGACGAGGAGGGTGAGATCATCTACCTGTCCTCGGAGTCGGAGAACACGCTCACAACGCTCAAGCCGAACAGCACGTACATCATTGGCGGGCTCGTGGATAAGAATCGGCACAAGGGCGTCTGTCACAAGCGCGCTGTGGAGCGGGGTATCAAGACTGCAAAACTGCCCATCGGCGAGTTCCTGGAAATGAAGAGCAGGCAGGTGCTTGTCACCAACCACGTACTGGAGATCATGCTCAAGTGGCTTGAGCTCGGCGATTGGGGTCAGGCGTTTATGGCTGTGCTGCCAGAGAGGAAGGGCGCGAAGTTGAAGGGCGAAAAGAGCGAGGACGGTACGCCCGCAGACAGTAATGAGGCTGAAGAGTTGGGCAACGAGGAAGCGGATGAAGATATGCAAGACTCTACCCCAGAGACGGCAGCAGATACAGCGCAGGCTGCGGCTGATGTTGCTGCCGCGGTTCAGGAGGCGGCGACTCAGTAGGCACAGGTGCTTGATGCAGTGCTCTAATGATTGAGTACAAACAAAAGTGTTTACTCGCCCTTCATCAAAAACCGTCTCCCAACATCCATCCACAATACATCGCATCCAGCATCTCCCTTAACACGCTGTGCAAGCTCAAATAACCTCCTCCGTCTGCCGCTGTCATTGTCGAGCCATTCCGTCTCTTCTACATTCCTGACGCCATCCTTATTGACCATCAAGCCACTCCTATCTCTCCTGCCCTTGTGAATGTATTCCTCGCACGGCGGCTTGCCACTGACCACAAAATCCAAGATCTTGTCACGCCAAGCACTGATCACAGGCTTGTAGCTCTGCGGCAGGCGGTCCTCATGCACACCGCCCAAGAGCGTAACAATATCAAAGGTGTGCGTGGCGAATTCTCTCTGCTTCCTAATCGGCCCATCGAACGGATTCGGCAGATCGAAAATGTGGAAGTAAGTCTTCGGGATCAAGTTCGCCTCGACCGTTGCTACTGCTGCAGCGAAAAAGCCAATGTCGCTTTCAAAGAGACATACAGCCTGTAGCGCTTCAGCATCGGGCATGGCGTTGGTGATGCCGTATATCTTGCACAGCTCTGCGCTATCTGTATCACCCAGGACATCTCTTGCTATCCTCTCGAATGCCTTGGCGTGGTTCGAGCGACTGCTGTCTTTACTCATCATGTTGTATGATATACCGCCATCGTACGTGGTTGAGCCGACAATCTGCGCTTCTACTGGTGTGTACTTTCCTCTCCAGTTCTCAGGCGCCATTTTCCCCGATTTTGTTGCTTCCATGGTAGGTTTATCGATGGGGAAGTATTCGGTGTTTGCACAGGGCAGGCCGACCCAGGCGAGTCCGCGGATCTTCTGTACATCAGCACGAATGAAATCATGAGCGATGTCTTGCGCGCTCCTCTCATGACCGCTCTCGCCTTCAATTTGAATTCCGAGAGACTGAGCTTGGGATTTGAAGTTCTCATGGTGCTCTGCAGGGGTCATGGACGGCATAGTGACAGGCGTACCACTGAATGCAATCGCACGCTTGAATATCGGGTCGCGAATGGTCTTGACACTCAAGCTCTCGCCACCTGCGCTCTGACCAATGGCAGTAATATTGTCCACGTCGCCGCCAAAATCGCCAATGTTATCATGGACCCAAGAGAGAGCAAGGTCTTGATCGTGAAGTCCATTGTTCGGCGGGATCAGCCCGGATGTGTGCGGACTGTGCATGAAGCCGAGGATTCCAAGGCGGTAGTTTACGGACACCATGATGAAGGGCGTGCCGCGCTGGATGCCGTGAAGTACAAGGTTGGTGGGATCGTAGTAGGGCCTGTTGCCAGAGCCGAGGAAGAAGGCGCCTCCATGGATGAAGACCAGGACCGGGAGCCTGGCTTCGCGACGAAGGGTTCCGTCGCTGTTGACACACGAAGGCGGAAGTCTAATTGAGAGATTTAGGCAATCTTCTGACTGCTCTTCGTCGTCAGGAAGGTTGTCCGTTGGCAAGGGGATGTTGGAGGCGTCCATCGTGACACTGCCGAAGGGCTGGACGCTGGATGCTCCTGGTCTCGTGGCATCGAAGACATTGTTTTGGAACCTTGGGCTGCTCGAAAGCGTTGTCAGAGGTACTGCTCGCCCGAAGCGTTGTGGAACTGTGCCATAGGGTAGCCCAAGGACTTTAACAAGAGACGTGTGCGAGTCACGCAAGCCTTTGATGGCACCAAGCTTGATGTGGTCGAGTGTTATATGTGCCATATTTCTGTGACTGCTGCTGTCGCTGATACTTCAACAGATCCCGGGTCTGAGATCTGAAGTAATACATATTGACTGCCTTTAGCTGAGTTAACGACGTGTGTTGACGTCAGGAGTCAGATGTAGCATGCTGACAAGCTCGAGGACCTTCATTTCATGTCTAAGAGAACTCAGTCCATACACGTCAAGTTCTTCATATATTGTATGACCAGACTGACACCAAAGTCTACTATCTTAATGGTGCTTGCTGCGTGGAAGTACCGTCAGCCTTGTCGTTCCCTTTCGACTAGCGGCGGGTAAGCTTCCTGGGGCTGCTAGCGCGGAGTGACTTCATCGGCCAGGATTGCTGGCAAAAGCAAGCAACTCATTGAACTTGCTGTTGAATGGACAGACGCCTTTCGCAGGAGATTCCATGAGTGAAGGTCACTCTTAGAGGCTGAATTATCAACTTTGGAATGTGTTGGGGGCTCCTTCCTTGCGTGTGCTGTCAGCCCACTAATTATTACGCAACTTCACGGCTTCAACGGCGCTCAACCTGCAACAGCACGACTGCGTCCTCACGCGACCCGCTTTTCGCTTACATGAATATCTCCACTGCAATTACATCGTCATCGTCCGCGCCATGTCTTCCACCTCAGACGACCAGAACTCCACCCCGCCTCACCGACCGCCGCAGCGCGCATCCTCATACTTCACCTTCCCGGTCCAATACGCGGTTGGGGGCATATTACGGCGACTGAACACCGACGCAAGTCCGGCGACCACCACGGGGCCGACCGCAAACGATACCGCGAATAGACGGCAATCGCAGCTCGCGTCGACAGCAAGCTCTCTTTCACATTCGCTCGCCAGTCTTGTATCGAATACGCTCTCTTCCCCCACCACCGACGGAGACATGCACGGTGCACTTCACAACCCACATCGTACCGCGAGCCCTTTTCAACCGCCGCCTCTCACACCACTCACCTTACAAGGATGGAGGAGCGGCATGCGCGAGAGCGGCAAGCTCCTAAGCAAAGCATTGGCAGAGGAGATTAGGCTACTGGTACCGCCACGGCTGCAGCTTGTGGACGAGTGGAGCCTGATGTACAGCTTGGAACAGAATGGAGTCAGCTTAGCGACGTTGTACAAGAATGCAGATGAATATAGAGGGAAGAGAGGAGGGTTTGTACTGGTTATCAAAGATGCTAGTGGGAGTGTGTTTGGCGCATACCTTTCTGACGCACCTCATCCTTCAACACACTTTTATGGTAACGGCGAATGCTTCCTGTGGAGGTCACACGTCCTGACCTCGTTACCCGACATGGCGAACCTCCCACCGCCGCCTTCGGCGGATACTACGAACGCGACAAGGATGACGACCATCGCCACAACAAGGCCGAAGTCGAGCGCTTTGTCTCCACCGGCCTCGGGACAGACGAGTAGAAGTGGGACGAGCACGCCGGAGAGGATACGATTCAAGGCGTTTCCCTACAGTGGTGTGAATGATTACATGATCTTCTGCGAGCAGAGCTTCTTAAGTGTTGGTGGAGGGTGAGTGCACACGAATTACATTTTGACCGTTCTATCACTGATGATATACAGCGACGGTCATTACGGTCTCTGGCTGGACGACAATCTTGAAAACGGTGTTTCAGCAACATGTCCTACATTTGGAAATGAGCCATTGAGTGATGATGGCACAAAGTTCGAGGTGATGGGGGTGGAACTCTGGTATATCGGTTCTTGATTTGCGTTCTGTCTTCTTTGCATCAAACGTTCTGGCGTCATGGCTTGCAGATATACCCTGGTGTTTGAAAAGCAAATATCTTAACAATGCAAAAGCAGCTCGATTGCGCTTACTTCACTTGTAATCTCCTGGAATTCATGCCATGTCACGACGATCGTGCGTGTACTCAACCTGCGCCCTTTATCCATCTGATATGATATCAATAACTCATAGCAGTTCAGTACATCACCATGTCAGCCCTGCTGAGGCACTTGGCATAATGCAAGAAGTCATTTCGATTGGAGTACTTGAGCATGGCTGAGCTTATTTAAACAGATGCATAATTTTGAAAGATGACTACATATCCAATTGACACTGCTGAGCTCCTGCCCTCTGAATGTTGAATCTTGTATAAGTCTAGTGGCTCGTTAAAGCTGGTAAAATGCTTTTGAAGTTTGAGAATGCGGGTTGATAGACAGCTATAGACTGGAAGGCTTGTAGACGATAGTAGACATTGCATCACCACCGCGGCTGCCGCACGGCAGCACGTGAGAGAAGTGAAAGAAGTGAAAGCCAGCCTGGTCAATGACCTCACCTCCTCCCAGCCAGAAACCTTCAACTAATTATCGCTATATATAATCTCAAAGATCCTACAGTCTGTCATCAATCCAGCGTGGAGTGCTGTAACGCGCCCTGGCGGAATATGGTAACCGGATGAACTAAGAGAAAGTGACGAGTGGGCCATCTCTTGGGGAAACTCAACGGACTGAAAAGGCTCCTGGTTCGATTCCGTGACAGAACCCTCTGCGCTTTATGGTTTAAACAGAACTGGTCAAAAAAATCAAAAAATGACCAGCACCGCCAAAGACGCTTGTGTTCTCGGCAGTTGATGAAATGCAATGCCAACCAAACTTAAGTCCCCGAAACATGAAAGATATGCGGTACGGGCAGTTTAACCGGTGTGCGAAGTCGCTGTTTTCTTTTTGCCATTTTTTTCTTCCCTAGGGTGCCAAGCTGTACAGCATAGTGAAAGGACAGTTGCAGGCTATCTGTGCTAGCGTGCGATGTTTGTTATGATCTTGTGCAGTAACGATAACTCTGCAAAACAGCAAGTGCGCTGCAGCCAGTTGTTCATGTAATGTATAACAGATTGTGTGCCTGCTATGTAAGGTTGGCGGTTACTGTCATCTTCGTGGTCCCTACTTCACTTTCACTGCCTCGCTATGCCGCCCTTTCCAACCTTTCCCACTCTACCACCTTATCTCCCAGCAACTATCATCAACATTCGTCGCCACACCCGTCGTAATGCCTGTCCCGAACAATCGCGGCGGTGCAACTCACAGAATAGCAAAGCACAAGCCCGTCCTGTAAGTTGTCCATTGCCATATACTGTCTGTCTACTTCAGTGTCTGACTCTCACTCAAGATTCAGAAGCACGTTCGTCCAATTACTCATAGGACCGCGCAACCGCAGGTTCATAGCAGAAGAGCACGTTCTGAGTCTCCGCTCGCCGTTCTTCCGCAAGAGGTTCAACAAAGTACGCCTCAGCATCGACAGCGAGTGCGACATATGCCTCGACGGCTTACACGCATTCCCAACAGACACATGCAAAACTTGCGGCCTGGTTGTACACGAAAACTGTATCGCCAGATGGCTACGGAGGAACGTCAATTGCCCGAGATGCCGTACAGCCTGGGTAAAGACTGCCATTCATCCCAATGTGTATACCTTCGACCAGCTTGATCCGGAAGGCTTCGAACTCTACATACAGTGGTTGTACTTATTCGAGATCTCAGACCACGCTGCAGATACTGCTGACGGCCATTGCGTGCGTCTGATAAAAGGACACCTTGTTGGTGATATTCTCGGCGACAGTGAGTTCCTTCTCATGGTGCGCAACAAGATAGTCGAAACCGCAGTTAAGAACGGCCTGAGTTATAGCGCCATCGCTTTTGCGTACAAAAACACACATGAGCCGTGTGCACTGCGACGTTTTCTTGTCGACTTGTACACTCTGACTGGATCTGTGGAACAGCTCAAGGGTGGACATGTTTCGCACCTCTTCCTCGTCGACATGGCTCAGTCGTTCATGGTAAAGAGCAAGGAGGCAGTCGGCAAGGAGTATATCCGGGCCCAGCTGGCCGCGGAAGGCTATTTTGAAAATCTGGGAAAGAACGGAGAGGCTTGAGGCATACAGTAGCTGGGCACGCCCAACGACTACCTGATTGGAATCGCTTACCGTGTAGCATGTCTGCTCGCAACTATCACCCTGTATGAATGGCCAAGATTTGAGGATCAGAAGAGAACATCAATCATGCAGCAGCCCGCTCTTTCTATTGTACATGTCAGCAGAGTCCTCATGCTCCCGATTCGCAAGCTGGCATTGAAGTAGGTCTCAGTCGCGAAATACTGGGCTTACTGTAGGAGGGATTAGATGGTGGCCTGAAGTCTGGCCGAGCGTCTCGCGACCTTGACCCATTTTCGTTAGACCTTCACTAGTGCATTCAAATGCGTCGAATAATGTATCATCAGAATCGCCGGATCTCACTCCACCACAGCACGATCAACGAATTGAGTTCGGAGGACGATTAATGGGTCAGTACTCTTATGGGTATACAGATGTTCCGCAGTCCGAAGTTTGTTGAGCCGAATACGGCGCCCACGTTTCCACCAGGATCGCAACGTTCGGGTGCCGATAAGCCCGACATCCACGGGTGTTTGATACATATATGAGGCTTCTAGCCCACCAGAATATCCGATCTTTAGCTGCCCCTCATCGTGTATGTCTACAATGGCTGAACCTGCTCCTAGGCCCAGCCTATTCACGCCTGTCAGCACACCCAAAGCCACGCCTGCGCAGAAAGCGCAACATATACAGTACCAGGATGTCACCATCCGGAACTGGTACAAGAAAATCAACTGGCTCAACACCACTCTTGTAGTATTGATTCCGCTGTCTGGTCTTTACCTCGCCCGATACACCCCCCTCACCCGGCCAACGCTATTTTGGAGCATTGCGTACTATTTCCTGACAGCATTCGGCATCACAGGCGGGTACCATCGCCTCTGGTCTCACCGCTGCTACTCTGCCCGTCTTCCCCTCCGACTCTTCCTCGCCTTCGTCGGCGCTGGCGCTATCCAGGGCAGTATCAGATGGTGGAGCGCAAACCACCGTGCCCACCATCGGTGGACAGACACTATGAAAGATCCGTACAGCGTCATGCGTGGACTTCTGTTTAGCCACATCGGCTGGATGGTACTCAATAATGATCCGAAGGTCAAGGGCCGCACTGACGTATCCGATCTTGACGCCGACTGGGTTGTTGTCTGGCAGCACAAGAACTACGGCAAATGCCTACTCTTCACTGCGTGGCTATTCCCTGCACTCGTTGCTGGCGTGGGCTGGGGCGACTGGTGGGGCGGTCTGGTGTACGCAGGCATCATTCGGGCGTGCTTTGTTCAGCAAGCAACCTTCTGCGTCAACAGTCTCGCGCATTGGATTGGCGAGCAGCCATTCGACGACCGTCGATCACCGCGCGACCACGTGCTGACTGCACTTGTCACCATGGGCGAGGGCTACCACAACTTCCACCACGAGTTCCCAAGTGACTACCGAAATGCGATCGTTTGGTACCAGTACGATCCTACCAAGTGGCTCATTTACGCAGCGAGCAAGGTTCGCATTCCGTTCCTGATGGCCCCGCTGGCGTACGACCTTAAGACATTCCGCGAGAACGAGATTGAGAAAGGACGGCTACAGCAGCAGCAGAAGGCTTTGGATCGTCAGCGTGCGAAGCTGGACTGGGGTGTGCCGCTAGCGCAGTTGCCAGTCGTGGACTGGGACGAATTCAAGGAGAAGTGTGCGGAAGGCGCGAAACTGGTTGCTATCGCTGGAGTGATCCACGATGTCGAGAGTTTTGTCGTTGACCATCCAGGCGGAAAGGCCCTTATTGCGAGCGCGATTGGGAAGGATGCTACGGCTCTGTTCAATGGAGGCGTGTATGAGCATAGTAACGCGGCGCACAATCTGCTGTCGACAATGCGCGTGGGCATTCTGAGAGGAGGTCAGGAGGTCGAGATATGGAAGACCGAGTGGAGCCGCCTGGAGAAGGATACAAAAGGGGTAGCGATTGTGAGAGCTGGCGATCAGATCACTCGAGTTGGTGCTCCGACTGTGGCAGCTGTTGCGGCTTGAAAAGTGTTTCAATTTACTGGATGTTAGAACAGCTTCAATGTTGATGATGTCGGACGATCTTCAAAACCGTCCACTAGTTCTTCAGGCTCTGTTGTAATACTCGTTGGAGTATAGCAGCATCGAAAGCCGATAGGGTAATCATTGTGACTGACATTCTGGAACGATTGGCAAGTCTTTAAGTGTTGGACGCTGGTAGGCCAAGTAGGATCATGAGGGGCATTATAGGGAGGGAGACCCAAAGACTGCCGAGCTGATCCTCACATTCAAAGTCTGTTGAAGAGGAAGAGGAACATGTCGCATTCTAGCATGTAGTCACGGTACTAGACCTCATGTGCAGCGTACTGCAAGGGAATGTCAAGCGAGTGACCCGTGTTAGCTGGGATGTCAGGAGCAAGCCAACGGCGATGACATCAAACGCGCCATGAACGCATCTGCCAGAGCCCAACGCGTCACGATCGCCGCATCGCCAAAGTCTCCGCAAGGCTATGCCTCTGAGACCCTGTGATGAACAGCAAGTGGGTTCCCGTGCCGCAGATCGTTGAGGGCAGTCTTTCGCTGCAGCGAATCAGATAGAATTAAGGCTGCAGCTTGCGCAAGGTGGAATTGACTTTCGGGCAGCTGCAGGAGCAAAGCTATCCCCACACCTTACCCTGCACCTCGTCGACGCGCACATCGAGGCATCTTGCTCTTGCTCTATTGATGGCACCCTGATCACCCTGGCATACACGTAGAGCACACAATAAGTCTTCGCAGGCAGCAACGAACAAGCCAACCAGGCAGGTGGCAAGCAGCGCGCATTCCATCCCGTCACACCCCGCACTCAGCAACGCACCTTCTTTGCGATGGCTGAGTCTCTGGAAACGCCCAACAAGAGGAGGGATGGCCACGTCCCCTCACCTCTGCAGTCCCTCAGCAGCTCCGCAGCTTCGCTTGGCCGCTCGCCGCCCCCTGGTCACGCAATGGGATCCAGCCCCAGCCCCAGCCCGCACTCCCACTCTCACCGCGGGAGCTTCGCAGAGCAGATGCGCGGCGGGCCTGGCTCGCCTCGCGCCTCACGACAGCCGTCCTTGTCGCAGCAAGCTTTCCAGGATCTGATCAACAATCCTCCGACCAAAGCTGGAGACCCAAAGTTCCACGGACGCGACTGGAAGACGATTCGACTGGGCGAGATTGTGGACCCCTCTCTAGTGCGCTTTGTGGAGTATGATACCAGCGTCGAGGATGCCACAAATGTATGGCCCACAGTAATGTCACCAAAGCAACCGCTGACAGGCACAGGTACTCGTCAAGTCTGGCGCGCCCAACGTCGTTCTGCTCCGCGAAGACGCCAGCACCCGTCACGCAATCGGCACTTTCGATTACAGCGACTTGAACGCATACCTCCTCCTTGTCGTCGGCCTCGCTCACCCCGAGGAGCAAGATGTCGCGTCTTTTGATGAGCTGGCGAAGAAGGGACGCGAAGGGAAGCCGATCCCCCTCAAGGACGTGAAGGACCTGGGCAAGAAGGAGCCGCTGATCACTCTGTCTCACACGGCAGATCTGACTCAGGCTATGGAGGTCTTTGGCAGTGGAGTGCATAGAGTGCTCGTTGCGAACGAAGGCACTTCAGATGTTATCGGCGTGCTGACGCAGTTGAGGTTGGTCCAGTTCTTCTGGGAGAACAGAGCGAGCTTTCCCGTCGTGAACGAGCTATACCCTCAGATTATCAAAGATCTGAACATCGGGCAGAAGCAGGTTCTGGCTATTAAGTGAGTACGAGCAATTCATACCCCGGGCACTAGGCTGACAAGCGTGTAGCGGCGATAAACCCCTAGCAACGGCTCTTGAGCTCATGCACAACGAAGGGGTGTCTTCTATTCCGGTCCTCGACGCGCAGCACAACGTCATTGGCAACATTTCACATGTCGATGTCAAGGTGAGCTGTCCTGCAGTGCCGGTATGATGCATTACTGACTATGAAACGCAGCTGCTCACTAAGTCAACCTCTCTGCCTCTTCTCCGTTCCTCTTGCATCCACTTCATCTCCGTCATTCTCTCAGAGCGTGGTGTGAACGATGGCAAGGACTCTTTCCCTGTCTTCCACGTCAACCCATTTAGCACGCTTGCGCATACCGTTGCAAAACTCGTTGCAACCCGCTCTCACCGCATGTGGGTGGTCGATGCGCCTTCCCCGGCTTCTTCAGGCCCATCAACACCGGCCATCCAACCTACCGTACTTGTTCCCCCATCACCAATCACACCACTTCCAATCTCGTTGTCTGGCCCTACTCCGGTGAACACGACCGCACCAACACACCTGGCAGGCACCAGTGCGGTAGCGCCTGCCATCTCCGCAAGTGCGATGCCCGGCGCAAGCTTATCTGGAAGGCTCAGTGGCGTCATTAGCTTGACCGACATCCTCAACACGTTCGCTCGCGCGAGTGGACTGCATCCGCATGATCCAGATGAGGCGCGCAGGGCGAGAAGACGGTCAAGCTCGAGCAGTATGCGCACTAGTATGGATAGCTCACGAAGCGAGAGCATTTCCGGCATCGCTGGCACAACAGGCCGCAGAAGCAGTGTGAGTGACAGGGACAGGACTGCGAGTGTTCAAGGGCTGGGTGCTTCGAGGGGTAGGCCTGCTTGAATAGAGCTACACAACGCTCTTGTAGTCGTTCTCGTGGCTTGGAAGTTTGCAGACCAGGTTGTCAGGGTTGGCAATGCGTGCTTTACACTACGGCGTTCTAGCGATTGTGCGGCATAAGTCCTACATAGGCACATTAAACATAGAATTTGAATGTAATCTTGAATCGCGTGAGCTCACCTTCGCCACACACTATATTATACAGTATCTAATTCGCTTCTATACACAACATGCTCATACAACGCCTCTGACAATGCTCGCGTACAAACCCGATATCTTACAACGTCCTCTTCTGTGTAGTCTCCTCGTACGTCTGAATCTTGTCTCCAATCTTAAAGTCCTCCCAGTCCTTGAACGAGATACCGCACTCGGTGTCCTTGCGCATGGACTCGACGTCCTTCTTTTGGTTCTTGATGTTATCGATGACGCCTGTATCCGTTAGCAATTGTTCACACATCGATTCAACGATCTGAAAAAAAAAAACCAAGAAAGGGAAAAGACTCACCATCATGCACGACCTCCTCACCACGAAGCACGCGCGCCTTACTCCCGCGCTCAACAACACCATTGCGCACCTTGGAGCCCGCAACCTTCATCTTCTTCCTGCCGCCAAGCCCGATCTCGAACACGGCGGCGATATCGACCTCACCCGTGACTTTCTGGACAACGGTGGGAGGGAGCTTGGAGCTCAGCAGGTCCCTGACCATTTCGACGGTGCGGTAGATGATGTTGCTGTCGAAGAGGGTGACGCCTTTCTCCTCTGCGAGCTTCTGCACGTGGGCGGGGATCGGGGTGTTGAAGTTTATGATGTGCCCGCCTGCGTCGGCGGCGTGCTGGACGTCGAATTCCGAGGGCGAACCGACGCCGTGTCGTAGGATGCGGGTGAGGATTTCGGCGTTGCCCAGGGCGCTGACGGAGTCGATGACGGCTTCGACGGAGCCTGAGACGTCGCCTTTGATGATGAAGGAGACGGTCTCGGGGCCTTTATCTTTGGGGGTCGGGTTGGTGGTGGTGGTGGGTTCGGAGTCGTTCTCAAGGGCAGCGGCTTCAGCGGCTTCGCGGCGGAGGGCTTCTTCCCGGCGCGCAATGTTGATGGCTTCCATGTCCTTGGCCATCTGCTCGCGCTCGCGCTTCTCCGTCCGGAGCTCGGATACGGCGCTGGCTTGCTGTTCGTCGGTGGCTTGGAGGACCTCGTCTCCTGCGATGGGCTGGTCGCGCCAGCCGTCGACCTCCACAGCGATACCCGGCCCAGCTTCTTTGATGGTGATGCCGTTTTCGTTGCGCAGGCTGCGGACACGCGTCCATGTTGTTCCTGCCACGAGGGTGGTGCCCTGGCGCAGTGTGCCGCTGCGGACGAGTACAGTGGCGACGCGGCCGGACTTCTTGGTTGTGCCTTCGAGGACGGTGCCTTCGACGTTGGAGTCAGGATCGGCGCGGTGGTCGAGCAGCTCGGACAGGGTTGAGATGGCTTCTTCGAGGTCGGGAATGCCCATTCCGGTCTTGCCGCTCACGGGGACGGCCTGTACGTCTCCGCCAAAGTCTTCGACTTCAATACCGTGTCTTCCGAGATCCAACTTGACAGCGTCGGGATCGACGTCTCCCAGATCCATCTTGTTGATTGCAACAATAATTGGCACTCTTGCCGCCTGAGCATGCTTGATGGCCTCGACCGTCTGTGGCATGACCGAGTCGTCAGCTGCCACGACAAGGACCACGATATCTGTAACATTGGCGCCACGAGCACGCATGGTCTCAAAGGCTGAATGGCCAGGGGTGTCAAGGAATGTGATCGTCTTGCCGTTTGCAAGAGGCACACTGAAGGCACCAATGTGTTGTGTAATGCCGCCAAACTCGCCGGCTGCAACGCTCGTCGAGCGCATGTAGTCCAGAATCGTAGTCTTGCCGTGGTCGACGTGACCCATGATAGTGACTACAGGTGGTCTGGCTGGCAGCTGGGCGTACTCTTCCTCTGTGGGCTCAGGAGCGGCGTAAAGGTCGCCATCCTCGTGCTCGGCCAGGAAAGTGGGCTCGAAGTTGTACTCTTGTGCAATGAGGCCTGCATGCTCAGCGTTGAGGACCTGAGTCGCCTGCACATCCTCGAAGCCAAGCTCTTCCAGCTTCATGACAAAGTCCTCCACCCTCAATTTCAGCATGCCCGCCAAATTGGCCACACTAATATACTCGGGCAGGACGATAGGGATAGGCTCGGCCGCTGCCATTCGAGCTGCCTTCTTCGCTTCCTTGCGGAGGCGCTTCTGCTCTTTCTTATCAATGGAACGGTCCTCCACATCATCCTCATCCTCAAAACGAGCCACACGCCTGTTGTTTCGGTTCCCACTCCTGCGTCGCTCGGGCTCTTCGTAGCGGTTGCGGACCTCCGTGGGCTCATCATCGAGCTCGAACCGCCTCCGACGTCGCTCCTTGTCAACATCGCGGCGTTTGCTGTCCCCTTGCTCTTCAGCCTGGTACCCCTGGGGTTCGACCTCCAGCTTAGACCCCCTCTTGCTCACCCACTCGTTTGCAGCGTCCGACAACGACACCGGCTCAGTCTGCGCAGGCTGGTATCGGTTGCTCTGCCTTGGACCGGACGTGGGCCGCTGTGTATTCGGTCGTTCGCGAAATGTGGGCTTGTTTGGACAAGCGGCGCTCAGGTGCTCTGTTGACCCGCAGTTGAAACACTTGCGCTGTGCGTTGGGGTTCCTTGCAAGCGGCTGGAATGGTCTTGAGGGCCGGCCGACATTCCCTAATAACTTGTCGAGCTCGGCCTGATCCAATTTGCCCCTTCCTGGTGCTGCACGGGCAGGTGGACTTGTCTGCTGATGTTGGGGTGCTTGCGCTGGTCCCGCCTGGGGTCCATTCCTCCTTCTCAAGTGGCCTGAGCCAAACGCCGGCGTGTCAAACTGGGGCCTCGAGTCCATATTCACCCTATACCGATCCCTCTGGGGCGGTCTCGAATCAGAATTGCCATCAACCCCGGAATTCGTCCTTCGAATTGTAAACCCCGACCTCTGGTCCCGACCAAAGCTGTCTCTGTTTGATGCGCGCCTGTCCTGCGCATGACCTTGTAGTGACGGTTTTTGAGAGCTCAGTGCTGCTCTCATCTTCTGTGCGGGAGACATATAGCCACCCTGGGCGGGTTGCGAGGCCGCCGGAGCGGGTGCAGCTGCTGCGAGTGCTCTGCGCATTTTCTCCGCCTGTGTGAGGGGTCTCGCCGGCGCATTTTCTTCCTTGTACAGCTGTGCTTCGGCATCAAGCACTCTGCCTGATGAGTTGAGGTATCTTCGCTGTGTCGATGGCGCATTCGCAGTTGTCAATTGCCGGGTGGCGCAAAAGACGCAGATGTCGCGAGTCGATGATACCTGTACAGTCCGTAAGTTTCTCCAATATACTAAAGGCGAAATTGACGTACCCTGAGCCCCTGTGCGCGACGCATGTTGGCGATAGCAGAAATGAGTCGGCAATGCTGTCGTGAGCTTTCGCCCAGCAGTCAAAAGTTCAACCATGTCTCCGGACCAACATCCCTGCTACCTCCGCCGCCCGCATTTAGCGTCACCAACACCTCACTCACAGGCAAGATGACGCACAAACCTAAGAATGGATAGGAGATACGAGCCTTGAATTTCCAGCGATCGCGTCTGTATCCTTTCTCTGTTGTATGTCTGCAAGTGTGTCAATTGGCACTCTTTGAAAAGCCGTGCAGAGAATGCAGAAAATTAATCGTCGAGATTTCACTCGTATATTACACATCTGCTCAGATTACACCGATGGATCACAATGCATTCTGATCAGAATATCACCAGCTTTTCGTCTTGTCTGCATGTCAGGTGATTGCTCAGAGCCGGCGAAGCGCTGGCGGGCATGCATCAACAATGCCCTTCAAAGGGGCAATGACCGGTACATCTCAGCATTGAATGACCATTAACATCAGCACCACGGCTACAACACCGCAATGAACAGGAAGCAGCCAATGAGATGCACCACACTGCGAACTGCGAGGATTTGCATGAGCCAACAGTGCTAGGATCTTATCAGCAATAGGACTAGTTGTTGTACTAACAGCGTGCAAACTTCACATGTCAGCACTACGGACACATACTGTGAAGATCAATGCTGGCACAGATCAATTGAGGGATTGACCTTGTCCACTCGTGCCGCCAGAGAGAAAGTCTGCTGCTGTACTACAAGCAAGTTATGCTCGCGTGTCTATAAACATGCCAACATGTTACTCGTATTCCTACATCACTGGATTGGACAGACACTGTAAAGCCACCGGATGATTCTTCTAGTAGGCGAACAATCGATCAAATGAACCGAAACAAATGCGCCGAAGCTCATGACCAGTCCGGAGTGCACCGATATGAGAGGACGAAAGCTTATCCTCGACCTAAATAGGTGCAATTTAAAGTGGCATTCCAGTTGCGTAGGAATGCTGACGCTAGCGCCAGCGGAGACATGTCGTGCTGCAGCTGCCTGGAGCTCGGTGCGACGCGGATACTGGACGCCTTGCTGGTGGAAGATTTGTGTGTCTTCCAACTGTCTGCTTTGTATAGCTATCGCGAGCAGAGCAAATTGCGTTGCACAAGACCGACCAATGTGCCGCTTAAATCAGCGAAGGAACCACCGTTCGCGCCACAGGGATGGTGCCTCTTCTCTCCGGCAGCGTATCACAGGCTGCTGTAAGAAGAGTTCATCTCGTTGTACTGGCAGTTCCTCGCCAGGTGGAGCCAATATGCCGACGCCTCTAATGCCCGATGAGGACAGGCGCGTCCGCTGGAGAACGTGAGCAGGGATAGTGATGGTCCCTGGAAGATGCAGTCAGAGAAGCGAGAGGGGCCAGCGCATGTCTGATTCGCCAGCGAGATACAGGTTACCACCATCTGTGTTTCATGAGGGTGTGCGGCAGATGGTCGAGCAGACAAGCGAAAGGCCTAGAGGATGGAGCGCTGGAGCAGCACGGAAGCTGCGACTCAAGCTTGACTTGGCCGTGCTTCCTTCCCAAGGAGGGCTGGCGATTGACTCGGGAGTGTCCAGGGATGATGCTGGGGCAACTGCAAGTCGTTCTGAAAAGTTGATAGTGTGCGTACCGGGACTATTGTCCGTCAGTATTCCATCCTCATATTGTCCTTATATCATCCTCCACGTCAGACGCGCTGACGACGGACTTTATTCATCCCCTCTCTGTGCCTTCCCATTGTGCTCTGCAGGTTGCTGCGCCGAAATTGGTCTGCAGGACGCGCGCAAGTGCAGCGTTAGCTTCCACGCGCGGCTCTTTTAGGCGTTGCCGTTAGAGCTACAACGCCGATTGTTAGAGGACCCCGTACCCCTGAACGACTACCCTCAGTCCCCGCATCGCGGGCCACCCAGTCCGCTGTTTCTGCCTCGCGTGATGCGAGCGGACTTTTCTGCATATTGGTATTGAAGGCCGGCTGCCGCTGCTGGCGACAAGTTACAGCTCTCGAGTGACGGCGCGCGCGACCTCCCGCGAGCGAAGCTACACCACCTTTGCATCCGCGCATGCCACCGCCTGCCACGCACCTTCACGCCCATTGCTTGCGTCCTGCTGCTTTCGAGCCGCTTGATTGCGCCGGAGGATGCTCCAGCGCCCCGGACTGAAGAGAGACTACCGGACGCAGACATTCCATCCTTAGATATCCTATACAATGGCAGCTTTTGCGCACGACGACAGCCCCCCGGCCACCCCTACGGGTCCGTCCAGAATGCATAGGACCAATGGCACCATGGGCGCCCTCAATACGAATACGCCTAGGCAGGAGACCTTCTTTGACGACGCGACGCCCGTAGACAACGTCAGAGACTCGAGAGCCGAGTCTGAGCCAGGCCACCTACGCGACTCCCACGACCTCTCCTTCGTCGAGGGAGCGAATGCGCGAGACTCGGTGGTCGACAACATGCTGCTTTCACTAGACCAGTTCTCGACGGGCAACATGTTCGGCGGCGCATCGTCGAGCAGCAGGCGCGAAGAGGAGCCCTTCTACATCAGAGACAACTCTTACAGACCGCCGGGAAACCGGAATCGTGGACATACGTACACAACCTCTGGGTCGTCTGACTACGACTTATACGACGACGTATCGACGCCTCAATACGCATCACATTCGCGCGCACGAAGGAGCAACAGCAGTAACAACATTGCCTCGCCTTCGCATAGGAGTGGCAGCTCACGGGACCCCTACTCAAGACGGCAAGCAAATGGCGCATATGGGCAGTATCAGCAGACAGCACATATGAGGAGTGGCGCCAATAAGGGAAGTAAGAGCAGCGGCTCGTCCAGCATGGATTTTGGCCAGACTGGTGTATTGGGTACACACAGATTGGGGTTCGGCAAGCGTTCCGCCAGTTTCGACCACAGCAATCGATCCGTCAATAACGACTCCGTCCTTGATCGAGGTAGAACTGCCTATATGAACTACGATCAGGACTACGATGCTGCCCCAGAGCCTACCATCCCTGCGGGGCCCAGACGAACGCAGCAACAGCCGCAATCGAACGTTGCGCCAGCTTCACAGCAGTCAGCCTATGCACCTCCCATGGTACCTGGTCGGAGAGGTAGTGTCCGCTCCAACACGAGCTACAGGACTCTGAAGAAAGGCAAGAGTCAGTTGGAGCCCAGCATGAGAGCTCAGGCTCAAGAGTTCGTCAACGCTAGTGCGTTGCGCGACATGCCATCTATCCCGGCATTCCAGGAAGCAACAGCGCCCGCTCCTACTGTGGGAACACGCAAGTCGCTCTTTGGTTCCCAGGACCCGACACCAAAAGAGCGGCCGGGCTTCTTTAGACGCGTATTTGGTGGAGGCTCGTCGAAAGCACAGGCACAGACATCTCAAGTCTCAGTCGCAGCGTCTACAGAGTCTCAACCGCGACCGGCCGAGATCGATTCCATATACTCTAATAGTCGACCGCGGACGACACCTAGTAATAACGCACACATTGCTAACCAGCTGAAATCCTTGCCCAAGGTACCACAGACTAATGCTTCCCGTTCGAACGAAACACAGCCACCCGCACCACCCTCCTTGGCCAAAAAGCCCTCTTCCTTTTTCAGAAGACGCAAGAAGTCTGTTTCAGAGATGACGAAGCCTCCCGTTATGTCCCTAGACTTTGCACCTCCACCGAAGCCGTTCATCCCTGCACAACCAAGCCCAAGCGTCAGTAGTCTACGCCAGGTTATGAACCCGTATCTAGTCGAATCTCCAATCGCCCACGAGAGGTTCCACGATACGCGAGAGCAGCAACGCATCGAAAGTGAATCGAATGGTGAGCGTTCCCATGGTTTTTCACCAGGCTACAAACCTCATAAAGATGCGACAGTGCGTACCGTACGACCAGATTCACGAACTGCCTCGCCTTCTCCCTCGTCTCGGAGTGAAGATGAAAGGACGTCCGAATTGAGAAAAGCAAACAACCCCAAACTGAAGCTCAAGGTAAAGCATGGCAAAGCTGCACCAGTCGCGGTGACACCGCAGGAGGACACATTCCTCGCAGATAGCAGCAGCTGCAACGAAGACCGAAGTGGCCGTGCATCCCCCGTGCACGACGAGCCCAGTGGCGTGGTTGAAACGCGGAAGTCTAGCCTTGGCCCCACACCTTCGTCACTCGACCAAACTACAACAGAAGGAGCGATGGAGCCTAAGGCACGCGGGGAAACCCAACCTGGACTTCTGACACCCAACGCCAGATTGACATCTGGCAGCGGCTCTCCTTCTCAAGTAACGCTAGCAGCTGAAGAAGACGGCTGGGTTGTCACGGCACCTGCACCAGACGACAAGACTGCAAGAGGCCGCAGCCCGAGTGCAAGACGCGTTTGGCTCGATACCACAGTCACCGAAGACTCGCCTGTAGAGACTACTGATACTCTACAGCTGCCTCTGGAAGGCCCGCGATCAGCATTGCAACCACAAGAGCAATCCGTACCAGTTACGCCTGATGTGACTTCACCTTCGTCGCCGAATGATGTCTTTCACTCTGCAACCAGCCTGCCTATCGTTCAGATCGAGACTCGCGACTCAGACTCGACCATGCCTTCCATCGTCGAGGATCGCTCGATGCATTCTGAACCTACCGATGCGGACAGAGAACGTGCCCAAAAGATCTACAGTGGGAATGAAACAGCTTTACAGAAGTCACAGGCTGCCACGATCCTCGGTGATGTAACTTCAAGTAGCGCACGCATGCGAAAGGCCTTCATGGATCTGTTTGACTGGACTGGTTTCACTATTCTTGCTGCTATGCGCGATATGTGCGGCAAAATCGTACTCAAGGCTGAGACTCAGCAAGTCGATCGTATCTTGATGAGTCTGTCGGAGCGCTGGTGCGAGTGCAATCCAAGTCACGGGTTCAAGGAAGTCGGTCAGTATTTTCCACTTACAGGTTGTTGCAATCATCGCTAAACACAGATTAGACGTCGTACATACCATCTGTTACTCGATCCTGCTGCTTAACACAGATCTGCACGTTGCAGATATTGAGACTAGGATGACCCGTAGCCAGTTCGTGAAGAACACTTTGCCCACAGTAACACGGGTTTGTCGAGATGCAACCAAAGCGGACGAGACATTGCGACCGAAATCTACCCACTTCCGCAGGGGCTCGCTTCCGTGGAATGAGAAGTCGGAACCTACGACACCCAACGGTGAACAAACAGCATTCCCTGCTGATGTAGCCGAGGAACCCGTTGAAAGCAAGCGAGCACGAAGTCGATTGTCGGTCAGACCTCCACTAAGGAGCGGTTCAGATGGCATCTTGTCTTTTGATTCTGCTGGATCCGAATCACACACTCTCGTCAACACGCCATACAATGGTCCAATGAAAGGATGGGAAATGCAGATTGAGATGGTTCTCAAAGACTTCTACGAGTCGATCAGGAAAGAGCGTCTGCCCCTTCACGGAAGCTCCAACCTCCACCACCAGCCTTCTAACAACAATCTCTCGGTTGCCGGAGTCTTGCGCCGTACGCCCAGTGTCTTGAGCAAAGCGCCTTCAGACACGACCAGCTACCGTGGGCGGCCACAGACTGACTTCCGCAGTGTTGGAGCTCGCTGGGCTTCGAAGAATCGCTCGAAGCAGAGGTTGTATCCTGCGTCTACAGTCGCATCCAGCCGAACCAGCTTGGATGACGCATCAGTTTGGAGTCCTGCAGGATCAAGCGCGTGGAGTCGCTACTCATATGGCAAGGGTACCTCGATGTCCGTGGATTCACTGGGATCGCACTTCGCCACTGGTGACTATCAACAGGCAATTGGATTTGCCAACGCTCTTAGCCAAGCTATCATTCGCGAAGAGGGCATGACCATCGCCAGCGACGAGGACTTTGCTCGCGCAGCGCCTCTGCTCGAAGACGAGTCACTGGAGTTGGTTGGTGCTCCCTGGGCCAAGGAAGGTATCCTCAAACACAAGCATCACCTAGAGACGGTCGACAGGAAGGCGAAAGATCGGAACTGGAGCGAGAACTTCGCCGTCATTGAGAAGGGCTACATGCGCTTGTTCTCCTTCAGCATGAACTCGAAATCTGCACGAATGAAGAGCAAAGCTAAACCAGCTGCTGGTGGTATCGTCGGCGGTGGCAACTGGATGGACAATGCAGAGGCACTTGAGGTATTCCCACTACGACAGACGATAGCAAGTGCATTGCCACCGCCGGGCTATTCTAAGACAAGGCCCCACGTGTGGGCATTGTCGCTTCCAACTGGCGCTGTCCATCTCTTCCAAGTTGGCACACCAGACATTGTTCGCGAATTTGTGTCTACTGCCAACTATTGGTCCGCCAGGCTTTCGAAAGAGCCTCTTACTGGAGGAGTCAGCAGCATGGAGTACGGCTGGAGCGAGAATGTCATTAATCCTGCACTGCTCCGACAGGACAGCACTCCTTTGGTTCAAGGACACATGCCTCGCCCAAGTGTGGCTAGTTCCCTCCGTAGTTCGATGGACCATGCGACAGGCACACCACGGGCTAGGCTCCCTGGTGACAAGGTCGTCCTATCTGACTGGAGTCCGCCGACTGCAAGTATGATGGCTAGCAACCTGATGGAGGTTGATCAGCTGAGAGCCCTCACCGACTACGTCAAGAATATCGAGGCTGAGCTGGCACATCACAACGAACTGAGAGCGCCTCTTCTCATCACGGTAAGTGTTGCCAAATGTCGCAAAAAGATGCGCCTACTGATTGAAACGCAGTTCTCTCCACGCCATCCGAATGCTGGCAAAGCAATGGCCAATTGGGAGCGCAAGTCGCAATATCTTCTCAGAGAAATTGTGAAGTTCCGCACCTACATTGACACATTGACTCTTGCGCAAACGCAAAAGGAGAAGATCTATGCCGAGCGCGAAGCAAATGGAGAATCTCGTCCTACGACGAAAGACGGTGCAGCCGGGAGCTCACCAGCAGATGAAGTCGATGGTGCGAGCGAGGACCCTACGGCCTCCACACCCACCAACACTTAATATTTCTTACGTTTCCTTTTCCACGTCTGCTTTTTGCTTTGCATATACTGACGATTCTTTTCATATACTATTCAGGCCTCACCCCTCTTCGACGAACGATGCGGCGTTTACGATTGCTTCATTCGTCCAGACTTCTTTTAAGAGAGCGTCCTTACTCGATAGGTTGATGTGCTATACCCTTGTAATATTCTTTACTTCACGGTCTGCATTGGCATGGGTACTGCGTTCCTGCCACCCCAATATGGAACGAAAAGTTACGAAGCGTCATGTATACATATTGTTTAGCTGGGACGCATTGGCCCAGAAGATTTTCACTTTTTGAATTGCATTGGGGCGTTGTATATGGCAAAGCATTTCGATGGCCTCAGGGAAGGATAGAGTCAGCATATCATATACCCCAGTTTCTCCTCGCTTGACCGTCTCACCCGACTATGTGTGCGTTACATGTTCAGCTCGATGCGCCCTGACGTCAGGAACACCGCTATTTCGAGCCGCATGACAAGCCGCATGTGCTCAGTCTCAGCTTCTCCAACCTTCGACGCGGAATACTTATCCTGCGCGCCAGCTAACGAGGCGGAGTAAAGCCCATGTGCAAAATGCGCTACGACGTTGGACCAACGGTGCAACCACTCACATGGGCGAACTATTGATCACTGCTCACGCTCAGCTTGAATGAACCCCCGAAGCCCACCGGACCAGCCTCACCGTAGTCTGGTGCCAATACGATGCAGATTGCAACGTTCGCAACGCTCTCAAGGCTCCACCTGCAGTCGTTAGGCTATGCGAATATGCGATTGTCACAAATCGATGACGCCTGGCAGCGGCCAAGCAACATCTCTCCCGTCGCCAAGTCAAGACAAATCCCCAATCGACATCAGCTGGCTCTTTCATATTGGCATTTTGAGCGCCTTGCGCTGGCGTGTTGTAATGGCAGCATGCCCGTGAATGGTCAAGTCAATCTCTAGCGCAACCAATGGGGAGCATCGACTCGGTGAGGCCGTTAACATGCATGCAAGTCTAAGGAGCTCCTGATGGTTTTCCACGCAAAGACCATGCCTCTCGCGCAAGCCACAGTCTCGCGTATGTGTTGTTCGAACCCAAAAGTATGGTCTGGATTGCTCTAGCGCCAAAACGCCCAACCTCAGCTCATCCGCTTTTGTTCTTCCTGCTGCCGTTTTGCTGCACCGCGGTGCCAGCGACAGGCGCTGTCTAGATGAATGGGGCAGTGGCAGCGACAAAGACTGATCAATTGGGCTGCATGAGCTGCATGTAGACGGAATGGACATGTTGCAGCGGCAAAATCACATGACGGTCGGTTGGCTTATGGTCGCAGATAGTGCTCAATTGAGATGACATGCTTGGGCGGATCGCCCGATGCAGATACGAGTGTACTGACCGGCTTCGGGCCGTGAAGGGTCGCAGGAGGAGCAAGGGCAAGACGCGGGCTTGGGAAGGTGATCTACATATGTGCTCAATTATTGTGAGTCTGTGCAGGCACAACAAGAAACAGAGAAAAATTAGGTTCCACTGCAATTTGAGCCGCAAGAGAGTTTACCGCCGGTCTGACTGCTGGTTGCGTGAGCGGGATGCTCTTGGACCACGCGGTGGCATATCCGGATGCGGTGATCAGATGTAGACCCTGGAGATCGGGCTGCCCGTTCGCGTAGCCCTGTGCTATGTACGTGCATAAGGATGTAGGGTAGTACTGCTCCGCGCTTCCACAGCCACGCGAGGCTTGACAGTGCTGTAATTATCTTCTGTGGTACTCTACACGTTCAGGGCCGACGAATGAGCACGCCGTCTCTCTAAACGGCTGGGCACGGTGATACTGTCTTGCATAACCAAAATTGTGGAGGACACGTAGAGTTGGTGGAGATGACGGCCACGCAGATGTTTAGGTATGGAAAAAGCGCAGAGGTGCAGAGGCGGGATGTGGGCGATTAGAGGTAAGAGTGTTTGGAAAGCAACAGCGACACGGACCTGTGCTCGCCGTAGACGTGGCTCGACTTGATATGGGCAGGGGTGCGGGTTGGGCGCATTGGGTCTGGGTAGACAATTACTCAAAGCGTCTCTCTGTGAGCTCCGGTACGGGACGCGTCTTTTCGGCGCTAGTCAGTCGTACTGCACGGCAGTGGGTTCATGGCGTCTTTAAGCAGTTGCTTATTATCCCCGAATCCGCACCTCATGCCCCTGAGTCCTTCAGTCCGCAGCTTGCAATTATTTTATACCGATCTCCAGGCACGTTACAAGTGATCGACACTCATCCTTCCTCCCACGACCAAGGCGATCCACAAGTCTGAAGCGGGGACTTAGCGAGCCGGATAGCCGTTCGTGTGCGGTCATAACCTTCTTCAGCCCTACTCCGTCTCACCCAACCCCGCCGGCGCGGCACGCAGCTTTCACCCACTTCTTCACAGTCAGCCGCACGTCAGTTCTGCACGACACCGGCGACCTGACACCGCCTGTCGCCTACATCTTGTTCGGACACGCACTGCGCAATTCGCCCTCAGACAGCAGCAAGACAGCAGCAAGAGCTATTGACGGCCCACGTTGCGCCGACTAGAGCTCCCGACTTCGGGCTTCACTCCGGGCTCACGCGCCCTCCAATCTTCCGAACACTTCCACACACACTTGCCGCCATGTCTGGATTCCCAGGACAGCAGTACCACAACAACTACGGCCCGCCGCCACCGCAGCAGCAGTACTATGGTGGGCAGCCCCAGCAAGGCTATGGAGGGCAACCACAGCAGGGCTATGGCGCACCGTGAGTCGAGTCTTGAGAAGCATCAGGCGTCCAGGATGGGAAGCTGACAGAGGACAGACCGCCACAGCAGGGCTATGGACAGCAACAGTACAACAACGGCTATCAGTCGACGCCTCCTCCACAGCAGTACGGGTACCAGCAGGTGAGTCTCAGAGTGCCAATAGGACGTGCGCCGAGCTGATTCGAGACAGCCGCCACCACAGCAAGGATATGGCCAGTACGGTCAGCCAGTTCCCCAGCAAGGTCCTCCTTCGCACCAGCAGCGCCCGGGCATGATGCCCACTGCAACGAGCAATCAATGGACACACGGCAACCACCAGGGGCCGCCACCACCGCCCAGCGGTGCGCAGAACTTTGGGCACGGCGCACCCAACGGCTACTCTTTCCAGTACTCCGCATGTAACGGGCGGCGGAAGGCGCTACTGATTGGTATCAACTACTTTGGTCAGCGAGGGCAGCTACGAGGATGCATCAACGATGTCAAGAACATGAGCACCTATCTGAACGAGTACTTTGGTTACAAGAGGGAGGACATGGTCACGCTCACAGACGACCAGCAAAACCCCATGAGCCAGCCCACAAAAGCCAACATTCTTCGCGCAATGCACTGGCTGGTTAAGGATGCGCAGCCGAACGATTCGCTGTTCTTCCACTACTCTGGTATGTGCACACCACAGTACAATCTGAATGCAGGACACTAACTCTTTTCAGGTCACGGTGGTCAAACAGCAGATCTCGACGGTGATGAGGACGATGGCTACGATGAAGTTATCTACCCTGTCGACTTCCGCACTGCTGGCCACATCGTCGATGACGAGATGCACCGCATCATGGTCGCACCTCTGCAGCCTGGTGTCCGTCTGACCGCCATCTTCGATTCATGTCACTCTGGCTCCGCGCTCGATCTGCCGTACATCTACTCCACACAGGGAGTGCTCAAGGAGCCCAATCTGGCCAAGGAGGCGGGCCAGGGTCTCCTCGGTATTGTCTCGTCTTACGCGCGCAACGACATTGGCGGCATGCTTTCGACGGCATCTTCGCTGTTCAAGAAGGTCACAAAGGGCGACGACGTATACAAGAAGAACCTGCGCACCAAGACCTCCCCAGCCGACGTCATCATGTGGTCCGGCTCCAAGGACACACAGACCTCAGCCGACGCATCCATCGGCGGCGAGGCGACGGGCGCCATGTCCTGGGCCTTCATCACAGCGCTGCGCAAGAACCCCAATCAGAGTTACGTCCAGCTGCTCAACTCCATTCGTGATGAGCTCCAGGGCAAGTACCAACAGAAACCCCAGCTCAGCTGCAGTCATCCCCTGAGTAAGTTCCCCACCAACCAAGCGCAATCCACACACTCGTTGCTGGCGCCTCCTCCCCCCAATGTATTACCGAGTCAACGCTGTACCTCCAGTTTGCTGATATGAGGCAGACACGGACCTCCTGTATGTGATGTAAAGTTTAGAAGAAGAAAAATATTGCTGCGCGAGCCCCAGGATTCTGGCGCTGGTTGTCGAAAGGAGTTTCTATTTTGTAGATACCAGTACCTTGGTATGTGGCAACGCAGTCATGGCGTTATGGAAAGGGCACGCTCTGAGACGGAATATCTGGATACGAAGGCAGGATTAATGCAGTCATGTAACACCACTGTGCGTCTTATCGAGATGATTGATGATTGATGTTCTTAATGCTGTCAGAGATCTTCAGCACCTTTTCGGCTCCGACTGGACACTTGGCGTAATGCAAGATGTTTAGATGGTAGTGCTTTTTATTGGAGGTCTTCAAAGCTTATTGGCGCAGACTTCAAAAGCCTATAATCCCAGGGGTGGCTACGCAATCCATTGGCCAGCTAGTCTATTTGCTCAAGTTTAATTGAAGCCATCAAACTGGTCGAGTGGACACTCGGAGTTGACAAGGTGCTGTAGCGCCAGTCAGAACGACCACCAACCACCACTTTGCGTCTCCCGGGCTCCTTCGTGGCAGTGGCAACCAGCCAAGCTTGTAGGAGCCGTCCTTCTTCTGCACCAGGGCCGCACAAGAATCCCGAGCAATAACATACTCCTCACGAGCTGTGAACACTGCTGCTTCATACCCGCGATCGAAAGATAATCTGCGAACTGCGGCTCGGCTCGCGCTTCTTGAGCGACTTGCTGTTTTTGTTTTATCACATCGCCCTGGAGGCGCTTTGTGACGTGCTCGGTGGCATGCTTCAGTGCGGCGCATCCGGTTCTGACGCACTCGTTCAGCGTCTCGCTGGCCTCTGTGTGCACCCGATCTCGGATATCAGTCTCCCCAATGGGCGTCTTTTGCGATCTGCGGAAGCTCCTGCAAGGTTGGCTCGTTATGCATCTCCACATCTTAGGTAGACGCGGAGTCTGACGGGCGCTGACTTTCTTCCTCAATGTCAGGCCTAGCTGAGGCAGCAGCATGGGGGGCAGAGGTGTGTTCGACCTGTGTCTCTTCACTCGCCTTTGCCTTTCCCTTCCCGCTCTGAGCCTGACGCTTGGCTTGTCTTGCTTTGATTCTGGCAATGTTTTGTCGATGGAACTGAAGGGTCTCCGCGAAGTCAGCGGTCATATCCTCGAATTCTTGATCCCGGCGCCGTTGCTCCTCGAGTATCTTCGAGCGTTCAGCCTCCAGGATTGGCACCCACTTCTTCTCCATCTCTCTGGCTAGGTCGCGGGACTGCACCTGAGTAGCCTCTAGTCTTTTTGCTCGCGCCAAAATATCAGCAGAAGACTCGGACAACTGCTTCATTCGCTCTTTCAAAGACATAGCAGGAGGAGCGGGCCACGGTTGTTCAGCGGATGATGTATTGGCTTCAGCACTGCGACTGCGACTGCTCTCGGCCCTAACCACTGTCTTCACCTCCGCGTCTGAGGCGGCCTTTGGCGCAGTGTGCCTTCCAGCTTCGGCGGTCTCTTTGTCATCGAGAGCCTTGGCAAGGGCAGGGCCTTCTGTGTTAGCAGCCGCTTCCGCGTCTCTGGTAGGCTTGAGGACGGTGTCCCGTTGAGCTTCAATGGCCTGGAACGCAGAGCTCTGTCTCTCAACTGATTTGCGGGCTTCTTCAGCCGCATCATGGAGTTTGAGCACTGTGAGGTCATGCGCCTTTTGCGTCTGCTGCTTGTCAAGCTGCAGTGAAGCAACCTGAGCTTGCAGCTCCGCTACTTGGCGCTGGGAGTCGTCGTAAGAGCATTGCAAATGCTGTAGTTGCTCTCTTAGACTGTCCTGTCCATGCCCGGCGGGCGGTGGCGGATCTGCTGGATTAGCTAGGTTGCGATTGCGCTTGATGGGTTTGCTTACTGGAAGATCTTTTGCTTCCATGAGCAGAATCTGCTTGCGACCTGCGCGGGTCAGGAGGGCGATTGTTATCCGACATGCTGTGATGGCGGGTGTTGGTTGGTGTTGTTGTGGTGGTAGTGGAGAGTCAAGCTGGATAAACTTTTGAAGCTAAATGGTGCCTCACAGAAGCTTTCCTGCGCCCGTGCCGAGCAGTGATAGTGAAGGTGAAGGTGAATCCAGTGATGACCTCCCTCCTCATCTCTGGAGACCTTATATGGTAGGAGGCGTAGAAACCGGGTTTTCGACAGACTATTTCAGTGCGGTGATAGAGGGTTCATTCAGTAATGTCTAGCATCTCGCATTATACAATTATACACGTGTGAAGTTTTCTTGTTCATCGTCTAGGTGATGGATGAGTATCCTCATCTCTGCTTTTATGTACACTTAAAGCACCATGTTCATTTCATTGACGCAGCACACAGCCCACCTACAGCGTCATCATAATGGCCCCCACGACAGCCATAACACTTCCCCACCGCGCCAGAATCCCAACAGTGGCAGGACCGCTGGCGGCCGACCTCAGCGTCGAATCAACAGCCTTACCCTCAGCAATCGTTCCATCACCCGCCCTCTTCTGCCCGCCTGCGCTGACACTCGACACATCGCCTGTGCTCCCCTTGACACACTGATCCATATCGCCTTTGAACATTCGGTCCGCGACACCTTTCCAAAGCGCTGTGACGTCCGAAACCATAGCAGCGGTGAAGAACATGCGGCAGTCAGCCGCCTCGTACATGAACTCGAGCGGCGTGCCTGAGGCGTCGTTCTGGCGCAGATTGTCCTTCAAATTGATGCCGCCGGCAACACGGCCGCCTTGGTATGCAGAACGCTTGAAGAGCTGCGTTGCAAAGGCGGTCTTGCCAAGGTCTTGCTTGTCCCACTGGGCTTGCTGTTCGGGGCTTCCGAGACTGGAGGATGTTAGTTGTTTTGATTGCGTGGAAAGGGGTGGAAAGGGGAGCTTACAAGTAGGTTGCCTGCATGCGCAGCTGGATATCGTCCCAAGAGAAGACTTGGGCACCCTTGGTGCCACCTACACCCTGCATGGGGCCTTCTTGTGGGCGGCCACCGACGGCGATGGTGCGGACGGCGCCTTGGTTCTTCAGTAGCTCTGAGGCGATGGCACATGTTGAGGAACACATGCCGTCGTGGAGCTGAGAAAGGTTAGTTGTGAAGTGGACGAGGGAAGGGAAGACGCACCATGACCATGTCTTGGGCCTGGAAAGGCTGCGGTGTGCTGGTTTCGTTCTTGTTCTTGTCGAAGCCAATGACTGAGAAGCCCTGGTACGAAGTCGAAACAGGATCGCTGAAGTTGTAGCGGATGGTCGTTGTGAATTGGTCTCCATTTGCTGTCTGCGGGCCGAAAGCAGCATCTGAAGTCTTGATAGGGTTGTTGTTAACATCGAGCTGATGCTGATAGTTGAAGCTGGCTGTGAGGCCGATAACATCATCTGGCGTTGATCCTCTTCCGAAGGCCTGAATGAAGGCTGTCTGGTTGCTTTGCACAAACGTTTTGTTCGCAAGGAAATCTCCCGTCAGTTGATAAGCGGCTTTGATGGCATCGTTTGCCCGGAACCGGGTACCTCCAAAGGGCTCTTGGTCCGCTTGGGGAAACACCTGTTTGAATGTATCGTAGCCAAGGATTGCGTTACCTGTGTAAGATGTCAGTTCTATGCTTCGCACTATCTACGACGCTGGCTCATTGCTCACCTCCTCCATTGCCCCTGAGATCGAAGATCATCTTCGTCTTGCCCTGAGCTTTGGACATCCTGATAAAGTCCCGCATCACGTTCTGGAAGCTTTGAACATTGGGAGACTCGTACGAAGGAATGCTGAGAACAGCGACATCCTGGACTGGTCAGCGCGGTTTGAAAGGATAAATAACAGTCTTACTTCGTAGCCAGTGGCATTAATATAGTACCCTCCAACCGAAAGATTAGGGTTAAGAATAACAGCTTTCGGGTAGCCGATCTGGGATGGAGTTGGGGTAGCGGTCGGCGTGCTGCTTATTCTACTGGCAACAGTAGTCGTCGCTGGTTGCTCAACCTCCGTTACTGGCTTCGGGCCTGTGCAGAACTGCTTGAAGAAGGCTTGGCCACTGTTGACGCCCGTGAAGTTTCCAAACACAATTGCCAAATTCAATTGACTGTATTCTGTCCCATTGGCAAATAGCATGGTCGTGTTAGGTCCTGTGTATTGGCCTGTCCTGAAAGAACCCAAGAATGTAGTGCCCGACGAAATGAGTGCTTGCGAAGGGAACAAAGCGTTCCAGCGAGTGTCAGCATCATGGAAGTCGGATTGCGTGGATGCGTTCTGCAGATACGCCATGACATCCAGTCCATCGATCTTCTTTACCGCCGAGGGTTTGTACGAAGAATCGTTGTTGGCCTTGCGGATGTCTTGATAGAGGAAGACCTCGGGCATTGCCTTACCATCAGAGGACACTGAGACCAACTCAGTGCCTGGGGGTCTCTGGAATTGCATGGCAGAGGCAAGGATATCGGGCTGGTATGCGAAGTGGTTGTCGTATGCACGATTGAACAACATCATCAATCCCATCTGGAAGTCGTACTCGTTTTTGAAAGTTCCATTTGATAATCCCTTTTGCATTGTGTCCAGTTCTCCCATGATGTCGACTGGCTTCTCGGTATAGTTTGCCGGAGGGTTCTTGAGGTATGCAATGTTGGACTGCCATTTCACAAACAACTTCAGGTCGTCGATGAGCTTGACATTCCCTGATTTGTCTAGAGGGACTGACGCCAAACATCTCATGCCTAGCTCAGCAGATATCGCTCTACGTGAGGTCGGTGAAGCTGTGGAGAGAAGACTGGTGATGGCTGCGCATGGCTCTCCCCCTGCGGAGGTAGTTGAATTTGAAAGGAGGCTCGAATTGGAAGCTGACGATGCGGCGTTACTCGCAGCTTCAGAGACCAGATCAACACCCGCCTGGGTCATGAGCTCATCCATGTCAAGATCTGGATAGTCTGGTACACCATACATCCAAGGATGAGGGTTTCCAGCAGCCATGAGGCTGCAGTAGACGCCCAGGACCACAGTCGGAAGATGCATTGCGACTGGCAACCAAGTATCTATCTAATTAGATGGTGAGACCGAAGCTCAGCTCGAAGGTTACCAGAACCGATTAGAAAATTAGTATAAATGCGAACCAGCGCAGCAGAGCAAAACAGATACAAGAAGAAGAACGAACTGGACAACGAGTCCGCTATCAGGCTCACAGAGCTGTAGCAGAGGAACAAAGAAAGTTCATGGGGAATCTTCGAAGGCATTCACGGCATTTGCAACGCTAATTGTGGCCAAGTGCTCGCCAATAGTGGGGAGGCGAGTATCATGGGTGAGGGGCAAGGCTAAGGACGACAAACCTAAGATGTAGCATAATTGCGGCATTATAGAGACGGTGGCTGCCACCCAAGAGTTCATCCGTAGTATGCGAAACACATTATGTGTCCAGCACGAATCCTGTGATGATTGAAGAAACGCTCTCAAAGGCTACACGCAGTACCAAGTCATGTCTCCATCCGTAAAAAGGATAACGCCAGACATTGCTGTCAGGATATTGGGAACGGTCCACATCGCTGTATTCTTGACATGTTGATAGTTGGTGGACGGAGTCAATGTCAACCGCGAAACTGATACGAAACGACATTGACTAACTAAGCCATACCAGGCTAACCCTTGTTGAAAGAGTAAACACAGCAGGAACTCCTGGCGAACATAACAGGCAGACGGACTGTTGTATTCTGGCATCTGGTATCTCATCCATTCTCACCACTCTTGCAATGGATAATGCGTTATCAGTCCGTGGTGCGCAATCTTTGTAGATGCGCTGCAGACCCATACTCTTTTTCTGATTCTTGAAAATCGTTTTCATCGTGTTCCGAATCTTCAATGAAAACTCGGTAAGAGTCTGTCACGTAAGGATGGCGAAGGTTGCGAGTGGTGAAAGGTGGCTGACAAAAGGAGGGTCAGCTGTCGTTCCTTCCAGCTACGTTCGCCAAGACAGCGGGCGGCTCCTGCCATGGTGGCGACCCTGACCGACGAACCCCCAGCAACCTAAAACCCCGCAACTCGCATCTCACCAACACCACTCTCCACTCCACCTCTAAACCGTAGCCCGCACCCCAACCGACTCGCATCAGCCGCGCGCCTGCTCAGTCTTATGTCCACAGACATCCAAAACCTTAAGTCCTTCGATCCGTTCGCGGAAGCCGAAGACGCAGGTGGAGAAGTCAAGGTCAGCAATCAGCAGAACTACATCCATATCCGTATTCAGCGTACGTATGACCCTGCACTTCATACACCTCCCGAGCATGCTCGTTCTGCCTGTGTGCGACACCAACCGCAACACGCCTATGCCTACTTAATCGACAAGGCTAACATCATCTAGAACGCAATGGTCGCAAGACGTTGACTACGGTCCAAGGCTTGCCTAAGAAGTTCGACCAGAAGAAGATCCTCAAAGTGATCAAGAAGCAGTTTGCTTGCAATGGCACCATCGTTGCCGACACCGAGATGGGAGAGGTGATCCAGCTCCAGGGCGATCAGCGCAAGGATATTCAGGATTTCTTGACAAACAAGAAGGAGGGCCTTGGTCTTGACGTTAAGACCATCAAGGTCCACGGTTTCTAAGCCAAAACACGCCATAAGGCACTGCCCGCGCTTCGCGCGATGACGCACGTCGCCGACAATCCGCGCCCCATCACATGCCAGTCCGCACATGTGACCAAACGGCAACGAGGCTGAACCATGGCAGTATACGGCGGCTACCCATTTTGAGATGACTGCGGGTGTTTCCTATGGTCATTTCTTTAGGGAAGAGGAGGAACAGGGTATGGCGCGCGCTCCCCATCCGCAGCGATGATCAGTTACACGTACTTTGATGCTGAGAGTTACGGAATCCGTGAGATTTTCGTAGATAATCAATTGTTGGGCTCGTGCTCTTCATCTCCAGACCCATGCGTGTGATGTATCGGAAGGATGCTCCTTCTGTATGATGAGGGCAGATCATTAGCATGCCCATCTTTGCGAATAGAGGTATGTCTATAAGCTCTAACGCTACATGATGGACTTGCGAACAATTGCACATATTGTTCTGGAAGGCTTGGCCTGGATATGTGACAAGCAATTGGGCAAGGTCTGTGATGCGCAAGCTGGAAATGGACTGGTCACAATGTTCGCGTTTGCGCGAGTCTAAACATACGTGGCACTGTCAAGGGCTCGCGGCAGATGCAGACTGATCTGACGCATTTATATCCATACTAACGTGTGAGCGAATTGCGAGATGAATTGAGGGTATTAATTGATGCTATGGTAGGCAGGAAGGCCTGCCGTTCTAATACTAGGCAAATGCAGGAACGCTTAAGTGCATGGATGATCGTAGATGTCATTAGAGAACGAATCACCTGAAATCGATCTCTGAGTGGTCGCGCTGGGATGAGGTGTCGTGGTGCCCATCCAGTTGTTCGAGGGTCCTTGCGAGCGCGATACCTTCGGCGTGACCGCGCTCAACATCGACTAGCATCATGATAGGGAATGGAAGGCCAACCAGAATGGCGAGGAACCAGAATGCCTGTGAAAGTTGTGTTAGTGCGTTCAATGTAATCGCAATGAACACTTACTGGTCGTATTTCGCCGTAGGTATCAGTGATGGCGCCTACGATAGCGGGGCCGAAAATGCTACTGCCCTTGTCTGTGATTGCATACAATGCGTAAAACGCTGCCTCGAAACCCGGAGGGATCAGTTCACCAAAGAGAGCACGGCAGTAAGAGCTAAGACCGCCAAGCACGAATCCGTACACAGCGCCTAGAACATACATCTCCCACTGTTGCTGCAGACCAAGATATCCTAACCTCTGAATCGGCGGCAGATACCCAAGCAAGCCATAGATCGGAATTGTTTCGAAGAGAGCAATAGCGAGAAGGATCGTTTGCACTGGACTGAGGTTGAAGTAGTGCGATAGACGTGACCAGCCAAAAGCGCCGAGCACGCCTGACACGGTTGCAATCACGTTGATGAGAGCCAACATGGCATACGACATGCCTAGCGTAGTTTTTGCGAAGAGCACAGCTGTACCAGAGACAGTTGCTATGCTGTCACTTAGTAAGAACCATGCGGCTAGAAAGAGCAGCACATCTTTCAGGTATCGCGCGTGCATTGCCGTGCGACCAAGTGACTTCCAAGAGTAAGTAAAGTACGCGATTGCTGTGCGAATGTTCGAAGTATCGTCACCAATATGTAGAGGCGGTCCTGGGCGCGGTCGCAACCACAAGGCGCTGGGAATGGAGAATATGAACCACCATGCACCGATCATGAATAAGACAAGCCGTAGCCCGAAGTTCGATGATTGGAAAGCGATGACCACCAGAATTGATAGGGTTTGTACCAGTAAAGCAGCAATATAGCCAATTGCAACGCCGTAAGATGAAATTTTGGTTGACATGGCAAGCTCCCGAGACGGAACTGAGCGATCGTTCGCGCGCGGAATCGTCAGATCAGGCGCAGAGCGCGGAGGAGGAAGAAGCGCCGTAGTTGCGTCCGCGACTTCATCGAGAATCGATTCGTTACGCGCAAGGCGATTTGAGCGGAGCACCTCATGTGCTAGGCGAGCTTCTTCGGAGAGATTACTATCGTCGTCTTCGTCATCAACATCAAGATCGTCCGGAGCTTCAATCGATGTAGCATACCGCACAGCCGGGTGGAATCGAACAAGCAGGGGCAGGAAGCTGTTCAGGAGCACAAAGCTTGCGCCGAAGCAGGTATTCGCAATGATGGCTAACACCGCGCCCAAAATATACACGCTAGGCACGATTGGCAGAAACAACATGGTCGCAGTGCTGCCGATGAACGCAAACCACAGAAGAAATGTTTTCCTGAACCGTCCATGATCTGCAGCGCCAGACATGGATACAATAAGCAATGCCTGAATCAGCACAGATATACTGAAGGTGTACATGGCAAAGCTAGCGGTGTTGACTTCAAAGCCGAGAATGTTGACAATGCATTGTCCTTTCTCTGGGTGGTGTGGTCTGAGTAAGGTCGTGGAACTGACGGGAGGGGACGCGGTAGGAAGAGAGGCCTTGCAGGGCGTGGTGCGATCGGAAAGCAGTACGCCATTCTCTCGGGCGAGTTGCTCGAGAGTCACAGGTATGAAGGAGCCGATACCGCATACTACGAAGACCTGGCGACTTTAGTAGGCGATCGGGGATGATAGTAAGCGCTGCATTCGTAAGGGTCCCATCACTCTTACATTGCGACTCATGCGGCACAAAGCTTATGAAAACAAAGAACACACCTCTGCTGCCCATCCGTACATGTAGAAGCCAGACAGCTCTTTCTCGCTGGTAAGGCGAGTATCTTCACCCTCATACTGTGGTTGCGCAGCATAGGACTCCATGTCGAAGCTACGGTCAGAGAAACTTTGCTCATCGTCGGCCTCGTTGGACTGCGATGAGGTGGGCAGCGAAATCTTCGACTGCGTGGACGCGTTGCGTTCAAGTTGTGGTCGCGCTTGCCGGTACTCAGGTGGAAGGGAAGGTGCGCGTGGCGTCATAGCTGCGACGGGATTGGCGGGAAGCTGCGTTACCGCCTCTGAGACATTACGAACACACAACCAGGCGGGCGGTCCAGCAGAGGTGGAAGGACACCTTAGTCAGAGGTATCACTGTTCTGCAAATGCTGTGTCCTGAACGATTGGGGTCGGCGCGTGAAGCTGGGTGGCTGGTAGAGCCAGGGAACTGTGCAGATGATTCCTTCAGTGAGCCACACTTCATCAGTCTCGGATAAGGCGCCTTTCGGGCTAGACGTTTATCAGATGTCCTGGTCACGCCGCGCTCGCCGCTGGTTGCGGGCCATTAAGAGCGAGCGCGTCTTGCGGTGTGACAGGACGCAGCGAGCCTACATCAAGAGCAGCGATGCAAAATGCATGGTGATCGTGCATTATTTGCGTAGGCAACCTGGGTAGTCCCTGGAACGTTTAAATCTGTAGCAATTGTCAATGTCTTGTGTTTCACTTGAAGTCCTCAATGATGGATGCAGGGCTGGTGGGTCCGCTGCCAAGAGAGAAGGAACGTCAGGCTGCGCCTTCCCTCACCAGCCAGCTTTCGCGCCTCCGCAGTCGCCAACAACACCAACCGCAACAGGTCGTCGCCGCGACTCTGCTACCTTTTCGCCAAAATTTATCGCGCCTTGCCGAGCGACCGCGACCGCGACCGCTTCACTGCGCCGTCAGCCTTCACCTGCCCGTGCGATGCGATAGCGACGAACCGCGACAAACCCAATCCCTGGTTTGACCTCCTGCTTGTGATCAAAGCCCTTTAACGATACCCGGTCTTCACGGCAAACTCGAGACTCTCGCTTCACCTGCATTTTTCCCCGTACATATAACCTTACATTCTAATACCCGCCCACCAACTTTGGCGCACCCGCAAACCGCTTCAAGCCTGCAGAGACCGCCCACAAATCACGCATCCAAGACCTGTCGCACTACTCGCACGCATTTAACTGGACTGTGTACGGGCTGCGTATTTGGAATCGCGACTGCGCGCTGAGCATTTGGGCGAGCGCGCGAAAGCGCTGCATGACGGCGCCTAGATTATGCCCGGCATCCTCATGATGAACCACAGCGCAAACGATTCAGTAAGAGATGGAGAAAACAAGAAGCGTTCGTTCGAGGGCAACTTCGTCAACGGCGACAGACACAAGGATCCGGCCGCCATGAACAACGCTATCGGGAATGTAGCCAGCAATGGCGTCTCAGATGCTGTGTCTGCGCCAGCTACTTCAAATTCGCCGCCTGAAATCGCTAAGATCGGCCCGGAGGCATATCACCCTTTGTCCAAGTTGCTGGCACGCATGGCTCAGGAGTGTTATAACGGACTAGAAGAAACACTTCACAAGATGTCTGACACGTTGCTCGGCGAGCAAGCAAATGGAGCCCTACTTAAAGACAATCTCGAGGTCAACAAACGTAAAAAGATGCTTTTGCTGAAGTTTGCGCAAGACAATAGGGCCAAGTTCATTAAGTTGTTGGTGCTGACGGAATGGGGGCAAAAGTCAGCATTTGATATCGGCAAGGTTATCGACTTGTATGCATGGGCAAAAGAGCAGGCTGCACACATGGACTTTGCGGATGAGCAGATCAACCAAATTAAGATCCTTTCGGCCTACGCGAGAGAGAACAATCCTGATATCAGGACTGCATTGGAGGTCTTGTCAACAGGAGAAGCACCCTGGATTCCAACTGTGCGCACGTCCACCAATCGCATGAATCAGACTGTACTGACATTATGCAGCTGGACTATATACCACCAGATCCTATATCATCGGATAAGGCGTTGAAGCTTCTTCGTGCTATGAACACTTCCCTGTCAATTCGACTCAACGTCCATGAGACCCTTCCTCGACACCTTCGAAACTGGCGGATTCAGTCCGGTCGTGCGACCTTTGTGATTGACGACGAGATGGAATTCGACGTGGTGTCTTTTGTTGAGGATTCCTCAGACCAGTGGTGGTTCCTTGATCTACGGTTGCTCTTTGCTTCAGCGCCAATAATTGAGACAGGTGGCAGATTTTGGGAGCAATTACAGCCGCAGGCTGACTACGTGTTGCAAGAGAAAGGCCTTGGCGGTCTCTTTGATTTCCTCCACAACTTCGTTCTGACGCACAAGCTCTCGGTGCTGCGGTCGCAGGCCGTTGAGCTTACACGCACAGGATGGGTAGGATCAGTTAAGGTCGAAAAAGTGCATCGCGAGGTTGTGGTACAATACTGGACTGATAGGCCAGGAAAAAAGAACTGGATCGAGTTTGGCACGACAAGCAACAAACGCAAGAATGGGAAAACATCGTGGCGAGGTCCACCGATTCCTTCCCTTACGGCGCGCTGGTTCAGTCAAGGGAAAGAGGTCGTAGATGTTGACCTAGGCATTGATTGGAAAGACATCTCGATGGAACGAATACTGAAGCGCGTCATTGCACTGCACACAACGCAGATCCTACAGTCGACAAGAGGACGCTTCGATCCGAAACTTAAAGTACAAGTTGACTTGTCTACTACTGAGCCTACAGACTGTGCTCTCACGGCAACGCTGGGTGCGCTATCGAACTCGGTCACACTATCCCTGGAGCCTGTGACGGGTAGCTTCATCATGCAGCCAGCCTGCGCCCTTTCCGCAAGGGCTGAGTTCGCAATGAACCAAGGTCGAGAGCCGACGCAAATAGCAACTATACTAACCTCAATGTTGTCGCAAACTCTCAAAGACCAGATACAAAGAATTGCACAGCAACTAGGCTGGCAACGAATCACAAGGCAGGCTCTCCGGCCGGATGCAGTGAAAGCGGCTGTGAAGTCGGACATCTTGGAATACTCGTTGTACAGTCCACGAGGTTGGACGTCAGCCTGGGCATTGGCTGCGATTGTGAGCACAACAGGCGAATCCTGGTGGATACTTGAAATGGGATCTGGCGGCATCTCGATCGACCATGCTGAGCAGATCGTAATGGATAGGCCCGATGGCAGCAGTCTGGCAATCGACCGCAACACTTTGAGTCGGGTAGAGCGTGTGGCTATACAGCTTCTGTCGTTCCGCGCCACAGCTCGCCAATTGGCCGCAGAAAATAAGACCTTCTCATTGCGCCGTGCGTGTGTCTCTAGTAGCAAAGCAGACGGGTCTGCAAATGTTCTTCAAGGCTGGGCCTTGTACGTGCAGACAGCCGATCTTCTCACGTCCAAGCCTGGGCAACAACCGTGGCTGGAAGATGCCATTGCAATCACATACGAGGGCCTCAAGAACGACAGCCGTAGCGTGTGGCATATTGCTTCCGGTCGCCTGGTCCCGACTGTGATCGCAGACATGCAGAAGCTTATGGCGGCCGCTCCCCAGAGCAACTTCAAGTTCACCGCAGACGGTAGCTTCCGAGTCCTCTTAGCTACACCATTTGGCAGCGACATTCTTGGCGAGCTTCGAGCCCGTCTTCGCGACGTCAACCGTCTACGCACGTTTGCTATCACACTTCAAAAGCGCCAGATGCATCTGACAACCTCATCTTTACAAAAGGTGCAGTTCCGTTACGGGCCATCGCCATACAGCGCAACTGTTTCCTTCGCCTCCGAGAACGAGGTTGCCATTGATATCCCTCCGTCAAACCCACACTTCCGCATTCACCGTCTCCTGACCGCCATCGCAAACGACCGCAGTCCCTCCCTACAAAATTTCATCAAGAGCGATACCAATGGTCTCGAGGCCCTCTGCGCCATATTAATTCTCACCCGATCTCTTCTAACCGTACTTGCCGAACTTGACAGTGCCTCTCCAGGCAATGTTCGCAATCCTTCCATTCATGTGCACTCAATTTTCAAGTATCGACTTACTTATGAGAACCCCCTCTGCACATTCGATATTGGCCTCCAGCGTAAAAACGACAAAGTGTATTGGTTCATTGAAGACAACATCAACCATCCGCCAGACATTCGCGCCGCACCAGAAAGGAATCCGCGCCATCGGCGTCTAGACAATCTGCAAGAGAAACTGAAGGAATTGTTCAAAAGCAGGGCAGAGCAATGGTTTGGTACTCGGAAGGGGATTGTTGCAGAGCTTGATGCCGTCCCTGACGCGCTGCGAAAGCTACATCAAGCTGTTCTGAGCTGTAAGATGGAAGGTGGTTACAAGCCTCCGCCGCCATTAGAAGTCGTAGTGGCTCAGCAGCCGAATGGGAACCCTTCGCAAGTGCAGAGACGACCGTCACAGCAGCAAATGCAGCCGCAGATGCAGCAGCAGCGTCCTCAGCAATTCAGCCCACAGATGCAGAGGAAGCAACAGCCCGGTCAGCAGCAACCGAATGGACGCCCTCAGCAGAATGGTCAGAGGCCGCAGATGACGCCTCAGCAAATCCAGCAGATGCAGCAAATGCAGAGAGCGGCGCAACAACAGCAGGCGAGGCAGGGGAAGTCAGACATCATCGAGATTGACTGAACATTTTGTACGGGATTATAGACGCATGGATTCGTGTTTACGTCGTTTTTAGTTTGAGCGAATACCTGCGAGGCGCCTCACGGTTTGGGTTTTGCGATTCCCAGCTTAGATTGATGATTGTGGCAGCTTGGTACGGGCAGCTTGGTACGGGCAGCTTGGTACGGGCAGCTTGAAGGACTCAACGTGTACGTTAAGAGACGACGAGGAAAATACATGTTAAGATGAGCACACCCAGGGCATCGTAGCTAATTAATACCGAGAGCATGCTAAATGTCACATCGCTGCTAGCCTGGTGACGAAATGACGGGGATGCTGAGGGTTGTCTATTGTACTTGTACTGCATAACGCCATCTGAACGCGTCGCCGCGTCGCCGCGCGATCTAGCTAGCTCCGGCGCTAATGCTAACACCGATCGCCACTGCATATCTAGACAATCAGCATAGCTTCTGCTGCGCACTACTCTTCACTTCCTGCGACACTGGGGCGCTTCGCGCCACTATCAAAGCCTCGACCTGATCCTGCATATCGTCGCCATGCCTCTCGGATTCGAACGCATCAATGAGCGTACCCAGCGGCCAAATGCCTTGATCAACTTCATTAGGACAATCCCAGGCTCGACTTCGACCACTGCGGAATCAATTCTCAATAGAGTCGCTGCAATATGCTACCCTTTCATGAAGGCGAACATGATCCTTGTGCAAGCGCTGGAAGAGTATCCTTACAATGCCGAGTTCGTTGGTCGCAACTTCAACGCTGGTGAGGTTATCCAGCTTGTATTGCGCGATCGCAACGGTCGTTGGCTGCCATTACGCATGATAGAGATGGTCATGGTGCATGAGTTGGCCCATTGCAAGCAGATGAATCACTCTAAGGCTTTTTGGAAAGTTCGTGATGCATACGCAGTCGAACTGCGGGCGCTGTGGGCCAAGGGCTACACTGGGGAGGGCATGTGGGGTCGCGGCAAAGATCTTGGAACAGGAGACATCCAAATGAGCCATGTTGATATGGGCGACGTGCCCGAGCATCTCTGCGGTGGCACGTATGGGCGTCGTTCCAAGAAGAGAAGGAGAGGCAGGAAGGACAAGGAGGTGCTTTCTTACGCAGAAAGGAAACAACGGCGAATATTGAAGAAGTTCGGTGAAGGTGGCCAGGCGCTAGGTGCGGATGACGACACGAAGGTCAAATTAGAAGGCGGCGTGCAGAAGAAAGGTAAACCGAGAGTGGCAGGCAGTGCACGAGGTCGAGAGCTCAGAGCTGCAGCTGCTTTAGCAAGGTTCGACACGGTCAAGAAGGATCCACAAGACGTCCGTGTCAAGAGCGAGGAGACTTCAGATAGCGAGACCGAGGACGAAGTCGATCCAGTCGATGCCGAGCTTGACATAGATGGGTCCAAGATGGTCGATGACCAGGGTCGTGCTTTGATCAAAATCTGTGAGGACGAAAACGACGAAGATGGCGACGCGCGACGGGAACTGGACGAGATTCAAGGCTTTGCAACTGGAGAGGACCCGACTGCTAAGCAATCCTCTTCAGGGCCACGCTCCCGCGCTTCAGCCACCATTGCAGAGCGGAACAAAGCTCTTTCAGCGACCGTCACCTCGCCGCCTGTTGATGTCGTCCGCCTTAGCGAGACGTGGAAACGACGCTCTGATGCTTCACAGACAAGAGCCACTCCACGGTCAGCAGCAACGCCAGCGGATGGGCCCCTTTCCTGTAACGTCTGCTCCCTTTCCAACGAGATTGGATGCTCTGTCTGTGCTGCTTGTTCGAATGTCCTCCGTCCGCATCTTGTGCCTAATCACTGGAAATGTGGCAGTGCACTCTGCAAAGACGGCCTTTACATAAATGCGGGCGACTACGGTACATGTGGAGTATGCGGCGAAGGGAAGCCAGTGCTTTGATGAGCAGCGACGGAATGAGTTATGTATATGATACAATACATCTTACTCCCTTACTGCGATCGTTTCCTGCTGCTTGTTATCGGTATAACAACTGGAGCTCTATTCTTCGAAGCAAGAAGGCGGTTTTTCGCTAGCGCCGTTCTAGAACACTATATCATCGTCATCATCGTGAGCGCTTCTACCATCACCACACATGTTGATATTCCAACACCAGAGACCAACTACATTTGAATTGCCTGGCTCCCTCTCACGATGGTGCCTCGAGCCGAAAGTCAATGCCAACCTTCTTCGCCGCTGCTTGAGCTTCCACGTGAACTACGCAACCTTATCTGGGAGCATGCCCTCGTGCGCGAAACGATACCTGTTGAGTGTGCTATTGTCAGAGGTCCCGGGTACCGGAAACATACCGGATTTCCGTGTTCACACTCTCCACAGCTCCACGAAACTTATCCTTTGACTCGCAAAGTAATACACCGCAGTACCTGGTCTTTGCCCGTGTACGACCTCAAAGTCGATATACAAGGAGGTACATGGATGGAGCCGAAAAGAGCCTGGATGACATACCAACTTGCTAAAATGTCCTCCAGACCGAATGCTGTGACCAATCAGGATAAAATCGCTGCCCACTTACTTCAAGTGTGTCGAATCATCAACAACGAAGCCAGATCGCTGTTCTACAACAAGAATACCTTTAGCTTCACTGGCGCGTTTCCAATCTCGACAGCCTTTATGTTCCTTCAAGATCGCCCTGCATATGGACTCTCTCGCCTCTCCTCGGTCGAGTTACTCCTCACGGAAGATAACAACATGAGAGGTACTGCCGAAGCCCATTTCCCGCCAACGACCAGATCCTCGGATTGCCTAGTGCTGCAACACGCGTATCATTACTTCACCGATCTTTGCAGATTGCTTTCCTCGCCTGCCGTCCGTCTGCGCAGACTTTACCTGACGATCGAGTCGCTCTCGTCGTACGGTGACGATCAACCTCAGTCTCTGCCAGATTGTTTAACATGGGAACTCGAAAAGAGTAGCTCCGCACGGCCATGGATAACATCATGGATTCAGCCGCTGCTTCAGATGGAAAGTCTCGAGAGAGTGTCTGTCTACTGGATCTCTGATCGTCCTCGAGTTCGAAGGATATCAGATACATTGGCAGCCATGCAGAAGTCTATGCTTAAACGATCGGAATCATTAAGATTCGCCAATCCAAGCAGTCGAGCGCTTGAGTTCAGCATTTTGAGAAGCTGCCATGATCTCTTCTCAACTACCATTGTCTTCGATGCCCACACCGAGGACTTTCAGTACGGAGACTGCTCATGTGAGGATCGTTCAGACCGTCTTGAATATGTTACCAATGACAACCCTGATGCAATGATATCATTCTACAGATGTGGTGTAGCAACGTGGAAAGAGCATCAGCCTTGCTACACCGGTTTCAGGAGCGCCTACACAGCACATTGCCAGCTTGACAGTCCATCTGCACCACGAGCGATCCGCCGCGACTCTTCGATATGCGCATTGCATTCATTTTAGTGTAGATCATCACTGTAAAACGTCGATGAAGATGCTGCCAAAACTCAGTGCAGCATTCAGACCAGACGTATCCGAGGCTATCAGAGTCATTGTATCTCTCGGCTACCAGAACTTGGTGTTGAGCGAGTAATTGAATGAGATCCGAGGGTATCTTTAGCGCCTTTGACCTGGTACAATTAAACATGCATGTACTTGACGATGACGCCAGCGAATCAACGGGGGCTGAGTCCTTGACGAGCATCAGCCCACCAAAAACGATTCGGCCCGACATCCAACGTGATCAATCTTGGGAGTCTCGGATGCCGGGATATCTCTTGACCATGAACTGAATCCAAGGTAGAACTGCCTATCAGCTCGACATGGAAGTGAGGTGGACACACTGCGAACTGCCCACTGGCCCCATATCTTTCCCCGCAGCACGCCAAATTAGTCTGGTAACAAGCGCCGCCTGTATTTGGCCGAAGCCCCTCGGAGCGCCGTTGGCTTACAGTTGCAAGCTCTAATCAAAGATTTTGAAAGATCGTGAATATAATCGTTATGAAATTCAAGTTAATGAAATTGTTGCACAACGACTAAGGGTGCCCTGTCAAAGGGTGCTTGGAACAAACCCTGCAAAGCTGCACAGGCGCGTCCTGCAAACCGTGTAAGTACAACACCAAACCCATAACCGAACGCGCGAACAGAATCGGCTCACAGAAACCCCACCTGCTAGCCTAGATGGGTATGTGTCAGATCCCGATACAGCGCCCTGAATATGGCAGAGTTTGAACCCTTACAACTCTTCAATTGAGACCAATCGGAAACGCATGACTGACCAAAACAAGTTCCCCTGTCGCCTGTAGTCGTGCAGTTATGTCGTCAATCAGGGTTCCGTCTCCGTGTCAGCCCTAATTAGGAGTGTGCTGGAGCTGCGCTCCGCTACGGCCTGCAGAAGCTCGTGTATAAGAGCTTGAGGTGACCAAGGGTCCTCACCTCACCACCATCTTCATCTTCATTGTAGCTATCACTCTGACTACAGCCTGGCCAAAGCTTTCACAAAGCTTTAGCGGCCTCGACCTCTACCTTCAATTCAGCTTGCAAGTTCGGAACACCACTGCAGCTGTGATCGCGCAGCACTGCCCGATATCATGACGAAATTCATCAGTCCTGTTGAGGTCGCACACAGTCCACCCGTGCTTGCTGTGTTTGCTCTTCTCAGCCATCTAGTCTTACACCGAGGCGAGTGGGACAATCGTTTTCACATCTGGATCGGCATCTGGTTCCTGGGCTTTGGCGGTATCGCCATCTCCGAATATGCTCAGGGCTCTCAGACCCACTCGATTGGCGCCGTGCTCAGGACCACTACAACCGCAGCGATGTTGTATTATGGCGTTCTATCAACCAGTATCCTGGCTCACAGAGTGCTCTTTCATCGTCTGAGAAAGGTGATGGCGCTTCCTCTGTCAATGTTAGCCTGACTGATACCTTATAGTTCCCCGGACCCTTCCTTGCACGTTTCTCGAAGCTGCATGCCGTGTTTGCTGGCGTATTTCCTGACTTCCAATACTACAAATATAGCGAGGCTCTTCACAAGGAATATCAAACCGACGTTATTCGAACCGGCCCACGCGAGCTCGCCGTGTTCTGCGCAGATGCCATTCCACTTGTTCACGGTCCAATGTCGAGATGCAGCAAAGGCCCATGGTACAACAACGCAAGCCACATCAGTGGCGCCTCAACACATCTGACTCGCGACAAGCAAGAGCATAAGCAGCGGCGCAGAGCTTGGGATCACGCGCTCAATGCGAAAGCACTCCGCGAATATGAACCCCGTCTGAACAGGCACGCTCTGGCGCTCATGACGAGGCTGAAAGACGAGGCTCACAAATCTTCAGTCAGGATCACTAACTGGGTCAACTTCTACAGTTTTGACGTTATGGGCGACATCGGATTCAGTCGTAGTTTTGGTATGCTCGAGAAAGGCGAGGAGGATGATATGATCAAACTTCTACACAAGAGTATGGAGCCTCTGTCCGTCTTCGGACATATGCCATGGGCGCTAAACCTGATCACGCGAACGTCGGCGGGTGCGAAGCCCCTGATAGAGCACATCAACTGGACGGCAGCTGTCCTGAAGGAGCGGAAGGCAGTGCGTATTCAAGATGTGACTCAAGGCCAAATTTACTGACCATCGCAGATCACCCCCAAGGAGAACGACATCTTCAGCTGGCTGCTTGATCCTGAGAGTCCAGATGTCAGCTCAGAGCTAAATGCTGACTCTCGACTTCTTGTTGTCGCCGGAAGGTAAGACTCAGATGAGCACCATTGCTGTTATGTCACGCTGACCATGCTCCAACAGTGATACCACAGCTGCAACACTGTCCTTCATCGCCTACGAGTTTTGCAAGAACCCCGATATCCAGTCCAAATGCCGTAAGGCCATTGATGCTGTGACAAGCGGCAAAGCGCATCTTGATGTCGAGGATGTACAGAATATCCCCTACCTTGACGGCGTTATCAATGAGGCACTTCGACTTCACCCAGCTGTAAGCTCCATTCGGGCCGTCACTCCTTGTCAGCAACACCACTAACCAGGTAAAAGGTCCCCTCAGGCGTCCAGCGCGAGACCCCTCCCGAAGGCATCACACTCCCCAACGGAACCTATATCCCCGGGAACATCATCATCTGGATGCCGATCTACTGTCTGCAGCGCGATCCGCGTTACTTCGCAAAGCCGCTTACCTTCATGCCCGAGCGCTGGACCAACGAGCAACCTGACGCCATCATCGACAAGCGCGCGTTCATGCCCTTCGGCACTGGGGTCTATAACTGTGTGGGCCAGAAGCTAGCGCTGATGGAGTTACGCAGCGTGACGGCGAACCTTCTCAGGGCATTCGACATCAGCTTTGCTGAGGGCGAGGATGGAAGTGCGGTCGAGAAGGATAGTCGGGACTGCTTCACAACAAACGTTGGCAAGCTGGATGTCAGGCTCAAGCCAAGATATGAGGTGTCTTCTTAGTAGTGCTTCTCCAAGAGCGCCCTAGTACAGCTGCTGTTGTATTGACCTCAAACAGAGCCTTACGACTCTCACGGCAAGTTGAATTAGCGATGAAGATACAAAGTCACGCCATAGCATGCAATTGAACTTAGAGTACCACTACTTCTCCAAAATCAAGTTGATACATTGAGTCTGAGCCACCGCAAAACGAAAGTGTACACAAGTATACAGCTCTACAAGCAATTTGGTCCCACTGACACCATCATTGGACATTTCGATCCCCCAATGAATAGACTCCAAGATCTTTCCAACAACAGTGGGTGGTGGGAGACACTCGACCCTGCCAGATGCTAAGGTAGGTCCGATCTCGCAGATTTCGCCTGCCACGTCGCATCCAATAAATGCAGGCCAGTGCTGAGTGAAAATGCCGATGTCTTGCATGTGCCAGTCGATAGGATTGAAGGAAGTGTGATTGATGTGGTCGAAGCAGTGCGACGGCTTCCTTAAGATGTATATACACGAAAGTATTGCATAGGAGCTCGCTGAGATAGCATATGGTCCACCAACCGCAAAGAACTACTCCCCTCAGATGAAGCTGCGGTTTCCAAATTGACCCAAGAAACTTTTTGCAGACTCCAATAATTATGGAGCAAGAAAGTAGCCGAGCTTGTGACATGTGTAGTCATCTTTAGCAACTATATATCTGCTTGAAGTGGGCCAATTGCAATTGAAGTACTCCGATCGAAACAGTTTCTCGCAATCTGAGCTAATTGTTCTGAATGTCAGTGGGGTCACTTAGCTCCCCTTCCTCTGCTTTCTGGACTTCCTTGAGCATTTGGAGCCAATGAGAGGCCATTTTGGTCTGTTTGCGAATCTGCTCGGGCGGGGCAGATCGATGTTCCCAGATGCCAGCGACAAGATCATCCACAAATTCAGGATGAAATTCTGAGGGTTTGGACCAGCCATCGTGTCCATACGACACTGCACAGGCTGCGAGGAATTTCCTCATCGGGTCTGACTTTTGTCTGCCATTGTAGATCGTAGCCACCTCGCGAGGACCCGCAAAGTAGACATCGCCGTTGTTGTTCTTCAGTTTTGTCGTGTCGATCATTGCAGCAAGCAAGGATCTTTTTGCAGAGATGTTCTGAACTCTCTCAGCGAAGACGTAAAGCCAGCACAGTAGCTCCTGATGCTTTAGAAAACGAGCTAGAAACTCTTTGTGGTAATCATGCAGGTCTGCTGTGTCTGGCTCTTTGAATGAAGGAGATTTTCCGTGATAGATCAGTACAAGATAGTTGGCAAACACCTCTGGCTTATCGTCTGGTAAGTTAAGGACTCCTGTCTCAACCTCCACCCATCCTGCCAGTGCACTTTCAGGGTCCAAACCGTGCTTGTTCAGTGCTTTCGCGAAGAAGTGTGAGTTCAAGACCAGTACGTCTTTGTGTGCGAAGAAAGTGCGTATTTGGAGCTCGTCACTGCTGTCAGGATTGCCGACAACTATTTTGACAACCGGACTCGAGAGCAGACTATCTTTTATTAGTATGTGATTCACGCAGCTTCGATTGCCATACCTGAGCGTCTCGCTCACATCCACGTCCGCTTCAGGCATGCTGGCTTCAGGCATGCTGGCTTCAGGCATGCTGGCTTCAGACATGCTGGCTTCAGACATGCTGATATCAGAAGTCAAGGTCGTGAGCTCGGTCATGGCTCATCCAGACGCACAGTAAGATGGTGGAGTGGAGAGGGACGAAGTTACAAAGATCAAGCCAGTATAGTAAGGCTGCAGCGTGAGCGTCTGCCAAGACTGTCGCTGAAGTGAAGCAAGAGGAGGTTTATTGAAGGGGAGTGAAGTAAAGTAATCTCTCCGGGGTCCACACCACTCCAAGACCGAGCCATACAATTAAATACTTAGTGATAGCAACCACTACAGCAAATTGATTGGTTGGGTGGACTTGTTGATGGATTCAAGTCTGGTTCGCTTGGGAGAGTGGGCATACAGTGCCTTGCGAACGCCGACTGGCCACTTGTCGTGACCAAAATATTTGAAAGGCAGCGGTTTGATTGAAGGTCTTCAAGGCTGGTTGGCGCAGACTTTGGAAAACCATAGCTCTTTAGATGGCTACGCAAGTGCTTGGACTTCTATTCTTCCTGCTCTGTTCTAATAGTATCCTTTAAAAACGCCGAGCTGACACTTGGAGCTGTGCTGTAACTGCCCGGTTCCAAGTGGCCAATAGGTTGTTGGGTACCACGAGGTGCATACACTGGATACGTTATCAGATTTTAGGAGGCTGTCGTGCATATAGCTACGTGAATACAGATGATAATGTTATAGCTCGCGTGGTTCCAAGTCCTCTTGATAAATAGCTTATCAAGGGTGTGCAACATCGTCCTTGGCTTCAGCCCTATATGTGCATGTCAGTTTGATACCCGTGGACGCTGCTCTTGCTGCGAGCGTAACTAGCTAGTGAGCACCAAATGTGGCGCCATGAGCAGCGAGCAGTTTGGGTAAAGACGCTCGACGATCGCGGTGACCGAACTGTCTTATCCTTGGATAGAGCAGCGTGGTGTGCACGGACAACGACTGAATGCTCGAGTGTATTACCGAAACAAGGGCCTCAATATGTACGGTATGTGAATGGAAGCGGGAAACTGAGGCAGGATCCACTACAGTGTGCCTGATGAGCTCTCGAGCGAAAGAACACCTGGCCTTGAACAGAACGATTCCGTGGGCGCCGCAAGCACTTTGTGCATATTAATAATGCGCTTTCGGGAAACTACTTCGGCGGTAGCTCTAGCCTGATTTGGCCGGAGGAGGAGTGGAACATAATGCGGGCAGTCTTGAGGCAGCGTGCGAAGGCGTCGCACCCCGGACAGAATGGTTGCAAGTATAGCATTGGCAGCAGGCCAACGCAGGAACTCCACGGTGTCCAATACAATAGTGGTGAAAGCGGGCCGGGGCTGCATTCTGCATTGCGCTGAACCCTGGATTGCCGCTCGGCGCTAGGCTGAGAGAAGTAGACACCTGTTGTCTTCCCTAGAGCTGCCGCCACGAGCTCCACTACAGTTATAAACTCGGTGCCCGCCTCAGCTGCTCCCTTCCACTCCACTGCCGCAGAGGTACTCAAACTGCACACCTCTTATACCCCCATATACCCAATTGCACATTCACAACCGCCACAATGAAGTGCTCCACCATCTGCGCTGCTTTCTTCGCCGCCGTCGTCGCGGCTACTTCAGATGTCGTCCAGCTGAAGACAGAGGACTTCAAGGAGTTCGTCCAGGACAACGACCTTGTTCTCGCAGAGTGTAAGTCGCAAAGCATTTCAGTCGCTTTCGTGCTACCTTCAGTGCGTTACTAACACGACTGGATAGTCTTCGCACCATGGTGCGGCCACTGCAAGGCTCTCGCCCCCGAGTACGAGACCGCCGCTACTACACTTAAGGAGAAGGACATCAAGCTCGTCAAGGTCGACTGCACAGAAGAGCAGGATCTGTGCCAGGAGTACGGCGTTGAGGGCTACCCCACCCTGAAGGTCTTCCGTGGCCTCGACAACATCTCGCCCTACGGCGGTCAGCGCAAGGCCGACTCGCTGATCTCGTACATGACCAAGCAGGCTCTGCCCGCCGTCTCCGAGGTCACCAAGGACACACTCGAGGAGTTCAAGACCGCCGACAAGGTCGTCCTCGTCGCCTACTTCGCTGCCGACGACAAGGCCTCCAACGAGACCTTCAACTCGGTCGCCAGCGGCCTCCGCGACAACTACCTCTTCGGTGCCACCAACGATGCCGCTCTCGCCAAGGCTGAGGGTGTCAAGCAGCCCGGTCTCGTCCTCTACAAGTCGTTCGACGACGGCAAGGACATCTTCACTGAGAAATTCGATGCTGAGGCTATCAAGACCTTCGCTTCCGTCGCCGCCACTCCCCTCATCGGCGAGGTTGGCCCCGAGACATACGCTGGCTACATGGCTGCCGGCATTCCCCTCGCCTACATCTTCGCCGAGACACCCGAGGAGCGTGAGGAGCTCGCTAAGGAGCTGAAGCCTCTCGCCGTCAAGCACAAGGGCGCTATCAACTTCGCTACCATTGATGCCACCGCTTTCGGTCAGCACGCTGGCAACCTCAACCTCAAGCCCGGCACATGGCCTGCTTTCGCTATCCAGCGCACCGACAAGAACGAGAAGTTCCCCTACGACCAGGACAACAAGATCAACTCCAAGGAGATCGGTACCTTCGTTGAGGACTTCCTTGCTGGTAAGGTTGAGCCTTCCATCAAGTCCGAGCCCATCCCTGAGAAGAACGACGGCCCCGTCACCACCATTGTGGCCAAGAACTACAAGGAGATCGTCATCGACAACGAGAAGGATGTTCTCGTTGAGTTCTACGCTCCCTGGTGCGGTCACTGCAAGGCTCTTGCTCCCAAGTACGAGGAGCTTGGCCAGGCTTTCGCCTCGTCTGAGCTCTCCAAGCTCGTCACCATCGCCAAGGTTGACGCTACCGCCAACGATGTTCCCGATGAGATTCAGGGCTTCCCTACCATCAAGCTCTTCGCCGCTGGCAAGAAGGACGCCCCCATTGACTACTCTGGCTCCCGCACTGTCGAGGACCTGATGCAGTTCATCAAGGAGAACGGCTCCCACAAGGCTACCGGTGTCCTTGCTGAGGCCGCTGACGCCGTTGAAGAGAACGCTGAGGAGCTCGCCGAGCAGGCCAAGGCTGCCACCAAGGCCGGCAAGGAGGGTGCTGAGGAGGCTACAAAATCCGCCAAGTCTGGCGCGTCCGAGGCTTCTAAGTCCGCCACATCTGGTGCCTCTGAGGCCTCTAAGTCTGCTTCGTCGGCTGCTTCTGAGGCTTCCAAGTCGGCGTCCAGCGCTGGCTCTGGTGCTGCTTCCTCGGTCAAGTCGGCTGCTTCTGGTGCCGCTGAGGCTGTCAAGAGCGCCGCTAGCGTTGTTGTGGGTGAGGGTGACGATGCTGATATGCACGATGAGTTGTAAATCGTTCGTCCTATCTCTTGTCCTTTTAGCGAGTGTTTGATTGGTTTGATATCCTCTACGACGTCTTTCTTGCACGAGACGGGCACGGATAAAAGCTTGTAACGATTTATATGGGCCATGTGCAAGTCCCTATTCTTTTTTGGGCCGGGTTAGGATATCACGTGTAGCTAGATAGCTCAATGGAGTTCCGGTATTAAACGTTCAACCTTCGTCTCTTCTCGGCACTTCTTCCTGACCTCTTTCCGGCTTTCGCGGTCTTTTTTGCACTTCGTCTCTATTACCTCGATGACGCCGCTTTGGACGTTCCAATTCTCGTTCACTGGAGTTGTGTTCGGCCCACTCGTTATGTTCGGTCCAGCGGTCACGCGCTTCGAGGTGCGACAACTTGCTGAAGTGGATGCTCTCCATGCTTTTACCAGCAATGTCGATGCAGAAGCCTGAGCCACCGTGGTAATATACACCAGTCACTCTCGTCAGCACCATCCCTGCAACAGGACTTTGCGGCTCTTCACTGATCGGCCATATGACGAAGAACTTCATCATGTACTTACCACGGCCCCATAGCACATTGCAAACGGCTTGGACTAGCGAAGCAAGCCAGTTAGAGGACGATCCACACGCCCCGTGCTGTCGCTTGCGAATGTGGGCCGTTGCTGCATAGCAGAGGCCGCGGCAAAAGACCGTCGCCCCCCCCCCCCCCCAATGCTAGACGACGGGCGTGCAACTTGTCCGTGAACGTCTTGATTACAGCACCTTGCCAGCTCCGAGCGGCCACTTGACAATTTTAAATGATTCAACTAAGAGGGAGCACCAGGGATAGAGGACCAATTAACTGCGTAGCCGTCTTAAGAGCTATGACTTTTTGAAAGTCTGCTTCAATCAGCTTGAAGGCCTTCAGTATGTTGCCTTACGCTAAGTGGCCACTCGGCGCTGGTAAGGTGCTGTACTCGACACGGTCTTTTGATACTTCACCTGACTTTGACAGTAGTGATATTCTGAGACCTGCATCAGTGCTCTCGCGACTCCAGCGCTTGGAAAACTCTCTATGGATCAATCAGAATGATTCTGAGGGGCCGGGCGGTCTTTGTTGCGCCATCTTGCACAATGACAGTGTGTTGGGAGGTCAGGATAGTGACGCGAAGGTCAAACAAAACAGTAGCCGCCAAAGGCTTCCAGCTGCTCAGCTCTTGAGAAGATGTTGGGGAGCACTTGGTCTGAGTCACATATCAGTGGTATCCTTGTGAGAGTCGCGCGTTGGAGTCACGTCGCGTCTGGATTTTCTCTTTTTGCTTCTTCAGCGTCATGCACTGGGCTTGCTTTCGGCTCCAAGCTATGTTCATGTCGAATGACAGGTGGAGGGGTGGTTGAGGAGACCATCCTAGATGTCGTAAGTGAGGGAAGTCCTAGCCGAGAGTCAGAATCGGTCTGATGTGCAGCCTCGGGATAATAAACGACTGGCAATGTCATAATATTTAAGCCCAGTGGCACCTCGTGGCTTCCGAATTGCCGTGGCCTTCGGGTAATTTTTCTCGTCGCTCTCCGAGATACTTCCATATGATAGGTAGCTTGTACAGCACCTTCCTAGCTCTAAGAAGCGTTATGATGGGGGGACTTCAGTTCTAAATAGTGTATTCGAATATATGCACGGTTCTTTATGATAGCTACAATTCCGGTGAGATTTGCTGAAATTTTACCTCCATCGTTGCATCCTTCAAAGGTATTCCGGAAGGTCTCCTGGGAGCTGACAAAGTGCTGTATTCTCCCCGGACAAATTTCCCCACGAAATCCTGCCGCTCGCCCCACATCCACCCCGAGCAATCTCAACGCCACCTTCATTGGTGGAATCGCATAGACACTCCTCGCATCCCGACGTCCGAGATGCTGGCGAAGGTCAAGACATGCATGTAGCCCGCGCGGGAAGCTTGATTTTTACTTGACTCCTCAAAATTGATTAAGGGGATCACTAGCTGTCGTGAGAGCGTAAGCTACGAATCTGGGTTAGTGCAGACAATCTGCGTACAAGAAGCAGCTCATATAAGAGAGCTGCCCCGTACTATAGCAGACAATGAGATATTATCTACTTCGACACTACCGTCCTAAATTTTGATCAAGATGTACTTTCCTACACTTCCACTGCTTGCCACTGTTGCAGCCTTTGCATCCTCAGCATTCGCGGCACCGAAACCCAAACCCCCAGCATTCTTCCTTGCTGGCGATTCCACGACAGCTGTACAGTCAGCTGGTGGGGGAGGTACCTGGATTCACGTCATCGTACATGGATCCTCGCTAACTGTCCAGGCTGGGGCGACGGCTTCCTAAATACGACTCTCAAAAATGGCGCCACGGGCAAGAACTACGGTCATAACGGAGCCACAAGTGTTTCCTTTCGCGCTGGGGGCGACTGGTCTAATGTACTGGCTGCTGCAAAGGCAGCTTTGGCACACTATGACCCGTACGTGACGATACAATTTGGCCATAATGATCAGGTAAAGTCTAGATTCAAATAGAACAGTTAACATACTGGCACCAAAAGTCTCCTAACTTCTATTAGAAACCGGAGAAAAACATCACCATGGCCGACTTCACCACGAACCTCATCACATTCGTAGACGAGGTGAGGGCAATCGGCGCTACGCCCATCCTCGTCACCAGTCTCAGCAGAAGGAAGTTCTCGAGCAGCACAGGCAAGGTGACGGAGAGTCTGGCTGATGTGACTGCAGCAGCGAAGGAGGCTGCTATCAAATCGAAAGCGGACATCATCGATCTCAATGCTGCGAGCACAAAGTACTTGAACAGCATTGGCGCAGACAAGGCGGCGACATATAACCTCAATCCTACTGATTTCACGCATTTGAATGGCGAGGGCAGTGTGGTTTTTGGCAATCTGGTCGCGATGTTGATTGATGGGGAGGTGCCTGAGTTGAGAAAGTACGTAGTGCCGGTGAAGAAGATTGCAGCTGCGTTGAAGGCCGGGGAATACGTTTACCCTGATGTTTGATTAGTTCTGAGTAGTTCAGCTCTTGGTATAGTCAGCTCCGGTGAGGCACTTGACAACATATAAGTATCACGGTGGAAGGACTACAATCCTGATTGTTGAAATTTAAATAAAGGCATAGCTCTATGTGATGGCCAAGCTTCTAGATGAATCACGTTGATTGTTTACCTTAGCTCGTTGAATCTTCCAAAAACATCAAGCATCTCATCGAGCTGGCACGCTCTTGGACATCGGGGAACACCTGGCCTGAATGATATATTTATGGTACTCTTGACGCCGGTGCGGAAAGCTCTATCCAAGACAGCCGCCTGATGTGCTTCTAAATTTCAAGGTATCTGCAAACTGAACGACGCTCCTCCAACGATTACTTATTTGGTAAGCACCGGCGCAACCTTTCCAGCCTTCTCTGCTGCAATGTTGGCCAGCTTTTGCAGCTTCTCGGCGCGAACTTGGCGGAAGTATCTGAACAAAAGGATGAACTGGAGCTCGATTCTGGAATTGCATTAGCATCAAATCACGTCTTTTCGCCAGCATCACGTACCTCTCCTTGGTCATCATGAGGAATCCCTGTACAAGCAGACCCTTCAAGATCTGTGGGCCGATACCCTTGAACAATGCCCAAGGGCCTTCGTGCTCGATGATGTAGCGCATGACTTCAGTGAAGGTCTTGAACGGGACACCATTTCTGGCTGGCGGGGGCTTCGACTGCAGGCCAACCTTGGCTACAATGAGTGGTTGTGTGCAAATAGTAGCAAGCATCTTCGACAGAGAGCCGAGGACTGCGAAAGTTAGCTGGGGGATATCGTTCGAGTCCAGTCATACGTACGGAAAGCCTCATGCGGCTTCAGAGTTTTCCTGCCTGGATACAGAAGCTCGCGCAGACGTTGGTAGGCGCCATAAGTGATAGAGGGGTTGACAACCAAGACCAAGCTTGCCTTGAGCCCACGCCAGAGTCCTGTCCAGCCATCCTCACTGTTAACAACGTCCATACCCGTGGCAATCATTCCCTTGCGCTCATGCTTGCTCATAGTCTGCTGGCGTGTGGTGACAACAGCAACAGGAATTGTGAACAGCTGAGCCAGAGCACCAGCCACAGCGCCGAGGGACAGCTCAGCAGCAGTGGACGGAGGTCCTGCAACGGTCTGATAAGACAGATACAAGGAGCGAACAAAGGTGTACCAGTAGAAATATGCGAAGTTTGTCGAAGCGACACCGACTAATGAGCCAAACATGCCTGCGTACAGTCCAGAGATACCTTCGTTCGCGATGACCTTCTGGACGGCGTCGATTGTACCATTGTAGTGCTCGTGATCGGCGGGGTTGGGGTCGTTCGAGTTCTTGGAGCGCTTCACCTGGACTTGAAGTCGTGTCTTAATCCTGCAAGATGATCAGCTCAGTCTCAGTCATGTCTTTGACCGCATTGACAGCTTACATGTCCAGGGGATAGACCAATGTGTTCGCAATGACTGCGCCGGCAGCGCCAGCAACAGCATTACCCCAAGGAGGGAGCGTCTCAACCTTTGACTGTCCAGCCATCTTTGGAACTGTAGTGACTATGCTTAGCCGGGAGTGCTGTGTCGGGCGCGGGCACGGTCGAAAGCGGCAGCAGTGCGGTTATCTGGGTGGTAAATCTTCGAGCGACTTTTACACCATGACCTGTAGGAGCAAGCAGATCTCCAATCTAACGCCCCAGATTTGTGGTAGATCCTAGCTCAGGACGAGCGGGCAGACACCCTTCGTGCTGCTCCCGATAACCGCAAGTCAGGCGCATGACGAAACCCCCAGCAGCCGAGGTCCACGGCCGAGGTCCAGTTCAGAAGCGTTTACAGGGTTTACCGTGCGCTATGCTCAGCGCGCAGACATTCCGCACGCGTTGGACAGATTGAGCTAGATAATTATCCGATGTTATACAACTCCCACTCGATTTCCCTAATCTGCAAGTACCAATGACTTTGTGATGAGAAAGGCGGTCGCAAAGCGGTTGTTTACCAAGCACGTGATTGCGCTAACTGCGCCTCAACACCACGATTGTATCAGGACTATTCACCGTCAAAGCGCGCCCAATTTCGTCGCAGCTGAGGCCTCGTCACTATGGCAGCTACCTGATGGATCATTAAGCACAATCTATACCAATCTCTTGCGGTCAAACTTGACTGTACTGTCAAGCCATTCGTCATGGCGGATAAGGCGGCGCAGCTTGAGGCCTGTAAAGCAGCAGCAAGCGTACGTGACACTGACCTTACAGCGATGCATCGATTGATGAAATCCAAGCACTTACACTTACACTGATGGCAGAATTACCAATCGCAACTGCAGGCCGCCTCTGCTAAAGATGAGGCACTCACTCTTGCCATCAGCGCTGCCGAGAATTTGATGAAGGCGCTCAAGTTGTCGTCAGATCCGAGCGAGAAGCGACAGTTGAAGTCACAGTGCGGTATTCTGATGGATGTTGCAGATCGCATCAAAAAGTCGACTGACTGGACACCGCCGGGCAAACGACAGCCTGAGAGCAGCAAGAAATCCGAGAGCAGCAAGAATACATCAATTGGTCAATGGGCAGCCAGTGTTGACATCCTTACCAGTCCAAGTTTTGCATCTGACCAAGTGGCGTCATCGACCATTTCGGCTGTACAAAGCGTTTCCCAGAGTTCTATACCCTTGACAACCAGCTTGACAACAGGTATTACGCACTTTTCTTACGTCTCAGCCTCTTTGCAGTCCCCATTCGACCGAAGCCTGTGCAGGGACGATCGTAGACAGACTTTCGGGTCTCTGATCAATCCCCTGAGCGGCCAGTCCCTTCTGCCATATGATTTTGGGAGCGCAAATGCTGATGTACAATCCCCAGAGAACGGCCGTAATCAGGATGTTCAGTTATCGCCATTCGAGGCAGAGACAAGAGGGTCTTCGCCTCTAATGCACTCGATCTCTGGAACTCAGCAACCGCATACCAACACAGGAGCAACGTCAGATTTCGCTTCCGCGACGTCTATCCCACCAAACTTCGCCTCGCCTTCACGCATCCATAGACTGGCCGAGCCCATATCAACGAGAAAGAGGTCGAAGAAGGAAGATATCATCCTGCTAAAAGCTTCAGTAGTGAACGGTTTCAAGTGCCCGCCCTGGGATAGGACTCCTGCATCAACCGATTTCATTCCACAGGACGGACAAGACCTATTTATGTAATTATGTGCCTCTACGCTGATTGTAACGTCGTACTGACACCTGATTAGCGACACCCGTGATCTGAGCCTGTCTTCTTACCAGCAGCAGTTCTTCCAGGGATGGGTTCGTGCAATTGACGCTGTACCGCCTCCATCACTGTACCCGAATGGCCGAAGTGGCATTGGTCCTTTGATGTCCAGCTCACGCTCAATCGATCTTGTACAGGATGCGGCGTCCGACTGCTCAGTAGTGGCCAGTCTGTGCGCTGGAGTTGCCCGAGCTGAACGCGGACATGATCAGGTCAGTAATTATTCAGGACTGGATTGCGACGTGCTAACCGTTGGTTCTCAGATGCTCCAGGATAAACTGTACCCATTCGATAAGCATTTAGGTAAACCCGTTCCATCAACCAACGGGAAATACATCGTTCGACTTAACTTCAATGGTTGCTGGCGTAAGGTTGTGATCGACGACCGCCTACCAGTCTCCAGCACCCACCGTCTGCTCCACGTTACAGATCGACGCAATCCCGCACTTCTGTGGCCAGCGCTACTCGAAAAAGCATACCTCAAAGTCCGTGGCGGATATGACTTCCCGGGTAGTAATTCATGCAGCGACCTGTGGACGTTCACGGGATGGATACCCGAGCAGGTGTTCCTACAGGTGTAAGTGCCATGCCTGGAGCTTGAGAATTCTGCTAATTTAACAGACCTGATCTTGTACCGGACGATCTTTGGAAACGCGTTTATAGCGCATTCCTCTACGGTGACGTTCTTGTGACAGCGGGTACTGGGAAGATGTCTACAAGGCAGGAACGCGAGTTGGGTCTGGAAGGACAACATAGCTATGTTATCTTGGACATGAAGGAGACGGATCACGACCGGCTCTTGTTGATCAAGAACCCATGGGTAGAGGGGAAGGGCTGGCGGGGCCCACGCCCGCAAGTGTCATCCTTCATCGACTCTTCCAGCTCCGGCGGCGACTCGCTGAACAGCTTGGAAGTATACCACCGAGACAGCGTGCCGTCGGTTCAGCGGCCACATCCTACAACATTCTGGATCGGGCTTGAGCAGGTGATACAACACTTTGAGAGCCTGTATCTCAACTGGAACCCAGGCTTGTTCCGGTACCGCCAAGACATCCATTTTGAGTGGACAATCGACGCCCAGAAAACGCCAGGCAATTGTATCGTGCACCATCCGCAGTTCTCTTTCTCGTCGAAGAGTAAAGAACCTGTCTGGTTACTCCTCAGTCGCCACTTCCGCGATGCCTCGCCCGACGTCAAAGAAGAGTCCGATGCGTTCAACGATGGAACAGTTCGTACTGCTTCTCAAGTGAATGCCTCAGGGGATTCCCCAAAGGGGTATATGAGCATATACGTGCGCGATGGACACGGTCAACGGCTATATATCAAGGACTATCCTAAGGAGTCGAGCGAATATGTGTCAACGCCACAATGTCTCCTGCGATGGGAGGCCGAGGCAGCCACGAATTATACCGTTGTCATTGATCAAGCCGATCTACCACCGTCTCAGTATACATTCTCGCTGTCGGCCTTCTCCAATTCGTCGATGGCCCTGGAGCCGGCTACACTGAAGTATGGTGTCCAAAGGCTGGAGACTGGGGCTTGGACAAGGCAGAGCGCAGGCGGAAGTACGAGTTCACCTAAATACTTCGAGAACCCACAGTACACGCTCGAACTTCGCGAGCAAACCTCACTCACAGTCCTCCTTACAAGCTCCGGTCATAACCACCCGCTCCATATTAAAATTGCTCTCGGTTACGGAAAGAGGCTCTACCGATTGCAAAGTCGAGACGTGCTCGCAGACTCTGGTGATCATCGCGTTGGAGCTGCCATTGCTGAGATCGAAGATCTTCAGCCAGGCATGTATACCATCATCTGCTCTCTCTTTGAAGCAGGCCAGACTGGCGACTATACTCTGCGTATTGACAGCAGCAGCGCCTTGAACTTGAAGCAGATCCCTCGCGATGGTGCTGGCTTGAAGTCGATGAAGCTGGCACCAGCATGCTTCGGAGCCAACATGCACAAGATAGCTGCACCTCTCCGACCGCAACGTCTGGCGTCGTATACTATCGTTGCACGTTTTTTGAAAGCAACTAGCCCACGGTCGATCGATCAAGCTATGCTTGCACGAAGTCCTCTGCGTTTTAGCGTTGAGCAGGGCAGGGGTCCAGAGCGAAAATTCCTAATTGCTAGCGAGCGTGGAGAATACGCTGACTCGGCGACGGTTCGGTCCGAGAGCGTCCACATTGATCCTGCCATGGTCAACCGTGATAACTTGTGGCTTGTACTGGACAGACTGTCAGGATCTGGAGGACCGGTAGAAGAGTGGTACGAGCTTGAAGTCTTCACGGACATGCCGGATGCGTACTCTGTCGGCGTTTGGCGCGACTGGAGTGACTAGTCCATGAGACGAGGTCATGATTCGGGATTTGCACCTGGAGTGGGCGCGTACAACAGGCGGTGGGTCATGTGCATTTGCTTGAACAAACGTTCTTAGGGGCCACCAAGTATTTTGTTTGGGATTGCTGTGTCAGACACATGAGGCAAGCTGCCAACATGACTGCTACCGACCACATGTCTATGTTCGTTCTCACCTTGGCTGAGTAGCATGTAGCACAAGATAGAGAATCAGACTACAAATGCTAAAGGTCTTGGGGTGCGAACTTGAAACACGCAGGGATAGCCGTGGGGCGGTGAAACTGTATCCAATCACGGACACACGAAGTGTAGCAGACCATCTCATTGCCTGTGGCTCGCGTGCAGCAAGCGCATGTTGAGCTCTAAAGCACGATAACGGCGCGCTAGATAAATGCAATTCTGCAGCTCGTACGGTGTTTGACCTCCTGCTTTGCGCTCTGTGTTGTGCGAGCTCGATATTTGTCTCCTCCAGATTCATTACCCCACCTGCCACCAACGGCTTATCCGACGTCGTTTACGTCAGATCCCAGAGCTTCACGCGTACGCCAAGCAGAGATCACCTGCAGGGCAGACGCACCGCCACACCGCGACGATATCAGACTGCCTGTTCTCCATGCCAGCTTGACGTAAATCTGTGCAGACCCTCGTAGACACACCCAGCCCATACGCAAACGGCCCAGCAAGCATGGCGGACCTCGCCGCAGACAACGCCCGCCCGGGCTCCACCACAAATTCGGCGACAGCTTCGAACGCTGCATCGCGCGCCTCGACGCCTGGCGCATCAACAGAGAAGCCACCGGATGACAGCTCCAAGTTCAAGACTTTCTTGAGCATCTTGCGCAAGTACGTTGCACGACAGGCCCCCAGCATGCAAGGACGCACTTCTAACTTTAGCCCCTCGCAGGTTCATTGGTGTCTCCGATCTCGCTGCCGTGCGCTTCTCCCTCCCTGCGCAGCTTCTCGAGCCTCGGCCAAACTTGGGTACGTCGAACACACTGCGAGCAGGAAACGCTGCATGGGACATGGCCTGACGGGCAACAGAGTACTGGCACTACTTGGATAGGCCAGACACATTCATCAGCATCGGCGACTCCGACGACGATCTCGGCCGCTTGCTGGGATGCTTGCGCTTCTGGTTCACAAAGGACTTGGTATGCACTCATGTCGCGGTGGACAAGACAGGACTGACTGTTGCATAGAAATATGTCAAGGGAAAGCCATGCAAGCCCTACAATTCGACGCTGGGCGAGTTCTTCAGGGTGTGTATTGCAGAAAGCATCGTATAACAGTACTGACGTTTGCAGTGCAACTGGAAGGTTGAAGATACACATCCCACCCTGAAGACACCGAACTCGGCTCCCTCCAGCAGCGCGAACAGCGTAGCCGGCGATGGCAAGACTGTCACCGTGTCTTACCTCACCGAACAGACCTCCCACCACCCTCCCGTTTCCGCATTCTACATCGATTGCCCTGAGAAGGGCATCAGCGCAAGGGGGTACGACCAACTGAGCGCCAAATTCACCGGCACAAGCGTGCGCGTGGTCGCAGGAGCGCACAACCTGGGCATCTTCATCACTCTAAAGAACCGAGATAATGAAGAGTACCAGCTCACACATCCCGCAGCATACCTTGGTGGAATCCTGAGAGGTAGGTTCAGATCATTACAAGTCAAGATGCAAGCTCACTCTGGAAGGCTCCCTCAGCGTTTCCGTCGCCGATACCTGCTACATCACATGCCCCAAGACCAAACTTAAGGTCATTCTCGAGTACCAAGAAGAAGGCTGGCTGGGCCGTAGCCAAAACCTGGTCAAAGGAGTAGTCTTCAAGTACGACCCCAGCAACGACAATATCACCAAGATCAAGGACCTGCCGGATAAGGAGGTTCTTGCGCGGATAGAGGGTGCTTGGACAGATAAGGTCTACTACACACTCGGCAACAAGCCCTTCAACAAGGCCTCCGTAAGTGTCTTGAGCCATCTTCCAGTGGCAGTACTGACAAGCAACAGGAGAAGCACCTGATCATTGACCTCAACCCCCTCTTCCCCGTTCCTAAAGTCGTCCCTCCCATGGAGGAGCAGCTCCCCAACGAATCACTCAAGTTCTGGGAGGGCGTCACCAACGCCATTGTCGGGCGTCAGTACGGTCAAGCCACGACTCTGAAGACCGAGATCGAGGAGAAACAGCGACAGAAGGCCGCGGAACGCAAGGAGGCCAACAAAGAGTGGCAGCCGCGCTTCTTCACCGGCGCAGTCACGCCCGTCGGACGGCCAGACCTAACCCCAGACGGCGAGATTGCGTTGAAGGGGCTTCACGAGGAGAACTACAAGCTAGAGCCCAATAAAGAGTACGGCGCATAGTGTGGGCTACGAAGAGGAGTTTGGGATACAGTGAACACCTTCGTTTGGTTTACAATCATGTGGTCGTTTGGCTGCGGGAGGCATGTACAGTTGGCGTTCCGCTGGTCTTGAGATACATTGCTGCTTGGGTTGGTTTTTTACGCCATGGCTCGATTGCATATATTCGACAGTCTACGAATTAGATCTTCTTAGTCCCAACACTCCTGAATTACTTATCAACCCTGATACAAACCGCTTAGAACAGGAGAGGACAGTTTCTGCGTCGAATCCAGCTCGGAGGCGTAAGACAATGGTAGTCTTCCAGACTGTGCGAGGTTGCGGAGGCGGAGGTCAATATATTTTGAGTGGCTATATTCAACGCCATCACGTTACCCTTCGCATCAACGTTCACAATTGTTGATTTTGACCCCTTGAGCCTTCCGCTTATCGATGGTGGTTATCTCTTGTCGATTGCGATTGCCGATTGAGATCAGTCTATTGGCTTATATTGCAGCAGTACCCTCGATATCAGTCATTACTTCTTCTCTAGACTCATCCAAAGCAGGCTCCCCGCACCCTGCGCTATGGCATCTTATTTGCCAGTCAGATACCCGTACAAGCAAGGGTTCCGGTCTACTTCGCCCGCGGCGGAGAATCGTAGGTGAAGATGGAAGTGAGAGTGAAAGTGAAAGTGAAAGCAGTTGAAACTTGCTTTGGTTGGACACAAAACAATTTTATACCTGCAGGAGCCCACTCTCACCTTTTACCAATAACACCAACACCAACACCAGCCATCTCGTGCGTACACTGCCCTTGCAACCTGGCACTAGCTAACGACTGCAGTCACGATGGCAAGCATGAGCGGAGGCCAATCCGGCCAAACAAGTATGTCCATCTGCGACCAAATGAGCGAACTAGACTGACAACTGCAGAAAAAGAGCCCCCCGGGGAACAAGAATTGAAGGCTTTGCTGGCAGGGCGTGGCGAGATCCTGAGAGCGCTTGACGCGAAGGGTGAAAGCGTCACTGAAGCCGTGATGACAATGATCTCAATGGAGGCGGAGTTTGCCCTGAGCAAATATCCTATACTGTACAGAGAGTTCGTCGCTCAAGAGAGGCTGTGTTACAAGCTTCTCAGGCTAGACGATGATTCATTCCCCTCTGAGTTCGAGGAAATGCAGGCAAAGCCAACGGCAGACACTGTGTCAAAGCCAGAGAGCAATGCCGAGACGTTTCAGCGGCTTTACGCCGAGTATACAGCTTCGTGGGGCCCAATTGAGGGAATTGAGGGAATTGAGGGAGAGGCAATGATCGAGGAGGCAAAGCCGAGAGCTGACACCGAGTCGAAGCCAGAGAGCAATGCCGAGAGGTTTCAGCAGCTTTACGCCGCGCATAAAGCTTTGTGGAACCGCCCTGAGGGGAAGGCAGCGATCGAGAAGGCAAAGCCGAGGGCAGACACTGTGTCGAAGCCAGAGCTGAAGCTAGAGCCGAAGTCAGAGTCCCATATGGGTGGACACGAGCGTCTAATTAGACGCCCGCTAAAGACCCAAGAGGAGACTGTGAGCGGGCTGCGAAAGAAGAGGAAGGTCGCAAGCGAGCAAGCAGAGCGCGGCCAGGCAGGCGCGGCGACGCCAGCGATGCCTTCGATGGACAATTCGCTTGAACGTTTTCACAAAGCCCAACCCGACTCGCGAGGTCGAGGTCGAAGGGAACGTGGCGACAGAGGCGGTCGAGTCACGCAGCATTTCCGTAGTCGAGGACGTAGCTTTGGGCCAGACGTTTCGAGTGCACCGCAGCGAGGTGGTATGAATCGAGGTGGCCGCGTCTTCAGCTCGATGAGCCGACAGGGTAGCACTCTGCAGCGACAGGAGCAAGCGGATGCCACGAATATCGACGAGAGCAAGTCAACTCCAGCATCGAGGGCGGAGATCATTGAGTTGCAAGAGCAGCTGGAAGCTATTAAAACGAAGATTCGTGACGGAGACCAGCAGCTGTTGCTGATGAATGAGAATATAGAGCTGCGACGGCAGCTGACAGCATCTCATGAAGAGTTGCGCGAATCTCGCAGAGAGCTCAAAGCTGCTCATGAGCAGCTGTCGCTCAGGCGCGAGATGGCGCTGGGGACTTTTGCCACTGAGACCGGACAGGTCAAGGTTGAGGAGGACGAATGAATGAAATGTGCTAATGGCAGGCACAGGCAAGTCCCTAGAGATGCGGAGCATAAAGTTTAAGAAACAGTAACAGATGGATAGGCCGGCCAACCTTAAGAGCTGGAGACGCCAGTCGGATACTAAGACAGTCTCGCTGGTACTTGCATCTTGAGTCGGATGCTGAGGAAGACGAGAGCGCTGTCGAAGCTAGAGACAATGGCATAGAGTCACCTTCTCCGCTGGACTGGGATGATATGTGAGCTCTTGTGTTGTAGGGGGTTTTCTATAACAATACAATGGTTCTCTGGGTTGATTTCTCATGAAGGTACTGTGATGTCTGTGAGCTTGATCAACTTGCTAGAAGTATTCGTTGAAGCCGTACAAGCCTCCTGGATAGAATCACGATGATCGGAGGCATGAGGTCTTGTGTGCATGATGTCAAAAACAGCCCAAGAAGAAACCACTTTGATCGAAGTACTTCCAGGCTTACTGGTGCAGACTTTAGAAATGAATAGGTCTCAAGATGACCACGCAGTTGATTGGCATGATTCCCTGTCGGCTCTATGGTTATTGTAGGCATCAAGATTGTCAAGTGTCTACGTGGGGCAAAGCGTCGTCAGGTCAGTTACGGGTTGGACAATGTTCTGTTTGTGAAGTGTCATGTGAGTACAGAGCGCAAGGTCAAGTAGAGGAAGGAGAGAGGGAGAGAAGACGGAAGAGAGCGAACAAGAGGATTTGAAGGAGCAGTTCCGAATAGAGATTCGCAAGACCAGATCCTAGGCTATCTTGTACAGTACCCTGTCAATCCGACGAGGAAGTTGGCACGATGCAGGAAGGGTCTCCTAATTGGAGGACCTTGGATATGATTGGCACAGTCTGAGTGAATAAAAGGCTCTTCAAGATAACTACGTTCTCAGGGGTGCCAAGTATCTCGTGGAGCTGACGAGGTGCTGTATATGACAGCATTCGACGATGCGACCGCGACAATCTGAACCTAACAATTAGTAGACACAGCCATCGGGTTGCCCTAATAGGATATGAGCTTGCAATGCCCCTAAGTGTCTTTTCGACAAGCGCCGTCCCTCTTCACACCGTAGGAAATCCAACCAAGTGTAATGGTCTTGCGTTTTTGATAACTCCCGAGCTCTTGCAATCGCTTCGACCGCTCACTTACATCATGTCGACAGCGCTTTGTTCCTGGCAGTCCTATACGAGCATCCTTCGCAGATAGGAGCTCCGGTGTACATCTCCGGCTCCTAACCGCCCACTGTCTGCATTCCAGCTCCTTACATGCACCGTGACGAAGTGCATAAGTATGCAGTTCCCCGACCGGGGAAGTGGGAATACGGGAGCACCGGGAGTGATCTGCATATGCCGTGCCCAGCCTCATGCGACATCGCAGCCAGATCTCCAGACACAATCATGCAGATCAATGTTACCTGCCAATTACGCAGTAGGCGCCTCCGGTGCTGGCTTGGAGTGCCTGACAGTTGACAGGGAGATCATTACCATATCTGGTCGTGTTCCTGTGTGAGACGAATCCTTAGCTGACGGTGTGTCTGGCGAAGACATGTAGTCTTGGAGAGATTGAGAGGCTGCTACAGAATCGGATACATGCATGGTGGACTGCATGCAGACAGGACGCTGGATGACCTGCAATGAAGCAGTCTGCGTTGACACGTCAGGACTGTGTCACCGTAAGGTGCGGCAGCTGGCTTCCAGTTATCGTCGTCAGGCTCAACACAGATTCCTCCCCGAACTCAATCACAGATAACGAAGACGCTTTGCAGTATGCGGTGTGAGTTCGTGCGAGCACACGTGCAGCACACACGGACGTCAGGCGTGCGGTTTCGACCAAGATCCCATCGATCATGTCCGTGGGCACCTGGTCGATACGCCTCACATCTGGCAGCGCAGCCAGCGGTGTGACGGGCTGTCAGAAAGTCCGAATGTTGGACAGTGACAGTACAGCTTGCTGCGACGCCGGTGATGGCCACGTGAAGGCTCGCATAGACGCGGGCGCCTTAGCCTTTCATCCGCTGCATCTCGCCACATCTCGCCACAAAACGTCTCGTTCAAGCATCGTGTTCTTGCATCCAGCAACTCACGCGGACAATGGACTGCGCCACAACTGCGCGCGCCTGACTGGCTACCTATTTTCGGCAAGGCCGTTTCAGACGCGCACCTCGTGGCCTTAGCTCGATGCCCCACACCCCACGGCCTGGCCTCGCCTTGTCGGTGCCTGCGCGACATCGACAACCCACCTTCCACCTTCGATTCACCCTGACCCTTCGTGCGACTCTGGAGATGCTGCTGCCGCGACCATGAATCCGGGCTGGAAGCCGACCTTACACAAGCGCTGAGCGGCTGCGCCCACAACTCCCGTCTGCCGCACCTCTGCAAGGCTGTTCTGGATCCTGGAACCCCCCCGGCCAGTGTCGGCCGACTGCTGCGAAGCGCCCCCAGGCCCTGCTGCAGACGAGATGAGGAAGATCGCAATGCCGATGGACAAATCCCGCAGTGGCTTCGCTTTGCCTGACCGAGACAGAAGTGGGTATCGATCTGCAGTGGCTGTTGTGGAGAAGGGCATCAAGAGGAAACGTCCAAGCTATCGAAAGGCGGCCGTTAGATTGCTTGCTTCGTTGCGAGGTGCTAGGATGGGCGCCTGGAACGAACAGCTGTCTTCGAATCTGTCGAGGTAGGTCGAACGATTCAAGAAGATTTGGAAGCATGCTGATCGTTGCTCAGTCCCTTCTTTGAGGCTTTGCTGCGACTACCAAACGAGCTTCACGTGTTGATCCTGAGCCAGCTGTCCATATCAGATCTTCTTGCGTTGCGCAAAACATGCCGTATCCTTAATGTGCTTGTGGTGGATTCTGCACCATCGCTGAGCCGATACTGGGTGAAGCATCGAATGGGCAGCCTTCATCTGCGTTTGTATCCAACTGCAAGGCCAACCGATGCAGACTTCCAATATCTTCTTTCTATGCGAAGAAGGCATATCGCGTCCATACGACTGAGCAGACAGCTTGCCAATTTTCTCCTTGGCGATGTGCAAGATCAAGTAGACTCTCGTCAACGGCAGCTGTGGACATCTGTCTACGAAAAGATGATGCCCCTTGTGTTTGGAGTCGGCTTCTTCCTCGAAGAGCATCGACGAGCAGTGCTAGATAGAGACCTCGGGCAGATCCGACCACGGTCGCATATTGGTTACGACATCTGCACCACAGGAAGCATGACAGCTCATGACATGAAGACGATGAAGCGGATGGATGCGCCCTTGCGGTTGCAGTACTACTATATGTATTGCTTCATGTTGCAGGTGTTGAAGCGAAAGCTGCGTTCTTCTTGCCGTACTCGCACGGTTGGCAATTTCCTGCGAGGATGGTCGAACCACCCAGCTTGCTCTGAAGACATCGCTTTCTTCCTGATATTAGGTGGCATTGGACAGGTAGCCAAGCTGCTCGCCTGCCCTACCTATGCTGATCGAAGGAGGTACCTGCATGCGTACATCACCCACCTATCCCCTCATGCGAGCAAGTGTTGGAGAGCTCACTGGAAAGACATAGGGGTCATCTCTCCTGCACTGCTGGACGACATCCCATGTACGAGCATTGGGATTACACAGCTCGATCAAATTTGGGAGCCAGGAATAGCAGAGCTAATGAAGCCAGAGAGGCATACTCTCACAGCTGCGGAAAAGCTGCGGTATGAAGAGCTGCAGGGCTCAAGGAAGTACATTAACGAAATTATCGGATATGACATTCTCCAGATGTCGGCTCCGGGATGTGTCGATATTGAGGATGAGGTGGAGGACAGAAGGCCTTAGCTAATTTCATGTCCGACGCCGTAATTGGAAGGAAAAAATTCTAATTGCCCGACCTGGGCTTTTTTGAGGCTTGGTCACAAGCGCAATCTAGCCACTTTGTCAACTATCGTGAGATTTGCTCTGTTGAGGCTCGTGGCCGCAGCTTCCTCTAGTCTGTCTTCTTGAGGCACCAAGCGCTATGCGTTACGTACAGCTTTGGGTGCGTAGCGCGCTACGAACGGAAGCTCTTCAGGCTCAGCGGCAACTAAAAGTACGGCGACCCATTAAAGATAGTCGGTGGGTTCGCTGAGCAGATTCGGGGCCTTCAAATTTGAAGCTTGTGCGGCTAGCGTGCTGGTGCTGTTCCTGACCTTCCTACCTCGTGTGCACGAGTGTTGCTGCATTCTGGGCTTCTGGCGTGTGAGAGTGATCTACGACTACCCCAATGCGGACTTCACGATGCCCGTTGGATCGAATTGGCGCGATGGATGCATCCTTTGTGATCGCCTTCCCAGTTACTGCTTTGTGCATACCGTTGTTCTGGATCCAAAAAGCAAAGACCAGTGGGTTGTTATGGAGCATGGAAACTAGAAGACCCTGAAGTGGTTGTTGCCCACCGCGACGAGGACTCGCCGAACAAGCAACTGGACGTTGCAATGAACTTGGTGGCTGAGGGCCCACTTGATGAGAGAAGCTCGTGCACGTCTTCTGGAAAACTGTCACATTAAGCCTCATCCAGTAGCTGGCCGGACCTTTCACCCGCCGAAGCCCAGTAAGCCAATGAAAGCAGCTGGCCGGTGATTGCCGTTGTGTGCAGGAAGAATTGCGAGCAGATCAGAGGCCAGTTGCGATCCACCCGATCCCACTCTGAAGCGGAGCAAGAGCATAGCGCCAAGAGGTGCAGATGCAAGTGGAAGGATCTGAGGGCGGCATGACGAGCGGTGCATTCAGCCAAAACACGCATTACGCACGGCACTTGATGAAGCGGCCAGGGGCTATCCGTTGTCGAAATTGTGCCGCATCTGTTTGGGAGAAAGATATTCCAGGAATGACGTTGCCAAAGTCGTACACATTCAGGGGGAACAGACGCTGGTGAGCCAGCTGCGCGTCGGAGAAACTGGCAGCGTCGACGACGCAGATCTCGGAACCAAACATGGCAATTACAGGAATCCGAATCGGGAAGGCACCAGGTGTGCATTCCGCCTGGAGGCCGCGTCGATACAGACAGCAGATCCCGGTGCGTCATTATTGGCTAGCGATGCCATCAAGGCACCACGCTGCCGGGAGCATGGCCTGGGCTCAGTGCCTTCCCCAGAGGCAATCGTGACACGAAATGCACGAAAGCGAGGACTGCGGGCAGAAATGCTGGAGGCGAGCGGGCGGCGGCGGAATGCACTGTAGTCGACGTGCCTGGCCGTGGTTACGCAGCGCTGGTCGTGCTCCTCACATGTCAGCGTCGACGAGAATCTTCGGCGCGGTCGCACGCAGCCAGGCGAAATGTGGGCAGCCAATGAAGCACACGCCGTTCACCGCAACACTGACCCCGGTCTAGTGGCGGTGGGCTGCGGGCGCTCAGACTCACGATGGTGGTTAGGAAGGATCCCTCCGCGTCGCCGTACTGACTCGCTGCTATGGTTCATTTGGGGGAGCTAAGTCCCGCCGTCTCCCTCGGCGCATGCACGCTGCGCTCTTCTGTCGCTCTGTCGCTCGCATTTGGTGTAGCCTGCCGCTGTGGCAGCTTTATAATCCCTTTGAGCCCAGCGGAACGTTTGCAACCACACCCAAGACATATCTACCCCAACCAGCGCCACACCTTGCTGCTGCCATATTACCACGCGACGTCGCCACTCCTCCGCCCGCCTGAAACCTGCGGAGCCCTTTTCCACGCCTCTGCCACTCACAGCACCCTCACCACCACCACCACCTGCCCGCGCCTTCCTGGTATTGACCGCGCAGTGTCCTCGCCCACTTCGCGTAGCACCCGTCAGCTGAGCCGCGCTTCCGAACTTCCCGCACGATACGACACCCGCACATCATGCGGTCGTAGAGTTCAGATAGAGAGACTATGGATTTCACGGTATGGCCTCCGTGCGCTCTATCGCTGCTTCTCAAGCCAGGCAGAACTGACGTAGACCCCCCACAGATCTCGCTGGCCCACTTCTGCGAGGTCCACGGTCCGACCTCCATCATCTGCACACAGGCCTCAACTGCGCCCTGCGCTTCTTGCAATCCATGCGTGACACCGCCGACCGACGAGCCGCACTCGTCCTACTCCAACTATGGCCTCTATGACCAGCCGTCGTCGCTGAAGCTGGGCCGCCTGCCCAAGCTCTCGCCCTTCGAGACTCCTCCCACGAGCCCCCAGTCACCCTCCCACAACCCTTACTTCCCCAGCCTCTCGTCATCTGACAGCAGCTTTGGCGGACGGAGACCCAGCAGCACCTTCGACTCGGACTCGGACTCGTGCGAAAACTGCCAGATGGTAGTGCCCAAGAAGTTTTGCGACAAACTACCCACCGGCGCGCCAGGAAGCCCTGCCAAAGATGGACGGGGAAGGAACGGCAGCCCAGTCCTACGCAGCTCGCAGAACTTCCCCGTTCGAGGTCCCTATCTTGGCGACGATGCAAGCAGCACACACTCCTCTGAGATGTCCGACACTGAGCAGTCCAAGTCGTTCGACAGCAACGCCAGCTCATACCCCAACTCCATCCCACCCTCCCCTTTGGTCACCTCGAGGAACATGCATACACACACCCTGACCTACATCTCCACCAACCAACCGCAGTCACCCACGACATACTCTTCTTTGAAGCGGACCTGCATGCGCACCCTCTCTACTGAGGTCCTCCCACGCGGCAACTCGTCTGGAGCCATCATGTTTGGAGATCCAGTTGCCGGCTACACTATTGCGTACATCTTCAGAATCCAGGACTCCAGGGCCCGTGGGTCTATCAAACACTACGCTCTCATTGCCATGGTTGGACGCGACTGCCGCAAGGCCACAAAGGCCATGGTCAAGGTTACCGAGGTCTTTCAGGGCATTGCAAATCGCATCACTGCCCTGGCTGAGAAAGTAGAACGCGAGTCCCGACCTGTCTCTGCCATTGCCGACACTCCTCCACTAGGTACCTCTGCGTCCTCGATGCCACCCATGCTCGCATCACCTCAGAGAGACCGCAGCTCTTCGAGTGCAAGCTCACCCACAACACGCAACATAACACCAGTATCATCCTTCTTATCCGCGAAGAGAATCGACCCAGACGGTTTCCCTCGTATCTCCCGCGATTTAACAAGACCAAAGAGTCTCGCTGAGATTGTTGGTCAAGAGAACTTCTTCGTTGAGCTTCACCGCGACTTCTGCCAGCTGTTGCACTTCCTGATTAAGCACTTCGCTTGATTTTACATACGTTGTTACATTCTCCTGTACAATCTTGTCGTTTTCGGTTATTGTCTCGCGCTTCAGCGGTTCTTTCCATCATGCGGTTTAGCATCGGCGTTCAACGGTCATCCTGTACATCTCTGGTCTCTTTATTAACGGCCACCTCTACGCCTACAACCTGCTGTATGAGCAGATTAGGCTCGATACCCATCTGAGATACCCCAGCCTGTTCATTATTTGGTAATTGGCGGTACCCAGTTGATGACATACAGGTCATCGTGTGGGTTGTTATGACTTTACGGCCGTAGATGGCTCGATGTTGTGATCGATCGCCACGATATGTTAGACAAAGCGGCAACTATTGCCTGTATAGCTAGCAAGCAAAATATACAATTCACTTGATATTATCTAAATTACCACCGGCATTTTGTTAAGACACTTGACTTAATGGCGTTTTGATTGGAGGACTTCCGGTCGCATTGGCGTAATTGAAAATAATTTTCAACTTTTTCAACTTTTCAAAATCACTACGCATCTAACTAGATCTATTAAAAGAGTCGCTTCTCCATCAGTGCATTTTTCAGAGGTGCAAAGTACTTCGACAGGGCTGGCGACGTGCCGCACCTTCTTTCACACTTCAGGCATTCTCGCCAAAGCTTCTCTCTCGCTGTTTCTTCGGTGGTACAATGTCGAACCAAAACATTTTCAATAATTGTAGGTCATCAACCCAGGAGCATCCTGACCTGACGGATCCACTGTTACCGCTTCTCCACAAGCGGTTCCACAACGAGCTCGAAGGAGGCACGATCCACGGACCCTCCTTTGACGCGCATCGTTCAGCAGCCCGACATCGCTCATCGCGCAGAACACGGCCCGCCCGCGTCATTCCCGATCGAGCGATAAGGATCGCCTGACGTCACAGCTGCTGAACCTCCCTCGACGTCAGGACAGTGGAGGCATGCAATCAGATCATCCACGCATGCATCACCGCTGCACCTGATTACTATGAGACCAGGTTGACTTGTGATGCTGCTCGCTTGTCACGAGTTTTCTACTCGCAAAGATGAGCAGCTCAACAGCCACAACGAGCAGTAGTCTAGACTTTTGCGACGCTTGAAGCCAAGTTTTAAGTGCCCGAAAGCCAAGTTTTGGCTTGCCAGTGACGATGCTGACGCCTGTCTCGCCTATGGCAGGGCTGAAGGTACCTATCCACTTGCTCTGATACGACGGTCTATGCTGTCAATCTGGGACTGTGATGCCATACGTGACGCTTCAGACCGGAAGTGCGGCTTTCCATAATGCTGCTTGTTATGGCAGGGGCGTATTTGGGACATATATATTACACCGATGACGAGTCTCTACGTCCTCGAATTCCATCACAACTTTACACTATTATAGTTACTCCCTAAGTCCAAAGCTTATATCTACTTGTACCACGTCAATACTCTGACACTCTGTAATAATGAACGCCAACACCAACAACAACGCTGCCTCTGGCCAGAACGAAGACTACCTTGACAAGGGTGCGTATCTTTTGAGATGCTACTGCACTTCGCACGCTAACAATACCAGGTCTCGACGCCGCCGAGAAGAAGTACGGTGGTTCTATGGGACAGGACACACAAAAGAACCGCGCCGTCAACGAGAAGATCGTAAGTCGATGCTGCATTCATTTTCACAGACTGCATGCTCATGCCGCAACAGACTGATGGAGCCCGCAACATGTTCGAAAAAGCCACCGGCAAGCATGTCCCCGAGAAGTTCTCCAATTAGAGCGTCACCACCACCCACCCGCCTCTCGCTCGACGTAGATGAGTCGACCCATCCTCCGTCCACCTGCTACGAAGATGCGCACGTAGCAGACAGCTCGCCCAAGTCTTCACGATCTCGCACTTTCTCTATTGGGTCTATCGGTCATAAAAAGAAGTGCAAGAACAGGGAGTCTATTGATTCGACTGCTTCTCACGACTCCTACACGACTGCTGATGAAACTCACGAAGAAGACGACGCCGAGAAGACTGGAATCTTGCACAAGGTTGCTACGAGCATGCAGAAGGCGAGACCCTATGTCGAGAGATTGAGCGGGACTTACGAGCCAATGCCTATTCAACCACCTGATCATACGAAGTAATGAATATAAATGTTAAAAATTATGACGTCCATTCTCGCACCAAATGCCTGTGATGTGCCTGCATGTACCGGCCATGTTCGTTAGTTGTCAAACTTAGTGAAGAGTTATCTTGCTGCTGTCAAAGGGTGTTTCAAAGCCAACTAATCATTTATTTAGACTTACAGATCTGCAAACTGATGATCCTCAAGCATGTGAGGTTCGCGATGCTCGTAAGGCGCCGCTAAGCCAATCCTGCCCGAGTCGCCCCACCAAAAAGTTTGGACTCTTACGCCCCGCGATAAACACTCACAGCCAACGTCAAACGTCGAACACATACCAAAATGCCGCCCTACGACAGCGAATCCTCCGATGAGGGCGAGGACTATACCGAAACGAACGTCCTTCTTGGTTACGCCACGAAAGATGCCACAGGAGACGCTATATCGCACATTGGTGGCGCGCCTGTACGTATCGGATTGCACATGGCAAGAAACTTTTCTGACACATATCGTAGAGCTGGATAGATGGCAAGACGGCGCCATCGGGCGCACTTGCAAAATGCAAAGTATGCAACGGCCTTCTCAGCCTCCTGCTCGAACTAAACGGCGATCTGCCCGACCACTTTCCCGGCCACGAGCGAAGACTGTATATCTGGAGCTGTCGCCGCAAGGCTTGCAGGAGGAAGGAGGGAAGCGTGCGCAGCGTTCGTGGTGTGCGTATTGCAAAGGGTGCGTTCGCCAAGTCGCACGCGAAGTCTGAGAAGAAGGAGATCAAGCAGGAGGAGGAGAAGCCGCAGCCCAAGATTGGGGAGTCGCTGTTCGGCGTGAACACCAGCGGGAGCTCAACAACACCTGCCAACCCATTCTCGAACCCCTTCTCTTCGAATGCAAGCAGCGCGGCGCCAGCAAATCCTTTCGCCTCGTCTGCCAGCGCAAACCCATTCGCCGCACCTTCTGCCGCCGCGCCCACACCAGCAATCGAAGTCACACCCGAACAGGCCAAGGACGAGGCTTCCACCACGCTCCCCGAGACCTTCGCGCAGAAGGCCCGCATCTCCGCGCCCACAGCCACCACACCTCAGGCACCACGGCCCCATGAGCCCTGGCCCGCGGAGTCTGCGTTCCCCACACCCTTCCCCTACTACTCCCTGGACGCCGAGTACGAAACCCTGGACGCCAGCGCACCCCAAGTACCGCAAAACGTGCGCATGATGGACATCGACAGCGAAGGCGGCGCCAGTAGCAGCGGAGGAGGCAAAGAAGACAAGGAAATTTACGAATCAGCGCACGACGCCGTGTTCCAGAAGTTCGCAGACCGCGTCGGCCAGAACCCAGAGCAGATCCTGCGCTACGAGTTCAAGGGCAAGCCGCTGCTGTACAGCGACGCGGATGCCGTGGGCAAGGCGCTTGCTCCGCACTCTGAGAACGCTGCCTCGAGTAATGCGAAGGTTCAAGTTCAGGGTGCTGGAAAAGGAGGCATGCCAAGGTGTGCCAACTGCGGTGCGGAGAGGGTGTTCGAGGTGCAGCTTACGCCGCATGCCATCACAGAGCTGGAGGCGGAGGAGATGAGCATTGATGGGATGGAGTGGGGGACTATTGTCGTGGGCGTGTGCAGTAAGGATTGTAAGCCGAGTGATGTTGAGGAGGGCCAGGTTGGGTATGTGGAGGAGTGGGCCGGGGTGCAGTGGGAAGAGGTTCCGTCGAAGAAGTAATGTAGTAGGGACACATGTGAACCGTCCAAATGGCATGACCAGCGGCCTTCCTCTGTTCCTCTCAGACCTGATTTCGCGCTCTGAGTGACTTGTGTCCTCACCACCCCGTGTTCGAAAACCGGTAGCAGAGAAGTTCGAATACAAAATACATCCTGAGTCGTAGTCAGCTGAACTCCAAGGAACTTTTGTGTGTCGCCAGATTCCGTGGGAGAGCACATGTATTCCCGAGGTGTACGAAAACATTCGCGCGCTCGTTTGTATGTCACCTCGCAGCGCTCCTCCTCTACAAGAAACAGAATCAAGACTTGCGTGGAGAAAGGCCGCGGTACGCATGGGCGTCCCATTCAATTGGCTCTTGCGCACCTGTGGATTGATGGTGTGGTGCGAAGTGTGAGAGAGGATGATACAGCCCCGCTCGCGAAGATGCCTCCGGTCTGGATATCACGCCTTCGGCTGCGCGACTGGTCTTTGTCTGGAATCGAAGCCCGACGGCATGCGGTTTTGTCTTGGTTGTCGCTGGTGTGCTTCCTGGCGGATCTCGATCTATCTGGGGAAGAGGAAGAGGAAGAGGAAGAGAAAGAGGAAGAACTAAGCAAGCAAGCTCCTTGACCTAGACTTAGGGTTCGTAGAAACATGCCTGTAGAATTGAGTTTGTGTACACCAGAAAGTCATTGATGGAGGTGTGGAGGTGAAAGCACACGTCCGCCCTGAGTGTCCACTTGATAATTCTGAAGGATACAACTGGGAGAGAGCAGGGGGATCAGGGGACTGCTTAATTGCGTAGCCATCTCAAGAGTTGCAAATTCCCGAAATCTGCGCCAGTGAGCCTTGAGGACCTCTAATCCAGGAGCCGCCTTTTATATTTCTCGCCGCCAAGCATGCACTCAGAGTTGGCAATACAGCGACGAAACTGGGGTTCCCCAGCTTGGCCCTGTTGATATCAGTCAACACGTTGCGATCCGAGAATACGTTGCTGATCTCATGTCTACGATGGAACCTCCTAGGCCAACATGGCTCGCTATCACATACTCGGTAGTTTTCAAGCTTTAGGATTAGTATCTCATGGCTGCGCTGCGCGCCATCAATGGCACAAGCTTGGCTACTCTGGCTTTGTTGGGCGAGGCGGATGTCAGGTTATCTGGTGCTCGGGATACCACATCTTCGTCCCGTAAGCATCTGTATATGTTCTTCAGAGCTTCGGCTATGGACTTCTCTTTACCCTTTTTTATCGAGACTGCGTCGGCACTGGCAGGTGGATAAGCTTGCGTTCCTTGGCTTGCAAGTGTTTTAGCAGTATTAGACGCAGCGGACAGATGTGGGCAAGGAGAGGGAAGAGGGGAAAACATGGTTACCAGAAAGTCCTCTAGCACCTTACCAGCTCCGACAAGACACACGACACTTTTGAAGAACTCAATAATAGGAAAACATTCACTAAACGGATCTAACCAGCAGCGTAGCTATCATACAAAGCGGCACTTTTGCTTGAACTACGCCAATTAAAACCGAATTCCTTCCATAAAATCCCTCTTCGGCAATTTTCCAAGTGTGTCATTGGGACTGGCAAGGTGCTGTAGCCAACATACTACGTTCCTCCTTCATCTATGCTCCAGCACATCGATTCCGATCGATCTTTTGATTAATACCAACCACCAACAACTCCTCTACCAGCGCAGCAAACCCGGCCAACAGCACCCACAAGTGGTCTTGAAGCCGCGGTGTCCGCTGCACCACAAGCGCTCAGGGAAGTAGCGACAAGGCACAATAGCCACCACTACTGTTGCTACGCAGCACGAAGGCAGAATGAGTTGGACTCCGCTCCATCGTCGCCACACCTCCATACCAGCGAAGCAAGTCTGTGTGCCAATAATGCAATTCCAGTGCAACAACCCGCTCAAAGACTCCAACACTCCTCATGCCCGCTCCTCCTCAGCTCCGAGTATACCCTCAAGAAGACCCAATGCAGCAAAGGCGCAATGTTCAGTGCCTCAATCGCAGCCCTTCGAGCGCGCCCGGTGCAATCCCAACGCAACTGTAGCTCCCTGGCGATGGCTACGCGATCAATTGGTCCTGCTGAATCATAGCGGTCAGGTGGCTACGCAGAGCTGGCAGCTCGCTGTGATTTTCAGCGGCGCAGCGGCGGGGTGATTGCAAGTCTGGCAGTGTGCCAAGGGGTAAGTTGGAGATGGCGAGGTGGTGGAGGGGTGAAAAAGGTGGAGAGTAGGTGTTGGAGGATGGACGTGCAATTGGACATTTACTTGTCTTCATTGTTTCTTGTGACTTGGAAGTACTCGAAGCCATCGTTTGGAGGGCAGCGGCATTGAAGTTTGCTTGTCGTCTTCAAACGAAGACTGCGTTCTGACTCCAACTGCACCTACGAATGTACTTTGGTACCTACGACTGCCCATCAACCAGCCAGCTCGACCCTGAGCCTCAACAGCCTTCTCGCCTCCTTCTCATCCAGCACCTCGAGGCCCAGCTCATCGAGCACGTCCCTCGCGCTCTGATTGTCCGCGAACAGCCGGCGCTCCACCTCCCAAAGCCCCAGGTCGGCGGCGCCCGTCTCGGCAGCGTCATCAGCAGTGTCGATCGGAAATTTTGCTTTTTGCGGCGCTTCCCCTGGCACCTGCTGCTCATCACCTGCATCGGGATCCTCGGCAGCCCAGGCATCCCACTCGTCCATGCCGCCTTCTTCTTCGGCACGGCCACCAGCGGTGTTGGCAGACGACTTTGCCCCCTTGACAGGCAGCCCCACGAGCTTCACGCCCTCGATGCAGCGCCGCAGCCCGTTTTCCGCCACTCCGGCGCCGACCTGCTCGTCCACGACCGCGCAGATCGCGGCCAGGTCGGCGTCTAGTTGGGCAGCGCCCTGCGCAGAGAAGCTGACGCGCAGCACACTGTCGTAGAGAGCGGAATTGATGGTGGCGAGGACTGCCCGGGCGATGCGGCGCAGCGGCGCGGGTGCCAGAACGCGGGACAAGAAGGCCAGGGTGGTGCTGAGATGGGAAAGCAGTGGATCCAATTCGGCCGTAGGGCTGAGATCTTTGCCACTGCCGCCTGATGTGGAGAGGGTGGCCCACGGATTGCTGCAAGAAAAAGTAAGCATAAGCTGTAAGACGGACAAACGCGTTACAGCAGCTAGAGTGGGGGATTGCTGTTTCTGACCAGCTGCATCGCGTGGGCGTAAACTTTGACTTACATCTGGCGGTATGGCTTCAGCGCCACCCGCACGTTAGAGACGAGTGTCTCGGTGATGATTTGCTCGCTGCGCTCACGCAGGCGCGCGTACCACGAAGCCGTTTCGTCGAAGAGACCGCCGGCATCAGAGGCGTCGACTTCGCTTGCGCCGACGTTTTTCGAGGTGCGTTCGGCAACGGATGCAACGGTGCGGGAGCCAATGTTGGCGCCATGTTGGGCACGATCCTGCAGCTCCTCCCAGATGTCCAGAAAGAACTGGGCACAAAGTCAGACGCGGTGTGCGAGATCTTGTGCACGTTTCAGACTTACCACGTCGTCACTCCAATCGCGCATTGCCTTTTCCAGGTAATCGGCGCTTCCATAGGTCCGGCAAAGGCTTTCCAGACCCTCGATCCCTAACAGCTTGTCCTGCTCTTCCTTGCTCACACCACCCATGGCGCGACCCAGCGTTGTGGTCATTCGCAAATATGCCTCCAAGCTGTCATTAAGTCGCTCGTGAAATTGGTCGAATATGGCAATCTGTATGTCAATCAAGAACGCTAGCTTATGCTTGAACGAAGTCAAGGGTCTGTATCGATCTGCACATGATCAGCAACAAAGCGTCGATTTTGGGTCACTGCAGGCCTACCTGTTATCGTTTCGAGCAAATCATTGACGCGAATTGCCCCTTTCGTAGGCTTTGTGGCTTTCGGATCGACGCTTTCGTAATCGAGATCTCGCCAGTCCTCGGCCTCTACAATACTTTGATACCGCTTAAGAGCGACTGGTCAATTGTAAGCGTACTGTTCGGGCGTGCTTCGGTTGCGGGTTGCATACATTCTTTCTCCACCCGCAGCCACTGATCAAACCAATTGCCCTGTACAAGGAACTCCCATGATAGGCCATTCCAGCCACTCAGTCCATATCCGCCGTCATATGCCCACGTGTCTCTGATGGTTGAGTCAAAGCTCATTGTCTCGTGTACCAGATGACTGAGGAGCTGGGGCTGATTGGCCACCTTGGGCAGCAGCGAGCCAATCTTTTTCCTCAGCACTGGGAGGAGTGCAGTGATAAATGCAGACATGGCATCAATGTAGACAGGGTTCAAGGCAAGATCTGTGCCACGGAAGTGTTTGAACAGCACAGGCTGCATGTAATCACTCACGAAGGTACTGTAGTCATCGAGAAGGGTAGTGACATGGGAGAGGAAGTACTCGGGCCGGTCAATGCGGTTGGTGGGCTTGTCGCCTTCGAAATGATAGCGGAAGCGCATCTCGAGAGGCTGCACAAGCACTTCGAAGGGAGACAGCACCGGCGGCAGCTTGACCTTGTCCACCGACCCACTTGCATAGTTACTGCCCTCGAGCTCCGGCGTCTGCAGGTCGAGCAGCTTCACGACGGACGACTCAAACTCGTCGCGCAGCTGCGGGGGAATGACGGCCTTGGGGGTGGGCCAATGCACCTTCTTAAGGACAGCATCGAGGTCTTTGGCAAATGCATCGAGGATCTTTGTGCGCAGCGCATGGCAGATGTGGCCGACGTGGTGCAGCAGCTGCGGTGCGGCGCCCTCGGCATCCTCCTGGAGGTTGAGCAGGCGCGTGTGCAGGGCGCGCAGCTGCTTGTAGGGGGCAAGGGCGGCTTCGTTGGACGTCTGCAGCTGGGCGTGAGCGTGGGTGCTGAGAGCGTCGACCTCGCGCAGGAGCTCGATGTACCCGCTGGTCACGTCCAGGCGCTGCAGCTTCGCTAGCACTTGCTCGAAGCGCGGGACGGCCTCATCGCTGGTCTCCGAGGAGGTGATGACCTGCAGACGTCGGTCGATGTCGTCCTGCTCGCGGCGGAAGGCCGTCGCCTTGTCCTGCAGGGCCTGGTGGTGCTCGCGCTGGTGGTGCTTCGCGCCGTCGAGGTCGCGCTGGGCGTCGTCGAGCTGCTGGCGCAGCAGGCCGTGCTGGGTGGTGATGCTTTGCAGCAGCTCGTCGAGCGAGTCCAGGTCGCCGACCGTCTGGAGCTTGTCGTCGAGGAAGTCGTGCACGCGGGCATCGCTGTCGTCCCTGTCCATGTCCATGGCCCCTTCTCTGGCCATCTCGACGTCGAAGTCGGCTGTTGATCGTACGATTCACGGAAGCCGCTCGCTCGAGGTGCGCGCGGTGGCTTGCGGCGGGCTACTAGCTAGCTAGCTAGCGGTGACAGGCCAGGATGCCGCACACGTGTGAGCACGGTGGGCCGCTGTGGCGCTCAGTAGTGGTGGGGCGTCCGATCGAGGAAGCCATCGATCTCTGCGTCCCGGAAGCACCAACGAAGCGAGGGCCTACCAGTTTTTAGTGGGTTTCTGGGTTTTGCCTCTCTCGCAGGCCCGGGGGAAAAACATCTTTAATGCACGCCCGCTGCTGCCGTGTCGCCTGAGCACCCAACGTCGCCGACTTGCACTGCGGCCTGAGTGCAGCCTCGTACATATTTCCAGTGCCTCTCCGAAGGCGTCCCACGGCCGTTGCAGCTACTGTTGAGCCGCAAAAGTCAGATCTCGGCTATCGGACCTTGCCAGGATGCCTACCGAGAACAGGAAGCGTGGACGTCGCGAGGAGAAGAAGCGCAAGCGCGAGCAGCAGGAGGCCGACAAGGAGGCAAAGCGCCACAAGAGGGAGGAAAACGTCGAGGAAGTCCTGCAGCAGTACGACGACGAGGTCCAGCCGTTTCCCGAGCAGCATGACGCTTCGTACCAGGACGAGGGCGCCAATGGCGTCACCCACCCTGGCGCCATGCCCTTCTACGGCATGCTGGACGAGGACGAGCAGGAGTACTTCAAGCGCGCCGACGAGATGCTCGAGCTTAACCAGTTCGGCGACCCGGAGGAGCGTGCCATGTTCCTGGCCAACGTCTGGAAGGAGGCCGACGGCAAGGAGCTGAAAATCGCCAACAGCCAGTCCTGCTCGCGCCTGATGGAGCGTCTGATCCTGCTGTCGACTCCAGATCAGCTGAAACGTCTGTTCCAGAAGTTCAGCTCACAGTGAGTTGGAATGCCCCTCGACACTTGACTGCATGCTAATGTTTGGACAGCTTCCTTCACCTCGTCCAGCACCGTTTCGCCTCCCACTGCTGCGAAGCTCTGTTCATCCAGGCTGCACCTGTTGTCACGCAGGAGCTTGCTAACCCCGACCTCGCCCTCGCACCCTCGTCTGACCCTGATGCCGTCGTTGTGTCTATGGAGAACCTCTTCTTGCTCACTCTGGCTGAGCTTACAGAACACTTGGGATACCTCCTGACAGATCGCTTTGCTTCTCACGTACTGCGAGTGCTTGTCGTCATTCTTTCTGGCTCGCCGCTGGAGAAGCAGAACAAGTCAGCCATGCAGAGCAAGCGGAAAGAGAAGATCGGCGTTGCCGGCGCAGAGAAGACTGAATTCGCATTGGAGCACCGGGCTATCCCCAAGTCTTTTGAGGAAGCCCTTGAGCAGGTCATCGACAAGAGTGTTTCCGGCCTGGATTCGAACTACCTGCGAACTCTCTCCACACATCCTCTGGGCAACCCTACGCTGCAAATGTTGCTCAAGCTAGAGCTCAAGCATTTTGGCAAGTCACGGGCCAAGGAGGAGAAGTCGATCATCCACAAGCTCTTACCCGACGATCCAATCGCAGAAGGCACAGAGAGTGCGTCGTTTATCAACGGTCTGGTCTATGATCCTATTGGCTCTCGCCTGCTGGAGACTGTCATCGAGAATGCCCCTGGAAAACTCTTCAAGACGATCTACAGCGAGTTCTTCAAGGAGCGTATGGGAAGTTTGGCCCGCAACGAAATCGCTGGTTATGTTGCAGGAAAGATTCTCGAGCGTCTGAGCAAGGAGGACCTCGGCGATGCTATGCGTCAGATCGTGGACCAGATTCCCAACCTCGTCGAGCGTAATCGCACCGCTATCATCAAGACGTTGATTGAGCGCTGTGCAGCGCGAGACGTCGACACTCTGCCGATTTCCAAACAGCTCGAGCTTGCTTACCGCGGCCCTAGCGGGTTCGAAATATCTCGCATCCTGAAGCTCAGCGAACCCCAGGCTGAAGACGCAAAGAGTAACGGCAAGGTCCACGGCAAATCAGACCACTCGCCAGAGAAGGTGCACGGCTCTCTACTGGCGCAGACAATGATGACCGTCGATGGTCCTCTTGGAAACCTCATTTTCGACTCTCTCGCCAGGCTCTCGCCAGAACTCTCACTCAACCTTGCCCGGGATCCCACAGCATCACGCACGCTTCAAGCAGCACTGAACAGCTCACACGCATCGGTTATCTTCCGTCGAAAGATGATCCAGCAGTTCTACGGACATGTGGGTGAACTAGCGCTTGACCCAGCTGCGTCTCGCGTCATCGATGCCATCTGGGAAGGCACTCACGGCCTTGCCTTCATCCGTGAGCGCGTTGCAGAAGAACTTGCCGAGAACGAAAGCGCACTGCGCGAGTCTTACGTTGGTCGCGCTGTTTGGCGCAATTGGCGCATGGATTTGTATAAACGCAAGCGCGCAGACTGGGTCAAGCAGTCACGGTATACCGCCGGCAACGAGGGCTTCCAGTCTTTCCCTGAGAGCAACGGCGATGCCAACCCGAAACAGCCCGGTAGACATCTGACTGCGCTCGAGCGAGCGCGCCAGAAGCATGCCGCTAGCAAGTCCGCTGCGCTCAAGAAAACCGATGCTGCGAAGAAGCCTGCGCGCAGGGGCACTGCAACAGGCAGCAATCGAACTGAATTGGCGGAAAAATCCAGCGCGGTGGCGCAATAAGACGCGACAAGGCGTGTGTATGATGTTACAAGAGCAGTTTCTGTCCAAGTCAGGCATGGCAAACGGCGTTCTTTGGTGTGGGTCGGGTGCTTGTAGTCATCTTTCTGATTCGATGTCTAGATACCTTTAGCGCGTGAGAAATTCTGCCGCCGACAGTCCGAGGCGGCGGAAGGATATTAGTATGGAACAATGGAACATGTCACTTTGATGCGTTGAGTCGCGTGGTGCGCTTGCCTTGTATAGTAGTAGTCTGTGGGACCCTCCGGTCGTTCTTACTCTGACTTCGTTCTTTCGTTCGTCTGGCCGCATTTCTTAGTTTTGGTCTCGTGCATTGTCCTGTACAGAATGACTGTTCACGCAAATGGTAACGGTAACGGCACTGCGGAGCCGCCTCTCAACCGCTCTGCAGAAGTCAAAGACGTAAGTGCGGAATGGCGTTCCGACTGTGCACCCATTCATTCCGATTTCCATCGACCCCTGTCTGTCCATGCTGACATCAGACATAGCTGCTTGATGCTGTCCAGGACCTGATCATTCCCTTCATTGCTGCCGCGGACCAGGATGCAGACACCAAGCATACCGGTCATGGTCTAGCCGTCCCTGGTGGAGCGCCACGCACTGCGCTTGTAGAGCACCACCCGCCTAAAAAGCTCGAAGCACTGTTGCGGGACCAGCTGAAGATTGGTGACGATGTTGAGAAGGGGAAAGACCGGCTCGTTGAGCTAGTCGAGTCGGTGTTGAAGTACAGTGTCAATACTTGGGACCAGGGCTTTATGGTAGGCATCCTCAAAAGCTCCGCGAGTGGACATGGCACGTGACTTACAGACTACAGGACAAATTGTACGCCAGCACAAACGCCGTGGGTGTAGTGTCTGAGCTACTCCTCGCGGTACTCAATACGAATGTAAAATAATGCCCCGCTACTCTTCATCAATCCAGCTGCTGACGTCTCCAGGCGCACGTCTACCAAGTCTCGCCCGTACTCACCCTCGTGGAAAAGGCAACGACAAAGTACCTTGCAAGTCTCTTCGGTTTCCCTGCGCAGTTTTCCGGTGGTATCTCACAACCTGGCGGCAGCGCATCGAACAGCTCTGCAATTGTAATTGCGCGAAACACGCTGTACCCATCGACCAAGACTGAGGGCAATGGAGACCACAAGTTCACCCTCTTCACCTCCGCCCACGGCCACTACTCTGTCGAAAAAGCAGCCAACCTCTTCGGTCTGGGAAGCAAGAACGTCATCGGCGTGCCCGTCGACGCTGAGGGTCGTATGCGCGCAGAGGAGCTGGAGAGGCTGATCAAGGAGAGCAAGCAGCGCGGAGAAACCCCCTTCTTCGTCAACGCCACCGCGGGCACGACAGTCCACGGCTCCTTCGACCCTTACCGCGCGCTCAGCTCAATCTGCAAAGCGCACAACCTGTGGTTGCACATCGACGGCAGCTGGGGCGGCAGTGTCATCTTCAACCGCGAAATCGCCGCCTCGCGCCTTGATGGCTGCGATCTCGCCGACAGCATCGCTATCAATCCGCACAAGATGCTCGGCGCGCCCATGACCTGTTCTTTCCTCCTCGGTCGTGATATGCGCACTTTCCACAACGCCCTCACCCTCCCCGCAGGCTACCTCTTCCACAACGACGGCGCAGACGTAAACGACATCTACGACCTCGCAGACCTAACCCCCCAGTGCGGCCGCCGCGCAGACAGCCTGAAGTTCTTCCTCATGCTGCAGTACTACGGGCCGTCTTACTTCAGCGACCTCGTTGCACGGGGTTACGACAACGCAGCATACCTGTTGACCCAACTCAAAGCCAATGGCAACTTCGTCACCATCTCGCCCGAGCCTGTGCCCTGCCTGCAAGTGTGTTTCTATTTCGCGCGAGGAGGGGCTCTGGGCGACGATGTGGAGGCCAACGGCCGCGCGACGAGTGAGATTGCACACCGCCTGATTCCTCGCGGGTTCATGGTCGACTTCGCACCCGGGGAGAAGGGTAAGTTCTTCCGTGTTGTGGTGAATGGGGGGACGAGGAGGGGCACGCTGGATGGGCTTGTTAAGGCGCTGGTTGAGACGGCTGGGGAGATGGGGTTTTAGGACGGATGGGTTGGTTGTGTTAGTGATACTGTACATACAAACCGCTGTGCTATCTGAAAATTCTTTCTTCTCCAGACATTGTCAGCGTAGACAGGTGAACGCCGATGTACTGTATTAGAGGCTGTGGTAATATCCTTCTTGATTCAGCAGGGCATAGCCATGTCTCATCAACCCAAACAATGCTATCTCCCTGCATACCACCCACCCACCCTCACCTCCTCCACCTCCCCACTCGAAAACGCACAATGCCCTACCACCCCATCCACCCCATCCTCCCCAGCTGCCACAACAACCCCCCACTTCACCTCCTGGCCCCACACCTGCTTCCCCCCATCCAGTCCCCCCTCCCCAAACGGCGCATGGCACGCGGCACTCATAGCAGCGCTGGAGCTCCCAACAACATTGACGCCCGGCCCGAACGGCACGAAGCCGAAGCCGACAGCAGACAGCAGCATGACAGCACCGACGAATAGCACGCCGACGATAGCGATGGGCGAGTAGCCGCAAGCAGTTTGGAGTTTGGCGGGGCGGGGAGAGAGGGCTGGGTTCGTTATGGCGTCGTACTGTGGGGGAGGCGTTAGTCTGGAGGGGGATCTCGGGTTTGGGGGAAAAGGCTCTTACCTCGATAGCTACGAGGAAGATACTCTGCGACACGAGCCAATGCAGCAGCGCGCTAACCAGCATCAGCGGCACCGCGTACCGATACGGCAGCGAGAGGAAATACGTTGAGCGCTGGCTTCCCCTACGCGCACCGCTTGTTCTCAGCCCTTTGCGCGTGAGGGTGTAAGAAGCCCATTCGTGGCCGAGCAGCATGGCGGTGAAGAGGCTGTTGAGCAGGAGGTAGATAAACGAGAGGATGACTTGGGGGATGTTGGCTATGAGCACGTTGCCGATGATGGAGTACAGCGTGGATTGGAAGATTGTGCGCGGATCGGTGGCCCCGAAGCCGATGCGGGCCAGTGCGGGGAGGGTGAAGGATTGCTGGTTGTAGGAGAGCCAGCGGAGGCCGTAGTATAGGAGGCCCCCGACTGCGGCGAGGCAGGTCAGGAGGCTGGGAGGAGGGGGTGTTAGTTGGGTGTGGTGGCGTGCGGTGTTGGTGGGGGAAGTGTGAGGGGTTTGGGGGTTTGTGGTTGAATTGTTGGGGAGCTGGAGATGCTGGGGTATCTTTGTGGGAGATGGAGAAGGAGAGGAGAGGGGGGATCTCACTTACAGCAGAAACGTGCCAACCCGCCGCGTCTTGCTCGTGACATCTTTCCAGCGGATCCTTGCGCCGCTCCATTGGCGGGGACTTGCTGGCCACATATCTTGCTTGGAGGCAAGACACATACCGACCGTGGCCGGGTCTTCCACCTCCAAGAACGAGGCCACTGCGTCTCCCATGGTCATCAACGGCTGCTCTTTGGTGTACAAGGCTGTGTAAAAGATCAAAGCTGCTTTGATGAAGTTGAGAATGGTGACCAAAGCCGCAATAGCGAGGTTCCAATGCACCTTGCAGTGTTCCTCAGCGCGCTCGCTGAGACAGTACTGTATAGGGCCAGTCATTTGCATTTTCTCCACGAATCCTGCGTCGCCACAGACCGCATCAGCACAGAATGCTCCCACAGTCCACGTCTCTGGAGCCGTGCGGAACTGCTCAATCGCTGCTGGGCAGTTTTTGTCTGTTGAGTTGATCGAGGAGCACATCCACCGGAACGCTTTGCTAGTCTCCTCAACTTGAATCGTGTTGACTCCGTCGAAGTCCAGGTCCCAGTAGATATGTGAGTCTGCGCCATATCGGTCCAGGATGCCGGTCGATTCAGGGTAGCTGTCATCTGCAGCTACCAATACCAAGTTTCGCCTTCGGGTTTGGAGGAGTTGGGCGTATGCATTGATGCACTCGAGATTCTCGAGACGCTCGTAGCTGCCGTTCCGCACGCTGTCGTAGATTGTTTTGGTTTCCGTGTCCCAGTCCAGCGATGTCTTGCCGACGAAGGGTTCCGACATGGTAAAGTTCGTTATGGGACTGCCTGAGACGAACGATTCGCCAACAGCAATGGCCCGATAATTGGGCACTGCAATCGATAGGTAGATGACCGAGTTGTAGCTGGGGATGTAAGCCCGGCACATCTCTTTGCGATGTCAAAACTTCCAGATAGAGACTTACAAAAGATGCAGTGGGACTGAAGTCAGTCCTAAGATAGCCCACATAACAGCCCGCTTCCGGCTGATTCGAAACAGATTGCTCACGCTCAGAACCCCGATGTCGAGCGACCTCCTCTGCGCATGAGCATGGTCGACTTCTTTCCTTGTCGGAGCAGATAAGCATTGCATGCAGTAGTTGCTCGAGCCAAGTAGTATGGTGCTCAAAGCGTTGATGAGCAGATGCAAGCCAGTGTTGATCTGTCGAGCCTCGTCACAATCTCCTATAAAGAGAATGTCATTCTGGGCGCGTATCCCATAGGCAATGGTCACTGAGAGATTGACGAGACAAACAACTGCGGCACAAATCGCACAATTGGTAGCGCCGAATCTCCACCCTTGTCTACGAGACATACTGAAGCTACCCTTCTCAGCCGGCCGACCATTCAGAAGTCGCATCTCCGTACTGTCTGCAGCATTGGATAGCTGGGCGCGCTTGTCTGGATCGCGGAGGCGCGCGAGCCAGGCCGGGAACTTGCTCGGCCTGCGCTTGAATGCAGGCATGGTGGACAAAGTCAAATTGCAATGAGAGTGTCAATGGGACAGTAAAGGAGCACAGGTAATCTTATGTTGGATTTAAACGCCAAAAGCTAGAAGGGTTGCATAGCTTATGTGTTTGTGGCTGAGCTTGGGTCGCGCCTAGTTGGGGGCCGTACAACAGCCAGTGTCTGCGCAGCTTTTAAGGCGTCCGAAGCTGGCTGTGGACACCAGTAATCTGCGTTTGCTATGCTTTATTCAGAGCATTTTCGAGCTGACTGGGGCGCAATAGGGGTTTTGCAGTTCCTTAGATAGCTGTGCATTGAAGTACTCTTGTCAAGTCTTCGCTTTCCATTAATGAAGTTTTCATAAGAGCCAAACTTCTGGTAACGTGCAGTATTCGTCCTAATCGACATATTACAATCCCCCAAGTGGACGATTAAACGGACCTTTAGCACTGTACCTGCGGCCATCTTACTCAAGTTGCACAATGCTGAGGGGAGATGTTCGGCAGCCGGTAACACATTCCTTCAACTGCAAGTCAGTTGTGAAGTCAAGACCCTTCACGACTACGCGGATGTTGGGGCGACAAAGACAACTGCGTCAAGGCTACGCATCTTTCGAACGCGTCGTATCTTCTTTGACCACACGCTCCAGGTACGCTCGCAACAGCGCTTGCGTACTGTGCGGATCGTCCCTATCGCACCTCTCCTCATAGTGGCGCCAGAACTCCAGCACCACCTCCACCGCAATCAACGCAATGATAGCCCATTCAAGCCTCAGCCCGTGCTTCTCGCTCAGCTGCTCGCGCAATACGCTTGCAATCTCCTGCGCAAAGCCAATCTTCTCGTTCAGCACCTTGATTCTTACACCAACGTCCAGCGCGCGGCCCACGTCATCATAGTAGCCTCCAAGACCCAGCTCGTGCCGCGAGTCCCAGAAGAGGTCGGGCATGCTATCCGTGAGCTCAGAGTAGAGGTTCAGCTGTGCGCGGATGGACAGCAGTTCGCCGGTCTTGCGCAAAATGAAGGAGCGTGTGAAGGGCGAGCGCGTGTGCTTTGCGGCTAGCATGTTGGGGATCTCGCGCGTCGAGTGCTGGTAGTTGGAGAGTAGGGTTTCGAGGACTGCGAGTTTTGTCGAGCGCGCCAGCCCTGACGAGAAGGCGATTTTGGCAAGGATTGTGTCAACTTCCGCACTGGTCTCAGACGGTGTAGATGGGGCGGAGCAGTCGGTGGATTGCTCAGGTTTGGTGCCTAACACGATGGTGTCACCGACTACTTCGCTGCTTTCGCGCGTTGCGTCCTCAAGGTATTCAAGGTCTTCTGTTTCTAAAAGCTCGAGATGGGACCCCTCTGCTGCTGCAGGCAGGACCTGCTGCACAAGCTTCAGCACCTCGCGCTCGCGGACGTTCCATGTGACGACGGTGCCCGAGGGAAAGATGAAGATGTCGCCCTGCTGGAAGTCCTTGACCTCAGACGGGCGATCGCTGGTCTGTATGTGGAGGACTTGCGGATAGAGGCCGGTCTGGAAGGGATCGAGCTCGTAGCCCTGTTGTTTGACAAGCCGTGCGGCTTGTGCAATGTCATATGTCTCGGCAGCGCAGTACGCCGTCACTGTCTTGGTCTCGGCATCTGGGTCGATGAAGCGCGTGCGGCCGCGCGACTTGACAAAAGTTCGTGACCGCTGAGCTTCTACAGCCACACTGCGCAATGACGATGTCTTCCCTGCAGCCTTGCGTGAGGCTTGTTTGGGCTGCTCCACCTTGCTGCCCGCATCGTCCTGCTTTTTCCCGAGTGTCGCGCTGCTAGAGAAGGCTCGTGCTGGTGTGCGAAGCAGTGGGCGATGATGTAATGTTCGATGTGTTTGGTGTGTGCACCGCACCGCGCTTCTGATCAAGGCGAAAGGCGTGTTGGACGCGGGGGATGCCATCGCCGGCCATGTATCGCTGTATCGGGACACTCACGGCGCATTGTGGTTGGATCCAGCTTGATGCATGAGGCGAGCCGTCGAAGGAGCTTCAGTGGAGCTCCTGGAGATCCCTGCAGCATGAGGGTCCAGCCACAGCTCATTGGGCCGACGCACGTCACGTCAAGCTACACCTCACGTCCCACGACCGAGCTTCGCAGCACTCCCCACCCGCCCACCGCAGCTCATGCCCATGTCGCCAGCATGGCTGCGGACCCGACCGACAATGACCAGCAGGCGGTAACAGCGGGAGGCGCTGGCAACGGTGCAGATGCCGCCCAGCATGTTGATGCCCACCATGTCGACGACGATGACGACGAAGAAGAGGACGACGACGCCGACGAGGAGCCCAAGCTCAAGTACAGCCGTCTGACGAGCAGCCTGGGGCCCGTGTATCGCAATGGCGACGCGACCAGCTCTTTCCTGGTGGCAGGCGACAAGATGGTATCGTCATTCTCTGCGCCTAACAGCCAGTCGCAAACTGTATACTAAGCTCTGCACAGATCGTTGGTACGCACAATGGCAACATAGTAGGTCGTCTCCACACACAATTGCGCTGGCGATACTAACGCTGCCCAGCACACTCTCGCCATACCGTCCTTCCAGATACTGCGCACGTACAACGCTCACCCATCTGCCTCCGTCACCGCCCTTTCCGTCTCACCTCTCCCGCGCACACAGTCCTTCGTCAATCAGATCGGTTCGCCTACAAGAGCGCCAGAAGCAGATGCGCCACCGAAGAAGACCGTCACCCATGGCCGCGACCCCCGCAGACCCCAGCAAACCCCGGTGCCTAACACACCATCGAACCAGATCTATATTGCTTCGGCATCTATAGACGGTCATGTGTGCGTCTCGTCATTAGTCGACCCAAAGGACGTCACTCTGCGCAACTTTGCCCGTCCCGTTCAAGCGGTAGCACTCTCACCGGACTACAAGAACGACCGTTCATATCTATCAGGAGGCTTGGCTGGCGAGCTGATTTTGACAAGTGGAGGCCCCATCGGTACCCGCGCAACTGCAAACACTAGCTCAGCCTCACAGGCCGCTCAAGGATGGCTGGGCGCCATTGGGCTTGGAGGAAGTAGCGGCCGAGACACCATCCTGCATTCCGGAGAAGGCTCCATCAGCACCATCAAATGGTCGCTATCCGGCAAATACGTCGTTTGGGTCAATGAAGAGGGAATCAGATTCATGCGCACCAACCTGTTTCTAGACAGCGCAGACGCAGAGCTGGCATGGAAAAGGATTGGCTTTGTTGGGAAGCCAAATCGACGCGTCTGGCAAGACATGGCAGCGCTGTGGAAAGCAAGAGTCGAGTGGATCGACGACGAGTCGCTGGAGTCAGATGACGATGCCATAATGAGCATGAACGACCACCGAGATCACAGCAAGGCCGAGGCCACTCTGCCACATCACCGAAGGCACAAGTCAGGCAAGGACGCCAAGGTGGAAAAGGTGGAAAAGCTCGTCGTGGGCTGGGGAGATGCTGCGTGGATTATTCATGTCATTCCTGGGGAAGTTTTCGGCAATGGCAGGACCGGCGAAAGATCCCCTGGTAGCATTGAGGTTCCTCACCAGTACGTCTTTGCTGACCTTAGCAATTGTTCTTGCACTAACACACCGCCAGTCTCAAGTTTGACGATTGTATTGTTTCTGGCATCTCGCTCTATACCCCTTCCTTACTTCTAGTACTTGCATATCGGACACATGACGATGACGACAATCCCGTCGAAACAACCCCACGACGGGGTATGCATCGACGCGCGAATGGTCTGTCTCCTGAGCTCAAGCTCATTGACGCCGTCACCCAGGAAGAGGTCGAGGTCGATTCTTTAACGGTCAGCAGGTACGAAACTCTTTCGGCAGCCGATTATCACCTAGGAACATTATACGTACCGCATCCAAAGGCTATGACACCCGCACAGAAGAGCGCGCTTGAGGCTATTGGAGGAGGCATCTGGGATGCTGGTGTCAGTGCAACAAGGATATTCAGCTCCGGCGCAAGTGTCCTGAACCTCCCCATAGGCTCAGAGTCCAGGCCAGCATCGTTATCGTCTGCCAGCGGTACAATACCATCTGCAGCCGCTCGAGCACGACAAACGCCAGTGCACCCCAATGCTGCGACAGCGGGTCTGAAGGTGTATATCCACAGCCCATACGATTGCGTACTGGCCATCAAGCGCGACCTCACCGACCACTTCAACTGGGAACTGGAGCATGAGAACTACAAAGACGCTTGGGAGCTTCTGGAGGATCATCCGGAAGTCATCGGCTCTGCCAGCCAGTCTGTGGCAGAGACGTCACCCGCTGGCACACCGATAGTAAAGCAGGGCAGCCTCCAAGATTTCTTCGCCGATGAGAATGAGTCCCAGGACACGGTTTCTGCCGCGAGAGCAAACCAGAACACTGCTGCCGAGAAAGAAAAGCGACGCGTCGGTGACCTCTGGGTCCAGCAGTTGGTGAACGCAGGCGACTGGGTCGAGGCTGGCAAGGTCGCCGGCCGTGTTTTGGGCACTTCCACCAGATGGGAGCACTGGGTGTGGAAATTCGCACAGACGAATCACTTCAACGAAATCTCGCCCTACATTCCAACCAAACAGATGCAGCCGCCACTGCCATCTATGGTGTATGAGGTCATCCTTGGGCACTACATCATCAACGACCGCATCCGCTTCAAGCACCTGCTCGAAGCGTGGGATCCAGATCTCTTCGATATCAACAGCGTCATCGAAGCTATCAAAGCCAAGTTGAACGCCGGAGACGTTACTGAAGACTCGGTCGAGGGCAACGAACAAGGCAGAGATTGGCGTATACTGCAAGATGGACTCGCGAAGTTGTACCTTGCAAGCGGGCGTCAACGAGAGGCTCTGCGTTGCTATATTCGCCTACAAAATGCGGACGCTGCTATGAGTATTATTCGCGACTTCCATCTTGTGGAGGCGGTGCGCGACGATATCCCTGGCTTCATCCTATTGCGTGTCTCTAGGGAGCAGATGGCGTCTGCGCCTCTGCAAGAATTGGAGGAAGCGTCGTCTGAGACTATTGAGGTACTTGTGGAGGAAGGCTGTCGCGGGACAATTCCATCTGAGGATGTTGTGGACCAACTCCAGGAAAGCAAGAAACGGGATTCGTTCCAGCCCTTCTTGTTTTTCTACCTGCGCCGCCTCTGGAAGCCAGAACTGCACGAGCGTAAGGCAAGGACAGCAAAAGAACGAGTTGCAGAAGACCGTCTGGCCGCAGATGGCAAGATAGTCGCCGAGGGCTTCTCTGATCTCATGGTTGAACTGTTCGCTGAGTACGATCGTCCGCTGTTGATGGAATTCCTCCGCAAGTCACAGAGCTTTGACTTGAGCAAGGCGACGGCCATCTGCGAGAGAAGAGAGTACATCCCAGAGCTTGTGTAAGTCGTTGCGGTCCAATGCAGTAGACATTGCTAACTTGCTCAGACACATACTCTCGAAGACTGGCCAGACCAAGCAAGCCTTGTATTTGATCATTGAGAAACTCTCCGATGTTAGCTTCGCGATCTCATTTGCAAAAGAACAAGACGACCCAGACTTGTGGAACGACCTGCTCGATTATTCCATGGACAAACCGCAATTCATCAGAGGACTGTTAGCGGAGGTCGGAACAGCGATCGATCCCATCCAACTCGTCCGCCGCATCCCTGAAGGCTTGGAGATTGAAGGCCTCCGAGACGGCATCGGCCGTATGGTCCGCGAGTACGAAATTCAGCACTCAATCTCAGAAGGTGTAGCCAAGGTTCTGCGTGGCGAGGTAGCAGCGGGCATGGACACTCTCCGGGCCGGTCAAAAGCGTGGTGTAAAGTTCGAGGTCCTGCCTTGCGACGATGATTCAAGCGCGCTGCAAGAAAAGCTGGCAGGCGCACAGAACGGGGTCTCAAAGCGCAAAGAGGTCGATCTCAGACCAAAGGGCGTGGATCCCAAGCTCGCCGCAAAGGTGCTCAGCAGCGGCAACACTACATCCGCCGCATCCACAAAGGCCGCAGCCCCCGTAGCAGACCCCGCCCCAGCCCAAGTCCCCAGTGCTGAAGCGCCCCCCGGCCACTGCACAGGCTGCCACGAGCCCTTCACCCTCCCCACCGCCGAAGAAGAAGAGATAGCAGATATCCCTCTCCCCAAATCCCGCGATACGCTGGTTGGCTTCGCCTGCGGCCACGTCTTCCACCTCGGCTGTCTGCTGCCCAAGACAAGTGCCAGCGCCAGTGTCGCAGCAACCCTGCAACAGCAGCTCGCCAGCGATGCGCTCGAGAGCGGCGGGAGATGGAGCAGGAGTGTTGGTGCGAAAGTGGCGCATGCTCATGTTATCAAGAGCGCGATTGGGCGAGGCTGTGTTGTCTGTCGCGAGCGGGAGGGTATGGTTGGGGACGAGTAGGAGGTGAGTTGGTGAATATGTATATAATGAAAACGCGCGTGTTGAAGCAATTCGAATCGGACCATCCACCTCGCTTCCCTCAAAAGACAACAATAACAACCACAACAACAAACAGGGCACCCCAAAGCCTCAAACACCACCCATCCATCCCCACCCCCTTCTCCCTCTCCCTTAACACCCCAAAACCCCCACCCCACCAATCCAAACCTCCCACCCCTCCGCTCCATCCCCCTCCCCACTCACCACCACCGCAACCGTACTCCCCGCCCCACCCACACCACCCGAAACCCGCACTTCCCCTCCCACCCGCACCCACTCCCGCTCAGCAGCCCCAACTCCCACCGCCGCCCCGCACCGCACCCCATCCAACCACACCTCCACACCCATAACCCCCGCGCTCCTCTTCCCCTTCACCCACGCGTAGCAATCCACCGTGGCCCCGGCGGAGATGTTGACCCCGGACTGGCTGAGCGAGAGCGAGGAGGGCGTTGTGGCGAGCGAGTGGGCGTGGTATGCGTGGGAGCGCAAGCCAGAGGGCAGGGAAATAACGCCCCGTGTCGGGGACCAGGAGGACTGGACGATGGGGAGCCACGGGTCCAGGAGGCCGGATTCGAAGGATGGGTTGATGAGGTGGTTGGGGCCTGTGCAGGTGGTGCGGGTTGCGGTTGTGGAGGGGGGGTGGAGGGTGAGGATGAGGGGGAGGAGCGTGGTGAGGAGCTTGAGGGGAGGGGTTGTGGTGAGGGGCTTCTTTGCCATGGGAGTGGGAGTTGTCGTTGTTGTTGTTGCTGCTGTTGTTGCTGTTTTTGCTGGTGTGGTGGCAGCGCTGGATGTGCTCTGTAGGCGATGCGGGATTATGTATTGAAGAGCCTCGTGGGTGTGGTGATGGTCTCGGTGGGTTGGGACAAGCAGGCTGCAGCGAGCAGTTGGGTAGGGTTTTAGCAAAAGTCTTGCAATAACTTGTGATATTGACCTTGCGCGATGGTTTAACTTACACGTCCGAACTAGAAGTAAATATGTGAGCCCAGCCTCCTGCTCCAGGGGAGATTGAAGCTCTGGTGTCGGCCATCCCGTACCCAGCACCCAGGATCAACCTTAGTTCCGGGCGTACCACCGTCCTTCACGTAGTATCCACGTAGTATCAAGGGAGCCTGCTCCATCACCAATGCCTAACTCCCCTTCCAGCGACTGCACAGCGCTGCACAGACTCGCCTCTTCGCACACCCCACGGCACTCCCTCCCACTGGCCCATCGCTTGTTTGAGCCTCCCAGCCGGCCAGGCCCACTTCATCTCCACCTCCCGCCACCTGCTATCTTGGTTCTTCCCCCCCCTTCGCCACAACTACTCTCCGAGACGAGACAGACCTTGGATGTGCCAGCTACACGGCGTCCTGTAAGCGAGATTGGGAGGCTGGCCTATCAGAGCGCGAGATCAAGGATGGTAAGGGTAAGCTAGACTGGATGGGGAAAGTTAGGTGAACCGCTGCAATGGAGGGAGATTCTGGATGAAGGATTAGGGGACGTGTATTTGTGTTGTTTTTTGGGTGGTAACGGGTTGAATGGATGCATGGACGGATAGTGAGATTAATGGGTTTGGTCGGTGAGATTAGGAAAGGGGGCAGTAGGTTTTATTGACGTCTGTCGCACGTCTGTCTGATACAACAGACGACACAATCACATCCATGTTTCCACGGAAGAATGCGCCGCTTGCCACATGCCGCGTCCAGCGTGTCGTCCTCACCTGTTCCCTCGATCTCAGATCGAAGCGGCTAGACACGAGGAGCTGTCATGCGTAGAGACACGTGCACGCGCGATGCAACTATCCAGACAGCCCTGTCTTCTCCTGCGAAGGGTACTAGGGCGCCAATGACTTGCGCCACTGGCTTCTGTCGGCGCCTGCAGGCGCTTCGTTTGATTTCTCGCGAGGCTATACTGAGCAGCAGGAATGGGTCTGGTCGCTGAGCTCCACCTTAGGCCGCGAAGTGTTGGAGTGAATGAGAGGAGAAAAGAGGAGGTTTTAGCAAGGAGGCAGGGGACTGAAGTAAGGGGGTGACAATGGGGTGACTATTCGTTCTGTAGGACATCAGCTCTATCCGTCGTGCCGACTATGCTGCAGCAGATGAAGCGAAAAGCACTCTCCGCGGATTGCCCATAGTCAAACTCTTCAACCCGCTACCGCTACTTTCCATATCCTCGAGCAGTCTGTCCATGCCGCCGAGGTCCAGCTCACCGCGTGTAAGCAATGCCTGGTCAGCTTGTCTACTGGCTTCTTCTTCGGCCGGTGTCGGAGCAAACAAGTCGCGCTCTTGGGGCTGGTTTGTACTCGCGGAAATTATAAGGCGATGTTCTGCTGCGATCAAAAGATCTCTGCCGATAGCCATCCGCGAGGCCGCAGCAGTGGTGTCGAACTGTGTAATGGAAGTTATAGATTCACCGAGCAGGGGGATATCGTGGATCTGGGTGAGGCCAGGACCCGGCAGCGACTGTCCTCGACTTGCAGAGGTGTTTCGGGCCCAGAACTTGGCGAAATCTGCTATCCTATACACTTCTGCGCCGTACCAGATGACAACAGAGTCCTCAGATACGGTACCGTTCGGCGAGGTTGATGAAGCGATAGATAGGCCACCGCGCGTCGGCACAGCGATGCCAGATGAGCTACCATGAAAAAGATTGTCTTCCTTCCTACGACGAGTATTCGGCGTCATAGGTGCTAGTGAGCTGCGACCACCGCGCTTCGGACTCGAAGACCCGCTACTGCTGCTGTCTTTCTCGGTCGTACCTACAAAGCCACGCATAGAGAATGCAGCCGGATCAGCAGGCGGACTGGGACCTGACTGATCACAATCCCACACACCCCACTCGCCGTCTGCCAAGAGAGCCACAATGTGGCGGCCATCAGATGCCCATGCTGCATCAAGGATTGCCTTCCGAGTGGCAAGAATGGGAGGCGTGAGCGAATTCGTCTTCTGGCTCTCGAATGTAGATTTGAAAGAGGAAATGAATGCGCCAGGCTCGCTCTGGCCACTCGCACTGCGCTTGCGGCTAGCAGGCGCAAATGGGTCGTAGACACGCGCAGTACCAGTAAGGTCGGTGATGAGGAGGTGAGAGTGGCGACGCTTTGGATACTGTGCAGTGCTGAAAGCGATGCTGGAGGCAGGCTTGCGCAGGGTCACTGTCTTGTAAGGTATGATGGGGTGCGCACCGTTGACTGAGGTTTCGTTCAACTCGAAACGCCAGATCTTGAATAGTCCTCCTACTTCAGCTGAGTGGGTTGCAATCAAGATGTCGAAACCAGCGGCTGCGCCAGGTTGTGAGTGCGAGCGGCTTTGCTGGGTCCTGCGACGCCGCCCCGGTGTCCTTCCAGCAGGGCCCGCTGCGTCTACTTCCATGTCGTCGTCATCGTCTTCGCGTCTGGCAATTGGTTCTCCTCTTGAAGTCCAGGTCATGGTCACACCTCGAGCAATACTGTGGTGCCCGTGGAATTTGACAACCTCCTCACCGTACTGTGAGCTTGGGCTCAGTGGCTGTTCCTTTGCGGAATTCGGCGGAGGACTCAGTGGCAGAGTGACAACTCGGATAGTAGAGTCAGCGCAAATGGCGGTGAAGATGAGCTTCTTGCTGAAGATGGCTGGTGTTGTCCCTGCAGGCCGGAGGGCAGAAGCTGTTGGTACTTGAGGTACGGCAATGTGAACGACACTGGTGTTGAAGGAGAGGCGGATCTGTTGCACGATGGACGGATAAGGCTGGTCGGGATCCAGTTCCTCTTCTTCATCTTCGAATTGGGCCTGAGGCATGGTCCTTGCTGGGGGAGGTTTCGCTGGCGCATCATCGTCTGAGTCGATAATCATGATTGCGTCGTTGTCTGCTCCATTGACTTTCTGTGGCTTTGGAGCCTGGTTGGTCGATGCAGCAGCATTCTTCAGCTGTTTCCCACCCCTCCAAACCACGCTGACACCAGTGTCGTGCGCATACAGCAAGATTGTGGAGCCATTAGGCGCTTTAACGGGGTAGATCTTGGCTTCGTGGACGCGCTGGGGAAGCTCATATCTGCTCAAATCGTCAGAGCTTGTTGGTTTTTATATAATGTACAATGCGCACCGGAGCTGTGTCAGCTTGCCCTTGGTGGTGGCAATAGGTTGCATGGCGGCAGCTTTAGCTTTTAGCTCGACGTCGACGGCCGCGAGACGACAATAAGATTGCGCGTTGGAGTGTCCACTCCGGCAAGCGAAGCCCAGTGTGGCGTGTGTGCGTCTGTGATATGGCGTGTGTGCGTCTGTGATATGGCGTGTGTAGGGCTCAGCTGTATTGCGAGAGCGGTGGCTCGCTATATGCTGCGCTGTTGCGTGCCGCTGTGTGGTGGTTGAAGTGAAGAAGCTCGGAGGTGCTGCGGAGGGCAAGCGCGACCGCGTCACAACAACCAGGTAAATGCGCGCGCGCCCGCCCGCAAACAAACAACCACGGCGCCTCATGCCGCCAAACGAGCCCCCGCATGGCCTCCCTTCGCTCCATCGGGGTGCATAAACCCGCTGCGCTGCAGTATCTGGTCGCCGAGTCCATCCTCAGCGACGACTGCACCGAGCGCGACTATACCTGGGACACCTACAGCGACGAACACGACGGTCCCACCGACGAGCTGGTCGCCACCAAATATCATGTCGTCTGGTCGCGGGGTGGAATTGTCCGCAAGGTCTTCAATTTTGAGGTCGAGAAAGAGAAGGTGATCCAGGCCTTGCTTACATGGTTCCCTCTCGAGGAGCCCTCTGCGGGCCCAACGCCTGGCTTGCGCCGAGCCGCCGAGCATACCAGCCATGAATACTCGAGGGCCTTCCTCACCCAGGGGACGCAGCCGGCTACAGACCTCAGCGACGCCTCTCAGGGTGCGGACAGTGTGGTCGAGACCAAGGCGCGGGCACTGGTCGTCTTCCTCAGATCCCAGGCCCATGTCTTCTTCCTCTCTGGGACTACACATATCGTGAACCTCCCGTTCGAGGTTGATAGAGCATTTCCAGCGGCTCGTGGAGTCGTGCTGCAAAGGAAGATTGCGCCTCCTGTCCCAGCTCCCTCCAGTCCGCAGGTGCCCATGGCTCCACCGAACTCATTTCTTACGAACAACCAGTCTTTCCTCTCTCACACACTCTCTCAAAGCTTCTCTCAGACTCACCGCCGCAACAACACGTCGATTTCTACCGTGCGCCCTAGCAAAGCTCAGAATGGCTCCGCCTTGTTTTTAGATGACCTCTTCGGCTCTGCTGCTCCCAACACGGAGGGTCTGCCCAGGCTGTTTTCCTTCACTGATCCGTTGTCGGAGCTCGGGTTGGTTGTTAACGTCCTCGCTGGTGGCGAACGTAGTAGTATGCTCTTGAAGACTGGCGAGGACAATCGAAGGCTGGAGGCCATCGATAAAGCTGAAGAGATTATTTACGTTTCACCCCGGAATGAGGTCATGTTCGATCGCAGTGGTAGCGATAAGCCCCTTCTTTTGGTCGTCACGGCCAATCACGAAACAAATGTATTTACCATCTGGTGGGCGGCCTACCTTGAGCCCAAATCAATCTCAGCCTCGCGCAAGCAACACGCACCTGTGCCATTATCAAAGTCTCGTCGGCGAAGCTCACATGGCGCAACATCCACTGGAACAGGCGCAACAACTCCCGCGATGCGCGGCGGTGACAGATTGAGGGAGAGCTTGAACGGAACTGCACGCAGCAAGCCTCCTGTACCGTCGTTTAAGGACGTTTCCCAGACGAGAGGCAGACTGACAGATCAAGCGGTAGACGATGCGCTTGCCTCACAACTTAATCCTGATTTCAGCATAGAGCGACTACCGAAGGTATCCAGACGTGTAAGTTCTTTGTTGTCGCGTGCTGAGCTGTCGACAAGCTTCGACAAGTCAGCGTTTCAAGACCTAGCAACACATCGACAGGGAGGCAGCGGTAGCTTTAGTGCTAGTCAACGGAGTAGACGATCCTTGGGTAACGATCGCTCGAGCTTTGGGGGTTTCTCCCAGTCTCGCAACCGTGCTTCCACGCCAGGCAGTATTGCATCACGCATGAGCTTTGGTGGCGGTGATATCGATGATACTTTCGACGACACAATGGAGGAGAGTCAGTACGACCTCATGGAAGATTACGACGAGGGTGACAATCTCTTCATGCCCCCAGAAGCTGGTGCAGAAGCCCAACCAACCGATGGCTTACGGAAGGAGCTGGTGATGGAAGCCGTCGGCGAGATTCCAGCTACCAAATACCTCAGATCGGGATTGTTCTCCTTAAACGATCGACCAGCGACGGCATTGGTAGGACTACACCCTGGATTGGCGGGTTCTAACGCTAATTTGATGCAGAACGACGAACATCCCAAGGTAATGACCGTGAATGCGCCTTTCAACTCTGCCACCCTGCACGAGCGGAAATTGTACCTATACATCTCGCACCCCGCCATAAGTACGCCACTGGAATGCGAAATCGTCGTGACTAGGAAGCGCTTGAGAGTCCCAGCATCAACTTTACGCCCTCAGCCGAGCAGCGATGTCAACAGATACGCCTGCTGGCCAAAGCTTAGAGAAACAAAACCACTCCCCGAAGCTACGGATATCGTCAAACTACGTGCTGGCCATGTGGAGAGAGTAGCGCTCCTCACTTCGACTGGTGCAAGTTCGTCTCTATCTCTGACAGCGGGCTGGGGAACACATCTGCCAGCGGACATTGATCTTGGGCCATTCAAGCTCTTTGACCCATACTCTATTCTTGAAGATGGTCAGCGGGCTTCAGCAGGCTTCAAGCGGACCATTGCACCTAAAAGACCCCTTCGGCAGCTCATGTCGCCAGGAAATGCGGGCCAAGTTGAGGTCATCGACGCAGATGGACGTAGGCACCGCATGGAGGTTGGACTCGTACCTGTTGATGGTCGAATAGGAGAGTATTTTCGTGTGCTGACTACCATACTTCCGAACTATGCCGGCGACTTCCTTTTGCAGATTTGGTGGAATATCAGGAAAACCCTTTCCGCCGACTCGAACAGCCTGAACAACGATTGGATGGCTTTTGTAGCTACGATATTCACACTTGCAATCCCTCTTTTCGACGATAAATCTAAGAAGCCCAAGGGTCGCACCAAATCATATCAACGTCGCGGCTCGGCTCGTCCTTCAAGCCAGGCGAGGCCAGACGAAGCGATAGACGACGACGATTCGGCATGGCACCTGATGTGCGATCGACAAAGCTCTCGCTTGCAGTCGAAGATTTGGACCTCTTCGCCGTGGAATTGGGCTCTATACTCTTCCGCTGGGTCGACCTCGGGAGCTCTGCCCTCGAGACGCACATCTGGGCATCAGACAACGCCGATATCGCAGCAACTGAGAAGGAAGCAGAGCCTCATACCAGATTGCATAGAGATCGCTCGTCAATTCTGTCAGACGCCGTTAGGTGATGCTGCGGACAACTATTGGCAATCTGGGAAGCAGGATCTACGCCCATCTACCCTCTCCGAAATAACAGTCTCTTTGCATCTCTATTGTGAGGAGCAAAAACTCAACATCCTCTCACAATCCTTCAGTGAATCACAAATTGGTAACCTGGCTCCGATTCTTGCCCAGCTTGGCTACTGGCTCCGATGGGATGGTTGGGGCTGGCAGAAAGGAGGGTTTTATGATCTTCTAGGTGCCTCCAATGACGACTGGACTTATGATGAGACACCATTCGGTCCTAAGGTACGACTGCACGCACGACCATCGGATGCACCGCCGCCATCAATCTTGGACTGGCTCGGCACTGTAGTGGGCCCTCGACGTTATGCGCCGTTTCCCACATTGGCAATGCTCATAAGGAAATCGAAGGCGTCCCCTCATTCGTCAATCAACATTGACGAGATCATCACGGATGTGACGCCGAGGACTATGGCCTTGCATGCCTTTTTCCGCGATGTCGACCCAGGATCAAGCCCAAGAAAGGTGGTAGAGCTTATACAGACCTGCGGGATCAGCACCGATGTTATCGCCACATTGCCCGAAGTAGCGAAGGCGCCTCTAATGGAAGCCATCACCAGGTGCCAGGCGAACCCGCCTACTACCTGGTCGAGTCCATTGCTGCAATTGGTACAACGCGAAGATCTTGATTTGACCTCGACCACAAACGGCGACTTTGCTCATGACCTTCATCTCAATCCACTCTACCCTCATGCAATAACGCGTGATATTCACACGATATGTCAGAGCGTCGAGCGTCCAGAGCCGGTTCAGTCCACAGCCGAAGTCGATCGCCACTACATCACAAGACTTATCTTCCGCGAAGACAGGCGATTCATGGAGGCCCATACACTTCTAGAACCCCTGAGGCAGACAGTTGCAGAATACCGTACGGACAGCAGATCTGACGAGGCTGCAATTCTGGAAGGACAGAAGATCGTAATGCAGTGGGTCATGATCCGAACCTTCTCGCTGCCCGTTGGCAGCTCCATGATCAAGTTTAGCAGCAAAAAGCCACTGCTTACTGAAAAGTATCCATTGTATGGTTTCTCGACGTCCTGCTTGATGAAGCCAATGGGCAATGTCGTCACTGCTGAGCGACAAAACTACTCAGAGGAGAAGTTCTTTTGGGCCTTCTTCAATGCTGGTGTTGCTGCTGGCTTGAGCATTTCTCGAGATGCTCAAGGCATTGATACGTCCTGGATCATGTACAACAAGCCTGCTGAGTTGACTAACAAGCACGCAGGCCTTCTGCTCGGCCTTGGCTTGAACGGGCATTTGCGCACAATTGCCAAGTGGTTATGTTTCAAATATCTCACGCCAAAGCATACCATGACTTCAGTGGGTTTGCTGCTAGGCTTATCCGCGTCTTTTATGGGAACCATGGACTCACTTGTCACACGTTTACTGTCTGTCCATGTGACAAGAATGCTTCCGGCGGGAGCAGCAGAGCTCAACCTGTCCCCTTACACGCAAACCACTGGGCTGATGGGCATTGGACTCCTCTACTACAACACGCAACACCGCCGTATGAGTGAGGTCATGCTGTCAGAGATTGAGCACGTTGAGATACCTGATCCGTCCGAGCCTCCAGACTCTTTACGAGATGAGGCTTACAGGCTGGCCGCTGGTTTTGCTCTTGGCTTCATCAACTTGGGCAAGGGCAGGGATCTGGGCGGTCTTCGCGATATGCAGATCGTGCAGCGCCTACTGACGGTTGCTGTAGCGCCCAAGTCAGTCAATGTTGTGCATATCCTCGACCAAGCGACCGCAGGAGCGGTTATTGCGATTGCACTGATCTACATGAAAACACATGACCGTATGGTTGCTAGTAAGATTGATGTCCCTGACACGCTGCCACAGTTCGACTACGTCCGACCAGACATCTTCCTTCTCCGCACTTTGGCCAAGCATATCATAATGTGGGACCACATCGAAGTTAACGACGAGTGGATGGTCAGGAATCTACCGATTGACTACCGGGAGGACTTCGACCTGAAAAACATCAACAAGCTACGTAGCGAGCAGATGCCGTTTTTCAACATCGTTGCAGGGTTACTCTGGAGCATCTCCCTTAAGCACGCAGGCACAGGTGAATTACAGGTCCGGGACTTCCTCATCAAATACCTTGATCAGTTCATGCGCATCGCGAAGCTCACCTCTATACGCTACGACGCTCGCCTTGCCCGCAACACAGTCCGCAACTGTCAAGACCTTATCGCGCTCTCTGCAGCAACCGTCATGGCAGGCACAGGCGACCTCGAGATCTTCCGTCGTCTGCGAGCCCTCCACGGCCGTGTGGGCCCTGACATCCCGTATGGTAGCCATCTCGCGGCTCACATGGCCTTCGGCGCGCTCTTCATCGCCGGCGGCACGCAGACATTCAGCAGGAGCAACAAAGCCGTCGCCAGCCTGATCTGCGCCTTCTACCCGCTCTTCCCCTCAGACGTGCAAGACAGCCGCGCGCACCTCCAAGCATTCCGCCATTTCTGGGTCCTGGCAGCCGAACCACGTTGTCTCGTGGTGCGCGACGTGGACACGGGCCGCGCAATCTGCATGCCCATAACGGTGCACTTCCGCAACGATACCCACCCACCCAAGACCCTCATGGCCCCCTGCCTCCTCCCAGAAACCCAGGATCTCGCCCAAATCGTAACCACCGACGTGAACTACTGGCCCACAACCCTCGACTTCGTCCACAACCCGTCCCACCGCAAAGCCTTCCTCGCATCCCAGACCCTGCACGTGCGCCGCAGGAGCGCAAGAGACACTTACGCGACGTCCTTCTCCGCGGCGCTGGTCGCACTGAACGACGCACAGTCTTCGCGCGCGGCGCACGTGCTGTTCCACTGGGTCTTCGGCATCCCCGCTGTCGCGGCGTTTGTGGGCACCATCGACGCGCCGCTGGTTCTCCCTGTGGATGCGCACTCCAAGACGCTGCTGGATCCGCGCAGCACGGTGGTGGAGTCGAGACTCGTGCTGGCGCGGCTGGCGCGTAGCTGGGATGTGGATGAGTTGAGGGTGTTGAGGGGCGTGTTTGAGTGGGCGGAACGCGAGGGCCGCAGAGATGGGAGGTTGAGGTGGCTGGGCAGGGAGGTGGTCGAGCGGTTGAGGGCCAGGGTGTTGGAGAGGGGGAGGGGTGTCGGAGGGACTACGTGAGTGGTGGGACTTTGGTCTTGTGATGGAGATAGCGAGTGAATGAGTTCTTGACCCTGCTTTGCGGGGAGGGACGATCTATGGTATCATTTTCCCGTGCTGGCTACTCCATTCCACTCCACTCGTCTATGCACAACACCCATGCCATCCCCAGCCAATCAATTGATAAATCAAACCTTAACCTCAACACTCTTAACCAACTCCCCACCCAGCCTCCTAATCTCATTCACCACCGCCTCCCTATTAACCCGAATCTCCACGCTCTTCGCCCCCTTCTCCTTCTCCATCTCCGCCTGATCCACCTTGACCTTAACCGGCACACCATTCCACCCCGGCTTCACCTTCCACGCGCGCTGGGCCGTAGTCAGCGGATTCCAGAGCCCCACGATCTTGTCCAGACTCTCCGGGTCCCAGAACCAGAGCACCGTGTCGCCGTAGATGGCAAGCAGGTCTTGCGCGAAGAGCAAGGGGAGAGGCGGGGACGCAGGGTGCGTGCGCGTCGGGGTCTGGAGATGGAGGTTTTTGAATTGCTGGACGGAGGAGGAGCTGCGCTTTTTGGATGATGAGGATAAGGCCGTCGGGGTGTACTTGGGCGAGAGGGTGATGTGGATGTCGTACTCGGCGGTGCTGGGGGTGAAGAGGGTGGAGGGGGAGGTGGTGTCGGAGTGCTGAGGGGCGGCGGCGCCGTGGATGCGAGCGAGGAGGGAGTCTTCGTCGGCGCGGACGGCGGACGAAGCTGCTTTGGCGAGGTGCGTCAGGCGCGCGGCGACGACTTTCTCCGGGGTCGCCTTGTCGGTCCAGGTGGTGCCTTCTTCGTCGAGGTTGGTGGCCGCGAACAGCACGACGCGGTTCATGGCCGGGTCGATGCGGCGCCACGCCTCAAAGCGGGTCTGCAGGCGCTCGAGGTCGCTGGGCTTCATGCCTTTTTGCTGCGTCGTGTCTTCGAGGTCCGCCGGGTTGGCGGAGAAGGTGCTGCTGAAGTCCACGATCAGCGGCTCGTGGCGCCAGTCCCAGCGGCCGAGCCAGGAGAGGGTGCGCAGGAAGCCCGTGGTTGCGGTGGAGGGGACGGGCCATGGGTAGGGCTGCAGGAAGGTGCGGATCACGAGTAGCTCGATGAGTTCGGGGGAGAAGTGGGGGGAGAGGAGGTGCGAGGCGAACCAGCGCTTTGTTAGGCGGATCGAAGGTGATAGTGCTGGGAAGCGTGTGCACAGTGTTTGCAGGACCTGGGAGTGGAGAGGGGACTGCACAAACTCGCGCTTGTACAAGGCGAGCGACGCGGCTGCAGATTCGCGCGAGGGGGCATCGAGCGTCTTATCCTTGAGCTGCCGATCGAATAGGGTGACCTCACGGTCGTGGTAGATCCGAATGCGGAATGTGAAGCCTGCAGCAGACGTGATGTCCAAGAAAGCTTGGTTCTGCGCTGGCTGTGACGGGTTTTCGAGACCGACACGGCAGGCGTACTCGGAATCTGAATCGGCCATGAGGTCTGCAATGCGTAGCAGAAACGCGATTTTGGTCCTTTGGATTGCACAGAGATCGTCCGGCCAGCGGCCAGAGCCCTCGAACTGGAGAACAACAGACGCAGGCAGGTGACCAGCGGTTGGTGGATCTACAGAAGCATAGCGGAGTTGCGCGTCTGCAGCTCGGATTGAGCGAAGCTGCAGCGGCAAGTCCTCGAGAGCACGGATGTCCTTCTCCATTGTGGCGAATGCGTTCATGATGGGCAAGAAGGGCGCAACGCCGGAAGCGCCCTGGATATGCCCAGCACTGATAAGATGGGCGAAGGCGTCGCCTGAAAATACGAGGCCATCTGCAGACTGCACGATGTTGTGACGCTGGATAATGTAACGCACGATCTGCTCAAGCACAGAAGCGGATGTATCCTTGGTAGACCAGACGATACTCTCTGTGATGCTTCCATCTTTGAAACGCCTGAGTTCAGACTTCTCGCCCCAGAACTTGCGGAAGATGGCTGCTTCTTGTTTGTTCTCTGCGGCGGGCCCATGATCCACCGTTCGGTTGGCGTTTGCTGGGTCAGTTGCAAAGTTGACAAGCACTGACTTGCGCTGCTTCTCATGAGGTCGTCGCGCTGTTATTGACCAAGAGTCGGTTTTTGGCATTGTGAAGGAGACGGATGTCACCCTGTCTGTCAGCGCGCAGGTCAACGTATCGTACAGTTTCTGGCAAGCCCCATTCAGATCTTGCTCGTAATCATCGCTTGCTGAGTCGAGGCTGAATGCCGACAGAGGGATTTCGAAAGTCGCGTCGTACTTGAGCTTCAGGAAATCTGTCTTCAGTATGAAGGTCGAGTCGAATTGATCGAAAATGGTATCGCTCAGCATGTCCACGGTGGCTTTCGCCTCCTGGCGGAGGGCCGCATACGACCACTGCGTCATCTTGAACAGGATGTTCTGGCCGCGCGGACCGTCGAAGAAGACCGGAGTGGTGTTCTCTTTAGGAATTGTAATGTTGTGTGCTTGAAGGACAACAGCCTTCTTGCTCAAGTCATGACGAGCAAGGAACTGAAGGGCAGCTTTGAACAGCTGGTAGCTGCTATAGCCAGGAGACAATGGCTGTGCACCGGTCGTCTGGTTCGGCTGCAACAGAAGAGCTACCAGGGCTGCCCATTCAAAGTTGCCGAACCCGCCCTTCCGTGCGTGGCTTCCAAAGCCGCGCTGCTTGAGCCAGATGCGACCAAGGATGCAGGCATCCTTGAAAGCATCAGCCTTTGTGGCTGTCGCATACAACAACTTCAGGTAGGCTGTGACATTTGCATCTGACTGCAGTGTGCTGTTGTAAAATGGTGTGGGAGGCAGTGTCTTGGCTGAGGTCTCTTCATCTTCGCCGCCCTTGGGTCGTACTGCGTTTGAGCTTGGTAGCAGCTTATTCGGTGCGAATGTATTTTCAGGCAAAGCGGGAACGATGTTGATTCTCGCCTTGGAGCTCGAGAAGTCGTCCGCATCACCCTTTCCATTCGGTCGCACTACGATGATAGGCTGCAGCTGGTTGCCGTGCCTGCTCTCAAACGACAGCTCAAATGTGTGCTTCTTTGCTGCCTTGATCCCAGCAGCTAGGCAAGCGAGGTAGTATGCGCGCTTATAAAAGTATCGGTGGTTCAGGTAGTCTTTGTCTTGGAACAGCGATCTCGGCATAGTGACTACAAGATCAATTGCAATGCCGTCATCTGACTTTGTCGCCGTCTTGAGTGGGTAGCTGCCGGTTGCGTTGATGCTCGATGGTCGCTCGTACGAGAGCTTGTACTTTGCATCTTTAGGAGGACGGGGGCTAGGGAAGGGAATCGCGATGCCAGCTGACTTGAGTGCCTTCTCGGCGTCTGCAATCTACAGAATGTCAGCACTTGTCAGATATACCCATGCAGAGGGCCATACCGGTAAAGCGTCTCGGCTTGGTATCGTCTCGATAATCTCCTTCAGAGTGCGCATTGCATTCTCAGCCGGCACTTCCTTCTTGCCGTACTTTGGCTTGACCTGCTCCAGCAGCTCATCGACTTGCAACTTGAAAATATTCGACTTGAACGATTCAGAGGTGTATGCGCCATCTTGGAGGGTCGCAGCAGGTCTCTTGGGCGCTTTTGACACGGGTGTAGCTGATACAGCTGGCGCAGATTTCTTGTTTTTTTGCGCAACGCTCTCCTCGGCATCTTCGTCGTCGCTCACATCCTCCCCATCGGCCGGACCCTCCATCGAGACATCGCTGTCTTCGCCATTCGCCTCCTCTTCAGCATCAGAGCCGGCGCTTTCGAGCTCCTCGAACTCAGCAAAGCTGCCCTCGCTCTCGTCCTCGGACTGCTCGAGCTTTCTGCGTTTCGTAGCGGGCGGCGCCATGGTTTCGTGTTTCGTGCGGTGTTGAAAGCGGCGCGGAAATTTGCGCGAAACCCGACTGCACGAACTTTTTGGTAGTCTGGACAGGGATGGCGCTCCTTGCTTATCGATAAGACCTTCCCTTCCCCAGACATGGCCATGACGTTCTGAAGCTTGTCGGTGATGCACCCCTCCTTTCATCGTGTGGCTTGTGATTGTGCACTTAAGAGGGGTCAGACAGTCTGCGTTGGTCATCTTCTTCGTTCTTCCCTTTTATATCATTGTGTAGCGTCTACATACAATCAACAAATTACAATCCTAAAGAGGAAACCCATCACCTGCATCCTCTGATCTGCACAGCACCGCAACAAGCTACTCCAAGCTGTCTAACCTCACCCGCCTTCCACTTCACCCGCGTCTATCTCTCGCGCGCCGTTCCCCCTCCCTCACCAGACCCTTCAGCATGGCGTGGCGATCCTCGGGCTCCTCAAACCAATCCCTCATTGACAACCTCCAAAAGAACGGCCTCATAGAAACCGAACGCGTCAAAGACGCCATGCTGCAGGTACTCCCCACGACGATACTCGTATCGCGTCAACCAGGTTGAAACCAACCATCCTCTCTTCCACCACTAACACCCCCGCGCACAGGTCGACCGCGCCCACTTCGCCCCACGAAACCCCTACGACGACCGCCCGCAGCCCATAGGCCACAGCGCCACCATCTCGGCACCGCACATGCACGCAAATGCCTGCGAATCGCTCCTCGACCACCTCAACCCCGGCGCCAAGGTCCTCGACATCGGTTCCGGGTCTGGCTACCTGACCGCCGTGCTGGCGAACCTGGTCGGCCCAAGCGGGAAGGTCGTGGGCATCGACCATATCCAGCCGCTGGTCGATATGGCGAACACCAACCTAGCCAAGTCGGAAGAAGGAAGGAGGATGCTCGAGTCTGGCCAGGTCAAATTTGTCACTGGCGACGGCAGGAAAGGCTGGAAAGAGGATGCTCCGTATGATGCTATTCATGTTGGCGCTGCAGCTGCAGAGCATCACAAAGAGCTCACTGAGCAGCTGAAGGCGCCTGGTCGGCTGTTTGTACCCGTCTCTGATGGCTGGAATCAGTACATTTGGGTCATTAACAAGAAGAAAGACGGCAGTGTTGATCAGACGAGGTTATATGGCGTGCAGTACGTGCCGTTGACCGATGCGCCGCAGTGAATTGGGAGAAAGAGTGCTCGAACGCATGGAAGCTGGGCGTTAGGATTAGAGATACCTTCAACAACAAGTATCATCAATCAACTTGAATGCTATATTAAATAAGTCTTTGTCTATTAACGAGGATAATCAGCACAGCCAACGGATCACTTACTATGGCAGTCACAGTTCACATTGCCCATGATGGCGCTTGTTTCGGGTAATAAATTCGTTGGGTATCGAGCTGCAATGAACGCCGCTTTGCTATGCTATGCTACGCTATGCCAATACATAATATATCCAGAAGCTCAATGTGGTGTCGTTGTGGTATCGTAATGCCACTAATCATCAGTAGTGGCGCCGAAGCTGCTCAAAATATGAATCCAAAGCTACAGTCTATCCGCTGAATGCGAACCTATTCAGGTTGAACAGAGGCTTGCGTGGGGAGCATACGTCATCACCGTCGCTGTCGTGTACGATCAGGTCCTCGCTTCCTTTTAAGGAAGAGCGTCGTCGTTTCGCGGGAGTCATAGGAGGCGATGAGGCAGGTACTACTATCTCCGAATCCAGAGCTGCCCATGCTGTGTCTGGAAAATTGTCCTGATCATCAGCAGGAGGCGGTGTGCCCGGCACAACACTTTCCACCTTCGTCTCTTCCACGCTGGCGAAGAGCTCCGAGGAACGAGCTGGAGGCGTGGGAACCATGGCATCATATTTGCGTGACTTTCTCTCCCTTGCCCCTGTCGGGCTTGCGAAACTTGACTCAGGGCTCTTGTACGTGAATTTAGATCGCAGCTCTTTGATTTGAGATGACAGGGCAGAACTGAAAACACCCTCGTAATCTGGACTTCCGAAGGATGTAGCGGGTGTCAGGACCTCAGAACTGTCTTGCGACTCCACCGTTGATGTCCTTGTGGTGGCAGTCGACTGCGTATCGCTTTGGGTGTCGCTAAAGATCTTTAGCTTTTTCTTGGCCTGAGAGGCAGATTCTTCAAGATCTGCCGCTTCCGCCATTGCCTGTCCGAGAGAGTCGTCGGAGTACAGCTCGAATCCGCTTTCCGTCTTGCGCCTGTTGTTCTTATTCGGGCGAACGGAAGGGCTTGGTTCAGGCATCGCCGATGGGAAAAACTGACTCCGTACGACCTCCTCGCCACTCGCAGAGGGAGTACTTAGCCCAGATTCGTCACACAGGCGCTGTCGTTTGGACGGATGTGGCGCGGAGCGTCTGCGCCCCGTAGGGTCGGATGCAAGGCGCCTCACAGGCTGAGGAGCCGTACTAGGGACAGAGGGTCGCTGGGAGGAATGCGAGCCGGGCGCTGGCACCGCAATCCAACCAGCATTATTCCTCTGCTGTTCCAAGAGGACCTGCTGGCTTGGCGATGGCGTGAAGATATTCGGACTGAGTTCGGCCAATGGTGTTCGCTTCGGTTTGAAAAACGAGTCAATGGGCTTAATGCCTTTCGTATCCGGTGTTTGCACGATCGCTGAGGTCCTTCGAGACGCTCCAGGAAATCTGCTTCTTGGCGTGGATTTGCTGGTGAGAACGATAGGTAGCTTCGTACGCGGGTACAAATCGCCCATTGCTACTCCTGTTGCAAGCTGCGCTGGTACTTCTTCGCCCAGGTAGGGCATATCGGCGATATCGATGTCGTCAGGGAGAGGCGTCAAGTTGACGAGGCGGTTCGCGATCGGGCAGAATACCCACTGATATAGAAACGTTTTCTCCGCTTGATCGAAGTCCGCCATGAACCCAGCAGGTACCTTTAGCTTGCCGTCGAATTGCGCAGCCTTGACAAGACGATCCACAGTCTTGTGCTTTCGTAACATACGATGAGCCGTCTTCAAGCCCAAACCCCCAATGCCAGGCAGATAATCACAGCCACTGAGAATGGCCATTCGCCTGAAATCTGCGTCCGACCAGCCGACCAGACTGATTTCTCTGCATGCAGTAAAATAGTTCCGGTTGATTTCGACACAGTCTCCATACTTGTCGAGCTTTGTGATCAGACACTTTGCGCCGAAAACCAGAAGATCCGAGTCTTCGGACAAGATCCCGTCGATGATGCCCTTGCGTTCTAGATAGACCATTTGAGAGTCTGCTTCGTATGGTGCAACGATATACTGAACATCGATCGCCTTGAGCTCCTCGATAAACTCTCGAGCCATGTCTGAGGTGACGTCAACAGCCTTTTGCAGTTCTTGCTGTGCTTGTGCCGCCTTGCCAACTTTGAGTAGCTCGAGTCCCAGGCGCTTGCCCTCCTTTCTCCTCTCTCTTCTGTCTTTCTCGGTGCCGGCCTTGCTGGGTAGATGGTCCCCGTCAAAGATGATGTACGGTGTGATGCCGAAGTGCATAAGCATGCGGACACGGCTCATACAGAAGTCGATGTATCTAGTCGATGTGAGCGGCTTGTCGTTCGGAAGAGATTTTGGTGCCCTACTTGGTAGTCGGCTTGTCAAGTGCCAGATCAATCGCACAAGCAGCCGTTCCCCGGTGCAGCCAACCATAGGCATCTACGCCGATGGTCTGACCAGCGAACTTCTTTAGATTGCATGGCCTATGTATGGACTTGAGCAGCGGTAGAAGTCCTGCAGCGGCACATCAGCCTTGTTCACGGGGTGAGAGGCTGACAGAATACATACCGGAAATGCCCATCTTCGCTGATTTGCCCCTCACGCGTCAAGCCCAAACAAAAGGCTACCCAAATCGCTACTATGACAACATTGGGTGTCTGCGAGTGGTTCTCGACAAGATCAAGAGTGCCCTGGGTTAGTAAGGAAGATTGAGTTGAGCAAATGCAGCCTTCCGGCCGTGGCACGCGGATGTTCTCGACGGAGTGGAGCATTCATCGCGTCGTGGAAGGGATCCACATGCGCGCCTGCGCTAATCGAGGGCTCAGTTAGCGTCCGCCCACTAGCGCCTTCCGACCGCCGACTGGTTGATGTTTTTTGAAAAAGTTCAGGCAAGAGCAGTCGCCAACAACATCACGAAAATCTAATCATAATGGTCAGCGATCGCTTCAGCAAAGTTCAGAAGGCCATTGCCAAGAAGAAGGGCAAGAACCCGAATTTGCATGAGGGCAGCCGTGACACAAAGCGAATGCAGCGCGCAAGTGCTCGGGATGACAAGCTTAACCGCCTCACAAAACTGAGAGAAAAAGAGAATAGGCATTTTCGTATGTGCGAGAAAATACCGATCAAAAGTCTGTTGCTGACGCTAGCTCGCAGTGAACAGGGTGAAGTCTTTTCAGTCGTACACAGCAGAACACACCTCGCCTCTTAGCATCAAGGAACTGCAGGCCATGATTGAGGACTACCTAGGCCGTGATGACGAGGAGCTTGCAAAATTGAAAGCAGAGCGCCGCGCAGGACGACCAGCAAGTACTCGCCAGACCCTTTTGGAGCAAGCCAGAGCCACAGAACAGGATGAATACGCCGCTGGTTTCTGGGTTCCGGATCTCGAGGATGATGCTGTTTTGCACAAGCTGAAGCAGTGGGACGGCAAGTGGGCTAGTCTCGCTACTCTGAAGTTTTCCAGGATCTCAAAAGAGGGACACAAGAAGGTGTCGAGCTTCCCACCCAAGGGCATGTCCTGAGCATTGGGCTAGTCTCTCTTTCTGCTACGAAGACCACATGGGATCAACTTTTCAGGCCTGCGGTTGCGGCTTACATGGAGGCTCAGCAGTCTTCTCAATTTTCTGCGTAATAAACAGCGCCAGAATATGTGCTCAAGAGGAGGGGATTTTGTTGCAGTCTGCTTTGGGTGAGGGACGCAACGTGCGCGCACAGCGTCAATTTATGAGCCAAGGCAATGGTGTGTACCACGCAGTTAGGCTGCTCAGACCGCGAGATGAAATGCACTTGCAACGGCCGGTCACCGATTGGCAGTTTCTGGGTACCGCGACATGACAGTCAGCTCTACCCGTACTCTTTTCTGCAATGCTCAGATGTCAATTTCAATAGAAAGCAATTCCACGGAGCGTGCACATCATGCTGCATTTGCTTCTTCGCATATTGTCACACCCAGCCAATGAGAAACCTGACATTAATCAACGCTCCACTGTGAGGTCGCACTGCGACTGCATCTCGAAAGCCACCATCGCACGGAGGACAACAAGTGGAGAGCATGCATATGCACAAAACCCATTGGCCAATGATTCGTCGCCGATCATCTCCGACATGCATCAACAGCGCATCGTGAGCTGAACTTGTCGATCAAGATCACTAGCAGATACCAAAACAGGTAGTGTCGTGGATCAGGGTGGGCAGCAAATGCGGCTTGAGCAACCTCACTTGCATCGTCAAAGCTAGAGCATACCTAGGGGGAGACAAAGTCCCTCCAGCACACAACTCCAACCCTTCCAACAGCACTACTGATACGCCATGGGCCTGACACAAAAATTCACCAAGCCATTCATCGACTTGACGGTCATGACATGGGACTTTGGCATCTTCCTTGCGAACCTCGTACTTCCCGCTCACCCTCCCAACGAAGTTGTCACAGCGGGGCTGCCTGGTCACGCCGGAAAATGGCCTGAATACTCACCACCGCGTGAAGGTGATTCACGATCAGCATGTCCCATGCTCAATGCAATGTAACTTGTCGCATCGGCAACAGGAGTACAGACTGACTGTTTCAGGGCTAATCATGGTATCCTCCCACACGACGGCAAGAACATAACCTTCCGCGACTTAAACACTGCCGTACGACAGACTTTCAACTTTGCACCATCATTCTGCTTCTTCGTGCCCAAGTTCTCGGCCGATTTTCTTGGGCGCTCTTACTGGACTGACAAATTCGATCTTGAAGAGCTGAGCAAGCACAACGCAATCGAGCACGACGCAAGCTTGACTCGACGAGACGTGGCTCACGTACCTGACCAAGGAAAACCAGATCTAATGCTCGTCGAAGAGCTTCTGAATACTGCCACTGGTAAAGGAGCAGATGGCAAGCTGATCTTGACGAAAGCGGATCTGAGCAAGCAGCTAGCGAAGAGACGAGCAGAAGCACGAGCTGAGAATCCTGCATATTCGGAGAGTCTGTTTCACAATATGTTCGGAAGCGCGAAGTAGGCATCCCATGGCGCTATGAAAATTATCCACGCGTCACTAACATGTGGCAATAGTTCCTCCACAATGCTCACCATCTTCGGCGGCCGTGTCGATGATTTGAGGCCTATGCTTACCGAAGAGCGGTTTTCGGAAAATTGGCAACCGCGTATTTTGTCACGGTATGGGCTTACTATGGCTGCGTTTAATGGCACAGTCCTTCCGGTTGAGATGGGCGTGAAAAGAAAACTCAAGGAGCAGTAGGGCGAACGTGATCCGGAATGTTAACTGTCATATGCTGAGGTAGGTGACAGAGCTTATGTCGACCTGGGTCAAGCGCCAACGATAGCGAACACATGAGTCTTATCTATTTGCATCTAAATGCTCTACGCTTTGCATTGCAATGCTTTTGTATACCTGTCTCTCAACAAGCGCTACCGTAGATTGCACTATCTCAAAGACTACTCTCAATCTCCGCTACACCCTCCATCATCTTCTTGATATTGGCCTTCACCGGCTCAGTAACCGGAACATAGGGCTTCCTCGGCGCCAATCTCGCCTCCGCATCATCAATACCCGCAGCGACTGCACTGTACTGACTAACAGCATACTTTACACTCGCAATACCAGCCTTGACCGGGCTCTCCGCCAACGCAGCCTTCCGGTGCAGATCCAAAGCCTCCTTGTGCTTCCCCTCCTGGTAGAGATTGTAAACCTTTACAACGGTCTTAGGAAACACATTACCAAAAGCGGTCACGCAACCCGCTGAACCGACAGCAAGACCACCGATAAGAAAATCAGCCTGTCCAGCGAACGTGGCAAACTCCTCTGGCGCAAACTCCGCAGAGAGCCGTGTGATCTTCGCCACGCTTCCGCAAGTCAACTTGACACCCACGATCTTCCCGGGGTTCACTTTTGCCAGAGACGCAATGGTAATACTGTCGATATCAACGCCATTGGCCACGCCCGGGAAATTGTAGATCACTATGGGGAGAGGGCTTGTCTTTGCAACCTCGTCATAGAAACTGTACACCACGTCCTTGGTCGTGGCAGGCCCGTAGTACGCCGACGGCAGAAGGAGTCCGTAGTCCGCGCCCGCCTTCTTTGCATCATCGATGTATTCCTGGACTTGGATGACCGAGAACCCAGATACGCCAACCATCAAAGGGTAATCCGGGCCAACGGCTTGCCGCGCGCATACGGTGAGGGCAATTCGTTCATCGCGGGTGAGGAGTAAGGCCTCGGCGTTTGAGCCTAGGACTACGATGCCCGCGAGCCCTGTGGATTTGAGGTAGGTGAAGTACTTCTTTTGCGCTTGCAGGTCCAGACGCCCGGTTTGGGGGTCGAAGAATGTTACGGCTGGTACCCAGACGCCGGAAGGGGGGATGGTTGGTGCCATTGTGAGGAGTGTTCTTGGGGGGAGAGGTGGTGGTGCTGGCCGTAGGATGATGGTGGGGTCGGTCCGCGGGGTATGATGTTGTATGCGTCTTCTGATAGGGAATTTATCCCGTGGTTTTTTTATCAAGTTGTTGAGAAGATGTAGTTTTGTAAACTGTTTGGTTAGGTCTTTGGAGATGACTGTTCTAGTGAACTGCTATCTGCAACGTCGGCTTCCTTTCCGACATAGCCTTCAGTAGCCGGTCGGCATGGTGGATGCACTCCCGATGTGGTTCCGCATAAGATCCGAGTTCGGACTGCTCAGCGCTGTTCAGGAAGCACACTCACCACAACTCCATTCGATTGTCAGATATCTGACCCTGGAAGGTAGATCGGTGATTGGAGTTCGTGGTGGAACAGCGCGACAGGCTCCACCTCCACACTGCCTCATCAGCAAAATCATGCGTGCTCTCAGCGGAACCTTGATCAATGCTTCACTCTCCCTTCTAAATTCGTGCAGCGATACTCTGGTCAGATACTTGTCCGAGCGACAGTTTCTCAAAGATTGGAGAGCGAGAATAAGACTTTGAACGAGTTGGCGTGGAGAGTCTAGAAGCACTTGAATGTGAACTTTGAATAACTGTCCTGACAGGAAGCATAACTCTTATGGAAACCTTCCCAGCCTGTAGGATATAACCATGTCTATTACAGTCGAGCGGCAGCCACTGTTACTGGCGTCGGATTTCCTGGCCTTGTATTTCTCATTGCTTTTTCCGTTTTATCTCGAGCGATTCCCCATCGGTGTACTCACCAAAAAGCAGTTTTGTACCACAACAGCCACGTCCGATCCTGGCTCCACTAGGCACCCGAACATACACACGTAAACGTAGATGAATCCGCAGCTACCTATTGGGTGCCGAGATGAGGCAGGTGCACACATTGCTTTGTTGCATGCTTCGGCGACCTTGAACTGTGCCGCATTCTTACATAACGCATCCTTCGAGGATAGATAAAAGACGAAGTGGGCATTCTCTCCAGAACATCAGAGACCAACAAACCCTCGAACAGCAACTAGGAGATATAGTCAAGATGGGAGTGCTCGGTACACTTTACGCCAACATTCTACCGTCCATCGCAGATGTTTCTGTACGGCTCTTTGCGCCCGATCCAGAGATACTGGCGGCAACGGAACATCGAAATGAGATGGGAGATCCCGAAATAAAGCCCGCAGATGCTTCGAAAAGCCTTGTCTGAAGAGCGTGTACTGATACTTGCGGTAAGTGCAATCTCGAGAGCCGAAGGACTACGACTCACAGCCTATCGTCTAGTGTAAACGCCGGACACGCATTTTGCACATGAACATACGAAAATACTACGACACAAGGTTCGGTATACGAAACACATTTGCGTTTACTGTTCTGGGTTGGCGTCTGTCACGAGACGTCATTGGTGTGAATGCTCAAAGTTCGGTGCTGCGCCACAAATGCCAAGTATTGTATGGCCACGAACATGCGGCCGCGTCCCTGGATTGGGATGATTATTGAGAGGGAGCTGTATTGTGGTGCAGGTACTGTGAGCTGGAAGACATGTAATGCGTCTACGCGCGCGGCATAAGGACTGTGGTCGGGGCCTGCAATGCCAGCAAATAGTAGTCGTAAACACCATAGTGAGAAAAGATAAAATGTCGCCTGAAGCTATTCCAGAGACGCAACTGATAACTGCGCTTACAATGTCCTCCTCGGTTTCTGTAGTTCCTGCTCCCCCTGCTTATGCAGAGAAGACATCAGAATCCCAGACCAAGAGCACACTCGCCCTATTCCCTCGTCAGCAAAGAGAGCCCGATGTTCGCATCGCTGCAGGGCAAGAGTTGGAGTGAGTCTGGTTTTGCTTTCTCTAAACATAGTCGAACTGACTGCAATCAGCATAAAGGGCGAATGCATCCCAGTTTATGTTGGATCGAAAGCTCAGCGGAAGGAGTTCTACGTTCACAGAAGACTTTTCACGTCACGTTCACAATTCCTGAACACTCGCGGAATAGCTCACCTTCATAAAGAAATTCAGCTGCCGGAGTTCGACCCCACGACTTTCCAGCTGTACATCGTCCTCACATACACCGGTCTCCTGGCGACCAAAGACCTACCCTCAGAATGGCGGACACTCATCGACGTCTACATCCTAGCAGAAAAGCTTCAAGACTCCCAGGCGACATATCTCACTGCCGACGCGATGCACAGCTACCTGCGGGAAAAACTGCACAGAAACAACGGGAAACTACGCGCCAGCGACCGGACTAGAGACCAGTTTACCGCTGAATCCGTGGCTCACCTGTACAAAAACACTTCCGCGGGGAGTCCCGCTCGGAAACTAGTCGTTGAGCTCTTTGCAGACAATAATCTCGAGGACTGGCTGACCAGAGCGGGTGATACGCTCCCGCGCGAGTTCCTCTTCGATGTGATGCTTCGCCTGGTCCAGAAGCGGCCGTCTGTAGTGTTTGGAAATATGTTGGATCGGCTTTCTTTTAATTACCACGAGGAGGTGAGTGGGACGAAGGAGACGGTTTTCTGAGTCTGATTCGACGATGAGAAGGCCTGCAAGCGATGAGTTAGCAGCTGGAGAGGCTGGAACATCGTTTATGTTCAAATTTTCACAGGGGGCAAAGGTGTGACTTTGGGCACGAGGACTTTTGACTCTTCTAGTAAATGGATAATCTTCTCATGTGAGTTATGGGAACACTTGCAATACAAGCTCATATTCTGTTGTCTTATTTGCCATCTACAAACGCCGCAGAGCCTTGCTCTGCTTCGGATGTAAACCATCGGGAGTTTCTGTGCCCTCAGATCTATCATCCTAGAAGGCAAATCAAGTGTGCCCGGATCAAGTGAATGGCGAATAATGGCAAGATGTCGAAGTAAACAAAGACTTCTCAAGTGTGGCTTGACCAGTATCTTCCGGCGTTCTTTATTAAATCTCCAACTCTCGTATCTACCCATTGTAGAACACAACAATGCACGAAAACCAAACTGCTTTGTCTCTCCAAGACATTGCAAAGCCCTGATGGACAAACCACCGCCGATATCTCCACCCAGGTGTTTGACCAGCAGCATAAATACCCAGACTATTTTGCAGCATACAAGTAACAAGCTCCCACCAACCCGGCAGATCCCACAACACCACTCCCACATCACTGGGAGGAAGGAACACCATCATCTGCAACAATGGCACGCATCATGGCCCCCGGAGTCCCCAGGACAATGAGCGCTGCCCCGCCAGCCCGCGCGACTCGCTCTTCTTCCGCAGAAAAGCGTAAGAGGAGCCCTGAAGCCGAGAGTGCTCCAGCACCAGCACCAGCGCCCAAGAAGGCGCGCGGTGCTGCCAAGGCTGCGCCAAAGAAGGTTGCTGCTGCTAAGAAGGCCGTTGTATCCAAGGCCAAAGGGAGGGCCAAGATAGCTGAACCAGCTCCCACGCCCACTCCCTCCTCGCCAGCGAGTTCGATCCTCTCGGACCTCTCTGAGGCACCCAGCGGGTTGATGACTCCGTCTCCTGTCGATGCTTCGATGCCTATTGTTACTCATGCTCTGGCACCTGCATCTGACAGAGCTGCTGCTCCTGCTCCTACTCCCGCGCCTGTAGCCGTAAGAGCCCCTGCTGCTCCTGCACCAGTCGCGGCCACAGTCGTAGTCGCTCCTTCTCCTGCTGCTCCCACCCCCGCCGCCTCCGCAAAAGCGCCCGCACCCACGGCCGCACCTCGCTCCGAGACTCTCTCGCCCGCTACTCACGCATCTATCGTAGCCGCTGTCCGCGAAGTCATCCTCCCGTGCTTCGACCTCGTGGAGCCGATGCTCGAGCACACGCGCGCCTGCGCGAGACTGCCGGCTGGAAGCAAGAGTGAGGAAATGAGCTATGTCGATCAGCAAGAGACACGTGTGCTTGATGTTCTCGCGAATCTGAGGCAGCGGTTTGGTGGTGTGGAGAGGGAGGAGGGTGCAGGAGTGATTGTTGACGAGCAGGTTGAGGTTGAGGGTACGGAGGGGCGAAAGGATGGCAGAGAGGACTCGAGGGGGGAGGAAGGGCAGAATGGAGAGGTGGGACAGGCAGAGAAGGTGGTTGCTGAAGAGGAAGCTGCGGAAGAGGTGATTGCAGAGAAGATGCCTGCCAAGAAGAAGAAGAGCCCAAAGAGGAAGACGGAGCTCGAGCTGCTAGGCTCGCCTCAGGACGTGACAGGGACAAGGAGCCGAGCTCCCAGGGTTTAGTCGAGGGCAGACGACGATATTGACATGGCATATGCCAACCTAAGTGTGTCCTGGTAGCGCTGACACGACGCTAACGATGATGCAGGCTGCTGGTGGGGATTTGGAGTTCTCTTGAATGTTAGTGTAAATCTGGCAAGGTAGTTTCCAGCTCTCATAGGTGGTATTGTTCTCGTCCTCGTGCCCTCTGCTTGCTGTTGGTAAACCATTGCTCTTGTGACCTGTCCCATATTGTACAGTAGTATAACATGCCAATCATGCATCTTCTAAACCCGTCCGCTTTTTCCCTCAATTCGTCCGCTTTTACTTCTTCTTCGGCGCAGGCTTTGCTGCTGGCGGCGGTGTCGATACCGCAGCCTTCGCCGGTGCCTTTGGCGCATCTGTCTGGGCGGCACCACCGATGATATCCATCAAGCTGTCGCCCTTCTTGCCCTGCTTCAGTCAGACTAAACGCCCCCCTTTAGAAACCCTATGTCATCCATCGAATCTCACCTTCTCGCCCTCACTGTCCCACACAGTACCAAACTTTGCCCTGAAAGCGGCCAACCTTCCTGCCTCATCCTCCTCCACGTTCAGCAGCTTCTGGCTGCTGGGATGCCACAGCGGGTTGTTCCGGATGTCTTTTGCGCTTCTCAGCACAGGCTGGGGGTTTGTGGTGCGCAGTGTGAAGGCCGAGCCATCGGAGAGCTGGATCAGCTGGGTGAATGTGTAGGGCCTCTTTGGGCGGCGCAGCAGTGTCGCGTGGCGCACTTGCTGGCTCTGGCGGGTGTAGGGGGCGACGGAGGCGCGGAGGGCACGCAGAGCGCTGGGTGACGGTATCGGTGCGGCCATTGTGTATGCTGGGGTGGTGTGGAGGTCAGGTAGGTTGGTTTGGATGATTTGCGGAGTTCGGGAGTGACTAGCGCGACATTTTCTCAGTAGCGCAGCGCGCAACGGTGGAGGAGCATCGTCATCCGCTTCCTGTATTCGCGGAGGAGCGCAATTGAGCGAATGCCTTGTTGAGTTCCATAGAGAGGATGGCGCTCTCTCCGCGCCCAGGGTCGCGCTTCTTCGCGGCCTTCTACAGATGGAGCCACCATACACGTGCGTTCCTCCACCGTCACACCTGCCGCTGCTGAGACTTGACAGAACGGACGAGGCCATGCCGACTGCCCTCAGGAAGTGAAAGCCTGCCACGCCGTCCTGCAACCTTTGCTGGCCTACGATCCTATCATGCCACCTGCCCCCTCAGAGGGGAAGATGGGTCGACGCATGGTTTTATACAACATCTACAGAGAAGCGCAGCAATTGATGCAGATGCCGCTGCATCGCCCACACCTCCTGTGACGAAAGATGCTGCGCTGAGAGAGGATGTGCGCCATCTCATGCGGAGAGTGCCCGCCTCTGTCGCCATTGTTACAGTTGCCCACGTCGATCCAGAGAGCGGCGAACACCTTCCCATGGGCATAGCTGTCTCTTCCATGACAACCGTTACGCTCGACCCACCGACCATTTCCTTCAACATAAAAGAGCCCTCACAGGCCCTGGAAGCTATTCGAGCTTCCCAGGGCTGTTTCCGTGTACACTGGCTGAGTTCCAAAGCGGACAGCATTTCCGTAATTCAGCAGTTCACCCAGGGGAATAGCCGCGATGCATTACGGCAACGACATCACGTCAAAATCCCACAAAAAGAAAGCCCATCCGCTGCTACTGCTTTCTCGGCGCCCCAGTTAGACGCCCCCGACTGCCTCGTCGCTGCGGCAGAGTGTGTCTTGACCCACGAACTTCCTGTAGGAGACCATGTCATCCTAGTCGCACAGATCAAGAGTGTCGATGTCAGCGACCGGACTGAATTGGCTATGGCGTACGCCGATGGCTCGTACAGGGCTGTCGGTCCCGTCTTTGGGTCTACACCAAAGCGGGGCCCTTTCCAAACACTAGACGAAAAGCATCGCGAGCTCTCTGTGACCTTCGATTGGCCAACGCTCCTTGGAGATGAAGACAGACACCAATATGCAGACCGTTTGAGATCATACCTTTCGGAGACGTTCGACCCCAGTGACGATCCCAAAGACGTCTTTGAAAAATTGCATTCCCTGACGAGACATCACGCCCAAGTTTTCGGCATTCAATTGCGGTCGCTTATTCTTGAAGCTCAAGGAAAGAAAGCTACCGGTGACCAGGAAACGATGCCTGCATTTTACGGACTGCTTTCTTCTCTTGCAATGCGGGAACTCCAAGATCGCATGGTGCAATTTGTCGAGGCTGACAGACGGTTCCTCCGTATTGCTTACCCTCAACTGCTCCGCTTTTTGGACGTCCATCATGGGAGCTGCTCGGTACTCCCAAGCGATCTGCTGGAACCTCTCCGGGCAAAGGGTATGATTCCGCCTTTCGAACGGCTTGACTCTATCAATCAAATACCAGCTGGCGACAGATCTGTGCTTGCAATGGAGCAATACGAAGATGGAATGCGTGCTAAACTTTCTTCGGCGGCGAAAGACATGACCGTTGACGAGGTCATATGTTCTTCGCATCACGCTATAGTAAGCGCTGGCACAGGAAACGCAAAGCTCAGGAAATACGCCTTCCCCCGAAACTCCATAAACATGATGCGTCTGAAAGTCGAGTGTTTGGAAAAGCTTGCTCCATGTTGGCAGTACGACTTCACAGGCCACCTCAACCGTGAAGAAACTCGTGTGCTCCTCCGCCGATTTGTTGACGACAGAACTGCCTCGCTGAACGAACACCCAAGTTCTTACACAGATGGTATCATCTTGAGCTTCATGCGCAGAAACGGCATCCATCCGCTCACGACTGGTCTCGATTTTGTCTTCATCAAAAACAAGATCCTGCACATGAACGACACCATCAAACTGCCACATGGCGTACATAATGACCGTGTCACAGCCCTGAGATCGCAAGTGGAGGAATGGCTGCACCACTTTTTCGACGACAGCATCACACTTGACGATCTTACGTCGCGCATCGAGCGATTTGTCCGAACATCTCCCCTTCGCACCACCAGATGGACGAACAGAGACATCCTTGCTGCTGTCGCTGTGAGCGAACGCACAACTCTGCATACGCCGCTCACCGAAGGTAACAAAACAAGCGCTTCCATTGAGGAGAGTAAAGTGCTCGACTCACTACTCGCGGAAGCGCTCAGTAAACGCCACGGTAGCGGTACAGATGAAGAGAATCTGGCTATTTTCAACTGCCTCAAGGAACGCTATAATATCGACCTTTCGGAGAGGACGACGAGAGACTCACTGACTGATGACCTTGGGCCCTCGTCTCGCGCAGACACGGTTTTACAGAGCAAAGGTAGTGCTGGATAAGCTACACCAGCCCAGCAAACGTTGGACTAAACCCAAAGTCGCACCGACAGCAAGCACAGCAGCGCAACACTACATAACCTAGAACGTCTGCCGCCCAAATCTGTCACCCGGATCAGGGATACTATCCTTACACGATCCCTTCCTTCTCTGCCATGCAATTAGATAGGTAGATACCAGAACCAAAGATCCCGCCCAATCCTCGGAGCACGCGATCTTGCGATGCCGGGCTGGCTGGCTGGCTGGCGTAGGCAGTGCAGTCAAATTGCGCCGAAGCGGCATCGCTCTATCCGGTAACGCAATGTGGTTCATGAGTAATCTCCAATTCACTGCAGCTTACAGTATGGAGCATGTATGTACAACAGGAAATAAAAGGCAAGCACACAACTACACCATCACACCTTTCCCGAAACCCACCTATCGCATCCGCAGCAGCAGCGGCTGCTGTACTGCAGATCCGGCGCTGCGGGCAGGGCAGGGCAGGGGCGCCACCCAGCCTCAACATCACTCCACACACGCGGATGGGGAGGGGGTGGGATCTCGATCTGGCGTCGGGGGACCCAAGTGCAAGCCATGCCAAACGCGCCCACCCCAAACCGCACCAACCGCAACCCGCATCCGCATCCCAAGTCATCCCATCCCGTTCCCGCAAAAATACCCCAAGCCGCGCAACGAAAATTACAATACACAGCACTTCATCTTACCTCATCCCGCGCCATCTCCCCCCGAGGCCCCGACCACCTTCCAAAAGCAGCCAAACAATTAGCAGTAGCTGCCCACAGCACCCAGGCACCCCGGCAACAGACGACGCAGCCCCGACGCAGCCAACCACAGCGCCGGCTAGCCCTGATGGTGCGGACGCCAAACTCGCACGTCGAAACGCGTCTTGCGTCCGGGCGCGTCGCTGTGCCAGCCAGCAGTCCCAGGTACGACTAGCCAGTCATTAGTCTTGGGCGGGGTGAGGGCGTTTGAACGTCATCGAGGGCATCATGATTATTACTATCGTTTATGCGTTTGTGCTAGGCTGTGTGGGTAGTTTGGGTGCTGGGGGCGGGGGGATGGGGATTTGGATTTGGATTCGGATTTGAGCTCGTGTGAGAGGGAACTTTTTCCCCTGCGATCCTGCGGGCTTGGTAAGGAAAAGGGCGACCTGTGAGGGAGTGGACTGGAAACGCTGTGGGTATGTGTGCGTGGGAGCCTGGTGCCACGCATAGATATGTATGTACAGATCTTCACGTCTTACCCACACGCTGCAAGGGTGGGGAACGGAGCTTCCGGTGTGTGGATGTGCGTTGTGTGCACTGATGCACGCCTGCTCCGCTGTGACATAAGCCGAACTCACTTTTTTTTTTCGCCCGTTGCTGCAGCAGGGAGAAAATTTTGGCTCTTGCTGGGGCACATTGTCGACTGTAAACATTGGCGTGTTTGTTGGTGTTCTGTGCAAATTTCATGAGGGAATGTGCGGTGTTCGAATGCAGGCATTGCTCAGGGGGCCTGCAGGTTGGCGATCCTGGTGTGGCGTGTCTTTGATTCGCTGTCGCTTGAGTTCCCAGGGCAAACTACGAAGACATGCCATGTGGTGCTGGGATCGAATGGTTTTCGCAGCGACAGTTCGCAGCCAGCGATCCGTGAACTATGCAACCGTGTGCTGTTTGCGCAAGGGGTTTATGATAGAGAATATGTATATTATTGGACACAATCTATATGCACGGCTGTGGTGACACAGTCACCTCGATTGTTGTGCCCTGGTTCTCCACAAAAAGGACAATCATGCTGCGAGACAAAGAAAATCAGAGCCAGGATCTGCCCATCTGGCTGATACGATACGGGTACATGCGTTTTTTCGCCGTTCGAGATTTTTCTTGTGAGGAATGTTTGATATCAGGATGCGTGTGCAGCATCGAAAAGTAGTAGTGCAACTTGGGTCCCGTCAACGCCATGCTAAACAAATAATGCTGAAGAAGAAAAAAGGAACTGGAAGAAGAATGCCGTGTTGGCGTGAAAGACCAACAACATGTCTGGACATATACAGGGTATCCAGGGTCGTTACAGAGTCGTTGTGTGAGGTGTCGTTACAAGATTGTGATGATATCGCTTCAAGACACAAGCTCGCCACCGAGCTCCATGCCCAGCGTTTCGATCTTCATGACGGTACGTGGGGCTTCAGAAGACGGAGGAACCAGATTGTCGAAGTTCAGTCGGCGCCTAGCCTCGCGCACTGCAGCAGGAGTCTTGCCTGTCACTGGTGTGCGGTTCCACGAGGAGCCAAACTGTGCTTGTGCGGGACTCGGCGTCATGTTCAAGAACTCAGCGAAATTGAGGTTGTTCGGCGTTGTAGCAATGAAGCCTCCGAATTGCTGGCCGCTGCCGCCAGGTGTCGACATCATGGAAGATGGAAGGGGTGTGGTCTTGGACGGCGGGGTGGAAGGGGCCTGCATTGTGTTCTTGACCGTGCCGGCGCGGACAGGAGTCGGTGATGTGGCTAGGTACATCAGCAAGGTTGCATCGTCTTCGCCATGCTTGCCCTCACGAGCGGCGCCAGCGGCAGTGAAGCCTCTCTGACGGAGACGGGCTGAACGAGCCAGGTCCGGCGGCGGTGTGCGTGGAGCTCGGGCTCGGATGGGCGACGTGGCGAAGTGGGATGTGTTGAACTGGAACGAGGTAATGGGAAGATCTTCGTTGTCGCTCTCGGACAGGAGAGGCGATCGCGGTTCGTCGGGGATGGTTGATGTCTCGGACACGAAGGAGAGACTGGGCACATGTGTGCGGCCGAAGCGAGCATGTCTGCGGTGGTAGACAGGCGACGACTCGGGCAGCTGGAAGCTGTTCTTCCACGACGCTGAGGCTGTTGTAGCAGATCGCACGACCTTATTGCGGGTGTGGTTGCTCGAGGCAGGATATCTGCTGGCGGGCTTGTCGTACCGGGGGCGCTTGGACTGGCTGCCGCTGCTGACAGAGCGAGTCGCTGATCGTCGGATGTCGTCTGAGAATATGGGAGCGGCGAGCGGAGACGAGTCGAGGACGCCGGGCCTGTAGAAGTGCTGAGAAGAGACACTCGAGGCATCAGACATTGCTTCGTTGCTGGAGCCCGGCCGCTTTCGCTTGAGCTCGACATCGATGACCGGCTCAATGACATCGAGGCTAAGACTCTCCCAGCCGTTCTTGATCTTGACGTTGGCCAGAGCCAGGCGGTTCTGCAACGTCCGGGTCATCTGCAGCACACTTTGTTAACAATCTGGCCGAGGGAGAAGGACACCGGGCCAGCAACCTTTGAGACCTGAGCCCGCCGCAGGACCTTGCTCGCAACCTCGTCTTGTTCGGCCATGGCTAAGCAGTGGTGATGGAGAGAGGAAGGAGTGTGGGGTGGGCTTCGAGCGCTGGCAACTGTGTCAAACGCTGACAAGCATTGAGACCTTCGAGCTGAGTCGATCGCCGGCGAAGGAGGAATGCAGTGGAGAAGTAGCTTAGCGTCGCAGGCGTGCACGTACCAGAAACAAGGCTGGTAAGCATCAGACACGCATCATCCCTAGAGTCTAGTGCCTGGCTGTCTGAAGCCACAGTGAAGCGAGAACCTTGGAGCAAGCCCACTTCATATCGCGAGCGTAAGGTTAGCCGTCTCGAGCTGCAGCTGATCTAATGCCGTGTATTGTATTCTATTTATCGCTAGCCTACTGCGCCTCAGCCGCGGGATCTGTGGGTCTTGGTGCAAGCAGGCTGGCTGGCTGCGCTCCCTCCGAATCACGGCACGTGAGGTAATCAAGGCAACCTGCATTCGGTTGAGCATTTGCAATGGAGTTGACGGGTTCAAGTCAACTTGTTGAAGAGTGCCGGAGCCACGGATGATGCAGACGCCCACACCCCTTGGCATTCGGCCATTTGACATGTGTGAAGTGTGCTGACCTGCATTGCGTGGAACGCGACCTGCATTCGCAATTGCAGAAGGGGAACTCATTCTGACATCATGAGAATGAACGTCCTGCGTGTACAGTCTACCATTTCACTCGCCGACACCTCGCTTTGCCAACAACAAACTTATCGTATTTGGAAAGGGCTCCAGGCACACTCGCTGTGGGCCGCAGCCGCATCGTGCTAGTCATAACGTCATTGGCAACTATTGGAGAGCCGTTAGCTGCATGCTCGACCTTCGCAATCCGCGAGAGGCATTGCAGGTTGCCAGCGAGCTACTTGGACGTGACGCCTGTCTATTCCGCCGCATTGCAAACGTCTCATCTAGCCGCAGATAGCACGTGCCTGTCGTGACCAAGCTTGTGGTCAACCCTGGGATGCTATTTCCTTGCTGGATCTGCGCAGGCAGGGCAGACGGGCCTTATCGACAGAAGCACCTCCTCATCGGTGGACTTCGCTGAGCACACACGCTTCAGCTTCAGCTCCCTTTCCTCGCCCTACACCTCAGACAGCATCTAGTGACACTCGTTTGTTTGCGCCGAATATAATCACTTGGGTATATTGCCATTGCCGGTTCCCGGGCGCCCGATTACCTGCACGCATCCCGTCGCGCTTGCATTACGCGTCACCGGCCTGCTCAACTTCACAGCTCTTCAGCGTCCACATTCCAGCTGCCTCTCGTTACGTCTTTTGAGTCGATAGCAGCGTCCAATATTCCATATCCTAAGCAGCATAGCGACGATGCCTTCTTTTCTGAATAAACTCTCGCGAAAGACTAGCCGAGCCTCGACTGTCGCATACGATAGAAATGGCGAGCTCTCCCCTACCAAACCAGGCCGGCGCCCTTCGTCCTCGACCATGAACTCTTCCCCTATGGGCTCCACGCCTTCCACAACACCCGCGACATCAACCATTGAAGGAGATGCGCCTGCTGTCCCAGCGCGGCCCCCACGTCCCAGCATGGATCCTGTGAAGCGCTACAGCATGAATGTGAGCAGAGCTGGCTACTGAAGCTGACCAAAGCTGACGTATTCGCAGGGTCTCTCTACAACGCCTACTAACGGCTCGGCCTCTAACAACTCTTTCAATCGATCGTCCCTTCTCGCACCGCGCGTCATCTCCATATCAGATAACTCCTGGGTACGTTGGGGAATGCATGAAGCACACGTCAAGCGCTGATAATAGGCAGGTGCATCAGCAAGTACTACTCATATTCGGTCAGGTCGGGGAAGCTTCTCACAAACCGCTGGACGGCACGCTCACCGTCAATCATCACCAAGGCCGCTTTCCGCCAACATGCTGGCCGGTGAGAGATTCATACTACAAGGCATTAGTCCACCTGGAACCAGGCTGGAATCGAGTGCGTCTCGATTTTTCATCTCCAAAGGTTTCATCGGGTAACCAGTCGATTTCGCCGCACACGAGCTTCATCAATATCAACTACCTTCCTTTAACACATTCGCCGCCGCTTCAGCTTGCCATAATACTTGGAAGCGACTCGCCTGGCACCTACGACGCTCCGCCGTCACGCATGCAAACGGAAGGAAACAACTTGGAGCTTGCTGTAAAGAAGTTCCGAATGGCAGCATATCTGTGGCAGGCTTTCACGGGCGAGCAAATGAACCGTCATGGTTTTGGTCGGCGCTGCTTCCGACTTGAGGACTCCTGGGAGCCTGGGACCCTTAGCTACCAAGATTGGGAACCTGGCCACTTTCGTACACAGGCTAAAATCCATGTGATACGCTCAAAGAAGACCGTCGCGGAAATACGAGATCTGGATCGAGCGCAGCAGTATGGCCCAGGGACGAAGAAAGGAGAGCTTTTCGGTATTGCCGCAGACGCTTGCAAGGACTACTTCCACATCACCCCAGGCCAAAAGCTTTACGTCTCTTGTATGTTCCTAGACTCGACATGGGACGCCAAGGAGCAGGTCATTCGTGGGCATGCAGCGCTTGGCGGTGGAGTACCAGACTTGCAGTTGGGCATCTTTGGATCGCAAGCCCTGCACAGCTACCCATCCAGCATCGAGGAAGTCACTCAAGCGTTCGAAGACTGCACACGAACGGACACAAATTTTGTAGCAAATGACTGCAACGAGTCTGGAAGCAACTGGGAAGCGGCTAATATAGGAATTGGCGCCCACCTCCACGAGACCGGTCATCTGTTTGGCTGTCCTCATCAGGAGTCCGGTGTCATGTTGCGCGACTATGTCACGCTCAATCGCACATTCATCTGCCGTGAGCCTTACTCAACGCGCACAAAGTCGCCTGGCCAGCGGTTGGTACTACCAGAGGACGAATGCAGATGGCACAGGCTGGACGTGCTGCGCTTCAGGTTCCACCCGTGCTTCCGGATACCGATCGACAGAGGCGAGGCCAATAACGACGGCAGCGTTCAAGTCTGGACTGTTGATCCCGGGCAGGGAGGAGTAATCGCCACGTCGAAGTCTGGAATTGCTTGGGTCGAGCTTTACACAGAAGGAGATGATGTTTGCCGTTACTGGCGAGAATGGCCCGAGCTGGAGCTGCAATATCCACGACAGGTTACACTGGACGAAGGCGAACTGCGCTCTGTGCTTCCGAAGGAAAAGCAGAAATCGAAACTGAAGGTCGAGGTGTATTCCGCGGGCGGCGGCAAACATGTCATCGAAGACTTCAGTCGGCTCGCAAACCAGAAGTTGGCGCGTGTCAAGATTCCTGACGGTCGATGGGGCTACCGCGGCAGCAAGCTGGGTTATTCTCAGATGGATGGGTCGCAGCCAATTGAGATCATCCTCGACAGTGCTTACATCCAGACAAAGCTTCTGCTCGGAATCAAGGTTTGGTCTGGGCTGTGTGTCGATGGGCTGGAATTCTATTACGAAGATGCAACTAGCCAGATCTTTGGCAAGCGTGGAGGGCACGCAACCGATTTCCCGTTGGACACACGGAAGGGGGAATTGCTCCTTGGTTTTGCCTTACGAGCGGGACTTTGGATCGATGGCATCCAGATTTTGACCAGCCTCGGGAGGTCGAGCGAGTGGTTCGGTAATGCCACAGGTGGCAGCGGGTAAGTTCTGCAAATACAACATCCAGGAGACGACTAATGATCAAAAGACACACGCTCATTCCTCCCCGAGGCTACACCATTGGCGGTCTCTCTGGATCCTCCGCCGCTTGGCTTGACGGCTTCTCATTGATCATCACACGTTGATACCAGAATACCTGATTGCATAGCCGATCGACCTCTGAGCGTTTGCATGCTAGACTAAACAGAGGAGGCCACCTGCGGATACCGTTGGTTAAGGGGCCATGGTGCGTCACTCACCTAGATGCATACCATGATATTGTCTTAGGATTTTTTTTCCAGCTTCGTTGAGCAATCGCCTTGCATACCTAGAACAGCAGTCATCTTGCACACCTAACACTATCGAACAGGCGCATACGGTTGAAATTGGGCTGGGTTTGATAAACACAATCCTCAAGTGTTGAGGTGTTTACGTACAGAATAAAGTTAGACAACCAGCGAACAATGCTTAGAATTTCACATCACATTTTTATGCAATTGATGCTGCGCAGAAGCTTTGACCCATGTCATTACTGATTGATTTGGTATCTTCCCTGTTATCAGTAGCTTCATGCTCTATACAAAAAGCCTCTATTGATACATGTCCACATGCTACTCTCGATGAGCTAATATGCTCCGACCGCCTTCAATTCCCCCCTTTACGGCTTGGGGATATGGATAGTCTTACTGACCATCAGGCAGCCGTGCAGAATGAACATAGCCACCACGGGATGGAACTCAAACGCCGTGCCCTCCAACCACAAACCCATGGGAATCTGCTCCAGCGTCCAGCCCTTGTAGACCCAGTACGCCATGACCTGGACGATACCAAGGGACATGGGAATCGGGGTGCCCTCGAAGTACTTGCTCTTGCCCGTCTCGTCCTTGGGGACCATGGCGACGGTGACATTGAAGCGCGCAAGACGAGTCAGACCGCACAGGACGAAGAAAGTCAGCAGGAGGTGGTCCATCGGGGTGCGGATGCCGAGTGCGAAGGCTGCGGCGGCGGGGGACACGCCGAAGGAGACGAGGTCGGCGAGCGAATCGAGTTCCTGGCCCATGAGCGAGGCCTTCTTGCGCCAGCGCGCGACTTTGCCGTCCATGAAGTCGAAGAATAGGCCCAACGGGATGAAGCCGAGGGCCCAGTAGAGGTTGGTGTAGTCGTGCGGGTTGGACTGGATGCAGTAGCGCAGCGAGGAGAAGATGGACATGACGCCGCAGAATCCTGGGAGACGGGGGTCAGTGTGTGTGTGGGTGTGAGAGGGGATGGGAAGGGTTAGAGTGAGGGTAGGCCGTGGAGGCAGGGTGAGAGAGTGAGAGCGGTGTAAAGTGTGAGCAAACGTACCATTGAGCTCGGTGATGAAGTCTGCCAGGTGCAGCGCGCGCACCAGCGAGAAGTGGCCTGGGTTCTCCTCAGCCAGGAGCCGGGCCTGCTTGTCCTGCGCTGTTTTTGCCCGTGTTAGTGGTCTCGTCTGCGCAAGTAGAGTGCGCGGGTAAACGTACGCTTGCTGGTAGGCACCGGCGCCTCGTCCTTGGGATTGCTGGGGCCGTTTCTGCGCGTCGCCATTTTCTTGTGTCTACCGTTGCTGAACGGTGGTGTGGAGAGGGGAGGTGGAGGAGTAGTAGGAGGATATGGTGGGAGTCGGGAAGTAGGTGAGAGTCTGTGTTTTCTGCGTAAGGCGCTCAGGGCTTGGCTGTGCTCGAGGTAGGATAGCGGTGGTGACGACGTGCCCGCCCGCGCATTTCCTGTTTGGCGAGGACGGCGCGCAGAACGTCATCCCGGGACTAGGCTAGGCCACAACGCACATTTCGCAGCCGTATGATTCGCCAAGATTGGCTGGGGCGTGGGAGGTGCGTTGGCTGTGCAAGGTGCATGTGCGGCTGTTGTCTAAAGTGCCTTTGTGTGTGGTCTCGGGTGTCTTGTTAGTTTCAGATGCTTGCAGTGAAGTTGCGAATCCGCTCAGTTAAGAAGATTGGGTATGGCCATCCTTCAGAAACAGGAAGGGTAATCCAGAGTAGATGTCCTTCCAAGCAATCGATTTGATCGTCAGCTTCCTTCATGCAGTACTGTCCTACTGTATGGTCATTTGCAGGGTACGTATCTCTTACCCGAAGCTTGGTTGGCAGCAGATGCATCACAGTACTGGCGACGTGAATAATAAGTTTCAATTGAACGTGAAATGACTATCATCCTAACAGCGTGCTCAGCAACATGCTCAGAGCATTTTCCATCATGGCGCCATGTTCCACATGTACAATAAATCCCATTGAGCTCCCAAACGCCGTCGAATGTTCGTGGTATCGAATGGTTCCGTGATGTCCAGGGTCATACCGCGACTAGGAAAAACCGCCCGTCCTGGTGTCTTCGTGTAGAAATAAACCGATCCGGAATGCGCTTAGTAACCGCCTCGCCCACGGGGGGTGAAGCCACCGCGGCCACCGCGGCCTCCACCACGTCCACCAAAGCCGCTGCCACCACGTCCTCCGCCGAAGCCACCGCCGCCGCGTCCACCGAAAGAGCCACCGCGGCCTGGGGGACCACCGCGCCCTCTTGGCGCACCGCGGCCGCGACCGCCACGAGCTCCACCGCGTCCACCGGCGCCGGCGGGCTTCTTGACCTTGGCCGCACCAGGGGCGGGCTTGGGCTTAGGCAGGAAACGGTCGAGAGGCAGAAGCTTGTCGCCGCCGATGTAGAACTTGTCGCCGGCCTTGAAGGACTTGGCCTGGATGCCCTCTTGGGGCTTGATGGTGAAGTAAACCTGGTTCAGAGGACCGCAGATCTCGTCGACCTTGCCAATGGGAGTCTTATTCTCGAGGTAGATGGGGGCGTTGAAGTAGGGGATCTTGGTGTTGACCGACTCGCAGAACATCTCGTTCTCAACCTCGTGGACGAATGTGCCCATCTCTGTTGGACTGTTAGAACTGCGCAAAAACATCGAAATGATTGCGCCTACCGAAGACCTGGTCTGGGGGTCCGAAAGAGGCAGCGCCGCCAAAGCCACCGCGTCCTGGAAAAAAGTTAGCCGCGAGTTCTGCGCGCAGCAGCAGCGCAAAGTAACTCACCTCCACGAGGGGTGAAGCCGCCCCTTCCTCCGCCAAATCCGCCGCCACGGCCGCCACGGGGTGTTCCACGGAAAGACATATCGTTTGTTGTGGGGTTGATCAATCGATTTGCGGCGTTCGAGCTGGTTGTCGGTAGCTTCAAAGTTCACGCAAATTCTATGATACGGCCCGACGTATTTCCGCCAGCGTCGGCCTCATCTTTACTCTCGGCCAATCAGATAATTCCACCCCCCGCGCAAACGCAAGTGGGGCTCTGTAGTGAGAGAGCTTCCCGAAATTGTGAGTCGACTCCAAGTTCACACTGCTCGCAAGTGCTGACAAGGGCTAGCTCGAAGTCACTTGAGGTACCTGATATTTGGTAAGGCCAATTCGACTAGTTTTACCAAAGTTGCATTCCGAGTTACCGTAGTACTGACTCAGAGACAGTCGCATAAATACAACAATCCTCCGACCCCGCCGCAGTGCAGACAGTGAACATGGCGGAAGCGGTCAAGGAAACCTTGAGCAACGTCGTGGAGGGTGTCAAGGACCTCGCCGTCTCTGGCGAGAAGAAGGTCGAGGAGAAGGCACCCAAAGCTGCAAAGCCCAAGAAGGAGAAGAAGAAGGGCGGTGACGACAGTGGCCGACCTTTGATGCTCGAGCCTGTGCCTGCATTCATTGACCACAGAATCAAGATCTTGTAAGCTCTCTTCAAGCTTGCGGCGGTCCAGTGCTGACAGGTATTAGCGAAAAGCTCAAGGCCAAGTACGACGAGGAAGTTGCGCAGAAGCCCCGCGGTACGTTTGACTATCGACTTCATTGGAAGAGAATCGGGACGCTGACATCGCACTTTGCTTGCAGAGAAGATCACAGTCACACTTGGCGACGGCAAGCTCATCGAGGGCGAGTCGTGGGTTACCAGCCCCGCCGACATTGCACGCGGCATCAGCAAGAGCTTGTTCGAGCGCACCGTTATCGCCCGTCTCGACCACGGCACACCCGAGGAGACACTGTGGGATCTTGAGCGCCCTCTTGAGAAGAGCTGCAAGTTGGAGCTGTTGGACTTCGACCACCCCGAGGGCAAGCGCGTCTTCTGGCACTCCAGCGCACATATCCTTGGAGAAGCCTCTGAGCGCAGATTCGGCTGCGACTTGTGCATCGGTCCCCCGATCGAGGATGGCTTCTACTACGAGATGGCTTTGCCTGAGAAGGCCGCCGTTGAGCACTCCGACCACAAGCCTCTCGAGACCATCGTCAACAGCATTGTCAAGGAGAAGCAGGTCTTCGAGCGTTTGACTCTGTCGAAGGAGGACCTCCTGGAGATGTTCAAGTCGAACCCCTACAAGCAGCACATCATCAAGGACAAGATCCCCGATGGCACTTCCACCACAGTCTACCGCAACGGTCCCCTTATCGATCTTTGCCGTGGACCCCACGTCCCCCACACCGGAAGGATAAAGCAGTTCAAGGTCATGAAGAACTCCGCCTCCTACTTCTTGGGAGACGCCAACAACGACAGCCTGCAGCGTATCTACGGTGTCTCCTTCCCTGACAAGGACAGGATGGCCGAGCACCTCAAGTTCCTCGAGGAGGCCGCTAAGCGCGACCACCGAAAGATCGGAAAGGAGCAGGAGCTCTTCTTCTTCCACGAGTTCAGCCCTGGATCGTGCTTCTTCCTTCCCCACGGTCAGATCATCTACAACACACTGCAAGCATTCCTGCGTGAGGAGTACTGGAACCGTGGATACCAGGAGGTTGGCTCGCCCAACATGTACAACTCGGCACTTTGGAAGATATCCGGTCACTGGCAACATTACCACGAGGACATGTTCACATTCGATGTAGAGAAGGAGAAGTGGGCGCTGAAGCCCATGAACTGCCCCGGTCACTGCCTGATCTTCAAGCACCGCGAGCGCAGTTACCGTGAGCTGCCTATCCGTATGGCTGACTTCGGTATCCTTCACCGTAACGAGGCCAGCGGTGCCCTTACTGGCCTTACCCGTGTGCGCCGTTTCCAGCAGGACGACACCCACATCTTCTGTACCGAGGACCAGATCAACGAGGAAGTCTTGGCACTCTTCGACTTCCTCCGCGCTGTCTACGGCAAGTTCGGCTTCACATTCAAGCTCAAGCTCAGCACACGCCCTGAGGGTTTCCTTGGTGACATTGACACCTGGAACAAGGCTGAGGCTAAGCTCACAGAAGCCCTGGACAAGTTCACCGCCGAGGGTGGAGGTGCCTGGGAGCTGAACCCTGGTGATGGTGCGTTCTACGGACCCAAGATCGATATCACCATCTCCGACGCCCTGAAGCGTGACTATCAGTGCGCCACTATCCAGCTCGACTTCCAGCTGCCCAACCAGTTTGAGCTCGAGTACATGACTTCTGAGGTCGCAGCTGCGAAGCCCAAGGAGGAAAAGGTCAAGGCTACCGAAGCACCGAAGGAGGCTGCCCCTAAGGAGGCCCTCGCTCAGAAGCAACCAGAGACACCTGGTGACCTCGCCACCATCTCGAAGCAGATCAAGCCTCCTCAGCCTGGTTACGCTCGCCCTGTCATGATTCACCGTGCCATCTACGGATCCTTTGAGCGTTTCATTGCGTAAGTCAGACATCAATAAAATCGTTGCACATCTGCTAACAGTTGATAGCATTCTTACTGAGCACTTCGCTGGCCGATGGCCGTTCTGGCTGTCTCCCCGTCAGGTCATGGTCATTCCTGTCATGCCTGGCGCCAATGACTACGTCAAGGAGGTTCAGGCTGCGCTCCGCAAGCAGCACATCCACGCCGACATTGACATCAGCGGAAACACCATGCAGAAGAAGATCCGCACTGCGCAATTGGCTCTGTACAACTACATCATGGTCGTCGGTGCTGAGGAGCAGCAGAACCGGGCCGTCAACTGGAGAAACCGTGACGACCAAGCTTCTCAGCAGCGTGGTGAGATCGTGCCACTCGACGAGGCTATTGAGAAGCTTGTCAAGCTGAGGGACGAGAGGAGAGTTGATAACTCGGTCTAGATGGGTTGTTAGTAGATTTGCATGAGTAGATGTGCGAGCGATGAGGTATGATGTCATGCAGCAGTCCAGTGACGACGAAGAGCGTTGTCAGAGACGAGAGGAAATAAATATCCAGATCAAAGATGAATGTGCATTATGAACTCACGATATGGTAGTATTGTGTCGGGACTGTGGAGCTGGCATTGCCGGGCTGGAAATAGCCAGAAGAGCTGAAAGAGGAATCGCTCGTCGCAAGAAGCGTGAAGGAATCGAAATGCAAGCGTCTGTCTGTTACACCGCCTAGCCAGCTCCAAGTAGCTACTGTACGCTCCTCAAAGATTCAATTCACGTAACCGAAAGATCTAACTCAATTAATCGTGTAGCTATCTGAAGAGCCATAAGTTTTCAAATGCTGCGCCAATCAGCTATGAAGACTTCTGATCAAAGGCGCTGCCTTTTGAATATCTTGCATTACGCCAAGTGGCCACTCGGGGCAAGCAAGGTGCAGTATGCAATTTTGGGAAGAAGCTGAAATACTAAATGACTACACAATCGAGCTTGCCAACACAAAGACAAGCCACCGGCGCCATTCAATGACGGTACGCTAGAGAAGCGTCCGTTTCGTCCCTGAGCTAAGGGGACTGTTGGAGCTAGTAGACCCTGCATTAAGAGCAACAATTGACCTCACCTCAATGAAAGATGCTTGCAACAATGCATCCGCCGTCGTTGATCACGAACCAGCCATGCATTCTGCGAGCTTTTCTGGCGACACGAATCAGGTACGAGGTATGTCGTCAACCTGCAGGACTGCGCCTGAACCTTAGCGAGGTGATCGTAACAAGGGTCGTGGCCCACGACTCGCAACCGAACAGCGTGCTTCAGATCTCTGATACTCGCGCACGGGGTTGGACCTGGTGTTCCCACTTTGACTCTCCACTGCTTTACAGTCGGGCCATGAACGACGCGTCAATTCGCGATCTGCGAGGAGCATCCCCGCTATCTCCCCACGATTCACATTGGGCGAGGTTGTAGGTAAAGGGGTCTGCGGCGTTTGGCGAACGGCGGTATGACGACGCCCAGCCCAGATTGCCAGGCTTTTGTAGCCAGTCCGGGAGGCTTGCTGGTCCATACCTGATACAGCGCGCCTGTCTTAGCCATAAAGCATGTTTATCATCTTGAAGCGCCCGCGATGCATTTCTCTTGTTCGCATTTCTGGGTGTTGTCATGGACAAATTCAAGATACCGCAGAAGACTCGCACAGCGCGCAACAGGCTTGCTGAAGCTGTCTCGCGCGGAAATGGCACCGGATCCCTTGCCGTCCCTCCTTCCACGCTTGCAGCCAACGACAATGCTAGTACGACTGGTGTGAATGAAGGTTTTCCGGGGCAGTCCGCTGCACGCGACTTCGCGGTCCCAGAGCACGATCAAGTGCAGCAACCGCATCTTGAGCCTCCGACGTCTCTGCAGTCCTCAGTGGACGCAGGTGCGCGCGTGCCGGTACCGCCTCCCAAGGACATCCGCACGCCGAAGAAACGAGGGTTTGTCCCACGCCGGTATGCAAGGGAAGAGCGACTGCTAACGTGAATTAAGCACGTCATCACCTTTGACGCCCCAGAGAGCCAGAAGTAATTCAGCACCGCACCGGGCGTTGAATCAGCAACGTGGATCCCCTCAGCAACACAGCCCTTACGGTCGGCCTTCGCCTGGTGTGCGCCAAGCCAGTATTGGAATCCGTCGTATGCCATCTTCAATGAGCCTGGATCAGTATGCACAGGCAGCCAATCCCTCCTCACAGCGACTCAGTCAACCTCTAGATACCTTAGAGGAAGGGCAAGAACTCGGAAGGAGGCCTTCGAAGTCGAGCGACTCTACACTCACTGAAACCCCACCCAGCAGATTGCGTAAAGCCAAGAGCGCCATACAGACAAGAGTGCCGTTTTGGAACAGCCCTAAAAGTAAAGAGAAAGACAAATCCCCGGTGCCGTTCGGCCCATCCGCCCAAGGGCCTACCGAGGAAGGCATGGACTACACCTCAGACATGGTGGATGTGCTGGACACACTTGGTAAGACTGCATCGACCGCAGTTGTAAACATCAACTGACCCACCCAGATCCGGAAGTCGCAACATTGACGTCCTTGACCAATTTGCAGAACTCGCTTTTCGTACCCAACTTGCCTTTCTTCAACAGACGTCCCACGTATAATTTGCGGCGAGCTCCAAGTGAGACCGAAAGCCTGGAAGAGATCAACCGCATCTTAGGGCCAGCCCAAGCAGCCCAAGCGGGCGCTGACATGCAGACGCCTCCTAGACTGCAACGAACCGCGACTGAGGGCACAACGGCGACGCTTGCTACCATTGACTCTCAACTGAGTGAATCGCGTTATGCTGTGCTCCCGCATGGTACCTCTCTAGAAGGTTGGACCAAGCACGACAAGGCAGAGGTCAATGACCACGTCAGACACATGCTGCACTCAAAGCGCTCCAAGTTCAAGCGCTCGATGAGAGGTTTCGGGCAGTACGTGAGAAGACCGCTGGGCTTCTTGGTCACGCTCTATGCCACACTCATTACCCTTTTCGGCCTCGCATGGGTGCTGTTCCTAATTGGCTGGATCAATGTTGGCGGGCGGCAGATCTATGTCGTCCACGTTATCGACAGCGTGCTGGTTGCTCTCTTCGGCGTTGTTGGCTACGGACTCGCTCCTTTCCGTGCCGTTGACACTTATCATATGATCTACATCGCCCACTATCACCACTACACCTGGTCCCGCAGAAAGAAGGACATGCTCCCTGCGCTGCACGATCAGAATGACCTGCCTTCGACCAACGCACCCATCGTCGGCCCACGCACGACCGACCCAGAGGATCCCGAGAAGCAATGGGAGTTCACCGTCCTGACACCCAAGCAGCAAGCCAAGCTCGAGCACCACCAGGAAAAGTTCTGCAAGTCGCATTCCTTCTACAAGCCCCACGAGACCGAGACACACTACGCCTTCCCACTTCGCTTCCTCGTCGCCATCGTCGTTCTACTCGACTGCCACTCCCTCCTACAGATCTCCCTCGGCGCCACAACATGGGGCATCTATTACAAGCACCGACACTTCGCCATCACAACCGTCATCCTGATCTGCTCCATCACCTGCAACTCTCTAGCTGGCCTCCTGATCTGGCTTGGTGACAAGCGCACCCGGAAAACAGACGTGCTGGAACGCATGAACAGACAGGAGCTTACAGACGAGGCGATCAAGAAGGTCGAGAAGAAGAAGGAGCGAGAAAGCGAAAGTGAGGGCGATGATCTCGCTAAGAATGAGCGCAAGGGCCGCATGAGTCTCGACGCGATTAGGAGAAAGGCAGTGGGTAGTGGCAGCGAGAGCAGTGCGACACGTGCTGAGCCGCAGCCGACTGCGCAGAACCCGTACCCGTAGATAGAGGGAGGTTCTGGAGCTTTTGTTTCTCGCAGCGTTTTAGCGGATACCATGTCGTTTTGAGTCAACACTCCCTTGATGATACAGAGCGTTATGAACGTCTAATGTATGATCTTTTGCCTCACCATAAGCTCTGCAATTGTACTCTTGTGAAGACGCGCGCCACCTATTGGAGTGACATAGCATCAACTCAAATGAAACTCGACTAAGCATTTGCTTGTCATGTCAGAATACCACGCAATTTCAGCGATAGAACACTTTGGCCAAACTTCGTCTGATACATTCCCGAGGAGGTAGTCGGTGATGTCAAGACCGGTCGTACCTGCGTACAGCGCCTTGCCAACTCCAATAATGTGCTTGGAATCAAACAGAGAAGCCATAGCGCAGGTGTTAAATATGATCAAAGCGGTAGTTCTCTGTTGCCGAAGGCTCGAGCAGCAGAAGATGATTCATCCGATTATCCATCCCAAGTAGGACTAGTCACTTGCTAGGCAGCACTACTGTATCACTCGAACCACTCTTGAACCCCACATTTTTCAATAGACGCCTGGCAGGAGCAAGAGGAAGTATTGTAAGAGTCACCTTTATCTTGTTAAATACCCTCGACCCTGCCTGGATCCCCACCGAATTACCTATTCTAAGCATCGCTCCCCCAAGACACTACGTGACCTGACGACACGCAGCCGCAATGGCAACCAACGGGCAGCTACCGCCCATGGAATCACTACCCCCAGAGCTCAGTGAGATGATCTGTTCTCACCTCGGCTGTCAGAGTATCCACTCGCTATTGCAAGTCTCCAAGCGTCAGAAAAGAATTGCGGAACCCTACCTTTACAAGCACGTCAGCTTCGAGAGTTTGGACGCAAAACATGTCCAGTTACTACTACTCCGGATCATCAACCGACCAGACTTTGCTGAAAGAATAAAGTCGATTTCTCTCTTCACTTCAGCCGCTGAAGACTATACCGAACCAGACGCATCGGAAGCGTGTCAAGCCTCCGTCGCTTCGATCAATTCTGCGATCGACAGTGTCATGTCAAAACATGCGAGTCGCAGAAAGCGTGCGAATAAATGTGTTTCATGGCTGGTGTCCGCACTCAATGGAAACAACTATCCACCAAGATGCCTAGAAGCAACATTGGCCTTGATCGTTGGAATTGCACCCAAGCTCGAAAAATTAATACTTGACTTTTCTTGCAGATGCGACCTCGGTCCCTACTTCTTTTCTCTCCTGGCCGCAATGAAACCAGAACTTCTCTCCAAAGTGCGATACTTGAACATCAGCATTTGGAACCTCGACCGTGATGCGCACAGGATACTTGGGCTCGAGAATTTTGTCAACCTACATACGTTGATTTTCTCTCGTACTAGCATGCAGCTAAACCTCCTCGACAAAATCTGTTTCAACGGGTCAACACCAGACCTCTTACATTTGCGTCTAGACGACATCGACACATACAGAACACCTGTTGTCCAGTTCGAAAACTTCTCGACTACCATTTCTCGGAACTGTCCAAAGCTGAAATCCCTCTACCTAAACTTGAACTACGCAAAGCAACTCTCTGGTCTTCACCAGCTCATCAATCTGGAGTCGTTGGTCCTGTGCCAACCAGAGCTACTAGTAGACAAAGACGAGTGGACCTCTTTCTCAGACGCACGAGACCGACTGCCGCCAAACCTTACGTCACTCAAACTGCTGAATATCTCCGATTGGATGGTGATCGAGTTAATAAAAACATACGGTATTCATAAGCGTGATCGCGAGATGAGAAATGCGTGTCGAAAAGAGGCAGTTTCGTATCTGACAGGAATACTGTTGTCAACCTCGATCAAGTCATTGGAACTCCACGCTCGAGAGTTCAAGAGGATCGTTCCAATTTTGCAACCGCTGGTCGACGAGATATACGAATCATCAGGCGGAGAAGTGCGGCTTCTGACACGCGATGATTGTGGAGTATGCATTGGCTATGAAGGCCCTCTATGAGAGCGCAGGTCGAAAAACGATTAGTAATGACTTCCACAAATGAGCTGCACATGCAGTCCCGACAAAACAATCAGCAACCTTGAAATAATCGATAATGAGAATTCAAGTACTCGGGAAGACCAATGTCATGCGTGTTTGTCTCCGAGATGTTTTCACCTACTTAGACTGCGTCATTTAGACCTGAGGTCCTCCGGTCAGAAGGCTTTTTCTCTGTTCTGCCAAGTGTCCTATGGGACCTGGCAAGGTGCTACATTACAATAGCTTTCAGGTTCGTCCCTGGCTGCATCGGAAGGGAGAGAAGATATCTCTGATCTTGCACTGCGATCCTGACCAGTGCGTTACCACCTCAAACATCACTGCTCACTACCTGTTTCCCAGTGACCGCACCCACTTGAGGTCTAAGAAGCTAGGAGTTGGTTGCATGGTTAGTAACTTGTGAGCAAATCTTCAATGGCCATGAAGCAGCGGAAGCACTCAGTAAAGAACGTTCGTGCGGCTGAATGATTGGCAAATACGCTTTACTACAACCATCTAGCCGCGACGATCATACTCCCCGACGGTCTCAGGCCGTGAAGCATGGTGAGCAGTATTCGTCCTGAGGATGCACCCCCGCATTCAATACGAGGCCAGACAGCACGTTATCTACCATGGAGTGTGGTGCGGTGCGAGGCGGACAAGGACATCAGTAGTATGGTAAAGTCACGCAAACTTCGCATCAAAGCCCTCAACTTTACAGTCATAATTCATGTCCTCATATAATCATCAAAGCACTACTTATCAATTATTCGGCCCCGTGAAGTTCCCAATGAACACCACCAGGATAGCACAATACGCTGCCGACGCTGCAAACATCTCGTGCCGGGCTGCCTTGGTCAGCACCGACATAGCCGCACTGAACAACAGCGTAAAGACGATCAGCACACCGACGGCGTTGAACGTGTTCCGCGAAGTCGCTGCTGCGTCGTTGCCATTAAGATCAATTGAGCTGGTAAGGTGGTACATGGTGACTGCCGATCATCAGTACGTCTACAGACTCATCCGAGATACCGGTTTGGCTTACCAATGGGGATGACGAGAAGGATGAAGATGACAAATGTGATGAAGATGTTGACCATCTTATCGATCCGTGTAGCGCTGTAGAGAGAGATGTTTGTATTCTCCGTCTTGGCTGCGAGTTCTGGAGTGCGAAAGTACTTCTTCTGGACGTTAGAGGAGGGAGATATTTAAGACAGTATCGAACTTACTATCAGAGGGCCCTGTTGCAGGTTGAAGATCTTCTTCAGCGTCATGTCGACCTGCCCAATCAAGGTCTCAACACCACCATCAAAGGCTGCTCGCTCACGACCTGTGCTGATAGACACAACGTCTTCCTTGCACCGAATAGATTCCATCTCGCCATCCATCAGCGGCTTCTCGTTGCTGTGGTATCGGCGCACGCTGCGGTAATCGCGCTCTGATGGCCGTTGGAAAGCCTCCAGTCTGCGTACGTTGATGAGGACCTCGTCTGTGTGCTACATTAGGACATACCGGCTTTCGTGTATCACATCTGACGTACCGTATTCCATTAGCTTAGTCTTGATCTCACGAAGAATCGTCCTCCGGGCTTCGGTGTTTTCATCAGCATCAGCTCGGAACCGCGGGCGGTTTTGATCTTCCTCGACCTCGTCCCAGTCGATCTGGTCGAGCTTCTCTTCTAGCTCGGTGATCTCGCTCTGATAGTCGAGGAGAATGCGGGAGTGCAGGTAGCTGTATGAGCGGTACAGGCCGAAGTTCGGGTCACTTGCTTGGAATGCCGCGAGCCTGGGGAATCCGTCTGGTGTGTTTTCCACTGTTGGCATATCAGGGCCATGTCACTGACATACACTCGAGGTTAAGAGCCTACATGTTCTGGTCTTGGTTTCGGTCACAAACAATGGGTCTGGTGTGGATTTGAACGAGCCAGTCACGCGTCGCAGGAAGCCAGGTCGCTTCTCGTCGCCTGCTTCAGTCAGTTCTATGTTCTGCGATCACCATTCGCGAATTGCGGCTGAGCGCCGTGACGGCTAACAAGAAACACGATGCGGCTTTGTTCCAATGATGGAATAGGCAAGGTCAAATAGAGGAGTTTGGGGTCCAAGGTGGGAATCACTGTCACCTACCAGGCTGTGCAGCCTCTCCGGGTGACGAGGGACGTGCTTCATCCAACGACTTCTCTGAATTCGGTGCATGGACTTCTCCGATCTCAATGAACGCGTCGCCTCTTAATGTTGAAATCGTGTCTGCTGGAGAAGCTGGAGTCTGCGCTCGCTTCTCGTCCAAGAAGGTGTCTCCCGTCATAGAGCGCGATGGGGCCATTTTCGCGGGGTGAGAAAGAGGGAACCACGGGACAAGAGTAATCAAGAATGTATAAGAACGCCGAACAATCCCAGCACAGATCGCACCCTACGAAGCAGATAACGTGGAAGTGGAATTAGATGTGGCTTGACATCTGTACAGGTTGTGGCGGGTGTATGCTCTTGTACCAACTCCCAGGCAGAGGAAAATGAAATGGACGAGATCTTGCTCACATGGGGCTGAATTGTCAATGCGCATTTCTTAGCCCTGCATGTCGAGGATCATTGGCTGCAGGACAGCGCCTCTCAGCTTCATTGGGAAGCACCGCCTCAAGTCAATGTTGCATCCTCTGTGCTCCGCCTCCCTCATCATCACGAACAGCAATGCCTTTACTGGGGCTTCAGATCCTTCTCGCGTACCGCAGCACCGTGCTTGTAGAGCTGACCAGTGAGCTCCTCTTTGAGCTGGTACTCGACCCAGCCCGCGCGGTTGTACAATAATTTGTGAATCCTGAAGACGCCCTTTATACGCGCTCCGCCTTGGATTACAGCCATGTGTACTAGCTGCCCTACTTGGTACCTCGCTGTTGCCTGTCAAGTTCAGTGGAGTTTCCATCAAACGGCACATAGATATTTACCATGACGGCCTTTTCTCCCAGGGCGACTCCTGATTTCTGGGGCTCTTGTGTGCTCTCGTCTCCTGTATGCTCGTACTGCATGAATGGGTCAGCCTTATTGGGTGGCGAAGGTCTCACTCCGGCGCGACCGACCTCGATTGTCTGAGCGTCCTGAGCCTCCAGAGGCTCCATATCGTCTGCAGAGATTGGCATGTTGAACCTAGTTGGCAGCAGTTGTTGGGGGTGTGTTTTGAGCAGCCTTGTGGACGGTGCCCTTCTTCTCAAGCAGGGCGTTGTCTGATGTTATACCTACAGTTCAGATACTGCAGGCCTCCTAGGCAATCAGTTGCCTAGGGCTGCGAAGAGATTTGGCCCCCAATTGAGGGCGGGTCAGCGCGCACAGCCGCCTCGACACCTGCATACCGGTGTGTCAAATGTCAGCCCGCGGGCCCCTACCAAATGAATCAAGCAGTTCCCGCTGTCAGCAGCAAGGTGTTCAGGCATCAAGGCACCACACCCTATCAATTATGATAATCACATGAATCTGGAGAATTGTCGTGAGGGCTGCAAATGGGTGAGGCATACTTTTGGCCCCCACGATGGAAGTGGACAGGGGTTGGAGTAAGCACGCTAGCTCTAGTTCGAGCGGGCGGGGTGAGCCGCTGCTAAATGTGAACTCTCTGCCGTGCGAACGCTCCCCTCAATATGGGGGCTGAGGGTATGCATAGACAGACACCGGTGTATATGAACGTGAGCAAGGCGTGACCCTTCGTAGCTCTAGATACCTCGAGCAACACACACAATGAACACCAATCCGGATTCGTCTTTGCCTGTCGTGAGGGCTAACGAGCTCGATGGCACATCACAACAGGCCAATCCGTACAGCGGTCAGATCATTCACGCTGCCATCCAAGTCGAATCAATCGAGTCAGTCGCGCAGACTGTTGACGCCCCATCAGGAGAAGCTCTCGTAGATGGAAGCAGTTCCGCCGATGAAGTAGAAAAGGAACACGCTGACGAGATGAGAATGTGGTGGAATGAGGCCATAGCCAAGAACATGAACCTGCCAGAGGGATACGAACAGGTCTCAGTTCTTATCATCAAGTGGGCCGACGAGCTTGACGAACTCAACACTAAGGCCGAGGTGCGTACCAAACCACTAGCTCCTTCCCGGCAGATGTTTCTAACGCGAAGCTAGGCACTAGAACTCGAGGCCCTGTTCCGTGACCGCTTCCACTACCACACCGAAACCGTCGAATTGAACGTCAAAGGCAAAGCACAATTGCAGCTCAACAGCCGAGTCAGCAGCTTCGCTGCAGAGCATAATGGACCGAACAACCTGCTTATCGTTTACTACACCGGCCACGGCGTGTACCGCGAGGACAAGAAATTCCTACAGCTAGCTGCATGCGCAAACCCTGCAGTTGGCAAGGGGCTCTATCAAGACGCACACGCAAACTGGAACAAAGCAGAGGACATCTTGAGAGCCGACGAAATCGACGCCGACGTCCTGACCATCCTGGACGCTTGCTATGCCAGCAATATCACAAAATCCGCCTCGCAAACAAGCAAGAAATTCGAACTCCTCAGTGCCTGTGGCCTCGACCAGACCACTGCGGCCCCGGGTCCCAACTCCTTCACCAGAGCACTGATCGACGTCCTCAAGGATCTCGTCGCAGAGTACGGCGACAAGCCGTTCAATACCTTCCACGTCAACCAGCGCGTCTGCATGGACGCCCGACGCCGCGAATGTCCCTCCCATCTTTGGTACCGGCTGCACAGCGACTCCAACATTCTCCTCGCCCCTTTGAAGCGCACAAAAACCCACAACACACATCACAAAGCAATTGTAGCCCGCAACCCCCGGGGCTACCTAACCCTGCGCTTCGCTCTCCGCGACGAGACGCTGAACAAGGAACAAATCGAGGTGCTCACCAGGAGCCTCGCGAAAGCATTTGAGAACAAGAAAATGGTTGGTCTAAAGAAGATCGACTGGATCGGGATCAAGTCGGCCAAGGTGTCGTATTTCGAGCGCGTCGGATTGGCCATGTACGCCGTCACGCAGTGGAAGAAGTTCCTGGCCCGGCGGAGAGAGGAGAAGCGCGACTCCCAATACCAGAGACTGGGCGACGCCATGGACGTGGACATGGACCTTCATCATCGCTCCCCACTACCTTCCCCCACCCGCAAGCGCTCCCGGGATGCGCTTGATGATATTCGAGTTGCCAAGCGCCGGAGCACTGATACGTCGGAAGCGCTTTTGTCTCCTATATCGAACTCTTCGCACGTACATGAAGAGAACTGATCCGAGCTACTTGACTTGCCCTTTCGGTTTAGGTATCAGGATTGATTTGCCCCATCTTCGGTTTTTTTAGCGTCTTCATCGTTGCTTGGATTTTCAGGATACCCGTAGCTGCATGCTACTCATGCAAGTTGATATAAGAATAATGTCCATCACCCCTTTCTGAATCGTTTATGTGGTGCAAATTGATCACAAGTCATGTCGTTGAAAAAAAAAATCGAGTTCAAATCTAAAGGTTACAACTCCTTACCAACCCGCTCAAATAACAAACATAATAGTAGGACGCGCCATCTACAGATTTTCTTAGGTTGTATACATGGAAGACTGATGTAACAACACTACCATGCTTATACACTCCATTCTACGAGCAACCCAAGAAACCAATCAATCGACTAATAACTCCATGTCCATAAAGACATTGCCCCTCATCGTACAAAATTTCGTGCTCATTCATCTTCGTCTCTACTCAATTGAGGGCTTCCCACAATTGGGGCGCTCCACGTCACGTCACACCTCAGCCTGCCAAACCTCAACAGCGCTAGCCTACCACATTGCGCACGCGACGCGCGACTTCAACCAAAACAAACGTCCACGTCACCGCATCAAATCGCGCAATTTTTGAACTTGAGTTTTGACATTCATCCCGCCGATACCACGAACGCTAGACATCACATTCCCTGCTGCGCCTCTTTCTCGAGGGATTCACAGAGGGAGAAGAAATACAAAGATCCAACAAGGCGCAAAACGCGCCAGAACGCCCAGCCGACATGATGGTAAAAGAAACACAGACAGATCAACACGCCAAGTAGTACCAGTGCCTATAACCGTTCCCATCGGAGATTGTAGAGAGAAAAGGGGATATCATGTTAGAAGCTTCACTGTACAGACGCTTCGAAAACCTCAGCAGGAGGCAATCCGCAATCTGCAGGTTGGAGCCGCTGGGGAAGAATCAACAACGAAGGAAAGGTGCGAGCGAAGCCACTCATGCCTTGGCCTTCTTGGGGGTGGTCTTCTTCGTTGTTGCCTTGGCGGCGGCGGCCTTCTTGGGTGCTGCGGCCTTCTTCTTCGTGGCAGTCTTCGCTCCTGACTCGGGGGCCTTGGTCTTGGTGACACGTCCAGACTTTGTCTTGCCGAGGACGCGTGTGACCTCCTTCTCGACAGCAGGGGCGGCGGCAGGGGCGGCGGCGGCGGCGGACTTGCGGGGCTTGCTGGCATTGGCTTTGGGCTTAGCAGCGGCGGCTGTCTTCTTGGTAGTGGCAGGCTTGGCGGCAGCCTTCTTGGTGGCAGGAGCCTTCTCCTTCTTGGTTGTGGTCTTCGCCTTCTATTGAGCGTGTTAACAATCGCGGTGCGACATGAATGCGGAGCACTTACGGTAGCAGTGGCCTTAGCCTTAGGTGCGGCCTTGGCCTTGGTGGCAGTCTTCGCCTTGGCGGCGGCGGGCTTCTTCTCCTTCTCCTCCTTCTTGGTCTCGGTCTTCTTAGCGGCGGCGGGCTTAGCCTCCTTCTTTGCGAGCTTCACAGTACCAGAGGCACCTAGATGATGCGTTAGTGCGGGCTCCAAGTAGCGATAGTCCATGTGAGGGAAGGTCAAACAAAGTCGACACGTTGGCTGCTCCTGACTGGAGAATAAAGAGGCAACACTTACCCTTGGGACGCGAGAAGTCACCCTTCTCCTCGCCGGAAGCGATGGCACGGTTGACGTGGAGCTTGAACTGGGTGTCGGTGACGTTGTCGACCTTGTTGTTGGCCTTGATGTACTTCTGAATGGCTTGACGGCTATTACAACATGGTCAGCATGAGGTTTGACAGGATGGAGGATGAAGCATGATTTGACGCGTAAAGCGACCGCCGCTTCTTTAGTTAACAACTCACCTAGAACCATTGCGCTCCTTCAACTGTGGAATGCGAATAGCACGTTAGCATATGTTCTGGAGTCCTTGAAGTGTGGGGGTGCTTTGTTGTTGTTTGCGACTCAGCTGGCGCGTTGGCGTCAAATGCCCAGGTGCGGGGGTCGTGATGCGCCGGAAGATATAGACTTACGTTGATGATAGCGTCCTTGACCATATCTATTGAAAAGAATCAGTAAAAGCCGGCGAATGCAACGCGACCAACGCGCTCGCGATGCGACGGCGTGGTGTTGAGGGATCAGGTAGCATACCGATGTAAGAGCCATGGCTGGCAGTGGATGCAGCAGCCTTCTTAGGAGCAGCAGTGGAGGTCTTCTTGGGAGGCATTTTCGTAGTGATTTTGTGACGGAATAGATGCGAATCTGAAGCTTCGAATGAGGGGTCGAACGTCGAAATCGATGGGATAGATGTTGTTGTGGAAGCAGCGAAAGTCACTGGGGTGCGCGCGTACCGAAGCGGGGATGAGCTACTTATCTGACGGCTGCAACCGAGCAGGTGCATCCAGATCAACTCTCGCGCGACACAATCGTCCATTCCTATTTAGGAAGGATTTTGGTATTCGTTGGCTCCTTCTGATCTCCAGTAGTCTGAGAGCGCGCTCTTACTGGGTGATGCGCATTGGCTTTCGAGACGTTTTGTTAGGTTGTTCCGAGTCTGTCGCTTCTTGTTCCCCCTCGTCGACCTCGTGCTCCATAACACTTCATGATCTTCTCCACTGTCCGTGACACTTGGTGTTCTTCAAGTATCTGCCTCGCCTGTCGGGGGATCCGGAAGACATGACATGGTCGCTTAACTCCCCTTATGGGTCCCGTACTTGGGTGGTGGTTTGATCTCGCCTTTTGCTTTGAGTTGCGCACACCTACGATCCGTCGCGCCTCCCTTTCGATGGAATCAGGCATCGCGCAACTAGTGTTACACCCCTGTGCATTGATCGAACTGTCTTAGTGTTCTTCTTTATCTCCCTAATGATCTGCCAAGTGCTTTGACCTTCAAACTTCAAGGTGACTCGGGTTCGTTCGTGTTGTTTTGAATCCGAAGTTCCACGCGTCGCTCATCGCGTTGTTTCGCAGCGTCCTCAACACACACTTCCAGTCTGCCCACTTCACACAAATTGAGACAATGATTGAATTTGGCATACGCTAGCTGCAGCATCGCATCGCCCGATCTTTGTTATCAGTTTCCGAATCACTGTGCAGTGTGATTTCATGACGTGGAAAAGTGTCAGCTGAGACCTGTTGGTCACGCGCCCAAGCTTCAATCTTCGCGCAGCACCTCAACATCTTCTGAAGACTCGCCGCAGTGCCTGCATCCCTCAATCCTTCCTCGTCTCCATCACGTGTAAGGCTCGAAAAACGCTGCAGCCACCATGCGGCAAGGCACCAACAGCCCATCCATAGACTATGGGTCGTCTGTAGAGGGTGACTGAACCATTGATACGGCAACTGACTGTGCCATGATGTGATCAGGGAGAGTAGGCTTCAGGAAGAATAGACATGGTGCTGAAACTGAACTGAATTGGTATAAGGTAATTCTCGCAGCAAAGATCATCGTGTCCTTCGCGTGGGCCTCCACATAATTCATGTGTTGACGCATCTCGATTGAAAAAGCGCATACCACCACTTGAACAGCACGCTGATCATCCCCTTGTTTGTTATCTCGATACGTGCGTTTTGCATTGAGAGTTCGTCGAAAACCGCGCCGTTGACAGCAACTCTCTCAGCGCCTCTTCTCGCCGACCTTCTCCTCGAGCGTCCTGACGTAGCCCTCTATCCTCTGCACGGCACTCTGCAGGGCGTAGATGTCCTCGGTAAGCAGTTGGTTGCTCACACGGTATTCGTCAACAACGTAGTAGTACATGCCAGCGCCGGCGGTGGCAGTGCCGAGAAGGAATCCGAAGAGTCTGGCAGTGTTGTTAGCATCGCCACAGATGAGAGCTGCCAATGGCAGACTGAGAGGTCCATGGGCTTCTAGAAGTTCCACCGAGAGCAGTTTGGTGGAAAGGTCAATCACATGTAGCAGATATGGGAGTGCTTGATGCACATGGACACGCGTCTCAGGCATTTCCTTCGGTCGAGGGAGCAAAAGCTGAAGACTCACCCTCCCCTGAAAGCACCAACAGGTCTCCTGACGGGTGCAACAAGCGGCTTCTCTTGTCTCAGTACCGCGCTGGTCTGGAAAGCGCGAGCGGTGATGTTTGCGGCCCGGAACGCTGGGCGGAGGACACGGGAAGCCATTGGAATTATATTGGAGCTTTCGCCTTTCAGGTGTGGTTGTTGAGAGATTGTTACCGGTGCGCGAAGGGATGTAGTGAGGTGTGTTGGTGTTGTTCGTCCGTGACGTGATGTTGCTCGAAGCTCCAGGTTCTCCGCTCGGGAGCCCGTGAGCTGAGGACCCTGGCGAGCTCTGCGACCAATGAACGCAAGGCTGCAAGGCTCGGTCCCAATCAGGAGGACTATGTCAACCTGTTCTTCACCGTTCTGGTCACAAGGAAGACGCTCTTTGGTGCTCGCTTTTTTATCTCCGTACGTAGCTCGCGATCGCCTTCCTTCAGACAGCATTGTCCTTGGGTGACGGCGTGAACAAATGTTGGAGCAATCAAAGCGCGCTCGAGCTGGCACCAGGTCACGACGATAGAAACTATTAGAGCTCCAGCGAGGCTGCTGTATTCGATCTACCTTGCGGCTGAAGTAGATTTCTTGATGGTGATAGGGCCTTGTCCGGACGGCTGGTAGCGATCGTTGAGGAAGGATAGAGCATGATCAACCGCGCTAATGTCTACTTCATTTGCGTCAAAAAATCGTATGCTATATCCTGATATGATTGTGGCATTGTTCACGACAGAAACCAGATTATAAGACTGCGATGTGTTTATATTTACTTCATCAGAAAGCAGTCACATCCGGCAAAGTGCTCATGCGATTTAGTTTCAAGCACTACAGCTAGCTTGGAAAGATCAAACAAGTAATGGTGAGAACCAAAGTAGGTATAATATCCATTCGTTGACTGAATCGTCGACGATGACAATAAAAGCGCTATACTTGAAAGCATGTCAACTGACGCCACATGCATAATGATATCAAAACGCCAAAGCAGTCCCAATCAGTTCACTCGATCAAAAGTCTCTACCTTGCGATCCTCGACCCTGCACCTGGTCTCTTCCCGCTCAACCTGCGCATACTCTCCAACTTCTGTTTCAACTGCTCGTGGATTTTGCGATTCTGAGCCCATCCTTCGCTGAGTTTCTGCATCCTCAAAGCCGCAATGACAACCAATGCTGCGGACTTGAGCTTTGGACGACGCTCATGCACTGTTATGTCAGGCGTAATGCCCATCTGCGAAATGAGGTTCAAATCTTCCTGGTTGCTGGAATTGCATTAGCGCCATGCTCAAAATAAGTGATAAAGAAAACGTACCATTCATTGTAGGTTTGGATCTGCATCAGGAAGAAGCTCTTCTGATATCCAAGCGCTTGGCGGAATGACTCGGCTCGTGCGCAGCGGGCGCGAAGGAACTGAATTTGCTTCGCAAGACCGTTGATCTCCTTAACGTGACGCTTTTCGAGCGCCTGTGACTGCGCATCAAGATCATATGCCTCATGCTGTGCCTTCTGCTGCACGGCCTTTGCAGACGCCTGCAACAAGCGGAGTTGGGATTCTTTCTCGCGTAGCCGTGATTCCAAGTCGCGTACCTCACGCTCCAGTGAGGTCCTCTCGTCGCGTTGTGTAGCCTTCATCTCATTTTGGATCTTGCGGTGTTGCGAATCTTTCTCGCGAAGGCGGGCCTCGAGGTCGTAAAGTTTGTTTTCCAAAGCCGCTTTCTCTTCTCGTTGCGAGGATCTTGACTCGGATTGGGCTGAGGAGACTTGGTTCTCCTTGTCACGAAGCATGGATTCCAGGACAGTGATCTTCTCTTCAAGAGAAGCCTTCTCCTCCAGAACCTCATCGGCGTCTTCTTGAAGCACCTCAAGCTCGTCCTCGTACTCCTGCTTCTGTCGGTTCGCGCTGCCTCTCAACTCTTCCAGAGCTTCAAGTCGCTCTTCCGCTAGATGCTGGATAGCTTCAACCTGGCTCCGTTGTGCGTTGATCTCTTCGCGCAGAGCTTCCAGCTCATCATCGCGCTTCCGAACAAGATCTTGCATGACGTCAATCTGAGTATCAGGTTCATCAGCGTGGTTCCTCATTGCGTCTAGCTCAGCATCGCGCTCAGAGACAGTCTTGCGAACCATTTCCAGCTCTCGCGTTCGGTCATTTAGATCGTTCTTCAATCGCCTAAGCTCATCAAGTGCCTCCTCTTGCGCGTCGATCTTCTTTTGGAAAGTAGTGACATCGCGCTCACGAGCTTGCAGCGTAGACTGGAGGCTGGACAGGTCACGAGATAGAGCATCTCGCTCACGCGTGACCTTCTGTAGAGCCTCAATCTGTGTATCCTTACTGGACATTGTCAAGCGCAGATTGCGCATCTCGCGCTCAACATCATCGCGCTCTTGACGCAGCGCCGCCACGAGTGCATCACGGTCATCGTTGCCTTTGTTGAGCCGATCAACCTGAGCATCCTTGTCTGCCATCTTCGAGCTGAGATTGTCTCGCTCGCGCCGCAGGTCGTTCAGCTCACGCGACAGGGTATCGCGCTCCCGCATAGCTTGGTTGAGAGCATCGGACTGAGAACCCTTGCTTGTCAGAGTAGATCGGAGGCCCTGGATCTCATGCGTAGCATCATCACGCTCGCGACGCAACGTGTTCAGCTCCCCAAGATCACGATCTTTCTGGATAATCGTTTGACGCAGCTGTTGCAGTTGCAGTTCATACTCGGAAGCGTCGCGCTGGAGGCGATTGATTTGTTGCATCGAATCCTGGAATTGTTTGCGGTAGTCTTCAAGCTCATCTGCTCTCGACTCAGCGGCGTCGACTCTCGATTGAAGAAGCTCGATTTCGACCCCTTTCTCTCGTGTGACATCAACCACCTTTTGCTGAGCATCATGTGCAGATTGTCGTGCAAGCTGCACTTGGTTGTCTCCTTTAGACTCGGCAAGCTGTACGCGCTCATGGAGCGCATCAAGCTCTGCATCTTTCTCAGTCTGTATTGTGTGCATGCGGCGTTGCAACTCTTTGATGTCGGCATCTTTCTCGCGTTCGAGAGTTCGCATACGCTCTTCTGCAAGGGCAACCTCGTGGCGTTTTTGTGTTTCCGCTGCTTCGAGCTCACGTTCCGCTTCATCCAACTGCTGTTCGAGTTCGCGAATCTCTTGATCATTACCATTCGCTGCAGCATCAAGTTTGTCCTGAAGCTTCTCGATCTCTGCCTCTTTCGTGCGTTCGATCGACCGCAGTTGCTCTTCCAGATCCTCAATTTTTTCGTTCTGCTCTTCGATTTGCGTGATGCGTGCCTGAACTTGTCGCTCCTTCTCGGCTGCATCATCATCTCTCGTGTTTGTAGCTGAGTGGAGTTGTCGTTCGAGGTCGATCACCCGATCCGCCTCCTTCTGTAGCCGACGATTCTGCTCCTCAAGTGTCGCAATTTCCGCAACTTGTTCTGAAAGTTGTCGGTTTTCCTGCTCCAGCTCGATCAAACGATCTGCTTGTTGTCGAAGCTCGCGTTCGCTTCGTTCGAGGTCTGCTATGCGTTCGGCCTGTTCTCTGAGTTGTCGATCCTTCTCCTCAATATCAGCGGATGAAGACCCTTGCGAATTCTTCAGCTTGTTCTCTAACTCCTCAATCTGGTCTTCGTGCTCATCGAGTAGCTGGTCTCGTCGCGCACATTCGGCCTGGGCATTTTCCAGTTCTGCGCTGACCTTTTCCAGCTCATCTTCTGCGCTGCGCGTCTCTTCCAACTTGTCCTCTAGCCGTTCAATCTCTGCAGCACGCTCTTCGGCCAATCGACGCAGCTCGTCCATCTCCTCGCGCATGCCCGCGTCAGCGTGTCGCTTCTTGACCTTCTCGGCGTAGTCGCGTAGTTGTTGCTTATAGTTCTCGAGTTCCTTCTCCGCTGCCTTCAGATCCTTTGAGTACTGCTTAATGTCGCGCGACATGGTGACCTTTTCTGACTTGAGATTGACATTCTCTTCCATAGTCCGAACGTTGAATTCGGGTCCCATCTTCTTAAGATTTTCTTCGAGGAAGTGGATCTTGAGCTTCAAGCCGAAGTTCTCTTTGTCAATCTGCTCCAAGCGTGCCTCTTGTTCGCGTAATGTGAGGACGTTTCCATTTCCGTTGCCCATATCAAGTTCGCCGTCGGCGCGTCGAGGGAAAGCCATGGGTGTGCTCATTTCGCTGGAGTTGGGGTCGGGCAGCTGTGTGCGGCCATCGATGGAGTGGTCGAAGGAGCTGGACTGCACATCAAGCGAGCTGGCTTCGGGCAGCGGAGAGTCGCTCATACGGAAGCCGTTCTTCAGCGCAGCAGGTGTTGTCATCTTGCCTGGCAGCAGACCGGACACCTGGCGGGTGCGGTTGGCGGTTGCGCTCTTTAGCATAGGCGTGAATTCATTCTTCGCGTTGGGGTTGCGCATAGTGGCGAGCGGATTGCGCGGTGTGCGTGCGCCCGACATCTTCTTGAAAAGCTCATCGCGGCCGGCAGGCGCCTGAAAGGACTCTTCTCTGCTGAAAGAGAGGTCATGCTGGGTGAAGCGCGTCGCGTCGCCCGCATCTGTGCGTGGCGTCTCCGGGAGAAAGTTCGCCATAATCGATGCTGTCTGCTAGAGTATGTGCATGAGTGAAAGATATGTCAGTCGTCGCCGTGCGCACTCCTCAGTCAGAAGGAAGGTACATGTGTTGTTGATCGTGCCCAAGGTGGAGTATTGTTTGTTGTTTGGCCGCATCTGGCTTAGCCCTGTGCTGCCCGAAGGAGGAAGGACCGAAAAGGTGGGCGCTGTTTCTCAGCCAGTCACAGCTCTAGTTCGCCGCTCATCACAACTTTTTGGAACCGCAGGTCCTTGTGATGTCCACCACTCAACATGGACTCTAATGACGGTCTGAAATGGTTTGGTGAAGGCTTCGACGGCTTCCCAAAGAAACTCCCCGAGGATGTTGTAGAATACATCATTTTCATAATCGATTCTCGGCTGTCAGATATCCAGACCAGAGAGCGTCTACAGGCCTTCCAACGTGCCTTGCAAGATCTAAAGAAAAAGTTTCTGAAAGAGTATATCTGGCAAAGAGATGAGATCAGGCTGGAGCTCGTGCGAGAGCATGATCGCTGGGTGCTGAAAGGGCAGACAAACTACGGCGACAGTGCTGCTGACGAGTGGCTAATTGTGTACTTCTTGCGCGAGCTAAGTAAAGAGTTTAAAGATGCCTGGATACGTGTTTACGACACGGACGGCGAATTCCTGCTCATCGAAGCTGCAAATGCGCTGCCGAAGTGGCTCACGCCAGAAGTTGCCGAACACAGAGTATGGATCAACACACATCGTCTGCTCATCGTACCTCTAGGTAAAGATGAGGAGCCGGAGCCTCTGCAACTCGAGACGGCGCTGCAAATCCTCAGAGATACGCCAGGTCGACCACAACAGTATCCAAAGGTCGAGAAAGAAGCATTCCACCGCCTGAACAATTATCCAACTGCTATCTCGGAAAACCAACATCACGCCACTCTCCCTCTTCCACGGAAAGTAGCACATATCCTGCATGCAAATCCATCCTACATCTCTCTGGCTGTCGAAGCCTTCTACCTTCGCGATCCTATCTCAATACGTTTGCTGCAACCTGAGAAGTCAAGGAGAGAACTGATCTTTCCGCCTGAGGACTTCGTCTCCGTCAGCGTCCGTTTTACCAAAGTCCTCTACGCGCAGCTTCTCGGTCAACACTGGGATCCACCGCCTCTTTATGAAGCCGCTATCGATTCCCTTGTCAGATCAGGGCATTCCCAAGAAAAGAGCGAAGTGGCCATTAAGCTCAGCGCAGGCATGCAAATGCTCGCATCTCACTCTCTCTTCGCGGATAAGAAGGTCGCTCGTGAGATCAACCTTTTGCTTGAAGACCTTGAGAGTGGAGACGACGCACTCCCCACCGATGCGGAGATCGCTGCATGGCCGAAACGCGAAGACGACGAGAGCTGGCTCGACATTGACTTCGACGAATTTGAGAAGGAATTACAAGGCAAGGGAGGTGAAAAGGGATTCGGCGATAAGAACGCGCAGGACAATCTCAAGAAGATGGTGGAGAGGTTCAACACGTTCCTTGCAGACGATGAAGCGGGTCACGAGGGCGCGGATGTGGTTGAAAAAGATCCTATGGATGAAGACAATGACTCTGACCCTGGGCGCGGCTGGGATGATCCCGAGGATAGCGACGAAGATCAAGAGGCAGATAGTCCGTCGACATCGGCCTCACACGCAAAGCCCAAGCCGGCCTTCAAGTCTACGACACCTTCAAAAGCGGCAAAGGCCGACGATGATGAGGATGATGACTCCGACACCGAATCCGATGAAGATGCAGATGCGGATGCAGAGTATGCGGAGTACGAAAAATACTTCGAGAAATACATGATGCTCCCCGCGCACGAGAAGGCCTTGCTCACAGAAGACGCGCGTGAGCTCGCGCGAGCCCAAGACGCCGAAAATGAAGAGGAGGAAGAAATCAGAAAGCTCACCGAAGCCATGGAGGCCGAGCTCTTCGGCCACGGGGCGCTGAATCTCAACCCTCCAGCCGATGCAGCGGAGAAGAAGATGTTGAAGAGCGCCACGGATTCAGATAAGGGGAAAGGAAAGGCCAAGGTATCTTTCGCCTCGCCTGGCGAAGACGACATCGAGGAGATCAGCCGCGAAGACGGGAGTGCCTCAGAGGACGAGGAACTCCTGGACGAAGACTACAATCTGGTGCAGAACATGCTGGCTGCATTCAAGGGGCAAGCAGGCGCTGCTGGTCCGGCTGGAAATATGCTGAGGGCGATGGGGATTCAGTTGCCGCAGGATGCGGATGACGAAGTCCAGGCATCTGGGAGTAAAAGCAAGAGTAATGTTGGAGAAGGGAGAGCGAGCGATAATCCTATGAGGAAGCAGGATTGGTACATGAAGTAAATCGAGTATTTTGAATCAGATGGTGATCTCTCGATCGCTGTGAATCAGAATCTTGCAATTGTTGAGCCAACATGAATTGTGGTGATTCTCATGTGATTTCAAACGCAGAAAGAAGTGTTGGTTTATTGATAAGAGTCAGCATGTCGACAAAGCCACCAAGAGAAGATACATCTTCAGAGCCGATCTCGATGTTAAGAAGTGACATCACGTCATTGAGCATGGTATTCCAAAAACCCCATACACCGATAGCCTTTACGATTGATTGCGATCCTGTATCGCCCAAGTCGCTAGCGGAGGGTCGACGGAGCTTCCCTCCTTCCCCACTTTCATCCACTCACAGCGCGTCTTGGCCCCATTACCTGTAAATCATCTGACCCCATTCTACCGTCGGGAAAGGATGGGATCTGAGGCTGGCTGGCTCCGGATTGCGGAAATATTTGCTTTCCGCATGGCCCTGGCTCAAGGTTCATGCACAGGAGCATCGGTTTTCGTTAAGCCCGTGGGAGCGAACCGCGTCAAAGAAAGGATTGGTTTGTTCAGGCTATGTGTGCACAAATTGCGGTGGGTGGCCGACTGCGCTGTCACACTTTATTGTCCATTCAGATGGTCAGCTGCGTGCACCTGACTAGATGGTGCGGTTCCAAGGGTGCTTGGAAATCAGATGTACGGTAGGTGGGCGTGAGTCGATATGAGGCTTGCCGGCTGCGTTGGCCGATGTCATATCGAAATGGTCGCAACGAATGGCGCGCTAGGCGAGAACTCGCATTTTCGCTTTGCACTGCATGGACAGCGGCGATGACTCAAGTGTCAGCAGCTGCATGTTCGTCGGAGATATCTCGTTGCCTAATGTTTTTTTCGATGAGTTCGCCGACATCAAGATTGAGCAACTGCATAGGATACTCCACCATTCCAAGACTTCACCGAGACTTTGGTATTGAAGATGTTTGTTCGCCTCTGCAAGCTCTGCCGATATCCGCTTCTAGATGTTCGAGAACAAGAGCGATGAGCTCATACATAGGGTTGTCTAGCACAGCGTCGGATCAGGTCATGAGCTTACCAGGCCGGATGTGGCCGGATAGCAGCCACACGCCTTACAGGTGCGTGGCGTGCATGGATCATCTGGCTGCCTTCGCGTAGCGATTCCCGCTCGGGAGCTTACACAAGTCCACAGCGCTAGCAAATGCTTAAATAACTCTGAGGTATGGCAAGGGTGACGTCGATCGGCACAGTCGCCAATCGCAGCGAGAGGAGGTCTGCGGAGCGCGGAATTGTCTGCATGCTCGGACGAAGTGGAGGATTTTGCAATGCTTGAGTGCAAAAGAAGTGGGAATACTCTCGGGTCTGGACCGAGAACGTGGTGATTCAAAGAAAAGTATGATGCGGCAGACTTGCCGGGTCGTTTCTTATGCTGTCAGTATGAGCATCAAGCAAGGCGACACTCGGTATCGTCCGCTAAGACGAGGTTCTGCATCAGAGCAGCCGAATGCAGGAGTGGCTGTCCTCTTGTCTATTGACAGTTGCACAGACATGAAGTAAGCTAGATGCAGTACTGTGCTGCTGGGGTGCGCTGCCTCCCCCACATCACATCCCTCGCTTTGAACGGGGGTTTGCTGTGGCAGATGATCGACTAATACTGGGATTCTGCTTAGAGGCCAGCAGTGCGATGTTGGCCGGTGAAGACGTTAGACGTCAAAAGAGAAAAGTGCTGTGGCTTGCAATGCCGGACGGACCCACATAAGCTAGTCCCCGGCCCTGCGTCACATTGATTCGAGGGAAGCTGCGATCGAAAGCTCACGTCGCGCTGACAAACTTCTCTCGTGATGCCGATTACTTCAGAATTCCACATGTTTCCGCAAGATCCGGCGCAGCCATAAGATGACAGCAGCCCTGGTGGCCTTGGCTGCGATCCGCGTTCTTGTCCTTCGTACGAAGCTTGGATTTACAGCATATAGCTGTGCTCGTTGTCGCACTCGCTCTGGCAGCCTTCCCGTTTTCCCTAGCAGTCTGAAACCCCTGTTATTCCCTACATGGCACGCAGAACCGTAGCGATAGCTGCTGCAGCGGTGCTGCTCCAGCTCCTTCCTTTTGTGGTTGCCCATGGTGACGAGCATGGCGAAGGGATGGATATGGGTGCGCATAATGCGCCGGCGCCAAAACCTGAGGGCGATGGGAGTCAAAGCTACTGGAGCTTATCTGAATATGCAACTTTTATGTACTGGCACATAGCTCTGGAAATCCTAGCTTGGGTGGTGGTACTACCAGTCGGTAAGCTCCATCGTCCGTTTCAACTGTTGAACTGCAAACTGACCCGACGAAGCTGTCATGCTGAGTATTGCTCGTTCGCGATACATACTCCCTGCGCAGTTCATGTTTCTTGTCGTTAACGCTCTGGCACTCCTGATTGGTGTCATTTACAACAACAAGACCCCAGAGCTGTATGAGAACAATGCGCATGGCAAGACTGGCTGGATTATCACATGGATTGCGTCTGCATGGGTCTTCATGGCTTTAGTCCAGACATATATGAACCACGGCGAGGCGCATTCTTTTGACGACGAGACGACGCAACCACTCAACGCAGCAAATGTCGCTCAGTACGAGCGCGTAAAAGAAGAAGATCTTGAGAGCCCATACAGATACTCAAACGACTCTGGTCAAGGGACTGAGCGAAACTCGGCATCTTTGTATGGCTCTCGGTCGCCGAGTGTGGAGTCAGAAGACCAGCAATTCCCTGGGCCGGCGCGAAGGAACACTCATGATGAGCTTGACGATCTGGAAGACGTGAATCTTGAGAAGCCCAAGCCACGATCGCGATTCGACGCTTTCTTCACACGCAATGTTGCTCGCTTTGTGGTTGGCAGAACCGCAAAGGCTTTCCGCTTGCTCTACGTGATCTTCGAACGTACCGTCATTGTCCAGGGACTCGTCGTTATCCTCACTGGTACTGTTGTCTACGGTGGCATCGCTCATGGAGGAGCGGTCTTCAACGTCCTCGCCCATTACATTAAGGGCGGCATTTTCTTCGTCTACGGCTTCCTCACACTCGGCCGCTGGATGGGCGCATTCGCTGATCTCGGTTGGGCATGGAACATGAAGCCTTCGAGGGAAGTCGTCGGCCGCCGCAAGGCCAACTTGCCGTCTGCGGAATTCACGGAGTCGTTTGTCATCTGGTTGTACGGATGCACCAATGTGTTCCTCGAGCACCTTGCTGCATGGGGAGATGCATGGACAGCACAAGATTTGGAGCATGTCTCGATCTCGGTGCTGTTCTTCGGTGGTGGTCTGGTAAGCTTCCCCTCAATCCTTCACCCACTAGCGCATGTACTGACGTATCTCCTAGTTGGGTATGATCATCGAATCGACCAAGATGCGCGAACTCCTAAACAGTGCCGCCGTCACATCCTCGAATGCTCACGACGGCTCCTGGCAGCAGCCTCGCCAGTACAACTTCTCCATGAACCCCATGCCTGCCCTCATCATTCTGCTTTTGGGCAAGATGATGAGCTCGCACCACCAGGCTTCCATGCTGTCTACCATGATCCACAGCCAGTGGGGCAGCATGTTCATGGGGTTTGCGCTGGCAAGGTGTCTCACATACATCATTATGTACATCGCGCCGCCAACCTCGTACCTGCCATCTCGCCCGCCGACCGAGATCATCACCTCCTTCTGCCTCGTGGCCGGAGGCATCACCTTCATGGTCAGTAACAAGGATACCGTCGCGGCTCTTGAGTCGTATGGCCTGGATGCCATGTTCACCTTCACCGTGACCATGGGCCTGACTACGCTCCTGCTGGCCTGGACGACAGTCGTCATCGCGATTAAGGGCTGGGCTCTTCGCATCGAGGGCAGGAGCCAGTATGCGAAGGGTCGCGCTGGCGTTCTGGCTTAGATTTTTGAGCGACGACTTCGCACCGTTGCTTTTACGTTTTCCTTTCTCTTACGACTTTACGTCTTTTGATGATACCATTGCAGTATACCCCTCACCACCTGGAGTTGGCAACAGCCCGGCAGCTGCATTTACTTCTGTTGTCTTGCGCAAGGAAGCTGGTAATGGTAATGACGATTATGACGATGGCCCTACGATCTGTGGTGATGGAGAATGTCGACCCTAGTTTTACAGTAGCAATGAATCAGTGGTATATTGCTCACGTTCGCATCTACATATCTCTTTCCCGCCCCTTGAATCGATGCGAAAGACGACTTTTTCTTGGTTTGATCAAACTCCTCTACCCCGACCTCGCGTGGTCCCTCGTGCAATCCCACTCCCTCTTGCTCCCCTCGTCGCGCCACCACGCGTGGGTATACCGCCTCTTCCCCGTGCAGTCGGTATGCCTCTCCCCCTGCCAGCCGCAGCAGGAGCCTTCTTCGGCGTCGGCGCAGGGCTGGCAGCGTTTTTGAATTTGCTTGCGGCCTTGGAGCTTGGCGGGTGCTCGACAAAGGATGTGTCTGTTGTGAGAAATGTCGCATCGACGTCTTCCACGCCCGAAGCCCGGCGATTGGGTAGGTTTGCGGAAGGATTCAGCGAGGGGTGATTCTGCGGCCGTTTGAACGAGTCTGGAACTGGAGCCTGCACAGAAGTTGAATGTTAGCTCTCCATTGTGCGCTTTCCTGTGAATATCTATGCCATAATAAGGCAAGACCAAGGATATAGTCACGCACCTCAGGAAAGTCGACGCAGAAAGCGTTCATGTTCATGCCATACAGGAACCCAGCGAAGCTCTCGCTGAAGCGCGCAAGGCTCTCGTGCATCAGCTGCAGCTGCACAAAGTTCTGCTCCAAGTCGGCCATGGCGTCGCTCAATTCGGCAAACCCATCTTGCAGACCATCGAGCGCATTGGAAGTTGCAGCGTTGCGGGAGCGCTGCGCGCTGTCGCGGAGCGAGCTACGTGAGGATGGGCGCAGGGGAGTCGTCGGCCGTGAGCGGGGAGAGCGCGAGCGCAGGCGTTGAGAGCGCGAGGAAGGCGGTTCGTGAGTGGGCGTTGTGGATGACATTGTGTCGTGCTGCTGTGCTGTAGATTGGGAGATGCGGGCGGTGGGCAGCGACAGCAGTTCGAGGAGGGGGTTTCTATTTTCTGTTTATTGTTTGGATGCACGTTGGTGGCTGCAGCTCTGCGTGCTCAATTGCCGAGACTGTCGCGTGTACAGGGACAGGCGCACTGTTTCAGTGTTGTGTTTTGGCGATCAATCGGCGCCGCGGGGTGTTTACGAGTACGAAGTAAGTTACCCTGCAGGCTTCGCGCTAGCATCCATCGCAGCACTATGACGCCGTGCCCTGTGTAAGAGTCTTGTGCATCTGCTCGTCCCTCCTTCACTTGAGCCTCGGGCAGCCGCATACGTCGTCAAGCAGCTAGCCGTGCCCTCGCGCATTATAAGCGCTGAACTCCCACTTTCGTCCGGACTGCAATCAACCCCGTCTTTAAGGCGATCCGACATAGCCGGACCAAGCGTAGAACTACAGCATACGGTAGATACGCCGTCTGACTTGCTCAGCCACCCCATGTTTATGTCACTTCGCGCTCACCCGCTGAAGAGACTTCCATACGTGTCACCCTCGACATCGATATATGAACTTTTGGCCGACTCCAACGCCCATACTGCCCCTTTTGCCCCTCGAAACATATCCACATCGGTCCCGCGCGCACAGATACACGCTTTTCGCAAACGCAGCGCCCCTCCGATTCACTTCAAGCAGAGCGGCACTGGGCTTTGGACAGCTTCCATAGTAGTTGGTCTTGCAATTGGAGGCGCGCTCCTGCTTCCCTTGGTCAGAACTACTGCTCCCGTGTCCCGCAGCGAAGACGTCACCCCACCGAAGTTTGACGTCGCAAAAACAACCGATTCCTACCTCGTCATGGCTCCCAACACGCCCGCAGGCCGCCCCGGCACACTTACGCCACAAGAGGAGGAGAAACTGCGCGAGCTATGGGCGCTTACAATGAAGGTGTTTGGTGTCCATGGATCGACAGAGGAGAGCAATGGTGTTGAGCCAGCAGCCGAGGCGCCAGCAGCTTCGCCAGCAACACCAGCGCCTGCCGCCGAGAAGGAGAAAAAGAAGAGCAAGCTCAGCGTTTTCTCGAGGCACAAGAAGGACAAGGCCGACAAGGCAGAAGCGGAGGCGACCCCAGCGTCAGGAACATCGACGCCTGATATCGGACGACTGTCTCTATCCACGGATGATGACAAGTTCGGCCAGACGGCAGAGTTCAAGGTTGCCATCGCAAACATCCCGGCAGAAGATATGCGCAATGCATTCTGGAGCTTCGTTAAGCACGATCACCCTGATGCTCTTCTCCTCCGATTCCTGCGTGCGCGGAAGTGGGATGTCGAGAAAGCACTGGTCATGATGGTGTCAACAATCAAGTGGAGGATGGGAGAGATGCACGTGGACGACGTGATTGTCAAGAACGGCGAACTGGGAGCTCTGGAGGACGCTACGCAGACCAAGGACGCAAAGGCAAAGAAGGACGATGAGGGCTTCCTGGAGCAACTGCGCATGGGCAAGAGCTACCTGCACGGCCTGGATAACGCAGGACGACCCATGTGCTTCGTTCGCGCGCGGTTACACAGGGCGGGCGAGCAGACGGAAGAGAGCTTGGAGAGGTACACTGTCTACACAATCGAGACGGCGCGCCTGCTGCTTAGGCCACCGATCGACACTGCCGTAAGTCTTCTCATTCCCTGTAGACTTTGAAGTCTAGACCTAACTTAAATAGACCGTCGTCTTCGACATGACCGACTTCTCCATGGCAAACATGGACTACACCCCCGTCAAGTTCATGATCAAGTGCTTCGAAGCCAACTACCCGGAATCCCTCGGCACGGTTCTCGTCTACAAAGCCCCCTGGGTCTTCAACGCCGTCTGGTCCATCGTGCGCGGGTGGCTCGACCCCGTGGTCGCAGGCAAAGTCTCCTTCGTCAAGAATGTCGACGAGCTCTCCAAATTTGTGCCGCGCGACCAGATCCCCACCGACCTCGGCGGCGACGAGGACTGGGTCTTCAAATACCCAGAGCCTGTCCCAGGGGAGAACGACACCATGAAAGACTCCGCCACGCGGCAGAAGATTGAGGCCGACCGCGCCCAGATCGTGCACCGCTACGAGTCTGCGGTTCTGGAATGGGTCGGCGCAGGCAGCAGCACACAGACCGACGCCCTCGAACAAAGAAGGAAGGAGCGCGATACCATTGCTGAAGACCTGAGGAAGAACTACTGGGTCCTCGACCCCTACGTGCGCGCCAGGACGCTGTATGACCGCATGGGCATGATTAGCCAAGGCGGCCAGCTGGCCTTCTATCCCGGCAAGAGTGCTGCGGAGCCTGCTGCGGCAGCGACAACGGCGCCAGCGCGCGCGTCGACGAGTGCGGATGATTTGGACTAGGCCTGCAAAGCAGCAGACGCCAGCCAAAGACAGTCTTTGCGAGGGGGGGTTCAGATTCTCCTCTCCCCCTCTTCTTCCTCTTTAGAAAATCACCCGTCATGTCGCATCGCATCCCCCCGGCGTTCACGAGTCGAGACGCCGGTGTCCTTCCTCGTTTCTCCGTTTCTGCGTCTGCAAGACACAAAGTACATTAAGTACATAGCAACCTAATAAAGCACTTACTTCACAGCATGTGGATCCGTAGACCCTTGGATACTGCAACGGGCGTGATGCTGTCATGGAGATTCGAGGCGCGAGCACCGTGTACGGGTGTCAGGTGTAGTGTCCCCGGTGGCTGGATTCAAGTCGGAAGAGTGGTGGTCCTGAAGCCTCCAGCTGCTAGTAACCCAATGCCGCCAATGTTGTGCAATCGTACCATGTTAAAATGACGTGACTGTACCAAGGCCAAAGATACGGCTCCTTGCCAGCTCCGAGTGGTCATTCGGCACAATGCAAGAAATCTAAAAGGCAGCTTCGCGGAGGCCCTTTGAGTCTGATTAGCGCACGCTCTAAAAACCTTCAGTTCTTGAGATGACTACACAATTAATTGATTGGTCCTCTGATCCTCTTGCCTTCCGCTAGTTGAACCCTTCAAAATTACTGAGTGGACACTCGGAGCTGGCTAGGTGCTATAGAGTAGACAACCTTGTGCTGGAGAGAAGTAGACAGTGCCAGCTGGCTGGGCTTAGGTCATTGCGGTTGTTGCTAAGAGGGCTACTGTGTTTCTCAGGGTGCAGAGGCAGCAAGGCATTGGAGGGTTCTTCTAGCAAAGGAGGTTTTATTGATACAGATGCATGAATGCAAGTCATGAATTCCTCAAGCTATTGTACATTGTTATATGCACATCTAATACACACTGATCCTCCTCGTCCATATATGACTATTCGTACAACACTTCGCCCATCTTAGTCGCTGAACTTGATGCTCCTCCCACCCTTCTGTCTGTGATCCTCGCCGTTATTGACCTCGTCCAGGTGCCGCGAGAACTCAGCATCAGCAGCCGCATTCGCATCCGCATCGCTCGCGTTTCTTTCTTTGGCCAAGGCCTCGGCAATCTCAGCATCTCTCTGCGCCCTGACGGCCGCAGCTTGTTCCTCTGTCTCGGGGACTTCAAGACCTGTGGCAGGGCGGTAGGTTATTTTGCCCTCTGCGGCGTCAGCGAGACGCTGTTTCTGGCCTGCTTCGCCTGCACGGCCCAGAACGCCGGCGATGACTTGGATGCAGCGGAGACTGGGGGCCTGTTAGCTGGTTGTGGTTGGCGCTAGATCTGGGAGATTGTCTTACCTGTCGTCGTTTGCCGGAATGGGGTAGGTGACCCATGTGGGATCGGCGTTTGTGTCGATAACGCCAATGGTGGGGATGTTGTTGAGGGCGCACTCGTGCAGCAGCACGTAGTTCTCGAGTGGGTTCATGCAGACGACAAGATCGGGGCGCAGGACAGGACGGTCGTACAGCTGCTCCTCGAAGCCGGGGACCTCTTGGTCGTGCTCGTTGACAACCTTCAACTTGCAGCGGCCGAGAATCTGCTTGCCGTTGGTGATGCTGCCGGGGATCCAGCGCTCAAACAGATGGTACCCCTTGGCGAGCTCAGCGGCGCGAGACACGGCGCGATCCTGACCCTCACGGGTGCCCACAAACAGCACAAGGCCTCCTCTTCTCGAGACCTCCTGGACGACCTTGGCGGCACGGCGGAGATGGGCAGCAGTTTGCTCGAGCGAGATGACGTGGATGCCCTGGCGGATACCGTGGATGTAGCGCGCGTTCGCTGGGTTCCACAGCGAGGTGGCATGACCCTGGTGGGCTTCAGAGGCAAGAAGCAGCTCGAGGGTGACGTCGGCGGGACTGGGCGGGTGGGTGAGGAGGGTGTGCGGCTGGTAGTGAGGGCTGACGTCGGCGCCCAGTGCAGATGACTGCTGCTGCTGCAGCTTGAGTGCGTGGTATTGCGCGGCCGTGTTGTCGGCAGTGGAGGCAGGGACCGGCGCAGGCTCAGCAGACGGCTCAGGATTCTCGAAGCCTACACCCGCCCGCCACTTGCGCTGCAAGTCCTCATGGAACGTCTCGGCCGGTCGGTCGCTGGTGTCGGGCGTGTGGGTGGCATAGCAGCGGCGCTGGAGCGACCTGCGTGCGAGGGCCGGCGCTGGTCGCGATCAGTATGCAGGACGTGAGGGTGGGTGGGTGTGCGTGTGGCAGGCAGGGCAATTGCTATCTATGTTTGCTTGCATAGCAGGAAGAACAAGAACGTACCCCTCCGCGCGATGAGATGCCGGACAATCATGGTGCTGCTGCTGCTGCTGCTCGCCATGGCCGCCGTGGTGCTGGTGGTCGCGCTCTCGGTGGTAAAAGTTCGGGATTGCTTGGCGCTTTTGCTTGAGTGGCGCGCGCACTGCCGACGGTTCGGGCGTTCCTTCAGTCGGGTGCAGTGCGTCACCCAGTGTGCATTAGCCATTGAGTATGAGCTGATTTTGCGGCCTCCCCTGGCAGCATGGCATTCTGCATTCCGGGCCTAGCCAGAAAATCCCCCACCCTGTGCGCATCTCCCATCGTGTCCATGGTGATTGCTAGTCCGGCGTGCCTGTGTGGTTGTGCCAGTGACAGTCGAGTACCAGTTTGCCTGCTTTCTTGCCGCTACTAGCGGTCGACTGCAGGCGCCGCGCGCCCTTGTAGGCTTCACATCCTTACGCTCCACAACCACGTAGCACGCACCGACGTCGCACTCGCTCGCGCAGCTTCCCCGCGACACCTCTAGACGACGCTGTACCCCAGACTCGACACCGCCTGTACGGCCGCGCCGCCGCATGCTCGCCCACCGATGACCACGACGACCCAGCCCCAGGACCAACCCACCGCACCGCGCCGCCTAAGCCCGAGCTTGCGGGCGCCCGCCCAGCATGAACGGCTATCCGTACCCGTCGCAGCCCTTCCCAGATGGCGGCAGTAATGGCGGCGGGATGACGGATCTGAGCGCTGCAGACATGAGTGCGTACGGCGCTGGAGGCATCGAGGGGCAGTCGCTCGATGACATCGTCTCGCAGAACGACAAGGCCAACCGCCGGCGGAGCGTGCCCGCGTTCGCGCGCCAGCAGCAGCAACAACAGCAGCAGCAGCAGTCACAGCAGCAGCAGCGCTCGCAGGGCATGCAGATGGGCAGCCCCACCCGCAGCATGTCCATGATGAATTTTGGCGATCCCAACCAGCAAGCCATGGACGACTTCGCCTTTGACATGTCGACGGCCGCCGGCATGGACAATATGATGCGCAGCAACGCCTTCCCCAGGAGCTCTGCAGACATGCAGCCCGGTGCAGACCTTGCCATCAAGACCCAGTTCAACAACGCCGCCTCGCCTTTCTCCAACATGGGTGCCCCGGGCTCCAACTACGCCTCACCCATCCATGCCAATGCAGATCTCGACATAGGCATGAGTCCGTATCCCAACGCGATGAACATGCCACTTGACATGGACGACTCCCTCAACGGCATGATGCAGTCCGACATGCGCATGTTTAGCAACGGACAGTTCAATTCCCAGATGATGAACTCGCCCATCAACACGAACACCACTCCTATCAACCAGGGTACTGACTTCATTGGTCCTTTGCCTGCACCCCAGCGCGGCTCCAACGTTGTGGGTCAACATCAGTTCGACGGCGTGCAATCTCAAGATCGATCCCAACGTCAAAATCATGTTCAGAAGTCCTTGACAAGTCCCTCCATGAGCAACACGCCGGACGCTCGCTCAGGTCCGTCTGCCGCATCCTTGCTCAGCCGCCACAATAGCAGTATGGACCAGAGCAGGTCCAGCAGAGAGCAAAGCCAGCGGTCAGATACTAATAATAATAACAACAACAACTCAAACACAGCGACACAACTGAGTCTGACTTCGCTTGAGAATCAAAGGCCCATAGCGCAAGATCCAACTAAGGATCTTTCCAGCCAGAAACTCGAGGAAATCAAGAATCAGAAGTTTCCCTGGGCCGATCCTCCAGGCGGCTTTCCCTCATCTATGCACGCCAAACCTCACATGCAGACACAGTTCAAAAACGCATACTCTTCGTCAGGCTTCGACATGCTCGGCGTCCTTATGCGGGTCGCTACGAGACCAAATCCCCAGATCGACATTGGATCGGTCGACCTGTCTTGCGCATTTGTTGTGTGCGACACAGACATGGACGACTGTCCAATCGTGTACTGCTCCGAAAATTTTGAACGCCTTACTGGTTACACCAGACACATGATCCTCGGTAGAAATTGTCGATTTCTGCAGTCCCCAGACGGGAAAGTTGAAGCTGGAATCAAGCGTAACTATTGTGACGATGATTCGGTTCTTTACTTGAAGAACACCATCAGCGCGACCACCGAGGCGCAGATCAGTCTGATCAATTATAGGAGAGGAGGTCAGCCATTTATGAACCTCCTCACCATGATACCGATCTCGTGGGAACCCGGCGGCAAGGTTAAGTTCTTTGTTGGGTTCCAGGTTGATCTTGTTGAACAGCCCGGCGCGATGACCAACAAAAACCAAGGTATGCTGATTACTTCCTCGGTATTTGATGGTATGCTGACAAAGAGCAAGATGGGACCTACAGAGTCAATTATCAACGAGGCATGTCTATGCCTAGTTACGTCTTCAACGATGCTTCAAAACCGCAACCTGAACAGGGACAAACAATATCCAAAGACGAAGTTTCAAACGTACTCGCTTCTTACAGTGGCTCAGGGGACTCAGAGATTACAAGGCGTATATGGGATAAGATTCTCCTCGAGAATACTGATGATGTTGTTCATGTGTTATCTCTGAAGGGACTGTTCATGTACCTGTCACCCTCCAGCAACAGAGTCCTTGAGTACGATCCAAGCGAACTTGTCGGGACCGCTCTTTCCTCTGTTTGCCATCCCAGCGACATTGTCCCGGTTACCAGAGAGCTGAAGGAAACCACAAACGGCGGATCGGTCAATGTTGTTTTTCGCATCCGAAGAAAGAAGAGCGGTTACATGTGGTTCGAAGGCCATGGATCACTACACACTGAGCAAGGCAAAGGCCGCAAATGCATTATTCTTGTGGGCCGCGAACGTCCAGTTTACACATTGAGCAAGGCGATTGTGCGCGAATCTGGCGGGATTGGCGACAATGAGCTCTGGACAAAGATGTCGACATCGGGAATGTTTCTGTTTGTTTCCTCGAACGTGCGTCAGCTGCTCGATCGGCAACCTGAGGAGCTTGTTGGAACAAGCATGCAAACCCTCATGCGTCAAGATTCCAAGATGAACTTTGGTCGCATCCTTGAGATTGTAAGAGGGGGAAGGAAGGGAGAGGTCAAGCATGAGATGATCAACAAGAGGGGACAGGTATTGCAAGCATTCACGACGATTTATCCCGGAGATGCTACAGAAGGTCACAAACCAACTTTCGTTGTGGGCCAAACCCGACTTCTAAAATACTCGAGGAACAGTAACGGGCAACGGCCATCCATCTATCAAACAAAGGACCACAACTCTCAAAGCTCGTTGCAACCACGCTTCAGTAGCGCATCGCCGCTACCAAATTCGATGCCAAACTCCCTCTCTGGCACCACTCCATCGATGGCAGCATCACCGAACCCAAATTTCATTACCACAGAGGCCAACGGGACCACTTTCGCTGGCCACAATGGTCTGACAATTGGGCACCAAGACCAGAGCCTTGCGTCGGACGATAACGTATTCGATGAGCTGAAAACGACTCGAAGCACCAGTTGGCAATACGAGCTGCGACAGATGGAGAAGCGTAACCGTTACTTGGCTGAGGAGGTACAAAGCTTACTAGCAGCTAAGAAGAAGAGAAAGCGCAGAAAGGGCGCGGGGCAGATGCAGAAGGACTGTGCAAATTGCCACACCCGCACAACGCCAGAGTGGCGGAGAGGACCGTCAGGCAATCGAGATCTCTGCAACTCGTGCGGTCTGCGTTGGGCCAAGCAGGTATGTTAGAAAGAATATCTAGAAGTTGCGACAGTACGACTGACCCCCCTCACAGCAAGGTCGAGTGTCACCGCGTACATCATCGGCAGCGAGCGATAAGAGCAAGAAGAGCGGCGCCTCGCCAAGACACAACCTGCAGCACCAGTCTATCATGCCACATACTATTCCGGAGACTGGTCAGCAGGCCTCGATACCGTCAACACTTGCACAGTCCTCCAAACGCACGCCTGAACACGCTGGCATCGAAGACACCCATGCTGCCAAGCATGCGCGTGCCGAGGTGGCCGCGTCTCAAGGCTTCATCCCTCCACCCAAGATCGACGAGGAATAGCGCGTCAACTAGATTTTTCTACTTCTGTTCTGCTTTCCACGGGCCCGGTTGTTTCCCTAGTCTTGACGATACCCCACGCACTTCTTTTCTATATCTTCTTTACCTCCTGCGGCATTCGCGCTAGACAGTTAGCGGGCCTTCACTTTACTTACGAATCTTGTTGTCTAGATAGAGCGAGCAGCCGTTTCTACAACTTATGTTCACATTTCACGACGGGCTAGAGTGCTGGGCGACGATATGTAGATGCTGTGTCATTCAGCAGAAGGGGAACGTGTACATATACATATATATCTTAGTGATAGGAGGGTCTGAGCGTATCGATCGAATGAATTGAATCTAGCGATAACATGTCAATATCCACAAGACTCCACAGGATCGTGCTCATCTCCACGTGCGCCCAAAATCGAGTGCACACATTCGTCTGATCTGATCTCGGACCTAGTGCAGCTCGCTCAGACGGCGATCTGCCAGCAGCCTGTCGCCGATCGCCGACACGATGAGCTTATTCTAACCTTTTGGGTGTCCTCATTGAGCTGAAGTTGACCTCATTGCAGAGAATCCTTTGTATTGAGCGTGTTGAGCCGTCTCTTGGTGGAAATTTGGGCGGCTCTAACACGAAGGTGCAGGCATGCATCCCTCGGCAGGGTTGATGGATTGCGGCGTGGCAGCAGCGGTCAGGCACCAGATCCTTGCACCCATGAGTCGGGCTGCAGGCACCCGTCGCGCTTGCTACAGCAACAAAGGCAGCGTTCCGTCCGTGGCACTCCTCGGGTCGTCTCCTTCCAGGACCTTGCGAGACACAATCATGATATCACACGCGTGATCATCCTGCAAGGTTTCGGCACGCCGTTGGGCGCACGAGCTCAGCCCTTTGCGCGGAAATGATGCCGGCGACCAAGGTGCAAGGGTAGTGTGCAGGCAGAGCTGGGCCTCGACGCCGTGCCCATACGAATTGATCGCCGCCAGGAATTCAAAGGCCGTGAGACTCACTCCTTTCGCGACTTGCTGCCCGCTGGCATATTAGCCCGGGGACACCCTCGTTTGCATTTTGATTGCCTCTGTCGACTAGCCAGCACGCTCTCTCCCCTCTCCTTTCTTTTGTTTGTTTGCGACGCCGCCTGCTGCGCTGCGACACGGAGCTGACCAAGCTGAACTTCGAGACGCCGCCGGGAAATCAGCCGCTCGAAACGCCTGAAATCAGAGCGACAAGGCCCACGCAGAGACTGCTGCGAGAGCGCTGCATACACGACATAGCGACGGCGCGCCATTGATTTCTGTGCGGAGAAGACAGCAGTCATGGAGGAACAGGACCGCATAACCATTACCATCTGCGGCGACGGAGGCTGTGGTGAGCCCTCAACACACACGCCCTCTCTCGCGCGCGCCCAGTCTGACACCTCGCAGGAAAGAGTTCCATAACATTGCGCCTCGTCCGCTCAGAATGGACATCAGAGTACGTCTCCGGCTCCCACCGCACCATGACGCACCGACTAATAACTTGCCCAGCTACGACCCTACAATCGAAGACTCGTACTCGGTGACCCGCGCCGTCGACGGCCACTCGTACTACCTGATGCTCACCGACACAGCAGGGCAGGAAGAATACCGCGGGCTTTGGGCAGCATCGAACCTGCAATCCGACGCCTTCCTGCTAGTATACGACATCACATCTGCCAACTCGCTCGACGCCCTCGACTACTTCATGGACATGATCGACATGGAGACAGAAAACCGCCTCGACAATGGCAAAGTCCCGCCCGTCAAGATCGTCGCCGGCAACAAGTGCGATCTCCAAGGCGCCCGCCAGATCGAGGCCAAGCGCGGCCTCGAGTGGGCCCGCAACCGCGGCTGCGGCTTCATGGAGACGAGTGCCAGGGAGATGGTGAATATCGAGGAGACGTTTGCGCTGCTTGTTAGGAGGGTTGTCGAGGCTAGAGCGAATGCGGGGAGAGGCGGGCCCGGCGGCATGTCCTATCCTCAGACTCCTAAGCTGCCGCCGACGGGTGAGAAGGCGCTAAGGCAGGGGGATGTGGGGGACGATGGGGAGGAGAAGCAGAGTTTCTGGAGTAAGCTGAAGTGCTGGTAGGCATGAAGCTGTACTGTGTTTCGTGTGTATTGTTTGTTGTATGCTGTGCAAATGTGTTGGTATGATACAGCATGGTACGGTATGAATAAGGCAGAACTGACTTGGGTGGAAAGGGAGGGCATCGTGGGAATTTTGTGTACTATATACCCAGGTGGAGCGGATGACGGGCATTCTTTAGGCTTTCCTTTTCGTCCATTTTGTATATAGCTTGTGGTGAGGGTGTGTTGCATGAGATGTTGTGTCTTGCTGCTGTTATGAGGCGGCATGGGATGTAGGTAATGCATCAGAGGGATATGGGATGTGTTTGCTAGGATTTCGATATTAAATTACCACCCAGTGCATACTTCGCTTCTTCTACCTTTTCTCCTCCTTCCCCCTCAACGCCAAACAACGGATCATCCGAGTGCTCCAGACCGCCGCAGCGCGCAAAGCAGCGAGTATGTGTAAGCCGGCCTCAATTTGAGATTCAATACAGCGCTGAAAACGTAGTTAGCTTCGTCGAGTCAACTTGCATCCTCGTGAAAGTAGGCACTAGCTCTGCACTGAAGGATTAAAGCGTACATGAGAGCTTGATCACCGCCAAGAGCGTCTTCATCGCAGCAAACGCCTTGCAAAGTGAGGTCATCACCCTCCCAGATACCGACTCAGAGGTCTTCTCGCTGTACCTCAAGTATCTCTTTGTAAGCAAATGTGGGTGTTTGTGTTTAGCCTGCTTTACTCACTGGGGACGGCAATCCTCTTTGTTACCAGTACTTGTGTAGATGCATCATCGGTTCATCTGATTTCCTGCATCTGTGCGGCTCTTTAGTAGCGGCGAACGTCTAGAATGAAGCGAGGTGAGGTGAAAGAAAGGTGACGTGAAAGCAATGAAATTTGCAGCAAGCTGCGACGTCCTTATTCGACCTTCGCTCCTTCGCTCTTTCCTTCCCTGATTCTATCTTTCACACCACCACCGACACGATGACTTCTTCCTTTCCTCAAGAAGATGCTCGCGTGTCTGAGACCCTTGCCTATGAGTAAGAAGCTCGCGGTTCGACAATTAGTGACAACGCTGACGAGTTGAATAGTTTTATTAATTCGCCGTGCATCCGTGTCGATGTAGGCACTGAGACAGAAGTGAAGAGTTTCACCGTACATGAGAGTCTTATTACCGGACGAAGTGCGTTCTTTGCGAATGCAAAGAATCACGATTGGATAGAGGCGAGCGAGCGCATTGTGCCTCTACCAGAGAACGACCCGGAGACTTTTTCACTCTACCTGAACTACCTCTACGTACGTTGCAATCAAGTACTGGCTGAGATTCTGAGCTGATAAGGGCAGGCTTCGATCTTACCTGTCATACCTGATTCGAGCGCGCGGGAAAGAGATAGTGAAGAAGGTATCGAAAAGTATCAACAAGAAGAATTCGACGGAGAATATGGGCAAGAGAACGAAGACATAATTGCAAGGAACCAAGCACAGGATCAATACCTTGCACTTAGCAAGCTGTACGTCCTAGCCGAGCAACTATTAGATGAAACGACTAAGAACGCTGCATTCGCAGCGCTTGCTGCTCATGCCAGGGATACCGACTTTCACATCCTGCCGAACGAAGCTTCGGTTTAAGCAATCTATGAGGGAACAGCCGACGACAACAAGGCCCGTCAGTGGCTGATAGATTTATACGTTGATCATGGCGGAACTCGTGCCTTTGGATCTAGCGAGCTGGTATATCAATCGGAATTCATTGCCGACGTTGTTGATGGCTTGTTGGCTAGACGAATGAAGCCATGGGTCTATGAGAATCTCAAAGACCAGCTCATAGATGCCGAGGCGAAGCTTAAGAAAGTGGCAAAGGAGCTTGCTAGCGCTAATGAGATGTCAACGCTCAGAGAGCACCTCAACAAGCAACTTCACGACGAAGTGAAGAAGCTTCGCAAGCGGATAAATTGAGCAGATCTTGACTCCATGCAGTCAGATCGAGAGACGAAATGACGGCTTGTTATTGTCCATTACCAGAGCTCTGAAGTAAATCTTACCAAGTTTGACCTGTCATGTTTTACTTCCAAAGGATGGAATCGGGAAGTGGCAAAGCGAGATACAGGAGTTGCAGTTAGTAGAGTATGTAGCTAGGCCGAAGAGTTCCTGTCACAAAGATATCGTATCGAGAAACATGCAGTCATTCCATTCATGTCCCAATTTCTGCATGATACTGAAATGATGATGCAAGTCAGAAGGCTACTTACGCTAGAGGCCGGTGCTTTGGTATCCTCTGCGATCAGAATGAGCATCTTGAATTGGCATATCTGGCCTCGGAAAGTATGACGGTGAATGTGACTTGGTTCCACGCCGCAAGTCTAATAAGCGGTCCACAGAAGAGCTTTTCGAGCCCATGATCTCTCGCCTTACCACCCACACTCTACCACTATGGCCTCCCCTGTTACGCCGGCGCAGTTCAAGAGCATGCCTGATGCCATCATCGAAGACTGCACAGAGCACTGGCGAATATGTTTCAAGCCAGATCGATGCGGCGTCATTGTAAACGGACCACAACTCGTAAGTAAGGCTGAGCTTCTCAATTCCCATCCCCATCTTGTCAAAACGTGGGAGGCGCAACGAGAGGAAGAGAAGACCGGAGCGCAACGCATCAAGCGGAATTACATCAAGTATGCGCGCCTGTTCGGGGACGATCATCAAAGTCTCTCTACACCAGAGCCGCCTGAGGTGGGTGTTGCATGCGATCAGCGTCTCTTACCGGCGATGAAACGACATTGGGGCCAGCTTGACAGCTGCACCAGGCACCCTCCACAGCAAGGAATCTTTCGCGTGTGCAAAGGCTGTCGCGTCGGACATCAACTTCAAGTTACGACGTCGGACGACCAAGGGAGAGTGGCAGTGAGAGGTGCGCGCGTCTTCGTTTGCCCTGCCTGCGCCATTCGAGCATTGACAAAATACGGCGTCGGCTATAAAGGCTGTGTTTGTGATAGCGAGTGGAGCTGCTACAGTTGTCGACAGAACGAGTTGGCAGAGCTATCCAGAGCGAGAGAGAGGACGGACACGGAAGAGAAATGCGGGCGATGTCTACAAAGCACAGAACTAGTGGACGACGTAGAGGTGTGTCTGAGATGCCGCAAATGGCGCACATACGCATGAGAAGTGTATGCATGCGCCACGGCCATTCGATGTGCCAGAGTGCGGTCTTCCATTCAGGCCATCGATCGGCCAAATGTGTGTGTTTTCGGCTTGATTGATAAGGCGCAGCACGTCCACCGATTCGTGCGAGTCGTGCAGCATTTCAAGGTCCGCAATGTCAATTTGTGACCGTTAACAGCAAAGCTGTGGACCTCCTTCTTTGGACGATATCTGACAGCATTACCTATTTTTGTTGGTTCATGTCATTGCCACCTGTGGCAATAGGGCGCATACACTACCCGCCCAATCTCTAATACGGGCACGGCAGCACGCAATGCTAGGGTGTAACGTTGAGTTGCAGAGCAGGGCAAGCTTTAATTAAGCATCGGGCTAGCAGCGGCTGGTGGAGCAAGTACGAATTTTCGGCAAAGAATCGGTACTGTCGTTGGGCGACCGAGCGAGTGAGGACGTAACAGATGCCTTAGTTGGCTAGCTAATATGACCACACAATGCAAACTTCGAATGGCGCAATCGATCAGATGTTCGCAAATGCGATGCTTAAGAAGTGTAAGGTATGAGTGATGAGAACAAGACAAGCCATCCAGGATGGCCGACCTCAGAGCCGACAAGGCGACGGCCAAGACAGCAAGTGCAGAGCTTAGCCCAGCCTCAAGCCACCTCGGATCAGCCTCCGACGACAAGGGCGCCAAGCTCAATACTACAGAGGCCCAAACACCAGATGGACTCGATGCAGTAGACGACACCGCCATTGTCGAAGAAGAAGCACACGATGACCCGGAAATCGCCCAGCTACCACTCATCGTCCGCCAGACAGTTTCACTCGAAGATGACCCGACGCTGCCGACAATCACCTTCCGATACTTCGTTCTCTGCATTCTGTTTATCGTTCCAGGAGCCTTCCTGTCGCAGATGAGCCACTTCCGTACCACTCAAGCGCCCTACTCTGTCTTCTTTGTGCAGATTGCTTGCCACTATGTCGGACATGGACTTGCGAAGGTCCTCCCAGCCTGGCAAATCAACCTGCCATTTGGCTGCGGATTCAACCTCAACCCGGCCCCTTGGAGTATCAAAGAGCATGTTCTGGTCACATTGACTGCAGCTTCTGGTGCTACCTACAACCTCGGCTACGCTCCTATCAGTATGGCTGAGCTATGGTACGACACGAGGATCAATCCTGCAGTGGCCATCTTCTTCATGCTGGCCATCGTCTGGGTGGGCTATGCTATCGCTGCCATTGCACGCTCGCTGCTACTGTGGGAGCCGGAGTATGTATGGCCTCAAGCACTCATGCAAACGACCCTGTTCGAGACTTTCCGCAAGCAGGATCGCAACAGCCCGTTGGCCAAACGCCAGATGCACATATTCTTCCTGTGCCTTGTCGGTATGACACTATGGCAATTTCTTCCCGAATACGTCTTTCCCATGACTTCTTCTTTAGCCTTTTTGTGCTGGGTCGCACCAAAGAATCCAGTTGCAAACTTCATTGGGTCGGGCCTTGGAGGCATGGGATTCATGAACCTCAGTCTTGACTGGTCTAATATCAACTGGAACGGCACGTCTATTCTGATTACACCTTTCTGGACCCAGACTGTTCTGTTTCTCGCGTTTGTCTTTAACTGCTGGATCCTGATCCCAGCCGCCAAATGGGGCAACCTTGGCTCTTATAAACATGGGCTGATGTCCAACTCCTTGCTCCTCGCGAACGGAACAAAGTATCCTACAGGGAAGATCGCCAACAGTGATTTTAGCCTCAACGAGACCGCTTGGGAAGAGTACGGCCCAGCTTATATGGGACTGCAATTCGCGTGGGCTACGTTCTTCAACTACGCAAAGCTGCCTTCGGCTTTCGTTTGGCTTGCTACCTTCGGTGGTCCTGCAATCTTGACAACCTTCAAAAAGAACATGGCAGCGCGAAAAGCTCGAAGCGAAGCAAGTAAACAGCAAAGCGCTGCCGGCGCTGCGGAGCCTAACATCCACCACCAGTACACTGATCGTCTGAACGTCCTCATGCAATCGTACAAAGAGGTTCCCATGTGGTGGTTTGCGGCACTGTTCACTCTCGGCTTCGTCATCTTGCTTGCGATTGTTGGGTCGGGCCATCTCTTCATCCCATGGTGGACTGTGATCGTCGGTGTCGCGACTGGCTTCATCGTCGTCGTGCCCCTTGGCTACCTCTACGCCATCTCAAACTATCAAGTCGCGATCGGAGACTTCAACGAGCTTATCTACGGATACATGATTCATACCGCTGCCGGCGCTGCTCACCATCACCCTTGCGGTCCCTCCGTTTACGGATCCATAGCAGGTGACGCATGGTACCGCGCCCAGTATATGCTTCAAGACCAGCGCATTGGACACTACATGCATATCCCGCCGCGCACTGTCTTCTTCAGTCAGGTTTTCGGTAGCGTTCTGGGTATACCCATCAACTACGGTGTGATCCGCTGGGTCCTCGACACGAAGTTCGACATCCTGTCTGGTAAGGAGAAAGATCCTCTCCACCAGTGGACGGGCCAGTCCCTCGTAAGTTCAAACACCATCGGTGTCCAGTACGCAATCATCGGTCCGAAGAGGATGTTCGGCGCCGATGAGTTGAAGATCCTCCCATACGGTTTCCTGGTCGGCGCTGCTGCGCCGCTCGTCATGTACGCACTGCACCGCGCTTTCCCGAAGTCGAGGCTCAAGTTTCACCTTTGGAATACGACAATCTTCTTTTCCGGAGTTACCGTGTTCTATGGCAACCTTTCGACAGGCTACTTCAGTGCCTGGATCGGTGGCTTCATCGCCATGTACTGGATCTTCCGCCATCATTTCAAGATCTGGAAGCGATACAACTACATTGTCGCGGCCGCTTTCGATGCGGCTTTCAACTTCAATATGTTGCTCATCTTCTTGTTCTTCGGGAGCGGAAAGTCGATTAAGATGCCAAACTGGTGGGGCAACAATGCGGACAACCCTGAGAGATGCTTTGCGCTAGACTGAGCGGTTTTGGTAGCTGTAGATACCCAATGTGTATTAAAAGTAACCTGACTATATGGCAACATTATCATATTGCGACAACTGATGACGTGCTGATCTCTGAGCACAGGTAGATTTCTTGATACTGCGCCGTTCCAGCTCCGAGCGGCCACTGAGTGAGGCGCAAGATTGAGTAGTCATCCTTAAACCTAGTTTTCTGGTTGGCAGATGGTGATAAAACTTTAGGTTTTGATCGGATAGGTAGACTGCTTATTCGCTGCACTGAGTATCTATATATCCTGATTTGGATCCAAGCGCTCAATGACTAGTCGCAGCTGGTAAGGCGCAGTGATATTGAGAATATCTGGAATAAGACAGGTGCTAAGAGATCAGAGATGCGCTTTCATTCTGAGACGCAGTATCTTTACAACTCAGTTTACTCTACAATTGCGAGTGGAAACTCAAGTCTAGAACCTAGGGATTGCAGCAGGTTATCAATATTGAGTTGTCCAGTAGCAGCCCCTCGCTATTGCTGCCGTTGCGGGTGTGGGTCCGCTCCACGCGCAAAAAAAAACTTCCTTCACACCAACACCCACGCTATCACTATGCCCCTTGATCTTGGAAGGGCAAAAATCATACTTCCGTCACGGGGAATTGAACCCCGGCCTTGTCGGATCTTCATGAGAGCGACAAATCCTAGCCACTAGACCATAACGGATGTTGTTGTTGTTGTTTGATGAAAGGAGTGTAGATTAACATAACAACATCCCAATCATTGAACGACTATTCACATCCAACGAACCCTGTCGTAACGATCAAGTACTTTCTCCTCCTTCTGTCGCACTCGATTCCTGTCTCCGCGGAGGCGCGTTTTCAGCTTCCAGTGCGGCTCCTGCGGCCTGCAAGAACAAGAGCCGCCTCTCGCACCCCGCCTTCCTGGTGATACTGAGATAAATACTGCGTGTTACTAAAGCAGAGTCCTGTATGTTCTGTCCAGATCCTTGGCCTCCTACGGCCGTAGCACATCGGCGGTGTTTCGGGACAACTTGTTCTCCGAAGGCTGCTGGGCAAAGCAGATCCCCACAAGAACAGCGCTAGGAGAATCCCATTCCACGTGCAAATAAAGCATATCGAGCTTTCAGGCTACTGATCCGTGATGTCGTGGCTAGTGTGGCTGTAGCTCCGCATCTTCTGTGCTGCTACTGGCTTTCGTCATCTTCAAACACTGCCTTTTGCGGCCGTAGCACGGTAACCACACCCGAGATGCGGCTCTGCGCAGTCGCGAAGTCTCGAATTACGAATCATGCAAAACAGGGACAAGAGCTGTCAACGGCTTCCTCGGCGAATGTCATTGGCCCCTGACCTCCTTAGCATGAGCCCCTAAAGCGGGTTTTGGCAATAGCTACAAGCTGTAATGTGGAGCCGAGGACCCTTTGGTAGCTTCAGAAACGGAGGAACAGGACGTTGCGCACTCCGCTTTATATAAGTCTCTTGTTCTTGTTGGTCTGCAACGTCGTTCTCCCACCACTTCATTTTGTCTCTATAAAGAAAAGCGTATTGTAATTCAGTGACGATAAGCCATGGCGGTCAAACCTGTATTCGAGCCTTTCGCCTCCAGGCCCAACGACCAGGCGAAGAGGAAACCGTTTGTCCAGGGGCACACAGTCAGTAAAAACCGCGATTCTCAGCCACAGCTACCAAAAAGATCATCAGCTAAGCAGAAACCTAGATGCTCCGTGACCAATTCAGCATCGCAACATGGCTATCTTTCGGCGCAGTCCTACAAGCCGGCGCATACGCCCTCCTCCCCTACCGCAACATCGTCACTATCCTCCCCATTCTCCTCTTCCTCTTCTACAAAGCCGGCTACACAGTCTGCACCATCCTAGGCCTCCTCCCCAATCCCCGCATGGCCAATGTAGTCCCCGGCCGCGTTACCCCAATCTACCCCGATGAAAAGGGCGACCAAAGTAAAGCCTCCGACACAGAAATGTGCGCCATCCTCCTCGGCGTCATCTCCAACCACCCACTTGGCATGATGGGCCCGGGCTTCAAAGAAGTGGGCGATGCGTTCGACAACATGATCACGCAGCTCGCTGATGATGCGACTCGATACGGGTACCTGGGCCATTCCAGCTGGCTGAATGCATCCGACAACACCACCTCAAGCGAGTTTCTGACCATCGTGTATTTCGAAAACGAGCATTACCTGCACGAGTACGCGCATGGGCCTATGCACAGTGAGACGATGCAGTGGTGGAGCAAGGTGGTTAAGGATATCCCGCATGTGGGCATTTCACATGAGGCGTTTTCGTGCCCGAAGCAGAGCTGGGAGGGAATTTATATCAACTACCCACCCGTCGGTAAGTGATCACGCGCACAATACAAGAAGTGTTTTGAAAGGCGAGCTAATATCATCAACGCAGGTCTCGGCGCCACAAGCAAGCAAGTCACCGGTCCCGATGGCAAGAAGTCATGGGTCAACCCTCTGGTCAAGATTGGCGGTAATCTCTCGCATAGCAAGGGAAGGCTTGGGAGGACTTATGGAGAGAATGAGTGGGATGCGCTGGATTCGTTGAAGGGAAACAAGTCCACTTAGTACGGTCTTTGGCGCGATGATCTGTGGCCTCTCCGGACCCAATCTGAATTGAAATGAGACATATTGGGTGGGGGATGCTGATCTCCAGCTATCTACCGGGTCAGCTCTTCACTTCTAGTATAACAGGGGTAGACATTCAGTCATCTTCGCTTCAGTCGGCGCGTTGTTCAGGCTTCGCTTCTTGTACTATACTCCGCATCGTATAATCATTTCGAAATCGATTGGCAGGGGTAGCGTAGGGTGTGCTGCTGGCCCAGGTAAAATTGATAAATCGCTGCAAATTAAGTCTTCACCTTCATAATTCAGACGCAATTATGGGGTAACTTTTTGGTGAAGTTAATACACCTTATCGGCTCTTACCGAAAACTCTGCGTTCTTGAATGTTTGATGGTAGAAGGAATGCCCATCAGGTGTAAAAGCTACCAACAAAGTACTGAGAGATGTCGTAGCATAGATAGACTACACATACCGCAAAAAGTCAGCGTTCACCGCGACAACCCCAACACTTATAAGAAAAAAGGCAAAAACAATAGCCCCCCTACAGTCTTGAAATCCAAGGATCCACATGATAATCTGACCATAAACATGGTCGCTGTTGTGATGGCATACTGTACCCACACATCGGGCAAAAATGTCCACATTCACCGGGACGTAGAACCCACTCCCTCAGGGCCTACCAGATAGCAAAAAACAATGACTCTCCGACGGGGAATCGAACCCCGGTCTCCCGCGCTTGTAAACTTGCGTTGACAAGCGGAAATCATGACCACTAGACCATCGAAGATATCCAACCTGAAGCTGGGATTTGGAGGTGGTGTTGATGAAAGTCACACGATCTGTACCGTACATATCCCCCTATTGAAAGCCAGACTCCACTTGAGTCCGCGATGCTGTGATGTGTCATCCCAGTCCCGTTGGGTTCTGTGACATATACGGATTTGGCTTTTTTCATCATGTGGGTCGTCGTATACGCGCGCACAGGGCGGATCGATGCAGGGTGCGCCTTGGACGTAGGCTGGCGCGATGCAGACGCGCTGTGTCCAGACAAGAGTATCGGTCAACTCAAAGGGTCCCACAACTTCTGGTCTTCAAGACGATTGTCAGGCACGAGCCAAGAGACCGATTCCTCTTTTCTAGTAGAACTCTTTACAACTTCACTCAGTGACAAATTGACAAGGTACCAGGTTCTGCATTGTATGTATTTTATACGCGAGTGTTGATCGATGGATCTGGGAGCTGGACAGAGTACTCGTTGACAGACTGGTCACATGACCTGTAGCGGTCATGATGCAGCTACAAATAGCAATGCTAACTGCGTGATTATCTTCTTGCTCGGGCATGATGTATGCAACTTATAATTCATCTCCAGGGAACCCAATGGAGGTGGGGGGGGGGGGGCGGTCCAGCTCCGAAACTGCACGTGCCGATAAGATAAGCTTTTCGTTCACTGCAATACAGAACTTTCCAGATTCCTTCAAGCAACAACACAATGGCGGCACAGAAGGCTCCGCGAGGAGTTGAGAAGAAGCGAAAGTCGAAGAAAAGAAAATCCAGAACAGAGGGTGCGCTCCTCCGTCCCTAGCTGGCAGTATAAAAGCTGATTATGTGAAGTTTCGTCCTCGGAATCCTCCAGCGAAAGTGAAGTAGAACAGAAGAGCAGCAGGAAGAGCCCTTCGACTGAGCTTGAGGTTAGCATGAATTAAATGGCGCGCATCACTCTAAATTCTAATGATGTTCAGTCCGAGGATTCTACACCAGAGCCTGCACCTGCCCCAGTCAAGGAGAAGAAAAAGAAAGCCAAGGCAGCACCAGCAGCAGATGACGATGTTTCCATGCATGATGCCTCGCCCTCAGATTCTCCGGCTCCAGCCCAGAAATCATCAGCTCCCACTAAAAATCTGGTAGCCCCCGGGAAGATTGACGAGGAGTTTGACGCTATCTACATCCGCAAGATCACAACTGAGCTGGCGGATGACCTCGACAAAGTACGCTCGGCTCAGGACTTCAAAGCTAACAGCATTCCGATGCTTATCCATGCCCTGAAGCAGGGTGAAGGCTTATTTTCTGGAGAGGAGAAGCGAAGGGTTGTCGCGACATCGAAGGCATAGTTTTGTGTCCATGGGTCAATGTGCATGGGTGGAGTTCGGGAGTTTGATCAAGCAAGTCAGTGCAATGATTATGTAGATTAAATGCAAAAGGCTCTTTTGCAGCGTAGCGCTTCCAGAGGCGCAGACCAAGAATCATACTACTCTGTCTTAATATGCCTCAACATCCAAGCCGGATTGCCACTCCAGTTCAATCTGCCATGCAAGATGGTACGGATGCTTGATAACCACCATGTCGTGCGCTAGCTTCATAACCTTTTGTCGTTTCTCCTCCTTCGCGCCTGCGGGCAGTACCAGCAGGGTATCGTATACCCTCTCTAGCAGCTTTTCTTCATACTCTCTCCTCAGCTCGTCGTCATTTGTCCAATTGATGATTTCCTCGTATATCCCTTCCAGTGGGCTCTTGCTGTACACCTCATTCTTCACAGTGGTTGTAGTGTTGTCGAGTGTTGCACCTAGGCGCAGTCTCCGTTCGTCGATGAGCTTCTTGATCGTCGCTGTTTCTTGGGTTTCATGAATTTCGGCAATTCGCGTGAGTACTGCTGACGGCTGTGGCAGACGACCTTCAAGGTAGGAATATATTGGCGAGGAAGGTAGCTGGGTGCCTAATGCGCGTGCGTATTGAGTCTTTGTGCCGTGCTTTCGGGCGTGGTCTACGAGTTTGTCGACGGCAGACTGGCTGCGGTGGGCGTCGTCGCTGGGGTCGTCAGCATAGGATTGACCAACAAAAGGGCAACAGCATACAGATTCGCATATATCTCAGCGAGCTTCAAGCCAACATCAATGTTCTCGTCCACGTTCCGCCCACCTAGTCCCTCGTACATGCCTCTCAAACCAAGCCATGCTTGCGGGTCGTCGGGCTTGATGTTTGTCGCATCGTTGTACGCTTTCGCAGCATCGTCGTATTTGCTTAAGCCGTCATTGGCGCGCCCTAAGAATAGCTTCCCGAAGTAGTTGCTGGGGTCCTTCTCGAGCACAGTGTTCGCCTGTTCGACAGCTTCCTCCCAGTTCTTAGAATCGATAGCCGCTTTCGCAGCCTTAAGGGCAGCTTTGGTAGACATAGCAATGTATTTGTGGTTGTTCAGATTGGTTGGCCGTGTATACGGCGAACTGGTGTTATGTGTGTCCCATTTGATTGAGGGTGGAAGTGTAGTGGGGCTCATTGAATATCGAGGAGCAGGCAATGACGCAGATGCATTAGCGCGAGATCCACCAGCCCTACGGAAGCGCACATCACGACTTTGCCATTCTTCACGCGCAGCAACATTCGACAAGTTACCGCTCTGCCGTCATTTACTTACACACAGATAAAGCAACAACAGCCTCTCATTTCAACCTGCATTATCTGGAGATCTTCATCCAAAAAGAGTTGGGCTCGAAAAGTCAGCAGTCATGGCGTCACATGTGGACAGCGCGCACGACCTCTTGGATCTCGACATTGGCACACTACGACAATACGTTGAGCTCTTTCCGACAGAGGGTCTTGCAAAAGTAATTACAGGATACCTCAGCAGTGGCATTTCGAAGTACCCACTAGCACAAGAAAAGGGAGATGCACCGGACCTGAGTGAAGGCGGGGTATCCCTCAGCGTTGACGCCCCTGTGTCGCAGGACGATTGCTTGGCTTTGATGACAGTAAGTAGATTGAACCATTCGAGTGCTGGATTAGGCTCTGCTTCTGCAGCTTGCAAACATTGTCAAGTATATCTATGATCTGTACTGATTGCGATACTAGGAGGGTATTCTGGAAGCCAGGAAATCACCACTTGCACATGTACTGCTAGGTGATTTCTATCTTTCACTGGAAGAGTATGAGAGTGCCGTTGAGTGTACTAGAAAAGGTCTGAAGCTCGCGAATGCAGAGGGAAAGAAGACCGATCTGTCATTTCAACGTACACGGGATGCCCTTAGCAGCACCCTCGCCACAGCTCTAGTGTACTACCAAGCACCTCGGAATCACCTAGAGGCCAAAAAGATCTTCCAGGAGATTCTGAAGCGCAAACCAAAGTTTACAGCTGCGTTGATAGGCCTAGGTTTGATCCTTGAGGAAGACGAGGACTACAAAGAAGCTGCTGATTTTCTGGAGCAAGCGTTGAAGCTGGACCCTGATAATGGCCGAATTGGAGCAGAGGCAGCATGGTGCCAAGCACTTGCTGGTGATTACAAGACTGGTCTTGATAAGCTCGAAGGCTATCTGGACCATCCCCAGCTAGATGCGTCTAAGCCACGTGGCCGAGAACTAAGGGCGCAGACTCTCTATCGAATTGGTGTCTGTATATGGGAGCTCGACAGCTCGAAAGCTGCTCGGAAAGATCGCCAGGGTGCCTACGCTAAGCTTCTGGCTGCCATTAAGGCGAATCCGAATTACGCCCCCGCCTACACTCTGCTCGGTATCTTTTACGAAGATTACAACAAGGACCGTCGCCGAGCAAGACAATGTTTCCAGAAGGCCTTTGAACTCTCTCCTTCTGAGATCGTGGCAGCTGAACGACTAGCACGACTGTTTGCCAATCAGGGTGAATGGGACATCGTTGAGGCTGTCTCGCAAAGGGTCGTTGATTCTGGAAAAGCGAAACAGACACCTGGCTCGAAGAAGAAGGGCGTCAGCTGGCCTTTCTCCGCACTCGGCGTTGTTCAAATGAACAAGCAGGAGTATCAACAGAGCATTGTCTCCTTCTTGTCTGCTCTTCGTATAAGCCCCGATGATTATTACTCATACGTTGGTCTTGGAGAGAGCTACCACAACTCTGGACGATACAACTCTGCTCAGCGTGCCTTCAATTATGCCCAGAATCCTACGGATGGCGTCGTGATGAAGAGGACAGAAGACGAGAGCTGGTTCACAAAGTACATGCTCGCAAATGTCAACCGGGAGTTGAGCGAGTTTGACGCTGCACTCCAAGGCTACGAAGAAGTTCTGTCTCAACGACCACAAGAGTTTGGCGTCTCCATCGCCCTCATCCAAACTCTCGTCGAGAAGGGTTGGCGTTGCATTGAGACTGGATTTTACGGAGAAGCGATCGACAGTGCAATCCGAGCCATCGAAGTGGCGAACACAGTCACAGAGTACAAGCCTGATGCATTCAATCTATGGAAGGCTGTTGGCGATGCTTGCAGTCTGTTCAGCTGGGTCCAGGAGAGGCTCGAGAAGTTCCCATCTTCAGACGTACAGCGCCTGCTGCAAAGCAAATCCAACGTTGGAGTCGACTTCGACACCCATCAAGGAATCGATGGCGTTGGCAAAGACGAGCTGACTAGTCTGTCTACTAGCGAAGATCCAACATTGGTAAAAGTACTCAAAGCATCTATCCTGGCGCAGAAGCGCGCGATCGCTAGTTGCGAACACGATATCCATGCTCAGGCTGTTGCATGGTACAACCTTGGCTGGACGGAATATCGTGCTCATATCTGCTTAGAGCAAGAAGGTGATGAGGACCAGAAGCTCACTATCTTCCTCAAAGCCGCCATGAAATGCTTCAAACGCGCTATAGAGCTAGAGGCTGGTAATTCTGAGTTCTGGAATTCTCTTGGTGTGATTACTACCACTCTCAGTCCGAAGGTCGCTCAGCACGCTTTCGTTCGCTCCCTACATCTGAATGATCGTAACGTACATGTATGGACAAACCTCGGCACACTCTATCTGTTACAGAACGATCTGCAGCTTGCGGATACAGCATTCGGACGTGCGCAAGCGCAAGATCCAGATTACGCTCTTGCTTGGGTTGGTGTAGGCCTTGTCGCTCTTCTAGGCGGAAAGGAGAAGGACGCGTTTGCTCATTTCACGCATGCCTTTGAGCTCTCCGACTCCTCGTTACTCCTGACAAAGCGACAGTACGCTGTTTCAGCTTTCGACTTTGTCGTGTCGTCGTCGTCATCATCAAGCTCCGTCGTCGACCTCATTCAGCCACTGTTTGCCCTCCAGCAGCTTAACCGACAAGCCCCGTATGATTTGTCGCACAAACATCTAGCAGCGCTATTTTTGGAGCGAGTCGGAAACTACGATGCTTCTGTGGCGGCACTACAGGCTGTTTCTGAAGCGGCAGAGCAGGATTACGAGAAGACAGAAGCTGTGCCTGCACTCGCGCGTATAGTACAAGCCAAGAACGACCTTGCACGGAACCAGCTTGCGTTGGGGTTAAACGACGCGGCTGTCGAAGAAGCTGAGACAGCATTGGACCTTCTAGCTGAGCTCGAAGGTGATAGTAGTCAGTCCATCTTGACAAAAGAGCAACTCGACAAGATCCGCCTGTCTGCTCGTCTCACCGCAGGCCTTGCGCACTATTTCAGTGGCGCACTCGATGCAGCGCTTCCATACTTTCGCACATCTTTGGAAGCTACGGGCTCTCACCCTGACATCATCTGCCTACTAGCAGAAGTGTTGTGGGCAAAAGGTGGCGAGAACGAGAGGCAAGTTGCTCGTGAGCAGCTTTTCACCGCCTCTGAGAAGCACGAGTCCCATGTTGGTATCTTGACACTCATCGGTGCCATGACCGTTCTTGACGACGATCTCGAAACTATGGAGGTCATCAAAGACGACCTGGACCGCCTACGTACTGACAAGAGTCTTACCGATGAGCAGCTAGCACGCATCGAAAAGGTTGTTGAAGCTATCTCTGTCAGTCTCGGTGGCGCCGAGCAGGAACTCGACGAAGCGCGAAGAAGCGTCATGCTTACGCCTTGGAAGCACACAGGCTGGTCAGAGCTGGCTGATGCTGCCGGTGGCGATGCTTATGCCAGTACTCTGGCGAAGGAAACTGCACGCAGGAACGCACCACCGAACGGTACGCTCAGCGCTGTTGGCCTAGCGGGTGCAATGGGTGCTACGGGCAGTGCGAGTGACGCACAGCGGGCGATCGTGCTTGCCCCTTGGAATAAGAATGGCTGGAGTGGGCTCGTCGAGTGCATGCAAGGTGCGTAGGTGCTTGAAAAGTGTGCTTGCAATACGAAGCACTGCCAGTGACGACGTTGTATACCCATAATTTCTTCCTAGCAACCAACAGCAGATCATACGCTGCACATTGCCAGCTCCGAGCAGCCATCTAGCAATGTAGAATAATTCAGTAGAGATTAAGTGAAGACTTCACGCGACCAATTGTCTGTGAAGCCATCCCAAACAGCTTTTAGCTGCGCTATACTGCACCTTGCCAGCTCCGATGAGACACTTGGCAAACTGCAAAAAATGCATTTTGACCGGAGGGCTTCAGTGCTATAGGCGCAATCTTCCTTCAAAAGTGTCAAGCGTCTCATCGGTACACATCGATCAGAATCAAGGCCCTCCACTTTCCTTGCGCATCTGGTTTTATGCCAAGTGGCTACCGCAAGGTGCGATATCGAGAAGAAAAGGATGACTGCAAACGAAGCCCTGAACGAGAGGCGCAACGACTGGTCTGCAGCAGCCTCGTATTCAGCGCATAGTAAACGATCAACGTGTTTGCTTTCCTCACCATTGACTCGCCAGCTCGATCACCACATCCTTGGTTCGCACCTCCCCCACTCTCCACTCATCAGCCTCTGACGTAGCTGCGGAGCGGTGCGCCGAGCAGACAAGGCAGTCTATAACACCAACAAGCTTATGCGAGCTTCCTTCATCACGACTTCATAATTACACAATACCCACACAGACAACGCTCGAAACCAACCGTTCCCCCTGTCTGTGTTTTCAGTGCGACAAATCAACGCAAGAAGATCCCGTACTATTATCCAGCGCCTCCGCAGATCACAGCAAATCAAGTCGCAATGGCCCAAGACCATTCGCTCCAGTTCAGAGGTAAGAAGCAAGCCTGTCTACTATCCCGCAAATCAGACCTAGCGCTGCCCCTCTTCGGTGTTATTCGTGTCGACAGCTAGATGGTAGAGTAGCGCGATGTGCGCTATACTAGTCTACATCCTACATTAACTATACACAACCGGCGCTATACTACACACCCCAGCCAGCATGCCATCCACCCAAAGCCACGGCCAAACAGTCCACACATCTGCTTTCGCCATGCTGCTACCTACCCGTCCACCAATTCAACCCCCCCAAACTAACAATTCACCGCACAGAACCCGCCGACGCATCCCACAGCCACATCTCCGCGCACCCACACGTCTCCAGCTCGCTGCACCCGTCCTCCGACACGGACGACAGCGCAGTCCAGAGCGCAGGGACTGTCGACCCTTCGCACAACTCGGCCAGCACTGTGTCGCCGCCGCCGTCGATGGAGCGCCAGAGCTCTGTCAGCAAGATGGCGCATGTTGCCAAGACGCTGATCAAGAGTCCTGTCGAGGAGAAGGAGCATCTGAAGCTCGAGAAGACGCTGAGTAAGGAGGCGAAGAAGGGGGAGGTCGATGTTGGGGTCATGGAGGTGTAGGGGGGATGCTATGGGGGCTGATATGGGGTGATTGATCATTGACTGGCGTTCCGGGTATCGGTCTTTGGGGGGTTAGAGTGCATTGTGGGTGCTCGAATTAAATTGTGAAAATCGAAGAACCGTGAATTTGAAGACTCGCGCGGTTTTGCTAAGAATTTGTTTGTTGAGAATTGGGAATTTCACACACTTCTAGATAATGTGCATTTCCTCATTATGTGATCGTCTTGAACACACCAAGTAACCCCCAACGCCGTAGCTGCTAAACAGTGGTATCTCATGCCCCAATTCACACCTCTTGCGTGCCATCCTATACACATGTGCTCCGTCCCAAATATGTCTGTAGATGTCGTAATATAAAACTGTGGAAGAAAGTTCGAAGCTTGTCTCGTCTCGACAACGATCTAGTCGCGATACTGATTCGAATTGACCTGACTGGCCATGACCATCATCCAGACCAAGAAAACCGACCCGATAATCCAGAAAGCAAATTCCGCTTGCCAGCATTGACCTGTCTTGCTGTCAGTTCCGGGGATTCGACCACGTGCAACCAAAACTCACAAATGTTCCTCTGCTGCAAGAAGGCCAGCGTGTCCCTGTTCGGCCCATTGCTGTCGTCATTGAACACATATGTATTGCACTGATTGTTGATGTTCGGGCCGGCGAAGAGTTGTATGGCGGTGCCGATGATGCCAGCAATGAAGAGTACGAGCAGAATAAAAGAGAGCAACATCATGGTGCCTGGGAGGAGCTTGCGCTGTGCAATGTATACAATCTCAATGATGATGAATATCAGGGCGAGCGCGCCAACCGTGACGCCGTAGGGCATGATCCTGACATGGACATTAGCTTGAACCTCTCGAAGCGCATCTCCAAGATATGGACGACGGATCGTGGGAAGGCATGCGCTGTGCAGTGGTGAACGTACCATGGCGTGCCCAGTCCCATGCGATCCTGTATCTGCATGAACTGTGCATTCACACCCAGGATTGTACCGGCTGTCGCCAGCATGACAATGGTCCATATGTTGAGCTGCAAGTCTGGCCAGTAGTACTTCTCGCGCACTACAACAGCGGACCCGACGACTGTCCCGGAGTGACCTGCGCGTGCCATTGTGTGCGACGGCGTGTGGGTTCTTGGGCTTGAACAACAATTGCTGCCTTCAAGCTGTTGAGGGGTGGCGCGCCAGTGGAGTGCCGCAGATGCGCTTTGGATGCGATTGCGACTTGGCGCGAAGCCGTGTAGCCGTGGACCGCCTCAGCGAAAGCTTTCCTCGAGATCCCCAAACGAGATGGCGCTGAGAACACGGCGCGTTTTGGCGGTACAGCCGGTAGTAGGCGCGATCGAGTGACGTTGGTTGCGGGACGATGCGTTGCGGGGCTGGAAATGCGGAGCGTTGCGGAGATGTTGATTGTTTACTGTCGAGACGACACGGCGAACGAACGAAGGAGCAGCTGGGCGGGCGCATGCGAAGGATGGATTTGTTCAGTCAAGAGGGGAGCGGACACAACTTGCTTGATGTCCCTGCAGACCTCGGGCCTTAGTGCCGCTGCAATTGAGGATGGCTGGTGAGAGGCTGGCCGCGGAACCATCGGCCTTCCCGCAATCAAACTTGTTGTGCCTGACTGAGCACAAGCTAACTTGTCTTGTCGTACCTGTGACGCATTGTTTACTTCCAGCCTGTGTTGTATACGACTACTCATGTGTCCACATGTTCTTCTTGTGAGGTGCAATATGGCCTTGTACGTCTGCAGATGAAATGACGTAACTCGCACACTCTGTGACTGCCTACTTAGCGCTCTTCTTGCAGACACAGGGGGGTGGATCTCATTATTATGCATTACAAAAAGTCTATCTATACGACTCAATCCGTACAAAGAAATTGCGTGCTGCCACAACAAAGCAAGCACTCTCCCTCGTGCATCCATACTCGTAGCATATAATTCTTGCGTGGCTCTACTTTCGTTTCGAGACGATCTTGGTGACAGCGTGCCTGATGATCACACCCGCCTTCTCTGTCTCCTTCTTGGTCAGCCCGCTGGTAACGCACACCTTGAGCGCAGGGATAGGCTGCCAGCCAGCATCCTTGGGGTTGACACCAAGTCCGAGTGGAAATCCTTTCAGTCTAGTGATAAGCACTCCATTTGCGAGACACTGAGCAAGTTAGCAATGCATTACCAGTAGCAAAGACCAAGAAAACGCACCTCATCAACAACATCGCGCAGGATCTGGTTCTGGTCGTCGATGCTAAAGTTCTTGGCTGTGATCACCTCATCCTTGAGAACAAGCAGCATGATGGGGTTGTCCACCGAGCTGGTAACCTTGACCCAGTCGCTCCTGGGATCCAGTTGTGCGCGCATAGCCTCAATTCTCTCCCTCAACCCCGTTAATATATCGGGTTGCTCCTGCAGAAGCGAAATAGTCTCGCTTGCAGTTGTCGACAGGAGGGCAGGCAGGGCAGCGGAATATGTGTATGAAGCTGAGGAGATGCGCTGGTGCTCCACGACCTCCTCATTGCCAGCGCAGAATCCTCCCGCCGCGCACAGAGGCCCGGACAGTGAACCCACAATCATGTCAACCTCGGTTGCGTCAACGTTCTGAGCTTCTGTGACACCGCGGCCGGTCCTGCCCAACACACCGTAGGACCAGCTCTCGTCAAGGATCAACCGGAACTTGTACTTCAGCTTCAGCTCGATCAGCTTGGGCAGGTTGACAACGTCGCCGATATTCTCGAAGAGACCCTCGGTGATGATGAATCGCCTTGTCAGCGGCTTGCCCGCCTGCTCCTTGATGACCCTCTTCAAGACCTTCTCAAGGTCGTCCATGTCGTTGTGCTCGAACCAGCGTACTGTGCTCCTCGAGATCTGAATGCCCTTGCGTACGGGGAAATTGACGGCATTGTCTGCGACAATGATGTCGCCGCGCTTGCAGAAGGACGGGATGACACTGGAGATGGTGGAAAAGGACTGGGCGTAGATGATGCATGCCGGAACGCCCAAATGCGCCGCGACGTCCTGTTCTGTTTTCATGTGTACGTCTTGCGTGCCGTAGAAGCCGGGAGGTCCGCAGGGGCCGACGCCATATGTGCGGAGTGTCTGGATAGCCTTTTCCTTGAGCGTTTCGTTTGCGACGAAGTTGTAGAAGTTCAGCGAGGCCAGATTGGTGACGGTGCGGCCGTTAGAGAGCTTCGACTTGGGGCCTGTCGGTCTGCGCCAGTGTCAGCATTGCAGTGCACGCACACATTCGGGTCCGAGGAACTCCTACCCCACAATCACAGGTCTCTTCTCGTTGTCGAGCTCTTCAAAAGGCGTGGGTGCAGCGACCAGCGGCTCGGGCGTCCATTCTTCGACGAGTTCGTCAATCTCCTGTACCCTGTCAGTACTACTCTCGTCCCATGGTCTCCTCTTATCTGACATACCGCATCTGTGAGATGCACCTTCTTCTGCGTGCTGTACTTGGGTGCAAGTAGATATCGCACCGCAAAGAGGAATAGAAACAGCTCGACGGCGCTCCTGACCGGATCGTTCTGGTAGCTCGACTTGATGTAGCGCACCGCAATCGAAGACCCAGGGATCCTCTCTAGATATGCATTGGCCTCGTTCAAGAAGCGGACCGTCGCATTCTGTACTTCGTGGAGGTCCATGACCGCGTTGCGTCGTGTTAATCGTCGTGGCGGTGCTGATCGCGAGTAGTCTGCTGTAGGCCCCAAAGTTCGGGGGTTGCGGCGACACGCGGAGGAGAGCAGCCAGTGGACGCGCAGCCCACGCAATTTCCCTCACGTGTCCCTAACACTCAACTCCACTTGTCCAGCCCAGGGGTCACAGCACCCAGAGCATGTATATTACGCAAACATGGCATTTAGCTGCAACAGCCATAGACAATCCAACGTGCAGCAGAAAAGCCACGTTTGTATCTTGTTTGTATTGAAATCTTCATGTATTGAAAGTGTGGTGCAATCTCTTCTAACATATTCGCCATCCCAAGAACCAAAACAATCCCGTCGTATTGTATGTGCAAAATCCGCGGTTTTGGCGGAGTACTTGTCCAAAAAGCGAGCAGCTGAAGTGCGTCTAGCTCTACTCAGCACCCGAAATATAAAGAAATGCAGAGCCGAATATTATAATCGTTATGAGACCAACACCAACCAGGCCTCTACGCTATGCTTCCGCCCATGTTGTACAATGCTAAATGTCAAAGCGGGACCGTCCCCTCATTCCACGTCATCTGAAGTCTTTTTAATACGCCATGTAACGACGGAAACGAGCTGCCTCGGTGGAGGAAGCAGTGGCTTCGGAATCTCCGCCGCCACCGCCCGTGGCACCACCCTGGTATTCAGGACAAGGGTCCTGGATACACGAGCCAGTCGGTGTGTTGGTCGTGTCGTTGTTGCTGAATCCTGTGGGCTGAAGGAGTTCCATAGGAATGGTGACCTTGAGGTTGAGCTGCTTGCCGGCAACAATTGGGCCCACGATGACAGCGAGGAAGACGACGAGGAGCACAAAGTACAGGATAGCGTAACGGATTACCCTGCGCTTGCGGAGCTTGGTCTGCTTCAGCGAGTAGATAGGAGGACGGATTTGACGACTGTTGCTTGTTAGTAAAGGCACTGAAGATTCGAAGCAGGAAACATACCTTGGTCGCAGCCAGAACAGCATGACGGAGTGGAACTTGTCCGCATATGGGATCAGTAAGATCGGAAGCATGAAGAACAGCAAGACGTGTCCCAGAATGAAGTCGGCAGCGAAGAACCCAAGCTCGGTAATCTTACAGAGGAACTCACGGCCAGGCTGGGAGAGCGTGTGCCATCCCATGGTGTACCATTTACCAGTCCACCAGGCGATGTTGGAGGTATCACCCTTGAACTCACGAGTAAGAGTCAATGTGATGATGAGCTTGAAGAAGAAGCGCTGGATGGCAACCACAGCAATCATGCCCGCAAGAGCCCTGGGGAAGCTGAAACCCTCGAGGAACATCAGGATAACGAAGAAGATCAGGAGCATGATGACAGCAACGGCGTGAGCAATGGCAGCTAGAACAGCACCGAACTTCTTACAGCACATGCTGAGAAGAGGACCAGCGCAACAAGCCAGAGCGAAGAGACCACCGAGGATACCTGCGTTGATAGCGATGGGACCGAAAGCGATGATAGCGATACGAATCAAAGAGTTGGATCCCACGGTGGGCTTATCAGACGAATCGACGCCCTTGGCATCGTATTCCTCGTGTCCGTTCGGTACACCAGTCTGGGCGTTGATAAACAGGTACGGGATGAGAGTGACCGCTACCAAAACCAGAGGACCAAGTACCTCAGCCATGAAGATGTTGCTAAAGGCGGCGCGAGGAACATCTCCAGAAAGTTTGGAAGATGGGTCTCCAAGAACCTTGCGCTTGTAACCGGTGATACGAGTTCGAGACAGACGGCAGTAACCGATCCATGAAGCGCTGTGAGATCGGGTGTTGCCGCGAGACAGCCAACGCAGGTACTCCCTGTAGTCGATGAAGAAATCGTCCCAAGAGAACTGGTGAGGGTTGAAGAGGAATGGCGCAAGACAGAGAGACAACAGGGATACCCAGAAGTAGACGAGCCAAGGGCCCCATACGGTGATCGTAGCGAACATCAACATCATCAGCGCACGAGCACCAAGGTAAATGGAAGGTCCAGCAAAGCGAGAGTACAGGATACCGAAGGGAATGCGAGCAGTGGCGAAACCACGGCCGGTACCGATGTAACGGGCACCACCGAAGGACAAGTTGGTCTGGAGGGAATTGGCGTAGATCTGAGTGACGAAAACTTCGAAGAACGGCGAGCCGGACGAGAAGTGCTTCGCCAGACGGGTCGCAGCACGCCAGAAACCACGCTCAGTAAGCTCTTGAACGACAAGAGGCACGAAAGCGATGAAGAAGACGATGAAGATGGACATGATACAACGGGCAACCCAGTCAAAGACGGGTACCAGGTTGGCGCAGCCATTGGGCCATTGAGGATCGGTGATCGGGGTGTCCTTGTTGAACTGGCAGAGAATTGTCTCGTGATTAAGGGCTCCCAAGTGCAGAAGGACGAACATGAAGCACTGGACCGACAACATAATGAACATATTGTTGACGTGGAAACCGGGATGGGCGTAGTAGAAAGACAGGAAGCGATCGAGAGGCAGCTGCGTACCCATGTAGTAGTACTCGCGGGACAGCATCTGCTCACCCATACCTGTGCCAATCTTGGTAGTGAAGTTAAGGACGGAACCGAAACCTAAATCACGACCCTTACCGCACTGGTAGTATTCGCAGTGCTTTATGCGACCACCACGGAGAAGAGCGTTCATTCCAGCGTAAATATCTTCGTTGAGGTGGAGACCCTTCTGAGCTTTCGAGACACCACCACGGGTTGTCATGAAAATACCGTTGAGGAAATCAGGGTGACCATAGTGGAGCTTACCACCAATCTGAGCGAGGGTACGGGCAAACATAGTACCGAATGTCTGTTCCTTTCCGGCGGCAATATCACCAAGGATACCAATGTTCTCGGAGAAAATGTATTCACGCGCTCCGAGAATGGCGACAGGGTTGAACTTGGTGCTGGGAAGACCAGGAGTGTAGGGCGAAACGTTATCGGTAGTCATCTCTTCGAATTCCGCAAGAACGCTGCGAATCTTCAAACATTCCTCAAGGTAGTTGTCCTGGTTGGCGTCGATAAGCTGGATGTATTCACCACGGTAGAAAATGATGGCATGGTTCTGGTTGTCTGACTTGCCGTCACCAAGAATTGGGTTGCCGGAAAGCTGAACGCGGAACTTGGGTCGACGGAGGCCGTTGTCCATGATCTCGGAGTGACCATCGATCAGAGCAGAGTAGATGCGGGGCTCGTCGCCTTCGTTGACAGGCGGCTCCTCGTCGAGGTAGGCAATCTGGAGATCGGGGTATGCGCGGAGCAAGAACTCAGTGTTCTCCATCTCCTCTTTGCTGAACTTGGCATAACGCTGCATAGACACACAAATCTTGTACTTGCGCCTGGCCATGCGCTCGAGCTCACGCTCGAGCTTGTCAGAGTTGCCACCAAACATCTGAACTACCTCGGGGTTCTCGACGCGGTAAAGAAGCTTGATCGCGCGGCTGTAGTTCATGAAACCAGAAATCGTGCGGTACAGAGTCTGAGAACGGAGCGAGGCCCAAATACGAGTTCGAAGAGTGTACTCAGGAGCGGCCGACTTGAAACCAATGCAGTAGAACGGAAGATCATCGATCTTGCTCTTAGCGGTGTCCTTCTCGTTCTTCTCATCATCTCCATTGAACTGGGAAGTCTCATCCGCGAGAATCTTGGTATCCTTGACAAAGCAGTCCCACTCGTGAGGGTGAAGTTGCTTGAGGTACTCGAGAAGTGTGACACGAGAATATGGCTCATCTTCGCGGATGATCTCACGAAGCGACAAAAGGATCTTTTCTCCGTAGTGAGGAATCATGACGGTGAAAGTGGGCATGTTGTCGACGGGCAGAGGCTCGGGAATAGGTGTAGAGAGAGATTGGGCGAAGAAAGAGATACGGCGCTCAGCCTCGCTCTGCGCGGGGAAGAACTCGGTCTTAAACGAGTGATCCTCTTGAGAAACGAAGAAGGTAGGAGCACGCAGGGTGCGCTTGCCCTCCTGCTCAGAAGGAACCTGGTGGTACAGCAGCTTCTGGACGTGGTCGATAGCGAGAAGGTGCTCGCGGTACATAGAGATAATGACCGCGTTCCAGATCTGGGAGATGAGAACCTTTGGTTTGTACTTGATCTCCATGTCTGTGGTGGCAAGAATCTTCGAGTAGATACGCTTGGGCAGACGAGAGAAAATGTTTCTCCAGGGAGTCCAGATAGAGACACCGAGGTAGAACGACCTTGAGACGGAGAACAGCATGTTGGCGATGATGTACCAAAGGTAAGAATCCAAGAAGAAGAGGACAAGATCCATAAAGTACATCATGCCGAGCAGAATCCTAGGCTGGTACTTGCAGAGGATGTCTCCAAAGATCTTGTCACCAAGGCAGTCAGGCTTCTTCATGTGCGACAGGATGCGGATAGGATCCTTGATCGACAGAGTCAGGAAGAAGTAGGACTCAGCAAGCTTTGCAGCAAAGACAAGAACCCAGAGACCGTAGGACATCCACATGTCGTTGCCCTTGAGACGAGGGTAACTGGCTGTAAATGTCTGACTGGCAACATACTTGCGCGAGTTGCGTGTCAAGTAGCTGCCAAAGAGACCGCCAAGAGGCATGACCGAGAAGAAGATATAGGTGATGAAGGCGATGGTCAACTGAACACCACCCAAGATGTTTGCGATCGTTCCCGTTTCGCTGACAATGAAGATGTAGCCACTGGGCCCAGCATTGATGACGAATACGGCAATGAGGAAAAGCAGACGCTTGGTCAGGTGTTGAGCACCAGCCCAGTTACGGGGAACGTAGGCCCATTCGAGACAAGTAGCGAGAATTTGAATAAACGCAGCGAGAGCTCCACCAAGCGCGACAGCAGACATAACAGCGGCCTTGTTGGGACGGTTGTCCTTTTGTTGCTGGTAGCCCTTGGTATAGACGGGTTGAGAGTTGTAGACGGTGTAGAACCAGAAAGCTGACAAGTGAATAACCCAGATACGGTTGAAGTTCACAATCATGTGGAACCACGAACGTCGCTCGTAGTAGGTCTTAAAGAAGACCTTCTTCCACACAACATCCTTGAGCTTTGCGTAACGATCAGCAGGAGGAAGGTCAACCATGCGCGACTTGTCCTCGAAGACGATACGCTCGAGGCCCTCGGGGTACCAGAAGAGCTGGTTGATGTCGTCGTAACCGATGATAGAAGAATGATCACGTTCGCGACGGACGTACTTGCCGTCGACGATCTCGTAACCCTGATCACGGCAGTACTGGTACAAAGGCGTGATGATTTCGTTGAGGTATGTGAACTCCTCAATAGGCTCAGTCTGGGCTTGTCCCGCGGGCGAGTTCAGGTAGTCGTCCGCGCACTTGAAAATGAAGCAAAGCAACTCCGGCATGAAACGAACTTGGTTGGCTTCACCCCAGCATAGCAGGTAAAGAGCCACCTGGCGAACACGGTCGTGCTGCGACATGCGGTTCATCCTTGTCTTCCAGCGGTACTCAGCAGCCTCCAGACTGTTGTCGCCCTCGTAGGCCTCGAGTGTCTCGTTCTCGTTGGCGGGATTCTCGCTAGCCTTCTTCTTCGCCGCCTTGCGGGCCTTGCGCGTCCTACGGTTGGCCTTTCCAAGGTTCATGTTGGCGAAACCGACGGCATCGTCGAGATCAAGGTGAGCAGCGAAGTACCATCGGCGGAAGTTTGCGTTCTCTCCACCAATGTAATCTGCGTGCAGAGACAACAAAGCCTGGTTAGGCGACATGCGAGACGCACGGGAGTCGAGCAGAGTCATGAAGTGATCGTACATATTCCTCATGCTGTCACGCTGGAAACCAAACTTGGCGGTGAGGTCGAGGAAGATATCCTCGATCTCCTCCTTTGTGCAGGGAATTTGAGCCTCGCTGGTCCAAGCGGGGTATGGTTCACGCGAGCGTTGGCCGGCTGGGAGAGCGTTCGAGTAGTCCATGCCGTAAATAGGAGTCGATGCTCCGGACGAGCGGTTGCCTCCGTACGAGACCTGGGACGAAGGCGGGCGATAGCCACGGTTGCCCTCGCCGTTGTAGCTGTTGTACCTCTCGTCGCCACGGCCGTAGTAGTCCATGTCGGTGGCGCGAGCCATGTCGGACCTCATTGTGAAGTCGCTGAAAGTCTCAGAGTCCTCTTCCGAGTCGTGCTGGCGACGCCTGGGCTGGCCGCCCTGTGCATTGTGGCCGTAGCCATCTTGAGCGCCGCCCTGGTCGTAGTACTGGTCGTTATAGTACTCGTCCTGGTAGCCCTGCTGGCCGTGGTGCTCATCGTAGTAGCCACCGTTCTGGTGGTACTGGCCGCCTTGCTGGCCGTCATAGTAGGCCCTGTTTGGGGGTTAGCGCTTGCAGCCATTGGTTGTGTCGCAGGGAAAAACGTACTGCTCATCGTAATAAGCATCGTTGCCGTTCTGCTGGTAGTGGCCCTGCTGGCCACGGGCGTCATCGTGGTACTGGCCGTACTGCTGGTCGTCGTGATAGTACGAGTCCTGGCCCTGAGGCTGTGCTTGGCCCTGACGGCCGTAGCCGTCGTCGTACTGGGCTCCCTGCGGATGTCCGGACATCGTGCGGGAAGATTAGAGTTGCGAAATGGAAACTGTAGTTTAACTGTCAACACTCTGTCGCCGTGCGGGCGGGGGTGCGTCTGAAACAGACGGTGTCGCAGCGCAAGCAAGACGAGGGGACGTGCGTACCTCAAACAATGGGCATTAGAGGCGGCGACGAATTGGTCGTATTAGGTGGGTGGCGGTGTAGGTTGCTGGCCGATTGCTGCGGCACTGCGCGGGCGCGGTGCAGAGCGGAGAGCGAGTGTTGTCGCCGGAGCGAGGGAGGTTGCAGGTGCAGAGCGAGGGTGCGTGGGACTGTTATTGCCCCAAGTTACGAAATCGAGATGGCTGCAGTGCTGCACTACACAACCTGCTTGCTGGATAAGGGGCCGGGGGGGCGTTGTTATGATGCTAACGAAGGAAGGCGCTGCAGGCGGTTGTCGTTGCCAGAGGAGACGCGCGGCGAGTCGGCGCTTGCTTCTGCTGGGCGGATGTGGTGGGTGATAGCGGCTCCCCTCAGAAAATCTGGGAAGTGCCTCCGCGGACGATCAAACGGCCTCAACGCAGAACGAGAGGCAGTGTGAAAGACTGAGAAGGAAAAATAACAGCACCGCGACTGTCGGAGAGGGAGAGCGAGCGAGCGTGAGGAATGCGAGGCGGCCGGCCAGAGGCCTTTTTGAGGAGCTTCCCCTGAAAATGAGAGGCTCGCGCCAAGCTAGACTAACGCGGTAGATGGGCTACGCATGGGTATCCTCGCAGTCCTTCACGCCTAGCAGTTGCAGTATATGCCGTTGCCACTTGGTGTGATGAGCGTGGTGACAGGTGCACGCGAGCGAGTTGTCTGTATGTTGCTATCTACGTGCAGCACTGCGTAATGATGGTGTTGATATGCTGCTCGCGCTCCCCTCTTTGTCTGCGTGTCTGGCACTGCCCTCCTCCATTCGCTGAAATGTACCGAAGCGTAGCGGGAATGCTGGGGAAAACAGGTTCTAAAAAAACCTTCGTGTTGGGATCCCCGATCGGCCGCAGTGCACATCGACAATCGCCATGCCCGACTTCAACTCCATGTGGCTAACGGCTGCGCTTCAGACATTGTCTCTCACCCCGCAGCTCGCTCCTTCGACCGTGTCTACAAGGGCGTGGTACAGTACATGGCATTGTTCTTCATGAGGCTGTCGAATCCCTCCCTCCCTAGCTGTGTGCCCATGCCCATCGTCATTCCAGGAGCTGAGCTGCATGGCCTAACATGCACCACTCAACCACTCGCAGTCCACGTCACGACGCTGCAGCACCAGTGCACACGGCATATGGGCCCGCTTGATGATCAAACCGAAACCTGGTAGACCGCCGCCGGGATTGGTGCTGCCAACCTGCTTGCTGCGACGGCGCCAGCGCGATAACATCTCTCTTATCGCCCTTGGCCAATCGCGGCGTGGCGCTGCTCCCGCTCGATCCCGGCCAACGGTGCGTCGTATGCCGGAAGCAGGAAGGGGGCTGACAAGCCTGCGACTCAACGAACTGTTGAGCCTGCCAGCCTGCCCTCCAGTGGAAACCGGCTGCTTCGAAGCCCGCCCCCTTCCGGTGCGCTTGTGCGCTTTTAAGCTTGTCAGGCCTTGTCTCCTGGTCCAAGCCGCTGTCAACCACCAGATTGCAGGCTCGCACAACTACCTGTCCCCCTGAGTGCTGCATGGCGGTTGATGTGAGGCTGCCGCAATCTGTTCCGCCGATGACGAAATTGCAAACGGCAGGGCGGACGCTTTGGGCAAAGGCCTGGGCCGAGGGGGCTATACTAGATGCTCCGGTTCCCACATGTCAAATTCGCTGTCTATGGGTCGTTACAAAGCACACACACTGGGACGTACGCTTAATTTCGCTACCAGGACGACTTCCTCAGATCATGATTGCTTTGGCTGCGCAATTTCCTCGCCTTTCGTCCGGGCGCGACTCTATCAAATATACAGTACCTATCATGATTCCGGGATATCTAAGAATGCAAGAACAAAGCAGCGACAGACTCCACGTCGAACTAAGGCGTTTGCCGCACACAGTAAACATTTAGCTTACAGGATAGTGACAAGCCATTACACCCTCTCTGGCAGCGTTTGTTCAATCTCGCCTCTTACACGCATCATGCAGACGCACAATGTGCAGCCGAGCTGGCTGTGTGCTTTCTCCACATTCGTTGTTATCCAATAGATCAATTCCCACGCTTATGAATGCGCGACTGCAAGGCGAGCAGAGCTGGTGGCCAGTGGCCACTGTGCGATTGTGGTGTGCGATTGGATGCCTTGCTGCTCCGCCACACTCCAATCCAGCTGCAGCAGCGCCGCGCTTCTCTCCAGGCTCCCCTCCTGTCGTATTATGCTGTGTCGGACACCGTGTTGCACCCAAAGGAGACCGATGGCGGCATGCACCTGTCAGAATTTATCACGCGCATACTGACAGTGGCGTCCCGACTGCATCATCTGTACTTTATTGCTGGCAGAATGAGGAGGCAGCTTTGAGTCAAATTTAGCATCCCGATCTGCAAGTGCTTCTGTGGGCCACGGCGGCAGCCAGTGGGGATTGCATACGCGTCGCTGTACCTGCGTCTCAAGCGCGTTGGCTTGCTGGCGTCCGCTTCTTCTACAAAGTAGCTACTCGTATCTCAAAAGTCACGGTGTCGACGGACTCTTTGCACAATACCTGGCACGCAAGAGCATCCCCCTCGAGCTTCTAGAATTCCGAGACGCGCTTGGCAGGCGATCGAGGTGGAGCGCAGCGGATTTCGGGCCAAGGATCCAAAATTATGTGAAACTGGCCTAGCCTCAGGGGTTGCGCTTCAACCTCGCTGATCCGCCTTAGGGAAGCTTGGTCTACCTCTCACTTCTTCACTCAGGCTGCCTCAGTGCTGTTTCCACTGTGCGTTTTCTGTTTTACCAGTCACTCTTTATATCACATCTTTATAGCTATTCTTGCAATCTGTGCATTTACACTGCGTCACTCTCCTTCAACTTATTTCGTGTCTTCCCAACTCCATTTAGACGTATTGTGACCTCAAGAGCTCGGCGCCTTATTCCAAGCTCTGCCAACACCCGCGACATTTCTTGGGTCAACTCTTCGGTCGAATCGACATCACTATGCGGGGTCTCATCGCTACGACCGCGCTGCTTGCCGGTGTGCAGGCCGCCATTGATCCCATCGTGATCAAGGTATGTAGTTCCACAACAGCGCGAGCTAGCATGCAGGGTCCTAACAGAGACGCAGGGCTCCAAGTTCTTTTACAAGACCAATGGCACCCAATTCTTCATGAAGGGTGTTGCTTACCAGCAGGAGGTCAACTCGAACACCACAGCATCCGACGCTGACAGCTTGCAAATCACCGATCCGCTCGCCGACAGCAAGTCATGCACTCGCGATATCGAGTACATGAAGAAGCTGAACACAAACACTATCCGTGTCTACGCTATTGACCCTACCAAGGACCACAAGGCTTGCATGAACGCCCTTGCCGATGCCGGCATCTACGTTGTCGCTGACTTGTCCGAGCCTGGCAACTCCATTAACCGTGACAATGCGGAGTGGACCACTACCCTCTACAGCCGCTACACTAGTGTCATTGACGAGCTGATGAAGTACGACAACACCCTCGGCTTCTTTGCTGGCAATGAGGTTTCTAACCAGCCCAACAACACTATGGCCTCTGCTTTCGTCAAGGCTGCTGTCCGTGACAGCAAGGCCTACATCAAGAGCAAGAACTACCGCCCCGTTGGTGTTGGCTATGCCACCAATGACGATGCTGACATTCGTGAGAACCTGGCCAACTTCTTCGACTGCGGTGACAGCGATTCTGCTATCGACTTCTGGGGCTACAACATCTACTCGTGGTGCGGCCAATCCTCGTTCGAGAAGTCTGGCTTCGATGTCCGTACAAAGGAATTTGAGAAGTATAACGTTCCCGTCTTCTTTGCTGAATACGGCTGCAACACCCCTCGTCCTCGTCTCTTCACTGAGGTCGGCACTCTCTACGGCAAGCAGATGACTGGTGTCTGGTCCGGTGGCATTGTCTACATGTACTTCGAGGAGGCCAACGAGTACGGTCTGGCCACTGTCAAGGATGGCAAGGTCACTACCAACAAGGATTTCGACAACCTCTCCAAGGAGATCGCTAAGGCCACTCCCAGCGGTGTCAAGATGGCCGACTACAACCCTACCAATACCGCTGCCGCTGCCTGCCCCAAGGTTACTTCCGGCAAGTGGGAGGCTGTGTCTGATCCTCTCCCTCCTGTTGCCAACGAAGAGCTCTGCTCCTGCATGATGGAGACCCTCAGCTGCACTGTCTCTGACAAGGCCACCGAGGACGACTTTGGTGACATCTTCGGCTACATCTGCGGTCTCAAGGACGGCCAGTACTGCGCTGGCATCAATCGCAACGTGACATCCGGCACCGGCACTTACGGAGCCTACGGCATGTGCTCTGCCAAGGAGCAGCTTTCCTTCGCTCTTAACACCTACGCCAAGGCTGTTCCTAATGGCTGTGGCTTCAAGGGCAAGGCCTCGACCAAGTCGGCCAATGCTTCTCCCTCCGGCTGCTCCAACCTTCTCAAGGAGGCCGGCGCTGCTGGCACTGGATCCGTCACCTCTGCCCCTAAGGCCTCTGGCTCTTCCGGCTCTGGTAACAGCTCTGACTCCAGCGCTGCCGCTGGCCTCATTGTTCCTGGCATGGGTATGGGCGTGGGCATGTACATCTTCGGAGCTGTTGCCTCCGGCATGGCCATGGTCCTGTTGTAAGAGGTGCGCTTGTCTGTGTGATTAAGTCTTTCCATTGCTTCTTGCATAGTCTGCGATAGAATTGTGGTGCGACGGCGATATTCCCCTTTGTCAGTGAGCTCAGTATTGGAAATTTTGGATACGAGCCAAGTGTAATCTTTCTTCACAAATGTACTCAGAAATGCAAAATCAAAACATTGCAAAAGCGTTGCTGCAAGGATGTCTGAATGTTAGACAACAAGCGCATCGCGCCTACAACTACCTTAATTGTCCATGGTAATCATTTTGACCATGAATTCCACTTTCAGTCCTTCCTACCGTGGCCCCTAGTACAACCCCTTTCCCAAGCTATATCTCCTTCAATACCGAAACAAGCACGCACCTCGATCAGCATCCCTTGCGCACAGAATGCGGGTACCCTTTAAGCCAAGCACGATGCCACCCCTGATGTTCCTGTCGAGACATACTCGAGATGGGGCTGTGCAACCCCCCACGGCACCTGCGGGGCCGCGACCAAACGGGCAAACACCTTTATTGGCGCATATACGAGCCCATGTACTATCGACTAGGAACTAGAATAGGTACTTGAAGTGATGACAGCCGATAGTGATGACAGCCGATAGTGATGACAGCCGATAGTGATGACAGCCGATAGTGATGACAGCCGATAGTGATGACAGCCGATAGTGGTGGCGTTTGTATCGATGGTGGGGAGAGGAGTTGAGGTGAACTTGTGAGATACCCGTGTCAGGAAATGTCTGACCGGTGTTTGTGGGGGCTTCGGAGGATTATTACTAAGCTCTACGATGTAACGATGTCAAGCTGTTTGCTAACAATACGTTTATTGATGAACCATATCAGCTGTGTTCGGGCGTGCAATTGTGCCTGTACAGCGACATACGTGTACTTGCAGGGGAGGTTGCGCCACGACTGGGTACCAGACGCATCACAGCGTAATAGCACGATTCCTGTGGGATGCGGGTCAATCAAGAAGACTCGTGTGCCTTCCACGTCTTCTGTACGGAGACACCAGCTGTCTCCAAATTTTGTGACGATCACCACGTTGTTGTTGCGCTATATTGTTCTTCTTTGTGTGACACCGAGGGGAATGTCTTAGAAAGCAAGCTTGACCGACGCAATAGGTCTATTGGACGATGTTCATCACAACTATATGCAATTGTCTAATCTCCAGGAAATCATCATTAGCCAAATGAGAGACCAGGATGCTCGTGCTAGCTTCACCTCACTCAATATCTTACAGGAAGAAGTGGTACGTCAACGCATCAACTACAAACGGAATGCCCGTTGCTGAGATAGGGCAGCATCTGGTGACAGCCGGATTCTCGCCAGATACGCACAATGTCTTGGTGTGGTACACTGCCGACACTGCTTTCTTTGGGAGCGCTCTTCAGGGTAGTTCTGCAATCATTGACGTGGCTAGAACAGATAATCTACACAATCTCTATAGCTTAGACGGCGAGAAGTGCCTACAGCCCTCGGATTTTCCTACTCTTATTAAGGCGTCTACAAATATTAACGCAATTAGTTTGGGATATGTATATCACTCCGTGGTAGAGGAAAATATAGAGTGGTATCTTCCTGAAAATGATGCTTTGGCATGGCACAACTCCTGCGATGGTTTGTAGCAAGCACTGCTGAATAAATCTATCAGGTACTACTTTCAATCAACGCTTCTTCAGAGCTCCAACATATTCCAGCGCGCCCGTAGTGACTGTAAGCCCAATTGACTACACAAAAGCCAAGGCAGAGATAATAGGTAGAGATTCTTGGATAGGGATACTTGATTGAAACGTGTTGCACATTTTGAAGGGTGGGTTCAAACGAACGAGTGTTCAGCTGAACGCGCTCAGACGAGTGTGTGCTTAAAGAAGCGTGTTCATACGAACAAGTTCAGTAGATGAACAGATATCTGGTGGACTACACGCGAGTACTCGGCTGAATATGACCGAAGGTGTTGGGTATAACTGCAGGCAGCGATTTGTCTACACGCGCCGCAGCGCTGCTTGGGAGGGAAGCAGCGAATAACACCACAACAGCTCACTCTCGTCACCCGCTTCTCTCTTCTCACGCATTCGAAGCAATTTTTACACCTCCAGCATTTGCAACACCCTCCCACAACTTCTCGCTGCTTCTTATTGCTTCAATCATTTCACTTTTGTTGTTGCTGCATTACTGATATATCAATCAGCTGTCGCTTGTTTACTGCTCGGCTATCGTTCGTTGCACACTACAGACCAGCCTCTACAGGACGGACGAGCCCATGATAAAGTGCGGGGAAGGCGGTCTCACAGGACGACTTCAGGTTTAGTTGGTGTAGATTGCATGGATTCACAGCTCTTAATAAAGGCTACACACCCAGTCGGATCTGTCAGGCCTTTAATTTTCTACCACTTGATCCTTCATAAATATCAGGTGTATCATCGGAGCTGGAAAGGCGTTGCTGTATCTAGGTAACCCAGAGATTCTAGAGGATACTGAAAGCAGTTCCTCACGAGGACCAGCTCATAAGTGTCATAATACCACGTTAAGTTATCACCGCTTACAAGGGGTCCCAAATGGTGTTGTGCATGTGGAGCTTACTCCAAACCATGCGGACATGTTATCCTGTTTGTATGACGAGTCAATGGGCGAGGAGAGACCACCAAATTCTCAAGCTTTTGCAGACGAAGAGGATATAGGAACATATGAATTCGTGTCGATCTCATTGACAAACACAAGTGCATAGCCAATAAGTCAGAAGTCCTCTCCGCGTTCAGTAAGTTAGCTTAATATCGCTCGATCAACCACTCTCTCCTCTCCAGCTCACCCATCTTATCCAGCATCTCTTGCTCGCAGTCCTTCATTGTGAGATAGTCTCTTACCATTTCCGAGCCAAGTGCCTCTTTAAGCGCCCCATCAGCTCTCAGTGCCGTATACGCCTCATCAAAAGACTTCGGCATCTTTCTTGTGACACCGTATCTTGCTCGGCCCTCTTCATCGAGTGTTGACGGATTCACTGGCAGATCCAGCTCCTTGTACCCGACTTCAGAGCTTGGGTGACGCGGTTGCTCGTCCCTTGCTTCCAAGTTCACCCCACCGTGCTCGATCGCTCCTGCCACAGTCTGATCGTGAGACTGACCAGTGACTGGGCTCTTTACAGAAGTAGAAGACAAGCCCAATATCCCAGCTGCGATAATGCCTGCCATGACAAAGTACATATTCGCCAGTCCGTCAAGGCATCTTATCTCCCAGCGTCCATCTTCGACACGACGCAGCGGACACTCACGGTTCTGCGTGCCCCAAGACACCCATGTACCGCCTGTCCACCCGTCATCTACGACCCTTCCATAGCTGTGTGCGTCAGGCATAGTGAATGCGCATAAAGCGGGTAGATGCCTCAGGACGCCGCCGACGAAGAAGTCCAGGTCGCGAGTCGGGGGCTGCAGAGAGATGTGGGCATGCGCTGCGCTGCCTACACCTTTCTCACTGAATGGCTTGGGGTGTAACGTTGCCCGCAGGCCGCGCAAAGCTGCAATCTGAGTAATCACTTGTCTTGTCTGTATGAGAATGTCGATGGCCAGGAGTGGTGGCGCAGGTGGCAGAACGAACTCGTACTGTCCGGGGCCGGATTCGGCGTGAAATTGCTGCAGATCAATGCCCATGTCCGAAAGGGAAGTGGCGATCTCAGCAAGCATAGGCGTCTGTAGCCATTGCGTTGGGGTCAGGGTCGACCAGGCGTGAACTTTGGTAGTTGGCTCATACGGCTGCTGTGATTGTTGCGAGTTGAAAGGATTGAGGGGTTTGTCGCGGGAGAGGAAGGTGACCTCGATCTCAAAGCCGACCTGGAGAGTAGCATTGTGCTTGGTCTGAAGATCAGTGATCAGAGTCTCGAGATTATTGCGAGGGCAAGAAGGCAGAGGCTTTCCGTCTTCAGACCGCCAGTGACTCAGGACGGTCGCAGCTTTAAGCGGGTCCTTGTCGTGCGCTCGGCGCAGAGAGCGCAAATCTGGCTCGACATAAATTTGACCTCTGGTATCGACGACAGGTGTCAAGGCATCATTTTGTAATGTACCCGTATTACCCTGGGATATGCCAATACGTCGTCCTTCGTAGATGACACGAGTGAACTCCTTGATAGGTAAGATGCGCACTCGAGTTGTTGCCATGTAGTCGAGCCATTGAATATAGACGAACTTCACGCTAGAGTTTTGCCTCATGAAGTCGTCAAAGCGAGCGACATCATACACCTGCGAGATACTAGAAGGCCGTGGGAGCGAGTCTGCGACATACGGACTGATTGATTGCCGGCCCAAAGCTATAGCAGGCTCTAAGGGTGGCTCCATACTCCTCTGAGGTGGAGATGGCATCGGAATAGGTACTGGTGAAGAATGCGACTGTGGATACATTCGAGATTCTTCCGAGCTTTTCGTATTGAACGTGAGCTGTTTGGGTGCTTCCTGTGGTACGTCATTGAAAGCGGCTTCGTAGTGCAAATTGTAGAGCGTGTTCGAGTTGTTAAATAGTATGTCTTTGGTCATGCCAATTGCTTGATTGATGTTGATATCATTCTTCTCAACATACTCGATGAGCAGCTGGGGCCAGAAGTTAGAATTTCATGGACGACATGATGAGGAGCGGACTGACTTACTTCAAGCCACGCTTCTCTGAACTGCTTGTTCGCCAGCCAGAAGGTCTCTGGGAACCAGTGACCGTCACTTGAATACAGGAGTTTGCTGCCAGGCACCAACTCTAAGGCTTGACGTAAAATTGCTCTCTGTCCGTCTCGACTAACCATTGGAAAGACTTCGCCAATGTCCAGGTAGACATGCTTGTAGACTGTTGCAAGATAGCCGGCTTCTCGCGTGTATGGGTAGGCCGAGTGAAGAAGCACAAATGGTACATTTGGATAATTCTCAATCACTGGCTGTAGATATGCTGGGTTCGCCAGGCTCAGGTCAATGTCATTATCGCCGAGCCCAGTATGCAGCTGAAGAGGTTTTGAAAAAGCATCTGAGCGCCCCACTTCTTCTGACAGTATTTCCAAGGTTCTCAATACCAGGTAATCATTGAGTGCCTTTCGCTCGATCCTGAAATTTCGTTTGCGAACGCAGCTCTTCACGTAGCGCTCGAATGGGTGACCAACTGCTTTCGCAGCGCGTTCGTAGTCCTCTTCGACGTCCAGCCCGGTCCTGTAGCATATGACTGACTTGAATCCTACCACTTCCGGATCATCAATAGCCTCCTGAATTTTACGCTCAAAGTCGTCCATAAAAGCGGTCCACGTTTTCGTGTAGAAATGTGATTTTCCGAGGTCGTCCTCATCTGCGTCCTTCACGATAGATTCCATCAGCCGCTCAGCAACTGTCTCGATTCGCACAATGCGCTTGCACGGCGCATCTGTGTAGCGGTCATGCCAGTCGTATGGGTGCACTTTCTCGGCTTCAGCAAGACCATCATCGACGAGCAAAGCAGTGACACCTTCAAAGCAGCGCTGGCTGAAAAGCTCGGGATTGGAACGCAGCCATTCTTCTCTTTGCTCAAGTATATCGGCCCAGTTGGCATCGTCGTCCAGTTGGTAAAGCTCACGCAGCTGCCGTGCTGCCCTCAAGTGAGCGAGAGACTTGAAGGTGTCCCGTAGAGCTCGGCCTTGCGCCTCCGAAGTAATAGTTTCGAAAGGAATGGTATCTGCGTGTGTGGGTAGAATGAGATTATGAGCATGGTTGTCGATAATGGGGAAGTTCAGCGCAACATGGCGCAATTGCTCCAACGAGCGTTTTGACTGGGAATTGCCGCGTTCCATGATCTCCCTTGCTTGTCGTCTGAGTGTGAACGTTTGCCAGCCCCTAAGGCCACGGCTTCTTTTTCAACAGCACGTTTCAGATGTCGTACGCTCGTTGTCCACTTTGTTAGTCTTACGGTAGCCTTACGGAGAGAGCAGGTGGGTGTGTAAAACTAATGACGTGACTGCCGCGGAAAGCCGGATCTTGTTCACAAATATCGTCTTCCAGGGAACCCCACAATCAAGAAAGTCTACTATCACCTGAGCCTGCAAGCGTGAAGTGGCTGGCATAAGAAGGTCTGCCAATAAGAGCTGACTGAAGGTGGGGAAATGCTGGTGGCTGTCTAACCATTTCTGGCAAGACGATATGACAAAGGTCAACTTGGCTCTGCAATCGTCTCTCATTGCATCTATAAAGGGTATATCGACATCGTCTCCATAATTCTGCTAGTGAACAGCTTCATTTCCACAGCAATCATATCAGCTTTAATCTTTTCAAAGTCCCGACATGCGCCTTGCTGTGCTTGCTTCCTCCAACTCCAACGAATATCCTCTTACTTTGGCCGATGAGTTTCCCTCGCCATTTCCAATACTGGTTCTCGACTCGTGCAGCTGCTGCATCGCCTTCCACTCTCGCTACAAGGTGGCACACCCAGATTAGCCGCCTGGCGCTGACGAACTGGTTCTCAGCCTGTGGCCGAGTAATCGAAGCTTGTACGACCGCCTTGGTGAATAAAGGCCCAACCGGCAGCGAGTGCGCTTTCATATAATTATACAAGTAGTAGATAGACCGCCATGTCGCGCGTTGAGTACGAGTCGTGTCCTGAGAGTAGTGTACAGCAAGCTGATGTACAAGCCCAACACGATCTAACAGAGACAAACTCGTGCTGGCATCGCGGAAAGCGAGGGGAAGAGCAGACGTCATCTTTGCATGCAACAGTACGTTGGTGAACTGACGATTCCCTGACAGAGCTGCGATCTCTATCATTCTTGCTTGTAGAGTGTGACCCATTCGGTCTAGAGTACAAAGAAGCTTCTCGCAGCTTTGCATAATCAGAGCCCTGTTCTGCAGCTGCTTCTGCGATAAAGCTGCCGTCGAACTCTGAAGCTTTCCTATCTCATTCGCGAGAAGTTGGTCGAAATCCACGTGCGTAGACAGTGGAAGGCCTAGTTCCTCCATAGTCCGTATGCAGCGCAAGAGACCGATCAATCCGGCGTGTTCGGTGATGAGCGGTAAGGCAAGGTCTAATAGCGCAGTGTGATCTGTGGACCGCGTTCTAAGTTGAAGCAAGACGTCTCCAAAGAGAACATGGAATTGGCACGGTTCGTTCATTGTGAGCGGTATGTGTGCGTCGATGTCTAGACGCAAAAGCAGGGCTTTTATAAGAAACTCTTGCTGGACCCTTATACCGTGCTTCTTTGACCAGACGCTACCTAGAGCTCTCGCAAGAGAAACTGTCGCGGCACGCAGAAAGGCTCCGTCAGTCTTGGCTTTCGCATCAACTCGATGGAGCAGTTGTAGCCACACGTCTAGATCCCGTGCAACGTCGGAATAAGACTCTCTCATTGTCGAACCGGTACTCTCCCATCGACTTTTCCTGAGGGTTGCGAGTCGTGGAGTGATCTTAGGTATTAACCACAGCAGATGCTGATGTGGCATGTAGAGTAAGGCCCGCTCTGCAGTCGCGATGTCACAGGAAGCTTGAGCGACACTACGAATGGTGGAAGAAATAGCATCCCGGGCGTGATTCGGTTGAGCTAGGTGTGCAAGCAGCAGTTGCTTATCTGGACTCTGTCGCAACTTTGATGCAAGCGCGTACGACCTTTTGAGAACCGCAGAAAGCAGACTGCGGCGGCCCTTGAGTGACATACTATGGCCAGTATGCTCGATGAGCCGTAGTATGACAACATCGTGCGCTTCTGTCGTAGACTTCTTCGCCTGAAGTACCATCTGCGCTATAACGTCGAGAATATTGTCACGGACCTTTCGTAGGTTGACAACCGAGCCCAGCTGCTCCATGAATTCCGCACAATCACTCGCGCCCTCGAAGGCATTTGATTTTCGAAGTAAACACCCGTTGCTCTGAAGCAGGCGAGCGAGAAAAGGTTTACGATCGTGACCCAATTGACCCAGATGTTCGAGAACTGCAGCATAATATCTCCAGAGTAATGGCGCGGACGGCAGGTGTTGCACAAAGACATCGACTGCCTCGGAATGGCCGGCCTGCGCAGTTGCCAGAGCAGCCTTGAAGGCTTCTAGGCAATTCTCAAATTCTCGGTCGCTGATTGAGAGCTGATTATATGTTTGACATACGGACGGGGCTCGGTCGACGACCGCCACCTTGTCCAGCTTGTTCCACACCTCTGTATATGTTGCAGATCCTAGCGAAGGGAAAGGTGTTACGTCCTCTTTCGCTAGATTCATATGTACGTCTGAGCCTCGAGATTCTTTGGATGGTACATCGTCCGGAGCGTGGATGCCTGCAACGTGTAAGCAAAAGCACACTTGATCGGCAAACTAGCCCGCCAGACTTACTCGGTTCTACTGGCGATGCATTCTTCGGCAGCGAGGGCGGTTCGTATCTCCAAGAAGTTTGCGGATTCGAAGGGAAGCCGAACAATGCCCCCAAGCTGAAAGACGGGGGAAAACTACTCTGCGGATAGAATCCAGCTGAAGCTGTCATGCGCCGCTTCGCAGCTCTCTTCCTAGCTTCCAATGGCCCGGGTACGTTGCTGCCATGGCGCTTCTGTTGCAGACAGGTGCTTTGGAAAAAACGATTGATTGCCAGTGATAGGACCTCTTCAGAAACCCAGATGTGAGATGGAACAGGCGATTGGAGCGATTGCACTGCTCGCTGGCAGGCAATGGGCGGACGTCGCATCAAGCGTAGTGCTGGTCATGAGAAGGTTGCTATCCTAGCTGCCGTGAACATCTGTCGCGCGGCGGCTCTCTGAGTGGACGCGTTAGCGGCACGCTCACGTGACCTGGCATGCAGCAGGCCCGGTGCCCAGGTGCATCACCACCTTTCTTGACAGCATCTAATCTAGTAGGCACTAGTATTGGCAATGGGATTAAAACTAGAAACATGCAAACAGTTACCCGGCGACTAGCACGTTATGCTGAATGTAGACACAAGCCCAGAGCTATGTTCATGAAGGATCGTCCTTGCCGTGCCGCGAGTTGCAGAGGGTCTCGAGGGACACCACTCTGCCATGGTTGCATGCATCACCCTGAGCGAATCAGTGACACCTGTCGCGGTTTCTAGAAGCGAGTGAAGTCACGGCATGATGCACATGCATGAGAAGGCATATGGCAGATGGCAGGTGGGCTTCAACGGCCGTAGTGGCACACAATGGCAGCAGGGCTACCTGGATGGTTTCCAGCGTCAGGAGGCGTTCTCCCGACCGCAGGAGTGGTTCCCTGGTCTTCACGGCGCAGTGCGGACGACGCCATCTTCACAAGCCAGGTGTTGCTGGTCGTCGGTCCACAGCCCACCGCTCGAAGGAGTTTACTTGCGCAATTTATCGATTCTGCCGGCTCGGAGCCAACGCGTTCTTTGAAGGGGCTCGATCCATCCCCACAATCGATCCTTCTGATCAGATGCAGTGGTTGATTCTGTTAGCACAGAGAACATTCTCGACCATGGTCTACGCCGCGAAGGAGCAATGATGCACGACGGGGACGTCTGGACATGGGCAACGTCAGCTGCAGCGGCCACCAAAAGCAAGCGCTCGAGGGCCGCGCGGTTGGCCGAGCGTCCAGCGTGGTCGGCTTGGAGTGGGTGTGGCTGCAAGTGAAACGAATTGGCAAAACGGCGGGAAGTGAGCTGCAAGGGACAGCCCAATGAGAGCAATGGCGTCCCTGAGAGGGCCAGGAACCGTGGCCTAGTGGGCGGCTTGCGTTGCCCTCCCAAGAGCAACACAGCGAGCAGACGGTCACAGAGGGCCCGAGGGCGCTCTTTATGCGCACAACGGGAAAGCGTTTGCAGCCACAGAGATGATCGAAGACGAGCTTGCGCGGGGCCGAGTTATTAGCCAGGCACAAACAATCAATACGACCGCCTGTGTGGCCCAACAAAGCCAACGCGTCTGCTGTCCGGCGGGCTATCATTTCGCTAGACCGCATCGGGCGAGCTCTCCTCGTTCCCCCTTCACGGCGGCCCACAGCACCGCGCGCCCAAGCCTCCTCGCTCCTCAAACCCACCCAAGTCAGTCCTTGTCACTCGCTGTCCGTCATCACACTCGTTTCTGCTTTGCTACTTTTCCATCGACGCTGCCCTTTTCCAACACCTGCGAGCAGCACCATTCCTTCCTTTTACAGCCCATCGAAAACAAGGGGTAAATCCGAAACTTCATTCCGGCCCTCATTATCCGCGACCCTTAACGCGCTGCGTTTCGAATTTGGCAGTCGAGGGCATCGTTGAGCGAGTCCACTGCATCGCAGCTGTCAATAGGGCCTGTCTTCCTTAGGACTCCACGACATTGGATCCAGGACACAAACAACCCACTCTACCCCATACCCGCTCCCAGCACACCACCGCCGCAGCAGCAACCCGCACAGAGCCGCCTGCTCGCCCATTCTCCGACCCATCCGGACGGTCCCGCCGAGTGAAGCCTTCTCTTCGGCCTCACCATCCACCACTCTCGTCAGCTCTTCTGAAGGCCAAAGTCCGGTCTCGCTGTCTGCGTACTGCGCCGTACCGTACAAGTGACTTGACTTGTATACTGCAACTGCAACGCGCCGCAGACCCTTACTTACGCAACCGACATCTGTCTATCCCACAACATGGTTTCTTTCAGCTTCACATCCGCTCTCGCAGCGGCAGCTATGCTGATGACCGTCTCCGCTCAGTCGTCCGACGACTTCTGGAGCACCGTGACAACACCCACGGCCGTCGCGTCGCCGACGACCACGATCGCTGCCAACGCCATGGAAACAATCGGCTGCTTCGAGACAGGTACGCCGTTGGTGAACTACGGCACTTACAAATTCCAGAGCCCTGGTAACTGCCAGTTTGTCTGTCTCGAGCACGGCAAGAACATCCTCGGTCTGTCAAACGGCATCGACTGCTGGTGTGGAGACAAGGTCCCCGCGCAGGATTGGAAAGTCGACAACAGTTCGTGCACCACAACTTGCAGTGGAACAAAGTTGGAAAACTGTATGTCCCCGACCAGAGATGCCTTACTTGACATTCAGCTAACATTTGACAGGCGGTGGAGCCAATAAGATCTGGGTCATGTCCACCGGAAACAGTCTCAACCCACCCGAGTACTACGAGATCCCCAAAGACTCATCGTCATCAAAGAAGGCGTCTTCCGCGACACCTAGCTCATCTACTGCTGCCGCCGCCTCAGCCTCTGCCTCGCCGACAAAAGACAGCGACTCGGACAGCAAGCCAAACACAGCAGGGATCGCTGCAGGTGTCGTTGTGGGTGTTGTTGGTCTCGCTGCCATTATCGGTGGTATATGGTTCTTCCTGCGCCGCAGACGCCAGCACCAGGCAGAGGCAGATTACCGCCGCAACGCCGCCGGCGTGAATGACTTCATCAATGGAGGCAAGACCGGCGCTTCTTCCATCAATGATTCGCGTATCGATCCCAGCTTCATGGACCGTCGCCAAAGCAATGGCAGCATCGCCGATAACGAAGATTACTCGAGGAGGATATTGAAGGTACGTCGTGCCGTTGGCAGCGAAAGAAAGGGTCCGTACTAATGCACGACTAGGTCACCAACGTATGAGCGCATGACGATGGAAATCAGCGAAACAACACCGCATCAGCTTCATGTTGTCAGCACGCATCTCCTTTCACGACTGAACTGGAGTCTACTTTGATGAAATTCTCAATACCCCTGTACCACCTCGCTAATCACTATCATCTCTTACGTCTCGCATTTGCGGTGCGCGACCACGCTTGACGACGACAGTAAGACGAGAATCTGCGTTGAAGCCCTTGTGATGGGCCTCGTATGTTTTCTCTGCGCAACGGCATACCCAGCGTTGGCCAGAGCTTTTTCTTGTGTTATATATCTCTTGAACTTCCCAATCACATCTGGCGTCAGGGGTATTAGATTATGGACAATCAAATGGGTGATACAGTATCTTAGCGGCATCACGATTCGTACCTCTTCTAGTTTTTCATTACATCTCGGACGGTAGTTTCGTCCACGTCACTCTCTATCGTGCTCTGTCTTCCAGTCTGCTCTTCCCCGGATCTACCATAGTCTTCCCGCCATCCACCTCGTCATAGCATCTCCGTTTCTGCTTCCTTTCACTACTGGCCCAAAAGTCTCGTTTCAGTACTGTAGCGTTATAGCGTCAATGAATCGTTTCCTGAAAAACTGTTAAAGTTCGCGAACTCACAGGCTAACGCAACGAGGCGCATGACACGCAAGGTACACCAGTCTTTGTTAGGAGTATGCAAGCAGAGTCCTGGGTAAAAAGAACAGGCGTCCAGCAACGTCAGGTGTCCATCTCTCGAACCTCAACAGCTTCATCCCCACAGCAGTCATGGAAGCCTCACACCCTCACAGCAACCGCGCAAGTAAGCCGAAACTGACCGGGTTCGCTGCCAACACCGCGATCCACGTGGCTCGGAATAACGATCAGCACAGACGTGGAGGCGGCTGTGTCAGATCCGCACTATCCATGACACTTGTCAAACAAACCAGATTCTTGCCTGCACACGCTCTCACACACCGACTGAGATCACCTTTGCTTTTTCCCATGGTATCAGAAACTGAAGATTTTCCACTGGTCTCGCGATCCTGCAAGCGCGTTGCGCCCAGATTACCGCCGAGGCGGATGGGGATTTCCCAAGATTAACTGTAGGGCCTAGGCGTGGGAGTGTGTGCATTGCTTTTTTCGGGCAGATTTTTTGTGACTCTTCTTGTTGTTTTTGTGCAAAGCACAAGGCAAGGCTTCTACTGAGCGTGGCTCGTGACGTTCGACGATGCGGTTTGCGCGCTGCGATGTGGCTGGTGCGACGGCGGTATCGGTGGCTCCGAAATGAGGATTTGCATAGAAACTATGTGATGGGGCGCAGCATCGCTCGGCTGTCGAGTAGGGGCGGATTGAACGCCGTGTTATCTCCGTGTGGGTAGAAGGTTGGGGTGAATGTACTATGTAGAGCTCGATGGGGAAGCTACTGATCTTGGGGGGTTTTTGTTATGACAGGACAGTTTGTTGTGCAGGTGTACATGAAGTAGAACAAGCTTGCACCGAGGAAGATGGCCGAGACATTGTGGCAGGATGGAAATTCTTGGGGCCTTGATTGCGTGGGCTTCCACAACTAATGTAGCTGCTGAAAAGTCGATGTTGAAAAACCAACACTATCCTCCAACACAGCACGCTTCGGAAGTACATAATCGGGTACAGTACGCACAGGGTGTACGTAATCACTGCATGTATGAGAGAAAAGGCAAATCCAAACACCAGAGTATGAACCTTACTGATTTCGTGTTCTACCTAGGTGCCCGCCGCCTCCTCCCGTGAATTACCCCCTCGAAAGATGGAATCCTCACATGTCCATTTGGCCTCTGCGGTAGCGTCTCTCGTGCCGTGAGCTGTTTCCACAACTCACCAATACTAATCCGGTGAGCCGGGAGCATACTGTACTGTAGGCTGTATAGATTCCTCCGATGAATAGGAGGCACAAATTGACCTGAGGCAAGGCTCAAGAAGACGCTCGGCGAAAAGTAATGCTTCCTTATGCGGGTGCCGAGCTCGAAGTAAGACTGGAACATGGCGCCAAGGGGCAGAGGCACAGACTACTGGGTCTCAGTGGTGCTTTATGAAACGCATAATCAGTGACAGCATACCTTTAGATTGATGTAGGCAGTGGGCAGTGAGCCCATGTCCTCTCCAGCCGATACCTTATCATTCTTTGGATCATGCAATTCGAAGTAAATCCCGCCTCCAGATTTGTCAGTGCTGCCAAATGAATGAACACCTGGGTGAGCTTACCTGGAAGTCGCCTCGAGTCCTTGAACCGGAGCATGACTGCAAAAAGTGGGAAGTGGTTCAAACAAGCCAGTCCGATCTCGAGTCCAGCCTTCAGCGCGATCACAGCCACTCTTGTGCTTGCAAACGTCAAGTAGAAGACAAATACTGTGGGCAGTAGAAAGAACTGCAAGGTAAAAAGGATCGTGCCCAAGAGCAATTGATCAAGCTCATAGTCGCACGAGTCGATTCTGTTTCGAAGAATGTTACGCTTCTTGCCACGAAAGAGATGGAAGAGCGATATAATAATTGTCAGCTGCCAATGGAAAATGCGAGCAGAGGCAATGTAAAAGGAGTAAATGTGCAGCGTCAGCAGAGACAGAATGTCTGAGAAGAGAGAGATAGGCATCGTGGCACCCGCGAATGCCGAGAGGCCGATGATTCGGATAAGGGCAGGTAGCTGAGGCCGTAACAAGGACATGACACCTGAGATGGGTCAGCTGAAGTCGAGACTCACGAGTACAAGCAAGCACTTACCAGCCCAGTATTCGATGACCCAGAGGAAGAGGTCACCCAGAAATGTTGCAAGCTCAGTATTCAGCTTCAATCCTCCTGGCGGTGGCCATCCGGTCAGCCATGAGATCATGCGGCGCAAGCCTTCGATCGACCAGGCACTAAAGATGGTATCAACCTGAGCGGCTACCAAGGATGAGTTCTCGATGATGAAGGTGCCTAGCGCGATACCCATAATGACATCGTTGGCGACGAGCCAGAGGCTGTTATAGAAGCGGATGTATTCCGGGTGACTGTTCGTGATACTGCCCCAGCTAGCCTTCCTCTTACGCAGCGTAAGATATTGTATGGGCCAATAGCAGAATTGCTGCAAACGAATGTCAATCTGCTGCGCGGTTGCGGAGATGTCTTTCAGCGCCGGTGCCTCAGGCGACATACGCCAATCCAAGAGGTGGAGTATATACTCAGCGGCTATGCGATGAGCCATCAGTGCACAGATGAACAGCTGTGCAGCTACAGGCCACACCCAAACAGTTAACAGGTACCACGCGAATTCATACACATAGTCCCACAAGTTGTTCGCTGACTCGACAACACGCTCGCTGACGCTCAACGCTCGCTTCATACGTCGACCAATCATGCCAATGTTTTTCTGCAGCAGCGAGTCCAGCTCAGAAGAACAATTGACCTGTTCGATCAACATAGGGAGTGCCTTCTCTTTCTGCGTAGGCGGATGCGTGATGACTTTGTGCAATTTCAGCTTTTCAACAAGCATTGCCTTCTTCTTCCTTCGCTGCTCTTCCTCTGCCTCATGCTTTGCAAAGGCCGTGTCCCATTGTTCGCTCGTCGTTTTATCTCCCAGGGCCAGCGCGATCGGTGTCAACGAAAGGTATTGCATTCGCGCCGGGTCTGGCCGATTGTAAATGACGACTTGAACGTCAAGAAGGGCATCGTCAGGGCAGTACCAGCGAGGCAGACGGCTCACTGAGTCGGTGTATGCAACGAGAAGGTTAAGGTTCTTGTCAGAGTGTTCGGGCGGCGACTTGGGATTGACTTCGCCTAGGACGCGAAGGGAAGAGTGCCCACAGCGTGTGAACAGCTCCTTGGTGTCGTAAGGACTGTGCCGTAGCAGCGTGCCTACTTCCAGGGCATTTTCGACCTGACGTAGCTGTACAATGTGAGCTGCGCGTAATGCGGATGTGGCCCATCCCAACCAACCTCGACCTCTTGCAGGATAGACACAACGAAGACATCTGATTGTGCGTTCCGGAACCCCACCAAGACGCCCGAGATAGATCCATTCGGCGCATCTGATGGCCAGAATATACGCATCAACCCATTGTGTGCGACCATATCACCATCCTGCTACCCCACTAGAAAGACCCTCGTCGTTTAAGCTGCTCGCGCGCGGAAATGCCACCGGCTCCAACTCGTGGATGCTGAGATTGTCAGTCTTGCTGTCTTTGCGCTTTCACTTTGCGCGGGCTGCACCGACCAGATCTGTCTCCTCAGTCGCAAGGCGCGCAAATGGCAGCACGAGTAGGAAGAAGAACAGGGAGAGAATGGCGAAGCCTTTCGCCGCTCTGGTAACGACACCGTGGTCCCAAGCGAATATAGCGAGCTCGTACAGGCGAGTGGTGAGGTCCCAGCGTGCAGTCGAGTAGCCTGCGACGAAGATACCAAGCGTGACAATGGAGAATGCGTGCATCTACAGCGTCATGCCAAGCGAGACTGTTATGTTACGTTACTCAAAGCGGTGCGACTTCAGATATGACAAGTAGTGGCGGCTTCAATTAGACGACGTGGTCAAAGGCGCTTGCTTCGGAGGGGGAGCTCTGCGCCAGGTGGACAGGATAGGGGTAGCGCATTGTTTGCGTCGTCGTGATGGCCATATGGAGGAGCAACGCGGTAGCCGTGTTGACCACAGAAGGCGCGTCGTGGGAGCTCTGGCCAATCAGGCAGAGCATCACCTCCTGCCCCAGGAACTTGAACTTGAACTTTGGAAGACCAGGCTTCACTCTCACTGCGCTTTGACCATCACAATCCGCTATTGTTGAAGCCGGCGCATCACCAGCTGAATAAGTTGAGTACTCAGTCATGAACCTTCCATGCTGTTTGCTGCGTACCCATCAACCATTCACCGGGCGGCCCTGAGCTAGAGTCTACAAAACCCTCGCATCTTCGCAAACCAAGACCAACCCTCTCAACCAAATCCTTTGACCTACCAATATGGGCACGTCTTCGCGGTCAAAGACCACTCTGTGCCCGAGCAAACCGGCGACGCCGCCGGCCAAAGTGATTGCGACTATCGAAGGAGAATCCATCAGGACGCACCCCGAGGACGGTACTGAGAATATTGTCTTGGATAGCGAGCAGGCCTGCGAAGCTTCTCCAGAGCCAGGGAAAAGGAAATCCAACACACATGGCGAGACCACTGAGTCCAAACGATTGAAGTTGTCGCCCACCCCACCTGCAAATGGCAATACCAATCACCCTTCCCAACAGTCCAGTGAGTCAGCCGAATTGCCAGGCAATATCACAAAGGAAACGTGGCAAGGATTCTGCGAAATCGAATCAGAGCCTGCCTTCTTCAATGCCATTCTACAGGATATGGGTGTAGAAAGCATCAATGTCCGAGAGATTTTCTCTATGCTTCCCGACTACCTCGAGACACTCCAACGACCTATCTACGGGTTGATCTTACTCTACTCGTACCGCAGCCAAGGTTCTTCTGATACACCAGAGCACAAGTCAGATCATGTGTGGTTTGCAAACCAGCTTCCAGCTCAAAATAGCTGCGCAACGCTAGCAATGATCAACATTGTTATGAACAGTACCGAGATCGAGGTAGGCGAGCACCTGCGCCAGTTCAAAGAATTCACCAAAAACTTCACCCCATACCAGCGGGGTGAAGCGTTCGCGAGCTTTGACTTCGTCAAGAAGATTCACAATTCCTTCGCAAAGAACATGGACATACTGGAAGCCGATAAGCACCTGTCATTCAAGGTTAAGAAATCACAAATTAAGCAGAAAGACAAGAAGAGTCAATGGAAGTCAACCGATTCTGCGGCTACTGACGATAGCGCTGAGGATTATGAGGAGAATGCTCACCACTTTATCGCATACATTCCGGTGGGTAACGAGATATGGATGCTTGATGGTCTAAACGCTCAGCCTATACACGTTGGCACATTCGATGCGGAAAGAGGAGACGACTGGGTGTTGAGCGCTGCAGATTCAATCCTTGCTGTTCTTGCCAGCGGAGGTGACGACTACACCGGCTTTGCGATCATGCCCTCCCCTCTGCCAGAGCTCCGCAAGCAGGCATGCCTTACAAGGAATCACGTTCAGATTTTGGAATCACAACTTGATGCGATGTCCCCGGACTGGCGCTCTTTCGCCACTGATAATGACTCGCCTCATGCGGATCCAGCTGTCTTGGGTATCGAAAATAGGTTGGAAACATATCCGGCACCGAGCACTGTCACTGCAACGATTGCCAGTGAAGGACTAGAAGATCTTCTCAAGCGAAGGACCAAATTGTCGAAAGAGCTAAACCATCTCTCTACCAGCATCATGTCAGAGATGCAGGATGAAGTTGACAATGTGAGGAAGGCCACACAAGCGCGCTTCGATCACGGACCGGTTATCAAATTGTGGGCTGAGATGCTGGCCGAGAATGGCTACCTCGAGCAGAACCTCGATCGGTTCATCGGGCCTAAAGGAGGGGGCAAGAAAGGGAACAAGTGAAGGTATCACTGCATTATATGCTGAACACTTTTACAGAAACTGCATAATAAACTTATAGCTTGGATCACGTTATAGACCACGGTCGAGACGAGGTTCCGCGCTTGGTATGTAGCTTTGTGAATGCTTCCAGTATCACATACTTTGACCAGGGGGTGTCGAAGGAAGCAGGACATGTCGACTTCTAGATACATCACAGATACATAGCTCACGTGCATCTCTAACTTATATATATATAAGATGTGTGGTGCGGAGATGCTTTGCAAGCAGCACCATGTTCTTCATGGCGATATATATCGTCTTTGCTAATCAACGCCGATGCTTTCCATTCGATCCTTTTCGTTTGATGCTTTTCATTCGATGCCTTCATTCGATGCTTTTCATTTGATGCTTTTCATTCGCACTACACAGCATGCCTCTGCCTCCCGCCACCCCTTCTCCAATTCCACAGCGCCTCCTGCGCAAACGTCCTCGCAGTGAGATGCCCCTTCTCCCTATTAGCCTCCTCAGTCATAGTCTCAATGACCCTACCATCCTCAATGCACTGCCACAAGCCCGCTGCCATGTAGTGTCCCACATCGTCATCCTCAGTGACGTCATCGTCCTCATCATCAGGATTCGTAGCCACTTTGACCGGCCCATCAGTCTCCTGTCTGGGCTTCTCAACTCCGAATTCGCCCTGGCCTAGCCGGTACAGTATCCGGCCGAGCGTCTGATACGCCATACATCTCTGCGCGGGGACGGCACTACGCGCTGTGACGGCCAGCTCGGGAATCGTATAGCCTGCGGCTTCCGGGGCGTCGGCGTGGTGGTGGAGGCCTCTGTTGGTGGGAATTTCGCGCGCGATACTGGGGGCGAGTAGGGTGCCTTTGAAGTCGAAACGCAGTTCTGAGGCGTTCAGAGCGGCTTTAGAAGGATGGTAGGGGGAAGATTTGTCGGTGGGGTCGACTGGCTTCATCCATTCGACGGTCGAGGGATTGTACGGAAGGGATGGGAAGTATTTTGCGTGCATATTCTTGAGGAAGTCGGGGTCGTTGGGGTCGAGGTCGGGCGGTTGCGGGGTGGGTGGGAAATGTAACGAGCCGGTTGCTTCTTCGCCATGTGGATGTGTTGCTGAGGTCGAGGTCGAGGTTGAGGATGAAGTTGTGGTTTCTTCTGTTCGCGGAGCGACGTTCTCAACTCCCTCGTCCTTCTCACCAACAGACCCCGCAAAAGCCACTTTCTTGGAGCTTGGCTCTTTTACCGGAGGCTCGCTCTTCGCATCCTCTGTCGGCATCGTGGGCTCAGGTTTCTCCACCCTGTCTTCCGGCCACTCTTGTTGCGCGTTGCTCCCGTCGTCGAGATTGGACTGGAAGAGCCGGTGTTGTATTGCGAACTCTGGGTCGGCGTGCTCTACTTTTAAAGGTTGTGCCTGCCCCTTTGATGACTGCGACTGTGGCCCACTTCCACCAGCATCCGTATTGGAACGATTAAGCAACCGCTGTATGAGAGCAGGGTCGAGGTTCGCCATAAGCTCTCTTCGCTCCTCCTCAATCTCCGCTTCGGACATGGAGTCCAGCCTGCGCTGGTTCTCCTCGTCTATTGCGCGCCTCTCATCGTCAGGGTCGAATTTCGCGCGTGGCGGGGGCGCGCTGTGGAGGCTCGACGCATCTTGCGCTTTCGGTGCTGGTGCTGGTGCTGGTGCTGGTGCAGTCTGCTGCTCGTTTGCTGTGCGACGCTGCTTGAAAGCCGAAACTCGTGGGGTACGTTTCTTGTGTGCTGGGAAACCCGTAGTATTTGGTTTGAACGAGGGTGCCACAGGCGGAGCAGCCGACGAGGGATCGCGCTCGAGAATATCGCCAACAAAGTCGAAAGCGGGTAGCGCTGCAGGCTCAGGGACAGCTTCAGACCCAGCCTGCTGGTCGGTCTTCTCGACGCCACCGGTCTCGAAATTCAGGAAAACGCGCTCGCCCTTCTGAAACTCCATGTTGCGTGAGTCGTATTCAATCGAGCCAGTATGACGTGAGTATCAGAAAGTTGAGCTTGAGACCATGCAGGGCAACGCCTAGCGTTCGGCTGAACTTGCCGCGTATCCTCCACGATAACACTCACACCTTGCGCGCTTCTGTGTTGTCGCTATGCTGGAGTCGTGTCAAATGAACCCGCATCGCGCGTAATTGTTTAAACTTCTTCGCAACAATCACCCTTGGCACTATCAATACAAAGTCGATAGATATACTCTGCAACCGGAAGGTACAATGAAATGGCGCAGTGCACACGCCTTTGAGGTATCGTAAACAGTTCATCCCAGCCATCCAACCGACTCGTGCTTTCCCAAAGATACTGAATCCATTTACTCGTGCGCCAAACTCCGCCCAATGACCAATACCCGCACCTGTTCGTCAACCGCGCACTGTATAATCTATGCGCGCGCAGTAAGGTAGTCCTTATTCTCAATAGTGACACTCTTTGTCTTTTGTATTGTTAGCACATGATCGCCAGTCCGATTGAGAGTTGTAACTTACCATGTGATTGACCTTGTACACACCCACGAGTCGGCTTGCCAATTCGAACATGTTATTTCGCAGCGAAATAACAATGAACTGAGCATTCTTCGTCCTCTCCTTGATGTAGCTTGCAACGATACTGACATTCTTGAAGTCCAACGCTGCATCAATCTCGTCCATAACGTATAATGGAGTTGGCTTGTAATGATGCAAAGCAAACACCAGCGCCAATGACGACAAGGTTTTCTCACCACCAGACAGATTGCTGATGTTCTTCCAGCTCTTCTTGGGCGGCATGACAGAGAAGAGGATGCCTTCCGAGAAAGGGTCAAGTGAATCGACAAGTTCGAGCTCGGCATTGCCACCCATGGTAATCATCTGGTACATCTCCTTGAGACGTGCAGTGATGATACTGAATCCTTCCATAAAGCCTTCCAGACGCAAACGACGTAATTCATCACATCGCTTCTTTGCGTCGTCGCGGGCATTGACGGCTTCGGCAAGGTCCATGGAGCGGGCCGCGTGCTCTTCAAGGCGCTTACGGTATTCAGCCAGGACGGAAAGGTCAACGTTCGTGCTTTCGTTCCTCTTTTCGAGCTCTGCAATCTCCTCTTTGAGTTCGTGCTTGTCGAGGTCCTGTAGTTCATCTTTACTGAACGTGGGAAGACCTTCGCCAGTTTCCTGTTCTTCGCCAAGGTCCGTTACATTTTGGTATGTAAGCTTGCTCAACTTGTCGTGGAAGAAAGCCTGCTTCTTCTGGAACTCGTGCAGCTGTTTCTGGCTTTCTTCGAGTTTGTTGCGCATCTCAATCTCAACAGCACGCATCTCGTTGACCTCTGCTGTCTTTTCGTCAAGCTCCTTCTTCACTGCCTGAAGGTCCTCCTTGGTGGTTTCGAGAGACTACAGTCAGTTAGTACAAGTGCCAATGAATCAATAAAATCATCAAATACCTCCTGAGCTTCCTCAGCTTGTTGACGGACACCCGATGCATCGCGCTGATGAGACCCCATATCCTCTTCCACTTTCTCCAGATCGACAGCAAGTTTGCCGAGATCGCGTACGGCGTCATTGTGCGTCTTCTCGTGCTTGATGCGGTTCTTCTCTTCTTTCGATTTCGATACCTCGGCGTTTGAGGCTTGCTCAGTGAGCGTGTCAATCTGTTGTTTCAGATCGTCAACTTTAGCCTTTTGAAGACGCAGCTTGACGCCACCAATCTCCATGATCTTGTCCTGCAGTGCCTTGATTTCGGACTCCACACCCTCCGTCTCAGCATACAACTTCGAGATCTCCTTCTCCATCGAGGCGATGCTCTTCTCCAGAGAAGACACGCGGCCCTTGTCGGTCTTGGTCGCTGCCTTTTCAGCACCCAGCTCCTTAATGCGACGCTGGCAATCGGCAATATTGCGATCATAGCTCTCAAGCTCGAGCGTGATCTTCTGAGCTTTTGTGTCTAGTTCAGGCAATTGCTGATTCAAACTCCGCACTGCGCTCTCGAGCTCTTGCTGGTCTTGCTGGAACTCAGTAAACAGTTGCTCAAGGGACTCTCTGTCCTGCTCAAGTTTCGCTACTTGATCCCTCGAGACATCAGACGCGAGTTTAGACGACATCTTGCCCTTTACAACTCGGCTTCCACCTCCACTCATGGTACCAGCAGTATCGATCAGCTTACCGTCAAGCGTTACGACGCGCCACCGCTTTGCGCCGTAAGCAATACGCTCTGCCTGATCAAGATCATCAGCAACGAGCGTGTTCTGAAGAACATGAAAGAAGGCAGGTCTCAGTAAGTCGTGCTTAGGCTTGACAAGGTCAAAGAGACGAGGAACGTTCTCTGGAGTGTCCACAGTCGACATGTCCCGCTTTGCGAGACGGTCAAGCAAGATAAAGTTGGCCCGTCCGAGGTTGTTCTTCCTCAGATGCTCGATGCATTGTTGGCCTGACTCGACTGTGTCAACGACCATGTTGTCAAGCTGCGGACAAGCGGTAGAAATAGCAACATCGTACTTCTGGTTGATGGTGCCAAGATTACCCAGGCGGCCGTGAAAGCCGTCAATTCGACCGGACTCTTTCAGGCGCATCAAGCCACTCAAAACGTTACCCTGAGTCTGGTTTGCAGAGAAATTGGACCGAGCCTCGTCAGCTTTTGCGCGCGCACCGGACAGCTTAGATCGCAGCGGCGCCTCCTTTGTCGCCAATTCCTCAAGTTGAGCTTGAACGCTTTGTAACTCTTTGGCGATTTCCTCCTTTTCGACTTTGCATTGCTGCAGCTCAGCAGCTTTGGCCTCCTTGGCCTCCAACAGGGTCTCGATCTTTGCTTCGACATCTGCGATGCCTTTGGCTCCAGCATTTTCGCGATCGTGGAGAATGTCAAGTTCACTCTGTGCAACCGCCATTGCGGACTGCTTCTCGTTGATCTTTGCACTCCATGGCTCCAAAGTCTTCTGCTTTGCCGCAATCTCATCAGAGAGACCCTGCGTTTTGCCAGCAAGCGCTACACGGACTCGCTCGAGCTCCTTCTCTTCAGTCTTCATTTTCTGCTCCAACTCCTCCATCTCTTCAGCGTATCGTTCCAGGTCCGCGCCGTACTGCTTGGCTAGAGTTTCCGCCTCGGATCGACTGAAGCTGCTACTTTCCTTAGTCTTTTCAAGCTTCTTCTGCTTCCCAGCTAAGAACTTCCTCTTCTCTTCAAATTTAACAGCCTCCTTGTCGATACGTCCGAGCTCCTTCTGGAACTCCTGATGGCGCTTCTCAAGCTGCTCATACAGTTTGGCGCCCTTTTTGTATTGTCGCTCTAGCTCCTTGATGCCCTCTTCGTTTCCTTGGTGCTTCTGAAGCTCTTCATCGAGCTGCGACTGCATCTGGCCAACCGCTTCTTGGGTGACTTCGATATGATCATTAAAGTCGGAAATGTAGAGCTGGTAGAGAGCAGATTGTTTTGTGGCGAGCTCGTTCTCGTCCTTGATATATGCGAGGGCCTGGTTCTTCTTCTCTTCCAGACTAGCCTTCTCTTTCTCCACGTGCTGCACCCGGTTGTTCTTCTCCATGCAGGTTTCATTTAAGGTTTCAACTTCGGCAGCTGACTCCTCGATTGGCGTCTTGTACTTCGAGGTGCCAATAATGTCCTCCAAGTATTCCAGAAGTCCATCGTCGTGCTCAGTAAGGGCTTTTGGTTTCATTTGAGCGATAGATTCAACCTCACCCTGCAAGATCAGGAAACGCTTGTGATCTAGATCTACGCCTTTTCCCTTCAAGTACTTTGTGACGTCGGTGAAGCTGGACTCCTTTTTGTTCATGTAGTACTTGCTAGAGTTGTTCTTGAAAGCACGGCGAGAAATGACCAGCTGTGAACCTGGAATCACCTCCGCCTCTCCGCTAGCAGTGTCCATGACCTCCTGGAAGTGAACCTCGACTTCGCAGTAATCAAGGTCAGGGTGCTGCGCCGAATTGTGAATCAGAGCGGAGATTTTGCCCTGACGCATCTTGCTGGCTCGGAATCCAAAGACGAATAATAGGGAATCGATGACGTTCGATTTGCCTGAACCGTTTGGTCCAACGACAGATGAAAACGAAGAATGGAAAGGCCCAACTTCCTGACGTCCAGCGTAACTCTTGAAGTTTATCAGCACCAGCCATGTGATCACAGTGCGCTGCTTCAGTGGAGCTGGCTCCTGTGATATGAGTGGTGCAGCTGCCCTTCTCTTCGCAACGATATCCATCGGTCTCTCCAGCACTGTGTGGTTCGCGTTGATCTTCTCAACAACCTTCGGGGTCGGCGGTGGTTGAGATGGCACTGTGGCATCAGGGGTTTCTGATGGCTTCAGTGTTGCGTCTGGTGGATTGGCTGCAGCGGCTGGCTCAGCTACAACCGTCTCCTCCCCGACAGTGCTTTGAACACCGCTGTTGTCTATTGGCTCAGTCTTCACCTCAACCATTGCAATTCTCTGGCGCTTCACAGCAGTGCTGATTACGGGTGTTTCCGCTTCGATTTCTGGTGTTTGAGCCGCCCGTGGCGTTTGATCTCCCGCCTCGCTTGGGATGACCTCTCGCGCAGGCGTAGCCGAAGTCTCTTTGAGCTCGTACTCAGATTCGTGCGCTGGTTGAGGGTTAGCTGTTGTTTCGAAAATCGCGATACTAAGCGCAAAGGACTGCTCACCTTCATCTATATTTTCTTTCTCGACGGAGACCTTTGGCTTCCGTCCGCGCTTCTTAGGAGCGGCCCTCGCGGGCGCCATCGACCGTGGGCTACTCTCGGGAGGCGTCTCTGTTTGTGAGGGTTCGGCGACTTCAGTTGTGCGTTTTGGGCGACCTCTCCTTTTTGGAGCTGCTGCTGCTGCTGTTGTCTCGGCTACTACGGGCTCAGCGGCGGGCGCAACGCTTTTCCTGGGGCGTCCGCGCACTCCTCGTCCGGTCTTGAGCGGTGCCGGAGCTGGTGTGAACTCTTCTTCGTCGTCATCTGGAATATCCGGCGAGGGTGTCCTGTTTTCTTCGTTGTCGGACTCTTCGACGACAGGCGCTTTTCGGCGCGTCGCGCGCGTAGGCTGTCGGGACGCTGCCGGGGCCATGGTCACGCCTTGTGTGAGGGAGTGGGTGAGTGTCGAAATGGACCTTGGTCGGTGTATCTGCTCCACACTTGTGTGAGCGTCTGTTTACAGACCGCACTGACCAACACAACACGCTAGCACGTGTCATGGCGCGGTTGCCCCACCTGCACCCTCGCGTCCCTGGCTCTCGGGGTGCAATTGCCTGCTATCGTAGTAGGCGGATATGATTGTATCTAGTCAGCAGTGTTGCATGACGGTCCAACGCGGCTCTTCACTTGCTGCCACTACCATGGCATGTGTGTCTTCCAGGCGTTTATGGCGGCTACAGCTAACGGGAAAAGCTCACCCGTTCAATGAACCAATGCTGCTCACTTTGTAGCGATTCCAGCTTGCACTTGTCCCGGTTGATGGCCTTTCTATAGATAAGGCGAGCCTTGTGCAAGTCGCTGTCATAAGTAGATCAAGTGCAGCCGCTTATCCATCAACCAAGTTGCAACGTCATTACACTTCACCTACCGAAATCTGCTCTCAGCATCTTCTGACATGTGCACTCTCCAGAAATTCAAGCTTGTCTTTTTCGTGCCGTCCAGTTCTCTGGATGCGTGCAAGAGTGCTGTGTTCGCTGCAGGCGCCGGTCGATATCCTGGCTCAGGTGGCTATACCGAAGTCTGTTTCATGACCAAAGGAGCAGGACAGTTCAGACCAGGCCTTACTGCCAACCCGCATGCAAGTTATTCTATCACAATTCCCGTGATGGCAGAGTTGACATCATCCAGATAGGCACGCCGGGAGTGTTAGAGGAACTTGAAGAGTATCGAGTCGAGACAATCTGCGTTGGGAGAGACACTGCAGTTGGAGCAGTAGCCGCGCTGAGGAAGTAGGTGACATTCAAAAGCGACCCAGCGATGTCTTCTGACGAAAACTAGGGCCCACCCCTACGAAGAGGTGGCGTATGAGGTCTATAAAGTGGAAGACTTGTAGTCTTTCCACAACATGATCCAGAGCCAGATCGGAGATCAAGCGTTCGGCATGCAAATGCAGGGCTAGAGTTGACAAACCACCATAATCATCCTTCGGGAGCTCGGCTGCCATTAGCAATTCGTAAGATAATATCTCTGGACCTCATTTCTTTCTTTGTGATTTCCTTTCTATTTGCACGGGATCTCCGCCTTACAAAACTGCATCTGCGACACTATATCAGCTCCAACAATAAATTTGGAGAGTTGCAGGAGAGTTGTTTGATCAGAGAGCTTCGAGGCTGGTCGGCGCAGTCTAAGTATTTTACCAACCCTTCAAGATGGCTACACAAGTAATAATTGTCCTAAATCTTTACCTCTCATAAGCTGAGTTCACTAAAAGCGCCAGTCTCATCACAGCCATTTGCGCCGCTAACATCGGCCTAAAACACCAACAATGAACAAACAGGTTTTCGCAACCATAGTCGCGACACCGCAAGTCTGGTGCGCGATACTAATCACTGGTTTGGATGACGCAGACCACGTTACTGGTGCTAGATATTTGTCATTAACAGAGAACACCGCAATTCTCGCCCAGGCCCACGAAAGGATGGCCCGACGTGCTCGTCGCGAGTCAGATATAATACAGTGCGTCGCATCGCGGACTTCCCAATGCGGAGGGCGCATATACCGCATACAGACCTTACACCTCCTCCGCGCCTACTTGCATCACACTTACCCCTAAACAGCCAAGTCTTTACAACTACCCCCAACTACGTCTTGTACATCCTCAAAGCCTTCCCCACAAATTTACAACAACCCCAAGCATGCATTCCACAGCCCTGGCCACAAGTCAGCACTTCAGCTCGCTCAAGTCACAGATCATTTCCCTCGCAACAGCGTTATATGGGACCAAAACGAATCCCGGCACAACATTTGACGTTTTGCCCTTCAGCACGCCGCGCAGAACCCCAAATGGAACCGCTCTGAACCAGTACACCCACGGCGCAGCGCTAATCTATTATACTGGGCCTGCGAATGCGCTGCACACTTCGTGGGAGATGCTGTCTTACGCTGATAACCAACCATCGGTCAATTCAGGCGCACAGCAATTACTGGATGATATGCAGAGAGGAATCGGTGATGTTATCGGTATGTTTCAGGCCACTCTTTTGACTTGCTGTGCTGTATTGACTCGACGCTTGAAGGTGGTCTCGTTAAGAGTGGGCAGTGGGCCGTCAGGCATAAGACAGTTCCGGATTTAGCTATCGGAGAGCAGCACGGCGATGTGATTGAAAACGGGTATGGTGAGGATCATGGGAATGGGGGATGGGTGCAGCCTTTGATGAGTATTGAAGAGGGGGATGAGGAGGCTTACAGGGGGCGAGGTCGATAAAAGAATGTCCTTGACCATCGGGGCCTGCACAGAATGTAATGTTTAGTACCACATCACGACGTTACGAGACTGGTGTTTAATCAACCAAAAGAACAAAGTCACATTGGAAAGCTACACAAAGACCTTGAGAACGAATGATCACGTTTTTCTACCACTGCCAATCGGGCTCATCAACCCGCCACTGCCACCAGTCGCGCTTCGTATCATCATCGGCTTGACGCTCTGCACAGGACTCAAGGGGTCTCTCTGGCTTGAGCTTTGGCTAGATGTACCAGAGCTGAGGCTACCACTGCCATGGCTGCCGTTGCTAAGACCGTTGACAAAGCCAGAAGCGTTGAAGGGGTTCTCGAGAGCATACACAGGAGAATTGTGTTCATCAAAACCGTCCGTGAAGCCAGAGACGTCAGAGAGCATTGACGAAGAACGTCCCCGGCCATTACGAAGAGAGCCAGGTGTACTGCCGACATGATGCAATTGTGGGAAGGTGAAGCTGGTGAAAGCATTGGCGTATGGAGACATGGTGGTGCCGGGCAGAGGGCCTTCAGGTGTCGTGGGAATAGACTCATTGTGCGCACCCTGCATGAGAAGAGCTTCGTAGTGCTCAGCAGTCTGGAGAAGCTGCGTTGTAGCAATGTTCTGCTCTTCCGCACGACGTTCAAACCCATTGATACTGCTGCGGTATTGCTGCTCAACGTCGACGCGCTGTTGTCTTAGAGCATGGCGCTCCTGCTCTCTCCTCTGTTTGGCGGTGAATCCTTCCTGGTTGGCAGTGACTAAACGATCGTGCTGTTCATTTAACCTTGTCTGACGCTGCTGGAGACGTTCTCGTTTCTGCAAAGCGGTTGCGATGTCACTCTCCACACTGTTGACTTGAGCTTCAACATCAGCCTTGACTGCATCGAAATCACGCGCTACAGCGTTCTTGGTGTCACGCTCTTTTTTCCACTCTGCTTTCTTCACTGCGGCTTCCTTGGTCTCCTCTTCCGGAACAGTTCCTAGCTTCTCGGCCTGAACAGCGAAGTCAGCAGCAGCATCGTCCGCCTGCCGAATGTTTTGAGTGAACTGAAGAACACGTTGGCGTTGACGCTCATCGCTACCACCAGCATTCGACAAGCGATTGCTGAGAGTGTCGACCTCCTTCTTGATCGTGGAGATGGCAGTCTTGTGGTCCTTCTTGTTCCGTTTCAGGCGGTTGCGCTGCTCCTGTAACTGTTGATCGGCAGCTGCTATCGAGTTCTTGAGGGTCGTCGTAGGGGATGATGGGCGTAAAGTCTGGTGAGCCGGTGGAGAGGCGATCGAGGCTGGAAAGAGAGTCAGCTGGATGATGTAGCAACATTGGGGGGAAATTGCGTACCTAGTTCGGCAACTGGGCCAGCAGAGGTAATAAGGCTCGTAGAATAGAAGACTTCGTTATCGCTGGTCCTGACAAACTCGCAAAAGTAATTTGAGAGGGCGGTAAGACCGAAAATCTCCCCAACCCAGAAGCCTGTTCCCTCTTGATCCTGGCATTCCACGGGATTGCTCTGGCGGATCCGGGTCGAACTCCAATCTGCACCATTGACGCGGATGTAGAAGGGCTTCGACTTGTCGATCCCAGAGCCTGCGCTCGAGTCATCCTCCTCTTGAAAGGCTGCTCCATGCAGCAGACTGACACGAAATGAAACGTCAGAGTAGCCAACTTCTGAAATCCAAACTCGATCATCTTCTGATCTCCATACAGCGTTTCCAATGTGATTTGCGTCTTTTGCGTTAGCCTCATCAGCGTCATTTGCTGCTCGGCTGCTTTCCATCTCTTTTAAAACTGTAACTTTTGTACTAGCAAGTGCGGCCCAGAAAGGCTGCTGAGAACGAACATGTGTAGCTTGCTTCCTCTTGCGCCGCGAGCTACTCGCCCTATCCTTGTGCAATGCGGGCGACGGCCCCGGTGGGCGGCCGTCAGTACTCGAGGTATTCGGCACATCGGCAGTTGGGTGGAGCGTAATCGAGTTGGCGCGCTGAAGGTTGCCAACTTCGGGATCCGTTCTCTTGCCAGTAGGCAGAGATTGAGTTACATCTCGTCGAGATAGAGAGCGCCGAATAATGCGAACGACGCCTTGGGCTAGGATATGAATACCCAGGAGGCTGCGAGGCCATCCATGGGGAACAGAAAAGCTTTCCAAAGAAGTGGGTGCACTTGATGGGCTCGTCAGAAACTCCAGGCCTCCCCGGGCGAGCCCGGACCACAGTAAGTGGACAATATATTGCCGGAGAGGCCCAAGTCTAAGTAAGTGATTCGAAGCAATGATGACGACACATATGAAAATGCCGTTCGTCGTCCCTGCTTTGCCGGCTGCGGCGCCCCCGAGTGCTATAGCAATGACTGCCTGTGCAAGATCCAAGAAGAAATTCTGTACAGGCACCCAGAGAACAAGCCATACGAGAAGAATGGAGGCGTCAGCCGCAATTGTCGTGAATAGAGAGGGTGTACCGCCGGAGCCCTGGAAGATATCGGTGAAAGAGGGAAACGCTGAGAGCGCAGAGAGAGGTGTTCCGGCTTGGGGAGGTACGAATGTAAGTGTTGCGAAGAGAAACTGCACGACGGTGAGGACAGTTGGGGGTAGCTGGAGAAGGATTATAAGAATGGCAAGGACGTCCCGCAGAGGACAGGACGTGAGAATGGTGGCAGGCACGGCAAGCAGACTGGTCATGGAGACTGACGACGGCTTGCTGTGGCCATTGACGCGGGCGGCAGCGGAGGAGGCAGCGTGGCGGCAGGCTAGGTCTGCAGGATCGAGCGACGCGTCTGACGAGCTGCGGACACGCTCAACAGGCGGGACCTCGCACACGGAGACGGAAGTAGTGTCATTGTCGGAAGCGCTGGCGGCGAGGTTCGAGTCCGGGGCGCTGCTGTGGGCCGGCTGCATCGTGGGCGGCGGCGGCTGCTGCTGCTGCTGCTTCTCTACTGCGTCGTTTGGGAGCGTGGGCGCGGCGTCTGGGGTTCCATTGGCGGCGCCGTTGAGCGTAGAATTGCTCTTCTGACGCTGGACGCGCTTGCCGGGTGCTGCCAGGCCACTCTCGTTTCGTCTGTCATGCTGGGATGCCGCGTTCTTCCTCCCCTTAGCTACCATAGAAGGCGGTGCGCGGGCAAGCGAGGCGTCTCCCCGAGTCGGCTCGACTGCTGCACAGGACGAGCCAGTTTGGAAGAGAGGCGCCGCTGGCCGAGGGTGGAAAAATGGGCGTACGGGTCGTGTGCGAATGTGCTGGTGTCGTGAGAGAGAGGCTGCCGAGAGGAGCGAATGAAATGGGACCGCAGCTTGGCGTGCCCACGACTGGATGGTGTCTGTGTCAAACCAGACTAACTACTTGGAAGCACGGCCTCTTAAGTTCAGGATTCAGCAGACCTTTCACACACCCTGCAGCGCCCTGCTTGCGGGGTCTCTCGGGAAGCAGGGCGATAGCAAGAATACAGCAGTAATGGGACTACACCTGCCATATCTTGCGCAGTAGCCCTTCCGCTGCACGCTCAGCAAAATGCGTCGTCCAGCAAGATCTACGCCGGTCTCTTTTCAAATTGATGGGTTGATGATCGACACGCCCAAATTGTCAAAGCGCTAGCCAGAGAGACCTTCGTTTCTTGGTGCAACAAGCAGTCCCGCCGTTCTCGGCTGCACTCTCACTGCATTGTTGCGACTATTTGCCAGGTAGCACGCTCAGCATCGGCAGTCAATTGCCTCGCGCCGGCCGCCAGCCTGGTTTGTATTCTTTTCATTTGCGCGCACATGGGCCCCCCTGAATGAGTATGATGTCTGCAAGCCAACAACGAATAGAGCAACTTGCTTACACCAATGCATCGAAGCCAAGCTCGCTGTTGCGATTCGCCTGCAACGCCCTGCAGCACCCCACGATTACCCTGTCTTATTTACGTGCTGAGCAGCCCCACATCCATCTTTTCAAGATGTGAATGAAGACTTTTGCTGACAATAGGTACTCTTACTGTCGTTTTCCGGGGACCAGGAGCCACATATTGCGGGCGTGGCTTTTCCTTAGCCGCCCAATTCGACCGGAGCTTTCCCTCCTCTCGTGCCCTCCCATATTCCGCCCCTCCATCACAGCGTAGCGGAGACGGCACACGCTGGCGTCGAAGCTTAGCCCGACCACGCCAATCAGCATGCTGTGTGACGCACAAATAAGGCGCCTCGCACGGTCACGCGCGTAACGGTCGTGCAGATCATCGAAAAGGTCATCACAAAACGCACGAGGGACAGGCAGCCAAGTTGATCACCATGGGAAGGATCACGCCATGCGGCTTGTTGAGATGAAGAGTGCAATCACGGCTTTCAGCCCTAATGCTTATGGCTTCCCTGCACTGCCGAAGTCCTCTACCGCATCCGGCCTGTCCCAACTGCTCTTCTCGAGTTCCCGCACCCGTTTGAGCAACTGCCTCACTCTCCCGCTGTTCACCTTCTTTGCTTGCTCTTGCAGTTGAAATGTCTTCTGGAACTTATCAATCATGAATGGAGGCAGCGGAGATTTCTTTGCTGTTCGATAATCATATACAACAATGTCTTCGATGCAACGTGCTGCTGCACGACGCTGGACTTCTGAAAGGATCAGAACGTCTAGAATGAAGTGATCGGTACCTTGCTCCGGCCTGTTTCGGAGCTTGTGTAGGACGGTGATTCTGGCTTAATCAGACTAGCAACGTAACTTGTGCTGGAGCACCATACCTGTCAGGCCATTTCATAGGCTTCATATCGAGCAAGTCAGCAAAGTCATTTTCAGCTCCCTCGGTCGCACCAAAAGCACATGACGACTACTTCCGTAGGGTTCCTAGTGGGCAGACACAAGACTTACGAATTTATAGTCCGTCTTGATACTCCTCAGTATCAACCCAATGCTCTTAGGTGACATCAGCTCTAACCACTCCTTTTTGTGCGCTGGGTCCTGAGCGGCAAACTTGAGGGTCCAATTGACGCGCGCCGACTCCGCATATCGATTGTACATGACATTGTTGACGTGACCCTTCATCAGACAGTCAGTATGCCGAGATGTAGTTGGCCTTCCATTTAAGGGCTCTTGTACTTACCATACTGTCCTATACCACGATCACATTCATCAGCATGGACCTGACTACGCGCAACACTGCTCAGCGACGTACCATCTCACCCCACACGACCTCTTGCCTGAAAAGCCCTCTGTATTCCTCCCCAGTCAGAAACCCCTCGCTCCCAGCAAGAAGCTCTCGCCAGTCACTTGAGATCTCTTGTAGTATAGATCCAGCTTCAGATGTCTGCGCATCATTTATACCAAACATTATACATTTCCCAATACGCGCACGGACATCTGACAACCAACGCGGCGACAGCTTCTCGGTCGCAGGGGTCTCGGTGCTGGAGAAGCGGCAGTACGGAGGCTGAGGTATCTGGGCGCGATGTGCAGAAACGATTGCGGTAGATGCAGAGGGGCGCAGCAGCGCTGCATATGTCGTGAGCGAGCGCATATCAACCAAGAAGCTACGATTGAGTGTGTGACAAGACGAGGTACTTTTCCAAGAGTATAGACCAAGTGAACGTGAGTTTGCAGTTGTTGTCGAGTATCGCGCAATCCCACACGATAAAGCCGAGGCAACCCTGCATACGTCAGAACCACGATGTCCGCTCCACATTGCACTCTACCTTTGACCTGTAAACTTCGCTTCTCGAGAGTTACTTCCCCGCATATTGCAATAGATCATCCTTGAGAACTATCTCTTCCTCGCTGTCTTCATCACTTGCAAGGGCTCATTGACATGTCTACGCCGAGTCTTACCTTGCGTCACCAGGTAATTCGCATTTATAAAGGTAAGCACGCGCATCGCTCAGTCGTTGTAGCGATGTAGACGTTGACCGCCACAGAACTACTCTACCTCTCACGAGACTATCCTGAAGGGTATGACTGGGCCCGATCCCGTCTTCACAAGGCGTTCTCCAGCCAAGCGCACTTGCAGGATGAAGAGGCAATCAAGAATGGCATCAAGCGGGCCGAGTTTGTTAAGAAAGGTATATTCACTTATTAAAAGTGAGAATCTGTCATTAAGGTAGCTAGAAATCGAGGCGTTGTATTACTTGAAACGCTACAGAGCACTGCGACAGAGATACGATCCCATTCAATAAGATCGAAGACATAAGAGACTCGCTTTGCACGATAAGGGCGCGGATATGAAGGTAGCGTGCAAAGCATGGTCATCAGACCGGGATATCACAGAACGAAAAGCTCGACAAGACTGGCAGTATGTTCGCCCCTCCCACGCATATTCATGAACAGACAAATGATCCACCCAACTGTGCCTCCTCAAACTTTCTTGCACCACCATACGCCTACCTCCAAACACTCGCCGCTGCTTGCGCCTTTCTGCTCGAGTAGGTTACTCATTAGTCCGGCCCACCAACGCTGCCATTCTTCCTGATTCTTCCCACTGACTTCCTTTAACAGCGGCTCTAGGCTCTCGATCATCTGCACAACGACAAGCAGCGCAGTATACCGCAGCGCGGCCTGCTCGTCAGTCAGCGTGCCCGTATCGAGCGCGACGCTTGTTTTCTTGGGATTGGGCCGTTGAGAATCGGATTCGCGACGCTTGGATTTCGGGGGGTCCGAAGAAGCCATTGCCTGTTCGCGCTCCCAGCGCAATTCGCCAAGAGGAATCGCAACGCGGCGGTCGCCGACCGAGTGCAGTGTGTCTGGCTCTTGGAGGAGCATCTGCGATATTCTTGCGCAGGGTGTGGGGCTCAGTTTTCTTCGGTCAAGCGCCTCTACAATCCAAGCATTTGAGTCTTGCAGGTATTTGTTCTGCACTTCTGTGAAAGGCGTGATGGGCGATATGAGAAACGTTGCGGTCGATTCTGCACAGGCGCGTTCTTGTGCAGATTTGCCAGGGACTGGCGGTGGGTGTGGAAGGATCGAGCGGATGATATGGTCTGTTTCCCATACTTCGAGGGTACCGCCAGACTTCAAAACACGGGTCGCTTCGTCGAGGATACGCTGGGAGAGGGCGCCGAGGGGCACGACAAGCGACATGTCTTTCATGACTACGATGTCGAACTCGTCGTCATCGAAGGGGAGCGGCGGTTTGCGCAAGTCGTGTTGCACAAATTTCCAGTCGATTCCTTGACGCTGCAGGTCACCAGCTAGGGGCACAATATCAAGTCCAGTGTATTGAACATCTTCATATCCCAGGCCACTGAGGAATTCATGGCACACGGCCGTCCAGTATCCGCTACCGCATGCAAGCTCTAGCACCTTCTTTGGTGGATTCTGCGGCGAGGGTGTAGACCCCAGCGCTCGACCAATTACAGAGGTTGCGAGAAGGGTATGGAGATTCTGGCGCTGGAGCTCAGGGAGGTCGCAGGGTAAGGGGTAGTGCTGGACACCCCTCAAGTAGCGTCGACCGTGGCGCAATATGAAGGGCTCTGTAGACTCGTCGCGAGTGGCCTGCGTAGAGTTGCTCGAGACGGAGCCCCGCGTCGCGTCCATGACGGAAGTAGAGGTTGCGGTCGAGGAGCTGGACGGTTTTCTAGCGAGGGGTCCTGCAGGCTCCGGAGCGCATTGCTTGACCTCTGCTACGGCGGTTTTAGGACGTGTTGGAACAGGCACGTGGTAGCGATACTGGTCCTCGATCAGAATAACATATCTCAGGGCAGAATGATCCGGGGGAGGTGCGGACCAGCAGCCATTCTGTATTCATCGTTCCCCGACCCACTTGTAGTGCTAGCGCGTGGCTTGAAGCCGGTCCCTCGTTGTATAGCAAAGCACGTGTCGAGCGCCTGATTGCGCCGAACACAGACACAGGAAGACGTTGAAGCAGACACAGCGCTCAGCAGGAAAAAAAGGTCGGACGGAGGTGCACGTCAGCATGGCGCTGGCGACTTCATATCCGACGACGGCTCGTCTGGCTTGAGGCGCGGGGAGTCGTCGTGTCGTGACCCGAACCCCAAGCCAGGAGCCATATCTGGGTGCTCTGCCGAGGGGCAGTGGGAGCATCTCCAATCACACGGCCGCCGCGTCGCTCCCCCAGATTTTGCGTCGTAACGACTGGGCAGGTGTTGCCGCGGCAGACAGACACAGACGAGCTTCAGAATTAGAGGTGGCGCTCGTCGACGCACGGCTTGTGCGAGGCTGGCTGTACCTGCGTAGAGGGCGACACAACGCACCGCCCCTCGCCGCAGACAGGACTCCAGCTGCATGGTCGCGCTGCCACTGCGCTGCTGGGCCAGGCCCACCTGAATGTTGGCCGCACACATGTCTGGCCGGCCCTCAGCCTACATTGCGCACTCCAAAGCGGCGCGCAGTGTCTGAGGCTGCGGTCCAGCAGTGGTTCTGTGCGGCCAGGGCGCTGGCGGTCTCACGTCGAGGCGAGTGGAGTGGATTCATTGTTCGTTAAGTTTCTGGTTCTGGCTCAGGTGTGCAAGGGACACGTGACCCAAAGCTCTCCAGCTTGGCCGGTGCTGGTGCGGGCGCGGGCTTCACGTCGGCCCTCCATAACATCATCTTCATTCTCTATTCTTCCTCAGCACTGCATTTGGACGCTGCATCTAGCCCACCTGGCACAATTGAGACCGTCTGCAGAGCCTGCGCGCCCCTGGACAGTCGACCCGCTGCTGTACGTGCGCGCCTCCTACCCACTTCTGCATCGAAGCCCCCCGGCCGCTCGCTGTCCCCCCTCCCCCGGCTCCCAGTCGCTGACTCCGCTGAGATTAGAAGCTGCAATATCAGGACTCGTCGGGCTGTTTGCTCTCTTCACGTCAGCGCCCGCCCGCGACACACTTCCATCCGTGCCAAACGCAAACGCACTCCCTACCGCGTCCCGCCCTAGTCGACGGCGTCGCAAGCCGCAGCAAACACTACATGGTGCACGCGTGCAGTGTCGAGCAGTAGACGCCTATGTACAAGAACCGTAGGGGCGCCCATGTTACAACGACGAAAGCAACGTATACGAGCCCCACCACCGACCTGAACACCCTGCCCCGGCGCCTATCCCGGGCTCTTTTCTCGACGACGAAGCCGCCGCCGTTCCCTTAGATGGCCGAATATTCGGTCTACCAAAGGGGAGCCGGCCAAACATTCTATCCACAGCACGCAAACAATATTCGAAATCTCTCCAGCCGCGTCCGGTCGCCCTCTACCGCCGCCCGCATCCCCTTCAGCAACCCCGACACCCCCTCTCCCTCACGATCGCCTGGACGCCAGCAGTCCCCTCAGCAATTCGGCATGTTCAACCAGCAACATGGTCACCAGGCCCAACATGTCATGATGAATGGGCGGAACACGCACCAGAACTACGCGATGCAGATGAATCTGGCAGGCAAGACCTTTCCGCATAACCAGAACCATCAGCACCATGGGCAGCACCACCAGCAACATCAAGACCACTCAGCCGGCGCCCATGGCGGACAATATAACCACCAACACAACCTCTCAAGCGGCAACATGACAAACGCGCAGCCCCACTTTGGTCAAGCACATATGCAAAACGGCACGCCGAACAGCGTTCACAGCGGGCTTAGCAAACCCCCGAACGAGCACTGGGCAGAGCAGTTGCGCCTTGCACAGACGGCACGGGAAATGACACAGTCACACTCCCACGCCAGGATTCACCCAAGTGTAAGCAAAAGTGTTGTCGCAGGAACCGGCAATGGCTTGTCAAAGGAGCCAGACAAAGAGGAACGTAATAGACCTGCTGTTGGAAGCGCAGCAGATGGAAAGGGCGACCACATCTGGACCATCTTGGACTTTGGCGGTCAGAACCTGAAGGTCATCACCCCTGCCTTGTTCAACTACACTTTCCTCACTAAACTCTACATCAACTGCAACAAGCTCTCGTATATCCCTCAGAGCATCGGCCATCTGCGGAATCTCACGCATCTGGATCTGTCATTGAACAACCTCCAATATCTTCCCCCGGAGATCGGCATGCTTGTGAACCTGAAGCAGCTGCTCCTTTTTGACAATCATCTGGATAACCTACCTTACGAACTGGGCTCTCTGTTCCAGCTAGAAATGCTTGGCATTGAAGGCAATCCGCTTCCGGACGACTTGAAGCAGATAATCATGGAACAAGGAACCACAGAGCTAATCAAGCACTTCCGAGAGAACTCGCAAGGCCCAGAGGCGCCCAATGAACGAGACTGGATTGTCCTCGATGAGATTCACGATTCAGATCAAGAAACGGTTACAGCACTGAGTTACAACATCCTCTGCGATAAGTACTGTACGCAAGCGCAATATGGCTACACGCCAAGTGCGGCGCTGTCTTGGGAGAACCGAAGAGAGACCATATTGGGAGAGCTGCGAGAGCGCAATGCCGACATAGTGTGTCTGCAGGAGATTGACCAGGAAAGTTTCAATGAGTATTTCCGTGAAGGTCTGGCACACAACGACTACAAGGGAGTATTCTGGCCCAAGTCTCGAGCGCGAACAATGGCAGATAGAGAAGCCAAGCTTGTCGATGGCTGTGCTATCTTCTATAAGAACAGCAAGTAAGTTGTACAGAGACTCAGATGCAAGAAACACAAACTAAGACAGCTAGGTACATCTTGTTGGATAAGCAGCTCATCGACTTTGCGAACACTGCCATCAATCGACCGGACATGAAAGGAGAGCACGACATATTCAACCGTGTCATGCCTCGTGACGACATTGCGGTCATAGCTTTCCTTGAGAACCGCATCACTGGCTCTAGGTTCATTGTTGGAAATGTTCACGTCTTCTGGAATCCAGCATTTACTGACGTCAAACTTGTGCAAGTTGCCATCTTGCTCGAGGGCATTAAGAACTTTGCCAATAGGTGGGCCAAGTTCCCTGCTTGCAAAGACAAGGTCGTATACCGCTTTACGAATGGAGATACCGAAGACGGGAAAGAGCCAGACACGACACAAGAGCCGGGACCCTCCAAAGAGTATACCGATGGCACGCAAATCCCGCTCATTCTCTGCGGTGATTTCAATTCCCTACCCACGTCAGGTATCTACGATCTTATCACAACCGGAAGTATGTCCAATGTTCACGACGACCTGGGAAGCCGGAAGTACGGTAACTTCACAAGAGATGGTATCTCTCACCCCTTCAGCCTCAAGTCGAGTTACTCGTCAATCGGAGAACTCTCTTTCACCAACTATACCCCATCGTTTGTGGGCGTGCTGGATTACATCTGGTACTCGACAAACACACTGCAAGTGGTGGGGCTGCTCGGTGACATCGACAAGAACTACTTGCAAAGGGTACCAGGATTCCCGAATTACCACTTCCCCAGTGACCACATCGCCCTATACGCGCAATACATCGTCAAAGGCCAGAAACAGGCGAAGAAGGTCTCCGAAGTCGACTTTGGGCCTAGCTCAAACCGGGATCGGAGAAACTGAGCCAGGTCGCAAATGCTGCCAGGCCCGCCTGCATCTGATGCGCCTTCTCTATTGTAATCCTCGGTGGCTGAGAAGCCTATCGATAGGCGCGAGTATGGGAGTTGTGTGTTGTTTTAAGGCGTCCCTTTGCTCGGTGTTCGGGTTGCTCTTCTCGCAGTCATATCTTTATAGGCGTGTGTGATGGAAGTTTAGGATTGTTTATTTGAGTCCGGTGCAGTTGGTCGGCGGTACGAGTATTCGACTTGATAGACAGGAGTGCGCTCCTCTCATCTGCATTGGGGGATGGGGAACTGCAGGGCGGGTTAGTACACGAATCTCACATCATGTCTGTTGTTCTGCTATGTCGCATCAGCTGGTCTATTCATTCTTTGGTGGGACTCGAGCTCTACGCTCGCTACTGTACAGTGTGGGCACCCTGGCTGGCTGGGTGATAGGAATGCAGCAGGGCGGCAGCCAGTGTTTTCAATATGTTTCTCGGCATGTTTCTCTTCTTGTGCTGTATCATCTATGTAGCTTCATAAAGGGCCCGTCCCCTCCCGCAAGGCTGGGCTGACAACGGCCCAACTGTTCAAAAAAAAAAACTGGAAAGGTGCCCCCGCTGCACGTGAAGTTGAATTCCAAGACATTGGTCAGGGTGCCGTCATGGGAATTCTGGGTGTTGACAGACGCCACATGCATATGACGGGGCTGGAGGGTTCAGATGATATGTGGTTCAGTGTTGAGGGTCCAATGCCGCTAGCACGTGTAGGGCTACCTCCGTCATTCTCCAGCGTCCGCGCTCAAGAGGTCCACACCGACACGTAGACCGCGACTCCTGTTGCTTGGACTTTTCTCGAATCCTCCCCTAATATACCTTCACTGCAAGCACATACAACATGGCTGCCGCACCCGCCCACGAGCTCAAGCTCGATCCCAAGTACGATCACTACGATTACCCCACCGTTGCCCCGGTTGCGCAGAACGGGCACCCTGGCCACACAACGCCCGAGCAAGATGCCCAGGTCTTCCAGCTACGAACCCAGCTCGAGCAGGAGGGCTACACCAAGAACCTCGACACATTGACGCTGGTATGCCCACGACTCCAGTGACCGGCGGGGTAATGGACGACGGCTAAATCACTCTAGCTGCGATTCCTTCGTGCACGTAAATTCAATGTCGAGCTGGCGAAGCAGATGTAAGCTCCCTTCGTAGCCATGGATATGTAGGCGGTGCTGACATGGGGACAGGTTCGTCGACAGCGAGAAGTGGCGGGCCACATATGCTGGTGTTGGCGTAGAGGAGCTCGTTCGCACATTCGATTACAAGGAGAAGCCCGAGGTTTTCAAGTACTACCCTCAGTACTACCACAAGACCGACAAGGTACGTCCCCGCATACATGTACAGCTTGCAATGTGCTGACAAAACTCCACAGGATGGCCGCCCGCTGTACATCGAGCAACTCGGCAACGTCGACCTCACCGCCCTTGGCAAGATCACCAGCCAGGAGCGCATGGTACAAAACCTTGTCTGCGAATACGAGAAGATGGCCGACCCTCGTCTGCCCGCTTGCTCGCGCAAGACCGGCCACCTCCTCGAGACCTCGTGCTCCATCCTCGACTTGAAGGGTGTCGGTATTGCCAAGGCCACATCTGTCTACGGCTACCTGCAGGCCGTCTCAGCCATCTCTCAGAACTACTATCCCGAGCGCCTCGGCAAGATGTACGTCATCAATGCACCTTGGGGATTCTCTGGCGTCTTCAGTGTCGTCAAGAAGTTCCTTGACCCCGTCACCAGTGCCAAGATCCACGTCTTGGGCTCCGGATACAAGTCAGAGTTGCTCGCACAGGTCCCAGCCGAGAACCTGCCCAAGGCTTTCGGTGGTTCGTGCGACTGCCCTGGCGGCTGTGCGCTCAGCGATGCCGGCCCATGGCAGGATGCGCAGTGGGTTAAGGAGCCCAAGTGGGCGAAGAAGAGCGACGACGCTATCGACAACGCAGCCTTGCCCGCACCCACAACTGGTGCTGATGTCCCCACCACTGGTGCACCTGCCGCTGGTGTCGAGGGTGCTGCTCCTGCTGGTGTCCCTCAGCCGCACGCATAGAGCGTGCACTGAGAAAGCCTTAAGTCTGGTGTGTATACCCACAAACGGGATGGCATGTGAGCCATAGGGAGAATAAACCAGAAAACACAGATTTGAAAAGCGAGGCGTTGTGGAGAGGACACGACGCGTAGAGTGTCAGTATATACATCATGTTCAGCAGTAATGCATACTGGGTTTGTCGGTTTAGCTCGAATTCGGAAAGCACTCACAAGGGGGCCACTATCATAGGGCATAGCACGGTAACTCCCACCTGTGATTTAAAAAACAGTTTGTCCTTAGTTGGACTGGAGGGATGTTGTTGAGAGCGGAATAGACGCAAACTCCCTACTCCTCAGGAATCCGTTTCCCCTCGAAACCGTGTCATTGTGCGAAGATTGCCCATAGAAAAGCACACACGAAGTGTCTTTGTTCCATCACTTACAATGTCGCAGACAATGCCGCTTTGTCCCAGGGGTCAATAAGAATGATTCCCATCGAAACAAGCTTCCTTCTTCTCCAACTGTCATAGCACTTCAATATTGAACTCCATGGCCATGTCGCGCACCCTTTCCATTTCAATACCCCTTGTCCTTCTTGGCCGCTGGGAGAATTTTAACCCCCTGGAAAGTACCATAGTCCCCCTAGATCTCATCTATGAGACTCTCCACCGCTTCTGCCCTAACATTCGCGTTCTCCCTTTTGCACTGGACATCGACTCTCCATCCACACTATCCTCGGCAGACGAGAGCTGGGCTGCGCTGGGCGCAGAACAGGGCGCTACTTGGATACTACGGCCTGCACCGTGCGCAAACGAATTTCTGTCGCCCTTCGATGTCGCTCAAGGCTGGCAGAAGGGAGATGCGCAACCGACGTCCGATGAACTAGGAAAACTAGGCCCTGAAGTGTGGTCGTGCGGATTCCTGCTGGAGCGGTTCGGAATCCCGAGTGATTCCTCATCGGTGTATTGGAAATTATTCGTGCAGGAGCTGCACCAGATCTTCGGTATCTTGAAGAGGGCGTTTGTGGAATTCGAAGGGCCAGTAGAAGGTGCCAAAGGATCAACAAAGTATTGGGATATAGTATCTGGAGATCGCTGTTTTCTTAGGATCACCACTGCACCGATGGATATGGATGTTGCGAAGAGGTTAATCATTCTGCATGCTGCTTTTGAACAAGAACTAGATGCACTGAAAACCGTTAAGGAAGTCGTACGGTTTGCGAGTGCTAGTCGCTGGCTGGAAGGAACACTCTTGAGGAGATTAACACAGGAGAAGAAAGGAACCTCATGGATCGGGAGGATGATAAGATTCGGCCAGGAGACAGAGTCGTCCAAATTCACAGGCAGGGAGAGGGAATGGTGGGACACTGTGCACAACATGGATATTGAAGAGATGATCGAGGAGATGACAACTTCTGAGAAAAATGGGTTGCGGCTCGGAGTCTCATTCCGTGAAGTTGCAGCTGGTATCGCTCAGATGACTGTCCAAGGCCAACGTACTTCATTGGAACCGGCAAACTTGGTCGCATATACTGAGCTCGTGGCTCACTTTATTCATACGGCACAGATACTTACTGGCAGTAAGCTTACTAAGCAACTGGAGCAGTTGCATTTAGGGGAACCGAAGAATCTCACCTGGAGCTTCGCGAATATGCTCGATTATCTAACCCAAGACCGTGGGCACATCAGCCAGTACTTATATGATCGACTCCTTACACATGCGCTTTCAGGACGGAAGATGGATGTCATTGTTCAGCATACCTCTGAGCCTTTGATCTCGACGACGAATGATCTAGAAGGGACTACAGACCCTTTCTATTCGATTAGGTCCAGTCTTGTGAGCAATTATTTGCATAGTAAGGCAGAGATGGTAGGATTCATCGAGAGGTACAGCAAGGCGGGTGGATATCAGCCCACGTCCAAAGAAAAGCTACGAGCCATATTGGCTGCTCGAGCAAAGGAGACGTGATTGAAGTACTAGAGGCAAAATCGAGCACCAAGGTAGCAAGGATAAGACCCGACGTGAGTCCTCTGTTGTCGCAGCTGTGTGTGCAGCGAGGATGCACGTCAGTTTCTGTCTGGGCACGTATATATGAATGGAGTTGTGGGAGAACAGGCGTTTTGGAATAATTATGTTTTTTGTATTACGTCTCAGACGTCTTTGATGGGTATAATGTTGTTCGTGGTGTATGCTTCACTGTCTAAGATGTCTAACAATCGACAGTCTCCATTACTCCTGAGCCCTCGCTCTTGACGCAGGCGCCGTGGTTCTGGCGGACTTCAACATCTACTTGTACATCAGATTCGATAGTCTGAGGACTCAATAGGATGAAGGACATACCGTTTGCAGGTGCAGGCACAGCGACAGGAACAGCGGCGGCGAAAGCAGCCATGGACAGGATGGCAGCAATGACGGCGGTGAACTTCATCTTGGTAATGTTTGGAAGATAGGGCTGCTTTGGATGTGTGTAAATGAGACAAAAGTCTTGGTCGTGAATGAATGGATGGCAACTGGGTGCAAGGTGCTGAAGCTTGATATTAAAGTATAGACAGAAGATTTGAATTGTGCTGGAACAAAATATTTCTTTTGCACCCGGGAGCCTTATACCATTCGTAGCTCGTGTAAGTGATGATATCTCACGGCTTTACTGTCGAGCTCAGCGTCGCAGTGATGTTGGCCTGAAACCGGATGCAAATCAATCCTGAGGATCTGGTTGCCGCATAAGGCATATGGACATCGATCTGGCGCTACACACACCAATTCCTTGCCAGGCGAAATACGGATTGGCGCATCCGGGGTAGAGCGCGGTGTCAGATATGGCCGCAGTGTCTCAGGCGAGTTATGAAAGGATCCAGACGCGCGGCTGCTCAGTCTTGCTGCTGTTCGCAGTGGCGAATGGACGGGTGATCAAGATTTAAATCGAGTTGAACTTTCTCAGCCTTTGGATTGATAGTCATTGGTGTAGCAAAGTTAAATAGCGTGCAGAAAATCATCAATCGGACCATAGCTGTGTACTTCTCTGTGCGATAGGGCGTGTGTGGTTAAGATGCTGGATGCGGGCACGCAGCGGTGCTGAAACGCGTCTAAAACGATCGATCGGCCCTCGACGTCAGCGCAAGGGTGTCTGCGGTCAGAAGTCTAGACTCTCTTGTTCTGTGCGATATCCAAGGTGAACATTGACTTGTTGTCATGGAAACTCGCGCCTTGAGGCTTTGATGTAGAGGTACGATGTGATGTCGTTTTTGTCGGACGAAGGATGTTGCCTAGCAGCGACAAAAATAGATGCGCCCTTGAAATCACCGCATCTAGCACTTTGCATCTCAGAAATATAAAGATGAGTGTTGTTAATCGTAATTGATGGAAGCAGAGGATTAATCGTCGCCAGTGGTCGGCTTCCAATTCACAAATATTACGATCATCGACAGCGAAGCCTCATATCTATCCGCTTCATTGTAACTTAGGGTACAGATCAGCTATGAAAAGCTGTGTATGATTCATAACAGTTATATACACCTGTATTAATACCGCGAATGAAGTTCGGAAACCGCCCTGTACCTAAAGATGTTCCCTTGCGGCTCTCACACGGAGTCCCCTCATGTATCACCGCTAGATGCAGTCGCTCTTATTGGCGAGTGAATAATAGCATTGAACGTGAATAACTAGGGAAAATTGAAAGAAGCCAGACGTAAATATACAGTGAAGTGCCCATAGAGTGGTCACAGTGAGTCTTATTGGTGAAAGTGGAATGGGCAAACGGTCTGGTTTGGATATCTGGCGACTGCCGTTTGTAGCACACAACGACTTCACTTTTGGCGACTCCACTAGTACCTCACTACACTTGACACCAGCGATCTCTGTCAATCACACTTGGCCAAGCAATACATGTGTAATCACCAGAGGATCGGAGCACGATAAAGCCACATCTAGCGCCAAAGCCACCAATAATACCACGACGAGCACTTGATCTGGTAGACACACAGAAGTAATGGTCGACAACAAAGGCTGGCGTAAGAAAATAGGGAGCAGACCGAAGGATCCGCCACTTGTCAAGCTCGACCGCGACGACGCTGTCGCAGCGCCGCGTGCAGACATCTCAATCGACTTGACCGAGCCACGTCGCCATGGTTGGCGAAAAACAATCACTGTCAGTCGACCTACGACCCCCATGGTTCCGATCCCATCGTTCTCAACTTCAGAGGAAGCGAACGATACAAGGAGCGTGCGATCTGAAGCGTCTACACCCCACCGAGATGCAAGACCAAAGCCCTTTCGCTATACATCCTTGCTCACCGCACACAAAGAGGAGCCAGCGATGTGCATTTACTCAGAACCTTGGAGTGTTGACACGTTTCCCGAAGACACCTGGTCCTATGTTGATCCTATTGTGATCATGGAATCGATTCACTCACATATGTGCAAAAACTACATGGTGCCTATTCCTTTGAACTATAACAGCGGCTTATTTCAGATATTTGATGACTATCGAAAACTTCGATCGCAAAGAGATTCGCTGGAGGCAAGCGAGCGAGAAGCCAAAGAGGAGTCTCTTAGAGTGACAGCTCAAATGCTCGAGTCTGAAGCGCAGTACACTTCTGAGATACGACGTCTTGAGCTACTGATTGCTCACGGAACGAATGGATTGTCAGGGTAAGCTCACCAACTCTAGACGAGTATCCTAGCGCTAATTATATTTTGTCAGGCTTCTGAGAGCACGCCAAGACACAGTGGTTGACCGTACACGCCAACGTCGAAGCACAGTCCCCTCAGATCGCAGCCTAGCTCAAAACATGCATACATCCTTGGAAGATGTAGAAAGTATTATCAGAGCAAAATCACAGCAAGGTGAGAGCGCGTGACATCTCGCAACAAAGCTGACACCATAGCCGTACTTCTCCAACGATCTATTTCTCCATCTGGCAGGATGATTGCGCTTTCCCAACAGCTTTTGGATACTGAGCCTTTGGATTTCCTAATTGGGACTCCACCCTACCAAAGTGAAGAATCGAGGCTCTCTCAGAAATTCAGAAGTGAGCTCAATCTCAAGGACCTACACGACGCCCATCTTACGCAGCGTCTCCCTGCAGTGATCACACGTGAACGGGTTGAGGTCACAGAAGATACGAAAACCACTCACAATGTCAACGATGCTCTCGAAAATGATGCCCTCCTCGCTCTGAGAGAGCTGGGTGTTCTAGTTGCACGTCGAAAAGGCCTAGACGTTTCCAGCTTCGTCAGTGGCCTTATGAGCTTGCTCAACCACGCAGAAACCGCAAAGTCAACCCCTGGATACTCTTCTTATAACTCAGAGTCAGATAGCTCTATATCTGGGGTTCATCTGAAGACGCCTAAAGACTTCGTGGCAAACAGGCCGCAGCAAGCCAAGGCCCGAATTCAGCCCGATCAGAAAGTAGGTCAAAAACGCCATCGCCACTTCTCGTTCATACCTGGAGATGATAACGCACAAGAACTTGAAATTGACGGTGTATTTCATCACTCGTTTTCATACAATGGTTCGGCTGGGGATGCCTCACTACCTTCCTCGTTAGTCTCTCCTTCAGTCAAAGGAAGCTTAGGGGAAGGTGGCACCAATGCCACCCACCAATTTCTGCCAGTTAACATCGATGTTTCGAAACGCTCCATGATACCAAGTCCTGTACAGACATTGGGGAAGATCCGTGGAGAGAGCTCTGTGTCAAGTCTCCAGTCGGTGTTCGTAAGAAACATTCAAGACGATCGTCACAATTCTCGCGCTAGCGTCCAAACAGTGTTTTGCAATACATCGAGCGCAGGAAATTCCTTAAAATCAAAGAGCAGAGGCAACTCAAGTCAGAACCTGCGATCAGTCGAATTACCATTGGGATTAAAGAACCGACATAGTGCTGCTGCTCTGGCCGCTGCACGGGCGGCCGACGCAAAGAGTAGTGATACATCCAAGAACAGCACACGAGTGTCTACTGCTGTATCACGAACCCTTCAGCCGAATCATACGGAGCGATTGACAGTTGAAAACAACGACCCAAACAATTCAGAGTGATGCAAGTGAAAGGAATGCCGAGAAGCGCCGGCATCGAGCTATACCTTCCTCATCGAGACCCAGATTGTATTGACCCACAGGTCTCACGTTCTTAGGTTAATTGCTTACAATCCTATAGCATTCTACTCATGCATACCATGTTGGTGTACCCTTTGCACAAGTACAGCGAAGTTCGGCAGGCCGAAGAAAAGAGGAAAGCACCCGGCATCAACCCAAGTTTTGCAGCGGCTAACCTACATCGAAAGACCTTAGGACTGTGAGAAATACTAGGTAATTATCTATTCCATCCTGGTCTTGTTCGTGTTCTTCCTCGCTCATTTCGCTGCACCCATGTGATAATTACAAGGGATGATCTTAGCCGACCAGGACCTGGCTTTCGGAACCGACATCCACCCAACTCATGTTCATTTGCTTTGACCAAACATGCAGACAAGTCCGCAGTCTAACCCGAATTATGCTGCCTATACAATGCAGACTCAGTTTTTGGTCCAAGGCATCATGGCTGCACCGCCAGCATTGATTACGACGCTGCTACCATACATTAACACCAATGGTATCTGCATCCCATGGAATAAGTGGTCCAAGGACAGTAGTACAAAGGATCATCTCATTGACTCTTTCTGGTTAATGTGTTCCTGCAGTAGTAACCATGATATAGGCTACTGCGACTCAGTCAGTACGACACCGAGCTATCGATGAACGCTTACTCCAATTCTAAGATTTTCCGGCGATAGCCATTCGCATGTGTACTGCAGGAGTACGCGTCTCTATGAATGGGGCGGCAAATCAGTGCATCGTTCAGTGCTGGTATCTTCGCGCTTGACGCCACACTGTGGCGAGTGGCGTTGCACAGCCATTGTGGCATATCCCGATGACTGTCAATCTTAGCCGAATGGAGCGGGCAAAATCGCGTGACGATGTAACGGAGAGGATTCACCAATCATTCAGTCGCGATCTGTCGTTGGCCGTTGCGCAGTCGCCACAGTTCTGTCTAGACGAGGTCCACAAATCGCGTTCGCCGGATGCCATTACCATCAGCCTTGCGATTGGGCACGCCCAAACCCCGCAGCACATGCAACATTCCAGCAGCACGGGCAGTGTAACTGGACTCGGTACAGATCAGTACTCTTAGTGATGATACAAGTGGACTCCAATCTCTTGTTACGGAGGCACAAAGGCTGGAGCGATGACGAGAACGTTCGATCTGTGTGGTAGCAAACGAGTGGTTGCTCATTTCGGGAAAGCGCCCGCTAACGACTCCTTAATCTCGGCTTGACAGGTGCTAGGGCTAAGATTCAACGCAGACTAAGCGGGTAACGGGTTCGATTGCAAAGGTCCAAAGCGTTATGGCCTAACGGCTGCTTGGAAAACTGGACCGAGCAGCTCAAGGTTTGCAAACGGAGGCGGATGGATTGGGCCGAACAGCACAGTCGGTACGCAGGGGAAAAAGCTCCGAAACGAATGCTGGCTATGGCCTGCGAGCCAGGATGTGTGCAGCTCTATGGGGTCTGCCGCGTGGAGACTGCAGACGACAAGGGCAGGAGTGCTCTTTTGGGACGCAAATTTCCAGCATCGGATCGGCAGATGTCATCGCGCATAACAGCGCCAGCTCACACCGTAGGCGCTGTGGTGCTTTTGTGTGTGCATGTTCAACGGGGGTTAGCGCGAGTGGGGATGGACTCATGGCGAGGGTTAATTACGGGACGTGTCAGTGTTGGACGAGCCACACAAGGCTCGCACGAACGCTGGTGTGGCAGTTGAGGTGGATTTGAGAAACAGCGGGCTGGGACCAAAGATCCTTGGGCAGATTTGCGGTTGCAGTGCGGGATGGCGACAGGTGCAGCGACAATCGCTCCCGTTTGGGGGCTGCAGGACTTCTGGACGCTCGCGGGAGCCGTAGGGCCGTGGCTGTGCAGACGGGTGCCGGGAGATCAGTTTGCGACGGCTGCGCAGGGCGAGCCACAGGCAGACGGCGGCTTGAGGGGATGTGCAAAATTACACGCTGGAGCAGCCAGGGAGCCCGGCAATCTCAGCCAGGCCAGGCTCTAGACTCTCCCCCCACTGCAGCCGCTTGCACTGACGTTTCCAAATGCCACGCGCGGCCGTCGCAGCGATTCCGTCAGGCAGCTCGGTCGCTAACCTGATAAAAGACGCCTGACCTGTCGTCGCATGCGCCAACTTGAGCCACAGTTGACACTAGCCTTGACTACAGTGGGAGCTGCTCCGTTTCATCAACCCAAGGTCCACATCAGGGCTCCCCAACCTCCAGCCCTCATCTTCACCTCTCGATGCCCACGAACGACCAGCCGCGCCTGCCTTGAGCTCCTCGCCTCGCGATGTTTCGCAACCGGTAAGCGCTGCCCTCTCGTTGTTGTTTGTTGTTGGAGCCTCAAGTGCTGCACATGGCCGGCGTGCTGTGATGTTCGCGCGTCGCGTCCGGACCGGGCAAGCTCGTAGCTAACCAGCCGTCAGATCCTCACAAGCAAAGCCGAACGACGAGCTGCTGGAAACCTTCAAGGCCAGCTTCCCCCACCTCACCCAGCGCTCGCACTCTCTTGCAGCGCCGCCCGGCCACACGCTCACCGATGCGCTCGACGTAGCGCACCCCGTCAGGTACGTCTCTCTTGTGCGCAGCCCTGTTTGTCTTGCTTGTGTGTTTGTTGATGCGCGCCTGCAATGCGCCGGCGGTGGTGCGCGAGCCTCCTTTGTCTCTGCGCCCACCACGCCCGCCGCGGAGTGCACCTGCCACCGCGACCCAGGACCCAGGACCCAAGACCCAAAACCCAAGACCCAAGAACCAGGACCACGTTACTGACAGCTGTCAAGCAGACCTGGCGACGCCGACGACATCAAAGACCAGGACCCCACCCCACGCGGCAACAATGAGCCCTGGCGCTTCACGCCCTCGCTGCTCGACCCCAACAGCTTTGCATTCACCACCTTTGCAAACCAGCCGCCGGGCTACTACACGCCCACGCCTGGCGGCACGAACACGCTGTACCATAGCCAGGCCGGCGATTTGCACACACCCGGTTTTAGCTTCGGTCTAGGCACCCCCCTCTCCCTTCCCACCTCTGAAGGCGCCGTCCACGCTGGCCAGGCTGCGCCTAACCCGCACCTCCAAGGCTTTAACCCTCACGCTTTGGGAACACACCACCACTTCCAGAACACCAACCCTTTCGGGATCCAGCCCCAGCACTCGCAGTCGTTTGCGCCGCACCAGTTCACCCACCAGCCGTCCGCATTCGACCATGCCCCTCTCACTCAAGCGCACGAGGACTCTCCTATGGAAAATGTCATTCCCGAGGTCGAGATGCAGTCTCCTCTCATCGGCTTTGCCCCACAGCCGTATGAAGACAACCTAGCGCGTGTAGCAGTCCCTGCCGGTCAACCTAACCAGAACTTCCGCTACCACGTTACTTTGAACGCGCCAACTGCCATGGTCAAACAGCATGACGAAGTCCCTGTCACCTATCTCAACAAGGGCCAGGCGTATTCCATTTCCCTAGTCGACACTACTCCCAGCCAAGCCCCGCCATCCACACTCAAATACCGGACCTACATCCGGATCTCTTTCGAAGACGAACAACAACGGCAGCGTCCCGCTTCTTGCTGGCAGCTCTGGAAAGAAGGTCGTGGCACGAACGAGGCACATCAGAGGGGTGGCCGCCTTCAGGCTGTCGAGTTCGTGGATCCGAGTCAAGTTGGCGGCGGTGAGGTCCAAGGAAGGCCAAGAGTCGAGCTTGAGAAGTCTTCCTTCGACGGCTTCGCGGTAACATGGACTCCCGCGCCCAATGCTGCGCCTGAATGCTCTCTGGCTGTCCGGTTTAATTTCCTTTCTACCGACTTCAGTCATTCCAAGGGCGTAAAAGGTATCCCAGTTCGCCTTTGCGCCAAAACCGAGCTAGTTTCTGAAAACACTGGATCACCGTCAGAGACAAATGCCGCCGAACTTTGTTATTGCAAAGTCAAACTGTTCCGCGACCATGGCGCTGAACGTAAACTTTCCAACGACGTTGCTCATGTCAAGAAGACGATCGACAAGCTGAAGCAGCAAATTGCGCAGGTCGAGTCAGGCATGAAAGACTTCGGAAAGCGCAAGCGCAGTGGCGACGACAAGAGTAGCAACTCCAGGCCTGGGAAGCTCCAAAAACACAAGAGAACATGGTCAATGTCGTCAGCAAGCGACAACCAGGGTGCTCGCCCTGCAGCTGAAGAAGACCTGCATATCAAACTAGCCTCTCTGCAGGACATGTTCAGTTCGACACGTCCTGTGAGCCTCCTTTATCTGAAGGGCGAGGAACAAGACGATCCAGATCTCCATCCAGTTCAGCTCTCTTCCACCCCACAAGAATTGTCCAAAATCGACACGAATGTAGATTCGCAGATGTGGGAGGCGCAGAGTTCACAAACAGGTAACTCGTCAATGGTATCACCAACGCCCAGTTCGCAATCTCTACACTCTGGAGAACGCAGGACGTCCTCTTTCCAACGTCCCAGTCCTTATGGACCGCCATCGCGCATGACTTCAGGCGAATGGAGAAGCCTCCCACAAACTGCGACGGGCGACTTGAAAGGAATGGTCGCAATGCATGTCGGTTCCGATGTGCCGACCAAAGTACAGAGGCCTTATTCCGACGATCATGCCCTATCCGGCTGGATCGAGGCCTTGGGCGTCGATCAGACCTACCAGCCACCACCAGAGCCCATGCTGAAGCCAGGTATGTCATCTTCTCCTTTGCAAAGTCAATTTACTAATCAACGTGTAGTTGCCTGCTTCTTTGTCCAACCGAGAATTGCTGGCAAGCAGCCAGATGATAATTATTTCCGTGCCGTCTACGTGATGGAGCGATCGGTCAAAGCTCTTGTTGCCGGCATCGCTATGAAGATCAACATTGAGCCGACTAAAGTTACTCGTACTGTCCGGATCAACCAGAAAGGACTGCAGATTCTGATGGACGACGCCGCTATCAACGCGATACCCGAGCAACAAGATATGGCCGCTGAATTCCACGAAATCGGTACACCCCCAGTTCAGCCCACGAAGCGCGAATGGGATGCTGGACCCACAGACATCCAAGTGGATGGCGACATTTCAGTAGTCGAAGCTGTGCATTCGACTGGCTACGAACTCCGTCTTCTCTTTTAGTCGCCTGATCACCTGTCCCTGCGACTTTCACCACTTTCCCTGAACTTTTAGACTTACGATCCAACCACATTCATGACTTTGTACTGTTTGTACATTCACGGCGAGTCTTCCTCGCCCTCTAGGGGTTAATTGTGTCGGTCTGTGCCGTCTGACCAAGGGTCATGTTTCTCGGCGTTGAGAAGTTCTGGAGATACCATTTGTTCCTTGCGGACAAGATACCTTTTTTGCGATATACCTTACTTTCTTCTTCTTTCGGTTCGACGACGATACCCATATACCATTTCACCATTTCAGCGGTTTCAAATTGCTCAGCAACAATTTAGTGCGAAGGGTGTGCAAAGCGTGAGGGTGGTACATACGAATACACTAGGCGGCACTTTGGCGCCGCAGTAATTCTCTCGAGCTACAAGTGAACTGTCTCCTTCTGGCGAGGGCGATTCACTCAGGCAGTAACAAATTCGAATTCAAGCTCAAATCATCGCTCCACCATGTGCTTGGCTCGACTTCTACATTACCCTTCAACATTGACCCAGAGCAACATCGATCAATGTCCCTCTCAGCTTCATTAGTCAGTCATCAGTCAGTGCTGACCCAGAAATTAAGGCTACTTTCTCGACTCCACTACCTGCCACAAGAACCACTGGCGGCACGACCGCCGCTTCTCCGAAGGACATTTTCACCTCTTGGAGCAAAAAGCAGATCGCTACCATGCGCCAGCCTCGCTACCATATTGCAGCCTTTGACACGCCTTCAGCTCTGGGCTCTCATGAGACATGAGCCAAGCCGTCCGGCCTCTTCCAGCTGAGTTCGCGCGTCCTTGCCAAGACAGTAGTCATGGAAAGACGAACGGAAGTTCACGACATCTGTGCATTCTTCTGACATAACAATTGATCAAGCAGGTACCAAGTTATGATTTCTCAACCATATTGGAAAGTTTGAGACCGACCTCCGCACCTTGACGTTCGGCGTTGACCGCTCCGTTAGCTTGTGCAGGATCCCTTGGACAGATGAAATTGGTGTGGCTGGTGAGCAATTCTAGCCGACTGCTGATCGCGCACGTTTTCGGCCGCCTGCTGTCCGACGTATGACATCATATCGTAAGGTATTTTGATCCAATCACTGCAGCGCTACACCAACTTGACACACTGCGGCCAAATCAATGCGCTGGCACTCCTGGTAAGTCCTCGAATGAGATGCACTAGAGAGGCGTTTCAAGTGAGGGGCTGACCTCGTGCCCGGAACGTCAGATGTTGACCCTGCAGCGTGCAAATTCCACTACGAAAGCATTACCTACACCTTGCGGTGGTCCACTTCGACCACCGCGGATTTTTCCACTATCCACGCTTCACTAAGAACTTACGCTAATGCAAATCGAGATCTGGCTGAAGGGATTCTACCCTGGTGTGCCTCCATGCGAAACCAGTAGCAACGGTACAGTGACAAGGCGCGAACGAGATCTGAGCACCTGCTAGCGCTCTATTGGTGTATGAGCAATGACGAGAGTAGCTTTCACAGGAGACAGTTGAAAGCAGCTAGATTGCCCCAAGGCTTTCACTTCCGCTCTGAGTTCTAGAGTAGTCCGAGTGAGAAGATACATCTAATGCTCATACGCCACTCGTCGTGGACTCCGAGACCATGAGACCCTGCATGTACTCCGATAGTCCATGTTGAAAGAACAACGACTCTTCTCCTTATTAGCCATGATGTAGGTGACGCGTAACACATTCTAATTCACCGGATGCTCGCAGATCGTCACTGCCCCCAATTCTTACATCTTGCCAGCTTTCTATTCTTAGCTTGAGCATGTGTCCGGGCTGCAGAATGGGTTTCCGCCACAGCTAATAGAATTGGAATGATTCAACAGAAGGATGCATTGCTCCACACAGTAAGATCGACCAGGACAACATGCTAGAGGCCTACACTAAAGCCACATCTTTGTGGCAAATGTGTGTGTGGCGTTGCATTCGCCACATCAGCTTGCGTTGTAAGGATAAGGTCTGAGCGCTTGACTGGCTCTCCACAGAGGCCATGTGTTCCGTTCCAGACATAGCCATGATCATCTGCTCAACCCGCTTGTTATTCATTGCAAACACATGTTGGTGCCGAGGAGCTGTGTTGCACAGCGAGAAGCACGTCCGTCATCATAACGTTACTTGTGCCTGAACTGGAGCAAGTACCGAAATTTCAACAAGATGCCGACTTCGGGACTGCCGCGTCAGTTGAATACCGAATCTTCTCACACTGACTCGGTGTGCAATGAAAGAACTCGAGGGGCTAGTAGGTAATGTTGTACCTCCGCCTCATGCGTAAGAGAAAGCAGAGGATGAAGGTCCTTTCTCTTTGATATTTGATAAATGACCAATACAAACGTGTGCTCTGTGAGTCAGTGAGGTAGCCCATTGGTAGCCCATGGTGTGCATCTGTCGCTTCATTGAATTCAAAGAGCTGCTACTCCTGGCATGCCTGCCTGATTGGGATAGGTTGGTTCGAGCACTACAATCTGTGACCGTTGAGTCGCTAAGCCACCACTAAACCACACTTGGATGGTTGGCAAGCGCGGAGCACATTCGAGCTGCTTGTAGTGACACTACTGTCGATCTCCGATACGAGGGGGGGGGACCACCGGACTGGAATTCGTCACCTCACCGTTGCTTGAACGTTGTGAATGTACCGCCGCCCGTCGGCTTAACGTCCGTCCCGTGTGGTAGACCGCACAAAGAGCTGGCTGAGAGTACCGCAATAGCGTTCGAGAACGCGCCGTACCCGGTACTAGAGCCGCTGGAACGAGCTCGATCAGTGGAAGTGATGTGGGGCACTTCAAGACGACAAGTAAAGGTGCGCAGAGCATTCTGACGACTGTGCTTGCGCCGGGAGTACATCACGTGTTCAAGCGAACACAGAAAAGACGAAGGCTGGGCAAGCGCCTTTGGACAAGTCTTGCTGTAGCCGTCTAAGTTCTGCATCGCGCTTGTGGCTTATACACATCTCCCCCATTCCGGCGATGGCTTCGGTTCAGGAAAAGCCTTGTAGCATCTCTTCGGGCCGCGTCCATGTATTGACTCGGACATTGTCGTCAGATCTCACTCGATATCCGCACCCTGAATCGATAACGCGGGGGTCTTGATCAATAATCACTTTGGCATTCCTTCAGCCACAGCCTCTACTTCGGTCGGACTCATCACTTCAGTTCCATGCAAGTCGGTCCTACGAGATCCTTCCAACTCCGTATCCAGAGGTCCGTTGCGAAAATGCGCGTGAGATCGAGATCTAAACATGCAAGCGCCCAAGGCGGCATGTATACTTGACCGCTCTTTACACCAAGTGTACTCGTTGAACTCACCGAGCTGATGGACTATTCTAATTCCGGCATTCGTGGTGCATCGTGACTTCGGGATCGACGCAGATGCAAGACGGAACCCCTGATCAGCGAGAGAGTTTCAAGTGAGCACGTGCATATGCCAGGACACACTTTAGGCAAGGTCGAAAGATCGAGGATAACACCTCATCACCATCGCATCTTGAACTCCATTTTAGATGCACCTCGATTTCTGCCACCGGTACCACCGGCTTTCTCCGTTAGCCAGCGTTCGCTTATCCTCACACTCACCCAACCTCGTCTTGCCCAACTGAGCAACATGAGATTCTGCCTGCTGCTAAGAACAGCGGCAGCAAAGATAACGGCAAATGGCAGATCGTAGCATGGATTACTGAGCTTGCGCCGCTGACGCGCCGAAGGAAAGCTGCCGGTTGGGTGCACGGGATGAGTCTAACTACCTGCTGGAGCCACGTTGCTGCAAGTTTGCGACAGAAGTCACTGGGGGAAGCAAGGTCGTTCCTAGGTGTTGAGCGCATCACGTGTTGCATATTGCTTTTCGTCCAGCCTCGCTCCTTCCCGTTTGATGTGCTGTCCATGCGAGCTTCCGATCCTCACTTCCTTTGCAAAAAGTCGTCCCGATCGCGTATTGTGTAAGAATATAGGTAATCAAATGCGAGTCAGAAGGATTCTATAGCATTGCCGTTATGCATATGGAAGATAGGGCAGGGATGGAAGTGCTTCCGCCGACCCGGAACGAACTGTGCGGCACGGTGCGCCGCGCTTGCAGCCCGGACATGGCTTCCCGAAGAAGTTCCCTTCTCTTGCATCGTATGATTTCTCCGCTTGCTAAGAGCTTTGTAACCCGGGAGCAGGCTAGGTCTGGAGAACAAACAAAACAAACTGTGTGTAGTCGCTTGCAGACATCCGCAACCCCTGGTCCGTGAGGTGGAAGTGAAGGGGAGATTTGTGACGTCGTGCAGTTGCTGGTGAAAGAAGATTTGCATTGAGATGATACTTCAAAAGTCAAAGTTGCGAATGCACACAGGGTTTGGCGTCTCATATATGTAGTAAGGAGACGAATCATTCGTGCCAAAGGCTCTTGACTTGCGACTCGTAGTACGTATATCGCTTTCGATGATAATGATATAGTGGCATGCAATCAAAACAATAACATCAGCATACGACTAATCACTGTACGAAGAAAATTTGTAATCTCCTGCTGAGATGCTCCACATGAGTGCTCAAGATCCACCACCCCTTAATTCTACGTACGGCCGTATTCTTGTCCGCCCCATCGCATCCGATCATATCTCACAGATAATCAAATTTTCGTACACGTATCTCGGAATTGCAATCGACAATGGTCAGATGAACGCTATCTTGTGATAATCCTGCATATTGCAAAATTTATATTGCATCGTGCGTCCAAGCGCACTCGGTGGGTGGAGAGTCTCAAGCCCCACTGGTGTGAGTTAATCATTGAGACCAAGAACAGTGACTGCATGAAGTCAAACAACCTCAGCTCACTGAAGTTCTCCACTCGAGCTGGGCCCTTGGCTTTTGCGAAGATTGTGCATTGACTCTCGCCCCTAGTGTTGCCCCAAAGAGGAAGTGACGTAGACTGCACATCGCTGGTCAAGCGCCTACCAGGCGCACTTTTTCATGATGCGAAAAGAGGCTTGAGCTCATGAGTAGAGTTCAAATAAGCAGCTCATAGCCCGAAGGCACGGGACCAACTGTAACCCTCCCTGTATCAACAACTTCGCGTACTCTTTGAGATCTGACATTGAGACCCGTCAATATAGTCGTGAGATGCTGTGCAGAAGCGGACTGCACCGTCTTGTCGGCTTCCCAATCGGCTGCTATCCTACAGGATCACCAACTCAGCAGATGCGCTATCTCAGATGAATCTTCACAGGCCGTGTTCTCCTTTGGCAAGCTTGACTGCACATAGCAAGACTTGATGTGATTGCACGAGATTTCGCTCCCGATAGCAACCAGAACGGCTATCAGGCACCATCTCCGCGCCTGTCAATCGTCTAGTTCTCTGCCGAAGTCGATCAAGCGCACCTTTGTTGCATCCCTGGGATGAAATTGAGCAATCTTCGTCCGGACTAAAAATCTTACTGCTGCCGAGTCGCGATCGAGTGGGTAGTATGCCTTTCCTCCGCCAGGTCCGAATAGAGTCGCGAACAGATTCTCAATCAACTGCCGCATTTCCGCGTCGGCTGCCTCGGCTTCTGTTGGTGGCTCCTCATCTCTTTCAAGGAGAGCCTGGTTGCCCCAAATTTGGTCAATTTTTCGTTGGCGTGTTCTGTCGGATACAGCCTTTTTGGTATTCTTCGACCTTCCTTGCTTAGTGAAGCCCGCAACCAGGACGTCGTCTTCCACGTTTAGCATATCCCCAACGACTGGACCGCCCAGCTCCTCGGCTGCTATCATTGCCGATAAGTAATCGTTGATGAAGTCGTTCATTGCTTCGCCCAGTCGCTGCGCTGTTCCATCGTATTCTTCCTTCCGTGCACGCTTAGCTGCAATCAACTCTCGAGCAAGCTGAGCAGGGGTTTTTTGTGAACGCTCTTCCTGCTGCGCGCGTAGTCCTTCAATGCGGGTTTCCATAGCGTGTGCAAGGAGGTTTGCATCTTTCAGATTTGCTTCTTCGCGATGCAGGATTGAATCTGTTTTCGAGATCTTCTCCTGTAAGCTGCAAATTGCCTCCTTGGAGCCTTGGATGTTTTGCTGGAGAGTGCGCGCAGTCAAAAGTGCTGTAACTGCAGAACTCTTCTCTGGAAGAAATGGGGCGGCAGGAGTGAGGCGCTTGTATGCGTCTGTAACTGCAAGAATCTGTTGTAGTCTTGCACGCGGATCCGAAGATGCGTGAGCCAAAATTCCAATATCGACTTGAGACTGAGCCTGTAGCTACGCAATGTGTAAGTGAAATGAACTTCAGCGTAGTGAAATCTCATACCGTCTCTAGTGCTGCTTGTTGTTCCTGAACGCGTGTCTGCAACGTTCTCACTGTTTGTGCCAGACGCGCTTCAGTGTTGGACGCGTCAAGGTCCATGAGCTCGTCATGCAGCCCATGAGAAGCCTTGGAGTAAATTCGTATGTTTTCCACAGTGCTGTCACTTTGTTGTGCCATGTTGGTTGGTGTCCTCTGACAGTGCGCGTTTGTGTTGATGCGTTCACTTCGTACAATTAGCGAAGATGACGAGTTAGGCAAGCCTGCTCGAGCTTCTACCATCCAATACTTCACTGCATTACACAGCAGTACCCCGCCGGCTTCACTCAGCCTTATATCTGCCTGTGCACAGTGCCGTGCACTAAATAGGTAGGCGGATAGCAAGTGAAGTTTAACACGTGACCCGAAACTGCCAAGACCGTCGATCACCACTTCCATTTTGGCGACGACTGCGTAACGCCTTTCCCCATCACCTCCACCTCCTTCCCCAGAGCAGCACATTCGCGCGCTAATCCGCCCCTGCCCTTCTAATCGCACCTGTGCTCGTAGAAGTCGCGACCTTTGCTTTGCGAGAAGGTTTGACGAGCGAGCTTTTCTTACTTGGGCCGTTTCTTCTTCTGATCGACATCACCTCGCCCCAAGCCAGCACTCACCCTCTCCGATACTCTCGCATCATCTGCACAAGCTCTTGTCGTCTTTCAGACATCAAGGCGATACCTACTCCGACACAAACACCACCTGCACGCTTCCAGCCCAGCCCAAGCTCCGAGCGATCCATCTCCACGCTCCCTCCAACCGCACCGTCGCAATTCCTTTCCAACCGCCAGCACCAACACGCTTTCCTTTACAGCCCCCGCTGTATATAAGACCGAATACAATTGAACAAATTCAGCATAAAGCTTGAGCAATTGCCTGGACAGTGAAAGAGCTCATACCCAATTACTCCAATAGCCCCCAAACAGCTAGGAACTATGTCTGCATCGCCGACCATCGCATCCTCCGCCAAGCGTCCGCTTGAGGAGCCTTCTTCTCCTGCCGGACCCAACGATCAGCCCGACGCCAAGCGTCCTGCCCTCGACAAGTTGGTCAAGGATGACACCCACGACATTGAGACTGCACAGCCTGTCAAGGCCGAGAGCATCCCCACAGAAGACATCAAGCCAGAGGATGCCAAGCCAGAAGACGAGATCTCCCAGATAGCCGGGCAGAACGGCGACGAGCCCAGTCAGGCGGACACGGTTGTTCCTGATGCCCCCGCTATTCTTGAGACCCAGCCGATCCAATCGACTTCAGGCGCAAACGGTCGCCCCGCCAATGGCAATCAGCAGGTTGATGAAACCAACTGGCTTCACTTGCGAGCCTGCATTGGCACCAGTGAAGCTGCGACCATCATCGGCAAGGGTGGCGAGAATGTGACCCAAATTCGACGACTTTCTGGTGCGAAGTGCACCGTCAGCGATTACTCTCGTGGCGCTGTCGAGCGCATCCTTACCGTGAGTGGCCAGGTTGATGCTGTCTCAAAAGCTTTCGGTTTGATCGTGCGCACTCTAAACCAAGAGGACCTCGAGAACCCTTCGACATCAACTTCCAAGGCCTACCCTATGCGACTCCTCATTCCCCACATCCTCATCGGCTCCATTATCGGTAAGGCTGGAGTCCGTATCCGTGAGATCCAAGAAGCCTCGAACGCGAAGCTCAATGCTTCTGATACACTCCTGCCCAACTCTGGCGAGCGATCGTTGGTCGTCCTGGGTGTGGCCGATGCTGTGCATATCGCTGTGTACTATGTTGCACAGACCTTGGTGGAACAGCTTACAGAGCGATTCGGTGGTCCTGCCGCGTCGCAGTACGCAACTCGTAGTGGTATGGCTGCCAATGTTGTACCCGGAGGTATGTCTGTCCAGCCATACGTTCCCCAGCCAGCTGGAGGCCAGTACTCGCAGCCTCACCAGCACAGCTTCCGTCGAGCGGAGCCTCAGCGCACTCCCCAACACGGAGGTTACGGTGCTCCTCACATGCATGGCCAGCAGCCCCAGCCGGCACCTTATGGTCACCCTAACATGGCTTACGGAGCTGGCTCGCCTGCTAGAGCCCACTATGGCGGGCCTGCTCAGCCTACGCCTTACGGAGGTCACCATGGTGCTGCACCTGTTGCACATGGCGGAGCACCTAGCCAGGCCCCAGTTCAGATGCCAGGCCAACCCCTTACACAGCAGATCTTCATTCCTAACGACATGGTGGGTGCCATTATTGGCAAGGGTGGCGCGAAGATCAATGAGATTCGCCAGCTCAGCGGCAGTGTTATCAAGATCAACGAGCCTACAGACAACAGCAACGAGCGTCTAGTCACGATCACAGGAACGCAAGAGTGCAACCAGATGGCGCTCTACATGCTGTACTCACGACTCGGTTAGTTCATTACCCAAGCCTCTATTGTGATCATCGTCACTTACGCCTACCGTAGAATCGGAAAAGCACCGTATCTAGGTACCTGCGTTGCTTCCCAAAGCCGCTGCACATATTCATGTCTCTTGACTATGTATAGGGCTCGGCTCTTACGACTCAATATAAATGCATACCGAGCATGGCGTTCTGAGTTACGGTCGTTCTTTTGGTATGTATGTGCACGCTGGGGCTATGAGCGAGCGCTGTCAAGCGGCTGCTAGACTCCACTCGTCTTCAATCATAGAAGCAGTGGTTGTCTCATTTCGAAGATTCCAGCATCCTTGTGTACACGGCAGCTCTTCAACTGCAGTATGGATTTAGCAAAAGTTTCCTCGTAAATTACTTTCCGAATGTTTTCCGGTTCCTGCCCATGCTTTGAAATGCCATTGTTCGCATGACTTGTATTGATGTGTTGTTGTCTTGTCGATTTCGGCAAGGGCGACAGAAACCGTTTCCGGCGTTTGTTTGCTCACCCAGGGCAAACGGTGGACAAAGCAACATGATTCAGCTGCACGCATCCACAAGACAATTACCAAGAAGATCTCGCAGCAAACGAGGCGGTTGCTTGCTGCGAGGACGGATATAGATGGTCGCATTCCGAGACCCTCGCATTCCTCGAAGATGCACGACGAATTCGCAGCGGACCCGCTTGCGGTTGCGATAGTAATTCTCATCAAAACGGCAGCAGCCCCTCACTGCGCATGTCTGTAAGAAAATCATTCGAGGAGCTGCTAGTGCCTGTGTACTGACAGATTTTGCCTGCAGCGAGGAGTCATCATGCACAACATGCGAGAAACAACTGTAGCCCCTCACAATATAGGCGTGGCCTGTAGCACAGAACCCATACCAACACGCATTCACACTAATCTGCCGCCGCCATACACGTGGACGGGCACACGAGCTGGCGAACTTCGGTATGTTTGTCATGCAAGGGATGCTATAGAAGCTGACGCACCGATCTTAAGGGCCAACTCCGCCGATTTCACGTCAACAGTGACGCTTTATATTGGGCCAAAACACAGTCCATTCAGCATTCATACTTCCCTTCTTACCACGCAATCGCCCTATTTCCGCGCTGCGCTCACTGGCCCATTCGTCGAATCCACGACCAAAACTATCACGCTCGACGATGTATCGCCCGACCACTTCCAACTTCTCGTCTCCTGGTTATACACATCCTCCATTCCCGCACCCTTCAAAGATGGGAAACCGGCTTACTACACACTTCTCCATCTATACTCCCTGGCAGACCGCCTGTGCTTGGAGGGCTTGCGAAACGCAGTCGTGGACCTGATCGCCGACCTTGCCGACCGCACAAACTCGGTCTTGACACCAAGCGACACTCGCATTCTCTACGATGGAATCCGCGACTCAGCGCCGCTCCGAGATCTCGTGCTCGATCTCTTCGCATTCAAGAAGACAGATCGTCTGGTTGAGGGCCACGTAGATAGCTGGCATGCTGCCTTCCTCCGCGAGCTCTGCGTGCTGCTCAAGCGGCCTTGCTCCCAGTCTATGCTCAGACACCGTTTACGCATGTGGTGCCCCGAGTCCTGGCATGGTGCTCGGAGCTGCGATAACTGCCGCGGCGTGCTGCAACCCAGATTCGGAGCGGTGGCGTGCGATGATTGCTGCTTGAGCTTCTGCACCAAGTGTGTTGAGGCTGGTGTTGCCATGGCTGGTTGGGATGATGGCAGGAGCAAGGAGGAAGGAGATGTGAGAGACACGACTGAGGGTGCGGGTCTTGATATGAAGGTGAGGAAGAGCAGGAAGTGGGAGGCTTGTAAGCCCTGGAGGGGCGCGAGATGTGCGCTTTATCACGAACACGAGGAGACGGAGAGATGCGGAGACATCTTCATGGGCAGGTAGTCGTGTGTTGGTCGTTGACAAGATTGGTTTTGGAGTTATCGGTGCATCTGCATAGCGTTTAGTTTCAGGACTTGTACACACCCAGTCCTGTCAGTATACATATACAATATTTATCGCACGTCAATTTTGAAGCATTAACCATGGCTTTTGAGAGAAGAAGAGAGACGGTTTTTTAACGCTAATGATGATATGGTATTGGTTCCTCGGTCGTATCCGTCACACATGCGGGTGGAGAGAGCCCGGTTATTTTACATGGCTCAGATGCCTTATTTCCTCCAAAAGTTGAGATTACAAGTAGTACAAAAGTGGAGTCGCGCTGCTTATGCGACAAAGTTCTTGACGTTGTTCAACCACCTGATGTACTCCTTCTGTTCCTTGTGGTCGATGTAGTCGGGGATGAAGAGAGCCAGGCGGGTGTTGATACCGCGCTCCTCGAGGTACTTCTCCAGGAGGATCTGGAGGTCCTCATCGAGGTTGTTGAAGGGAGGACCCGTGTACAGTGTCCTCCTCGCCCAGTCCTTCTCAGCGGTCTGGGGGTCAGCGAGCTCAGCGTCGGGAAAGTAGTACAGGTCCTCGATCAGGAAGTCGCCGTCCTGGGCAGTGGCCTCGATGGCAAGAGCACCCTTGCCGGGGCGCTCGATGCGAATGCTTGCGTGTGCGGGGAATCCCTGCTCGCCCTCACCCTCGTAATCATCCTCCAGCTCCTCACGGTCGGCGGGGGCGATGCGGTCCTCAGGAGCGACGCGGATGTTGCCATCCTGGGTGTTGCCCTGGTTGATGGCGCCCTTGGTGTTGGCGCCGCCAGACTGGACATCCATGTCGGCATCATCGTACATGGCGCCGTCCTCGAGGGCGTCCTCAGGGTTGACCTCATTATTGAGGTCGGCGGTGGTGAAGGTAATGCGAATCTTCTCGTCGCCGAAGGTGCGGGACAGAACGACTTCCTGGTTGCCGGCCTTGTCCTCAATCTGCGGAGGGTCAGTAAAGCAGCATGGGGCACTGCGAATTGTGGACATACCTCGAAAGGGCTGTTCTCAAGGTACTCCTTGATGTTAGCGGAAAGGTCGTCGTCCTCCTTCATGTCCTCCTCCATGGAGATCTCGCTCTGAATCTTTGCGACAAGCTCTTCGTTCGCTGACAGCATGTTAGCAACGAAGACGATGTGGGTACTATTACACTTACAGCTCTGCTCCCTCCTGACGGCGGAGATGTGGAAGGAAGCTGTGAGTTTGGGGGCGGCCTGCGACCATGCTGGCTGGAAAGCTGCAGTCTGGCGGAAAAGCGACGATTGGGGACGGATAGCCTTTGTGAAGCGGGCAGCACGGGGTGCCGAGCGGGCAATGTTGCGGAGAGACAGCATTTTGCAGGATGTGTGAGGGCTGTTGTGATGCAGTGAGCAGATCAGATGCAGTGAGCTAGCTATGATGGTAACTTTTCGAAGGCCCTGGCCCCAGCTTCTTGACATCAGTCCTTGGCGTCGCGATCCGCAACCGCGGCCAAAATGTTGCTCGCCGCTATCGGCTTAAGAAGGACGCCAGTCATCCTGTCGCGATATAGATTCCGCGTAGCATTTTCGCCTTGTAGTCGCGCGTTGTAGTTTCTCTTTTCCGAATCATTTCTGCACTAGCGCTGCTACAATTGCATCTTTTGTTGTTTGAACGTCATAGTCATAGTGACTGGCGCCGGCCCTAAGCTCTCAAGCACACGACTTCTGAGAAACAACACACCGAGTATCCGGGCCAGCGACTTCAAAATGGCGACGGCAACGACAGAGAAGAAGAAGGTACATATCATGCAAATAAAGGCCGAGTGCAGAGGGTTAATTTGCGGCAGCCGAGTGCTATGCGCTCCATCATTGCAGGTGCAACTGCTGGAGCTGTGGAAATCTGTAAGTCGACAGCAGGCGTGTCCCTCCTCCTATAACTGACTTGCAATGTACAGCGATCACATATCCCGCCGAATGTATGACTCGACCCCCCGCAGAGTCTCTTCAATTATGTCTCTAATCCTTCTCAGTCGCGAAGACACGATCACAGCTCAACCGAAGATTAGCGGACGGCAAGAAGCTGCCATGGCCGCCCTTTGGCAGGCAGTGGTATGCTGGTTGCACCACCTTGATTATTGGCAATTCTTTGAAGGCAGGCATAAGATTTGTGGCTTTTGATATGTACAAAAACATGTTGTCAGACGCCGAGGGAAAGATCTCTGGTCCTGCCACTGTCATCGCAGGCTTTGGTGCAGGAGCGACCGAGTCGCTTCTTGCTGTTACTCCCTTCGAGAGTATCAAGACACAAATGTGCGCCTGCCTCCTTGGTGTGTCTCGTTCATGCTGACCTATTCCAAAGTATCGACGACCGTAAATCTGCAAATCCTCGCATGCGCGGGTTCCTCCACGGCTCGAGACTCATCGCTCAAGAGAAGGGCATCCGCGGCTTCTTCCAGGGATTTGTCCCTACTACCGCTCGACAAGCTGCCAACTCGGCCGTTCGCTTCTCTAGTTACACATCGCTCAAGCAGCTGGCGCAATCCTATGTTGCACCGGGCGAGAAGCTGGGAGCTGTCAGTACCTTCGGTCTGGGAGGTCTCGCCGGTATCATCACTGTCTATACAACCATGCCTATTGACACCGTCAAGACACGCATGCAGTCAATCGAAGCACGTGCTGCGTACAAAAACAGCTTAGACTGCGTAGTCAAGATCTTCAAGAACGAGGGCGTCTTCACATTCTGGTCTGGTGCCCTTCCTAGGCTCGGACGTCTAATTTTGAGTGGTGGTATCGTCTTTACCATGTAAGTTATGAATCCATTTTTGAATGAGTTTTGGCTAATGGCATCTTAGGTACGAGAAATCGATGGAGCTCATGGACAGGCTAGACCCACAAGGTCAGTACATATAGGTGGCCAGGCTTCGCTATCAGGTCGCGTGTTGGGCTCGAAGACGAGCACCGTCCCGGTAAGATCATATAGAAAGCAAGAATATACCCAGTTCTCAACATGATCACTCTGACTTTTCCATTTTGGAGACTGCACCAGGGTCGCTCGCTTTCCTCTCCTTCTCAACGCCGAGTCAAATGTGACCACAAGAACCCGAGCAATTGATCGAAGCATCAAGTCTGGCGCCCAACTGAGGAAAGCAAGGGTCTTACGACCTGCGATGTAGCTGTGGCCTGATGTGAATGGTAGGCGTGTATGGATGGTTGTTAACTTGAATGACTCGGACTACTTGGCGGTATCTTGAACGACATCACTGAACGGCGCGATACTACTCTCGTGACTAGAAAGATAACACAACCCTCTTGTTGCATGGACTGACATGGCAGAGGAAACGCTCTCCCAACACGTCACAGTCGTTTCGAGTTGCGGATACGAGTTTCAAACACTACGCTTGGCAACATGCATCGCAGTGACCACCAGGAAGGCGCTCGGTCCACCATATATGCAAATCGTCCCAGCTGGCAAAGCGAAGTAGTGGAACTTGTGCACGCACTAGTTGTTCTGGACATCCGAGTTTCGTGTATTCTCCCCAAAACTGCGTTGAACTTTCCATCATCAGGCCTGTAATAACACCAGTAATACCCTTTTTTCCATGCCATACTTGTGCGAGGCGCTTATCATGCCCACTGACAACAAAAGGCAGAGTCATATAAGTGCAATTGGCAAGTACCCGTGCAGAATGGGTAAAGAGTAAAGAGGTCTCAGATATGGATATCCCAGCCAAGCTTTGTCTCGATGCTCCTCACTGCCGAATCTCTTGACGGCATGCTCAGCATGAACTGTGATTGACGTGGACTCCTTGATTTTGTTGAGACTGGCCCGAGTCTGGGAGGTTTGCTTGCAACATTGTTCGTTGCAGAAGCATCGTGCGATCCAGTACATGTAGGGCCAGATAGGAGTAAGATGGGTTCTAGCATTGCCCTGCTTAATATGTGAAACGCATTTCTCGTACCTTCTGAGCCAGAGGAACTACTCGGAGGGTGCGCTCTGGTCCCAGAATTTGCGGGAACTGCCGTGTTTTTGCCAGGCAATCCATGCCGGTCAAATTGAACCTTCCAAAGAGAAAACAATGACTACCAGAGCCACTCTGGTTCAGCAAAGATCACACCCAGGTTGATTCTACAGATCCATGATATATCGCCGCCTCACCTGCTCACTATCATCACATTTCGTCCGACAATACGAACATAAGTGAGGCAGTATTGATTGTTCTCCTCGTAACACTATAAGTCTGTGAACTGAAAGTGACCCTTAATCTCGCCGCAGACACCAACTCATGACCATGCCAGTCTTTGGTACATCTTAATTGGCAACAGTTGAACATGCCAAGTGACAGCAGACAGCGGAGAATCTCTCCGACTCGTCGATGGATGGTGCCTGTGCCATCGCCGAAATTCCCTGGATGATCGTCGGCGGGGTTTCTCCAGAAACAGAACGTCAAAGCACCTGCATTGGAGGAAAGCGTCCGTTTCTGCACCACAGAAACATGTTACAGTGAGCACGGCTAATGTGTAGTCCCACCGCTTATACTTTTTTTGAAAGCCAAGCATTCGGAAGCATGAATATTATGACCAACAATAATCAGTATGGTACAGATGCAATTAAACCACTAGTCTTGGAACTTTGGATAGCGGCAGATTTCATCAGGAAAACTGGGGAAAGAGGGCCCTTCGTATACGGCAGTTGCTAGTAACGTCGTGAAACATCGCTCAAAGCGAGCTTGTCTAAGATGTTTATATGGCCTCGAGGCTGCCGCAAAAGTTTCAACAGCATCATCAAAGAATCATTTCAACATCATGCATTTCTTCTCCTCCGCGTGCCTCTTGCTGGCTTCTGTTTCCGCAGTTCTTGCGGCAAACTCGCCCGGTTGTGGCAAGTCTAAGACCATTACCAACCGCCAGTATACTATGCAAGTCAATGGCAAGACTCGCAACTACTTCGTAAATGTCCCGGACAACTACGACCAGAACAAGCCATACCGTATCGTCTATGAATGGCACCAGCGAGGCGCCAGCGCCCAGAAGATTGTCAACGGCGAGAACCCCAACGCTGGAGGAGTGCTTCCGTTCTACGGGCTCAAGGCTCTTGCCGACAACTCTGCCATCTTCGTCGTTCCCGATGGCCTTAACGCCGGCTGGGCGAACACTAACGGCGAGGATGTCACCTTCTTCGATCAGCTCGTCAAGACTGTCGAGGACGATCTTTGCGTCAACACCAACCTCCGTTTCGCGACCGGTTTCAGCTATGGCGGCGGCATGTCCTATGCTCTTGCTTGTGCTCGCCCTGACAAGATCCGTGCTGTCGCTGTCATCTCTGGCGCCCAGTTGAGCGGCTGCAACGGCGGCAACACCCCCGTTGCCTTTTACGGCCAGCACGGCACCTCTGACTCGGTCCTAAACGTCTCCATGGGTCGTCAACTCCGCGACAAGTTTGTCGGTCTCAACGGCTGCCAAAGGCTTTCCAACGAGCCTCAGCCTAACGGCGGAAACTCTGTCAAGACCAAGTACACTGGCTGCAAGTCTGGCTTCCCTGTGACCTGGGTCATCCACAACGGCGACCACAACCCTTCGCAAGTCAACCAGGGCCAGAGCACGCCGTTCGCGCCAGGCAACACATGGGAGTTCTTTAGCCAATTCACTTAAGGCGTCAATTCTCCGACGGCGCTACAGGTGCCGAAGGCGGGGTGGACCTTGAAGGGGGGAAGCCAAGATAGTTTAGATGAAATGCCAAGATGTTTATGTTTCGTGTCGTCAAAATCTTGTTCCTGCTGTGATGTAACTATAACTGGGTTCGTCTTAGTGGATTTCGTAAACGGGCCTGCTTCAGATCATCCGAGTCGTATGAGGAGGTCGGATGACTTGCAGTGAAGACGTCGTCGGCTTATGCATGTTGTATAAATTAAGCGAAGTGCTTCAATGTAAGCGAGCGGCTTACTGGTGTTGACAAGGATCTTACCCCGGATTCAATGAACACGAAAACGCTTCAAACGCGAGCGAACACGAAATGCCAAAAAGAGAAGAGTGCGGGTGTAGTCAGACGTAATGCAAGAAACCTCAAAGGCAGCACTTTAATCAGAGGTTTACAAAGCTGATTAGCGCAGACTCCAAAGAATTATAGCTCTTAAGATAGCTACGCTATTAATCGATCTTCAATCCTTCTGCTCAGTTGTGATTGTATCGTTTGAAATTGTCCAGTGGAAATTTGAAGCTTGACAAGGTGCTGTATGCGGAAGAGGCTACTTATCTTTGCATTGGCAAATGACTGTCGTTTTGGCTGATTCAAGTCAAAGACACTGTCTGCATCCTCTTTCGTGTTTTCTTCGTGTAAGTTCTTATATCGTTCGTGTAGGAGAGCCTGTGCAGCTTCCAGAAGTTGGATGTCGTCTTGTCGACGTAATCGGTTTCTGAGGATGAGACCCGTCACAAGTATCGTCACGAGTGCTTTGGCAGTCCAACAGGCATACTGGTAATGTTTTCGATAGTACAGCCAGTATCCTTCATCATAGACATGTCTTCTAGAGTCTGAGTAGGGATCGTATGGCCATGGTGAAGATGCACCAGGATGTTCATGAGAGCAGCTGTTTGACCGAGTTTGCGAGCGGTTGCAATTGCGAGCCAAGTGGCGGGGCACAGTGACTGCTTTACAAGTTCGGTCGAAATTGCTGTGATGGGGGAGTGAGACTTATATGGGGGTTTTTTCCCATGGCGGTATGTGTCGGGAACGATGGCTGATCGGATGCTGGGGTGTAAACACCATCCTCGTAGACAAAGGGAATTGTTCCATTCCAGCAACTCTTGCTTCAGAGATAGTATGCAGGAAGGAAGCAACGTGTCTTCGATATAACAACAGAGGCAGCGACTCCATGGTCGCGAATAGGGTCTACCTTGGTTTAGTAGATTGGTTGTACTACCGCACCTTTGACCTCTGTACACGTTGACGTTGACGTTGACGAGCATTCTTCACATTGACCTAAACCAGTCAGATACTACAACTTGCCAGTTCCGAGTGCATACTTGGCAGAATGCATGGTGGCTAGAAAGCAGTTCTTTGCCTAAGTTCTTCTACTCAATCGGTGCAGGCTGTCAAGATTTTACAGCTCTTAAGATGACCACATAATTGAATGGTCCCCGTACCACGTTCTCCCTCTTAGTTAGATATTTTCAAACCACCAAGTGTCCATTTGGAGCTGGTAAGGCGCAGTAAGGTAGGATCAGGCCTATACTTACTGATGGTTCGGAGTCACACAAAGCTCACATAACCTACCTTTCCGGAACAGTCTCAATCAACACACCAAACACTCTACATCACTTGATAGTTACCAGACCTGCATCGTAGCCAGGATCATTGAGAAGGATCACCAGATGTTCTAGTAAACTGACTGTCGCATACAAGTGATCGTGTCTGTTGGCGATGGAGAACAGGCGCGAAATATCAGTATCGCTCAGGATATGCGGTATATGAGCGACTCCGGGTTTTGGCCGAAAATCAAAGCAATCACGAATGGTTGCAGAAACATTTTCAGAAACCTGAAATGGCGTGCACATTCTGAGGACCCAGCAAAATACCGCGTGGCCGACATTAGCAACGGCTTGCACGTAAGCGGGTGACCAACGTGACATAGCTTTCAGATCAACCCATGGTGACGAGATAATCTTCGAACGAAACTTACCTGCAGAGAAGGGGCCTGTAGAGGTACTGTCTTGACCCGATTCTTGGACCCTCGATGCATAATCAGTCGCGGTGCAGGATATCATGTTCCGCATCATGATTACAGAGATCCACGGAGTACTCGGAATGCCACTGAGGACGGGAAAACCCCGAGAAGCTATGCATGGGACCTTTGCGACGGCAAAAAAGGCCGCCACTATTTGTTTCGGTACTTCCTGTCTTGTGGTGTTTGGAGAGCGTGTCGTGGACGCGTTTACGGCGTGAAGTGGGTCAGGGATCCGCAATGTAGGCTATCCACGCCGTCCGTCTCTTGCTTAACCCAACGTCGATAGCCTTGACCCACAATCTGATGGTGGTGGCACGGACAAGCCGATTGAATCCTTCTCAGATATGGGCATTGCGACAGCAGAGCAAACGAAAGGGCATGCAGCAGACAAATTGATATCGATAAGATAGAACCGAGGTTGGCCTACGTCAGCACCATTTGAGAATGGTGGGGTCGCTGATCGCGGAATCAATGGCATGCGAGCACGCAATCTAGACTAGGGATCACAACAGGAAGCTCTATGAGTTGACACCAGCTTGAGGAGATAGAGGTCTTGGGCGGGTAGGGGTAATGAGGGGTAGATATAAAGATTTGCGATTGCGCACTTGCAGCTCGATTAGCACCTTGTACCATTCACTTGGGACATACTCACCAAGCTGAGCCTACCAGCAGTTCTACTTTGAACACTTTGTGTATTTCCGGTCTTATATAATCGATTCTTTGCACAATGGCACCTGCATTGACCTCCGCGGCGCCCACAGCCCCCCATGAGCTATCGAAGGGTCTTGCCAACAACAAAGTGGACAAGAGCATCTTTCCCGATGGCATTCGTACATCTGGGCAGCATGAACCCCTCTTTGATCAACTCCATCCCTACCAGGACTTCCCACAAGAAATCACGGGCCCGACTGCTTGGTCGAAAGCCGATTACCAGAACAACCCTGAGCGTTGGACACATGTCTTTTCAGAGTCAGAGGTCGCAGAAATATCAACAGCCGCCGACAACTTCATTGCTGCTGGCGAGCCATTGACCGGTATCACGAAGGAAAAATTCCAGCTCCCCGAGTTTAGCAAGTTCCTCGAGCCTCTCCGCAAGGAGATCATCGATGGCAAGGGTTTCATCCTCTTCAAGGGGCTGCCCGTCATCGAATGGGGGAACCAGAAGTCCGCTGTTGCCTACATGGGTCTTGGAACATATCTGGGGTACTTTGTGAGCCAAAACTCGAGAGGACACGTGCTGGGACATGTCAAAGACCTTGGCGAGGATGCTACGCAAATTGACAAAGTGCGCATCTACCGCACCAATGCGCGACAGTTCTTCCACGCAGATGACTCGGATCTCGTCGGGCTGCTGTGCATTGCAAAGTCGCTTGAGGGTGGCGAGAGTGATTTGGTGAGCAGCCACGAGGTTTGGAATGTGCTGCAGAAAGAGCACCCGGATGTTGCGAGGCTCTTGACAGAGCCAATTTGGTACTTCGACCGGAAGGGAGAGACGAGTAAGGGCCAGCAGGAATGGATCCGAACCAGTGTTTTCTACCTCGAGACTGGCGACAACCCACGCGTATACTCCAAGTCAGTTTACCCTCTGTTCGAGTCAGCTTCTTTACTAACACCTTCAGGTGGGATCCATACTATGTCAAATCCCTAACACGCTTTAGCGACAAGGGCCTCATTCCTGCTCTCTCGCCTGAGCAGGTTCGCGCTGCTACTATCCTCGATGAGACCTGCTTGCGCCTTGCTCTTCACATGATCTTGGATATTGGTGATATCCAGTTCTTGTCGAACAACCACGTCCTTCACGCCAGAACAGCGTACAAGGACTACCCACCGCCAGCGCCTCGCAGACACCTGATGAGGCTGTGGCTGAGCACACCAGAGGACGAAGGCGGCTGGAGGCTGCCCTTCCACGACAGCAAAGACAAGAAAAGAGGTGGCATCCAGGTCAATGACACACCGCCAGTCGCTCCTTACGATGCCGAATAGATGGGCGACAAGTGGATCGCAAGACCCAGGATGAGTATACGACCTATAGATTTCTCGATATCAAAAATATAGATACCAAATGAACATGATATCAATTCTCTGCTGTTCCAAGTGGTTTGATGCTTCATTTGTGCATACGTGCACTTAACCTATACAAATGCCCAAGGTACCGAACGCCGTGCTTGCTGCTGATATTTGCGCGGATCCATCGTTCGACTTATTCTCGAGCGCCTGATTTGAGGGTATCGCAAGGGGGGTGCGAATCCGCTGCTCTGTGCCTTGCCCTCTCCTGACACTAGACTCATCTCTTCCAGATCGCCTGTTCCCTTCTCGCATGCTTTCGCAATCTTTACGCCTGATGCCCAAATCGCATCTAGAATCCTCGGCCACGTCCACGTCCACGTCCTCCACCACGACCGCGTCCACCACGTCCACCGCGCCCTCGATCACCACCACGGCCTCCTCGTTCCGCCTCTTTCCTGGCCTTGTTCTTGGGCTTCGGCGCATCGTCGATGAGGAGCGTGTCTAACGGCAGGGAATCGGGAAGGACGATGTAACGGACTGTCGAACCGCGCACGGTCATGGTATCGAGAGTTACGGTGTCACGGTTCTTAGGTGTGTATTTGACCGCTCGTAGCGCGACATTCATGAGAGGCGATACGGAAGCGATGGTGCCATTGACGATGGTGCCGTTCTTGAGCTCGACTGTGACAGTCTCGTTCTGACATTTCATAAGGAACCTGTGGCATTGATTAGCTGCAGCCATGCGCGTTGTTTTCGCGTCCGCGCACCTGACGAGCTTCATAATTGCGATCTTTCCAGCGGTGTGACAGAAAATGTAATATTCTTAATTGATTCGAGTAGGCGCGATGTGCTTGCGGTCGCGTTGCAGCTATGTCGTGAAGTTGGCTGGTGGGGACATGGGAGCTTCCCAGGTCCAGAAATTACTACCTAGGCTGCTAAAGGCTTGGCGTCATCACGTGTGTTTTCCTTCACAGCCACGTCACTTCACTGTCTGCTTATTCTCAATCACTTTTGCCGTCCAAAGAACTTTCTACTGTGCATAGTAATGGATGGTTTCTACAGAGTGACGATTTTCTCTTCGAGAGGGCGAATTTTCCCCGATACACTTCCCAAAACTTCAACCTACCAGCATTACTGCAAAAGAAGACGAAGGAAGAAGCGCTATCTGCAGACCAGGGGCTAAAAGCTCCAAACGCTTTTGTTCATCTTGAAGGATGCACTGTGAGGTATCAAGGCCATCTGGGCAATGGTACAGAGAAGGTAGCTCGAAAGTTGTGCTCAGAGACGTCCTTCCAATCTTGGCGTGCGCTCCTTCCCCTTCAGGAGTGTGTATGAACCGGACCTTGCAAGGCCGTCACCGTCCCCAAATTGCAATCGGCACGAAGTTCGGAAAGTGCTGAGCTTTCCGAGCCGTGCATTTGCTCGCCGCAAAACAGTTCCTTTCTACAATTCATGATTGGTCTACGGATAATGATACGCGCTGTTCTTCGCGAAAAGACCACATGAAAAAGCCGTAAGAGATGTGCAGCGCAGTCGTTCCGCGTCTCGTCAGATCTCCTTCGTAACCAGAATGTGCACTTGTGCATAACCCTCGTCAAGCCACTATCGCTAAAAATGTCTGTTTATGCGACCGTGAGTCGCTTCGTTCAGTGGTAGCAACTCAAAATACCATACACGGACGTCACGGTTGCCGACGGCAAGGAGAATGCGGGACGATTCCACCCCTCCGGGCTAACCCCAGATTCTTTCCCCGCATTGGCTTTACGTGCACGGGAGTACAGATCGGCCTTGGCTGCGGGTTCATAATGACGAGTGCTGGTTGACTATAAAACAATGAGTGCGATAGGTAGAAGTGTTGTAACCACCTCACCGAAGACCTGGTCTTGTTAGAGTCAATATGGCTGAACTCGGGAAACCTAGCGTTGCAGACACCAAGATCGAAGTTATCAACGACACAGCTGGAACACATATCGATGCCGTTGCGGAAAAGAAATTGTTGCGGAAATGTGACATCCATGTCCTGCCGCCATTATTTGTGCTGTTTCTGCTTGCTTTCCTTGATAGTAAGAATCCTGCTTCACTCTAGAGATCACACTGATTTATCAAAGGGACCAACATTGGCAATGCAAGAATTCAGGGACTTGAAGCAGACCTTCACATGCACAACAACGACTACAATATAGCACTATTCATTTTCTTTATTCCGTACATCCTTTTTGAAGGTATGCTGAGACGAGGTCACGGCGTCAGCCAGGGCTAACAATTGACCAGTCCCAAGCAATCTCGTCCTCAAGAAATTGGCTCCGTCAACATGGCTTTCGTTGATCATGATCTTATGGGGAATTGCAACTATCGGCATGGGCTTAATCACCAATTTCAGAGGACTTATTGCCATGCGCATCCTACTCGGCTTCTTTGAGGCCGGTTTGTTCCCCGGTAAGTTTAGAAATACCTTCTCTGACAGGATGCTGATCATAGACAGGTTGCGTCTACCTCATATCGATGTACTACAAGCGTTACGAGCTCCAGTGGCGTTTGACGCTCTTCTTTACAGCATCCATCATTGCAGGAGCATTTGGCGGTGTAAGCCTCTTGACACTACTGAGAAGATACAGTACTTACACGCATCAGTTGCTCGCATTCGCAATTGCGAAAATGGATGGAATTGCAGGCTATGGTGGATGGAGGTGAGTGGACCCGCGGACCGTCGCATTCGCGTACTAATTCGTGGCTAGGTGGATATTCATCATAGAGGGCATTGCTACAGTTTTTATGGGGTTTGTGACAAAATTCTGGTGCACAGATTGGCCGGAGACTGCAAGTTTTCTTACCGAAAACGAGCGGGCACTGCTCATAGCACGCCTTAGTTCAGACACTGGCGATGCTGTCATGAACCGCCTTGATAAGAAAGCTGCTCGTCGCATCTTCTCAGATCCAAAAATCTACCTTGGGGTTTTGGCCTATTTCGGTAAGACTCACTTGAGCAAATAACGTCCCATAGCTGATTGAATATCTAGGTATCGTGAACACAGGTTACGCTGGCTCCTTCTTCGTCCCAACCATCGTCAAGGAGCTCGGCTACACCTCTTCTATGGCGCAGATTCGCTCTATTCCAATATTTGTCGTAGCAACTGTCACCGCTGTCATTGCAGCTTACATTTCGGATCGCGTCCGCAATCGATACTGGCTCACCATGTTTGGATTGGTCGTTGCTTCGACTGGATACATTATGTTATTGGCTCAGGAAAACCTCTCCGCTGGTGTTAAATATTTTGCTTTATTTCTTATCGTCCCAGGTGGCTATATAACCCAGCCCATTGTGCTGGTGTGGATGTCCAATCTTGTTTCTGGTCACTACAAGCGCTCTGTAAGCTCAGCCTGTCAAGTTGGCTTTGGAAATCTAGGAGGAATTGTGGCTTCCAATGTGTTCTTCATGAAGGAAGCCCCAAAATATCCGACTGGGTACGGTGTTAGCCTGGGTATGCTCTGGATTTGCGGTGCGGCTTGTACAGCACTTCTCTTTCTTGTCAAGATCGAGAACAAGAAGAGAGATAGGGGCGAGCGAGACTGGAGGCTCGAAGAGCCGGATGCGGATAATCTGGGAGATGATCACCCCCATTTTCGCTTCACTACGTAGGCTATCTTTGAAGCAGAATGAACACTGCATGTGCCTGATTGTCTCAGGCCATTCATTTTAAATGATGCACCAGAAGACATCTTGCTAGAAGAGGACAGGACGGCCAATCTCAATCCTTGTGGTTGTATCTCGTGTCCACTTCCTTTTTCAGTCGCCCAAGTAGGCGTGGGCGAACCCCATTCGTGGGCATCTAGCCGCACATGCAGCCTCGCGCTCTTCTTCCACCCACACAGCGGCTGATGCACTCACGAGCTGCAAAATGCATGTCGCAGGACTGTGGCCAGGCAAGGATTTATTCAAATCAGCGTGGTTCCTCGGCCGGTGGGGAATTTATTGCCTGGGATGGCTGGCTTTCTTACGATGGTTGCACCACTCCACCAAGTGTCGTGTTGTGATCAGCGACTGGGGTCGGCAACCTCCTATCGCGGTATAGTTTCACATGTCTTATCATACCTTCTGTAGAATTGTCAGTCTACTATGAAACTTGTATTGGCGTAGTTCTCATGAGATCAAAAGAAGTCAAATTCGACTCAGCGTGACACGATGGGAGCGATGTAATTGTCCCATACTAATGATCGAGTGACTTTGTTCAACAAATAAAGGTATCGATGGACGCAGCCTGGTGCGAAATGACTCTTGATAGCCAGCCCGAAGCTGTGTCCATGCTCTCTTGGATTTGTCACCAGTTACTTAACACAGGCATTACTGCAGCTTCCGTTCAAATGACATTCTCATGTGCAGAGATGCTTTGGTCAACTATGACGACAACGTTTTCTGTGTTTGGATATTCAGCATCGAAAGGAGATTCTGAAACTGGACATGACAGGTATTTGCTTATTGATGAAAAAAGAAAGCAGCCGCCAGCTTGGCCTGGCGGTCAGTTGCCATTTTTTTAACGTCATTGGCTCTGCTGCACTCGGAATCGTTATCCTAAAACTTTGCCGCGACTTCTGTTAGAAGCTGTGACTGCGTATCTTTTGGTGGACGTGTCAGATGGATGGACATCCGTGCCAGATGGGCTGAGGTTGCAGACTGATCCTGACTCAGTGGTATAATGCCGTAGGTGTATACACACTATTCAGTAGACCTAATTAGCATCTCCCATAACATGAGAACTCACACTGTGAGATTACTCTGAGGACCAGAAACATAATGGATACTGTGAAAGTGCTGGAACATAGGCTCGCCAACACAGCGGTGCAATTGTATCTAGATTGTCCAACCCTAGCCATTCTTCTGAATGGTCCGATGTCTTGCTTTCCTGAGCTAAGACAATGTAGCAATCGTGAGGCTAGACTCTCGAGAAGGGTGTGCGGTTCTACCCAGTTACACGACACTTTTGTGGCTTGCAAAACCGTTATTTGACAAGAAAGCTCAGCTAGAGTCTCAACTGAATGCGGCAGTCAGCATTGCAACGGTCGCAAAGGACAACCAGCCACCAATTTTCCCATCGTGACAAAGTCATCAGCCGGTCTGCAGTGGGTCCTCATATCAGCTCCACGCGCTTTCGCCACGGTTTATATTACCTTTCCGTCATGTGGGTGTATACAATCCAGTGTTTGAGCTTGGAGGCATACGCTTTGAGCCGCATACGTCGCACGCGGCAATCTGGCTACCGTCAAAAAGAGCCGCAGGGCTTTCATGCAAGACTTGCATAGCCGTCCTCGTGGCTGGACCGCTCCAAATTTGGCGAGACAGCTTCCGGAATGATACTCGACGCGTGCACCTTGCTACTAAATCAATGAAGAATGACACCTACAGCCACCAAGGGAGCAGAAGTACGCGGCCAAGGGAGGGGGGAGGCCGCGGGGTATGAAAGATTTAAGGGTCCGCTCAATTCGGTATGATGTTGAATTGAGGTAATTCAGACGTTTGCTGATATTCAATATGTTGGTAAGTTTTGGAAGGGATTGTCGTGTTCGTTCTAAATGTGCACTTGGCTGACTGGATTCGTCACTAGTGCGCACGCCCATTACAGTGGTTTTACTTGACCATCACCGTTCTTTCAGCAACAGGGTTTGCTCAAACTTCAGCACAATGTGATTGCGATCAGATAGACCAGAGACTGGATACTTTGGAGAAGCAGGTGGCTGAGCTCTATGCACTGATTGTAAGTCTTCAAAACCTCGATTGTATATCTGGAATTGGAATCTTGGGATGTGAAAATAACTTGAACATTTTAGAAGCCCGGAGGATCGAGTACGAGTACTGCGCCAACGTATACATCGCAGCCTCCACAGAGCGCCACGAGTACGACAATTAGATCATCAAGCACTCTCGTGAGAATTTTTGGCGGACGAGCTTGCCCAATACTGACCTTTCGTAGGTGACCACAACAGCCACTGGAATCCCAACGACATCTTCTCGGTCTGTTATCGTTTCCACCACTACCCAAGGGGCACAGCCGACAGCTGTAGCACCCAGTGATGGGTACCGAGCTATCGGTTATTTTGGCAATTGGGACATCTATGCGCGCAAGTTCTTCCCCTACAATATCCCAGCGGACAAGCTTACTCATGTCCTCTATTCATTCGCCGACAACAGAGACGATGGAACAGTCTTCTTCACTGACACTTGGGCCGATACCGATATTCACTATGCAAACGATTCCTGGAATGATGTAGGTAACAATGTTTACGGCGCCGTGAAGCAGCTGGCGCTCCTTAAAGCGAAGAACCGAAACTTGAAAGTCATGCTCAGCGTTGGGGGCTGGACATACACCAACACCAACAAGCACATGGACGTGCCCGCTTCTACGGCCGCTGGCCGCCAGAAGTTTGCCGACACCTGCGTCGACATGATCCGCAACTACGGATTCGATGGTACAGTCTTGTTCTCGCGAAGTGGGGTTTCAGCATACACTAACACTTCTGATCAGGCATTGACATTGATTGGGAGTACCCGCAGAACCCCACGCAGGGTGGCCAATTGCTCGAGCTTCTCAAGACCATCCGCACGGCGATGGATAACTATGGAAATACTCTCACTTACAAAGATGCAAACGGCAATTCAGTAACGCCGCACTTCGAGCTCTCGATCGCCGCACCCGCTGGCGAGGCCAATTACCGAAACATGCCCCTTGGTGAGATTAGCAAAGTTTGCGACTTCATCAATCTGATGGCATACGACTATGCTGGCAGCTGGGACACGGTTACAGGGCATGCACAGAATCTTTACAAGTCGAACTCGAACCCTGGTGCAACACCTTTCAACACATACGACGTGGTACAGGCTTACCTAAATTCTGGTGTCTCAGCTTCGAAGATGAACCTCGGCATGCCTATCTACGGCCGCTCATTCACAAACACAAAAGGCATCGGTCAGCCATTCAATGGCATTGGAACGGGCTCGTGGGAAGCTGGCGTATACGATTGGAAAGCCCTGCCTCTACCTGGCGCGCAGGTGTACTACGACCAAGAAGCTGGTGCCACTTACAGCTACGATAATAGCACGGGAATGCTGATCAGCTACGACACAGTTGATATGGCTCTCAAGAAGACGGCCTGGCTGAAGCAGACTGGCCTCGGTGGAGCTATGTGGTGGGAGGTTAGCGGTGACCGGTATGATGGTACCGGACTGATCGATAACGTCGTTGCCTCGCTGGGAGGTAGCGGTGGCAGCGGCATTCAGCGGATGAGCAATTGGTTGAGGTACCCTGACAGCAAGTTCGATAACATCAAAGCTATGGGATCCTAGGCGGGCAGGGATGGGAGCATTGGGCTGGCTAGCATCTTTGGCGTTTATGCATGTTGGTATTGGATGGTCTGATTTCCTAGTGGTGCGGTCTTGTTTGTGTCATATAGGTAGATAATGGGCGCGAATAAATCTCGATTAGACGAAAGCATGTGCGCGCCGAACCGAGTTCGAGGTGCGAACAGGTGGTCTGTGGAGGTATGGTTTCATGGTAGTGGAGACCGCGGCACTGCGTGTGTTGCTGCAAGAACGTTGAGGATCGAGGCCTTTCAAACACACAAACGAAAATTGGAGCTTGTGCTGCAGGTGATTCGTTTCATTTCTAAGCTGACCCGGTTCGCGGGTGACGCGGAAGCATACTCAAGGTCCTGAAAGACCAACCCGCGCATCTCGGTACATGCGCCAGCCCTTTTTACCAGTCAAGATATATTCAGTTTACCGTTGAACGCCGAAATGCGCCTTTCGTTACTTTGTTAGTACATGACGCGTCTATTGCCGCCTGATTTCATTCGGCGCGCAGTTCTCGTTCGGTGGCAGCAATCGATGGTAGCTGTCCTCGCCAGCCAGGTTGGCCTCTCTGTGCTCTAAGAAGGTGCGTATACGCTCATCGCGATCGCCACTCATGGTCGCATGTCGACTACGCTGGTACACGCTGCTTGCTTCCCTATGAACCTGGTCTCTCCGCTCGACGACCGAGTTGTGGAAGCCACTGAAACGGGTGCCCTGCATCACTCCACCAATGGCAACGAAGGCGAAGATCAGAGACATAAAGGTGGAATTGGACATCTGAAATGCGCGCTCGCCTCTTGGGTGCGAGGAGTCGTTTTCACCGTACCAGCGCTCCCAGTCTTCCCAGGTAGCGTTTGATCGAGGATCTGTGCTCCACCTTGACCTATCATATTCCCAGTCATATGGGTTGCGTGAGTCTCTGCCAGCTGGTGGAGCGCGATGTTGCCCAGCCCAGCCAGCGCCCCAAGTATCGTATGCTTTCCGCTTCTCGACGTCAGAGAGGATGTCGTGGGCAGCGACTAGCATGCGGTAGCGCTCCAGCCGGACGGCAAGTGGAAGTGTGTAGGCGGAGGAGCCCGGGTGGCAGCGATCCGGGTGATAGAGTTTGACGAGGGCATAATAGCGGTTCTTCTTGTAGGCATCGCCTTTCTTGCACTTCAGGATCTGATAGGGCGTTGGGGTGGTATGTGGGTGGATGGGCTCAGGCCAGCTGAGCAGGTCGGCCTCGCTGCTGTCGGCGTGGTGTGCGTAACTGCGGCGCTGTGTCGTGTGCTGCGGTCTCGGCGATGTATGACGACATGAGTGCGGCGAGGCGTGGGAGCAGTACAGCGGCGTGAAGGCGTTGGCGTACGAGGAGGTGAGGACAAGGGGTTTCTTAGGCAGCATCCTCGCGCGAGGTTGTCTGCAGACGGGTGAGCATCTCCAGGTGTATCTGTGTCGGAGCACAATCAGGTGCCCGCTCGAGGCGTGGTGGGAGGCGTGAATGCTAGCAGCGGGGATAAGCCGCGGCCATCGATCGCAGCTGCAGACTGGGACAGGGACAGGGTCTTGGTCTGGCCAACAGGCTTTGACTGGCAACACAGGCTAATCTGCTCTAATCTGCTTACCCCAAAGGTACGGTAGTCCACCATGCAACCATACCGCCGCGCATGTGCACAACGACTACGCGAGCATTTCTCAACACGCGGCAACACCCACTGCGATACTTCAGCGTCCTCACGCCGTCGTGTCAAGAGGCCGCCACGGAGGCAGGCGCGGCTTCTTCCGCCCCCCCCCCCTCGTCTGCTGCGCGCGCCGCACGCGAGCGGACGCCAACGGAGGGATGGGCCCGCAAGCCTCATGTGGTTCACTGCGAGTTTGATCGATGTTTAGCTTGCGGCTGCACCTGCAACTTTTGCCCGCGGCTCTCGCTCCTCGCGTTTCTCGGACGCATGCATGAATTGTCCTCCTAAAGCAGTTGGCTGCATACTGCAAAAAACATCTTGGCTTGGTGTGAAGTGGGCTGCGTGTGGGGTTGAGGTATAACACATATTGTATCGTTTACGCTGATGACCTGCGCCTGCTTCTTATGTGCTGGCGTTTCCCTCTGCATCAGCACTTCCGATATCACACTCAAACCGGCAATACAATGGCTACACGACCCCGCAGGGACTCAACCATGAGGGACCTAGAGCAAGAGCTGGTAGACACGCTTGCACGAGGTTGTGACAGCAATGGCCAGCCGCGCGAGGGGTTCTTGAATCTCACCCAGCGAATGGAAAGTGAGGCAGAAGACCAGCTCGATGTTGACATAACCGTCTTGGACTTCCTATTGCACAAAGCAATTTCTGCTGCATTCGAGTGGCAAGCCAGACCTGACAAGTACGACTCTGACCTGCCTAATGCTCTCATCACAATGACCGCGGGTGAGTTATATGATCGATTCAGGATTTCTGAGCACTAATCTTTTAGAATGGAGATCTTACCTCTCACAAAAGCACAAAGGCCAGAGACTTAGCAGTGTGGTTGCCTTCCGATCCAGGCTCCTCCAATTTGTTCTCTTGCTGACCCATCGATTTCACCCAACCCAGACCTGGACCAGCGAGGACTCTCTACGACAGCTGACGCAGCAGAACAGCCATCGCGGTAATTTATGGTCGACATTGTACGGCTCCCGAAAGGAGTACGTTGGTTCTACCCAGACTCCAGACGGACAGACCATTGAAGCTGCTCGTCAAAGCCGCGCATTCGACCTAGGTTTACCATCATCGTTTAGTACGGATCGCTTCAGCGACCCCGATAGACCTATGCTTGACCAGCTCTTACCGGTATTCATTGAGCTGACAGCTGCACGAGCCTGTTTGAGAGAGGAGTGGCAGCCTGCATCTGAATGGTACGACCTGGCTGGCCAGTTTATGTTGCAAGCAGTCATCGACCAGCATGTTATCAATGGCTACTGTCATGATGAGACGCGCACAGCCATATTTGCCTTTGGCAGCCTAGGTGCTGTGAGCAACGACGAAACGCCCGATATTGCAGCAATAAGGACCCTGTTCTGCAAAGACGAAAGCCCATCAGAAGAGTATGTGGATTGGGCGGTCATTCGACGGCGTTATGTCGAGGAAGTATGTACACCCTACGTCGTGCACAATAATCAACTAACGAGCTTAGTCAAACCAACTTTGTGATTTCGAGAGGATCGTCCGCAAGCATCCATACGTCACCTTCGAGAAGAGTTTGCTTTCCTTTCTGCAGCATCTGCACGATAGCGTGGCTAAGCCAGATCTGATGCAAATAGAAGAGGGTCGTATCAATATCGATGGTAATGAGCTTTCTCGAGCAGATTCGAGAGAAATAATCGATCGCATGGGGATTTGAGAATGGAGCCATTGATCGCCTGAGTGATTGTTGAGAAGCCCATTCTTATTATCTTGTCAGATTTTCCTTCAATGCTCTTCATGCTCAACTGTGTAGTATACTCTGTTTCATTTCTTGTCTTTCGCATATACCCCAGATAGGCCAATCAAAATGAATAGTACTCTGCGGTGTCTGATAGACCCAGGTGCCAACCCTACGCGCGAATCGAAATGGTCGTGACTGTGTATGCTCCTATGCTTATATTCATGTTTCGTTGAAAAGATAGTGCAGAAGCGCTACTGTCGCACCAAATTACAGGCCTAATTTGAAAAGTGAGTGCGTTGCTGACATGTTCGTTAGTTCGCGCTCATACCAAGGTATGGATTGCCCAACAGCCAAGCAATATCATCACGTGAACACGTGCTTGGTTCTGCTAGCCTTAGGGGGTTCGGCAGATCTCCGAATTATCATTGGAATTGCAATGATTAGTGCATGCCTCGTTATGTATAGAGGCTCGTTCTAGTAGAGGTTTATTAGACAACTAATACTCTTTAGCATAAAAGACTATTCAACATCTATTCAGCTTAAATATCTGTTAGAGACTTATTTAGTGTATCCCTGGCTTGTAACCCTTACTCTCAGTACTCTGTCCTGCGTCACGTATTAACACTAGGACCCTGCACGCTCTGCCATTGCGTGCAGCTCTAAAAGTTAACCCTAGACACACTCCTCTGTAGTATGCAGGCGTGGCTAGGGCTAGGGCTATTGCTGTAGTGCTGGTGCTAGTGCTGGTGAAGCTTCGTGGGGCTGGTGCGCTCCTTCCTCAAATCCTAATGGGCGTTAACTCTCAATAAAAATTGGAACCCTAATGGGCATAACAAGATAACAACAGTCTACTACAAACTCCATTAACCGTGTGTTGCCTTCTAGACGCCTATTAAGCAGCCAACGTCATACTAAGCCTATCCACGACTCATCAATGAGCCGTCCTCACAACAGCCAAGACCGGTAAGGAGGGAACACTAAAGTTATGGGGCTTTTCAAGCCACAGTGATCGAAATGCGGGTCTAGGTCGCGTTGCATGGCGTAGATAGGTGTTCATAAACTGTGGTCGAAGCTGAGACCCATTGCTGCAACAAGGCTGCATCCAAACAGCTCGTGCACGTCAGCTTCCCCGCGCTTCCGCGATGCGCCAGCACTCTGAATGCTGATATCATCTGAGTCGCATACAACCCCGAGGCTGTCCTTGTACTTACATCCTCTTTGTGAACTTACACACACGTCCGCGATCCACGTGTTTCGAGATGGTTCGGCTGTCGCACATCATTGCGCTGTTGCCCAGTGTTATCGCGCTTGATAGCAGTGGTGCAGGAGACGCGACGAAAACGAAGCGCGTCGCAATCATAGGTACATTAAGGGCTGGCATCAGATGTCTCGAAGATGTTAATATGACACAGGCGCCGGAGCTGGTGGATCCTCTGCAGCTTACCACCTTGCCCAATATGCCATGTCCTCATCGATACCAGTGAACATAACCGTCTTCGAGCGCTCATCTTACATCGGCGGCCGCACCACAACCGTGGACGCCTGGTCCGATCCATCTATCTCTATCGAGCTTGGTGGATCCATTTTTGTGGAAGTAAATCATATTCTCGTCAACGCGACGCGCGATTTCAACCTATCCACTGCCTCGCACGGAGATAGCCTTGCAACGCGTCTTGCGTTACCGGATCTGGGAATATGGGATGGAACTCAATTCTTGCTGGTTACACGTGAGGAAGATGGTTGGTGGGATAAAGCGAGGCTGTTGTGGAGATATGGACTTGCGCCGTTGAAGACAAACAGGTTGATGAAGGAAACGGTTGGGAGGTTTCTACAAATGTACAACGAACCTTTGTTTCCATGGAAGGATTTAGGTGAAACGCTCGACCATGTGGGTTTAATCAAGACTGTCGGCGTGACTGGGGAACAGTATCTTAAGGCAAATGGCATTGGAGACGCGTTCGCAAATGAGGTTATTCAGGCCAGGTGAGTGCCGCTGCACAGAGTTCCTGGCGAATGATCTACTCACAAGAGCAGCACCCGGGTCAATTATGCCTCTAACCTGGCATATATACATGGTCTGGAGACTATGGTGTGCATGGCTACAAGCGGTGCCATGCAAATCGATGGCGGAAACTGGCGCATCTTTGCAAGCATGCTAAAGTCCTCGTCCTCGATAACAACGCATCTCAACACGCGTGTCTCACAGATTGCAAGACAGGATGACGGCACGTATCACCTCTCCGCAAATGATTCGACATCAACCTTCGACGAGGTGATCCTCGCTGCACCTCTGCAATTCACCAACCTCACCATCTCTCCCGTGCCCGAGCATAAGCCCGATGTCATTCCTTACGTCAAATTGCACGTCACCCTTTTCGCCTCGCCGTTCAAGCTTGACCCTTCAGCTTTCAATCTCGGCCCCGGCGAGGCTGTGCCTCAATACGTCCTCACCACCCTGCCAACCTCCGAGAAGCCAGCGGACGGCGATCCCGGTAGTCCAGGATTCTACAGTGTATCTATGCACTACACTTCGCTTAATCGGCGCGCTGCACCGCCTCGTCAGGAGTTCATCTACAAAATCTTCTCTGTGGAGTCTGTCACGTCCACTTTCCTATCTCACATCCTAGGCCACAGCGTGACAGAATATGAAGCAGAGGTAGGAGATGTAAACGGTACAATAAGCTGGGTGCATAGGAAAACGTGGCACTCATATCCACGAGAGTATCCTCGAGTGACGTTTGAGGAGATAAGACTAGACGGGGATGAAGGTGCTTTGTGGTACACGAGCGGCATCGAAAGCTTCATCAGTACGATGGAGACCAGCGCTCTCAGTGGGAAGAATGTTGCGAGATTGATCGCAGATAAGTGGGTGAGCGAGGAAAGAAAAGCTCCGTCCGAGGCAGACAAGCACACGTATGAATCACTTCCAGACGCCAATGCTCAGGCTCAGGTACCTCTGCTCCCAGCCCCAGAGCCAGACTCAGCTGCGCCGCAGCTGGAAGTTGGAGGGGAGGGCGTGACGCTAGACCATCTGGGTCCGCTTGTTGTCAATAAGGACGGCTCGCTGAGTAGAATCGCTAACTGGGAGACTATGTCTGATAGGGAGAGAAAGAATACGCTGAGGGTCCTCAAGAAGAGAAACCGATTGAGATTAGTGGACCTGAAGGGCGAGCAGTCAGAGCTTTAGCTTACACAACACCTTACCAGCTTCGATGAGAGGTTTGGCGTTCTTGCAAGATTCAATACAATACGTAAAGAGTAAGAACTCTGCAGCGCCAGTTAGATGCGTAATCATTTTCGAGAGGTCTGAGTTTACTCAGATTGGACCAATCATGCTCCAAGTCCTCCGGTCGAAAAGACTTCTTGCATCCTGGCAAGTATCTCATCGGAGCTTTATCCGTAAGATTTTCTGCTTTCTTTTGATGCATTGAGCCTAATATTTGTGGTATACAGTGAGTGCCAACAGGGCCCTCCATCGCATCTGCATTCCGATATTTCTGAGTCACTGAGTTGGTTATATGTCCCTCGTTCCACTTCACCGCCCAACAAGTCCCTCAAACAACTCGTCCCTTCTCCTTCTCACCTCGTCACACTTGACCTCCAATCTGCCAACTTCCTTCCTCGCAGCTGCCAGATCTGCTGGAAGCCCACCAAACTCGTCAACCTCTCCTTCCAGCGCCTCCACTCTCTCCCTCAGCTCCTCCAACGCCCGCTGCTGCTCCAGCATATCTGTTATTGCCTCTGCAGAAGCCACGTTCTTCGACCCAGGCGTCATGGCGCGCGCATGGCTAGACTGGAGGGATGAGAGCTGAGACTCTGCTTCTCGAATCTTAGTGCGAAGATGCTTGGTCTGTCGGGTTTGTTCGATTGTCTGACGTTGCAGAGAGGCTGGCGCGGAGAAGGAAGGATCGGTTTGGAGTTCATGGAGCTGTGCGCGCAGAATAGCGTGTTGTTTGGTCAAATACCGCTGGAGATGGTTGATGTGAGCGAGTTGGTTGGTGAGGTTTTGCGCGGTAGCGGTGTGAGAGATTAGTGCGTGAGCGAGCGTTTGCGGGTCTGACGTTGGAGCAGAAAGGGCGATGGTGGTTGATGCGAGCGCACTGAGGGCCGTCGAACCCTCAGGTGTAAGGTGCGCGCGCAGCGTGGAGAGAATGTGAGCATCGTTCGGGTCGGTCGTGACCTACCATGTGAGCGCCCACAGTGGGATACAACGGCCTTGTGTAGGCGTCATACCTCATCCAGTTCCTTCAGAGCCTCACGCTCGACACGCTCCATGATCGCACGCTCCTCATCTGCTCTCTCATTCGCCATCGACAGCTCGCGCAGCACCTTCAGTGTCTCTTCATTGCGCTCAAACGCGGGCACTGTGCGCCCTGCATACTTGTACGAGAGCCATGAGTCAATGTGTGCCCAGTCTTGAGCTCGCGCGCGCTGCTGCCGGGCCTTGGAGGGTGAGAAGAGGTCAGACGGCGTGAGGCTGTCCATCTTTGCCGTGTGCTGTGTCACTTGTGTTTGTTGTTGCGGCTGCATGCGGAGACGGAGAGACTCCCGCTGGACCCCTGCTCTCGCCCTTATCGATAAGCTTAAATTTTGGCCATGTCGCAACTGCCGACCTCGGAGCTAACCTGCACTGGGGTAGGAATTCTGGAGCACGAGGTGTCATAGTCGTCGAACCAGTCATCGCCTCAACCATTACACATAGAAAACCGCTTTCACCTTGTTCTCTTCGTACCATTCATTAGCACGTACATAATAGTTTTGCCCACATGGCGCCTATGATACTCGAGAACGAGAACGATGTTGAGGTGGGGGAGAGCCTTCCTCCCATGACGGAGCACGTGAGTGGAACCTGCACTGTTGTGCCAATTGACCGTTTACTGAATACGCCAGGCCGTCAGTGTCTCATTGCCGACATGGAGAGCCAACGTTGGCTACGAAGAAGGCGAAGAATGGGTTATCAGTAAGATGAAGACCGGCTACCCCAGGTAGGTAATGGCAACCACTTAACGCCATCTTTACTGACCTTGGAAGGTTCTTCATACACAAAGAGATCCAGAGCTTTGCAACTGACATAGTGCGAAAACATGGAAAAGATGCAGAGGGGGCAATGCTGTTCCCAACACATTGCACAGCATCGCGGTGTCGAGACTTCATTCTGAGGACCGCTGCGGACCAGGACACTTCGCAAGTGAGAATCATCGATCTCGTACCAGCAGCCGAAAAGGCACGCGCCGAAGAGCTGAATGCCATCTCACTGAGCATTTCTGCCGTTCTCTACCCGTTGGAATTATTCAAGGTTGCAAAGCAATTCTGGCAGCATTCTGGAGATGGTGTATCGAGCAGGAGAGCAGAATATTGCCACCACTTGTTCGACAATGGGGTTCTTGTCGATGCAGCAAGCATCAATGAACAACCAACCCGTATGTGTAAGGGACCTCGTCGCTACCAGAACAAGAAGACCTCGATCGATCTCGACGCTCCAACGACACAACAAGACGCAGAGACTGTGACGCAATTTGTCGAGCAGAGATTTGGTCGTAACCTCGACCTTTCCATGACCAAGAACGCCAAACTTGCTGTCCGCCGTCGCATCGCTGGCTCACTTACGGCTGACGTCGCCCTTGCAGAGGCGCTCTCGCTGGACGCCGATTCTGAGCGCACGCGTCAGGTCGCCGACTTCTCTGAAGATGACGTGTACCTTTACCCGACCGGTATGAGCTCTATCTTCAACACACACAGAAACTTGCTCGCTGCCAAGGGGCAACACAAGGCCATTGTTTACGGCTTTCCATACATTGATACGCTCAAGATCACGGAGAAGTTTGGTCCAGGGTCTCTTTTCTACGGCTATGGCTCAGAAGAGGAGCTGGACGACCTAGAGAAGCGACTGGAAAGCGGCGAGAAGTATCTGGCTCTGTTCACAGAATTCCCTAGCAACCCATTGCTAAGAAGTCCGGACTTGCCCCGCATACGCAAGCTGGCAGACAAGTACGATTTCTGCGTTGTGGTGGACGAGACAGTTGGCAACTTTATCAACGTCAATGTGCTCCCATACGCCGACGTCGTCGTAAGCAGTCTGACCAAGGTCTTCAGTGGCGACAGCAACGTTATGGGCGGCGGACTCGTACTCAACCCGAAAGCGCAAAACTATAGTATCCTCAAGAAGGAGTGGACTGCAGACTACGAGGACAATCACTGGTGCGAGGATTCCATCTTCCTTGAGCGCAACAGCCGCGACTTTGTGTCGAGAATCGACCGTATCAACTCGAATGCAGAGGCCATATGCGAAGTTCTCAGCGCACACCCCAGAATCAAGCAGGTCAACTATCCAAAGACAAGCCCAACTCGGGCCAACTATGAAAAGTGCAAGAACCCTAAAGGTGGGTATGGCGGTCTGCTGTCTGCAACGTTTCACTCGAGGGCCGACGCCATCGCCTTCTTCGACAATCTGGATTCGGTCAAAGGACCAAGTCTGGGCACAAACTTCACGCTGAGCAGCCCGTACGTGATCCTAGCACACTATGGAGAATTGGATTGGGTGAGTTCTGTTTCTATTACAAAATGCAGGTGACAATCATGCTGACCTTGGACAGGCTGCGAAGTGGGGTGTCGAGGCGGACTTGATTAGGTTCAGTGTTGGGTTGGAGGAGACGAGCAAGTTGGTTGATACATTTACCAGGGCGCTCGAGGCTATGAGTAAGACGCAACAGTGAGGTCATCATGGTACAGGTTACGATACCATTGACACGCCTCATGATTGCGTTGATACTTTTGTATGATGGTGAATGGCACGGCACCTGATCGGTATAGCCATTTTGAGGTCCGTAATTTCACTTAGACTGCGCCCATCCATCTTGAAAAAAAAACCCCCCTCCCGATCTAAGCGCTGCCTTTTTGCAATCTGCATTATGACAAGGGTCTACTCGGAGCTGGTAAGGTACCGTACGTGATGTGTATACTATATCTTGTCAATAATTTGTAAAACTATATTTTGCGTTCCTTAGATTTGAGAGATGAAGCCGCAGATGGGTCGAGCCTCCCGATGGAGTCGGTACAAAGAGCCGTACCAATCGGCCTATTTATCTCTATCTCCACATGAAGTCTTCATTTATTGCAAATTGGATTCAACACAACAATGTTCAGATTGACTTTGCCAGATGCTGCTATCTCCATTGATATCTCTTGGCCAGCAAAAAGTTTGTACGAAGAAGGGCACATGGTACAATGTCGTACCGCTGCACGGACATGGTCACCCGAAGTCAAGCTATGAGTAAACATCAGCCCATCCGCAAGAACGTGCTTTGCTCCTGCCAAGATTGCCCCTGGGGTAGTGAGGCGGCAGATGCTATTTCTATATTGTGGCTTGGGGTCGTGCTAGATGAGCAATTATCTTGGCGTATATGGGGTGATTGCTCGCTTGAATGTTTTGAAGATCCTGTTGTATCGAATAATGAGTATGCCAGGATACAGCCGTCGCTTCAGCGACTTGGGTTCGAGGCAATCTGCATTATTGCAAGAGAAATTAGATCAGACCACCGTGCTACCGCAGACAAGCAGCGATTCACATGTACCGAGTTTGAACCGTGAGGATATCGCGACGAGACTTGTGTGATGGCTCAAAGTATTTCTGTAAGTCAATGAATGTTGCTATTCGCTCGTTGAGCCGTGCCTAACAACACCTAACAAACGTGCCTCGAAGGTCATTGCGACAGAATTCCATGCTTACCAAGGTTTACCAAGGAAACGGGATGGCGTGCCACCGTCTCCCCCGCCTTTTGCGAAAAAAGGCGAAAACTTTGGACAAGGATATGCTGAAATTTTGTGAATGTGCATCATGACAGAAACCCTTTTGTCGTCGTGGCAACTGTTCGCAATACTTGAGGGAATCGCCAGGGATGTAGCAGAAACAATAAATACACGTTTGCCGAGAACCGACGACCGAGTGGTCTTGTGAGAAGCTCAGGGTTGACCATGGATGTCTTGGAGAGGCTCATCTCGAACCAAAGCTCGCGCCTGGTGCTCCCTGCGACAACGGCCCGTTTTGCGGCTGTCTGCTTGTCATTTCGGTCGTGGCAGGCAAGACCCCGGCTCACATCATCTTCCTTGATCCCTGGCCCGCCATCTGCTCGCAGCGTTTTCAGAGCTCGCTCAACGTTTCCTGTCGTAGAAATTTACGAGGCGTCGCGATCAGGCCTCCCAATCAGGCTGTGATGCCTACTGTGGGTGAGATGTTCATTGAATCATCTCCGTCATTTTTGGTGCTGCTTCCGACTATTGCTGCGCCTCATGTTGCGAGCCATGTCCGCTTTCGATGCCAGTGAGCATGGCACGATGAAGTGGTTGGCGAGGCGCGCTTCGTGTCTTGGTGTTTAGCGCAGATGGCTGATCTGGCTCGATACGAGGCCTTCCAAATGCGTGCTTCACTATACAGTATTGAGTCTCTTGTGCAGGAGGACCGAGAATTTGCTGAGCTCTGCACACAGTACACAATAGAGCCTCGGACTTTCTATACGAGCACAATGCGATCTTAGTCTTAGTTGGTTGGCGGATGCTGCCGGTCGGATGGTACGTTTCGCGAGTGCCGCAGTTTTCCCAGCTACGACGCGACGCGGCTATGGGCCAATCGGCGCAACAACACCTGCAAGCTCGCTTATGTCATGTGCCGCGGCCGGGCAGTGTGCAGGTGCGCGAGCTGCAGCTTCCTGCGGTGACGGCAGAGCAATTCGAAACAGAGCGACTGCTCTGGTTGCCATGCGAGCAATCACAAGAGAGCAGTGACGACCGGCACGAGTCAGCAGCAGGGGTCACGAGTGGCAAGCACAACTCAGGGCATCACAACAACGTTGCTGAGTGTGCCATGGACCATGGTGCTGAACGGGTCCTCCCAGCTTCGACCGCGAACCCGGACATCGATGCCCAGCAGTCTCCACAGCGACGTCGAGAGGTCGAGTATCCTTGGAGGGGCGGCGGAGATTAGCCGTGTTGGCAGCCCCTCCAGGCTCATGCATCTTCGATCACAATCACCACGCACTGCACTTCGGACTGACGACGCCTCAGCGGGCACACCAGCAGAGCCAGTTGATATTCGACGCGCTTTCCAGAAGAGAAGCTACCGCGCGGCGCAGACGGCCCTGGCCGCTGAAAGTAGAGTTTCGGCCCGTGTTTGAGCGATAGCACGTGCTTCACGGAGCTTGTTGTCGCGAACTCGGGAGGTGACCATGTTTTGATGGACGGCCATGCTTTATGGACATGTGCACAGAAAGCGTAGCGCAACACGCCATTCCCTTGATCCTGCAATGAACTGAGTTTCCGCGAGCGGCTCCGGGGCTCAGATGCCATCGTTCCCCGACGACGCTTCTACAGATAGAGATTGACAGTGCACACACCTCGCCTCTTCATCCACTCGACATGACCCATGTCTTTTCGTCTTGTCCTACCCGGGCTTAAGGCGTCGATGCCTGACATGTCCGTTCGACGTACCAAGCCAAAGTCGGGATAGCCATTCATCCATGCGCGGCTGCCCTTTGCCGCCACCAACGCTTACATGGAGCGAATGCACCTGCCACGATTATCAACGGCCACCCTCGCGGCTTGTCAGCGGGGCACTCTTAGTCGCCGTCCGGCATTTCTAAGGTTTTCCTCACTTTGGACACGGTAACATCCGCTTGTGCATTAGGCCTACAGTACTTGCCATATGAACGCACGACCGAGTTCATCGTCAATGGCAAGCGCCCGTTGATACCCTGTTGTCAGGGTGCCAATGGACTAAATATTCAAACATGGGTGCATCCAGCGACAAGGAAAACGGTCGGGGTGCTTGGCCATGCCCACGCCGGGATCCCAATCCTACGAGGCTGTGACCGGTCCCTAGCCGTAGAGCCGGGAAAAGCGCAATCCTGTCGAAGTGCGATTGTTTGTAGCTCAGATGTCCTGTGCTTGCAAATATTGGCGTGCCCCATATACGAGGACAGACCACCTCCAGATATCAGATCCGAAAACATAAGTCTGCCTCACAGTTCCTGCACATCAGCCTGTATAAGCAGCTCAAGGCCGCCCACGCCCAGAGAAGGAAACGTACTTTAGCCCCACCAGGCTCTCTCGTTGCGTATGTGCCGTCGTCTCAGCAATGATCCAGCCATTCTGCGGTGTCAAGTACCCGAAAACTCCAAACTCACAAGACCCCAGGAACCACAGTTGACAAGACCTTCCCTACCCTCCACCGGATATTCCTCAATCAAGGGGTGACCGTCCGCACCGTGCCACATCTCTGCCTGAGCCCCACCAAAGTTTTGTGGGCTATCACAACCTAGAAACCCATCACCCTTCCCCGGCAGAGCACAGTCCAACGGACCCTCGAGGCTCTTAAGCAGTGTTCAATTCACTGCCGATTGACTGCGCTTCTTCCAAATCCAACAATCTCCCATATTAATACCCATTGGGTTTCACACACCAGTCGACAACAAGAGTCTAGGAACAGCATCCAAGTGTCGGATTTTAGGCACAGCTGCGATCACCACAAAACAACTGAGCATCGTAGTGCTTCCACCGCTATTGGCAGTAGCCACACTGTCAGAAGAACATCTGTTGAGAACCTAACCACAAACACCCCAGCATCGCAAGGTATGAGGTAAGTCGGGTGTACAGTAGGCTTAAGTTTACTGTTTCTGATCTGAATAGCACACTTGGATACACGATGCCGCATTCGCAGTACGGTGGTCTTAATCACTACGCTTCGCCTCATTCGTCGTACTCGCCAGGCTATCCGCCAGCGAGCCAGCAGACCTACGCGGACTCTCGCTCATCGACATCTGGTCCTTATGCGTCATCCTATGCATCTAGTCCAGCGCTTCAGCACGATCATCAATCGAGGCGGCAAGAAGAGCATTCTGTGTTGCCACCATATCAACCTCCGCACCCTTCCTATGCGCGCAACACCTACCCTCAACAACAGCCACTGGATTCGGTGCGGCCAAGCTCTAGCGCGGGAGGCTATTCATATTCTGCACCACACAGTAACCTTCCCAGTCAGAGTTTAGAAAGCAACCCCTCGGCTTATCCACCGTAAGTGCATGCTGTACTTTTGCGTGACAATGACTAATCCCGTTCAGCCCAGCTTTATACCCTCCAACCACATACGGAATGAGCGACTACCGTGTGTCTCTACCAACCATGTACCCACCATCTTCAACAACCCCTGCCGCTTACCCCACCTACGAGCCATCGCACAGTATTCCACCACCCCCTGGCAACGTACCTGCGCTTTCGTCATCCCCAAGTGCTCAGAGCAATGCTGTGCAGCCGCGGGTCCTTAATGCTCGTCCGAAACCACAATGCTTCGATCACGGATGTAACGGCAGACAATTCTCTACATTCAGCAATCTGTTACGGCATCAACGCGAGAAGTCAGGAACCGCAAGCAAAAGTTATTGTCCGAGATGTAATGCTGAGTTTACGCGCACGACAGCCATGAAGGGCCACATGCAGCACGATAAGTGCAAAGCGCGCAGACCATCCGAGGCTGCAACTATCTCTGGGACATGATTCTAAGGTCTTGCTTGGAGAAAAATGATATATCAATCGCGGAATAGATTTTCGTGTGTGACCATATAATCGCAATGTCGGATTTTAGGCTGACGGGCGCCTCGCAAGATCAGTGAGACAACGGTCCTGAAAGAGCACTTAGCGATGGCCACACTCCTGGAACTTGTTGACTCTGTCCAAAAATCGTAGTGGGCGTCGACCGTCCAACGCAGGCTCTGATCTAATCTTTAGCGTAAAATGGCGTTCGGGGCTCCGGCCAGGGTCGTTTTGTTCAATTAACTCGTGTACATGTGGATGATTTCTGCTTCACATAAGCCGCCAGAGCTGACCATACTGTCATGCAACCCTCTGGAGTTTCAACATCTGGAGCATCGCCGGGCTCCAATATCTGAGAAATAATACCATTGATAGCAAGTGTTCAGCAGGATGAGCACAAGAGAATCAGGATTTCAGGCATGAGGTGGATTGATACCCCGGGGACGTATGTAGACTGTCCTTGTGCACGCGGGATTTTCTGATAATGGACATCATCAAGACAAAAAGATCGGTTTCCATCAGACTGCCAAGCATCGTCAACAAAGCGCAACTTCGTTTTAAACATAGCCCACCCTGGCATACTATCTGACAAGCAGCTCGAGGTCGCTGAAAAGTTCTGGACGTCATATTGTCATCTCGTCTTGTAATATTCTTGTTGCAGTCTCTGAGATTTGCCACTTGGCAACAGTTACATCATACTCTACCTTTCTTCCAAGGCATAACTTCAATCCGCCGCTCTTCGCCTCTTACGATCATGTCGTTTACGCACCCCATGAGATTGCCATGGCCAGGTCGCAAGGTCGATGCACGAGGCTGCCGTCACACGGTCCACTCTGACTAGGCTAGCGGGCCGTCCGCCGTGATGGGAGGCCTGAATCTTCTGTTATTCACGTCTTGTGTGTCTCCTGTATCGCTGTCCTGTGCAAGATAACTCATACTTGGGTAGTCAGCTAGAGTCCTCTCGCATGTTATACACGCAAACCCACCACGCTTCCGGGACTCAAACTCAGTGCCGAACATACAACACGATTGCAGTTTGGCAAACCAAAATGCCGGGAATCAGGAGCGCTATCGCTCGCTCCAGCCATGACCGGGCAGCGGAACAATAGGCTAATGCGCGTGCGGTGGCCGCCTGGCTTCGATGGAACCTGCCGTTCAGGGACATGGGCCATCAGACCCTCGTAGATTGGCGCACGTGTGAAGACTTACAGAACGTGGCTATCCCAGCCTTGACCACAACCGACTGATGGATTGCTGCTTTTGGAAGGTCGCCCCAAATTAACGCGTTGCTGAGGGCATCGAGAAAGCACTCGACCGCACGCCAAGACTATCGCTGCGTGTTCAATACAAGGCCCACTTCGACTGCGCACGCAATGTGGACTCCACCTTCTTCGGATGGCTAATCCCGCAACCATTTTGTGCTGGCTCCGTGTCAGACGACGGAAACTCTGAGGGCCGACATTAAGCCATGACGCAGGCTTTCGAGACAGCGTTCTTTCCAGGGCCCTGCATGAGACTATTGTCCGACCCACGGTGCTGGAATGATTACCCACCTACGAGATTGTAAGAACCAAGTCCAAGGCCTACGTTTGAGCCTTAGAAGACATGCATCTCAGCCACAAGTCGCCTGAAGGTCAACGGTCGGACGACAATGACGTTGGGAACCTGTTTACACCTGCATGCCTCACGTACTACGCCGCACACTATAGTAGAAGTGCTCATGGCTGATATGTAGATTGGACGCTGGCGCTCTTGCATGGGTCCTTACCGCAGCACAGCGGGGAGCGCCAGGCGGGAAGGATGAACTGTCATTTGATCTGAACGACTCCACCGCGAGCAGGTGGACCTTCACAGCGCGCTTTCACGTGCCACCTCGTCAGAAGTATGTACACAGTAACGCTTGTGGAGGCAGGCTCAAAACACGTCTCGGCTATGGTTGCAAATGTGCTTGCGCCGAAGCCTCGGGTTGAGGGGCGAACAAACGAGACGTTGAAACTTTGTCAAAACACTCTCCTGATATTGTCGTCATTTGTACAATCTGCCGCTCGAATATTGACGGAAAGCTGGTTGGACTGATGGTTCGGGTTTGCTGCCAGACGCAATCTCGCTACGGGCGGCAGCACGCTCTGCAAGAGAAAATTGACCCCCTGCACAGAGAGTAAGACCAATGTCCCAAACGGTTTTGGGTCGTACTTGCGGACATTGGCGAGGTGAGAACACCCATGTGCGCTTATGTACAGGATATTTACTTCCGTGCGTGATTCAGGATAACGGCAATCGACGCCAGAGCGATCAAACAAGTGCAAGACGAGATGGTATCCACAGCTAGTTTGCTGATTTGAACGGTCGCAATCGTCTGCCTCGGATCCGAAACCGTGATCCCCGGCGAAAGTAGTTACCTCTTCGCGGCACACATGCATTTGGCAGGAGCTCCGCGAACCGTAGTAAACCGGATAGTGGGGTGCATGCAAGCGCATACGAGGGACCCCATGGCATGGCGCTTGAGGGAAGCGGAAGGAACGAGATGCGCAATTGCCAGCATCGAGTATTCCTGCTCCTATTCCGATCCTACCACGAACATGTTACTTCGAATCGAGCTCCACCGTTGCATCTGCGAAGTGCGTTGCCTAAACAAGTTAACCTCCATCTAGGCAAGTAGTCAGTAGGTAGCCCCTCGAGATGCGCGTCCCGTCCCTCGGCTGTCAACAGACGCGCGCAAATGGGCAGTGGCTATCGCCAACTGAATCCAGCAGTGATACCGGGCCCCTCTGTCCTCTTAGAGTACTCCAATCGATGCCGTCGTTACTCAACAGTAGCGTTCTTAGAGGCCCTTACTGCCGACCAACCGCTGCGCCTCTCCCCCTTCCACCTCCCCAACCCAAGACCGGCTAATGTGCGCCTTGAAGCAAGACCCTGTCTTGCCCTGCCGCCCAGGCAGCTGCTCCATGTTCCTTTTCTAGGTAATAAGCGCGGTGATATACGGAACACCGCGACCTGCATGTGGGTCGCCTGATTGGTCTACGGTAGACCTACGCGATAGCCGTGCCGAAACGGTCCCGTAGGCGCGTCAACTACTGGTCAAAACCTGTTGCCAAACCATTGCTTGTTACGGCCTCGGCTGCGGCTCTAGGATGCGGTCGGCATGCCGAGCAGGATGGACTCGGCGTAAGATGACTGTTTAGTAAACAAGTGAGACAGCTGCAGAGTAAGACAGGCGTCGTAGACAGATGGCTAAGTGCTTATCCTTGAGCGTCTGCATGACGAAATCGAAAGGATTGTGAGGGGAGGGATTCAGTCGCTTCAGAGTTGCACGGGCATTGTTCTTTGCATCTCGCAGGTGAAGCCAGAGCAAGGCAGACTTGAGAGAAACCATACGAATAGAATTTGGCATAAATTTCAACTGTATAACGCTAACTGACAAAAAAAAAACAAAAAACGAAGGCAGCAGTAAGCTTTCAAATTATAACAACACCTCTAGTGCTGCTCAACAGCACGACCCACGAACCCCTCTAGCCCTGTGACCCCTCTTCCTCCCCGCTCCGTTCCTCCAGCTGAACCTGGCCCACCTCCAGGCATAACCAGGACTTTGGCACCCTGCTCAATGAACTCCTTGGACACAATGAACTGAAACGTAACAGTCATCACCGACGGTGGAGAACTACCAGACTGATCCTCCGTCTCCTCGTCGAAACCGAAACCAAACGCATCCTCTTCTTCTTCCTTGTCTGCTTCTGCAACAGACGCTCCTGGTCCGGCCGCCATCGAGATGACCTTGGAAGAAGCCCTGACACTGGCAATGTAGACGACTACTGCGCTGCCAACAGACAAACTGGCAGCACCGGCTACTTGCGTGCCCTCAAAGCGGACCGTCATCATTCTTGATGCAAGAGGCTGTCTGTCAGCTAGCACCATGCCCTTTCTGATTCGGTTGATCGAGGGGCTGATGATAGGAGTATCCACCGGCTCCACTGCCACTGTGCCGAGCTGGCCGGCGTAGAGTGCGCGTACAGGCAGCCGCAGGTTACGCAAAGAAGTAATGCGAACGCGCCGCCATTCAATGTGTCGGTCCCGTGTAGGTGCGTTTCTCTTGTTTAACGCACCGGGGTAAGATCTTGAGGTCGTCAGTGGGGAGCTACGTCGAGGCCCCCCGCTTCCGCTGTCGCTGTCGTCTGAGCTGGAATCGATTGGGTAGGGGCCTAGCAGGAGCTCTTCACCCACTGTTAGACGCCCGTGACGCAGGTAGCCACCAATGACTGCAGATCGATCCGGTGACGCATTGGCCCGTACGCTGTAGATGTCTTCGATGTAGAACAAATGCGATGGTGACGGGTTCGGGAGCGGTGCCTCGATGGGGACAGGCAGTCGTCGCAAGAAAGCGTGCAGCTTGGTAATACCCGTACCCTTGACGGCGCTGGTCAAGATGATCGGTACGAGTGCGAGGGGCGACAAAACTAACTGTTGTGTTATTTTCTCTGCTTCCAAGAGGTCCTCTGTCGATATAGTCTGGATATCCATGTCTGGAGTAGGCGTCGATTGGTCAGATATAATGCACGGTTTACGGCCAGCCTCTTTCAAAGCAGACAAGAGTTTCGACAATGCTTGACGAAGCCCAGCTTTCGTAGCAAGATCATACTTTGTGATCACAATGACAAGAGGCAACTCTAGGTCCAGGCAGAGCTCGAGATGTGCTTGTGACAGATCTAGATCAGCTGCAGTGGGGCCAAGTATGTCTTGCGAACTGGGGGAGGCTCCAATCTGCCCTGAAGGCTCGTCCGTGTTATCAGCAGGAACACATACAAGTGTCCAATGAGGTTGCCTTTGCAAAGGTGTTAGTCCTTCAGCCTACATGCCATACATTCAACGACGCGAAGACTTACCAACCAACAATGCCTCGAACGGTGGTGCGACGAAATCGAGGATGGCCTGCCGAGTCTGACAGAACGACTAGCCGACCCTCTGGCGCAGCTTCGACGGCAGCGTGAATGTCCACCCAAGCATCGACATCTCCAGATCCATAGCTGATGACCTGACCCGAAACTTCATTGAGCTCGATCATATCACGATAACCTATCAGCTCTTGCGTCACTGAGCTTGTCATTCCTGAGGCTATTTCGTGCCTGTGCTTCAGTAGACTCAACCGACTCTTGCCTCGGCCGTTGTCAAGTGTGGCTGTAGACAAAGTACCCAGCAGACTAGATTTCCCTGACATGGTCGCACCGATGAGAGACACCCGTAGCTGCTCAACATTTGATCGAGATTCTTGTGGTGCTACTACCGGCTTTGCGTTGCTGCCAGCCGCGGTAGATGAAGCAGCGGCTACGCCATCTTGGGTGTCTCTCGAACTGTGCACAAGATGCTGATCTGGGCTGACCAGGGCTTCAGCAGCCAACAAGTTGGACTTGCGAACTCTCCGCTGCTTAGTACCATCATTCTCGACCCATTCGCAGTCGCCAACACAAAGCATTCGTTGAACCTCAACTCGGCAACCAAGACTAGCAGCCATTGCGCGGAGATTATTCAGGCTCTCCTCCATCTCGTCCTCGGCCAAGCCCACGATTGATCCGTCATCTGCGACTCCAATCTCATACAAAGCGCCTTTACTTTCCTCTAAGCCTGGCAACAGGCGCTGAGGCATCTCTGGGGTCGTAAGTTTGGCATCGTCCGGAAGATGCGGAAGTAAAGGGGCCGTTGACGAAGAGCTGTGGTAAGGACATGACTGTTGCAGTCGCCATAATAGCTGGGTAGTCAACTGCTCTAGCCTATGTTGCCGAGACTGCAGGGAAGTCAGTGGAGGTGGGGTACTACCCATGGCTCCAGACTCGGATACGGCCCGATTGACTGCGATAGAGCTTGTACCATCGCCGCGTCGTAATGAGCCAGAAGCTCGCAATCCAGTACTGAAGCGTGTGAAGGACCTTCTGCGTTTCAGGAGCAGGTGCAATTTGTACTCTGTTGGGCCTTCTTGAGGTTCGGCTTCCAGTCTTGTGACGGTTGTGTTATCAATGACAGGAATTTGAGTGATCGTGAGTGAGTGTTGCCTGTTATCGCCGCCTGTCTTGGTCGGCGTCCGCTTGCCTACTGGCTGGAGTGCTGGGGAGCTGGATCCATTTCCAGCCGGTGGCGTAGCCCATGGAGACGACACGCGCGGCGGATCCGGATCGAAAGTGAAGATGGATGCCATATCCTTGAGTGATGTTTCGGTTGGCTCGAACAAATGGATGGTCGATTTTGATTTCAGCTGTGATGCTCATATACAGTCGTTCTCAAATGTCAAGTCAAGCTCCTAATGCCCTTGAATTCGTATGAGAATGGTGCGTCCGGAAAAGTTTAGATATTAATGGTAGCATCTTGGTAAATCACTGTGCAAACGCTGGGTGAGACTTCGCGGATGGAAGGTAATAACAACTCGTAAGCGAGTTGTGGAGGCTGCCTGTCGGCAATCACGAACGGAATAGGCTCATAGTCTGTGTGTCGGGTTTTGATTCAAGCTTGTGCGTTGATTGTTGGTAGAGAATGAGTATGCGGCGTGGAGATGTAGAGGTGGAGGTTAGATGAAGTGGCGGCAACGGCAGACCCGCTTTCTTGGCGGCAGCTCTTACCCTGGAGTCATTGTGTATAGAGTCAGAGCACACCATTGGATACGAAGGCACCGCCCTTTTGTGTCTGGACCGATTCGTAAATATATCGGAAGCCGCGCCACTGCAGGTTGACGACCCGTACAGTCTTCCATCCTTTGTTTCTTCATCGGATCAGACAGCCACGTCATCAACCATAGGGTAGGCACTAAGCCATTTGTCTAAGGTAGAAGGCCTCCCTCGCGCTCATGAATAGCAAAGAAATTCAGTTGACAGAAGACGGTGTTTCGGTGATCCCAGAAATAACTGTACTTGTTCATGTTAGCAGTCATCGATTCACAATTGCCATCTTTGATCCTAACAACCCCTACTGGGCTCGACAACATGCTAGTATTTACAACTGTACAATTATCTACATGTACAACATCGCCCAAATCATGTACAACATGTCTCAACTCATCAAACGCTCTCCCTGATGCCCCATTTGCCAACCTCCCTCATTGCGCTCTCGTCCCCCTGCGCAAGTTTCGGGTCCTTCAGCACACCCGCAAGACATTGCCAGCCATCTCTTCCGCCGCCCCAACGCAGCAGTTCGTTCTTATACAATTCACCATTGCCACGATCCAAGCTGCCCTTCGGACCGTCCTTCTGAAACACATCGCCCCAGATCTTGGCTGCTATCGCACGATCAAAGAGATACGAGTAATATGTCGCACCATATCCGAAGAGATGGCCGAAGAAGCCTTGCCATGCAGTGCCTGCGGGTTCAGGCACACTAGCGTATTTGTTGTACACGCTGTGGTAGACTTTGGTGGAGTCAAAGTCATGCTCCATGGGTAGTTTGGAGTGATAGGCTTGATCGAGCATGCAGAGCAGGATTTGACTCTCAAGTTCAGTGTACTGGTTGCGGTTGTCAATCGCCAGGCGATTCTCGAGGGCTTGTGTAGGGAGCGGCGCATTGGTTTCCCAATGACGTGCATAGAGACCCAGGACCTCAGGGCAGAAGGCAAAGTGCTCCATCAAGACAGAAGGGAGCTCGGCAATGTCGGTGGCGCAACGAGTACCAGAGACATTCTGAAGAGCAGTGCGACCGAGAATGGAGTGCAGGGCGTGACCCATCTCATGGAAAAGAGTCCGCACATCGTGGATGTTCAAGCATGCTGGCCGTCCGGCAGAAACAGGTTTGTGGAAGTCGCAAATCAGCGCTATGGTGGGAAGCTGGAAGTAGCTGTTCCTTTCTGCGTTATAAGCTACGGACATGCCGTCTGTCGCCGCCTCGATGGGCGAGTCGAAACGATGACCCATGTGCGACATCTCTTCAATCTCAGAAGACAATATCTCACGACTGCAGCGGAGGGTAAAATGCGCCGGATTAGGCGTCTTGCCGGGCCGCGAGAAGAGATCGCAGTAAAGGACAGCGATATGACCCTCTGTATCTGATATGACATCCAGCCTCCGCACACCATCATCCCAAACTTCACCAGGCCGTGTCTCACGCGGAACGAAGCGAACGCCGTACACACGGTCAAAGAGACGCGATATGCCTTGCAAAACAGTGCCTACAGAGAAGTAGGAAGAGAGGGCATCTGGTGTTCGCTGACGATAGGCGCCTTCCATGTCTGCAAGCAGCTTCTGGGTGTAGTAGAACTTGTCCCAAGCATTGATGCGATCAGGAAAGTTACCTTGGTGGGCATCTGCCTTTTTCAAGGCAATCAGCTCGTCGAGGTCAGCCATTACAGCGGGGCGGTTGTCCTGGTACAATGCATCGAGAAACTGGTTCACAGCCTCAGGTGTCTTCGCCATCTTATTCTCCAACGTCATATGCGCAAATGTCTCATAGCCTGAGAGGTTCGCCAACTCAGCACGCAGCTTGAGCATCTTCTCCAGCCGGGCTATGCTGGACGTGCTGGCTGTGCGCACCGCCGAATATACTTCCCGCCGCACGTCGGGATCTTGTACGAAGCGCAGAGCCAGCTGCGACTCGTGGTGCATAGTGGAGATGGCCGTCTCGCCCCATCTCGTCAGCTGGCGCGCCAGGTTTGGATCCATTCCCTTCATACGCTGCGACTTGAATTTGAGCTTCAGCGTCTCAGGCGCCATGTTCTCGACAAACTGTGAGCCGACCTCAGCAATCTCTCCACTCATGTCAACCAGGCGCTGGCGCGTAGCATCGTCCAAGCCAATCCCGAAGCGCGCAAAGTCCTCCATCAATATGCGGGCCACTATACGCTCCTCCTCAGACCAGCTCGCATAAACCTCGGGGATCTCAGAGGCCGTCTTCAGCTGGTCGTACAGCACAGGAGTGGTGTTGAGCTGGTTCATGTACTGGAAGACGGTCTGGTAGGCCTTGACAGCCATGATCTGGAACTTGCGGTCCGGATGGGTGCCGCGCACGAAGTCGGCCAGGTCGATGACACGGCACAGCAGGTCGCTCAGCTTGTCCAGCTCGCGGACGAGGCCCTTGAAGGCGGGCAGCGAGTCGGCATCGGCGACGTTTTGTACGACAGCATTGCAGCGTTGGATGGTGATGGTGACGAAGTCGACGAAGCCGTCTGGGTGCGTCAGGTACTTGTTGCCAATGATGCCGGCGGGCGCCTGGCTCTTGGAGGCGCGCCGGAACGAGTCCCAGAAGGCGGCGTTGTCGAAGACGTTGCGCAGGGCGTCATCGTCGGCCTTGCAACTGGCAGACAGGCCGTGCAGCGTGGTGGAAGAGGGCGTGGGCGGCGAGTCGCGGGCGTGGGCATGGGCGCGGGCATGGGCGACGGTGCTATTGAGACGGCGCAGACGGGGACGGGGCTGGGGCTGCTGGCGCTTGAGGCATTGCGCGCAGACCCATGGCGCGGTGCTGGGGCGTGCAAGCCGCTGCAGCATGGTATTGTGTGACTGAGTGCGGCGACGGCGACGGCGACGGCGACGCAGCGGCGGAGGGCTGCTGTGCCTGTGTCTGCGCCTGTGGCTGTGGCTGCGCTGCGTCACAGGCCGAGGAGAGGCTGCACGGACTTGGCCGTTCGTTCAACGCTCGACAGCTCCGGCGAAGGAAGGAAGATACGACACCAGCCGCCTCACGCCCACCCATTGCGCCCGCATCCCCGCACAAAATGGCCTTCAGACCGCTGCTCCGGCAGGTGAGTGCACCAACCCGTCTGCCAGACCGCCCACTGACACAGCAGCAGCGCGCCGTCGTCCCGGCCGTGGCCGCTGTCTTCACCACAGCCGCAGTCTTCGCACCGCGCGCAGTCCACGCCGAGGAGCAGCCCGCCGATGCCATTGTACGCAGCCATTCCTCTCCCCCGATCCCGGCCCCGAGCTGCCTACCTGCAGTCGCGCGCAGCCCACAGCTCGAGCAGCAATACTGACCCGCGCCGTAGAACCGCAAGCCCATCTACGACGACCTGCCCATCGATGTCACCGAGCCTACCGCGCCCGCCCTGACCCAGCCCTCCAAGGACCTCACCCCCGAAGCCTCGTACCGCCCGACCCCCACCGACCGCCTCGCCCAGCACATTGGCGGCGCCCGTATGGCCCTGTACCGCCAGGCCGTCCGCGGCGAGCAGGCCATCGACAACGCCCTCACCGAGACCCTGCGCCTGGAGCACTCGTTCACCAGCACCATCCGCTCGCTGGCGCCGCCCAAGGAGTCGGGCGAGAAGATCTTCCCCGGTGCGCTGTACGTGCTGGTCGCTTCCATGGCCGGTTCCATCGTCACCCGCAATCGCAACGTGCTGCTCCGTGCCAGCGTGCCCGCCGCCGTCGGCATCACAGCCGCCTACGCCGTCCTGCCCATCACGATGAACAATGTTGGCAACCTCATCTGGACCTACGAGGAGAAGTACCCCGTTCTCGCAGACACCCATCTCCGCACAAAAGCACGCATCAACCACTTTATTGAGACAGGCAAGGCTCACGCTGGCATGACCGTCGGCATGGTCCAGGACAAGGTCCACGATGTTCGCGATGGCATGGAGGGCTGGGTCAAGAAGGGAAGGTGATCCGCGCATATCCTTTGGCGTGAAATGTAAAAGTTGGACGAGCCAGCGCCTGTAAATCAGATTTGTTATAGAATACAGCATTGGACTCTGCAATGAGATTGCTTTTCTTTTGTCACTAATATTCTGTTTTGCTGCACTCGTTGACTCACTGCACCTTGCCAGCTCCGACGAGACACTTGACAATTTGCAGGATTCGATCATAGGAAACTAAGTACCTGACGGACAGGATTACCAGTGAAGTCATTATAAAGGGCCTTATATTGGTTTGACCCTCGCCAATCAGAGCTGAGCCCTCCGGACATCGTGCCCTTTCTGCATCTTGCCAAGTGTCTCATCGGAGCTGGCAAGGTGCAGTATGTCCAAGGTTGTAGATCAAATGCTCGCAGAAGCATGCCGATTGACTACAGCGCCCTGCTTCTCACACAACCTCAATCTTCTCCACACGACTTGTTATCCTGTGCTTTCGTAGACGGAATAGATAAGTAAGCAGAGCATGGACCGGCCATCGCCACGAATCTGCAATACAATTTTTATTAATTATGTACCGCTGACATACAACCAGCCCACCACTACACCACCCCAGAATACTCCCTTGTCCAGGCCACTGCCCCAAACTCAACACTTCAACACTGAAGGTCCAGGGATCTTATATGGCGATCCATTGCCCGTTGGCTGGCCCTGGGCGTTGTAGATACTGACCAGAATACCCGGGTCGGTGGCTGAGTATGCGCCAGGGAAGCTAACAGTGGAACCGGGCGACGTGTTGCCGTTGCCAGAGACCTTTATCTGGGCACAGCCACTATCATGCATTAGCCTTCCAGCTCTCTCTTTTGTGCGTGTAGCCTCATCCCTCCCCTGATACGACAGGCGGTATCCAAGTCAGGATGGTAGAGAGGACACTCACACGTAGAACTGCGCTTCGCCCTGCTTACTTGCAGAGTGCAGTGCGATGATCTCCGCGCGCAGCAAGTAGTCGCCAGACGCAATACAGCTGGGCAGCGTAAAGTCGACCCATCCGCCGTTGTTGATCATGCGGTCCACACCCCACTGGCCAGAGCCATCCAGTCCATCCTCGTATACTTTGAACCACTTGAGCCCTGAGGTCGATGCGCTGGCTGCGTTGTCGACCTTAGCCCTACGACCACCATATTAGCATCTGAGGTACCACATTGCGAGGAGGGACAAAGTAGCAGGCCAACACCTACATATAGAAGATGGTGGGTCCCTTGTGGCTCTTCGCAATAGGATGATCTGGATCGCCCTGGAATTGCGCGCCACCAATGACATGGCCCCACTGGACGCCTACTCTGTCGCCGCCCTTGACAGGAATCACCTTGGACGAGACTGGCTGCTTGAAGTTGAAGTTGCAAGCAATGTTGTTGTCATTGACATTCTGGAGCGGGTAGTTCGAGGTCGCGGTGCGAATTCCGACTGCTTCGCCGTTGTCGGCGCCATTCACGCTGGGATTCTGTCAGTGAAGGAGATAAAGGGAGGCTGGGGGATCAGTCGGTACCGAACACGTTGAGCGATGGTGTGGGCACCGGTGAGCAGCGGCAGGAGTGCGGTGATGGCGATGGAGAGCTTCATGTTGGCAATAGGACGCTTCTGTACCGACAGAGTATTGCTATGAACGGAGAGCCGTTGCGGATGATGATTATCACCAGCTCACTTTACATTCTTATATCATCTGAAGCTCCGTGGACAGAATCTCATCTCAGATGTCATCTCAGTCATGAGCGATCATCTCTCCCGTGCGATACTACTCTTTCTGGGCGCAATGTATTCTGACGAATGGTGGCTGCAGCATGGCTTGGTGAAGAAAGCTCACATGCACCCCAGATCTCCAGATAAATTGCCGCCCTGGGTCTGCAGTCTGGTAAGGTTGGGTTAGCTTGCGACCAAGCATTGCCATCTCTCGGGGTTATTTGATTGTGTTTCGGAATGGGTATTCAGCGAATGCCATGTTGTCGCTTGCTAGCATGGATGCGCTTGGTCTTTATCCGGATATAGTATTGATATGTGCTATACCAGTGTTCGCGGCTCGTAATCCCGAAATATATATTATCTACCCTGAGCAACGATACAGTGGTACTATGAGTATGAGTCTGCCCCCAACGTCGTGACCAGATGGTGATACTCCCGTCTTCGTGCCTACTTTGACGTTCTTGTCGCGGTCGGTTCCAAGTCTCCAAGTTACTCTCACGCCCAGCTCTTTGTCTCTGTCTGTGTCATGCAATTGCATTGTGCAATTATTCGTCCTTGGACAGACTCCTTAGTGATGCCACTTAAAATACTTTCTAACATTATAACTGTTTGCTAGTGCAAATATAAGCTTAGAGTCGAAGGCAAGTAAGCTAGCTTTCTGAAGAGGCGTCTCGTAGTAGGTCTTGCACGGCGCAACATTCAGAGCATGCCGTGAGCTTCACAAGACCAAGTCTTTTGGTTGCAACTACACTCTTTTGCTCAAACTATTCGTTTGACAAGTTCAAGTGTACTTTCTCAGCCAGTCAGCCAGTCAGCCAGTCGCTGGGTGTTCAGCATCGCGTTGGCATATTTGTGCTTGCAAGAAATTGTGCGCGAACTCTTGCGTCAAGTTCGAATAGCTTTTGGTACGCTATGTCGGTTCACGGCATGATTAACTCAAATTCCAGGGCCGTCCGGTACCGCAGTGGGGTCGAATGACAGCGATTGTGGGCAGGTTTTGACATGATGGACACTGCAAAACCTGCCAATTAGTACATTTTGGCGCTGTCCTGTGAATCGCCGGCTCTGCAGGAAGGCCACGATACCAGATACGAGCCTCAAGTGAGCTGTCAGTCGGGTTGCAGCGCTGATCGAAATAAGGTCTTGGGCTGCGTACTGGCAAGGGACCAATGTAACGATCGGCGGGAGGATGAAGAGCTTGCTGTGTTCGGGAGGACCGGCTGATCATCTCTCCACATTAAGCGACTCCACGTGTTTGACCAACAAGGTTCAAGAAAATCGCGAGGAACATCTACCTTCAGGCGCATGCTGACTGCGGAACTCTCCATATCTTGCGCTCCGCTCGGGCCTGCAGGGTCTTGTGCAGCAAACCCCAAGAAGCGCGATGGTAGGAGCAGAGATGAGGACACAAAGCTCTGATGTCTCACGACGCCATAGGCTAAGCGGCAGCATCCGTCGATGGTTAGCACTGGTGTTGAAAGCATTCATTCCCTGGATGCATGATGACGATCTTCGCCTCGGTGCTTTTGGCGTGGTAATATTGCTGCAGCCGCCAAACTACGACTGGTTCGAGTGACGTAGTTTGTTTGACGCGAAGGGTCTTGTGAAGCCATAGAGCCGATAAGAAAACTTCCCTGCGCCGCTGCGTGCGCACTTCCAAATATCGTCAACCTCGGAAAATTTCAAAGACTTCACGGAGTCCAATTGCAATTGATTGCAGCTGCACGATTTGACTGATCTGCAGCGCCATCTTCTTTGGGCGACTCCACGAGCTGCGCCTCAACATCATTTCCGAGGTTTCCTTCTAGCGCGCGCCCCACGTCATCGACAGCCACAGTGCGCGAGAGCTGTCACCCCTTCACATATACCCAGGCCTACCTCCTAGGGGTTCTGCCTTTAGTATACAACCGAGACAGAGAGACCAGGCTGTGCGATTAATTTGCAAGATTATCCACAAGCACTTCATCTTTACCGTCTGCCAATCACGTTCCCAGACGTTACCGGGATCCATCAGGGATCACGATGGCGGGCATACCCAGCATAGACGACCCCTCACACCTTTCGAGGGGCTATGGCGACGGCTCGCACCTGAACGTCGGTGTCAATGATTTTGCGACAAGCGGTGGTCAGCACGAGCGCCTAGGGAGATTTGAGGAAGACTTCGACGCGCGCACCAGGGGCTCCTCGGTCATTGACGGCGGCGGCGTACCATATCGCTCTGCCTCCAGAGCGTCGTCTACTGTACGCGACTCTACTCTGAACCAAGCTTCGACCCCCTCGCGCAGCGGAACTCTCAAGAAGAAGGGGTCTGTGAAAAGAACCGGCAGCCTCAAGCGGAGTGGGAGCAGGAAGAGCCTCCATGCTGGCAGCATCCGCGGTGTCCCTCTTGATGATCAGGAGCATGGCTATGACCGCGAGGACAGCGTCTTCTACACCCCTGTCCCCACCAAGGGTTCCCCAACTGACGTCCTCGCGGATCGTTTTCAGAGTATGTAACGAGCACATTGCTACCATCGCTGATATGGACTAACACTGGAATAGCCTGGCGCAAGTTTCTAAAGGATCTTATTACCTACTTCCGAGAGGTCTCGTCATCCTACGAGCACCGCGCCAAATCCTTGCTGAAAGTGTCTAACGTGATCAATAACACCAATGCTCCAGCTTCCCTGCTCGGTGACGGCGGCTTGAACGAGGCGAACCGCTTCCTCCGCGACTTCCACAAACAGGCTATTGCTGAGGCCAATAAGGCCAGAGACATTGAAGCGGATGTTATCAATCAGCTCAGTGGGCTTCGCGCAGATCTGGCACAGAAGATTAAGGAGATCAAATCGCTCTCTGGCGATTTCAAGAACAATGTCGAGAAGGAAAAGGAGAGCACAAGGAAGGCTGTGGCAGCTCTCGAAGAAGCGTTAGCAGTGGTCGACTCTGATCCCTCTGCCATTGCTGGTAAAGGAGATCCATACGTCGTACGTCTGGGTGTGGAACGTCAAGTCGAGCGCCAAATTGACGAGGAGAATTACTTGCACCGAGTAAGTTATTTTATACCACATGAGGGAGCTGCGCTAATTTCTCTAGGCCTACCTCAATTTGGAGAACTCCGGGCGCGAGCTTGAGTCTATCGTCGTTGGCGAGATCCAGAAAGCTTACAATGCTCTTGCCAGCATCCTGAAGCGCGACGCAGATGAGATGTACTCGACAGTCGAAAAGCTTCGCAGCGGACCAATTGCTATGCCTAGAGACCAAGAGTGGGGGCGTTTTGTCCGCAGTGACGCTCATTTCGTTAACCCCGATCTGCCCTTGCGCCGGTTGGAAGAGATCGAATATCCTGGAAAGCATCACCCTGCTACAACGGAAGTAAGGGCTGGTATGCTGGAGAGGAAGAGCAAGTATCTGAAGAGCTACACACCTGGCTGGTAGGCCAACTGTTTTCTGCCTCCCGAACCAACGCTAACATTGCTAGGTATGTGCTCTCGCCGACACATATTCACGAGTTCAAATCCGCCGATCGCATCTACACTCAGCCGCCAGTCATGTCCCTCTACCTACCGGACCAGAAACTTGGCTCGCGCTCGCAACCTGGTAGCTCTTCCCACAAGTTCGTCATCAAGGGTCGCCAGGCTGGATCCATGCACCGCGGACACACCTGGGTTTTCCGTGCCGAAACTTACGAAACTATGAATGCTTGGTATGACGATATTAAGACCCTAACCGAAAAGAGCGGCGAAGAACGTAATGCTTTTGTGCGCCGCCATGCCAGCGTCAGGAGTACGAGTGCAGGCAGTGCCCGCTCCGCCAGCTCCGATGGTGGCCTTGAGGAGGACGAAGCGGATGCCGTTCCATACTCTGCGAATCAGTCGTTGGCTAGCCAGCCAAGGGAGCCACCACCGACTAGACCTTCTCCAGGTGGGCGATTTCCTTCGGATCTTGCGGTCAACCGTCATTTACAAGAACCTCTCTCACCATCTAGTGGTAGCTCGGACTTCGGACATGATGTAACCACGGCTTCTGGAGGGCCCTTGCAGCACGATGTGCACCCAATGTACCTTGCGGACTCGACACCCCAGCAAGCCGTACAGCCCAATCAACGAACACAGGAGCCGGCTTACACAAACTCCTACCCAGAGCCCTCGTACATGAATGCGCAACCCACTCATCAGCCGCAATACCAAAACAACATATACTCCGACCCTTACACCTCCGACTACGGCAATGCATCAACTCAGCAGCAGCCGCAGCGCGATCTCGCGTATGGCAACCCATATGCAGGTAATGTGCAGCCGAACGTTGGATCTCCTGTTGAACGCCACGAAAGCAACTACGGAAATTGGATGGGTCCAGCCGCTGGTGGTGTGGCTGCAGGCGCAATCGCAGGTGAAGCATACCGCCACCATCAGAATAAGGAAGAGCAAGGATCGCAGCGTCAGGCAACAGAGCAGCAGAATCAGATACCCCCGGTTGACGAACGAGGTGTGCCGATCGACGATTTGACCGGTGGTACACGGGCTCCACTGCATCCGGTCGATGACATGACGGGTGGCACCCAAGCCCAGCATCGTGTCGACGATATGACGGGCGGTACTCAGGTACCGACACTGGATCAGACAGCTTCTGCAGCGACAGTCCATCCGGCTACTATCATCGCTCATCAAAAGGAGCGTGGCTTGGATAGTGGTGTTGTCACGCCTACGGCCGACAAGACCAGCTCGTCTTTTTTAGACGAGGCTGAGGCAGCTACCGCCGCTACCTCAGGGCAGACTGTTAACGGCGGAGTTGTCCCTGTTGAACTGATCGAGACTGCGGAAAAGCAAGCGTTTCCGTTCCCTGCTTCCGGTCAGACCATAAACGGAGGACCCGTGCCTGTTGAGTTGGTCGAGACTGCCCAGCAGCAGACGTTCCCTGGCGTGCAAAGAACCAACACAGATATCAGTGTCTCTGACCTCCATGTGCCCGGCGAGTTCCCGAAAGTACCAGGCACGCCTGGTACAGCGAGCGGGACTTTCTTGAGTTATGCCGACCGCTTCTGATTCTGCGCTGGCGAGTCTTATGTTAAGATGGGTTTATGTGTAGTGATTTTTATGCGACATGATTAGGGCGTGGAAATTGTTTGGCTGGGCTGGAGGTGGGTGGTACATGTGGTATTCTTCGTGTTTCTCTGGCCGTCCGCGCTGTGTAGACGCGCTGATCGACAGTGATTTCCTTTTTGATACCCGCGCACAAGGCGCGACAACAAGACTCTGTACATAATATCTGGCTGTTTTTGTTTTAATCTCACAGTGGTTCATAGCACCTTGCTTTTGTCCTCGAAAGTGCACGCCTTGCTTGTCTTGTGCGAGCTGGCCAATGCTGTGTCAGACAGGGCTGTTGGTGGGAAGTAGGGCTTCAGCCAACAAATGCCCGACAGCCACTGGCACCGCGATCCCTTGATCTGGGTCCCCGCCATGCATGACAAGACACACTGAAGGCGGCATCCGTCGCGACGGGACACACGGCTAACCGCTACAGCTCTTGCCCGCAGCGCCTGTAGCAGTCTGAGACAGATACTAAGGTCGTACTTGTTGACGAGTGACAGTGATGGTGCCTCGACGCCTCCAGTTCCCCAGCGACACCTAGTCTCGGCAGATCGCCGCGGCCTTACTCGGCTCAGGCCGCCCGTAGCTGTCAGTGTCAAACGGCAGGATCAGCTGGATTGCGGCGTATGCATACCTACTACCTAGGTACCTACCAACCTTAGCGCACAAGTCGTCCCGTGACGGTGTCGCAGGCAGAACCCCGGTTTTGGGCCAGGTCGCATCCAATGCACCGGGTGGTGAGCAGCCACGAAGGCCTCCTGCGCACGTCAGGACGCGAGAGGGTTGTCTGATTCGACGTGCGTTGCATAGCACGGTTTGGAGTTCAGTCGCTGGCACAGTAGCGGTGAGCTTGGAGGCGCTTGCGGGGAGACTGCCCACACAAAGCCGTTTAGCGTCGCCCAGTCCCGGTCCCGTCTCCGAGGACCCAGACCTAAGGAACGTCGTCCCACTCTGCTGGAACCAGCCCTCCTCCTCGATTCTTCCGGTGCAAATCGCAAAAGCAGAGCTCAGCACGACAGGAAAATGGCTCCAATAAGGCTCGAGCGCCCCGTGTCGACCGCGACCGACCTTAGCGACTACACCCATGCCACCGACGAGCCTATCGAAGCTGATGTGTGTCCATTTGCGCCCCCGCCTGCTCCGCGACTGGAGCTCAGCTAGCTAACTGCGCTGCACAGCCTGACAACCGCTCCCTCAACTCGGCAGACTTCGAAGTGTACGCCCCCCGGCCCGCCGCCGCAGCAATCCGCGCTCACGCTTACCAGGGACACCGAGAGCCTGACCGAGTCGGTCAAAGGCGTTGTGCACGAGTACGGCAGGACCTATCAGCAGTGGCGAGCGGGAGGTAGGCAATGGCCCTGGAATTGACGTGCGAATGCATCGCTGACTGCTTTCTAGCATACCCATTCCCAAACGACGAGGTACTTTCGAGCCCGCCCTTCTCTTGACTTTGCCTAACCCTGTCACGACAGACCGAATACGACCGATTGGGGTGGCAACACCTGCTCATAAAATGCCTGTTGAGAAATCGGAATTGGTTCGCTCCCATCAAGAGCTTGCCGCACAAGCACCCGAAACGAGTCCTGGACATTGGCTGTGGCACAGGGCAATGGTGCCGTGAAATCGCCAAAGAGTTCCCTCGAAGCCGCGTCGAGGGCATTGATTTGTCCAAACCACCCCAAAAATACCTGAATGAGTACGAAACCCGTCTGCCATTCGCCAAGACGCATTGACGCTAATGCTTCCAGTTCACCTGAGAACCTGCATTTCAACATGGACGACATTAGGCACAGCATGTGGTGGGATCTCGCCAACGATTATACATACGACTACATTCACACCCGTATGTCTTTAGGTATCTACCCAGACTTCCGAGAGATCATCCAGAAGAGTTTCAATAACCTCGAGCCTGGAGGGTTCATGGAATCTCAAGAACTTGACAGCAAGGTCTTCTGCGACGACGGCACCATGCCCTCGAACTGGCCACTTCTGGAATGGTCGAAAGACCAGAACGAAGCTGCTCACGACATCCTGGGGCGACCGCTCCGCATTGCGCCCCGTCTCAAGACGTGGTACGAGCAAGCTGGCTTTGTTGATGTTAAAGAAGAGATCTTTCGTATACCAATCAATGCCTGGGCAAAAGACCCTTGGCTGAAAATGATGGGTGTCTTCATGGCTGTCAACATGAGGGATGGCTTGTACGGATTCTCAGTCAACTACTTCCATCGAGCATGGGGGTGGACAGTACCTGAAATCCGTGCCAGATTGGTGCCTGTCTATGATTCGCTGAAAGACAACTCGGTACATGCGTACTTCAAGGTGTATGTATGGGCTTTTGTTCCTGGCTGTCGTCGCTAATGTTGGTCAAGCTATGTCGTTCACGGACGGAAGCCTCGCAAAGATGAACCCCCATCAGATGTGCCCAAACCGGATCATTGGCCAACGAAGGACAACTGCTACAACGACAAGAAGATCTAACTTGTATTCGACCCGTCAACTTACAGCTGCGACCTGCGTGAGCTGCCTCTCTTTTATGGCGTTAACGGTTTTATTCGCACGAGATACCCTATACTTTGCTTTACAGGCTCGCATGTCGCGTTGGGGTTCAATCAAACGGCCACTACTTTATCGTGGCTGTGATGCATGTTTACTCTTGTCAAAGTCAGTACCTGTATGTCCAGAACGTATATATCGGGCCCGCAAACAATCCACATTTTAAGCAGCTATCTCCACTCGCGTACCCGCTCTGGTATTTATACGCAACTGACAACCGCATGTACTGTAGCCATTAGCTGCCGCAACGTAGTCTCGTCACGTGATGCAAAACAAGCATCTCCGCGGCTGATTCACGCTCGTTTGATTGGCCGTGTCTGCCCGCTAAACCTCAGATAAGAGCACTAATTTTCCGGGAGCTACTTACACCACACCGCGAATAGATACGAAATCACTTCGCCATCCTGATAGCGTGGTCACGGTTTTGCTAAGCATTGCGGCGTTTGCTTCGACTGCTCTCGCAGAGCTACGGTTAGCGACGTCTAGGCATGCTCGAGAATGATCTATGGGCTATACAGGAGCTACAGAGAACCACTATCCAAAATCTCATCTCGGCTGGTGGTAGGGGGACTCTGCAATTGCTACTTGCAGACCTCGATTGTATTGGCTGCCATCTCATTGTTTCGCTCAAACCCCCGTTTATTGCATTGATTATAAAACACTCCCATCCCACACGCAACTCGTCTCGGTGTCGACTGCTGATAAGGCCCACAGAAACTACTGCACAATCGGAACTGGAAGATAAGAGCTTGAGATCAGCAGTATCCGCTTGCGGCTCTGCCCAATGACTATCCTAGTCTGTGAGCCAGCACGCCTATTCTGTCACTACTCGTTATCTCTAATGGCAGCAAGCGCTGCATTGTCACGCAACATGAAGCCATGGCTTCAGCTTGGCTGGGACAAGCATCTGCTCAACGGTCGACAGGAGCTTCTCGATCTTAGCCCTAATTTCCGATTGCAGTGTGGGCATTTTGGTGACAGGTCCCGTTACGGGAGATCTGTCAGTGCGTTAGATTCCCCGTATCTTTCCAGTCTCCCTAGCCACAGCTATCAGGGGGGTGCGGGTAGGAAATATGGGGTCGATCTTACCCACGGAGAAACGCCATCTCCAAGCCATTCTATCTCACGGAGATGCTGGAAGTGCTGGTGAGGTCAGAGGCTTTGATTGCACATACAAATATCGCTCAGAAGAAGCTATGTCGTTTTCGACAGGTTGGATCTGTTCCGACCACTTTGGTGTACTTACTTCTCTAACTTGCATTGGATATACGCACTGGACCTGAGCACACCTAAGTTACAAAGATACCCACTGGATTTGCAACTACCAAAATGAACACCATCACGCTCCTCTGGCGCGCGCCAGAAGTAAACCCGATCAACCAAAAGGCTCGCTCTATTCCCTTCCTCAATCCTGTCTCTACTACTTATGGCCGCACCTTTTTCTTCTCATGGTTCGGTTTCATGATTGCCTTCTGGTCGTGGTATGGTACGTCTGCCCTTATGCTTCGACATCATCATGCATGTCTCTTATCTCCCCTGCGCCACGACATGCTACCAACCGATCCTGCACCCCAGATTCTCCAGCTTCGAGATAAGCTCCCACTGACCTATCCCAGCCTTCCCACCCCTTCTGGCCGACGTCATTGCAGGCGACATTCATATGAAGTCGTACCAAGTCGCGAACAGTAACATCATTGCTCTGACTGCGACACTCATCGTACGTTTGATTGCTGGTCCCTGCTGCGACCGCTTCGGGCCGCGTCTTACGTTCGCTGGTTGCCTACTTGCCGGCGCGGTACCTACCTTCCTGGCTGGTGCAGTGTTCAACGCCTCTGGCTTGTATGCCTTGCGCTTCTTCATTGGTATCCTCGGTGGTAGCTTCGTGCCATGTCAAGTGTGGACGACAGGCTTCTTTGACAAGAATGTTATCGGCACTGCCAACGCGCTGGCCGGTGGACTGGGCAACCTCGGTGGAGGCATCACATACTTTGTTATGCCGGCTGTGTACAAGGGGCTCATGAAAGATGGGCTACCAAGCCACAAGGCGTGGCGTGTGAGCTTCGTTGTCCCGGGAATCCTGATTGTTTTCGTGGCTCTCTGTCTTCTGCTATTGTGCGAGGATACCCCCACCGGCAAGTGGAGCGAGAGACACGCTGCTGTAGAGGAGAGCTTGAGACGTCACGATGCCGTCCCTGGTGCTAAGGCCAGCACTCAAGAAGGAAATGTCGTTGACATCAAGGGTGATCTACAAGATGTCCCAAGGCCAAGCCCAACGTCTTCCCGACTCGGTAGTACATCAGAAATCGACAAGACCCAGGCTCCCGCGTTGCCAGGCGATGACGAGAAGAAGCGTGGCTGGAACGACAACGAGGCGCAGCAAACCGACAGTCAGATGTGTATGTTCGTAACCTCCTAGAGAAATGTACGCCACTAACGAATTGTAGACAACACCGCCACAACCGAGGTCATCCAAAAGCCTTCTTTCCGCAGTGTTCTTGCAGTCATGTTGTCTCTCCAGACTCTCGTGCCAGCAGCTTGTTACTTCTGCACCTTCGGCGCCGAACTCAGCATCAACAGCATCCTCGGAAACTACTACATGCACAACTTCAAGGGAATGTCGCTCCAGGAATCTGGAAACTGGGCCGCCATGTTCGGCCTGCTCAACGGCGTCGCCCGTCCACTCGGAGGGTACATTTCGGACTTTGCGTACCGCCACACAGGTGAAAGCGTATGGGCGAAGAAGATCGTGTTGCACACATACCAGATCATCACTGGTGTCTTCCTGATCATCATTGGTGTGTTGAACTCCAAGGATGTCAGCACAATGATGGGTCTCGTCGGCGGACTGGCTGTCTTCCTCGAGGGCGCCAACGGTGCGGACTTTGGCCTTGTACCGCATGTTCACCCCCATGCTAACGGTGTTGTATCTGGCTTCACTGGCGCCATGGGTAACCTCGGTGGTATCGTGTTTGCCATCATCTTCAGGTACAACGGCAAGAACTATGGGAAGGTCTTCTATATCATTGGTGCCATCATCATTGGCATTAATGTTGCTGTCTGCTGGATCAGACCGGTTGCGAAAAAGCCTATGGGTGCGCATTGAGGCGCAAGAATGATTCGGTAAAATTTCATTTAGCAATTTTGGCGCGGCGTCCTGGTTGGGCTTGCTTTGAGTACGATATATCCCGGGTTTGGTACTGGAGTTTAAGACAAAAATTGATGTCTGCTTCTATTTCAAATCTCTTTGCTCGAGTGATGATAATCTGATATGCCAATCATGTAGGTCGGCTTTTCAGCCTTCGCAGGCGGTCGGGTTCGTGCAAGTCCAATGAGCCACTGCTGAAGTCATTACGAACGACCAACGAAGGCAGCGATGTGGCAAGCTTACAATATTTCCTATCTGACACCCGAGCTGGAATCACGGCTCGGTTGCCAAGAAGTTTCCACTAGGACAACGGCAGCACGTCGTCCGCTGAGGAGATACTTGGCATAAGAAGGTATTCCAACCAGAGTGCTTCAAGTCTGATCAGCGCAATTTGTAGAAATCCACAGCTCTACAAGTCAATTACAAATTCAAGCAGTTTCTCCGGGGCCCTGATCAGAACCTTCTGAACGTGCAAAGGATGCTGTCGTTGGGGGGGGGGGGGCAGTCGACATTGTGCTGTCACGGAATTGGCCGGAAACACCGCAATTGAACACCATCCCAATTCTCATAGTAGACATGATCGTGATGCTCTTCTGAATGTGGGTTGATCTTAGATGCGGGATGTGAGAAAAGCCACGCAAACGCATCAGGCCTCCTACAATATAGGGAGCACATGCTACAACGCCAAGTATTGAAGCGTTACGTCTATTCTAATCGATTGTGCGCAGCCTTCATTGCCAAGTCGTGAAATGCACTCTAAGAGGCTGTTGTCTATGCGCTAGTGGATGGCTCGGAGCATTGTTGACGCCTGATTGTATAAGTAGGTACGCCTGACAATAGAAAATGCAGACCGTCAGATTCTGACTACAGCTCAGCTCTGCGCAAATTGAATAGGTTAAGAGTCTGGCAATTGTGGCTTGTGAAATATGACATAAGACGGAAGATATGAAACTGTAGAGGTATGCGGTACCTCACTGGATCGCGTTTTGAGGTTATGTAGCCAATCAATGGACCAGATCATGTCAAATAAACTCAAAGATGCACGCGAACTACATGCAGCTACGTTCTGATTTGACGATCCGGGCTGATGGCAATATGGCGTCAAAAAGCACGTTTTCGGGGCTTTGTTGTTCATTACACCCGGTTCTTGGAGTACGTCATGGAGATGCGGAGTTAAAGATCGGTACCTGCGCAAGCTGCTGTGATCTGCTGTCCTGCCATTCAAATAAATAGGGGATGTGTAATTAATTCCAGACATCAACTGGACCGATCAACTCAACACACAATATGTTCGCCAAAACCACCTTGGCTGTCGCTGCAGCAATGGGCGTCGCAGCCGCTCAGACGGGACCTGGCTTTCCCATCCCAGCCTCTCAAGCCCTTACTGTGAGCTTCGGCAACAACACAGTCTCTCCTGCGGGAGAGCTCATCCCTCGCCCCGGTATGTTTTCTCTGGGAGGGCATTGTAAGCTTGTTTTCCTCTGACACAAAAATCCAGAGACTGTGAACCCTCCAAACATCAGCACACCAGTCTGGTATGCATCTTCTGATACCAATGCGCCGAGTAACGCACCGGGAGTTCTCCTCATGGTAGACCTCGACGTCCCGCGTAATGGCTCGCGAGTCCAGCTAGTACATTGGGTTGCCACGAATGTCACGCGTGGTAGCGGCGGCTCTTCATCCAACGGAACACCTCTCGTCATTCCCAACTCTCCAGGTGAGGACTCAAGATGTCCTTTTCTCTTCAGTGATAACTGACAAGCCTAGTCCCATACTTGCAACCTTCGCCGCCCGTGGGAGATTCACCGCACTCATACAATATCGTAGTTTTTGCGCAACCTGTCAACTTCACAATCCCTGCAAAGTACAGCAATCTCACGGCCAACCGCTTGCCCTTCGATGTTAGCCAGTTTGTCAGCGACACAGGCCTGGGTCAACCTCTCGCCGGCAGTTACTTCCAGGTGCAGAATTTGACTGGCACAGCTACAACAACCTTCCCACCACCTAGATCTCCTACTCCAACCAGCAGTGGCAACGGAAGCGCCCCACCAGAGTTTGCGGGATCTGCTGCATATCTAGCTGATGGCGCTGGCAGGGCATTGTGGGCTGGTCTGTCGACTGCATTCGTTGTTGCACTTGCTGCAGTCGCCCTGTAAGTGCCAGATCAAGCAAATGATGTTGTGTAGGATCTGTTTGTACAGCGCTTTGCCAGATCTACAGAGGAGCTTGTCACGATGCGTAAGAGACTGCTCTGATTAATTGGGATTGGCGTGGTCTGAACAAATACACAGCTCTTTATGACACCTACGCAATTCATTGGCACGTTTTAATATTTGCTCTTCTATTTCTGAACTCTATAAAAACTGTCATTGTCTTCCTAGAACTGGCAAAGTGCTGTGGATAGTTTCCGAATAGTTAACGAGTTTGTAGAAAAGCATTGTTGGTGAAGGGCTTCCCCACGTGCACTGATGTCATATGCACTAACCCGTTGCGAGCCGCTAGACTTGCGCAAAGCGATCCCGGCGGGGTGTTGGTGGGGTCAGTGAGAGTCAACCACAGAAGCCACACATATCAATTGCATGTCACACAGCAGCTAAACATGTATGAAGTGAAATGAGTGTAGACAGAATGTATGAATCAAGCGCTCTTGTTTGAGCTACAACAAGGCCCATCTCTCTCAGTCCCTCGACGTTTGCGTCGCGACGCAACTTTGCGCAAATCTTCTGATTGGACCAACTAACCAACGAAAAGTTGCGGGCGGCCAAGTCCGTTATATCTCCACGGGTCGCCGCACTCTTTCACCTCTTGACTCTTGTCACATCCTCTTCATTGAAAATGTCTACGACGGTCGTCCTCGGTGCCCAATGGGGCGACGAAGGCAAGGGCAAGCTCGCCGATATCCTCGCCAACGAATCGCAACTGTGCTGCCGTGCGCAGGGTGGTAACAACGCCGGACACACCATCGTCGCCAATGGAGTCACATATGACTTCCACATCCTCCCCTCCGGTCTCGTAAACCCCAACTGCGTCAACGTCGTCGGCAGCGGTTGTGTTGTCCACGTCCCCAGCTTCTTCAAGGAGTTGGAGGCCTTGGACAAGCACGGCCTGGACACCACGGACAGGATATACATCTCCGACAGGGCCCACGTTGTCTTCGATGTTCACCAGCTGGTGGATGGTCTCGAGGAGGTCGAGCTCGGTGGTGGAAACATTGGTGCGGAACCTGCATGAAAAACCAGGAGAAGTGCTGACAGTTTACTTTCAGGTACCACCAGGAAGGGCATTGGTCAGTGTTGAGTCATCCAGGTGAAGGTTTCTCGTTATTGACATATTCCAGGCCCAGCATACAGCTCCAAGATGACTAGGAGCGGTCTGCGCATGTGCGATTTGTTCGACGAGGAGGTTTTTGAGAAGAAGCTTCGTCGCGTTGCGGATGGCTACAAGAAGCGCTTCGGAGACCTGCTCAAGTACGATGTTGAGGAGGAAATCGCAAGGTACAAGGTACGTACATTGAATTCAGTCCTGTGGCTGCACCAGAAGCTAACCTAGTATCGCAGGAACTCCGCCCGAAGATCGCTCCTTATGTCGTCGACCAAGTCCCTCTCCTCCAATCCGCAAAGGAGAAGAACGCTAAGATTCTGGTCGAGGGCGCCAACGCTCTTATGCTCGACATCGACTACGGCACATACCCCTTCGTCACATCTTCGAACACAGGTCTTGGTGGTGTTATTACAGGTCTCACCCTCGGATGGCGCTCGATTAAGGAGGTCATTGGTGTAGTAAAGGCATACACCACCCGTGTCGGATCGTAAGTCTGGTGCATGGCCTGTACACTACACAGGAAACTAATATCGTCTAGTGGCCCATTCCCTACCGAGCAGTTGAACGAAGTTGGCGAGACACTTCAGAAGGTTGGCCACGAGGTTGGTGTTACAACCGGCCGCAAGCGCCGTTGCGGATGGCTCGATCTCGTTGTCCTCAAGCACTCGCACGCTTGCAACGACTACACCTCTCTCAACCTTACCAAGCTCGATGTTCTCGACGATTTCGAGGAGCTCAAGATCGCCACATCGTACTCTCACAAGGGCCAGAAGCTTGAGGGATTCCCCTCAAACCCTGACGTTCTGGCTGAGGTCGAGGTTCACTATGAGACCATGCCCGGATGGAAGAAGCCTACCACTGGCGCGAAGAGCTACTACGACCTGCCCAGCCAGGCGAGGGCGTACATCGAGTTCATCGAGAAGTTCATCGGTGTTAAGGTCAAGTGGATCGGCGTTGGACCTGCGCGTGATCACATGGTCGTCAGATCGTGATCCGCGAGATGGGACCACAGGCAATAAGCCAATATCAGCTTTGTTTCGTTTTCGTGTATGTGCATTTACCAGGCCGAGGCTATTGGCGCCGGTTCTGATACAAAAGGGCTCAAGACGTTCGATATATGGATAGTCTGAAAATAAAGACGTACATACAAACTCTTCGTCAATTGCAACAGCCCATGCAGTGTCATCTGAAAGCTTACTCCTCACATTTCTTACTCGCTGTCACCGGTGGGGTGCGATTACAGCAGCCTACCCCGCTTTCATCATCGAAACTATGCAGAACATTGTGTGATTGGTAATGGCCATGGCGACGAAGAAGATGACGCGTAGGATGTATATATATATGTAATGCTCACATCCAAAATACCGAATAGTTTCTTGCTACACATTTTCAGTAAACAATGGGCAAAGATCATCCAGACGCAAATCTTCACCCAGAGGCTACTGGGCTTGCAGCGAAGACCGTCCAGGTTTGTCTTAGAATCCATTACATGTATATGTGCTAAACAGCGTTTAGGCTCACTCCGCTGAAAACGATCTGAAACTTTACTCAGGCTGGTTTTGCCCCTTCGTCCAACGTGTCTGGATCGCGCTAGAAGAGAAAGGCATACAGTACCAGTATATCGAAGTAAACCCATACCACAAGCCGCAGTCGCTCTTGAATTTGAACCCGCGCGGTCTCGTACCCACACTACAGTATCAGGGCAAGCCGCTCTACGAGAGCACGGTTCTGTGCGAGTTTCTTGAAGAAGCTTATCCCGATCACACACCAAAGCTGCTCCCGGATGATCCTTACCTGCGTGCACGAACCAGGATTTGGACTGATTGTAAGATTCAAGATCCTTATAAGATGGTTTTGTATGCTGACACCAGCAAGATGTCGGCTCCCGCATTATCCCCGCATACCACCGCTTCCTGCAACATCAGGGCGAGGATGGCCTGCAGGACAAGCAAACCGAGTTCCTCAACCACCTCAAAGAATTCACCAGCGAGATGGACCCAGAGGGACCTTTCTTTCTCGGCAAAGACTTCACCTTGATCGATATAGTGCTTGCACCCTGGGCCAACCGACTCTGGGTATTCGACCACTTCAAAGGCGGATCTGGCATTCCTGAGGAGGGCCAAGGTGGAAATTTTGAGGAAGTATGGAAGAGATGGAGGAAATGGTTAAGCGCTGTGGAGACCAGGAAGAGCGTCCAGGAGACATTGAGTGATAGGGAGCATTATCTACCGATCTATGGGCGGTATGCGAGAGATGAAGCGCAAAGTGAGGCCGCAAAAGCTATCCGAGCTGGAAGAGGCATTCCCTGATAAAAATGATGCCTATGTGACCAGGGTGTTAGTATGTATACGAAAGCTCTCGCAGCTACGATCAAGTACCCATTGGTACCTTACTCCAAAAATGGTAGCAACATATCGAGACCGGAGTCGACATAATGCACAAGACAAAGTGAGGTGACTTTATCTTGGTGTCACCCACCGCACCAAGTTTTCATTGAGCATGTCACTGAGAGAAGTTGCATTTGCAAGGTTATTACTGTTAGTGCCAATAAGAGATGCCACCTGCCCAAAATGGCAGATGTAACGGCAGGGATCCCGAGCTCCTATTGGCAGGTTCAATCGTTCATGATACGCACCTCTCTGCAGCCCGTCTGTATCTGCCAAACATGTTAGGAAGCCATGTTTCGATGAGCTTTTGGATAAATAACAAATGCTCGAGCGCCTACTCAAGGTACGGACTTCCGGCCTAGGCCATGTTACAGCTTCCAAGCATCAGTCGAGGCGTCTGAGAGCTTCTTTATTGCACCCAGCAACTGGAATGTCCGAACAATCATCATCAGAACTGATGATACGAGCAAAATATACTTTCCCCTGCGTCACGGGATCGCGCTACCCCACACACACCTCCGCAAGCACAGCGGCGATCACCATGTATCGGGGAGAGTAATGCCGTAAACCGAAGAACACGGCAAATCCTCCGTGAAAGACATATCTTAGATATTGCAGATATAATAGGCAAGCAAACGCAATGTCCTGAGGTGACTTCAGGATTGTGCTGCCATTTTGCTCATTGACGCGAAGTTACAATCGTAATGGCACTACTTACTATCGCTTTGTCGTTCTTGTTCTTGGGCCAAACGCTTGTAGAAGCCCAAGACAGCCTTGGTCTTAGTAACGGTTTCACCACATTCGACGTTGGGAGCCTCAAGGGCGAGATTGTCAAGGGTTCTCAAACTTTGGCCTCGTTGAACTCGACCGGAAATGATTTTGACTTTTTACCTTCAGATCGATTACCTCAGCTAGCATTCAACGGTGCCCATCATCTAGGAGATATTACGCTTCGTTACCGGAAGTCGAAGGCAGAAGTATGGACGAGTGTCGACTCTGCGAGCGCGCGCAAGCCTGTTTTGGCTTTGAACGGGACAGGCCAGGGAGTTATTGCTGCCTCTGATCTGGAACCTACTTTACCCAGCAGACTTCCTCTTAGAATTACAAGAGAATGGCTGAAGCATGAAGGCGACTTTGCCGTACGTTTCAATATCACGAACAACGATAATGGAAGCGTGGAATTGGGGAGTCTAGGATTGCCGGTTAGCATCAACAATATCTTTACGGGAAGAACGGCAGTGGAAACCCAGGATAAGTGCGCACTAGCTGATCCGTACATTGGCCTTGATGCCGGCTATGTGCGAGTGTCGCATATGGAAGGAACAGGTAACGCTTTGGTGATTACACCCATTGGAGCGTCAAAATTCGAAGCCTGGCGATTCCTCCAAGAGCCCCAAGGCAATTTCAGCTACCAATCACAAACCTTCGAAGGCAATTACGAGTGGCAGATCCACAGTCTCGCATACGCCGAAAATGAATGGAAGGGCAGCACACCTTGGAATGAGCCAACTTCCAAAACTCTCCTACCAGGCGAAACGTATTCGATCGGGCTTCGATTCTCAGTCGCAGCAAAGATTCAAACCATTGAAGAAACAGTTATCAAAGTAGGATCTCCGCTTGCTGTAGGACTTCCGGGATATGTGGTTCCATCAGACTCATCAGCAAGGTTGTACCTCAACCATACGTCCCCAGTCAAGAGTATCGACGCAGGTGGCGCTTTCAACATCGAAAAACTATCTTCAGCCGATTCTGCGTACAAGCTCACACCGATAGCTTCAGCATGGGATCGAGCTCGGCTCACAATCTCATATGAAGACGGCAAGACCCAGACTGTACACTACAAGATCACGAAAGCAGCGCCATCCGCAATTGCTGACATGGGACACTTCTTCTCGACTGCCGCGTATTTCAATGACACCTCGGACCCTTTTCACCGTGCGCCATCTATCATGACATACGATCGCGAACTCAACAAGATTGTTGAACAAGATGCCCGCGTCTGGTTTTCTGGCATCAGCGACGAGGCCGGCACCGGAGCGTATTTGGCTACTGCCATGAAGCAATTTGCGCAGCCGGTTGCAGAAGAAGTGTCAGCTCTCGACGACTTTGTACATGAGACTGTTGTAGGTACTTTGCAGCAAAACGGCACTTTCGGCGTCGTTGCGAGTGCATTCTACTACGAGCCAGGCGCGGTGGATTACACCTATGACAGCTCTTTCGACTGGACGTCATGGACATCGTGGGACAAAGCACGAGCGTACACAACACGAAGGGCTTATAACTACATCCATCCTGTCGCTACGTACTGGTCACTGTACCGGACCGCAAGGAACTATCCAGATACAAAGCTTCGATCAGAGTGGTCTTGGTATCTTGGTCGTGCTTTCAACACTACACAATACTGCTTGTCTAACGAGGGTGCAAATTGTGATTACGCTCTTGTCGGACTAATGGGCGAATGGGTTCTAGGAGAGCTTTTAAAGGACCTCAAGCGAGAAGGGATGGCTGACGAGGCCTCAGCACTGGAAGCCTCCATGCGTTATCGCGCGAATCTGTGGGAAACACAAGCCATCCCCTTCGGCAGTGAGATGGCCTGGGATAGCACCGGCCAAGAAGGAGTCTACTACTGGACATCGTTCTTCAAATTACCCAATACGCCTGCAAAAGCCATCAACAGTGTATTGGCGTACATGCCTACTGTTGCTCATTGGGGCTGGAACGGCAATGCACGCCGCTACTGGGACTTCATCTACGGCGCGAAGATCCAGCAAATTGAGCGCCAGATCCATCACTACGGCTCCGGTCTCAACTCACTACCCATGCTGCATTCATATGAGAAGAACCCCAAAGACAACCTCTATGCACTGCGCGTTGGGTTCGCAGGCAACATGGCGCCACTAACCAACATTGACGAAGGGGGATTTGCGTCTGCTGCGTTCCACTCCTTCCCTGAGTTGTTGAAGTGGGATCCATTTTCTGGTGATTACGGGCAAGGCTTCCTGGGATTGGCTCTGGGTCAAACGATGTATATCGTCAACGACAGCGAGTTCGGCATACAAGCATTTGGCGGTGACATCGATGAAGCCCGTTCCTCAGCTTCGTCGACAATTCTGACGCCCAGAGACGCCGTCAGAAGGCGAGTTTTCATTGCTGAGAGTGGTCTGAAGGTGGAAATCAGTGCTGGTGTGATCGATGAGGTCGTCTACGATTGGACTACACAGAAGCTTAGTCTGAAGATCGTACCTGCAGTCTCGGAGAGCGCATTGCAGGCCAAGTCTGCTATCATTTGGCTGGAACAACCTGCTTCAGATGTTCTAGATTTCACAGTCGTAGGCGCGCAGCAGGATCGTGATGGCTATATAGTTGACCTTGCAGGTGGCAGCACTAGTGTTGGTATCACAAAAGCTTAGGTGTCATATTACAATTCCAAGATTAAGTGTTAACGTCTGAGAAGGAATTGATGTTCTGCAATGCTGATCATGTTCAACTGCATTAGAGGTATTCCAGATATGCAGGTGCGACGCTTTGGTACTAGCTTGCTTTGATGCCGTTTACGTCCGCCAATCAAAGAGAAGACGATTATGCCTCGGTAGGATTGATTTACCCCAGTCTTTGCCAGCCAGCGCCAACCCACATCGCTCCACCTTCACGGAGGGCAGTGCGGAGACGGTTAGCGTCTGGTTGGACCGAGGCATAGTTGGTTAGATGTTGCGATGTAGCGAGATACGTTCCTTTCTTGCGAAGCAGTACTTCTTTCCTCTTCAACAACGTCTGTGGCCTTTGCAAAGCCTCACATTTCGCATCTGTTCATCATGTCTGGCGAAGCTCTTACCCGCGATGCTGTCGCAAAGCACAACACCCCAGAGGATATGTGGTGTATCATCGACCACAAGGTTTACGACCTGACTGACTTTGTCGATGCTCACCCTGGTGGCTCCGTCGTCCTCGAGCAAGTAGCTGGCACCGATGCCACTATCGCGTTCTACAACCTCCATCGCCAGGAGGTCCTCGAAAAGTACTCCGACTTGTGCATCGGCACCATCGAGGGTGAGAAGTCCGAAGTCATTGTTCCCCAGCCTGGCGATCTCAGCCCCGTACCGTACGCCGAACCGCTCTGGCTCCGACCGCAATTCAAAAGCCCATACTTCAAGGAGAGCCACAGGAAGTTCCAGAAGGAGGTTCGCAAGTTCATCGACAAGGAGGTTAGACCCGTTGCGCAAGACTGCGAGAAGAATGGCAAATACATTCCTCAGGAACTGATCGATAAGATGGCCGATAACCACATGCTGGCCATGCGTCTGGGTCCCGGCAAGCACCTGCACGGCAAGAATTTGCTGGGTGTTGTTAAGGGTGAGGAGTTCGACTATCTTCATGACCTTGTCCAGGCTCAGGAGGGTGTGCGTGCAAACGCCCGAGGCTTCCAGGACGGCAACATGGCAGGCATGACTATTTCGCTAACTGCTGTTCTGCAATGGATGCCGGAGAGCGAGCACAAGACCCGCATTGTCAACGAAGTGCTGAGCGGTAAGAAGAAGATGTGTCTGGCCATCACAGAAGCTTTCGCTGGTTCAGATGTTGCTGGTTTGAGGACTACCGCAGAACTCACTCCAGACGGTCAGCACTACATTATCAGAGGTACTAAGAAGTGGATCACCAATGGCATGTTCTGTGACTACTTTGTCACTGGCTGCAAGACCGACAAGGGTTTCTCGGTCATCTTGGTGGAGAGAGACGAGAACCTCGAGACCAAGCTGATCAAGACCAGCTACTCGACTACAGCTGGAACTGCCTTTGTTGAGTACAACAACTGCAAGGTGCCAGTGAAGAACTTGCTCGGCAAGGAGCACCAAGGTTTCGCTGTGATCATGGCCAACTTCAACCACGAGCGCTTCATGATGGCTTGTGCAGTTATTCGCCACTCGCGCACTATCGTTGAGGAGTGCTTGAAGTGGTGCAATCAGCGGATAGTGTTCGGCAAGAAGCTTGTCGAGCAGCCCGCTATTCGACAGAAGTATGTTCAACCTTTCAATACCTGCCGACACCCATCGGGCCGCATTACCCGGCGACAATGCTGACAATACCCACAGGCTTGCAGAGATGATTTCTCTCGTTGAGGCAAATCAGGCATGGCTCGAGTCGATTGCTTACCAGATGTCGCACATGTCTTACGCCCAACAATCGAAGCTGCTTGGTGGACCCATCGGGTTACTCAAATCGTATGCTACGCGCTCCGCACATGAAATTGCGGACAGAGCAACCAACATTTTCGGTGGACGTGGCCTTACACAGTCGGGGATGGGCAAGTACGTTGAAGAGTTCCACCGTACTTACAAGTTCGATGCCATCTTGGGTGGAACAGAAGAAATCCTGGCCGACCTGGGAGTAAGACAGGCTTACAAAAACTTCCCAAAGAGCATGCTGTAGGCTAAAACAGCGACAATGTAGGATAGAGGTGTTGCATAACTAGCAAGCATACACAAGCAATAAAGTTGTTTACCGTCTGATCCATCTGTCGTTGACCGTAAAGTTTGCAGGATCCCTGTCAGATCTCAATGGTAACAGGCGAGAGTGACACAAGACCGTTGGAGATGGGATGGCGAGCGTTTCTGGAACATTTGTGACACTGACAGGTTCGAAATAGTCAAACACCTTCCAAACATGGGTGTCCCCGCCTTGTGTCATTGAGTTGTGCGACCGCTGTGCCCATGGAATGCAAAGCAACCTTGGTTCCCGGGTCGGATGAGCACGCTAGACAATACAACAATGCTGGTTGATGGCAATCGCCGAGCGTACATGCACTATCGATCTGTACTCAGCCGCGGACATGATAGTGCGTGGAGGCTGTCAAGGGGGCGGACGACCGGTCAAGCAAAACAGCAAGTGAAGCAGCAAGTAAAGCAGCGCAGTCGACGACGATCAGGGCGAGGTATCGCAACACCACACCTTCAATCTCCACGACATGATGGTGAGGATCAGCGGTCGGGGATAACCCTGGCTTTGCCCGCATCGCTCCGGTCCGGGGCCCTCTTGTCCAATCGCGTATGGCAGGGCAGCTCAGCCGCCTGTGGCGACAGCGCCTACTGCTGTCGGTGCTGTCGGTGCTGTCGGTCCACGTGTTACATGCAGCTGGCGTAGCATGAGATGCATAAGACACTGCGAGATTGGATGGCATGCCGACGGGAGGGCTGCGTGTTGGCGATGCCGCTGTCGCCGCTGCAGCAGCTGCAAGAGGCCTTTTGTGCGCACAGTACGTGTCACCTGCACCTGCACCGTCGCCTGCACCTGGTGGCCGAGGCAGGTCCGGCGAGGCAGGCAATGCGCAGATAGCATAGCGTAGTGTCTTGGTGTTCAACATGAAAGCTTCATAGCGCAACGGGCGAGACATTAAGGTCAACGCTGGGCCCTAAAGTAGCCGTCCACATCCAGCGGCGCGTGGGAGGGTTGCGGCTCAACAGGCAAGCCGCTCTGGGTCAAGCTGTTCCTGCATGGTTCTGGATGTGAGGCAATGCAGGGCAGGGTAGGGTAGGGTAGGGTAGCGGTACGATGCCAATAGAATAGCCAACCCAGCTGGAAGGCGGTGGAAGGCGCTCGACCGATCATGTCATCTGCCTCACCATGCGCCGCGGTTTGGACGCAGGCCGGCTCGAGTCGAGAGCAAGCGCGTCACTCACCGACCCGCCAGTGCAGTGCATTGTCTTGTCATCCGGTCGTCTGGCGTGCTTCGCCGGACTTTGGTCTGCTTAAAGGAAGCGCCGCAGCCTGCATTGCATCGACTCCCTCCTGTTGCTCTCTCTCCACGCTCACCACTACCACTACCACTACCGCCACTCCACTGCACTGCACTTCTCACCCACGGCGCCTTTCACCCATCCCTCCACCACACCACACTAGACCACACTACACTACACTACACTTCGCCTCGCTTCCTCGTACACCAGGCGCCTCTGCAGCCGCTCTCGTCTCAACTCTACCTGAGCACACGACACCTCCAGTGCGTGCTTGACTTGCCGCTTTCAACTGCAACCGGCCCTATCTCCGCCATCTCAACCAGCATCGGATCCGCCGCCACCCCAGCGTCATCACGTCCTCGGCAGCGCAACGCATCGCACCGCACCGCACCGCACTACCACCGCAACCATGATGCGCCGCTCCGACTCCCTCTCCAGCGTCAGCTCCATGGGCTCCGACGTCGACGAGACGATGCACATCTTCGTTAAGAACGTTTCCGGTACCTCGAGTAAGTTGGACATTCGGGAGTCAGCGTTCCGAGCCTCGGAACCGCTCAGCCCTCATGGTCCTCCGGCCTGCATGTGCATGTGCGCAATACTGACGTGCTCCCAGCAATTCCCCTCTCCATACCGGCAAACACATCCATCGCCACGCTGCGATCCCTCCTCGCCCTGCGCACCAACCTCCCCGAGCCCGCCGACCTGCGCCTAGTCTACGCAGGGAAGCACCTGTCGTCGGCCAGCACAACCCTCGCTGATTACGCAATCGCTCCCAACGCCACTCTGCACATGGCCCTGCCGCTGCGCGGTGGCATGCCACCCAAGAAGATTCGCTGCAGCCACAAGGAGTGCAAGGACGCTGCGCAACGCATTGTCGGTGACTGCGGCTTCTGCAACGGTCACTTCTGCGGCAAGCACCGCCTGCTCGAGGACCACAAGTGTGAGGGCCTTGAGGACTGTAAGAAGGAGAGCCACGAGCGAAACGCGAACAAGCTCAACAGCGAGCGCACCATGGCTATCAAGGGCATCTAAGCTTCTACTGAAGTAGAGTTACATGTCCTGGATGAAGTCGGCCCTCGCAAGGGTGCCACTGCGTGCGAGCGTTAGAAGGGAATTGACCCCATCTTTTTAGTCTTGCGTACTTCCAGCCTGTGAGTTTGGCGGCTGCTTTTTCTGTTTGGAGTTCTGGTTTTTGGAGCGTCGCTAATTGTTTGCGTCCTCATGTGCCGGTAGCAAGGCGTTCTCCTGGATATACTTCGTAGCGACGTTACAAACAAGTGCTAGTTGACTTCACAGCTAGCTACCTTAGCGAATCAATATCTTTACCCATCAAATCAACATACGATACCTACTCTGTTCTGCACCTTTGTGTCTTCTCTCCCTGTTGCGTTCCCCTTGATAGGAGCTCGCTGCCTAAAAAATTCTTGAATCGTGCTCTTATTGCACATTGCGAATCGTTCTCTTGCTCCTAATTAATGTCCTTGATGTGCAGCTACACATAGCCTTGCATCGCACTCACCACTGCCATTCTACAAATCATCTCCACACACCAACCCGCGACTTCCCTCACAGTCTCTGCTCAATCATCCTCCAGCCAAGCAAACCCAGACCATGCAGCAGCATCCCAAATTACAAACATGATCCCCACTGCCGCAGTCTTTCACATGAGATCTCTGTTGTGTGTTGATACAAACACAGCAGACTCAGCCCCATTTCCCCTGTCTCTGATAGCCGCTTGTACCCACTACTAACCTCGCGCCGTTACCATGCCTTCACCTCCAAACCTAGCTTCGTAGTATGCTGTGCATGATTTGAAACAAGGTTCGCATTCCCGTCAATTCAAGGCCACACAAAGAATGGCTCCACGATCCTATCACGGCACTTGTGATTTACTGTCTGATAGACATTCACGGACGAGGTCGTGTCGTGACAAAAAGCTTATCCCTCAGGAAAATCGAGGAACGACCCCTGCCAGCAGATTCTTGAGTACGTCAAGTCCGTCATTGGATCGAAATATATACGTTACGAAGATGTTTCCTCTCTTTCTGTGCTTGCAAAACGTAAGGTGCTGAACGGACGCACATGGCATCCTATCTTATATCTCGCAAATCTCCTAAGGCTATCGGCTTCGAGCGGCATATTGACTTATGGAAGACCCAAGCGTAAATAACGAACCGTTATACGACGGTGAAGACAGGCACAGTATCTGCGTTAGAAGACTATGGTTGTTGGTCAATTTCCTCGCTTTACAAATTGCAACTTGCAACCAAGTAGCTCTTTCAGCTCGTAAAGTGCAGTGATATCTTCGTGAAAGGCTTTTACATCGCACGACAAGTGCTGTATTTGATCCTCGCTAATGTAAGTTGCCAATGCTTCAATCTCGGCACTACACCTGTTCATGAGCCCCCGTATATGGCAGTTGTTTAGCGGACCAAGGGCCAAAATCAAATTGAACTTATAAGAATAGACCGGCAGATATGCGTAACCTTGCAGATTATGGGATCAGTCCGCAAACAGATGCTCAAGCCAAAGTCAAGATCAGATGCTGGCTCTCTCCACACTCACATGAAGTGTCTCCCCGTACGAGAGATTTAGCCGATGACGGAACACACTGAAGGCAGCGCAAATGTTGTTAGCTTCCTGATGTCCTATGCAATCCTGCCGACTACCCTTGCTCGGATACTTGTTTTTGCGTCCAGTCAGTAGTAGAGAATGGAGCGTTCACATCACGACGTAAGTTACTACGCCGGCCTTCAAAATGTTGCAGGAATCTTATCCCGGGCATTATGCGGAGAGAAGACAGTAGCGAGGCGCGGCGCATCCTGGCATTCGCACCCATGTGTGAGTAGCGGCTTGGAAAGCCTCTAGCCTGAAGAAATCATGAAGACACAGGGTGTGGCTCGCCTTGCTGAGCTTCGAATGCAGCCCAAGACTGGAGATTGGGGGTCGTCCTTCAACTTCTCCGTCGGCGTGCTTTATTTTTGATTATTGCAAGCCAGCGTGAGTGTTGATGAGACGGTGCTGGGCCGTCTGAGTATGTGTATGGCAAGACAAGGGCGTAGACGAAGGCGGAGCGGAGCCTTCGTCTGCTTGCCAGGCAATGACATTTTCCCGCTCCGCCCTTACGTTGCTTGACACGAAGTGGTGGCCTGACACTTCTGAGGCGGGCGAGTGGCGTGACATTCGCGGAGCGGAAGCATGGCGATAATCTATCGAGCGGAGCTCGGCATGCAACCACCATGGAATTTCAAAGAGTACTTTTGAATTTTGAGGGGCTGTGTTGATGTTTATTAGGCGCATCTCCCTTGTCAGACTACAAAGTCGACTTGATCTTGTTGACTAGTAGCTGCATGTCGATGGTCCAGCTCTTTTGCAACAGGAAGCTCTGGACAGGGTCAGCGGCAGGGACGTTACACCCCGCTCCACCCTCACCTGCTCCAGACATATCATTCCGGTCTATGAGCGCGGAGGAGCATGGAGCGGCCTTTCCCAGTGCAGGTCCGTGGGCTGATGTATCGATCGCGCTCGTCCGAGTTCTGGTGTTACTAATAGTAACGAGTGCCGAGCATTGGAAGCGAGCGTGCCTTGTGGGTTGGCATTGTGGCGTCCTCTCCGCTCCTCCCCGCTCGTATTTGTTTATTTGCACAGCGCTGAGGCTCTTCGCTGTCTCGTGCGTCTTTGTGCATTTTGCGGGTTTCAGCTGATGATCTTGGCTTTGGTGGTGAGGCGATCTTCCATGTTTCGTTGTCTAGTGTCGGCGCACGTTCGTACACGCGTCGTATCCAGGTGGTGGCTTGCGGGAAGAAGGTTGGGCATGAAGAGACGGCAAATGGCAATCGCAACGAGGCGGCCTAATGTGAGCTGAGTTTGATTCTCTGGACTGACGGGGGCGGGCTTCCATATAAGTAAGCGGAAGTCAAGGCGGCGGGGCCGCCTCTTACCAAGTATGAAGCAGCCACTTGACATAACCCAGAATGCGCAAGAACAATGTCATGATACACTGCTGATTTGTGCAATCTGGAGAACCAGAAGAAGTGGGATCGCGGAATTCGTTTGTCGCGTTTGTTCTTTGCTTCTTCTCAACAGGAACAGATGTTGTTCAAATCTGGCAAGGTGTAGTGCTGACAGTAGCAATATGTTGTCCTCGGAACTCCCGACTCATAATGCACGCTGTGAGTGTTCTAAGGATTCACGAGTAGACGGTAGTGAAACCACTGCGAGAAGACGCTTGAAAGTTGTATGAGGCATCGTATACATGGGCATGATTGATGGCAACGATCGTTCGCTACCAGACTCAAAGAGATCATCATATATACATTAACGGTCTGCTGATCCTCTCGATTGCAAATCAACCGACCGCTCGGTACAGTGAAGACCGGGTCGTTCGTATTGGGTTTCAGATAAGTCGAGATGAATACAACAATCGATGAAGGGGTCGGCTCGCGACCTGTTCGCATCGACTGCTAAGAGAAATTGCATGGGTAACCGTGAATATTACTGTTGCTTCTGTAGCGTCTTGCAGCTTGTTAAACCGGCCACGCGGATAACGCTGTGTTTGCATGCTAGTGAGGAGGTATGACCCCGTAGGGTCTTCGTAATGCAACTTACGCGACATGTCTTGCGATATTTGTCGGGTGTAACAGTAAAACGCGAAACACAAGCTCGAAAGTTCGTCCGTGGAGGTCTGGGTGGCTGCCGTTGTGTTTGTCTACTCCGATCAAGCCGGTGGTCCTCCTGTCTTGTGCCTGGAAACAGCTGAGAAGATTGATCACTGGGGCAATGACAACGCATCCAGTACCTGCGGATTGATCTAGAAGACTCAGACTTGGGAAAACACATGAAATCAAAGTGTGCACGTGGGAACCTGATGAGAGGTTACTTGTAGCAGAGAGAAGTCTGGTGAGGACTGGCAATGCCTGACATTGCCATCGGCTCTCCACCACTGCATCCAAGTAAAGGTGCTCCCTATATCTGTGTGTGCGTTGCGGTGTGACATGCTTGACGTGATTTAGTATAATTAGAATAAAGTTTCGCAGTGCTTAGTTGACGGTGTGCACCACGCCGTGGATGCGCCCTGTGGAATATGAATTCAAGACGCGATCTCACCTGTTCCGTGTCACTTCACAGCTTGCGAGTCACGCTGGAAATTCTTCTTACACATGATCAATGATAAGGGCAGTTCGGAGCGCAGGTTTGTCTTTTTCCGCGTGCGAAGTGCCTGTCGATCATGATGTACTCCTCAAGGCAGTTTTGTACTAGGAGAGACTCGGGCTTGGCTATGCAGCCCAAGAATCGCTCCTTTTGGGAAGCTGCAGTCCTGTTTCGGTCGTTGATTAACAAGAGACGCCTTTCGTAGACGCGTACCAGTTGATGCTGATCCTCTTGGCACGGCTCATTGGTTTTCCGGTGATGGATTCGCCCTCGATCCCCATGCCAAACCAGCACCTCTCACCACAATTGCGCTCAAACCCCTCTCGTGCTCTTAACCGAGTTCCTTGCCGGTACCAAAGCTGTTCCGAGGCTACTGTCGTGGGCCGTTATGTAGTAGGACGATGCGTAGCCCTTCATTCATGGGCTGATTGATGTTTGACAGCTTGCTGCGGCGAAAGTTTATCGCGACCCCCTTCACCGCTGCGCCCTGATTCAAGATGAGGCTGCGCCACCTGGATTGTGTGTGCAGGTAGTGCAGTATAGGGATGACGACCAGCTGCATCCCCTATCTGCATTGTTACAAAAGCAATCACAAGCGCGGAACATCTGTCGATCTCTCCGGGCCGACCTTGCAAGCGCTTGAGGCTGTGTCAAGATAACGAAGCAACTGCATCCCGGCGACCGATCCGTCTTGGTATGGGCATCGCATCTACCCTGGCGGATGCCCAGCACAACGACCTAGGAACACGGTGACTCCAATGTGTCCCCTGCTTGCGTCAAGAAGCTAGGCTCGTCACAACAGCAACGCTAAACGTTCCGCAACGTTCTGAGAACATGAGGCATTGCCCATTGCTAACGCCCAGAGCTTCAGCGGTAGCACTGCGGATGGCTGAATGCATTCTTAGCCGTGAAGCACTGGTGGGTATGGCTAAGGCGGAATGTACATCATTCTCTTGGCTGTAGAACCTACCGGCCCAATCCGCAACCTCAATTTCACGCCTCCCGCTGACTTACGCCAAGAAGGCCCGCTCCGCCTCTGCGGCGTTTGAGCGCTCCCTAATTTCCCTGCCCATCAACAGTCACCGTGGCGCCTGCCCGATGCTTCCTAATCTTGTGAAACGTTTGGAAGGTTTGTCGTGGCCTATGAGAAACGTTGACAGCAACACATGCCGCCAAGACAGGGTATCTGCGTGTACCAACCATGGTCCGCCCGCGGATTCCCACGGTTACTCATGATGATTATGAATTCGTGGCAACTTGTTCAACGAGGTGACGAGTGAGCTTGTTGCAGGCTGGATTATCTTGTAGCGTCGTCATGGACGTGGGTATGGCCCACCCCCAGGTTAGGATGCCCTCCCGTGGGGAAACTCAAGGCTAAGATGACACTGGACACCCATTGTACGCTATCTCCCGCATCTGGTCAGCGCGGACCCACGTCAGTCTTGGCTTTCTACTGTTGGGTGTCCGAGCGCGTCAATGGGCATCACTCCGTGGCTGGGCCGGGGTCCATTAGCGGTGCGGGTTTGGGACCTTGGCTTCCCTTAGACTTGCTCCTTGCGTTGCTTGTGTACGCCTGTAGCTGGTAATTTATGATTGCACGGACTGTTTGACTACCACGTCACCAAGGATTGGGGCCAGTCAGAAGATGAACGCGCGTGCTTGGGAGATGTGGACCTCCTATATCAACCCAAAGTCTCGGCTGCATATTTCGTATCCGGTATCCAGACGTGAACGACTACCAGTGTAGATAAGGGTACATATACTGGTCGTCTACGCTCTCTGTCCCCCTTCATAAACTTAGTTCCCTCCTCCGTGCATCACAGCAAGCGCGTCCCCCCCAGCACACCACGTGTTGAGCGCCCAGGCCTCACAGGTCGTACCTTTCAATACTCCAAACCAGCCACTTCCTGAACAGAGCTCAATACCGCAACATGGACCCCACTTCCGCAATGCCATCACAAACACCCAAGGAAGACACCCGTAAAGGTAGCGAGGCAAGCCTACCACTGTCAACATCGACTGCCTCCGGTGCCTCATCGATGCGCAATTCCAGACGGCCTTCATCAGATGACGATAGTCCTGACTGGCCCAGAACGTGGCGGGCATACGCTTGCTTGCTTGGATGTTTTTTCCTCATGTTCAACTCGTGGGGCCTGGTGAACGCATATGGAACGTGGTCGTCCTACTATGTTGGCCACTCACTGCGAACAGTCGACCAGCTGGAGTTGAACCTTATTGGCAGCACTCAGTGCTTCCTTGTGCTGTTGCTTTCTAATCCTGTTGGTCGCCTGCTGGATGCAGGTCACTCCCGCAAGGTGATCGGCTTCGGTACGGTCTTCGTTCCCCTCGGCCTTTTCATTCTCTCGGCCGTCCATCCTTCTAGCGTCGAGGCCATTGCAAGCTTCAGTCCGATCTGGGCTACACAAGGTCTCGTTGTTGGCTTGGGTATGGCGCCGTTCTTCGTCTCTAGCTCGCAAGGTAAGTCGTCGCTACTGAGCTGCATTGTCTTGTCGAACTCTACTGACTAGCCATTAGTCGCTGCTACCTGGTTTCCTAAGCGAAGAGGCCTCGCTGTAGGCTACGTTGCCTGCGGTGCCAGTGTTGCAGGCGTCGTCTATCCTACCATGCTGCGCTATCTTATCGAGGCAGTGGGCTTTAACGATGCGGTCCGTTATGTTGCTACTCTGACTTCACTGACTTGTATCTACTCCTTCATTTTTGCTACGCCAAACCCCGCTCATGCGTTCCACAAGCCAGAGAGTTGGTTCAAGCTTCGCACCTGGTTCGACACGGACGCCTTCCACAACAAGGCCTGGTGTTGGTTCACTGCTGCTGTTGCCTTCATGTTCTTTGGCTTCTATCCGGTATTTTTCAATCTTGAGGAGGTAAGAATAATCAGCTCACGTATTCGAATGTATGCTAACAATATGTAGTGGGCAGCTGTAAGAGGCTTTGGGACACGCAATACCCGTGGCGTTGGACAGGCTGTGTCGCAGGCTGTTAGTGACCAGCCGTTGCAAACATTCTGGCTCCTGACCATAATGAACGGAGCTTCCACAATCGGCCGACTGACGCTTGCTCAATTCTCCGATTACACTGGACCGCTCAACATGCATGTCGTGTCTCAGTTCATCTGCTCGCTCCTCACTCTCATCCTCTGGACTTTGGCTGGATCTGAGACAGATGCTATTGCCTTCTGTGTTGTTTTTGGTGTCATCTCTGGAATGGTCATTGGACTGCCACCGGCATCCGTTGCTAACATCCTGACCTGTACCTATGCAACCCCAGAGACGGAGCATCTTTCCAAGAAGAAGCTTGGCCATTGGGTCGGTATGATGTACAGCTTCGCTGCTATACCGGCCCTGGTCGGTCCTGTCATCGCCGGGCATCTCATCACCGAATACAACACATACATCACGGTCCAGATGTGGTCGGGCGCAAATTTATTCTTGTCTTTCGTTTGTATGGTGGTTGCTCGATGGTACCTCCCTTGCTTCGATGGCGAAAGCTTTGCACATCACTTCTCTCGCACACATGCATCCACCAAAGAGAAGCTTCGACTGGGCAGCGATGCTACCACAGTTGGCTTGGTGGCTCAACCCACCATGTCGCAGGCGCCTACTCGTGTTCCTAGCGCCGTGCCTTCTCGCGAAAAGATTGAACACTCAGAACAGTCTCCCGAGCGCATGGTATAAAAGCCAACTTCTTTTGTCCTTTCGATATAACGATACCACGGCCTAGATGGCGTTTTTGCTCTCTCGCAAGTGTTACCTGAAAAGCTTTGTTCTGGCGGCAGAGATGAGGTTTGGTTGTGGCGTCTTATGCGATTCACGTCTCTAGATCCCTCATTTTCTTCAACGTAGGCGCATGGAGCTCCCTGTAGGGTGAGGTTGAGCATCAGTTTACGAAATACAACACTAGTGCAAGATTTCCGAAAGAACCTGACGTGACTGTGCCTCCAGATCTGACCCCTGCGTAAGATCTGTGTGACTACATGCGCATACCGCAAACAGCTATGACAGCACATGGCCGACCACAAATCTGTGCCTGCTTCTCTTGGCTGGAGTAATCAAACACCGAACGCGCGGTCGCTGATGAAAGCCATGCAGTTGAGAGCCCGGCATCCAGGTCGTTATCCACACAGCGATCGTTTGCAGGCTCCCAGGCTCCCTTGCAAAAGCCGGATCCCCTAATTTACCCGACATGCGTTGCAGATCTTTTCACAGCCTCATCTGTCACAATCAGTGATATCGGAAAATGCCAGCTGCATCGCCAAGAGAGCACCAGTGTTTCCAGAGTATGAATGCTCGGCGTGAGTGCACGACTGGGGCCCCAAACACAATTGCGTCGATCAGCGGGCCCTCGCATCGAGACCTCCAAACAAAGTGATCGACATGGGAGGAGTGCCTTCCGTGATGGACCATAGCCAATCTCATTTTGGAGCGCTAGCGTGCCTTCCGGTGCTCACGAAGAACGTTTTGTGCGACCTTGGGGACTTGCTGCTCCGGTCATGTAGTTCATCCAACTGATGGTTGAGGTGATATTGGACAATTCTACTGATGTCGAATTTCCCAACTTTTAGGGCCGCCACTGCCGCAGCGGAGCGGCAGTGGCTTGCGGGCAGCGGGGCACCACGGCCTGGCCTCCAGCTTGCGGAGGCTATCTGAGAGGCGAACGCAGACTCCGCGGACGTGACTTCGTTGTGCTCGACCGCGTCCTTCCCTACCTACCGCAAGCACGATTCAATCCGCATGCCAAGCGCAGCAGACACTGTCATGATCGGGTGGAGCGCTGCTACACAGCCTCCAAAGCTGGACGAAGACAGCAAGACCTGCTGTCAGTGCAACTGCCGGAAGGGGCTTGGGCGGCTATGGAATGCTGTTGCGATAACGTCCATCCGCGAGCTGCCGAGGAAGATGGTGTCGATGCAGATTTTGATAGCCGTTGTGAGTGCACGCATACTGGGAGTTTCGAGGTCTAGACTCGATGCAGCCCGATCGATTTGAAAGCTGTACGACGTGCTGATTACCAGTACTCTTAACGGTCCACCTTGATGTCCACAGGGGTGAACACACAGCTGTCTTCGTCGGTGAGAAGGTTGATTGTGCGATGCGAGAGTACCGGTGCGCGACTATGAATCACATGCTGCTGCCTTCCAAGACCTGATGTACTCAGAGCTTTGTGGACTGGTGGACAGCGGAGCCAGAGTTGACCCCGAGATGAAGGAACATGGACACAGAAACGTCTGCCATGCCTCTGTGTAACGCCTGACGTTACACGCAGCTGTCTTGCTGTCTGTAAGCGCGGCATCCCGCTGCCGCAGCCAAGGCGCGGCCAAGATCCCGCTCTGCAATCATGCATACTGTGCTGTCTTGTCGTCGCACGCGGAACGCAAGGCGGGTGTACGTACGCTTGTCCAGCCTTAGCCATTCATCGAGAGCCTCTGTTTTTTTGTTCTCCCAAAGCTTTGAGATATTGTGCACTTTCCAAGAATACCCATTGAGACTGGAGCTTGGTACTGTCAAGTGTATGGGTGTACGAACCTCTGAGAAACACAGGGCTTAGAAGTACCAGATGTTAGTGCAGCTGCTCTGTCACATCAATCGGGGTCTCAACGTTCGCATAATGGTAAGTTGGGTTTGGAGGGGAACAGGTGTGGGATTACAACAAGTGTATATGTAACTCAAGACAACATAGCAGTGTGGTAGGTTGCTTTCAGATATAATGTATGTATTGAAATCACAGCACCTGTAAGCGATGCAACACACGCAGCAGCAAGATGTACTGCCAATGAGATTGTGCAACGCATGTCTCGTCCCAGAACGCCAGCTATGCAGTCATGCTAGAATCCGCGCAACAAAAGCTAATCAAAGATGAGAATATGGTCCCCACGTCGATGATCGATTCACCGTGGCGCAATTCGATTACAATCCAACGCGCACATCATTTCAAGGATACTACGATGCCTGTTCTGGATGTGTGATGCTGGGTGTTTGGACACCGGGCTTCTCCGTATGCGAAGCAATCTCTAGAACGCTCGTTGAGCTCTCGCCTCCATTCTGCACGCTCATGCCCAGCGCCCGTCGCGCCAACTCCTTCTGTCCATTGGCAGCTTGATCGATTGGTGAAGTGGTGCTATCAGTCGAATTGCTCCTCTTAGCTGGCGGTTGCAACCATGAGACGCTAGTACATCGTATGACCAGGCGCTGAGTTGTCTCGTCCACCGGCGCAAAGTGGTTGCCACTTGTTACGAGAAGGTGCAGAAGCCTGAGGATGTCCTCGCGTTTGTAGTGCGGTGGCTTGCTTATCTGACTATTTGTCAGGATCGGATACAGTACCCGAAGATAAGTGTGTCGCAGAGCGTTTGCCGCAGCCGAATCGTGCGGTAGATCGATCAAATTTCGGAGAATGACGTCGATGAGTACGTGCAGGTCATTTGTATAGAAATATTCTGCGGTCGAAGGATTGCCGAATAAGAGGTATAACACCTTGAGAATCAAGAGCTGGAGCGAGGTCTCTGATTCCCGATTCAAGAGGAGGATCAGGTTACAACCAAAAGTCTTGTATGTCATACCATGGCTTGATAATGCCTTGATCAGTCGGTTTGTGACTGGTGGACGACCATCGTTCTGGTGACTGGTGGAGGCAACCAGATATTGTTCGTTCATGACCAGCTACTTTGCGATTAGCTTGTATACGGAAAAGAGAGTGAGCACCTCATACCAGAACTCGAATGACTGAGTAATGATACGGGTCGTCTGCATCGTCAGAGGCGCCTTCTATGATGCCCAAAAGATAGAGTATAAAGTTGTCGGTCACGGCGGCTGGCCCATGTCAGCTCTGGTCCGCTTCGGAAAGGTTGCAGCGAAGCATACCGAAATCTTCCCAAACGAGTCTCTGCACTCGTGAAGACTCGTACAAAAGCTCCAAAAGCAGCTGGTGCAACCTTGTATCGTCTTGCACGCTTTCTGTTTGCACCAGTTCCACCAGCCTGGGGAAACTGCCTTCAGTATGCATCATCCCAAAGACGACGTCGTCTCCGCTGTTGCGGCCATCGTAGAGAAGGAGGGCTGCGACTAGGTGGATGGTGGGATTATCTTCCTCCTTTGCGAGCATCAGCTTCCTGCACAGTCGAGACCAGCCCCAGGCTCCAGTTGTACGTACTTGCAGAAGACAGTAGATCATCTGTCGGCGCACATATTCCTTGTGTGCTCTGAAGAGCTCGCCCTCCAATACGCGAAAGATGCACTTCGCGACACTATAGTCGGTGTCCAGGTACTCGGCTGTCCTTGGTCAATGGCGGTCGATAGAGGTCGTGGACTGCGTACATCTGTAGCTCGTGGTGACGTTGAGAAAGGCGCGCAGCGAGTTGTCTATGCTTTCCTCGTCGTGACACCGTGTCGACACAATGTCGTCGAGCTCTGTGCAGAAGGTCAGTGTTGGTGGGGTGACGGCGGCGCTGAGCTCCCTCACCGTCCCAGAACTGTTGCTCATTCTCGAGGTTGTACGACACTTCAAATGCCATACTGTGTGCGCGGACCAGCCACCAAAACCATTGTCCCCGGCAACGCAGGCTCTGGGAGTTATCGTACGAGGCGCAAAGCGGTCGGGGGTTGTTTGGTTGTCTGCATCCACCTTCCTACAGCAGCCCCGAATAACGGCCGCGGTAAGTGCGTCACGAAAGTGGACCCGATCGGGACTGGCCGTGATTGGTGTCAGACGCGCCTTCCTTCCTCGTCCTTCACACCTACACTGTCCACATGGTCTTTGTCCATGGATCTTCTATTCACCAAAGAGCACGTGAATGCTGCAAGCAATGCAAGAGAAGACTTTCGAAATGACAGTTGAAATTGATTTGTTACATTGAACTCCACCTTGGTCATTTGCTGTTAAATCCAACAAGAACGCCATGCTATGCATTTAAACAGTCACCTTCATCCAGATGCCCACAGTGCCTGCAATCACAGTCCTTCCAAACACTCTTGAACGACCGCCTCCACCATCTTAAGCCCGTAAAATCCAGCAACTCTAGCATAGACACCCATCTTCTTTCTCACCTCACCACGATCCTTTGTAGCAACCCACTCACCCGCACATGCGCAGTGCTCCATGAACTCGTTGCTTCTGAGGCGCTTGCACTTGACGCACTTCAAGTCTTGGGTGCACCATTCAAGTACAGCCTTCTGGATATCGGCCACAAGCTGCTCTTCGATGCGTAGTTTGTCGTATGGTGCGCCACAGGCCACGTTTTCGCACCTCCACTTTGGCAGCACGACTGGAGCGTCGGTGTCAACAACTGGCGGGAGAAGAGCAGCATCCCTGCACAAATCCAGATCGCGGCTGCTTGTGCATTCATCGCAAACTACGCCACGTACAACAAGAGCCGCGGAGGGATTATTGAAGGTGGCTTCAGCACTGAACTCGCGGATTTCGAAGAGATTCAAAAGCTCCTTGCGTAACAGACGTGCTTCGAGTGTAATAGCCCGGTCGAGAGACAAGATCTGACAGATGCTTTTGACGAGCTGCAGAACGGGGTTCGAAAGCTTGAGGTGAGAGCCTGGAAGATTGGGGAATACATAGTCTGCTGCAAGCTCTGGATGCAGGATTTCTGCATGCTGTCGACGCAACAGGGTTGAGATATGCTTGTAGAGACCCTTCGTGAAAGTCTTGGGCAAAATCTGAGTCTTCTCATCTGGGTCGATAGTGAGCGGGCGGAGCGGAATTTGAGTAACACGCGGTGTTGAGCCATCTGGACCAGGAGGTGGGCGTTTACGTGCGTGCATCACCTCCACGAATTCGAGGATCCACTGCTCAAAAATTGGCTGCAAGGTTGGCGGCAAGAAGGTGGCAAGCTGCCAACACATGATATCGTCCAGCGTCTGGTTGTCTTCCTCAACAATGGTGGTAGTGCCACGGCCACCGTAATTGAAAGCATCGTACCAAACTAGGTAATCCCAGTACTCCTTGATCTCCAAGTCCATAAACTGGAACAGCGGCTTCGACTTGATGGTCTTGATGATGTATTGACTGTACGCATACGCATTGCCAACTTCAGCTTTGGTCGTTTGCAGCAGCAGTCGGTTTGGCGAAGCGAAGACAATGTGGCTCCCAACGCGCTTGAAGTCGGACATCAGTTGCTGTAATGTCTTTTTGCTCATCATCTGCACATAGTAATGCAGACTGCGGTCGTAGAGGAATGAGCCTGGCGAACTAATCCACCGCACTAGGTGCTGGATCATTACATCCGCCAAGCTGCTCTCATCCAAAGCTTCATTCCACCACGATTTCACCATCTCACGCAGCACGGTAATGCCGGCAGACGCAAACGCATTGTCAGAATATATGGCACTTGTCCCGTCTTCTGCTGATTCGTAAGAAGGCGCCCCAGGGTTGAAGGAGACGCTATCTGCACCCTCAAGCTCGTTGACCAAAGACGAAGAGATAATCGTGTTGATGGCAAGATTGCGAAGGCTTATGTCGATGCACACTGAGGAGTAGGTACCAGGATTATTGATTGAGGGCATTTCGACCGTTTCAAGAGGACCCAGTATGTCGTCTTTCTCGTAGCCAGCGTGGTCCGGTTTCGCTTGACCTGACCACCACAGGATGACTCGATCTTTTTGCAGTCGCCTCGCGTACGCAACGTCAATCAGGAAACGGGGATCATTGCTCTCGAGGTTGCACAATGGAATATCACCGTAGCGTGCAAGTTCCATCAAGTGAGCTGCCCAGGAGCCGAGATCGAGATAATGGCTTACCAGACGCTTTACAATGAATGATTGCCAGCCAAGCGGAGGCAATTGCTTATCTGACTCATCTGGGTGCAGAGATAGAATGGGAAGGTCTTTCAGCATGGGGATGTCATGTGAGAGCAGCGCCTGGTTCGGTGATTGCATAACAACGATGACCGGTTTTCCATCGTCAGTCTTAAGCTTCTTGATCACATCGCCAATTTCAAGCAGTGCTTTCCGTCTCGTTGTTACAATTGCAGTTTTGAAGTGGATGTCGTCTTGATATTCGATGGCAGTCTGCCACGGCTCACCCTGCGTGTCTTCCATTCGGCGTTGCAGTGCATCGGCGTATATTCGATCGACATTAGGCATGCCCTGGGAGTCCTTCGACTTATTCTGAATGACAATGTGCGCTTCACTCTTAGAAGTGGAGAAAATCGCATAAATGTTTCGGTCCCCACTGCTGACGTGGTAGATGTAAAGGTAAGTGAACGATGCGTTGGCGAGGTACAACTTCTTGGAAGGGATCTTTCGCAAAGACGACAAGTCAAACCCTTGTTCCAAACCCTTACCCAGAACACCTTTCTGGGACTCATCAAACGTACAGGTACTGCCTAGTTCGAGAACGGCGCGGATGTTCAAAGGCACTTGCTTCTCGTACACTCCTTCCACGCTAGAATGGTTGAAGAGTGCCGAAATAGTGTTCGCCTCCTGGACGTATGTCTGTTCTGACATTTGCAGCTTGAATAGATGGATGGATGGATGTCCATTAGGCAAAGTATGGTTGACGACTTTCTCCACGGAGCATCCGCTGATTGAAACATCTGGCAGATCCTCGCTACGAAGATTCAGGTATAGCTGGCGCGGCACCACAATCTTCAGGGTGTGTATTTTCTTGTCAATCAACACGAAGGCCTTCACCTCTCCTGGGATTTCGGTCTGTCGCAGTTGGATGAGCTGCCAGGTACTGATGAATAACATCTCCGCTTGGTTCCTGAAAAGTGTCCCGATGGCATCTGAAGTATCCACAGGCTTCTCTCCAAACAACTGGCGTCTACGTTTTCTGGCCTGGCGTTGGATCTTCCACTTCTGTTTCTGATACATAAGCCAGCCTGGATAGTCTTTGTTGATGTCAGGCATGACCTTGGGCAGAGCAGCATATGGGTCAGTCTGAACAGGCACAGCAGGTTCGGGTTCTTTCCGCTTCGTAACCATCTTTGTTGCCATGCCTCTCTTCACTTGCGGCAGCTTGGATGAACCGAAGTCCTCAAGGTCTCCAGAAAGCTTGTTGTTGGCGATATTTGCGTCACTATTTGTCAGAGCCTTCTTGCTCTTAGTGAACATATCTGTCATCTTTGTTTGTTGAAGTTTGTCTTCTTTCTGGCGAATCCTTTTAGCGAGCCAGTCCGGATGAGGCACTCTAGGACACGGGTTCCTGACTTTTTGCAAAGCAGCAGGAATTGTGATAAGCTTCTGGATGACGGATGCCAGACGCTCACGGTAGTAATCCCAATCCAGAATGCTCCTAATGTCCATCTCGCCAGGATCTTCGCGCATCCATTTCCTCAAGAAGTAGCGTTTGACAGATTCTTCAGCAGAGAAGATAGAGAGCGGAATGGCACGCTCGGTGACGGGAGCGTTTCGAGGCCGTGAAGAGATTATGTACTTGCAGTTTAAGCCCTTGTCTTTTACCATTTGCTCGCCCAAGAATTCAGCGAGACGTTTGGCTGTAGTAATAGCTGTAGACTTCTGCGCTCCATACTCTTCAAGTGTTTTGGTCATGCTTTTGTTCTCGACAATGAGATCAACGAGCTCTTCGTCAGCCAGTGTTGCACCACGTGTATCCAGGATGTCAAGCCAACGGTTGGCGACGTTCGCGACGGCCCCATAGGTCTCTTCCAATGTCGTTCCTTCCAAGAAGAATTTGAAGATCTGTGACTGAAAATTTTTGATAAGCTTCAGCTCTCCACGTCGCTTTACTTCGAAGCCTTTCAATTCCGCAAGACTACCGTCGTGATTGAATACAGCATAACGCTTCTTCAAGTTCTTGTCTTCTTCCTTGGAGGTGGGCAGAATCATGGCCTTGTAGGGTCCGTCAACCTCGAAGAAGATGGTGTTGTCGCTATGTTTCTCGTACTTGAACGTTTCTGGATCAATGAGAGTCTCATACTGATGGTTGGTATATTGCTCGTGGACCAGATGGTTCAGCATAGTGCAAGGGTACGAGATAGTCAGCTTTTTGCCGTTGCTCATCTTGAACGCAAAATTCTCAGGGAAAGTTGCCGGGAGAATGGCCCAGATACCGTCGGTATCCAGCTCCAGTGGTCTCCCAATCCTTTCAACCAGCGACCGAGCCAGTTGGATAATACGCGCACCAGTCAGACAGGTGACACCGGCCATCTCAAGCGAGTACCATCGCGATCCTTTTCGCATGACGTATCCGTAAAAAGAGTTGAGAATGACCTTGTGAGCCAATTGCATCGAATCGAATAACACGACCATCTTTTTGGCATCCTCAATCTGTGCAGCCGGTGCGCCAGCTTTCTTCAGATCCTCTGTCTTGCCCTTCCACACCTTCTGCTTCCCCTTGAAATCGTATCGTCGGTCACGAAACGCTACCACAGTGTCGACATAAAAAGGATTTTCACGCTGGCAAATGATGGCTTCGCGTTCTATGGTCGTTTGATCGTGAATCTTGTGGTAGATCTTTTTCGAATAATCCGTCAAACGTTTCCTAATCAGCGTGGCTTGCTCGTCTACTGATAGTTCTTGGAAGGTTCGTGTCATGGAATTTGCGTACTTCCCTGGAAAACGTTCGTTCTCAAGCGCGTTCCGCACCATGTTGTACTCGTCACGTTTGGCTGGAAGATATTCTCCTCTCCACGCCCATGGCATGCGTCGATCGCAGGTCTTGCCAGGCCGGTTGAAGTCACAGGCAGCACAATTAGATTCCTCGATCATAGAGTCGGGCTGCAGTCGATTTGTCGTCATGATGTTGGGATACATAGATGCGACGTCCAAGTGATAGATGAGCGGTCGCTCACTTCGATTTGGTGTATTCTTCAGCTGCATCAGCTTTTCGACAATTTGTGCTTTGACTTCCTCGTAGTTTGTGACGTCCTCCATTTTCTTTTTTTCCTCTACGGTGATACTGAACTTAAGCGCCGCATCGAGATCTCGGACAAGTTCATCGATAGCTGTAGGGTCCACCGCGAAGTCGTAGGGAATATCGCTGCGGAAAACGCCTGCTTCGATGCTTTCGACGTGACCTCCCACGTAAGTTTCGGACTCCAGTAAGTGACCTTCCCAGAAGGCCTCCTTGGGTGCTTGATGTTTGTTTGGCAGAACGATGCCTTTCTGATACGCTTGCACCATCAATAACATCTCGCAGAGGGTACCAGTACCCTTTCGCAGTGTATCATCCGGACCCAGCGGAATGATCTTGCAAAGAGCGAAGATGAATGGATGTACATACTTCATGTACAAATAGTAGGTTGCAACAGCATCGGAAACGGAGTACTCAGCTAGCGTCTGCGGTCGCTCAGAAGCGTAAGGCGTCATCAATTCCGGATCGAGCTCGTCAGGATCGTAGCCCAGTTTGGCCATAGTCACAGCTTTGAGACCACGACTTCCTTGGGGCAAATAACTGTCTCGACTGACCCAAGCGAAGGCGTCCATGTGCGCGCAGTAGTCAGACTGATAGATGTCCTCGCTGTTCTTTCGAAAACCAATCTCCTGGTACATGTCGATGCCCAGTACACTGGCCCTAGCTTCGACGAACGGCCAATCGAAGAAGTCTCCGTTGTACGTGACCATGACCGTAGGTCTTGCTTCCTTGATGTGCTCAAAGAATCGCTCGAGAAGCGCCTTCTCATCCGGCTCGTTGAATATCATGAAAGGTCCTTGATATTCTGGCTTCGGCGTGTATTCAAAGTCCTGGATATCTTCGGAGACGATCTCACGATTTGTGATCAGAAACCCCTGTCCATCAATCATGTATGAAATCATCATAATTTGGTCAATGACAGCATCTGGGAACTTAAGCGGGAGCTTGGTGGTCTCGATATCGTATGCCATGACAACCGGATCCGCGGGTGTCAGCCGATCCTCTATGCATGTCATGCTAACAACGCCATGCTTTGCTTCCACTGTGTACCAATTGCCAATTCTGACATCTTTGTCAATTGCAACTCGTACATGGTAGGGTACATCGTATTCGCGTATATCCAAAATGTAATCGCTCGAATCAACAACAGCCGTGAATCGTTTCTCGTATTCGTAATCGTCGTTGTCGTAAAAGTCCATGTCCACATTCCCTGTCGCGACCTCGGCGTAGGTATCCATGGCGTTTACATTCTTTTGGTTCTTCTCTACTATCGGCGCGACTGCCTTTCGGACAGCTAGGAGGTCGTTTACGTTCGCGAAACTCAGCTGTAAGAGTGTTCTTCGGTACCCCGTAAGATGATTGGGCATGGACAAGTCCTCCTTCTCCACTCTCTTGAACGTCTTGACTAGCCCTTCGAATGCTCTCCGGCACCACTCTTCGACTTCCTGTTCTTTGCCCTTCTTTACCGCGAGCAGGAAGTAGGGGTCGTACTCTAAGGTCGCCTTAAATGTGTCCCCATCCTCGCCAATGAAGTAGTAGTCGACTCCTGCTCTTCCTCCCGGCACATGCTCGTCTTCCATGGTGGTTGAATGCATGTTGACAAGCCACCCAACCTTCTTCTTGCCTGAATCGAAACGCGGAAAGCCCATGGTCTCATCAATTCGGTTCGCCAGGCGCGTGGCTTCGAGCTTCTCGTTCTGTGATGTTTGTTCGGTACTTCTGAGCGACCCGGCGTCTACAGTCTTGCGTTTGTTGTGTCCATAGTTTGACTGCCCGCCTCTGCCAACCCGGCGAAAGGGCTGGCCTGCTCGTCGTGGCGCGCCCATGTTGTGTGGTATTTGAAAGAAGAATTAAGAGGTGTAAGTGCTGGTATATGCAGTTTGGGGTATCATCTGAATGAATGGAAGTGAGAACGACGTAGGTATCGAAGTTTGGCAGTGCAGCCGAACAGTTTGAGAGAGGACTGAGTGATGCGGTGTCCCCATAGAAAACACGCTGCACGCGCAACGCGTTCTCGCGCGTTTGGCGCTAACCTCGTTTGCTAAAGTGGTAATAAGACCCCCGCGATGCTCCACATGTGCTTTGAACATGATCGCCCGACTTGAGCAGAGGCAGGCCCAGGTAAAAGCCGACCAACTCTTCTCAATACGTCATGTCAAACGGTAGCTCGAACGCAAACGGTAGCTCGAACGCAGATGCCATGGACACCGAAATGGCGGCGCCAGCTCCAGCACCCGTATCGCAGCAAACTTACCGCCGGATCGCCGCCTCTCATATCGAAGCGCTTAGCAGGCTCAACAGCAACCTGCCCGATATCCTCGCCTTGATTGCTGCCGCACTGTCCCAACTCACCAATCACCCGATCCAATCCGAGTCGCGCGAAGACTCACCTCGGGCCCGCGACGATGACGTTCGCGCATTCAGTGCTGGAATAAGATCTCTCATGGCGAACTTTCGCGAGGCACTGGTGGAGCAGATCAATGATCTAGAGCGCTACAAGGTTATTCCTGCGACGATGCCCAGGTATACACCCTTGCGGAGCGCGCTGCAGATTCAAATGCAGAAGAAGCAACAACAGACGCAGGAGCAGCAGCGGCAACAACAACAACAACAACAACAGGGGCAGCAGGGACAGGGGCTGGATCCGGAAATGGATGATCCAGATGCGCCAATAAAGAGCAAAGTTGACCCAGATGCTGGTGTTAAGAACGGAGGATATGGGAAGTTTGACGTGGGCGTGCTGAATGCTCAGGCTGCAAATGGACTGTCGAGTGGCGACGATGCTTTGGAAAGGGTTAGGGCACTGCTCGATGATTTATTGGAGAGAAACGGACGTAGGTCTGACGGGGAGGAAATGGTCGTCGATGGATGAAGACGGAAGGGCCGTTGCTGGAAGATCGATTCACCAAAATCTTCTCGCCGCCGACCGCCAAGCATGGCGCTGCTCTGGGTGAGGAGACCTACCTCACAAGGGCGCTTATACGAGTAAGGTCGACCATGCTGGTTTGGACTTTCAGAGTAGCTTCAGGTCAGCAAAGCAAGGTCTACTGTAAAGGGCCTGCGAGACTATTGATACAAGTCACGGGGGGCTACCCTTATCTGATGCCTCAGGGAGCTAGGACTGCAGTGTTTGGAGCACACCGGCATAATCTTTGTGCGGTCTCCAGTTGAATTTCTGGCATCTGCTCCGACTCATAAGGCCCTCTCATACCCTTGGCTACAATTGCCAATATTCATCTTGCGAGCTTGTCAGACCACCCCGGCAAGGCTGTTGTTCAAGGTCTCAGCTCAGGCGATTATGCGACTTTGTCACAGCTCTATAGATCTCAAACAGCGTGTCCCTTGCGAGCTTCGAGTTATCACTTGCGATCTGTGAGACATAGAACAAGTATGAAAAGAAATCGCGCAACTAGTTGACCGGAGAGCGAACAGCATGCTATGTGATTGCTCAGATCTGTCGAGGTAATGTATCCCATCTATCTACTGCACCTTGCCAGCTCCGACGAGACGCTTGACACTCTTGAAGGATTCAATAATAGAAGTGCAAATACTCAACAGACCCTATCAGCAGCGTAGCTATTACATAGAGCCTTACATTTATTTAAAGCGCGCGAATCAGGTCTGAAGACCTCCAGTCAAAATGCAGTTTTTGCAGTTTGCCAAGTGCCTCATCGGAGCTGGCAAGGTGCAGTATGTATTCACAGCCAATCAGTTTGTGCGAGAACTGCAGATCTTCGTTCGTTCTCATCGGCCTCAGTCGTTGCGAACTTGCCCCTTCAAACGATAATTTTGTCATCTATGGTTGATGATGTAAGTCTCTCAGAGCTGCATCTCGTTTTGAGATCCTGATCCACAAGTAGCAGTGGAGCCGCAATCAATAAGGCAATATATACGATAAAGGCCAACATACTTTCATCAACACCACCTCCAATTCCCAGCTTCAAGTTGGATATCTTCGATGGTCTAGTGGTCATGATTTCCGCTTGTCAACGCAAGTTTACAAGCGCGGGAGACCGGGGTTCGATTCCCCGTCGGAGAGTCATTGTTTTTTGCCAGTTTTTTCCTATCTGGTTGGCTCCGAGCGGACTTTTTTGCCCGAAGTATACCGCACCTGTCAGCTCCAAGTGTCCAGGATACAAGTAGGAAGGAGCAATCGATTGTGTGGTTCAAGATCTGGAAGTCTGTGCCAATCAGCCTTGAAGACCTCCGATCACAGCGCTGCCTTTTCGAGATCTCGCTGTGGTTGGCACGAACATCGCAATCAATGCAGTTCATGGCATACAACCCAAATTAACACACAGTAATCTCGGCGGCAGCGTTTTGGACACAGCAGTTGATGCAGTTCTTTAGGGCAGTGATGGAAAATGTAGACAGCCTATTGCTAACACTACAGTAAGTAAGCCTCCCCAGACCCCTCCTCAGACAGCCCCCTCGCAGAGCCAAAGAATAGATGGTCCTCTCAGGACCCCTGGTACAACGACATCCAGCACCTCGAGCTCAAGAATTCCCATGGTTAAGACGCCTGGATCGGAAAGGCGGCTGACGTACAACAGGGAAAGATTCCACCTATCCCGACCGGGCTGTATCAAGGATGATCAATTGGAAGATTGTAGACGTGTAGTAAAAATGCTTGAGCGATACGTGATGAACAAGGATGAAGAGAGAGCAAATTGAGCCAAAAACATTGATAGCCAACGTGGAATTGTAGGGCCAATAAGAAAATTATCAATCGAAGATGTCACAGAGCAGCGCAAGATGATTCCAAAAACAGTAAAAAGGTCACCGTAATATGATGCACCGGGGAGAGAGCTACAACATGCTACTGGAACAGTTATTCGCCCATGAATCTCCGACACCCTCTCAAGATCCACCGACCCCGACTCCGTAGCGCACATGAAGACTCATTATTGCGAAGAACCATTATCACAAACGACAGAAATTGGTGCTGTAAAGGTGTTGTTGCCCCCTTAACATCAGTTTGATTATGGCGAGTGAGAGCGCTGTCATCTAGGCAATGACAGCCATGACCATAGCACCAGCAGCGAACAATGAGCCCAGATCGATGTGAGGAGTGGGTATTGATAGGACACCGCCAGCAGTCGATTCTGGGGGAGCAGTGGTAGAGGCGGAGGGGGGCTTGGCCGAGGAGTGGACTGCACTCGTAGCGGACGCGGACGGCGCAGATGTCTTGTACTCAGAGGTCACGGCAGACGGAGGAGCACCAGACGATGGTGCGGCGGGAGGACCGCTGACGGGAGGCACACCAGTCTCCGCGGGAGGCTCACCAGTCTGAACAGGAGGCACGCCGGTCTGGACAGGAGGAGCAGATGGGACGACCGAGGCGGTGTTGGCTGGAGGGCCGATCACAGGAAGTGTTGCAGTTGACTCAACCGAAGTGACTGGAGGGGCTGGTGGAGGCGCCGCGAGGGAGGAACCAGCTGGAGGGGTGTTGACGGGAGTACCAGGCGTGCTACACACAGTCTCGGTGACAGTCACGGTGACAGGGGAAGCACGAGAGGCTGTAGAGTGTGTTAAGCTTGGTTATGAAAATGTGACCAGGTTCACTTACTATCCTGGGGAGTACCGTTGGCGGCGACGACGCAGGCAAGCGCCGCAACGACGAGAACCTTGAAGGCAACCATCTTGCTTGATAGTGTTAAGCGTGTGGAATTGATGAGTGGAATGCAGTTATGTTGGATATTGCTACAGCGTTTACGAATGCTGTCGCGATGAGTTGGAGATGGTGATGAGGAAGTGGAAGAAAGTGGGTGCTGGCGCCTTGTTATGAAGCTGGGCTCAGGCGGCAAGACGCGTCTGCAGCAGAATCTTCGCGGTGCAAGGGTGACGCGGAGGTAGAGAAAGAGCTGGGATGAAAGTGAAGTAACAACAACACGTTGGCGGCGGTGACTGCGTCCGTGCTGTGCTCACCAAAGTGGCACCGCCTTGTCCACAAGACGGTTCACTGCCGTAGTGCACATGCAACCAGCCTAGCTTACTGCTTCAAGCAGTAGCCGGCGCTTCTGATAATCACTGTATTACTCCAGATATGTGCCATACCTATGGAAAGCTGATATGTCCTTTAGACGGCTGAAGACCGTGCCATGAGTGTCTACAGTGAAGGTGCCATCACGTGCTGCAAACGCACCCCAGTCCGGCTCGCTCAGGCAACCGATAACGGTACGCCCAAAAAGACACAGAGATTCAAAAGATCAGATGCGAGTTCCAGGGCGCAGCTGGCACTTCCGTCTTGTCGCTGTTTGTTTTGGTCCCATAGCGACTTCCTCCTGTTCGCTCCAAATCGCCACTACGAGCTTGGCGCCTTCGCCTTCTTCATAATGCCATCTCAGCTCTCGATCTGCATCATCTCTTCACCGGCTCCCTACACTCGTTACCCAAGTCAGGCTTATTGACCACCAGTTTGTTCCTGCTCAGCTCATAGCCACTTCGTATCTTCCTCCAACACCATCAGCTGTGCCTTACCATGAAGGTCTACCGGCTAGCCACCCTTTTTGGAGTTGCTGCGTCTGCCGTTCAGTCTCTCGTCGGTCGAGATGGTATTGACCTCGAATGCTTCCCTACCAGATCTCTGTTAACCACTTACCCAGACGGCATTACCACTTCTGTAGTCTACACGACGGCAACCTATACCATCACTAAGTGTGCTGCGAGTGTCACCAACTGTCCCGTGGCAAGCGCCACGGAGGTGTTCACGTCGACTACCGTTATGAGCGTAACCACGACAATTTGCGCAGCTACCTCGGGTCTTGGTCTGCTTCCACCTGAGTCTGCGTATACGCCATCGATCTTCACATTGCCTGCTGGCCCAGCAGGTACGACGAACACTCAGCCCGACTCGATCCACACGTCTTATCCTGCAGGTGTCTCGGAATCCGGGAGTGCTATCACCTCAGTCCAGATTTCGGCTTTACCCATAGTTCCCTTGCCATCTAACGGGTACTCGGTCAGCTTGATCTCACCCAATCCTTCACTGCCGATCGAGAGTACTGGTCCAGGCTCAGCTCCTCCACAATCAGGTGTGTCTGAGGCCTCGAATGTCTACACTCTTCCTGTTCAGACTTCGGCACTGCCCACGGGCTCCACGGGAACCAATACGATTATTGTGCCTGGAATCAATCCGAGTGTATCACTCTTATTGCCTGGCAGCCTCACCGACTCCATTCCCACCTCGCTCCCTTCCGGTGTCCCAGACATTGGCGCTTCGCTTGGTCACGGCCCTTCAAAACCGTCGACAGCTATTACGTCAGGCACAAGCCAGCCTTCCACCGGTACCAATACCGGCGCAGGTCCCACGCTTCCTGATGTCTCCGGGACTGGTCCTTCAACTGGTAGCGTCGCTCTTCAGCCGTCGACAGCCATTGGATCAAGCCCTCACCAGCCTACAGCTGGCACCAACACTGGAGTAGGTCCCTCTTCATTCGGTCCCGGTGCTACAGAAATTGGCCTCTCATCTGGGTACATTCCCATACTTCCATCGACAGCCTTGGAGTCAGGCTCAAGCCAGCCCTCGATCAGTACTAACACCAATGCTGGCCCCACCTCACTCCCTTCTGGTGCCTCAGGTACTGGTGCTTCAGCTGGTCCCACCTCTACACTGCCATCGACAGAATCAGTGTCAAGTCCAAGCCAGCCTTCTAATGGTATCAACCCCGGCGCTGGTTCGAACTCAATTCCTCTCGGTGCCTCAGGCATTGGCCCTTCGTTCGGCTATGGCCCTTCACAGCCCTCGACAGCCTTCTGGTCAAGCCCAGGTCAGCCTGCAGCTGGTACCAACACCGGTGCAGTTGCTACCTCTGGCGGGATACACTCGAGCGTGTATGGTCAGTCTTCGATTCCAATCAACTCTGTGCCTCAAGCTGTCCCTACTTCTGGCTCCATCGGCTCGAGTGTTGGCTCCTCAAGCGGTGCCAGCACGCCGTCAGTGTCGAGCGACACGAACGCTGTCCCCATTTCCGGATATCCTGCCTTGAGTCCTAGTGTCGGTCGTCCGAGTGGCTCGTACACAGCAGGTCTCTCAAGTAACACTGGTGGTATCTCATCTTCGGGGGCTTATGGTCTCAGTACATTTCCAGGGGCACCCGGTGCTTCCGGCTCCGGGTTGACATCTTCTGCTACCGATGCTATTCCAACGTCCAGTAACTCAGCCTCGATTGCAAATTCTGCAAATGGTCTTTACCCGCCATCGCTGCTGAGCGACAGCAACGCAGTCCCCACTTCTGGTATCAACACGGCTCCCTCAGGCCCAACCTCGCTGGCGGCCCCAAGCTATATAGGTACATGGGCTGTGCCCACTTTAGGCCATGGTCAGTCCAGTGTTGCCCTATCAAGCAGTAACTCTCTGTCCTTGGCGAGCGACACTCTTGGCAGCGCTGCTTCTTCGCCTGGCTTCCCAGTGTCTAGTGGTTCCGGCGCAGTGAGCATGACCGGTGCAGTCGGCACAAGCACAGCTTCCGTTCCCAGCTCGGCAGGCCCTGGCCTCTCCGGTCCATCGTCAGGTGAATATTCAGCGTCCGATGTCAGTGCACTTTCCACGCAAGGCGCCTCCGTTCAACCCCATCTCTCTGGTTCAATCCCTGTTGCACTTCCGGGCTCCCCGAGTACGGTGTTTGGTGCGTATCCCACCATGGCTCCCAGCGGCTCTGGCTCGGCATATCCTGGACGTCCTCCAGCGGCCAGCACGACTGCCGTGCAAGGCATCACTGGGATCACGGGTGGTCTAGTCTCGACGTCGACAAGCTACATAACCGTGCCGTTGCCCTCAAGCAAACCTTACATCGAGACTGAAACAGATGCTGCTGACACCAGTCGCGGTACCGGATACCTTCCATCTGGATCTGGGTGAGTTCAATTCTCATCATCCCTCTGGCCACAGCTAACTCTTCCAAAGCTATCCTCACCCTTCGAGCAGTGCGAACGGTACCATCATAGCGCCCACTCCCTCCTACGTTGAGGCTCCTGTCAACGACGGTCACATGGTCGATGTAGGCCAGAGTCCACTCGCAGCCATCATCATTGCCTTGGCATTCGCGCTCTTCGTTTAAACGCACACTTCTGCCTTATACCACTTCGCGACCTCGCTTTGGGCTAATTGTTGTATTTCTTATCGAACTCAGCATCGATCGCTTATTCCGGTCATGTGCATAGCGATATGTGCGTCATGGATTCGGGTGGTGAATGATCTTCCTATGACCGTAGGTCATTTAGCTGGACAGGTTTTCTCTTCAACATGTTACTAGTTAGGGCCTGCAACACTGTAGTATGTAATATAGAACAAATTTGTTTTGCGGCCGAAGTCCTCCTCCTTATGGTATGTTTCCTCGAGTCGTGCGTGGCCCAGCTGAAGTTGATGGAAATTGTGCTCTCCGTGGAGCATTATGCCGTCAGGAGTCGATGTGTCGACTAAGCCCACTCGCCTTGAGCGGACTAGCCTGCCCACACCATACTGCACCTGACTTCACGCAAGTTACACCCGGTATATCGGTGACACCTTACAATTTCATAGAGAGCTATGTGTTATCTACAGGAGATGGAGCTCAAGTTTGTACCGCCTCGACAGGTCGGGCCGGCCCTTTCCCCGGATTCACAAGGATTCACAATGCCGAACATCGGCGGCGTAATTTGTGAGAAATCCGGGTCCCGTGACATCGACAATCAGGACGAGTGCATTGGATGAACAACGAGTGCAGAAACATCAACATGACAGGATCTCCTAAACTCTCGACACATCTCGACTCGCCAGTCATATTGGACGGAGCATTGGCAACATACCTGGAAACGCTAGGCGCAGATATCTCAGGCGCACTCTGGTCGGCAGATATCCTCCTCCAGAACCCAACCTTGATCAAACAGACACATCTGGATTACTACCGCGCTGGTGCCCAAGTAGCCATCACAGCCTCATACCAGGCCTCCCTTGCGGGACTCAGCAAGCACCTCGACCTCAGCGAAGAGCAAGGGAAAGATGTCGTGAGAAAGAGTGTGCAACTGGCGCAAGAAGCGCGGGACGAGTGGATTGCAGAAAGCACCGCTGGCCTGAGTGCGGCCGAGAGAGCGCAGGCGCGCAACCGGCTGTTCGTCGCAGGCAGCGTGGGGCCATATGGCGCCTTTCTCTCCGACGGCAGCGAGTACCGCGGCGACTACCACCTTCCGAACGCAGACATGAAGGCGTTCCACCGCGGCCGTGTCCAGGCTCTTGTCGAAGCGGGCGTTGATGTGCTTGCGTGCGAGACCCTCCCCAGCCTCGCCGAGACGCAGGCTCTGCTGGAGCTGCTGCGCGAGGAATTCAGCGGCGTAGAGGCCTGGTTCACATTTACGCTGCGCGATGCGGAGCACATCAGCGATGGCACGGCGTTGACTAGCATTGCTGCGCTGTTCGATAACACGCCCGATGTTGTTGCACTGGGGTTCAATTGCACGCCTGACGATGTTGGGCTTGAGGCGTTGAAGGCGCTGAGGCCGCTGCAGCAAGGCAAGGGCTGGAAAATGATTCTCTACCCGAATTCCGGCGAGCAGTGGAATGCGGCTGCGCGGGAGTGGGAAGGTCAGAGGACAGAGGGCGGCCAATTGGCTGCGAAGACGCGGCAGTGGGCTGATGCAGGCGCGGTGTTGGTGGGTGGGTGTTGCAGGACGACGCCGGAGGATATTGGCGTTATGAAGGATGTGCTGCAGTTGGGAAAGTAAGTATGTGGAGAAGTTGATTGGTATGTAAGGTGTACTGGATGGGCTCGTCTTGCCGCTATCTAGTCTATCACAACAACTATTGCCCCGTGGTCGAACGCCCAACGCTATGCAAATTTGAAAATCTACGTGAAGATGCATATCCCGCTCGCTGTCTACGCAAAAGACTTCTTCGGCCGCATATCTACAATCTCCAAAGGCGCGTTCTGCAGCTCGACTACGTGTCCTGGCTTCACTGCCTCGGTATAGATGTTGTCGATGTCGTGCGGATGGAAGATGCCAGGCTTGCTACAGCTCAAGATGGCCTGCTTGCCTGGAGGGTCTGTGAGGCGGAAGCAGCCCCAGCTGGGCTGCTTGCTGGGTGCGCAGACGATAGCGATGCTCTCGGCCATCATGACCTGGTACCCCACATGCGTATGCAGGTCTCGCGAAGACATGAAGCATGTTTGGGTAGGATGCGTGTGTATCCACCCCACGACCAGTAGCTCTTCTTTGTCACAGTAGTCGAAGAATTCCTCCTCATTCAGTGTCTCGCACGTATCGCTTGTGCTGGTCTGCTCTGGGATGACGAGGCGCGTGATGAAGAGAGCATTGTTCTTGAGAATCCCGCACAGCATGCCACATGTCTCTAGGTTGAGGCGCGTATTCTGTGACGCGCTTGACAGGAATTGAGCGCGTAATTGTGAGGGCAAGAAGACCGGGCGCAGAGGGTCGCCATTCTCGAGGAAGGCAGAGGGCTGGAAAGTGAATTCGTCGAGCTCGTTGGACGGTGTTGGCGGACGCTCAGCGGCATACTTGGCTGGGACGGGAGGTGCACCAGATGCGTACTTGGCAGGTACAGGGGGTGGCTGGAACTGGCTGTATGGGCCTGACTGTGAAGGTGTTAGAGGCTTTGGTGGCAGCGGTGGGGGGATGGAGGGTGTGCCAGAGGATCGGTATATTTGTTCTTTCGGCGGGCGAGCCGGCAATGATGAGGGTTGCGAAGTAGACTGTGCCCATCGGTCCTGGGCAGAAGTGTGAGGTACAGAGGGGTAGTTGTAGGCCGATGTTGACGACTGCGATGGTGGATGCTGCGCCCATCAGTCAAGTTCGAACACTGCTGGTCATCATCAGACATACCTGTGCATACGATGTGCGCTGCCCCTCTTGCTGCAGGCGCGCAACCTCTTGGATTTGGCGCGACAAGTCGTCCCCAGACCGACTCTGCTGCGCATATTCATCGTCCCAGGTGCCCCAGACACCGCCCGTCCGCCGCTCCTGCTCCTCCGCTTCCGAGACGCCAGCCTGCCGTACGCTTCTGCGCTGCGTGTCTCGCCGCCTGACTTCTCTTTGAGCGAGTCTGGCAGCCAGCGAGTGGTTGTCGAGGTTCCGGGCGTCCAGTGCAGGCCTCTCGCCGTAGGATGTCCTTCTTGCAGCCCTGTCGTGCAGCGAAAGGCCATCGAGTTCCTGGGGGAGCGCCTTGTTCTTTCCCTCCAATGCTTTTAGCGCCTCCAGCTGCCGCCCTCGTCTCTCCTGATACTCCTCATGCCTCTGCTTGATGCGCGGCGCAATCTGCTCGAGCTTCTTCATGTCGCTCTTGACGGCGGCAGTCGCGGCACTCAGCGCTCTCTTATTCTCCGGCTTGCTCTTGTCGGGGTGCGAGTGCAGATGCTGGAGGACAAGATCGGCGTGCCGGTAGAGCAGCAGGTATGTTTGCGCATCGTTGCCTTCTGCTTCGTAGACTTGCGCCTGGCCGGGTCAGCTCCAAACGAGGACGCCGGTCTGGTCGACAAACCTCCTTCTGCATCGTGTTTGCGGTCCGCAGCCAGTTTGCCAGCGGGATGTGCGCATTGTATGTGTAGTTGCTGGCCTGCGCGACCAGCTCGGCCACGCTGGGCGCACTGCCAGAGGTCATGGTGGGCTGTGAAGACCAGAAGGAGCGCCGGCAGAGAGGACTGAGTCTAAGATTTCAGGCGGCGGGATCACTGCCGGTGGAATCGTGGGTTACGCGTCTTCATGGGTCAGGCGTGGTGCACTTGTCGGTGCCTGGCGTCTCAGGTCTGGAAGCACTGTGATGGATGGTGGGGCAGGCGCATCGACGTAGCTTGGGCGCCAAAGACGTGCATTCGCAGTCGCAGTCGCAGTCGCAGCTGCAGCTGGCTGGCAAGGGCGGACATAGCGGAAGCGGAGCGCGTGAATTGGGCAATGAAATCACACAGGCTCCATCCTGTGTATATGTTGGGGTCGTCGTGCTCGTTACATCATGGGTAGGTATTGCACACCTGGAGGGCGAACGCGCGTGCTCACATGGACTGCAGACAGGGAACCTTGGAAGGTTGCAGGTAGGGTCCATTCCAAGTTGCGTCCATTCCAAGTTGCGTGTGGGCACTCATTGTCAGAACATGGAGTTTATAAACAGTTGGGCAGGGAGACAACAGCAGACGTCTATCGCGGCTATCTCATCGCTCCCCAGAATCCTCTGAGAGCTTGTCCCACTCGCTATCCGTGCTCAAATCCCCCGTGCTCTCGCCCAGTCCGCCCTTCCTCTGCTTCAGTGCGTCATCCACCAGCGGTGCCAGCCGGGTTGATGCGCCAGTTGTGCTTGCTGCAGCCGGGTTTCCATAGCCCTTTGGTGTCTGCTCTCGCTCACTTGGTCTGTCCATGAAGACTGTGCTCTGCCTTCCGGGCTGGGAGCTGCGCTTCTTTCCCTCCGCTAGCCCGTCACTCTGCTTCTGCACCCCCTCTTTGTCATCGACTTCTGTCTCATCGCCTGTGTCGATGTCTGCCTGCTCGCCATCGCCGGCTGCGTCCTTCTGGCTTCCTCGCCTCTCTGCGCGAATACGCTTCGCCTCCTCTTCTGCCTTTTGCGCGATCCTGATCTCCTTCGCAAACCAGTTGATGCCGTACCAGAGGCCGCCAGTAAGGAACGACAGAATCACAAAGTGAATGCTGTATGTGCCTATAAAGAGCGCAAAGAAGAGGAGCTGCAGGGCAGCAAAGGAAGCGTTGGTCGCGATAAGGAGGGTCGGTGTAGGCCCTGGAGTAAAGATGGACTCCCACAGGTCCTCAAAGAACTTGGATGCCATGCTGGGGTGCGGTACGTGCGATCGTGTGTAGAATGACGTGGTGTTCGGAGCTTCTTACGGCTTATGCGCGGGTCGTAACTTGAAGTGCCCCGCTGCTGCCTGGTTGAGTTTACAAGTGGTAAGTTGCTCGTGCGAGCTTGTTGCAAACTGAAAGTAGAGGCTGGGACTGCGTCAGTGGCGCCGTAGCCGTAGCACCAGCGTAGACTGGAGCGGCGTGAAGGAAGGAGAGTTGCAAGCTTCGTACAGCGGGGCTAGTGGGCCATGCCGCAGAAACCCAGCTGTCTGTGATTGGTCCTCCGATGATACGCAGATTAATCCTGGGAACGTGACCGATATGCAAGGGTGCGTGACATGTCTTCGCTGCACCTAAACCATTCACAGTCTAGCAGGAGGAACAAGAATGCACAGAAACCGTCTGATACAATGCTTCTACATAGGAAAAACTATTGCCATCACATGGGCCTTCATCAAACTAAAATATATCCTCACATAACTGCGCAGGCTGTCGACGGCCCTGAGGAATGATGATAGGTGTATCTCGAACTGCTCCTGTGTCTATTCCGCCTTCGCCTGCGCCCACTGTAGCCATAGCCGTAGTCGCAATCAAAGCAACCATAGAAGCCATCGTCCATGATCATGTCGGTATCGAGAAAATCGGGTCCAGTGTAGATTGCTGGATGTGAGCCATAAGGACCAGTAAGTCTATGATCGTATCCGTGGCTGTTGGTCGGTATCATTGCCCTGCTGGAAGCAATCAAAGGCATGTTCGAGGTTACTGCCATTTCCATTCCCACGCCCATGCCCACGCCCATGCCCATGCCCAGACCAGGACCACAGTTGTTCGTCACCATGGGCACATTACCCCAAGAGCCAGGTATGACATGGCTGCCGCCGAGGTGGCTACGAATCATCTGGTTGCAGCCCCAAGGTCCTTGCACCATCTCAATCGTCTCGCAATCTGCAAAACCGCCATTGCACCGGGGACAAGCGAACGGGGGTGCTATGAGGGTCTGGAAAGTGTATCGATTAGGGCAATTGAGCAGATCGCGAAGAAATCCACAGGGCTGTGACATCGAGAGCCAGGTGTGACCGCATGTTGGTGAGTCGTAGAGGGTGCAGCCACACATCTTGGAGAAAAGCGCTGACGTGCGCTACAATCCGCGATCTACGGGTAATTGGTAGATATCGATCAAGGTGGATGAAGAAAAGGTCGGCGTTGAATTTGGTATTGGCTCAACATATATAGTACAGTTCGGAGCCTCGATTCATGTGAAGCATACGTCGCTTTGTTTACACAAACGATATTGATCGCTCGGTGTTTTGTTGTTCATCTTCGGGCATTGAATTAGCAACCGATATTCACCTCCAGGAGATCACTGATCAGGCTTCTTCGGGTCGTCAAGTGGTACCACAACTTCGGCATTCTCGATCTCAGCGTCTTCGGCATCTTGCTTCTGGATTGTTTGCATCAGTTCGTACAGCTGACCTATTTGCTGATCTGTGTTTCGTCAGTGTTGTGAAGAGCCCTTGCGAGGTGGACTGCAAACCGCTCATCTTGTCAATTTTGGCTTTGTCCATCTTTTCTCCCTTCCAGGTATCGCCTTGCAGCGCCTGGGCGTACATTTGCCACTCAGAGAGAAAGCCGATCTGGCTTGGTTTTAGTGCCACGCTTCTACATGCGTCGTTTGAAAACCTACAATCTGAACTGGGTTGTCGATATCCTTGTGCGCCCTGAACTCAGCTTTGACGTACATATCACCAAGTAAGCGTTGTTCTGTCGGCAGCTTCTTTCGGTGTGTTCGTAGGATGGTTCTGTACAAAGGGATTGGCGGCAAAAGTGCTGCAGGCGCAGGTCGGAAGGGTCCCTTCGCAGCGCCAGCATCTGTAGCTGTGGCCAGTAGCCTCGAGTATACTCTCATTATGATCAGTCAATTCCTGGGATGTAAGGATGGGCGTTCTCTTCTGAATGATGAATTCATCATCTTCGAGAAGCTCGATGACCTCAGCCTCGGCTAGCGTGGCCAGGGTCCAGAAAGCGTGGGCCAATCTTTTCGAGCAACACTCCGGACTTCCGCAATCGACAAGATGCTGCCGACGCCCTCGACTTCGCACGTCTGCTTTGACCGCGTGTATGAGCCAGCCGAAGACTCGTATCTGCTGCTAGATACGCTGTCATCGTCGGGGGAATCTGCTTTCCTGTCAGAGCGTTTCCCTCCATCGGCTGCCCCGCCATTAGTACTCGAAGTAGGCGTTGGCTCTGGCGTCGTGCTCGCTTTTGTCGCTGCCAATGCACGCAGTATATTCGGGCGATGTGACATACTGACCCTTGGCACTGATATCAACAGCTTTGCTTGTCAAGCGGCTTCGCAGACAGTATCGACAGCCATCAAGGAAAAGGAGCAGCTGACAGATCGATCGCTCTTCTTGGATGTTGTGAACGGCGACCTGGCGTCCTCAATTCGCCCGCATTCGATCGACGTCTTTATCTTCAATCCGCCTTACGTCCCAGCCGAGCTGCCCGATTTCACGCGCCATGCCGATTACAACGCTGTGCCTCAAGGCCAAGCCAAGACGAGTTTCGAGCAGGACTCTTACCTGCTAGAGCTGTCTTATGCTGGTGGAGAAGACGGCATGGTGGTGACCAACAGGATGCTGGAGCAGATACCACACATTCTGAGCGAAGGGCGTGGCGTTGGCTATGTGCTGTTGTGCGCGCAGAACAAGCCTGAGCATGTCAAGCAACAAATACGCGATTGGGCATCAGGATGGCAAGCGGAGACTGTTGGCAAGAGTGGGAAGAAAGCTGGTTGGGAGAAGCTACATATCGTAAGGATCTGGAAAGAGTAATAATCAGAACGTCTCTTCCATGTCTACCATCGCCGCTGCGCCTCCCATTCGCTTCAGCATGACCCGCGCTACGACGCCCATGTCCAAAATCAGGTCTTCAATACTCGGACGTGCCGCAGCGTTGTATTGCAAACAGTCCTGCATCCAATCGTTCAGCTCATCACTGTACTGGAAGTTCGGGACACCGATGTTTGGGATTCTACGACGGAGTTGGGTCTGTGCGTCCAGGTTGATCTGGAGAACTCGCCGTGGCGCTTTGGCCGCAACGCATCGATCCGTAGAGGAGTAACAGTCCCGGTCTGGGAACCCCCCCAGGGATCCTTCTCCTCTCCTCAGACGCGCCAAATTGTATTCCTCTGTGTTCACAATCGTCTTCTGTCCAGTCGCAAGGAAGTGGACGCAAGCCCCTAGAGCCCATATCTCTGCCGCCGTTGTATTGATGCGGGGATTCTCTGGAGGCTGCCAGTCAAAGGTTCCGCACCACGACTGTACATATTGCTTGTCCTCACGCCAGCTGGTAGCACAGCCGAAGTCGTGCAATTTAAAGGACGGATATGTCGTGCCAATATCCACTACTAGGATGTTCTTAGGTTTGATATCCCGGTGCAGAATCACATGCCGTCCACCAACCACTGGACCAAGCTGGCCCTGAATGAACGCCAAAGCTTGTGCCATCTGCAAGAAGAATCTCCAAATATAGCTCTCAGGCACCGGTTTCAAATTTCGGCGATCAAACAAGTTCTCTTTCCACATAAGTACATCGCCCAAGGGATAATATTCGAACAGTGCAATGCCGACTGTAGGATCCTCGGAAGCGACGCAAGCGAGAGCATGGACAACTCTGTTGCACCTGGGAAGCAGGGCAAGGATTCGTATCTCGAAAGGCCTCGGGTCATTAGAGGTATTTGGCTCGATCTTAAGGAGCTTCTTGACAATAAAGGGAGGACCTCCACGATCTGTTTGTGTCGCTTTCAACAGTGAGACATTATCATCAAAAGCGCGAGTCGTCTTCCAGTTCTTCGGGTAGAAAGCGAAGGGCGCCTGCTGTTCGCGCTTCTGTCGCTTGACTGGTTGCGCATCGCTTCCCTGCGTGTCTGCGGAATGAGCGTGTTTCTGCTGCATCTCGAGGATATCTTAGCTGTTTGGTGGGTGTGGTGAGCACTGTCGACCAGCCTCAAGGCAACAAGAGCAGAGCTTAATGGCAGGCACGTAGGAGCAGGATTCCACCTGCACAAGAGGCGCCATCTTACTTCTCTTGCCTTCACTCGGCTTCTGAGAAGAGAAGTCGTATTTTCGCGGTGAAAGCCGATTTATGTAGCAAGGCAGATCGCGTCTACGGAGCTAGGCAAACGCGTCGCAACCAACACTTTCCTTTATTCTTCAAGCTGTACTACCACGCAGTGCGGGCAGCGGCAGCGACAAACCAACTGACATACAGCACCCTGCAAGCTCCAAGTGGCCACTCGACAATTTTGCAGGGTCCAACTAGAAGGTGGCATAATGACTAGAGGACCAATTAATTGCGTAGCCATCTTAAATGCTATAAACTTTTTGGAGTCTGCCCATCAGCCTTGAAGGCCTTCAATATCTTGCATTGCGCCAAGTGTCCACTGGGAGCTGGCAAGGTGTTGTAGCATATTCGGTTTTTTGGTTTCGAACAGGGGACAGCGGCAGTTGTATTGCTGTGTCGGGAAGTCTGCAGTTTGCATACCTAGGTCAGAGTTTGGTCACATTAGAAGGCCACGAATGTACGGTACTTGCCCAGCAACAAGTAGCCACTTAGCACGATGCGAGAAAGGTGAAAGGCAGAGTTCTAATTGTCGTAACCCAGGCCTGATTCACGCATCACCTGCAAATTCTCAAGATGGCTTTACGGCCGGTTGGCCCCATTAGGTCTTTTACTTTTATTGGTCAAATTCACCCACAGGGCGTGGCTCTTCGGAGTGGGCAAGGCGTTGTAGGATTAACATAAGGTGATATCTCACGGGCCACCCACCCCCACGGTCTCACCACCAAGAAATACTAGAACATGCCAATAGATCTCGCCACAATCTCGCATTTCGACGACAAAAATCTTTTGGCTTGCGACGCCAGTAAGCGATAATTGATGTTGCTGTTGATATAAAGAGCGACTCCGTGTCTAGGAATTCTTCTCTTCAATAACATCGGCAACAATTCAACAACAACATTTGAGCCTCACCGCTGCTACACACGGAACTACCTGTATCCTGCCACATCGCGATGACAAATTTGCCACCACGCACAGACTCGGTTGGCCACTGCCGCGCCCAACGCCATGCCCTTGCATACTACTCCACCAGCGCATCTACAATGGTAGTCCCAGAGACAGTGCTGTCAGAGGCACAAGAGTACGACTGGGCAGCCTGCTATGACGAGGTGGAGCGATGGCACACCCCTGAGCCAGAGTCCGTTCACGAGCAAGGTATGTACAGGTCTGATACTGCAAATGTGGGCGACTGAGGTTGACGAGATCATAGAAAGAGGAAAATCTAAGCCGGTCAGAGTGTATAAGGGAAATGACAAGAGCGAGGGCGCAAAACTATGGTGCCTCAAAATTGAAAAGGATGGGCTTTGTACAGGGTGTGGTGGAAAAAGAGTGCAGTCTGAGTAATGCATTCTTTGGTACTGAACCCGATACAACTATAGAGGAGGACATAGACTAGACAGCGCATGTGGAGGTGCTAGAGCAATAGAATTTTGATATCGTCAAGTCTGCGGAGCACCCAAGATCGAGGCTCGCGATGCTTCTTGCTCCAAACAAATACTTTGGCAATTGTTTCCGAAGCGGTGCCAGCTCTGCAGACTTTCAGTGAAGGTATCTGGTTCTAGTGCATGTGTGGGGTATAGTAGGCTGGCGGCTATAATTCCATCTGCAGTTAGGTAGCCATCGGAGCTTGAGGCTCAGCTGCAGGGCCGACTGTCGACAATCAAGGCACTTCTGCAAAGTGTGTGTCGATCCTTTGCCGGTTGTCAGCTGGTCGCAGGGAGCTTGTGTTCTCGGTTCATCGGACAAAGCGGAAAACTCGACGTCTATTTCCCGAAGGCGCACTAGGGCCGGGTATGTGTAATGTAGCAATGGGGTAGTTCATACACAGTTTTGCTTCAGATATGCAGTTTGAAGACAGACATCTATCCAGAAATTATTGCAGGGATTGGAGCTGTTTACGACTGATAAATAGTATACTTTACATATGTAACTTCAAAGAGCATTTAGAAATCTTTCCAAGTCGATGGGATGTACGATATTCCCGTATCTTGTGTCCGAGGAGACATGCCAGCAACTAGGGCAGCAATCGACAGGGGATGTGCGGTATCGGCATCAACATGCCGTAGTGAGTAGTCGTACCTCTCAGGGTCGCGAGACGAGGCCAAATAGTACTGAGGTGGTGTTGAGTGTCGATAAGTCTGGGCAGGTGCCTTCGAAGCTTTCGGAACGAGCGGATGGTGGTCCCTTTGCGGCTTGGTCTCCTTCTTCAGTGCTTCTTCGATGGCAAAATATGGGCCTTCCCAACGGAATCCCATCTTCGGGCTCAGTGTGGCAGCGTGGCTTCCTGTTCACAAGCGAACGTTGTGGGGATGGCATTTCACGCCGCACCCGGCTTTTGATTAGATCAGCCAATCATATATGCTCTGCTCGGACTCCGCCCCCGCTCGTATCCCCGCAAGTCCACGCAAAGATTCTCGGCCCTTTCGAGATGATGACGATGATGCGGACACTCTTCTACTTTTGTCAACTTGCGATGGCATTTGAAAGCGGAGATCAGCGGCGCTTGAGCGGCGAGAACGCTTTGCGCACACGGTGCACCGTTGAGCACATTTGCTGAAGTTATCGGCGCCGGGATCCATACTGACCTTGCTGTATAAGAAGATCGACTCGCGCTGTGGAGTGATCATCATAGCAGGTCAGATCTCTGGAGCCTCTTCGGTCTATCATATATTCAACAACCAGAATGGCCACCTTCAAACTGGCGTCTGTAGCAGCCTTGCTCTTTGGGCAGGCAACTGCCTCTCCTCAATCTCAAATGTTTGAACGCAGGCAAGTGGGAAGCGAGGAGCCTACTGTGGTCATTCCTGGAGCGTCGAGGTAGAGTCACACGCAAAAGATTTTCGCCAGAATCCTCTTCTGATTCTGAAACCAGCTACAATGGATTGAACCTAGTCCCGCAGATGGGATGGGACAACTGGAACGCTTTCGGTTGCGATGTCAACGAGAGCTTGTTGGTCAAAACAGCGCAAGACATGGCCAACTTTGGTCTCCGCGACCTTGGATACAACTATATCATTCTTGATGACTGTTGGTCAGTTGGAAGGAATGAGAGTGGGTATCTTGTCGAAGACAGTCAGTTCCTTGCTGTTATTACACCTGCTTCATCTGCTGACGTAGACACTAGAGTACAAGTTCCCCAGTGGCATGGCTGAAGTTGCTCAGCAGATCCATGATCTTGGCTTCAAATTTGGCATGTACTCTTCTGCAGGAACATACACCTGTGGCCGCTATCCTGGTAGTTTGGGCTATGAGCAGAAAGATGCTGATCTTTGGGCCTCGTGGGGTGTGGACTACCTGAAGTACGACAATTGCTTCAACCAAGGCCAATCCGGTACACCCAAGCTGTCTTTCGATCGCTACAACGTCATGTCCCAGGCGCTCAATGCTACGGGCCGCGAGATTATCTATGCTATGTGCAATTGGGGAAATGATGATCCTTAGTGAGTACACGGGCTGTCAAGGGAGACTTGAGGCTAACAAAACGCAGTGACTGGTGCGTAGAGTACACGGCGGTGCACAACATTCCGAATTGACAAGATGCAGGGCTTACAGAATCGCAAATTCTGGTCGTATGTCTGGTGACATCTACGATTCCTTTAACCGACCGGACGACCGCTGTCCCTGTACAGAAGCCGCTGGCTGTCCTTGGCCTGGCTTCCATTGCTCAGTCATGGTAAGGTCTTTTCATAGATATTCATATCAGCAAAACTGACGAGAGCAGAATATCTTGAACAAGATGCCCGCTATCACTTCCCGCACAATGTCTGGGTACTTTAACGATATGGACATGCTGGAGGTCGGGAATGGCGGTCAGAGCGACTCCGAGTATGTTGTGCACTTCAGCATGTGGGCTATCAACAGCTCTCCTATGCTCATTGGAACCAACGTTGGCACATTATCTCCCGCCAACCTCGCCATCTACTCTAACCCGGCTATCATCGCCATCAATCAAGATAGCTCGGCCAGTGCTGCTAAGCGAGTGTGGCGCTATCTTGTTGATGCTGATGAGACTGGAGAGGGTGAGATTTCTCTCTGGACCCGATCCTTGGCCAACGGCGACCGCATTGTGGCTCTATTGAATGCCGGTAATACTACTCGCACAATGAACGCTACCATCAACGAAGTATTCTTCGATGAGCGCACGGCAGGAGCTTATCGTGCACCCCCAGAGCTTAGTCAAACCTGGGATGTGTACGACCTATGGGCAAACCGCATGTCCGACGCGGAAGCTGGCGCTGTCTTGGCTGGCATGAATGGAACCACAGTCCAAATCAGCAGTAACAGCACTACACGGTTCAATGCAACTGCCATGTCGTATGCTGATGGCATCAAGGCCATGCATCCAGCGCTTTGGGGTCAGAAAGTTGGCACGCTTGCGCCAGGTGGACGCTTTGAGGCGGAGATTGACAGGCACTCGGTCGGAGTGTACAGACTGAAGTCTCAAGCGGGCAGCATGACGAAGAGGGACGAGCTCTAGAAGCTGACCACTTTACGACCTTCACGATTCCCATTTCAGCGACATCCATTGTTCTTACGACTCAAGAAAAGTTGAAGGGTGAACGGGACCAATGAAAGCTATAGCTACGCGAACGCTTCATCTAGGCTGTAAGCAAAATCAACTAGAACTAAAAGACCACAATTAAAACGCTAGTTCCCGCTATCCCTGCACCATGTCAGGCTTTGCTAGCCGTGTCCAATGTAAAGCGCATACGTTTTGAGTTGTGAGAAATTTGTGAGGTTCAACCTATGGTGAATGTGGCGTTCGCTAAGGCATCGCCCCTTGCTGCGCGTCAGCTGCGCGTCAGCTCAACATCAACGTCAAGTCGTCAACGCAATAGAAGGTCAAATAACATGGGGTAGGTTTGGTTTAGAGTGAAACCGACTTAGCTGCCTGAAGCGATGGAGCCGTCCACCAATAGTGGTTTTATCCCTCGCAGTCCTGCCGTCAGCAAGCTTCAGCAAGCTTGAAACTTCGGAAACCTTGGCGCTGTCCGGATTCGCACCTCAACGTGCCGTGAGCAGGAGGTTGTGGACTGCTACCTACTGCTCGAGACACGTCGGATAGGATGAGGCCCTCTTGTGATCCACAAGCAAATTTTCGACACGTCAGAACTCAGTGATGGTACATGAGCTCCGAGGCCTCGGGAACATCCGAATTGCGAGCCGATTACTATTGCGAGTGACACTCCAAAAGGGGCGGCACAACGTTCGTCCGCTGACCATGCATCGAATACAACCCTTGAGTAACCAAGAACCGGGGTCGGGAGCATGCAAGTTTCCGAGAGAGCTAATAAGCGAATAAGCGTACAGTGTTAGAAATCATTCAAACGCCGTCGGACCTAGGGCGCCGACCGCCAAGTACATTGACAGCGAAGGAAGAGGGAACACATTCTCTCGAATCTCCGTATGCAGACAAAGTGGAGAAGGTGAACGTTTTGGGGGCCCGTTGGAGCGGCAGAGAGAGGGTCTGGCGTTGTTAGCGTACCGCTAAGGAGCGGCGACATGGGGTACGATACCGCCTGCCGTCGGATACATAAGACGAGCTCTACCCGGCAGGTGCACTTGGCTGCCTTGTGATTGAGGGGTACCTAGCTAACTCTCTTTAAACCAAAGCACTCGCAGTAGTCGAAAGCTGCTGCCAGGGCTTTCGTGGAGCTGCCCTACACGACCATGCACAACACTGTGCTCCTAGCCCTTTGGGCAGGTGCATCGTTCATCGTCTACAAGATCGTCGCCTACATTCTGACCGAACTTCATTATCGCAAGCAAGCTAAGATTCATGGCTGCCAGCCCCCACATCAGTTCAAATTGTTCGATTTCATGGGCATCCGAAATGCGTCACGGATGATTGCGGCAGATAAAAAGGCTTCAATTCCTGACTACCTGAAGGGCCGTGTTGACAATGCGTGCGCCGAAGAAGGGAGGAACGTCTGGACCTTCGGCATGAACGTCCTAGGGGCACCCTCAATTTTTACAAACGACCCAAAGAACGTTCAGGCCGTCCTGGCAACGCAGTTCAAGGAGTTTGGATTGGGCGAGAGAAGAAACGCAAACTTCTCTCAACTGCTTGGCCAAGGCATTGTGAGAAGCCTCTCTTCTACTGTTGACCTGCCATCCACACTACTGACCATGGACGCAGTTTTCTACTGACGGCGCCGCGTGGCAACATGCTCGCAATTTGCTGCGTCCCCAGTTCGCTCGGGAACAAGTCAGCGATCTCGACCTTGAGGAGCAACACATCAAGAATCTCATGCGTGTGCTTCCGACCAACAAAGATGGATGGACAGATGTCACAGACATCCAGCCACTTTTTTTTAGGCTGACCATCGACTCTGCTACTGAGTTCCTCTTCGGCGAGAGTGTAGACTCGCAACTCTCTGGTCTTCCAGATTACAAGTCTAGCAGGCCTGCCCATGCTGTCAACGAGAGAGACTTTGCTGCCGCATTTGACCAAGGACAATCCTCCATTGCTTTAGCTGCCCGTCTAGGCGACCTGCAACGATTTGCGTTTGACAAGGTGTTCAGGCGGAACCGCGACACTTGCTGGCAGTTCATGGACTACTACGTCCAGAAAGCTCTCTCGAAAGAGAAGAACGAGAAGCAGACTTCAAATGGAAAGCCGAAGTACGTTCTCCTAGACGCACTTGCAGAATCGACACGGGATCCTGTTGAGCTCCGAGAACACATGATCTCCATTCTGCTTGCCGGCCGCGACACCACGGCATCCTTGCTGTCGTTCGTATATGCAGAGTTTATTCAACATCCTGAGGTGTACCAAAAACTTCGATCCATCGTGCTTGAAGAGTTTGGAACCTACAGCAGCCCCCGGAACATTACTTTCTCAAGCCTCAAGTCCTGCAATTATCTGCAATGGATATTGAATGAGACACTTCGTCTCCATCCTGTGGTTCCTCTCGATGGTCGTCGCGCTCTGGTAGACACCACTCTACCCACCGGCGGAGGACCGAACGGTGACAAGCCCATCTATGTGCGTAAGGGTGTACAAGTTGACTACAGCGTCTATATCATCCAACGACGCAACGATCTCTGGGGCGAGGATGCTAACGAGTTCCGACCGGATCGCTGGAATGGAAGGAAGTCTGGATGGGAGTACCTGCCCTTCAATGGTGGGCCAAGAATCTGCATTGGGCAACAGGTCCGTACTTCTTATCTCTGTTCTGCCAAACCACCCGCTAATCTCAAACAGTTCGCACTCACTGAGGCTGGCTATGTTCTCGTGAGGCTTGCGCAGCGCTTCGAGGAAATCGTTGGAGTCGGCAACAGCTGGGAGAGCAAGGAGAAGGGCGGTCAAGGCTACTTCAGGACCAAGCTTAGCTTGACAGGATGTCCCGCGGATGGTGTCAAGGTCAGGATGAGGGAGGCCAGCAGCTAAGGAGGTGGTTGTTCTTGCTGTGTATTACTGATTAGCATGTAGGACTCTCTGTTCGCATTCAGGCTCAAAGATCTGGAATGATAGAACATATGTATTCGGACTCTCAATCTGCTCAGAATATCTTCAAGGTTCTTAGCTGCTAGGTCTACATGTGCATGTGAGACTGTCAACAAAGCTGCAACGTAAGAATGGCCATACCTGTAGCCGAGGTTGACGCTGAGTAGCTCAATACTCCGTTAGCGTTGATTCGTTGACTGACGTCACGGTATCCATAGAGTTGGCAATAGTGTAGACATACGAAGGCCAAGCTAGACAGTCTCGAAGAACAACCTTTGGACGCTCAGTAAGTGACATATCATAGGACGTGCAGGAACGAAACATCACGACAACATGGTGCTGACAGTCCATCACCTCGGCATTTCGCAAAGCGAACGCATCCTCTTTCTCTGCGAGGAACTCGCCATCAACTACGAAATCGTGCATCACACGCGCGATCCAATTGGAGCACCTGCGTCGCTCAAAAGCGTACCAGGAAATTCTACAGGGAAGGCGCCGTTCATCGAAGACCCAGAATCAGGAGTCACGCTGTCAGAAAGCGCGGCAATTTGCGACTACATCCTTGCGAAAAATGCAGCGGGAGAGCTTGGGAGCCAGAACCTGGACAAGAAATTGACAAAGTCATATGGTGAGCCCGGATACACCGACTTCATCTACTGGTACCACTTCTCCAACGGCACCTTGCAAGCGCTCATGGGCCGCTTCACGTTCTTCGAAATCGGCCAGATACCCCAGGATAACGCGGCACGGAAATTCTCAGAGCACGGTCTCCATGAGACCCTCAAGATGATGGATGAGCGGCTTGAGAACAACAAGTGGCTGGCTGGAGAGGACTTCACGGTCGCAGATATTATGAGTGTGTACTCACTTACCTCGAAACGGTACTTCGGCCCGCTTGTGAGCTTCAAAAAGTACCCGAACATTGTAAGATACCTGAAGGATATTGGAGACAGACCTGCATACCAGCGAGCCATGGAGAAAGGCGATCCAGAGATGAAGCTGCTGCTGGATGCAGAGCCTCCTGAAAAGACATTGATCAAAGGCGGTGGTATTGTGAAGGCTGAGTTCTGGAAGAAAACCAACATATAGACAGACAAAATCAAGCTGTTCCAGATCCTCGATCGGACAGGAAAACTCACAGGATTCGGCGATATTGGCCGGTACTCCACATCTTGTCATATTTCTGCATCGAGGGAACCACCGGATGTGCTTAAGGAAGATGAATGACAGGATGGACGTTGCAAAGATGCCGTTAAAAAATGGATCAACGAGATCAGATACCATGCGTCTTCATGTGCTTTCATCAAGCGACAGCAAGCCCGGCTGGCACAATCGGTAGCGCGTGAGACTCTTAATCTCAAGGTTGTGGGTTCGAGCCCCACGTCGGGCTGTTACATTTTGCACTTTAAATTAAGTCGATTGGAGTGGTGGTCGTCGAGTTATGGCCAGTTGAAGTTTTTGCTCGGGTGGAAGTGCTGGGCTGTGGTGTAAGCCAAGCGACACTTTAGCGCGGCGCTAGCAAGGATGCTTGCGTGAAATGCCTTGCCTGACGCCGGCCGGTACACCGTCCTGCAAATATCTGCTCGATACACTTTCTTTTGTTCCTTAACTCGCACGAATCAGGCTTGTGGTTATTAAGGCATTGCAATCTTTGTTCTCATGGTCGCTCAGAGCGCGATGAAGGTTGCGTGCGCGCGTAGCGCGCACTAGCTGGCACGCGTCGCAACGGCCCCGTTCGAGTAGTGCCTGCCTCATTGCTCCCACTCTGCACCAGGCATGCGGTGTCTGGTTGAGGTTATACAAGGTTTCATGCGATTTCCAGGCACAACTGCTGGGAAGCCTCACCACTGGGCTAGATTTGGAAAATTGTGAACCTGTTAGCCTCACACTCATTGCTCACATAGGAGTTACCTGTTACTGCACCTTGCCAGCTCCGATGAGACACTTGGTAAAATGCAGAAAATGCAGAAAATGCATCTTATCGGAGGGCTTCAGCTCTGACTGGCGCCATTTAAACAAATGCAAGGCTGTTTATGATGACTACGCTGCTGATTAGGTTTGCTAAGTATTTGCTTTTCCATCGTTGAATCCTTCAAAAGTGTCGAGTGTCTCGTCAGAGCTGACAACGTGCAGTATAACAACGCTCTCATCCTGTCCGCCAACTCCACCTCTTTTCCACATCCCAAGACCAGGCCCCACCCCGCCTGGATCGGTCGACAACTCCTTTGTAGATATGTCGTCCCCCCATATATCTGGATAATCTACGGGTTGAGATGCATCAATGCATTCGCAGTCACTGGCCCCATATGCAGCAAGAAAATTGTCTGCTGGGTCACATGTCCAGTGACTACAGGTCGAGAGCCCTTGTAGTCGAGAAAAAGAGCTGTCTGGTAGTCCGGGGAGTCTGGAGGATCCGGAACGCTCGACGCTTGCGTAGTCTTCCCCGGACTCTTGTTGATGCGAATACTGAAGCCATCCAGCTCGTCTCGCGAATAAGCTTGTCGGTCAAGGGCGTGTCAACGTCCAACAGGATGAAGATCAAATGGCACGTCTTCGCGACAGCAACGACCTGGCGACCACGATCCTTTCCGTCCTTGGCTTTGAAGACCAGATGGCACGTCTTCGCGACAGCAATGACCTGGCGACCATGACATTTCTGTCTTTGGCTCCTTGAATGATACCAGGCAAATCCAGAATCTGGATCTTGGCGCGATTGTACATGACCTGACCAGAGACACGCAGGTCTTATTGTCAAGATGACAACAAAAGACATGTCGACGGTAGACTGTTCCATGCGTTTCGAGATACCGAAACCAGAGATATTGACCGAGCCCTTGTTGTCGACGAGGTTGTTTGCACCCTTGACGTCTTGGTGAAGGGTGTCTCTTGAGTGCAAGTACAAATGCCAGGTGCGTACTGATACGCTCTGGAAACTGCTGGCAGATGTATACGTGATACGCAGAGCCTATCGCCGACCGGGCGATAATGGGAATGTTGAATGTCATGGAGAACTGTCCCGTACTTGGAACAGACTCAGGCAAAACTTTGGGCGTACAGGCGTACGCTTACTAGTTTCGCTAAGACGTACAGCGCGTGCGAATACACGCAACTGGTCAATCTTCTACCAGTCATCAGCGAAGAAAACTGGGTTGGCTCGCACAGGAACGAGACCGAAAGCAAGAGAAATCTGAAATGGAGCACTGTCCCGTACTTGGAACAGACTCAGGCAAAACTTTGGGCGTACTGGCGTACGCTTACTAGTTTCGCTAAGACGTACAGCGCGTGCGAACACGCAACTGGTCAGTCTTCTACCAGTCATCAGCGAAGAGTACTGGGTTGGCTCGCATAGAAACGAGACCGAAGGCAAGAGAAATCTGAAATGGAGAACTGACCCTTACCCGGGGCAGACTCAGGCGAAAACTTTGGGCGTACTGGCGTACGCTTACTAGTTTCGCTAAGACGTACAGCGCGTGCGAACACGCAACTGGTCAGTCTTCTACCAGAGCACTCAGTTAAGAGGTCTGGGTTGGCTCGCCCAGAGACAAGACCGGAGACGAAAAATTGATGCACGGGATTAAGCAAAGCAAAATCACCGATGCAAGAAGTGAGATAAGGAAACAGGAAGAGGCGGGGGCTCGGGGAGCTTATATACTTACGATGAGTCAGGTACCCACCATCGGCTGCAGTTAAGAAGTGAAAGTGAAGCAGAAAATTTTACTTCCGCGCCTACCGCCACTCACGCTGGATGTTGATAAGGCGCAGTGAATAGGTATTGCCCAGAGGCAGAGGTTCTCGGCGCCATATGTTGAGAGTATTCACTCGAACAGGCCACTCTCAGGGAAACTGTGATGCTTTACCTGACACTAATGGTAATACTTAATAGCTCCAATATGCCTCATGTATGTCAAAATTGGCACATGTAGCCCTGATTTACCTGTTCTGCCTGGCATCCCAGCGTGGAGCGGCTTCGCTTTCACCTCAATATCGGTAGAGCAAACATTCAATACCTCTGATCACTACTCAATACAGATTTCAACCTAAATGGTCGCCCGGAAGGTAGCCCGAACGGTCTGGAGTACTGGCTAGACCCTTCCTGAAAATGATACTGTAGCCATTTTGCAAGTTCTGATTGTGCTCAGGCTGCATGGCCCAGCCTCTATTAACAGAACCGAACATGCTGGCTTTTGCCATTTCTGTGCTCTGCCGAATGCTCACTTGGGGTTGAGAAGGCGCTGAAGTTCATAGGCTACGACGACACATATCTATCCGAGATGACGCAGCTTCGACGCATGAGCACTGGGCTTCGGAGTACCTTGTGGCCCACTTGTTTGCTGAAGGCAGCAGGCAACAACAGCAGCTCTGCAGCAACGCTACAAGATACTAAAAAATATCATGCAAAGTCGATAGCAACTTGTCAGCTCCACCTGCAGTACAGGTAGTCAGGATTGATACCTTCGCATTGTTGCAGTGTTCTTCTTTTGCTGCTGACGCACCCACAAAAATTGGGTCTTGAATGCTGCCTTTCAAGTAGTTGCATTCTACCCTTCTTCAATCCGGGACGTATTAAATGTCCCAATATCTGATACAAAGAACATACCACGACACCTTAAAGCTTCACCGTGCTCCTGTTACGTATCCTCTCACCATACTTGATGAACAGGAAAGGTATCGGCACAAGCGCCAGACTAACGAAAGCAAGCAGACTATTTCCCCAGCCCAGTCCCATTGCAGCATACATCTTCTGGCTACTCAGCGGCACCAGCGCGGCCATTAAGCTCCTCAGCACCGTATTCGCAGCCATAGCGCTCGCAGCATGCGTTGTGAACACATCAATAAGATACGTGTTGGCAGGCATGAACGTCATAAGCAGCCCAAAGCCGACAATCCCAGTACCGACAAGCGGTACCATGTAGTGAGTCTGATAGTTTGTGGACCAGCCATAGATCAGCAAACCGACTGGGAGAAAGAAGCCACCAATGCACATAATTTCCAGGCGCTGCTCAGGCTTGAAGTCGCCGCGCGCAATATGCTTGGCTATTGACCTGTTTCCAAAGTGGATGTAGATGCACTGCCCGATCAGAGAACCTACGCCGAGACCGAGGAAAGAGAGACCAGTGATGCCGCCGTGCCAGTGATACTGGTTTGTGAAGACGGAGGTAAAGGTAGTGAAAAGAATGTACAGGTAGGTATATGTTATGGCGACGTATAGCGAGATGGCGAAACAAATGGTCGAGCGAGTAAGCATTTTGGCAGGACGAATGATAGAAAACTTGAAGAGCTCTTTGGTGGAAAGGCCGGTATCGAGTTTCGATCGTAGTTTTTCGTTGCCTGTCTCTGCCCGCAATCTCTTCGCTTTACGTTCTAAGATTACTGGTGCAGACGTCTCACTCATCAGGATGAGGGACATGATGAAGAATGCGCTTGCCTGTTGCTATCAGTATACTGGACTGCAGACAGGGTGTATGTTGACTCACTACTATAGCAACGAACCAAAAGTTCCATCGCCAGCCTTTCGCAACAGTGAGAAAGCCGCCGATGATTGGTCCAACACACGGTCCAATAGCTATCATATGTGTCAGAAAGCGAATTCTACTACGTCAGAAGAACTTACTAGGCCCCATCATCCAGACTGACATTGCCGTGCCTCTCTGTTCGCGAGGTATGAGATCTGCAATCGTTCCACCACCCAGTACCATTGGCGCACCTCCGACAGCTTTAGATTGTCAGTGAATTTTTTTTGAAAAGAGAGCGCTGATCGTAGGTTCTACTTACTACCCATCAGAAACCTGAAGACTATGAACATCCCCATGTTAGTAGAAACCGCAGCCGCGATGGTGAAGATGATGAACAACAGGTTGCAAGAATGGTACAAAGGCAGTCGACCAAACATCTCCGACAAAGGCGCAATGACTGTCTAATCAGCAAATGACTACACGCAGTCGAAAGTCAACTCACTGAGAGGGCCAAAGCTGAATCCAAGAACATAGACTGACACCATGAAACCGGCCAGCATACTGTTTGTCGATTTGAAAGTCCGCATGACTTCAGGCACACCAGGAGCGAACATAGAACTGGCGAGCGGCGTTAGGAAGGTGATAGCAGATATCAACAGCACCGTGCCCCATCTCTTCGTGAAGCCCCAGTTCAATGGATTCTGAGGATCGTCTGGGCCATCAAAATCCACGGTGTTAGAGTCTTCCTGTTCTGCGCTTTCATCTTCGTCCTTGTTGATGGAACTTATTACCGGGCTGATTGCCTTCTCAACGTCCGTCTCGATTGTCGCAGTCTTGACCTCCTTCCCAGCCATCAGAGAATGCGGCCGTGTCGAGGCAGCACTGGGAAGTGAGCCTAGATTGCTGGGTATGTCTGCATCGTGACCTTCTAGAGCAGCGAGGTTTATGATTTCAGCGTTGGTAGGCTCGTGAGGCTGTATTGCATGTACCATGGTTGGCGAGTGACGATCGATTTGGTACGAGGCCTGATGCAACCGTTCATGAGAGGGTGTAATCGAGCGACTATAGACAGTTCAGAACACAGGCTTGACTCAAGCAGTGACGGGAGTCTTCTATAATGGCCACGGTGAAAAGAAGAGAGGTATGTTTACCGCCAGCTACCATGCAATGTTTGTCATAAAGGGACGTGTTCAGCCCAGGCTGAAACAATTTAGAACCGGCCGTATTCCCGCACCATGTCGCTGATAATCCCTTTAACCCCGACAATATAGCTCCAGAAACCGCACAATTGGGTTGGGGTCGCAGGAGAGTGGGGTCTGTTCTACGCTTCTCGTACGAGGTGCAGCGCCTTACCGTAAGCGGTAAGAGCTGTGAAGTTGATGCGTGCAGGACCCGGGGGCGCTATTTCCCCGCAGCGGGCCACTATTTCCTGGCCGTCGAATAAATTCAATTCTCAGCTTGCAAGTAAGAAGGAACCTCGACGGCAGAATCAGCTGAGTTGTCGGTCGTTCTCGTATACAGTCCCCAACGACGTGGTGAGGCATACAGCGACGATGGTCTTTTCCTTTGTTGGCTTAGCTCTGCGGAGCATCGGTGTTCGGACCGCGCTTGAGAGAAGTGCGAGCAAGGCGCCCTAATGAAAACGTGTTGCCTATTTCGTAAAGCTTGAGACGCCCTGCAGAAGAAGTACGTTTTTCTTATTTGAGCGTACAATACGCCTTGCGGGTCACCTCTAGCCTGTTTCAAGCGTACAATAAATAATGGATTTGAAGAAAACATAATTGGTCACTGGACACCATGCGGAGAGTGCGAATGTGCAGCGCTATTTCAATTCTCATCATCATAGCCTAGGCACCTAAGCAGCTGTTTGAGATGGCTACACAGCCTTGTAAAGAATCTTACTCTACCTTGTTCTTCATCAAAATCCCTTTAAGACCAAGCTTCTTATAAAACACAGGACAAACTATCGCTTGCAAGCCTTATCAATAACGCAATGGATATGTAACGTTGCTCTGCATAAGTTTGTTACTCTTGATGATTAAAAATACCTCCCGCTATGCAATACGTATCTACAATCTGCAATGTACATACGACTCGGTGAGCACGAATCACACACGGTGATCCATCCATAAACTATCCAATCTGTATGCCTGATCTTATACACGTCCACGACCAAAAATCATTGTATTTTAGTTGACCAACGTAGTCTTGACACCACGATCGAGCAGGGCCTTGCGCAGGCTGCTTGCGACGGCCCTGCGCCTCTTGGCTGTCTGATGCAGCTCCTCGATGCTATCATCGACCATGTCGCTTACGCGCACCAGCTGACTACCGGCTGAAGTCTCCTGCGCGTCGTAAAAGAGGCCGTAGCCCTTGCTCGGTGTCGTGTCTGCGACCTCAGGAGTGAGGGCACGGCGATTAAGCTCAGTCAGACTCATCTTTCCCTTGGTCGGCGGCGTGACGAAAGGTGTTTCAGCAATGCTGCGTCGCAGGTCAGGGCCGCGTGAGCGGCGGGGAGTAGTGGCTCCGTTTGCTGGCGAAGAGGATGAATTTGGGCGGCTGGGATCCTGTAGACCCAGCTTGCGCAGCTGGCTCTCGAGCAATGCGATATCGCTGTTCTTGCGCTCTGCCATGCTGGTCATCTTGATGATAGTCTTCTTGACGGCATCCATGCTCGGTACAGCGCTCGTGTTGCCGCCGCTTGCATTATGGGACGCAAGGCGCGAGCGGAGCAGAATAGTGGCCTCCTCTGCCTGCGAAAGGAGAATAAGCAGCTTGGCATAATCGGCGCGGAGTGTCTTCTGAGTATCTGCAAGCTCTTTGGGGAGAGCGGCCTTGCGAGTCGATTCGAGCCGCTCAGGATCCTTGCGGTTCATGATCTGGCGGCGAATGTCGTTGATGCGAGTCATGAGCTTGGCCTTCTCTAGAACAAGGCGACGCAGCTGGGTAAGCTTGTCGTGTACGTCTTGGATGCGACCGGCATCGAGTTCCTTTGACAGCTCATCCTCGAGGCTCTTAAGACCCTTGATCTCGCATAAGGCAAACTTGTCGAACCATGAACCATCCTTGCCATCGGCCTCAACGTCTTCCATTGCCTGTCGGTCGACCTTGTGATTCGACTGAGGTTGCTTGTGGTACTCTGTGAAAGACTTGATGGACCGAGCATTCCATCCAAGAGCATCTACCATTCCATTAATGTCCTTGTAGATTGCTTCGATCTGGGCCGCATGTCCTGTCCGTTCGGAAGTACCCGCGTACTTCTGATGCGCAACGAACTCGTCGAGCGTGCGACTAGGTTCGATGTCCCGTGCCAGCTGTGCGCGGATACGCTCGTCTTCTTGGTCTTCGAGATCAGACACTTGCGGTGACGAAGGCTTCGACTGCTGGAAAGATGCGCTCAAAGAGCTTCCTGGCATGGAAGGCTCACGGCGTGTAGTCGGTCGATGGCTTGCTGCCGATGAAGATCGAACGGGGCTCGGCGATCGTAAGATCTCTTGTGGCCGTGGAGGGGGAAAGCTGGGCTGTGTAGTTTTGACTTGCTGGCCGACTGGTTTTGGCTGTGCAAAGAGTGACTGGGAGCTCGACGGCTGGGAGATAGACTTGGCGCCAAAAAGAGATGGGGAAGGTCCTGTCTGACCGGCGGGCTTCGCCCCAAACAACGACGAAGTAGATCCTGTCTGATTGGTTGTGGGCCTAGCACCGAACAGCGATGAAGGTTTGGTCGTATTTGCGGACGAGGAGGTTTGCGTTGGCGCGTCCCTGTCTGGTTGCTGCAGGACATATTTGCCAAGCGTAGTTGGTTGTTGACCACCTCCCTGGTTCTCTTCCTCCTCTTCCTCTTCCTCCTCCGCCTCCCTATCATCACTATCCTCACCGTATTCCGTCGCAGCTACTTCACTCTCCTCAGATTCCTCTTGGCCCTCTTCATCTTCATCAGAAAACTGTTCTTCGTCGTCGTCGTCGTCGTCGTCGTCATCGTCGAAAGGCGTTGCTTCAGGAGAGGAGCCAGGAGCCTCAACCTTGACGCCCGGGCTACCAGCGAGAGGGGGCAGATCATCCTCCGCCTTGGAGGACTTCTTTGTGACAAAATCTGGTGGTAGTGGGGCGTCTTCAGGCTGAGATTTCGGCTTTGTGATAAAATCTGGCGGCAGTGGCGCGTCGTCGACAGGCTCGGACTTTTTCGACGATTTCGTGAAGTCGGGCGGCAACGGAGCGTCGTCGACAGGCTCCTTCTTGACCGGTAGTGGTGCTACAGGTGTAGAACCGACTTTGGGTACAGTCGAGGAGAAATCGCTACCGAAAAATCCACCTGTAGAGGGAGCTGCAGATTCCGCTGCGTCGTCTGTCTCCTCCGATACCTCAGGTTTGAAGCCTGACACAAGCTTGAAGTTGTTAAGGTTTGGCAGAACTGAAGATGGTTGCGGCGTGGGAGTGGCCTCGTCGCGCTTCCGTTGCTCTGTGCCTAGGCCGCTGTCGGTTGAGGCGAACGAAGAGCTTGTTGCAAAGGAGGAGTTTGTCGTCTTCTGGCCAAAGATCGAGCTTTGCTGTTGCGATGGCGTATTGCCCCATGAAGGAAGCGTTGAGCCATTGTTTGAGCCAACAGTGACTGTGGATCCAAAGCTTGGTTCAGCTTTCAGGGCCGAGCTTGCATTGTTCGACGGCGCGCCAAAGGCGGACTTCTGCTGTCCAAGTCCTGCAAACCCAGACTGGGTTCCGTTGGCGCTGGCAAAGCTTGAAAAGCCTGATCCAGATCCAGATCCAGAAGCATTCGTGTTAAGCTTAGCAAAGCCAGACGATTGACCCCCTGAAGCAAAGGGATTATTGGCAGGTGTCGAGGAAGCCTGTGGAGATGCAGTGCCCCATGGCGACGCTTTGCTGAGCCCTGCAGGTGCGCCAAAGGCTGGCTTAGAACTCTGTCCAAACGCTGGCTGAGTAGAGCCTGTAGCAGCGCCCAGAGAAGGCTTCGACGTCTGTCCGAATGCCGGGGTTGTGGAGCCTGCTACCTGGCCGAACGGACTCGGAGATCCCATTGCCGAAGGGGCGCCAAAGGCAGGCTTTGCAGGCTGACCAAACGGACTGGAAGACCCCATCGTCGAAGGTGCGCCAAAGGCAGGCTTCGAGGGCTGGCCAAATGGAGTCGAAGACCCCACCGCTGAAGGTGCACCAAAAGCAGGCTTTGCAGGCTGACCGAACGGGCTTGAAGATCCCATTGTCGAAGGCGCACCAAAAGCCGACTTTCCAAACGCAGTAGCCGGGGTCGTGGTGGAAAATGGAGACGAACCAGGCTTTGAAGGTGTGGAAGGGTTACCGAAGCCAGGCGTAGGTATCTTCGAAGGTTTCGAGACAGCGGCTTGGGTATCGGATGTCGAAGAAGAGCTATCTGGTGTGACAAGTCCAGGGTAGCGTTTGCCTTGCTCGATAGAACGATTCCATAACACCCAGTATGCCGACAGGAGACCTTGGTGGGTAAGGAACATGTATGCAGGCAACGGATGAGGGGCCTCGGTGATTCCTCCATCGGTAGAGATAGGGCGCAGAATCTTCTCGGTAGCAGACAAATCCAAGGCCTCGCCGACAAGAAGACTGTCTCCCTCTTCACCAAAAACTCTCCGCGGAACCAGGGGCGCCTGTCCTTCATTCAACCCGGTCAAGGTATACTCGTTGATTGGCCCGCCACGTTGAAGCTCCTTACTCGCCGATGTGACGGTGGCGATGGTGTCTGTGTGGGAATTGGTGACGATAAGCAGATCATCTAGGTCGGGCTCCCAATTGCGCAGACGTATGGCGGACAAGCGAGGTGGGAACGCTCGTGGTGGCATTTCGTAGGCAGGTAAGCACGGCTCGTATGATATAGGGTGGAACGAGAAGGAGGTCCAGCCCTTGTTGCTCCTAACATAATGGTACTTGCCCTCCTCTGGCTCTCCCGTGTCGATGGCAGATTTCTTGGGGAAGTGCGTAATGAAGAACTCGTCGTTAGCGAGCCAGACAAGGCCAGAGTCTGCGGTTGTTAGTCATGTTCTTTGCCGAAGTAGAGTGCTGGCCTTACAAGTAAATCCTTCATTCAGGGCCGGAGGTCGTGGAATTATGCCCTTCTCAGTACCGTTATTCAAGTACAAAGCTCCGGTGCCGTCCTTCAACCCGACAGCCAGGGCCTTGCCCTTGGTGCTCCATGACGCAACTAAAACACCCTCTTCCCGTATTGTGTGCGAGGCGCCCTTGGCCACGTCTATCAGGCACAACTTCCCATTGTCCAGAACTGCAGCGAAAATGTGCTCCATTTCTGGTGTTGGGTTGGGTAGCAGCGCGCGGATGGGCTGCTTGTCTGTACCGATCTCGTTGCCGGGCTTGAAATTTTGCTTTACGATCTCTCTTGGGTCATATACAGCCAGACCTCCGCCGTTCTCGGCTGATATGACCAGGAAATCTCCCTCGGCGGAGAAAGCAACATGGCGGAGCGTGGGGACGGACATGGAGGCGTCGGGCTCAAAGTCAGAGATGATGTCCCATTCGCCTGGCTCCTTCTGAAATGCCTTGCGAACCTTCTCTGTGGAGGCCACGATGAGGGTGTCGGGCCCGGCAGCTGCGAGCAGGCCGGGCTTCGAGGCGACAGAGAGGAGAGTCACGCTCGCAGGCGGCATGTTGTCGGTGGGCCATGGCTTGGGGAGGATCTTGAGCTTCGTGGCGCCCTCAGCGCCCTGGCTGAGCGCCCTAAAGGACAATTCCTGTGCTGCAGTTAGCTCTCGGCGCTATCGAGGTGGAGGTGGGCACAATGTACCTCTGCGAGGATGTCGACGACGTCTGCGCCCACGTTTGTTGCGGGCGCAGACGCGCTCTGGCTGAAGCCGGGGAAGCTCATGCTGCCGCGCTGGTACTCTGGCCGGATGTCGCGCGAGGTCTGTTTACGGAAGAGACTGGGAGAGGGGTCATGCGAGCTGCTGCGCGCAAATACGGGCGACGACTTGGCGGAATGCGTGCGCGAGGGCGTTTGCTTGACGGGGCTGGGGTCGAACGGCTCGTGGTTCTTCTTGGTGGACGAGGTGGGCGAGTCGGCGGAGAGCGAGGTCCGTAGGAAGCGGATGGGCGTAAGGCGCGAGGGGGTGGGAGATTCACGTGGCTCTGAGCCCTGAGACTGCGCAAGTCTTTCACTCAGCTCTCGCTCTTCACGCGCTTTGGCTTCAGCGCGTTCTCTTTCAATTTGCGCGAGAGTGGCAGGACCAGGCACGAGAAATCTAGTCGGTGGAGCCAGGGCGGAGGCCTAGCGCAGGTGCCTTGGACAAAGGCACCAAAAACCAAAGGTCTTAGCTAATTGTACAGCGCAGCTGTGATGCTTCCGGAATTGTATAGCAGCGAACAATCGACATGGATAGCTTGGGTCGCCAAGAATAAGTGGAGCACAGCTGTGGCTGCCGCCGCGTTGACGCTCTGCCTAGCTAGCAACGCAACCCCAGACCAAGACGACCATCACCGCCTTGCCCTTGCCCTTGCCCCAGCCCGCCTCTCCTCAGCACCGTGTGAACCGCCCGAGCTGCACGCACCCGCCCACCGACCCCCTCCACGTCCACCGCCCACCAAAGCAGCGATACCGCCACCATGGCTGGCTTCGACTTCTCCAACCACAACCGCAATGCCGCCCTCCACGCCCAGGGTGTGCCTCTGCCCAAGGCTACCAGCACAGGAACCACCATCGTGGGCGCCCTCTTCGATGGCGGCGTCGTCATTGCAGCAGACACACGAGCAACCAGCGGGCCCATAGTCGCTGACAAGGTGCGCCCCGCCGACCCGTAGCTTGGAAGCTGTCAAGCTGTCCAGCTACAGTCTGCCCTGACGAGTGCTGGCACGCTGACCCTGCACAGAACTGCGAGAAGCTGCACTATATCGCCCCGCACATCTGGTGTGCCGGTGCCGGTACCGCCGCCGATACCGAGTTCACCACGGCCATCATCTCGTCGAACCTCGAGCTGCACGCCCTCAGCACCGGCCGCAAGTCGCGCGTCGTCACCGCCATGACTATGCTGAAGCAGCACCTGTTCCGATACCAGGGCCACATTGGCGCCTACCTGGTCATTGCTGGTGTCGACCCCACCGGCGCCCACCTCTTCACCGTCCACGCCCACGGCTCCACCGACAAGCTGCCCTACGTGACCATGGGCTCTGGATCGCTGGCCGCCATGTCCGTCTTCGAGACACAGTGGAAGCCCAACTTGACACGCGAGGAGGCCATCAAGCTGTGCGCCAACGCCATCGAGGCTGGTATCTGGAACGACCTGGGTTCAGGAAGCAACGTCGACGTGGCCGTCATTACCGGGGAGAAGACGACGCTGATGCGCAACTACATCACACCCAACACAAGGCAGCCGAAGCAGCGCAACTACAGGTTCCAGAAGGGCACCACAGCGGTGCTGAACGAGAAGATCATCACCAAAGAGGAGATCAGCAAGTACGTCACAGTTTCGGAGTTGAAGGATTCGGACATCACAGCGACGGCCGAGACGATGGATGTCGACACATAGGAGGCTGTCAACGTATGAGGAGTGGGAGAACGAACGGCGTTATGAGCATGAAGACATGTACTATAACAAGCCGGATAGACGAGGCAATACGATCACGACTATGACATGATATGACTGAATATTATAATGACTCTCACTACTGTGACAACGGCCAAGCGCCATAAGGTCGTTTCGCATCTAACCAACGAGTTTGCAGCCTAGCTTTTCCAACGCCGGATATACTCCACGCCAACCTTGACAAAGCCTCTGTTCGCAGCACCAGATTCCTCTTGCACAATCACCTGCAGCGCTTCTCCACAATGCTCGCACCGTGCTCTTCGTACTCCTTCTTGCTGATCCACAGTTGGTGGAAACTACCCAGACTAGCCAGGATGGACCCTCCAATCCACGCACCGTACTTCCTCTCCACCACAGCCCCAGGGGCGATCAGCTTATTCCTTGTGCTGGGGTAGATGGAGTTGATCTCGAAGTTAAGCCTGTCGGTGAACTTGTGCAGCAGAGTGCTTCCGCCAGTGACGACTATGTTGGCGAGGAGCAGCGGTCTTTGATCCGCGTCAACGTGTGCGACTGCAGCCTGCACGAGGCGCGGGATGGTCCACTCGTCCTTGGGCTTGGGGTTTGCCTCGCTGGTCAGCGCCGCGCTGGTGTCCCACAGGGCTTCGGCGACTCTGAAGCGCTCGCTACCAAAGACGTTGTTCCAGCCATCGGGCATCTCGAAGGGACGGCCTGGCGCAGACTTGGCCATCTCCTCGTTGGTGCCGTTTGTGAAGCGTCCAGGACCTGGCCACACCTCCACTACGGACTCTTTGAACTCAGTGAGCACGCGTTCCTCTTCATTGACGCGGAATGAGTCACTGGGTGGTACTGGGAACGTCTTGTATGTAGCGTTTGCTGGCGCGCCGGCATCGACTTGCGTCTTGCTCTTGACCAGGTAGTGCGGTGTGAGCGGGATCTCGGGTGTCGCATTCTTAAATGTCTGTCGAATTTGCTGCGAGACGAAGTTTCCTGCAATGGGTGACTTCTGCACGCCCTTGCGCAGGACCATACCATCGAGGACGGGGGTGACACTGGTGTGCGATGCGCCAACGTCGATGACGATGCCAGACGCCTTGCCTGAGGCAAAAGCTGCCAGCACACCGGTCTTTTGCAGGAAGAAAGCTGGCACACCCCAATCCTCCATAGCAATCTCGATGTACTTCTCACGCGCCTTTGCGCTGTTCCACCCAGGCTCGGTGACCAGCAGCGGGCTGTCCTCCATGGGCTTCTCGTTGTTCTCGACGCCCTCCATTTCCACATCCATGGACTCGCCGTTTGCTGGCGGATCGTTGAGGCCGTTCTTTGTCGGGTCGCCGGCTTTCGCGCCTGTCAGCCGGCTTGTGATGGTGTATTCCCACAGCTTGGTCGCAGCATCCCAATCCTCTACAATGCCATCTGAGCCCCAATAGTTCTTGATGTTGAGGTTTCCGACTGGCGAGTGGATCGCATTCTCTCCGAAGAGGTACGAGTCATTGGCGCTCTGCCCGTAGAACGAAGGGCATACGCTCTTGGGTACGTCTTCACCAGCAAAGCCGGCGCGCGTGGTTGAGTATCCAGGGTCGAGTACAATCGCGGAGACCTCATCTGTATTTTGCGCGTTAGCTAACTGTAGAGCAAACACTTCGTTGGGATCAATCACCTCCGGCGTACTCGCCTGCAGCGGGCGCGGTCGAAGAGGTGTTCATTGCGCCGTCTAGACCCCACAGTCTAGAATATCTGAAACAGTGTTGTGTAGCTCAATGACGTGATCGACGCGTCAATCAATGCGATTAGACGTGGGCGGTTGGCAGTCGAGTTGAGTTGAGGAAGCTTCGCGCGATCGCGAATGATCGCGGAAGTCGCGAGGAGCTCCACCTCACTCCCGCACTCCCCGCAACATCAACACCAAACTCCTCCCCACACGCTGTACGCGATTCTGGTGTGGAACATGAAGAGGTAGCATTGGAAGTCACCATGGCGCTCTCGTACATACGCCAGCTCTATTCGCTGGATACACTCGACACACGATTTGTAATTCCGGCCACCGTACCCCCTAAAGAAGCTCTCGAAGAGGCAACCGTGGACCCTGCGAATCCTGTCCCAATATCATATGGAAAGGACAAGGACAAGAACGGCGCCCCAAATCTTCAGCCACCGAGATGGAAGACCAACGAATTCTACTTCTACTACCTTGTCATATCAGCTAGTGTCTTTTTCATGTTCAAGCTGGTGATTGATTGTTCCAAAGGTCAGCCACCTTCTGTTGCAAATGTCTTCATGTTGACCATGATTAGAGTCCCATCCAAACTTCTCCAAATTCTCCCACTTGTTGTCCGATGGCTGGATTCCAGGTCGCAAAGTTGTAAGTTCGGTTGCTGTCACGTGCAAATAGATGCTAATATCGAGTAGGATAACACAGATGCACAATACTCAGGCTTCCGACAGAATGTCCCCTATCTTTTCATCGTAGTCACGCTACATCCACTGTTGCGAAAAGCTTATGATTCCTTCTGGAGAGCAAACACCTACACACAGGTTCGCCCATCTCCAGGAGGTCTGACCATGGGCTTGACACCAGCGGCTGCCGCGGAGGCCCGTCTGAATCAGCGCATATCTTTCGATGTTGGCTTTGCCGTGGTCTTTTTGGCTGCCCTCCATGGTTTCTCAATCTTCAAGATTCTTGCCATCCTGTATCTGAATTATCAGATCGCCGTCAAGCTACCCAGGACTTCAATACCTGGTGCAACGTGGATCTTCAATCTTGGTGTTTTGTTTGCAAACGAACTTCTGCATGGCTACCGCTACTCTGATATTTTTGGCTTTTTCCTCCCGTCTACACTGTCAGAGAAGGGTGAGCCAGGTAGAAACTTTGGTCACACTCTTGACGGCTATGGCGGCCTTATATCTCGTTGGGATGTTTTGTTCAATTTCACAGTACTTCGTCTGATCAGTTTCAACCTTGATTACTATTGGAGCCTTAACACCCGTTCTAGCAGTCCACTCGAGGTATGTATGTCACCTCATCAGTCAGCGATCAAGCTAATAACATCAAGAAGAAACAACTCGATCCGTCCAATCTCTCAGAGCGAGACCGCGTTTCTATTTCTGCCAAGCCCCATGACTTCAGTTTCCGCAACTACTTCGCCTACACCATGTATTCGCCGCTTTATCTCGCTGGTCCCATCCTTACCTTCAATGACTACATCTCGCAGGCTCGCTACAGGCCACACAGTATCACAGCCAAACGCACGACCATGTATGCCGTCCGGTTCATCATTGTGCTTCTTACAATGGAAATTATGATCCATTACATGTATATGGTAGCTATCTTCCACGCCAAACCAAATTGGTCGAATTATACCCCTGCGCAGCTCAGCATGTTGGGCTTCTTCAACCTCAAGCACATTTGGCTGAAGCTGTTGATCCCGTGGCGCTTCTTCCGCCTTTGGGCATTGCTAGACGGCATCGACCCTCCGGAGAACATGGTGCGCTGCATGAGCGACAATTACTCCGTTATGCAGTTCTGGCGCGGTTGGCATCGCTCCTTCAACAAGTGGAGTTTGCGCTACCTTTATATTCCCCTCGGTGGCAGCGCCATACCAGGCGTCTGGGGCAAAGTCAGAGGCGTCGCGAACTATCTCGCCGTCTTCTCCTTCATCGCTATCTGGCATGACATTCAGCTCCGATTGCTCATGTGGGGTTGGCTCGTCACGCTGTTCGTTCTTCCGGAGATCGTCGCTGGCTATCTCTTCCCTGCGCGCAAGTACAAGAACAATCCAGACCTATATCGCATGCTGTGCGGAATTGGAGCTGTAGGCGAGATCCTCATGCTCATGGTTGCCAATCTTGTCGGTTTTGCGCTAGGCTTGGACGGTCTGGATGGGTTAATCAAGGGTATCACAAGTTCTTGGTCTGGATGGGGATTTCTAGCTACGGCGTGTTTTGCGCTGTTCACCGGTGTGCAGTTCATGTTTGAATGGCGTGAAGCAGAAAAGAGGAGAGGAATCAAGATGAAGTGCTGAGACCGATCGAGGCATTGTGTGTAAGATATTGATGTAGGATAGCACAATCTCAGCAACGTGTGAGAGATGATCCAATCAAAGGATACGTCAGAACAAACCCTCATGTTGGAGTCCCTCAGCCTAGGCAAGTGTATCCGCGTCGATCTCCCCCCACTTTCCTTGTTCGTACAGCACAGGCTATAAGGAGGGGTAGCTGTGGGTACATATGATGAACTTACCTCAGGTCAGCTCACTGACTAGCTGACAAACCACCTCGGTTCCTATACGACATTTCTGTCCCAACCGCCTCAACTCCTCCGAGCTTCCGTATTAATTTGTCACATAAGATGTCTGGCCCAGTTACCGAAATTGCGATTGTGCCGATCAAGGACGGCTATTCTGTCGAGTCAGGTGAAGGCAGGACGATTTGGGATGTCATATTGAAAACCATATCAGAACAGAAAGGCTTCAAGCGTGGATCATGGGGCGTTCAAATTGAGAATCCCAGTGTTGCTCAGATGGCCATTGGTAAGGTTTTTCATCTGTGAACGTCAAGAGCCCTGTCGTTGATTCATGGAGCGCAGATTGGGAATCTCTTGATGATCATAAGGCCTTCATTGCCTCTAATGCGTACGGTCCATTTATGGAGCGCCTGAAGCCTCTTTTTGGTGGTACACCGCATCTTTACCACGTCAAAATTCCTGCCTCTCCAGCAACGTCGCCTTTCGATGCACCAGTCACCGAATGCATCGCCTTGTATTTTGACCAGGCCTTTGACGAAGCTGCCTACGAACAAAGTTTCTCTAACTTCGCGACCGAAGCAGGAAAGGTACAGGGCTCTGAAGCGTCAGGACTGGTGGGCGGATGGAGCGTGGAAACGCATAAGTTTGATGGAGAAGGGAATGATAAGAAGTTATTTGGGGCCTTCATCGGCTGGCCGAGTGTCGAGAGTCACATGGAGTTCAGGAAGAATGAGGCGTTCCCCGGCGTAGTCGCTCATCTGCGGGAGGGAGTGGACAAGGTCAAGGTGCATCACGTTGCATTCAAACCATTCAAGGCGTGAGTCTCAGGCAGCCAAACACAGTCAGCCAGGATGACGTTCCCGGTTGCAGAGTACGAAATGTGTTGGCGACTATCCGGTGAGCAATTCTGCCATCGTATCTGCTCAATGGACCCTGTTGCCATATGTTTGTGTACCCAACGTTAGGCAGATGAAATTTAAAGTATTTCGCTTGGAAATAAGCCCCGAGCAATGATTTCTTTGACTGCCGTGAGCAGCAAAGTTTCGTTGACAAGTGACAGATACATACCCGTGCCGCAGCGCGATCAAAACGCAGGGATCGTCAGACCCGGCCCCATCACCTTGTGCATCAGCACTGTACTAGAGATGCTGCCAACTGTTGACACGACAAGCGGCGCTCGAAATCACCGCCGGTTGTCTCAATACGCAAATAGCCGGAGAAAAATACTCCGCTCCCGTATTTCAGTCAGAGAGGAAAGACGAACTACCAAGAGCGTCGACGCAAACATGGAAGAACGTCAGCTGATGACAGCGCCGCGCAAGCCGTAAGACCGTATAGCCAACGTTGAGGCTGGCAGCTGGACACAAGTCGCGTGCAGTCGTTGTTCCCCCGCAACCTTCCAGAACCTCGGCGCGGGGGATCCTTGTCATCATTCCTGTCAACCAAAAATCCACTCAGCACTTCTCCACTTTCAGTATATTTGGCGGTGAGACCAGGCTGAATCGTGTCAATTCAATACTCTCGAACGTCTGAGCGTCCTTTAGTGTATATTCTTCACTCGCGGCTCTTAGCCTCAATTCAACCAGGCCTGCCGTGTCGGTTCTCAACGGACGAATCTCAGGCTACCACATCGCCGAGGCTTCCGTGACGTGACGTATCCATGGTGACCCTGTATACTTGGTATGCGGGTAACTCTAAGGCACCTCTTGAGAATACCAGTGGGCACTAATGATGAAAGAAGATTCGGATCCTTGGACTCTCCGCTGGCGTCATGAACCATACTTGCGGGTGGTATCTTTGGACCAATGAATGGAACGCATGGTGGAGAAGGACAGACATCTGGGTGGGCCTGTGCCTGGTGGCTGGGATACCATGTTCGCCTGTGGAGAACGACGTGCCGTTCACGTCAGGCTTTGTCGTCTTTAAAGAGCTCGAAGCTGCTGAAGTTTAGTCACGGGCACTCAGCTTCCCTTCACCTGTCGACGTGATGTTGAGACTTTTTAGTGTAGCAGCCTTGCTAGGCACAGCATTTGCACAGAATTCGTCGGCCCTTCCTACCGTCGATCTTGGATATGAAATCTACCGAGCTGCTTCTTTCAACGTATGTCGATCTGATATGTTGTGTAACGCAAGATAACGTGCTTACAAAGCCTAGAGTACGGGCGGAATCTACAACTTCTCAAACATCAGATATGCGGCTCCGCCGGTCGGCAATCTGAGATTCGCCCCTCCACAAGCACCTACGGAGAACAGAACGGTGATCAATTCTGGCAATCTCAACAGGATCTGCCCGCAAGCTGGTCCAGCATGGTCGGCACAGGCGACAACGTTCTTGACTGACCTCATTCTTGGTGTTTCTTACAATACAAGCACCGTCTATGTGCCACCAGGCGCCAATTCGAGCAGCCCCGTCCCAGCAGCGGATCCTCGTGAGAGTGAAGATTGCCTTTTCTTGAATGTCTACACACCCAAAGATATTCTGGCCAAAGCAGGAAAGGGATACGGTGCCCCCGTATTAGTCTGGATCTATGGAGGTGGTTACACTGGTAATTTACCCCTCCTTCATTGGGAATGACCAGCGCTAATTGATTGCAGGCGGTAACAAGAATGGCGATCCAGCTGGGCTTATTGCTGCGTCCGGCAACTCTACTAATGGCGACGTGATCTATGTAGCTTTGAATTACCGCCTCGGGGCATTCGGATGGCAAGCTGGTCCTTCATTCCAGGCTGAGGGAGGAACAGCCAACGTAGGTCTCTACGACCAACGCTTCGCTCTTGAGTGGGTTCAGAAATATATTCATCTTTTTGGAGGCGACAAGAATCGTGTCACCGTTTTTGGCGAATCTGCCGGCGGTGGCAGTATCATGCATCAGATCACCGCTTACGGAGGACTCAAAGGCAAGGCACCCTTTCAGCAGGCCATTCCTCAAAGCCCGGGATGGCAGCCGGTGCAGTCCAATGTACAGATGGAAGACACATACCGCACGTTCCTGAATCTCACAAACACCACCTCGCTCGCAGAACTTCGCGCCCTCCCCTACGAGACCCTGAGACGCGCCAACGTACAGCAAGTTGCCTATACCACTCCCTGGGGCAGCTTTGCGTACGGTCCTACTGTTGACGGTAGCTTTGTCCCTCAACAACCTGGACAGCTGCTGGCCCAAGGACGATTCGACAAGGACGTGAATGTTATGGTTGGTCACAACGCAAACGAAGGCCCTCTCTTCACAGCTCCCTCCATTCAGTCAGACGCAGCGCTGCGCCAACAGCTGACTACAGCGTACCCGTACATACCCGCCTCTTCCGTCGATTACGTTGTCAATGTTCTATACCCGCCCGTTTTTGATGGCTCGTATCCTTATACAACCCAATACCAGCGTGCAGCCCTGATCATCAGCGAGAGCGTTTTTACGTGCAACACTTACTATCTGGGCAAAGCCTACAACAACGAGACATACTCTTACCTCTTTGCCGTTCCGCCCGCCTTTCATGGATTCGACGTCGCATACACATCCTTCCTTGGGGGAGCTGCTTCACGCTCACCCACAGGTGTCACCAACGTCACTGTTGCAATTGCATTGCAGAAGTTTATCACGAGCTTTGCAGAGGAGGGCGCTCCCGAGGCTCCTGGAATTACCCATTTCAATATGTACGGAGATGATGCCAGCGTGCTGAAGCTCAATATTACTGGCATCAATGAGATCCGAGATTCAAATGCGAACAAGCGCTGTGACTGGTGGCAGCTGGCTTTGTACTCGTAGATGGTTAGAATACCCACAGGGGTTACTGGATCATAGATGACTAATGTAATGAGAATATGACTTGAGCTAGAATCTAACAGACTTCGTATAGTGAAAGCCGTTTGAGTTGCTCGGTCAATCGTGGAGGCTGGAGGAGGGTTGCGCTTGCGATGACAGCAACCAGCCTCTTAGGATCTGGCAAAATCCAAAAAGATATGTCAGAACCAAGAATCTGCAGCATGTGATTCACCGTAGAGATTTTGAAAGCTTTTGCATGTGCAGAGCGTCAGAACATAGGAATCTCGATGCCACAATCCAGGCGTTGTGTGGAGCTTGGGCGAAAGTGGAGCTCTGGCGCTGCGCATCATTATGACGTTGTCGCGCATAATACGTGCCATAGCTCCTACCTTTATAAGTGTTCCCGTCGCACTCCTGTGAATGCGCAACAACAACACTCTCATCTGCCATTGACTCCAACTTCGTCATCTTCTCATCTCCAAATCTCAAATAACCAACAATCACACCACACATCACAATGTTTCGCTCCCAGATCGCTCGCCAGGCTCGCCTGTTCTCCACCACTCCCATCGCTCGCAAGAGCCCCGTCGAGACCATCAAGGATGCTGCCAAGGCCGTTGACAGGACAATCTCTGGTGCTGCCGTGAAGGGCATTGAGAAGGGTGGTAAGTAGTTACCACGCATCCCATTCTGGAGCTTGTTTGATGCTCTGGTTGATGGCAGCTGCCTTAGCCCTTGCATCCAGGCCTTGGTGTTACACATTTTCTAAAAGATTTTATCATCTAACAACATGATGCAGAACAAGTCGCCGAGAAGGTCAAGGAGGCCACACCCGACTCCGCTGCTGAGGCCAAGGCCAAGGCTAACGAGGTTGCCGGCGAGGCTAAGGGCAAGGCCTACGAGGTCAAGGGCGAGGCCAAGGGCAAGGCTGCTGAGCTCCAGGGCGAGGCCAACAAGAAGCTGTAAACGCGGCACCGTTGCAGATGGATTATGACACTTAATATGAGCGAACTGTGATACCGTGGGCTTTGGTGCATCTTCACGCACCGCCCTTGTACGACTAGCCATTTTTGCTACGGCATTACGAATTTCAACCTATTTCCTACCTGATCAAGACTTTCTGCTGCCGATTTTAGTGATGTCTGCGACTTCGACTTCATTTTGTAAACATATCGCCATCGCCGTGTGTGTACTGAGCCAACGCATCAGTAAAATCGAACTGGGCTCAAGCATATATTCTTTATTATCATCTGGTGTATCATTGTGTCTTTCCAGGAACTCACACTAGTCGCTGAGGCGGAGTTTGCTTCTCGAATAATTAAATGTGGATTCTAGTATTGATGAAGTTGGCAATGCCCTCGTTTCGCCGTGAGGGAAGCCTGGTCAAATGTCGACAAAGTCTTTCCACGCAGTGTTTTGAAAATAGGATACGAAACTGGAAGAACGGCACTTCACGTTGCCACGGCTGATCAGTCCATTTCGCTCTTATCAATATAAACTTTTGACTAGACTAGCAGCTGTCTCGGAGAATCTCATATAACGCAACTTCTATAGCACCTTGCCAGCTCCGACGAGACACTTGACACTTCTAGAACATTCAATAATGAAAAGTGTATCTTTAACATGTCTAACCAGAAGCGCAGCCATCATGAAGAGCTATGCATTTGTTTGATTCATGCCAATTAGAACTGAGGCCCTCCCAGGAAATGCATCTTCTGCAATTTGCCAAGCGTCTTATCGGAGCTGGCAAGGTGCTGCATTCAAAAGGCAGAGGCGACCTTATTTAGGTAGATATGGAGGTCACGCTTGCTCTCCATCAATGTCAGAAAATCAAGCTGGTCTTCCTGAGTTCCACTGGTTTCTTCAACTAAATCAGCCGCCTTTCTGTATGGACAGGCAGAGTCTCAGTTCACAGGACAAGTGCAACAGAGGTCTGAAGTGGATGTGAGTCCAGAATTAAGATGCTTGTTGCTTGCACAACCTGAGAGTTGGAACGGACTGGAGACAGGGTTTCTCACATTTTGCCGCCCACTCTTGTCAACATGGCTCTACACACAATGTGCTCACGACAATGCCAGGAGTAAGGTGGATCTGTCATGTCCGCGACGAGTTGGCTTGGGCGAGCCTAAATCACACCGTGGCACAGCGTATAAAACTTTCAGCTTCAAGGAGTGCAAATTTGACATTGATTTGAGCTAGCGATCCACGGCCCATACCATATCTCCTTGTGTTTTCTAGTTTCTCATCTTGTAGAAATGAGACAGTTTCTTTCTACCGAGTGTTGCTTAAAGTGCGAATGCCGATAGTAGAAATTGGGTTCAGTTCTCTGAACGGCACTAACACATGCAGACACCAGACTGATCAGGTCAACAGAGCCGAACTAAGAACGGCAAATGTCATGATCAACATTGAGTGCGAGCCAAAGAGTAGCGCTCAAGATATGCGGCTTCCATGATGAGGGAGAGGAGCCACTGAACATGTGATGAAATCAGCGCAAAGCCAATTGGGCGGATGTTGAAAGTCGACGGGGCAGGAGCGGAGCAAGTGACCACAAAATAGTCTCAAGCTGCAAACGACTAAGCAAAGGCAGGGTTGCAAGACAAACGCAGGGCAATATGTCCCGAACATCCAGCATACGTGGTGTGTAAACGAGAGTCGAACAAAGGAGTGATGGACCTGGACGCTACCCAGCTCCTATAAGTGAGTTCGAACTTTTGTGAACAACCACAAGCCTCCGGTGCCATGGATTGTCAAAGAAGGGAAGGTAAGAGCGGCAACACGCTCGTTGGTTTGAGACAGAGAAGAAAAAGCCTCTACTGCAAAAGTCGGCAAGACCAGCCGACCGACAGGCAAGTGCAAGATCCGGACAGACCATGATATAATGTACAGACGGTCCAAATCGAGAACTCCAGATGCGCCGATGGTTCGATTCGTCAAGCCCGAGAAAAGAAACCAGGTATTCCGCATCGAGTCGTCGCAAAATGGGCGCGTGATCATAACAAACAAAAACAACTCCGAGGTATGTGCACCAAAAACTCATATGCAACCTCCAGGGCCCTGTGCAAAGTGAAATCGTGACGGTATAGAGGAAACGAAAAGTCAGAGTCCACGATTACTGCGCAGTCAGCCTACCGCACACACTTTCCAGCTAATTATGCTGGCCCCGCAGCAGGCTGTCTGGGATTGCGTTGCGGGGTCTGGCCATTCTGGCGCTGTTGGTGTTGTGGAGCTTGCTGTTGAGGTGGCAGGCCCTGTCCCTGCGAGGGGCCACGACGCTGCCCTTGGTACTGTCCACCACCACCGCGACCGCCGCGATAGCCTTGTCGACCTCCAGCGCGCGCCATGCTACCGTCTCCTTCCTGAGGTGGGCCTTGGTTCTGAGGACGCGGCTGCGAGTTGGAGATAGGGCGGGGAATCGTATCAGGCGATTCATAAACGTATAGATTCTTCTCAATGACCTGAGGGATTGGCTGAATTTCGGTGCCGAGCTCTTGCTCAATCCTATACAGATTGAACCTGTCTTCCCAATTGATCAAGTTGATAGCCAAACCCAGATGTCCAAATCGACCAGAACGGCCTATGCGGTGAAGATAGGTCTCGGCATTCTTCGGGAAGTCAAAGTTGATGACAACGTTGACAGCCTGGATATCGATACCACGTGTCAACAGATCCGAGCAGACCAGGTTTCGACATACACCGTTCCTGAAGTCGTGGAACACACGATTACGGTTATGTTGGAGCATGCGAGCATGCGAGTAGAAGCACGAGTATCCAAGCTCCGTGATCTTCTTGGCGAGTAACTCAACGCGGTTGGTAGAATTGCAGAAGATGATGGACTGATTGATCTGCAGCTTGTTGAAAAGAGTATTCAAGCAGTGCACCTTTTGCTTCTCCTCGACGAATGCATAGTATTGCGTTATACCGCGGAGGGTCAGCTCATCCATCAAATTGATCTCGTAGGGCGAGTTCATGTGCTTGTCCTTGAAGTCCTTGACCACAATAGGGAAGGTGGCACTGAAAAGCATCACCTGTCTGTCCTTCGGGTGAAAACCTAAGAGCTGCTCAATGACGGGGGTGAACTCGGGCGACAACAGCTTGTCTGCCTCGTCCATGACGAATGTCTGACAGGCCGTGAGATCAGCCACGCCTTTGCCTGCAAGATCCAAGATTCGGCCAGGTGTGCCGACAATGATGTGGACGGGCTCGCTCAACCGGATGATATCGTCCTTCAATCCTGTTCCACCGGTGGAAACCATGACATTGATGCCCAGATGTTTTCCGAGCGTCTTGCAAACCTGAGAGGTCTGGAGGGCCAGTTCTCGAGTGGGCACTAGGATAAGTGCTTGTGTTTTGGGATTTTTTGGGTTGACGCGCTCGAGAGTAGGAATGACGAAAGCCGCAGTCTTTCCGGTGCCGTTCTTTGCGCGCGCAAGTATGTCTCGTCCTGTCAAGGCGACGGGAATGGTCTCTTCCTGAATCGGCGACGGCTTCTCGAAACCTGCCTCAAAGATGCCCATCATGAGCTCGCGCTTGATGAAGAAATCCTCGAATTCAAGTCCTTTGGTTGCGGTGACATCCTATGATAGTATGTCAGACCATGATTACAACAAGTCAGGTATAAAAGACTGGTCTTGTCCGCGCATAGACATCGTCCAGGCTGCGCAAATAAGGCGTCTGGGCACGACCCGCCGTCTACACTCACCTCAGTCTGTGGTCGCGCATCTTTCGCAGGGGCTACCAGCCCTTCCTTCCAGTTGGCCTCTGACGATGCGTCGGTCAGCTTGGTTGCCGCCAGCTGCTCAGTGATTTGTGCGGTCATTGTATTTGGTCCACCCGAAGCGGAGGGAGTGATCGAGCGGGAGTAAGGTTATTGGTAGTGAGCGCGATTGGTGAGGCGCTGCAGTTGTGACGGTATTGGACAACGATGTAAGGTCGATTGTCTGTGGAAGCCCGTGGAGTGGGTGACGGAGCAAGGCGGGGCTCGAGAGCACGGCTAAGAATGCCTACTTATTTGCGGCAGCTACTTTCTGCGTGCAATTGTTTGGTGTTCCCTGGGAAGGAAGAAGAGCAATGTTGGGCGGGGATGGCGTCGTTGTTCGTGGCCCAGAGGGTTTTCGGACGCGGTAGCGGGATGGATTCGCGCAGAAGGAGAAAGCCGTGGCGGGGTTCGGGTAACGCCTGTGAAGCTCGAGGTGCGTAAAATAGTGCAGGCTTGTGCGCGGGTTGAGTGTGCAGTGAGACCGGTGAGGTAGGGTTGTTCTCTTTATGCAGGCCAGTTTGAGGAAGTGGGAGTGCGAGCTCCACCCCAGGTCTTGGCTACGCATTGACTTTGGTCGTCGTTCACTGTACCTAGGCGCTAGGAAGTAAGATTGCCCTCACACCCCGGCCTGAACATCTGCACAGTCACGAGACTTGCACGCCGGATATTTTGAGTAGTCGCCCAGCTTCGTGGATACATTATTCAACTCTCCCAGAGGCGCTGTAGACCCTGATCTTGTCACAAACCTGCGCCTCTTACCATTGTCCTTGATACATTGAGGCGAGCCTTCCTTGAACGGACATAAGGCTATCAACAACTCCAAGTTCTGTTTCATACAACAAAGCTCGATAGAGTGTTTACTTTGCAGCCTCGACATGTCGTCTTTGCTTCGACTGGCCACCATGGCTCGACCATGTCCGGCTTTGCGAAAGCCTCTCTCTGCCAGCTTCTTCAGTACAGCGACTCCGAGACGCCCGTTTCCTGGCAACTTTTTCCAACAGCCATCTTCCACATCGCTCTCCCGGATAAGGCAGACACGCTCTAAATCGAGTGGTTCCTTTGGTCACGAGCGTCGCGCAGCGGCTAATCTGTTCATCCTGAAAGGCTTTGTTGCCATCAATGTCGCGGTTTTCGGGCTTAATATCTATACTGGAGTACAAGCCAAACAAGGCTACGTCGATAATTTCAGAAAGTACATTCAGAACATGACCCTAAACTTGAGGGACTTTAAGAACGGTTATTTCTGGGAGCCTCTCACCTGCATATTTGCACATGCAGACTTGATGCACATAGGATTCAACATGTTCACGTTCTGGTCCCTGGGCCGAGGGCTTTGTATGCTACCAGTCACGCCCGGTCAATTCACCTTCATTGTGCTTGGATCTGGACTGGCGGGATCGCTGTCTTGGCTTGCTCAGAAGCAGATGCGAGTGCAGGCCGGTCTCGACTCACCCAATACACCACAGAGAGCGATGGGATTCTCTGGAGCCTTGATGGGCACCATCTCAGTAGTTGCTAGCTTCATGCCGAGAGAGAAGATCTACCTCTTCGGTGTGGTACCCGTGCCTCTTTGGCTGTGTGTAGTTGGCTACGGGGTTTACGATGGCTATTATGTTAACAGCGAGGTTAGCAGGACTGCTCACAGTGGGCACTTGGGAGGACTGGCATTTGGTCTAGCCTACTATTTCCTGAGGTTGAGGAGGCTGCGGTTCCCTGGCAGCATTTGATATACCTGCAAATCACAGCGCATGTTCTAACATATTCTGTAGCCTAGAGCACGTCGTGAATGTCGAACATATCAATATTCGTCGATTCGCAGCGAGTCGAAGTTCATGTTGCGCTGTGAAGTCATACCAAAGCGTTGAGTGGAGATGGTCTATGCCTTTTGCGGCTAGCGCACGCGACTGTGGGCGCTAACGAATTCGCGAAGCGAGTTCACCCAGCGGCTCAGTCTCGCAGCATCGCCAGCCCAAGACAACCCACTGACTTTTAGGTACACATCTACAGTACGTGCCCGAACGAACGCAGACGCGAGACGACTCTTTTCTTACAGTTTTCTAGAATCAGCCCAACATGGTCAAGAAGCGCGCATCCAAGTAGGCACCCTCAACGCGCTACCCAGCTCTGAAGCTACTGTTCTTGCAAAGGTGGCAAAGCTAACAGGTTTCCAGCGGTCGTAACAAGAAGGGTCGTGGCCACGTCAAGCCCGTCCGCTGCTCCAACTGCTCGCGATGCACTCCCAAGGACAAGGCCATCAAGAGGTTCACCATCCGCAACATGGTTGAGTCCGCCGCCATCCGTACGTCCCTCGATGTCCCATGAAAATATACAGCTCGTGTATCCGCAAGGATCGCGTGTACAACTGCCCAACATTGCTGAGTTCGCTCTGGCTCGACAGTGTTGGGCTCGCCTCGGCTCAATATTGTTGGGCTATCTCCGGCGAACATACTTTTGAGAAGAACCTTGGAACTGACTTGATCAGGCGATATAAGCGACGCCAGTGTATATCCTGAGTACACTGTTCCCAAGATGTACCTCAAGTACGCTGCTGATTGCACAATCTGGTGGACATCGTTGACCTTTCTAGGTTAAACTACTGCGTTTCTTGCGCCATTCACGGCAAGATCGTACGCGTTCGCTCCCGCGAGGGCCGCCGCAACCGCGCTCCCCCGCCCCGCGTTCGCTTCAACAAGGACGGCAAGAAGGCAAGTCGACTTTTCTTGGTTCGCGTGGCTACAGCTGACAATTGCGAAGATCACCCCCCAGGTCGCCGCTAAGACTTCGTAATTGCGTCCAGACACCCGCTGCTGTCAAGACTGCTTGAGTCAATGAAGATACCAGAATTCAGATGGCCGCCGTCCGGCATGGGGATAGGTTGCTGGCATACATTAGGAAGGTGATCATCGTGGATATTGAGTGATGGTAGTTCAGCAGAGGTATTATGACAAACAAAAATAAGAAAGTTCAATGATGTCTCTGACATTAGTCTCTCTAATGGTGATCTACCTCTAGTCAGTCTGGCCGTACATTTTGGTGCTCACATAGGTTGCGCCTCAGCGAATAGGACTGGGAATTTCAATTGCTACACATGCACATCTCCTATCCCAAGACACTTTGATAAGGACTCGCAATGTATTCAATCTCCTGAACAGGAATGACTGAGAACGATTGCTGCAAGACGACATGCGCTCAACTTTAAAGGCAGAGTGTCATAAAAGGTAGAAGATTAAACAGCATCCAGACGCTTCGTGTAAAGAGCATTGTGATCGTATCAGTTATAGGATTGGGCAGGAAAGGAATGGAAAAGAGAACTTCTGGGAGCCAGCGACAAGGGCGACTCACATAGCGCCTCCGACGACAGAGAGATCCGCGAAATGCGAGACACGCTTAATGCTGAGCATTGCTTGGACCGAACAAGCGACTAAGACACCAGAATACTGTAGACACTTGGCAACATGCAGAAAATGCATTCTGATTGGAGGCCTCAAGTTTGAATTGGTGCGAATTCATCAAATGCAAGACACTTTATGGTGGCTACGCTGCTAACTGGGTCTGTTAAGTATTTGCTTCTTGATCAATGAATCTTTCAAAGGTGTCAAGTGTCTTGTTAGTGCAGTATCTGCGTGTTATAGGGACGGGTAAGATGTAGCATACTGGGTAAGCTGTTCTGCTCTTTGTGAGTTCTTTTGAAGTACTCAATTTACAAACTCTCAAGATTGAACTACACCAATTTACTGCGTGTTCATCTGGAGAGCTATAAATTTTCCACTTCTGTGTCAATCAACTTTGAGGGCTTCGACCTAAGGCGCTGCCTTTCGGATTTCTTGCAGCCCACCAGATGGCCCCTTGATAGAACAGATCTCGTCACCATTGCTGGACATTCAGCTTTTGCTCACCTAAGGACACAGCGCGCTGGCAAGCATCGTCACGCTTTGAATGATGCTTTCTATACGCTACTTTGCGTGTTTGCAGTTCTCATGTATGATAACGAAGACTTCACACCATACCTTCTCACGGGTTTGCCCGTCCCTCGACCCGGCTGCGTAAAGGTCAATGATGCCATCTGGCTCACCTTCGACACGGAATACATCACCCACCAGCGAAACGGTATGCCAGAAATGTCTGAGTTCAGCGCCGTCATCGCCGATACCCGCGACATCAACTGTGTGCCTGGTCGCAGTAAGTTGTTTCTTACACGCACTGACTTCGTATATGCTAAACTTCAAACAGAGGGCGAAAACCTCGTTCATTAGTTTCACTACATTCACTGGCAAAAGACATCAGCACTTCGCCATACCTCCACTAAGCTGGCATGTCGCCATTTTATAAAGTTTGCATCAGTAGGCTTTGTGCGCTTGCAACACAAACAATGATCATGCAGGCGGTAGGATATCGTATATTCTCAACCTTAGATACCCCGATATGTCTCAATCATTGCGCTTCTTTCCATCCTCGAGATCTGCCGGGTTTGCAACAACTGTGGCAGCATTCACGCCATTCCCAATTACAGGATCAGGATCCGTTGTTTCCCAGTCTTCGGCATTCTCGTCCCAGCGGTCTAGCTCATCATCCACAGTCGACCTCACCACTCCTGACTCTTGCCCTCCGACACCCTCGCCCAGCTCCACATCTAGCTCGTCGTCTCCGGCAATAACGTTGTAGCCGCGAGCCGCGCGCTTGCGCTCAATCATGCGCTTGTGATACCAATTGCACATGGCAAGAGCGAGTCCGGAGCCGCATACGTTGGCAGCGATATCGTACGGATCAAACTCGCGTTGGATCTGTTCAGCAGTCAGCACTGTCGTGACTCCTTCTGCGTCCAGTTCGCCTTCGTTCATGATGAGGCTTTCCGTACCGGTAGCAGTCCCTGCACCACCTCGCTTGCGACTCCCAGACCCAGTGTGCACACAAGGAGTGTCAACTGTAGCACTTTACGCCGCGAAGTCTCGAGAATCCAGTAGAACGCTAGGGTGAGCAAGAAAAATGCGACGAAGTGAAGTGCCTTGTCGGATTGCTTGTATGATGGTATCGAGTAACTTGAGGGCGAGAAGCCGGCAGCGGCAGAGATAAGAATCAGAGCGACGAACGCGCCTGTGACTGTCAGCTTCCGTTGCTTCATGCAACGCGACGAAGGTCAAATGGCGCTGCCTGCAGGCGCTCGCAGTCAACGGCCTTGCATGCACGCTGCCTGTGACGTTGACGCGCGTGTCACGTACCGGCGAACGGCTTCCGTATGCGCATGGTGTTGTATGTTCAGGACACTATAATCGGTCGGGAAGCATGCCAAAGAGCTACATGCGTAGGTGACAGGACGAGGTGGCTGGGAATCTGCAGTAGCTTACAAGGCGGTGATGCAAGCTGCTGGCACTAAGTGGCTAACCGATTGCAGCGGGGCCAGATTGGCGTCTCACTCTTCGAGTCTTCAAGGAAGAGACTACTGACTGCGGATGCTCAAATGAGGCAAGGAACTCGCAGCAACATTCACGGGTTCGCGTGACCCTTTTGAGACAATAGACTCATACTATCTATGTATGGCTGCGCGCTGCGCTGCGATGTTCGTGTCACCCAGGGTCTGCGGCAATGAGGGTCGAAAGTAGCATGGATCGCCAGAACAGAACTAGTAGATGAGGACTACATATCAGGAAACACAACGACACATCCTGTAGTGGTGATGAAAGTGTGCCTCCTTTGGTTTGGGATGGTAGATGCAAACGTGACCTCGATCTGAAGCAGCGGCTGCACCAGAAAGAGGTATTGCCTGCGGTTGCTCAGAACGACTTTTGTATCCTGCGCACGCGCTGTGTAATAATTACCTACACAGGCCCAAACCACCTGCATAAGCCTGGACTGTCTATTTTTTGCCAGCTTGAACCGTTCGCCAATCGCGCCGCCGCCCACAAACAGGGTCGGAGTGGGGACGCCCTGATATCTGGAGGTGGCCGATCTCAGACGCGCTAACCAGGAAAGCGTGCTGGTGGCAGCGACGACCAACCTACTTTCGACCACAGTCCATCGCCGGCTGTGTGCACTCGCTCATCAAGACGCGCGCCGACACGACGTATTTCATCGCAGAGCCATCGTTGTCTGCATCTACGCCCGCCTGGCTGCTTCCATGCTAGGTTTTATCGCAGCGCGACACCCGCTCGAGGCAGGACGTCGCCATCCTAGCTGGCCTTCCCTGTGAGGCCGCTCCAGTGCTGTTGCGCCAAGGCTCCCCACACCGCGAGCGTCGACATGTCCCTCGCGGCATCAGCACAGCGGCCATCCAGCAAAGAACGCCCCAATCATGCCCGCGCGCCTTACAGCGCTTCCAATGCGACCCGCCTGCGCACTCCAAATGCGACGCTAGCTGACGACGCCATGTCGACTGCCGGAAATGCACACAGTCTGGGGGAGGGGGCTGCCGACTCGCCCGCCGAGGAAGATCCCCGGACAGCGCGCTGGCGGGAAAATTACCTGCGCACCGAAGCGCGTCTTAACGCGGTGCTAGGCGGTACCAACGCCGCCGACCTGCTTGATGCTCTCGATGCTGCCCCCAAGCCCGCGTCCAATGACGCTGCCGCGGCGCATGACGCGCGCCCGGTCGTGACACCGAAGAAGGCTGCCCGCGCCATCGACGAAGACGATTATGGCGATGACGAAGACGACGAGGACGATGACGATACCCGCACCTCGCCGCTGCTTGCAAAAAGCGCCCTCCACCGTGTCGCCGCTACCCCTACCACGCCAAGCGTCCGCATACCATCCTCCCTTATACCCAAGCCCAACCTCGACCGCACTGGCACGCCCTCGTCGGAGCAAGCCAAGTCCTCCGATGATGTACGCAAGCAGCTGCAACAAGACAAAGAGGCTGCCGAGGACGCGGCCAAGAAGAGCTTCCAGACGCTGTTCTATACCCTGGAGAGCGATCGTGATGCCATGCTAGAGCAGCAGAAGCTCGACGAACTTGACAGACAGGTTGAACAAGAGACATCTGGTGCGCCTGCAACTGCACCCTCGAATGGCACTGCTGCCCCAGCGCCCCAGCAAGGCACCCTCAGCACCACAAACCTCGGCGCTTCGAGTCTGACCCTGAAACATCTTATCTCCCGCATTGATGCACAGCGAGACCGAGTCCATGCTACTGATGCCCAGCTGCGTAGCTTGATCAGTGAAGTTCGCAAGAACAGGAGCAAATGGGCAAATGAAGACCGTGTTGGTCAGGAAGAATTATACGAAAGTGTGGAGAAGGTGCTTATGGAGCTCAAAGCGGGCGAGCATGCACACCCTTTCCTCCAACGTGTTAACAAGAGAGAAGCGCCGGACTATTACAACGTGATCAAACAACCCATGGATATCGGCACGATGATGAAGAAGCTCAAGCAGCTGCAGTACAAGTCCAAGAAGGACTTCGTTGACGATTTGATGCTCATCTGGTCTAATTGCCTGAAGTACAATGCCGACCCAAACCATTTCCTTCGGAAGAAAGCTCTTCACATGAAGAAAGAAACCGAAAAACTCGTACCTCTCATTCCGGACATCACCATCCGTGACCGCGCAGAGGTCGAGGCCGAGGAGCGAAGAATGCGCAATGGCGATGTGGACGCCGATGGTGCAGATGATAGCGAGGACGAGGAGCCTATCATGGCGTCGCGAGGTCGAAAAGCGCCCAGTAAAGGCGGGAAAGGCTCGAACAACGCAAGAAAGGCACCCCCTGCAGGTACAGAAGGTACGCCAGGACCAGAGACCAAGCCGCCAGTGTCACTCAACAATACTGTCTCGAACCTCAAGAACGAGTTCTTGCGCGCTGATTCTGAGATGGAAGGAAGTGTGAATGGGTTCTCAACGCCTCCACCTCCTGGCACGCTAACCCCCTCTGGACCTAATGGCGTGTCACGAAGTGGCGCCCATGGGAGTCAAGCTGATCTTTCAGAAGGCGACGTTCTTGCTGCCTCAGTCAATGGGTTTGCCCTGGAAGAAGATGCCGGCCTCGACGACTTAGAGTACAAAACCTGGAAGCAAGTCACTAAGAAGGATCGAGCCACAATCGCTGCCGAACGCCATCGTCTATTTCGTGACGAAATACTCCAGCCTGATGAGCCCGCGATCCTGCGCTCAAAATCTGGCATGCGAAGGTGGCTTCGCCATCGCAAAGAAGCAGAGGCAGAGATCGCAAAAAGCACTGTGTCAGCTCCCGATGGCAAAGATGGCGTTCAGACGGTTGCTGGCGAATCCTTGGCCGAGGGAATTTCAGGTGAAGAGGAGCGCCAAATTCCTGATTACTATGACCCAGTCTGCGTCGTTCCGGACCTCAACGAGACTCTGCAATGGGTAGAAGATGCCGAAGGACATGTTGTCCAGCAGCGCGAAGAATACATGCGCATTTTCCCCAAAGGCCAGTTCACAGCACCAGATAGTGCATTGACAGAGAGGATGGATAAGAACATGAATTCACTCCAGGAGACCAGAAAGATTTGCGCGAAGATTGGAATTGTCAAGCAGATGCAGCTTCAATCCCAGCTCTACCAAAACCAGTTCCAGAAGTACGAGCCTCAGCCTTTCCACGAAGCAGACATTGATCCAATGGTGGTCTCAGAAGACGGACCACCTATGGCCCCGTATGTGTGCCGTGCAGCCCTGCAGCGCAGTGTGGGCAAGATTTTCTACCACGCTGGATTCGAGGAGTTTCAACCTTCTGCCCTTGATGCAGTAACTGACATCGCGGCAAGATTTTTCCAGAACCTGGTGCAGTCCTTCGGGAATTACCACGAAGCACCCAAGATGAAAGCTGATGCGCCAGTGGTTCTGGAAGGAGGTCAGCTGACACATTGGTTACCACGCTTCACACAGGAGGAAGCCGTCCTGCATTCACTGCACGTTAATGGTGTCGACTTGGAGTCTTTGGAGACATACGTCAAAGACGATGTCGAGAGACTCGGTACGAAGCTGGTCAGTATGCACGATCGCATGCGCGCTTACTATGCCGAGCTACTTCGACCGGCTCTGGACAACGTTGGCGCAGACGGTGCAGGTGCTTTCAACGATGGCAGCGAGCAATTTGTTGGTGGCGATTTTGCTGAGGATATCGGCGAAGACTTCTTTGGCTTTAAGGAACTTGGCCTCGATCGAGAATTTGGCTTAACATTTAGTGTACCATTACACTTGCTGCAAAACAGGGTGCACAATGCTTATGCCAGGCAAGATAACAGGTATGTGTATCCTCCAGACTGAAATGACGCATCACTAACCAAATCAGCAATGTGGCTGCTGCGGGCAACATTATGGAAGAACCACCGAAGTTCGAGCCAGTTACTGCACAGGTTGCAGAAAGTCAGATTGGGCTTGTCCGAGATTGGCTCCTCAACAAGCTGCATAATAACAACGATGGTGCGCTTGTCGAGGATGATGATCTCCCACCTAAGCAACGCTTCCCTAAGCCTCGTCTGCCCCCAACTGGCAAAATTTCGAGTCCTCGTAAACGACCGTTGCGCGAACAGCAGCAACTCGCCCGTAAGAAGCGCAAACTCGACGAAGAAAGAGAAGAGAATGGCGAAGCAGGCACCGCACCTGCTGGCATACTCAAGGGCTTGGGAAAGCCGATTGGCAAGCTCAGACTGGAGCCTCGTCAAGATGCCCTCAGCGTTCAAGAACCTGAAAAGGATGATGGCAGCGGTATGCCTAGCCCACCTGAATCATTCTAACATGAGACAAGCAATGAATAACTGCCGGCGGTACGATGGCGCTCTTTGACATAGAGGAATATCCTGTAGCAGGATTCTGTACAGTCACTACAACACCACAATCACCTTCAGCATACACCTTGAAGAGCCCAGAATGGATCTTGGGTCAATAAATTTTTTAATACACATCCGAAGTTTATCGCGGTTGGCTGTTCGATGACTGGATGTAGGCCATTGTTGGCGTTCATATCTGCGTCTTCATCATTGTACCAACGAGGGGACCCAGGCGTTTCGCATGGCGCGGTCGATGGCCGCTTTGATTCACCTTTATTGATTTGGCGGTGGGGATCTTATTTGTATACCCATCAATTTGTGTATGTGTGCCTTTGCGCATGAGACTACGCTATAGTTTGGACCTGCGAGATTGAGTGCAAGAGCTTTGTAAATATTTACCTACGGATGACCAAAGGGTCATGGTAGTTTCCAATACAGAGCCTTGAAAATGTTTTGACAGACCTGACGAATGCTTATAAGAACAGTGTAGTGGACGTCGGAGGTGGTCATCTAGCCCTCCAGAAGAATTGGTCGAAGGTCATCGTGGCAATTATAAATGATAATCTGACATCATTTTTGGGCTGCAAAAAGAGACACTTCGAAGTGGCATTCAATAGCACAAGTCACAAAATGATGCACAGGCGAAAGGCGAATTAGATCCGATAGCATGAGCACAAGTACCACATGACGATCCACAAGACGGTCGAGACTGGGTCGACATATGTGTCTTATCAGGTCCGGGACGCCGACGATCCCAGATGTGAGAACCGCCGCCATCACAGCACAACGAGAGTGTGTTGTCATCAAGGGTGGTCTCAATCGAACAAGTCAATCGTCTTTCCACATGAGATGTCGCTTGCAGCAATGTATATATAATTAATCAGAGACGAAGTTATCAAGGACGACTCGAATAGCATCGCGAATTGCTTGCACCCGATTGAAGCTCTAAATACATGGTGTGGAGGCTTTCAGCCAGCGAGCAGTGAATGCTCTTCTATTGACAGACAGCTGACGTGCGACAAGTGAAACTGTGGTTGAACGAGTACACAAGAATCGATAGGGTGCCGAGCTGAAATTGGATGTTTTAGCGTCATTGTCTTTTCCCTTCCCTGTCGCAAACCTCCCATTCCACCTCCACAGAATGACGTGCACAAGTCCAATCGCTGAAAATTAACCTAGTAACTCTAGCGTATTAGTAAGTTATTTCGCGGCTGATATCGTAAGACATTTGTGCTTATTATCGATGCTAACGTGCCACGAAGCATGATCTGCTCTGAAGGGGACTTGGACCTTCGGATTTGACAGCTCGAGTCTGCACTCCACCGCCATTACAACACACACAACAGCATCACGCGCATCACGCCGCGGCGCTGCATACTGAGTTTTCATCTCACAAAGTCTTCCATCACCCTGTGCATAGCCAGCACAGCTGATCTCGACAATATCTCTTGAATTGTTTTTGCTTAAAAGCGGGACTGTTTTGTCGTTCGATGAGGCATATTCCCACATCCATGGCGATGAACGGCGACACAAAGTCTGAACAATTAAATGGCAACCTACTTATGCACACTTCTTTCGATTCTTGGGTAAGCAAGTATGGCAGGGACGCCTACAAAGATTTTACAAAAGACCACCCCAAAACCGACCTCTCGTACGAGGCATGGCGTCAGACAGACCGGGTTTATGGTGGATACCTTTACCATGTAGCATCTCTCGTGTGGGATGAAGATGAGGAATCCGTAAGTTAAAAAAAATCCGGACAGCGAATATATTCGATTGAATAATATCGACAGGATGAGGAGACACCAAAACGTCGTCGAATTTCACGCGTTTCTGGCGATAACTCCAAGAAAGCTGCAACCAACGGGACTGGGGCATCACACACTGCAGGCACGGCAACACCAAACACTGCAACGAATATCGACGAGACGATTGCGTCTGGTAAGAGAAAACGAAAGCCACGCAAGAAGTATATGGTCAGTAGACGATACGTGTTATCGCAGAGGCGACACTGACATCCACAGTCACAAGAGCTTGTCGCATCAGACGAAGAACCAGTAGAGGAAGACGATGCAGCGACACCCAAAGCAGAGCTGGCTGTCTCCGCTGCACCTGAGATCATCCTTAACGGACGACCTAAATCGGCCACGCGGAGACCGAGGAAAAAACCTATTGTGAGTAGTGTCATAACAATCGTCAATGGTGACACCGCTCATTACTACAGTCCGACGAGAAAATTTCACCAGAAGATGAGGACGACGACCCTATGGAGCTCGATGTGCCGGTCGTGGCGTCGCCATTGCCGGTTCGCCCAGGTAAGTTTTCATACTCGGACAATTGTTGCGTGTGCCCCACATTGCACCCTGTTGTTTAGTGAACAACATGTTGTACGAGCAACTTCAGCCATACTTGGATTGAGAGCTTCTGCAACTCCGCGCTTCCTGGCAAAACGATAGCAACGGGACTGACCTGATCCAGCTCCACGTGTCGAATCTCCAAAGACAGCGATCCCGAAACAAGCTTCCGTCAAGAAATCCAGAAAGTCACTCCTCGTAAGATTATCCTTCCATCTTTGGGAAGCCGTAAACTTAGATGAGAAGTCTGAAAAGACGATAATCGAGGAGGATACCGACACCGTAGATGTTTCAATCGCCGAAGTCTCACGACCTGCGACCACCCCTGCTACCAAACCTAAACCTAATGTGAACCACGATGTCGAGAACGACGACGAAGCTGCGGAGACAGCTACTGTTGAAGGCACACCAGACACGTCTGCTAGACGAGGACTGCGCAACAGGAAGCCAGCACAGCGGCGACCATACTACCATGATGCCCAGGTGTTCGAAGATGTCGAGACCGAGCCCGATGATGATAGTGAGCTAGGACAGTTGTCCCGACTGCAGTCTCTTGAGCCGCCTCCGAGCAAACCCAAGCACTTCAAAGGCAAAGGACGTGCCTGGAAGAAAGAGGGCTCTGACGAGGATGAAGAGTTCGTTACGCCGAAGGAGAAGAAGGCCGCGAAAGCTGCGAAAGTCAAGGCAGACAAAGAAAAAGCCAAGGCAGGGAATGGTGAGGTCGATGGACCCGACCTTTACACCGCACTCATGGATCATCTGGAAGGAGGGACCATGTTGTCAGATATCTTGGGCTTCAAAGAAAACCATCGCGATCAGGGCAAGAAGACCAATGGCGCCTCCCAAGAACAGCCCAGGCAGAAGAAGAAACTTGGACGCCCAAGGAAGAGTAATCTATCCGAGACGACCGTTCGCGATGAGTCTGACAACGACACTCCTCAATCTACGCCTACACAACCACCGAAACGCGGTCGCGGTCGTCCACGCAAGAGCGCACTCTCGTCTGAGCTGGTCCGCGATGACTCTGATGAGGAAACACCAGCCATGGCAGAGCAACAAGCATCAGTGGGTCCTGTAACGAACGTGTTAGAGAACTCTTCAACCATCAACCTCATCACGCCCACAAAATCGAAAACCTCATCCCTACCCTCCACGGCGACCAGCGCAGCCCCAGCAAGCACACCCAAGAAGCGCGGCCGCCCACGCAAGTCGGAACCCAGCACCACACCCAGCCAGTCGATCACGAAGGCGGAAGAGGACCCCAATACCCCCAAACCGCAGCAGCAGTCTTCAACAGCCATTGAAAACTCTGAGCCCAAGCCAATGAAATCACGCACCAGTGTCTCGTCTGTGCCAGACGTCGCTCCCATCGAAGAGGTCCCCGCAGCAACGGCCGCGACTCCAGCACCAACGACAGAGAAAGAATACACTTTGCCGACTGTCAATCGCGGCGACGCACTCGCCGAGTCTCTGTACCCGCAAAACGAACCCAGAGCCAGTTCGTCATCGACACCTGTCCCAGCCACAGTGGCGGCTGAATCTGCACCTGAGCCCACAGCTGTGGGGGCAGAAGCGCAGATCCTGAGTCCGGCAGTCGACGGAGCTGTGAAAGAAGTGCCAGTCCCATCGCAGTCCAATGCGCCGTCGCCCCAGTCGCGCACCTCTGAACCGGAGGATAAGAAGCCGGTGGTGGCGGAGTCTCCACCCGTGCAGCAGGCAGAGGAGGCGGAGGAAGGCGAGTTGAGCGCCGCGATGAGTCTGAGTTCTGACAGCGAGTTGTAAAGGGAAGTTGTCGCTTAGGGTAGCGCATACATCGTTGTACATGCTGATGTATTTGCATTAGCTTGTGCGAAATGGGTCTGGGTTGCAGTGTTGCGTGGTTGTTCATTCGGAATGTATTGCATGTCTAAGGAGCTCTGGTGATTAATTCAGTAGCATTGGTGTAAGCTCGTAGAACGGACGAAGCTGTTGCTGCGTTAATATAATAGTATACACTTGTCGGTAGGATAGGAAGGCAGTGCAATTTCAGTGGTATTTGACTAATACGATCCAGCAATCTATGGATATCTACAGCAACGAAACAAGACCTGCTAATGCTACAATCTGACCTGGGGAATCTTCCTTACAACGCTCCTCCAACTTCAACCCAACGCTTACCGGCTAGAGCCCGACGCCCGCCCGATGGTGAACACGACGACGATGACAACAGCCAACACGCCGATCGCGCCTGGCAGTAGCAAATCATTGGGCACACCAGGGATAACCTCAGGAGCCTGCGCGGGCGCTGTCTGGGTCCTCTTCGGCCTAGGAGCCTCCTCCTCCTCCTCATCGAAGAACTGCTTGCGCTCCCTAAGCACACTCTCCGGTGGCGATGCTGGCTTTGCAAGTGCTGGCTGGGGGTTGACCTCGGCAGGCATGGGCGGCTTCTCTGGGTCGTGAACGAAGAGGTCGACCTTGTCGCGATGTGCGTGGCGACTCAGGCTGATGGCTTCAACGAGGTCATCATACGTGGTGATAGACACGGTGTCACCCTCGTTGTCAAGGTATGATAGCGCGAATCCAGCCTTTGAAATTTCGCCATTCTCGAATGTGGGTGTGCCGCCGATAGAGTCAACTTCAGGTCCAAGTTTGGCGGCGACGTGGGCCACAAATTCCTCGATGCCTGCTGAGGCGGTGACTTGCAGGCGGTGGACGCGACCGCTTGGAGCCTTGAACTTGAAGGGGAAGGGTATGTTTTCTACTGTAGTAGGGTGCGCGCTGGCGACCGTCGATGGCGGCGGAGACGCGCCATGGTGCGATGCGGAGTCGTTGGGGAGGACGCTGTCGCCGCGATCCATCAGACCGGGGCGGTCGTTGTGAGACATCATCGATCGCGAGTCGAGTGGTGTGCCAGGCATGCGGCTGGAACCGTCACCGGACATCATCGACTCTGTATCGTTATCGAGCGACAACCAGAACTTATTCCAGGCTGGACCCTCGCTGTCTCCTGTGTTGATGTTGTTGATCTGAAACATGTCAGCAGTTTGTTAACCCAGGGCATCGATCCTACGTACCTGATCAAGTGTGGCATATGTCAGCTTCAACACATCGACCATACCGACAATCTCACCCGCCTCACTCATGACAGGCAGATTGAGGTAGTGGCCATCGTGCATCTTACGAAGAGCAGCCTGGATGCTCATGTCCATGGGGGCAAAGTCGGGGTGGGGAGTCATGACTCTCACGACACTGCAAGTGTGTGGGTCAAGGCCAGCAGCGATGACACGCAGAACGACGTCCTTGCTGGTAAAGATACCAGTGATTGAGCCCTGGTCCTGGACGAGAACAGCGGTTGTGTGGTTTTCCTTCATGAGCTCCGCAGCCTCCTTTACGGATGTCCTCACAGACACAGTTGTAGGTGGCAGTCCATTCAGAACAGACTCCAATGTAGGCCCAGACATCTTCTGACGGATGGCCTCGACGTACTGAATGATCTGCTGAGGTTGGCTGGAGCCCATCTCGGCCTGAACACCCTCCAGAGCATCGTAGAGCTTGCGGGACGAGCTATAGGCGCGCTCGAGCTTCTCCATAGCATCGTAGAAGCACTTTGTGATATCGAGGATTCCAGCAATATCGTGGTTCTCGTCCATGACGGGCAAGTGACGGAAGCCCTTGCGAACCATGAGGTCCAGCGCATCGGTTGCGCTTGTGTCGGTCTTAGCGCACAGAGGGTTCTTGGTCATGATCTCTGCGATGGTGACATTCTGCGCCTTCTTGCCCGTTCCCACTACGCGGAAGGCAAGGTCCTTGGCAGTGAAGATACCGGCAACGTGGTCGTCCTCGTCAGTAACCAAGACGCAGTCCTCCCTCTTCGCAGCCATGAGCTGTGCGGCCTCTGCGACCGTGGTCGACGCCTGGATCTGCAGGGCCGGGCTAGGCTTCAGAGCCAGAACGGTGCCCGGAGGGGCTTTGCGCGTTGGGCGCACGCGGCCGCCGGGGTTCTTCTTCTTGTTCAAGTCGGTCTCGATCTTGCGGCGGATGGCCTGCGGATTGGGCGGTGAGCAGCCGTCTCTCGACGGAACAGGACGGAGACTGCGCTTACCTCGTCTCTCTTGGACTGCTTTGCGCGGCTGGCACTGAGTGTCGAGGAAGCATCGTTGGTGTGCACATGGGAGGCGTGGGTCTCGAGGGCAGGACGGGGGATGCCAGAGGGGCTGTCGACAAACTGGGCCCGCGCAGGCTGGCTGCGGTTCTTGGGGGTCCCGCGCATGGTGCCTGTGTGCGACATGGTGGCGGTGGTTCCTGCAGCTTTGCTGGCAGGTCAGATGGATGCGGTGCGTGGAGGGAGCCAGTCGCAGCGGAGGGTAGTGCAGGTAGTTAGTGCGTTGCGGAGATGTGTGGGAGGATAAACAACGCGTTGTTGGTGTTGCCGAGCGCTAGTCACAAGCTCGTGCAAAGGCAAAGCCAAAGGCAGAGCCAAAGGGAAATGGTCTGAGGGCCTCGCAACGGGTGCACTGTGCGGTGCGGATAGGGGGTAGTAGCGTCTATGTCTCTATATGAGGTCGAGTCTTTTCTTTTCGCGCAGTCACAAGGCGAGGCATATGAAGATATGAAGATAGCACAGAGGGCATGGACGGCTGCAACAGCACTCACAGCGCTGCTGCGAGACTAGGTACAGTAGCAGTATGTGCATGTTTCAGAAGGACATGCAGCCGAGCCTGGGACATGTATGTGCTCGTACTTCCTAGCCACAAGACGTCTGTGAAGCTTGAGCGCTGCACAATGGCCGGCGGCGAGCGGATTCACTGGCCACGGAGCGCAGCAGCAACAGGTGGTCAGGGCAGGGCACAGTGAAGCGAGGCCCGGCGGCCAATGAGTCGCGGAGGGGCGATGCAATCAACACGCACCCCTGTCTTTGACATTTTTGTGTTTTGGCGGGGGCAGCAGCCGCGCCTTTGCTCTTCCAAGAAATTTCCACAGCAACCGTCCTCTAGCATAATCGCCGCCTGTAGCTGCTCGCCGCGCGCTACACTCGCACGCACGCTTCGATAAATCTTCTCGCCATCGCAGAGGCAAGGCGCCGTGTTCCAGGAAGGCGCTGACGAAGCGCAATACCCCACCTGCCTGAATCCCTTGCCTTCTGCTGCACCTCTCTCCAGCTCTCTGTAACCTGTAACCTCCACGGGCTGCAGCCCACGATACCCCCCCAACACCACACGCCATGTCGGTTCTCCCGGCCGAAGTACATACCGCCCTTGCAAACCTGCTGCAGGGCCTCCAGTCGCCCGACAATGTCACCCGCACAACCGCCGAGCAGCAGCTCAACGATGAGTGGGTTGCACAGCGACCAGAGGTCCTCCTGATGGGCTTGTCAGAGCAGATCGAGCTGGCCCAGGAGACGCCTGTATGTTCCCACAGGCGCAGCAGTCTCGCTGTGCGTGCTGACCAGCTTGCAGACCCGAACCTTCGCCGCTGTCATCTTCAGGCGCCAATCTTCCAAGCCCCGCAAGACCCCGTCAGGCCAGACGGCAGACCTGTTTCTGACCCTCCAGGCACCTGAGCGCGAGGCCATCCGCGCAAAGCTGCTGAATTGTCTGGCCAACGAGGCTGACAACTCGGTTCGCTCCAAGATTGGCGATGCGGTTGCTGAGCTCGCGAGACAGCACACAGACGAAGGTAGCACATCACTTGGCGCGCCCTACACGCATTTTGTTAACCAACACTTGTAGGTGTTGCATGGCCAGAGCTGCTGGGCGCACTGTTCCAGGCCAGCCAGTCGCAGGTGCCCGCCCAACGCGAGAACGCCTTCAGGATATTCTCCACCACCCCCCAGATCATCGAGAAGCAGCACGAGGATGTTGTCATGAGCGCTTTCAAGGGCGGATTCGCCGACAGTGAGACCTCTGTACGCATCGCCGCCGTCGAGGCTTTCGCTTCGTTCTTCCGCTCCATCACGAAGAAGGCCCAGTCCAAGTACTTTGGTCTTGTGCCCGAGATTCTCAACATCCTGCCTCCGATCAAGGACTCTAGAGATGCAGAGCTTCTGACTAAGGCCCTGATCTCGCTCATCGACCTCGCCGAGGTTGCGCCCAAGATGTTCAAGCCGCTCTTCAACAGCCTTGTGCACTTCAGCATCTCCGTCATCCAGGACAAGGAGCTTGGCGAAACAGCCCGCCAGAATGCTCTCGAGCTCATGGCCACGTTTGCAGACAACGCACCGCAGATGTGTAAGAAGGATCCTAACTTCACCAACGACATGGTCACCCAATGTCTGTCCCTCATGACCGACGTTGGTGCCGACGACGACGATGCTGAGGAATGGAACGTGTCCGAGGATCTTGACGAGGAGAGCGACTCGAACCACGTCGCTGGTGAGCAGTGCATGGATCGACTGGCCAACAAGCTTGGTGGGCAAGCGATCTTGCCCCCGACATTCAACTGGTTGCCTCGCATGATGACATCTTCAGCCTGGAGGGATAGGCATGCGGCACTCATGGCCATCTCTGCCATCTCGGAGGGATGTCGCGACTTGATGGTCGGCGAGCTGGACAAGGTCTTGGATCTTGTCATCCCTGCTCTGCGAGATCCCCACCCCCGTGTGCGATGGGCTGGATGCAACGCCGTCGGTCAGATGAGCACTGACTTTGCTGGAACTATGCAAGGCCAGTATCACCAGATTGTTTTGCCAAATATCATCCCGGTTCTTGAGTCCGCGGAGCCTCGTGTACAGGCGCACGCAGCCGCTGCCCTGGTCAACTTCTGCGAGGAAGCCGAGAAGGAGATTCTCGAGCCTTACCTCGATCAGCTTCTCAGCCACCTGCTGATGCTTCTCCAGAGCCCCAAGCGCTTCGTACAGGAGCAGGCACTTTCGACTATCGCGACTGTCGCAGATTCCGCCGAGACTGCTTTTGGTAACTACTACAATACTCTGATGCCGCTGCTCTTCAATGTTCTCCAGGAGGAGCAATCGAAGGAGTACAGACTTCTCCGCGCCAAGGCTATGGAGTGCGCCACCCTTATTGCTCTTGCTGTTGGGAAGGAAAGAATGGGCCAGGATGCGCTCAACTTGGTGCAATTGCTTGGCCGTATTCAGAACAGTGTCACCGAAGCCGATGACCCGCAGGCATCCTACTTGCTCCATTGCTGGGGTCGCATGTGCCGTGTCATGGGTCGCGAGTTCGTTCCTTACCTGGCTGGTGTAATTCCTCCTCTGACCGAACTTGCTGGAGCTAAGGCCGACATCCAGCTGCTTGACGATGAAGAGCAGGTCGCTCAGATTCAGGACGAGGAGGGCTGGGAGCTTGTTCCTCTCAAAGGCAAGGTCATTGGTATCAAGACCAGCATTCTCGATGACAAGCACATGGCCATCGAGCTCATCGTTATCTACGCACAAGTTTTGGAGGATGCATTCGAGCCCTATGTCAACGACATTATGGACAAGATTGCTCTGCCTGGCCTGGCATTTTTCTTTCACGACCCGGTTCGCGTCGCGTCCGCGAAGTGTGTTCCGGCCCTTCTCAACGCCTACAAGAAGGCACATGGTCCCGAGTCACCACAGCTTCGTCAGCTGTGGGAGCGCACCGTCGAACGCGTTCTCGAGGTTCTGAGCACCGAGCCTGCCATTGATACCCTTGCGGAGATGTACCAGTGCTTCTATGAATGCTTGGAGTGCATTGGCAAGAACTGCCTGACCCAGACCCACATGGCGGCTTTTATTGAGAGTGCTCGCAGCGTTTTGGTCGACTACCAGGAGCGCGTGAAGGACCGCCTTGAGGAGCAGGCCGAGAACGAGGATGGCGAGGAGGCATCTGAGGAGATGCTGTTCGCCATCGAAGACGACCAGAACCTCCTATCTGATATGAACAAGGTAAGCACTTCTCTTCGGTACTACTGCCCAAGTCAGCGTCTAATAATTTTCAGGCTTTCCACACTATCTTCAAGAACATGGGCACGCAATTCCTGCCTCATTGGGAGAAGTTGATGGAGTTCTACTCAAGCGCTGTTGTCAACCCTGACCCCACACAACGGCAATGGGCTATTTGCATATTCGATGATGTGCTTGAGTTTGCCGGGCCGGAGTCGTGGAAGTACAACCAGCAGATTGTCCAGCCGCTCATTGCTGGTATGCAGGATGACGTTCCTGCCAACCGTCAGGCTGCTGTGTACGGTGTCGGCGTCGCTGCTCACAAGGGTGGTGAGGCCTGGTCAGACTTCGCTGCTGCCTCGCTCCCTACGCTTTTCCAGGTCTGCCAGCGACCCAACGCTCGCAACGACGATGATGTATTCGCTACAGAGAACGCATCTGCCGCCATCGCGAAGATTCTTCTTCACAACACCGCCAAGGTCCAAAACTGGCAAGATGTGGCAACCGCCTGGGTCGACACACTCCCCATCGTCAACGATGAAGAAGCTGCACCTTTCTCTTACAGTTTCCTTGCGAAATTGATCGAGCAGCAGAACCAGGCCGTCTTCTCGCAACCCGCCAAAGTCTTCACATACACGGTTCAGGCCCTTGAAGCCGAGACACTACAGGGCACAACTGCCACGCACGTCGTCAATGCTGTCAAGAGCCTGATCCAAGCCACCAGCACAGACCTCGGTCAGGTTGCCAGTAGCTTGACACAAGAGCAGCAGCGTACTGCCCAGGCCTACTTCAGCTAGGAGGTGAATGGGTATAGGCTACCGAGAGCGCTGAAGTGGCCCAGTAAGGATTAGGAGTCGAAGGTGCAGTACCTAGATGCATCAGGTAATAAGGTGGTCTGCCACGGGCATGGTAGTTGTTATTCGAAGCGCCGGAGGAGAGAGTAAAGCATAGGGTGGCGTTTGAGTTTCTGATATGAAGTGATGGACGCGCAATGGTTGAGAACGGCAGATGAAGAAAGACGACGCTTTAGACTACTTTATCACAGATTCCCCCATTCTCCCTGGACTTAGGTCCGACATACGTAGAAAAGTGCATAAGATTTACAAGCTCATATTTTTACACATTTCTGTGCCCGATTCTGAAGACATTTTGATAGCTAGTTGTGTTGTTGTAGCTCAGACTGGTCTCGATGGTATGTTGGTGCAGAGATGATGTGATGAGCGGAGCGTTGTCGTGCCTCTGGTGAATGCGGTGATGTGCGTAGAATGAGCTAGCACTGTCTTGACGTGTTATCAAATCGGATTGGGTATCTTATTTTGCTTCTGGTCTATCCTTGCGACAAACGACTCTACGCTGATGCCTGGGCTTGCTGCTGTGCGGCGTTTTGTATCTGGATAATCTGCATGAGATGTCAGTCAGCATTGTTGCTTCCGCAATACCAATGTGGGCATCATACCTCCACCTTGACCTTCTCACTCTTGTCCTGAATACCCTTGATCTGTGTCTCGAATCGCTTGATCTCCTTGTCAATGAATTCAAGACGGCCATTCACAGACATAAGCGCCTCAGTCTTGTCCTGCTTCAGCAACACAGGGCCGATTTGCTTGTAGATGTTTGCTTCGTCGTCGAGGAGGTCGAATTCCTGTTACTTGGTCTTAGCCCCAGTCCCAACCCCAATGCGAAGCCTGCAAATTGTAAACCGCACCTTCTTGACGGTTGTGTTCTCCTGCTGCTGCGACTCCAGCTTCTGACGGGCTTCTACGGCTGTTCCGAGCTCTGTGACGCAGTCAGTGAATTGTTTGCGCGGCTGGTGTGGACGGTCCCCACCTGCCTGCAGGCTCTGATAGCTCTCAGATAGCTCCTGGAGCTTCTTCTGGGCCTCTGACATAATTTGTTGTTGCTGAGTAACAGCCTGCCAAAAGTTTCCAGTGGTTTCAATCGCGCGGAGCACGCGAAGGTGGGATGCCGAACCAACTGCACTGAGCCTAGCGAATCGCGGGGCTAGATCGCGCCTTGGCCATGCACATGGCTACCATTGCGAAGGCTCCCACACCTCACTGCGCCGCGATAAAGCTTGCCTGTTTGTTTGCGGGGCTTTCCACTGCTGGAGAGAGTTAGGGTCCTGTTGCAGCCATCTTCCGGGAGACGACACTGCTCCAAAGCGCTCGCTGCACCGTTGCCCCGCCGAAACCACCGACCGCCGTCATAGCACCAGCTCACGCCAACTTGGCTACGCGACGCGCATACACACAGAACCTACCTCCGGCAATAGCTGTGGCCTTTAGCCCAGTAAAATCGCGGACATGAGCCAGGCAGACTTTTTAGGCCGTGCCATTGAGCAGGTCAAGAAGGCTATCGAGACCGACACTGCAGGCGACTATGAAGCGGCATATCAGCAGTACTACAGCGCTCGTGAGTGGCAGAGGCTATGGCGCATTGTCTCCTTTGACCTATGCTAATCTGGTGCAGTGGAGCTGTTCATGCTCGCCCTGAAATGTACGCTGCCCAACCTCGGTTCCATGTATACACCAGGGCAACGAGCTGACAATGAGCAGGGGAGAAGAACCAGAAGTCAAAGGACATGATTCGCGGCAAGGTCGCCGAGTACATGGAGCGCGCTGAGAAGCTCAAGCAACACTTGAACCAGAACGATGCCTCGAATCGCAAAAAGCCTTCTGCCATGGGCGCAAACGGCAAGTCGGCAGGCGGCAGTGGGAAGGGTGGCAAGTACGTCAAATTGAAACAAGGCAAAAGAGTGCGCAAAAGCTGACGGTTTGTCACAGGGATGAGGACGACGGTGAGCAAGACGCCGATTCTAAGAAGCTCCGCGGTGCGTTGTCAGGCGCTATCCTCACAGAGAAGCCCAACATCCGATGGGAGGACGTCGCAGGTCTAGAGGGAGCCAAGGAGGCGCTCAAAGAAGCCGTCATTCTGCCCATCAAGTTCCCACATCTGTTCACTGGGAAGCGACAACCATGGAAGGGCATCCTGCTGTACGGGCCGCCTGGTACAGGTAAGAGCTATCTTGCGAAAGCCGTCGCAACAGAAGCGAACAGCACATTCTTCAGTGTCTCGAGCTCCGACTTGGTCAGCAAGTGGATGGGAGAGTCAGAACGGTAAGTTGGTTCTTCTTATGGTCAGCTTCCCGTGCTGAAGACCATGCAGATTGGTTAAACAGCTCTTCGGAATGGCCCGCGAGAACAAACCCTCGATCATCTTCATCGACGAAATCGACGCTCTGTGTGGTCCTCGTGGAGAAGGCGAATCTGAAGCAAGTCGACGTATCAAAACAGAGTTGCTTGTCCAGATGGATGGTGTAGGCAAAGACTCAAAAGGCGTGCTGATCCTGGGTGCAACAAACATCCCTTGGCAACTCGACTCGGCCATTCGTCGTCGTTTCCAACGGCGTGTTCACATCAGCTTGCCCGACACCCCCGCACGCATGAAGATGTTCGAGCTGGCGGTCGGAAACACACCGTGCGAGTTGAGCCAGGCCGACTACAGGCAGCTTGCAGACTTGTCAGAGGGTTACTCGGGATCAGATATCAGTATCGCTGTACAAGACGCTCTCATGCAGCCGGTTCGCTTGATCCAGACTGCCACGCATTACAAACCCGTAAGTCCATGCCTGCGCCCGTCTACATTGCAGATTCCCCATCAGCACGAGAGACCATTACTAATGGAATGCATAGGTGCAGGTCGAAGGCCAAACAAAATGGACGCCCTGTTCACCTGGTGATCCACAAGCAGTGGAGAAGTCTTGGACCGAGTTGGATGGGGATGAGCTACTGGAACCTCCGCTGCGCGTACGCGACTTTGTCAAGGCAATCAAGAGCAGCAGACCGACCGTTAGCGGTGACGACTTGACAAAGAACGCAGAATGGACCAAGGAGTTTGGAAGTGAGGGTGCGTAGAGTGTATATGGCGGGAACGGAAGGGCCACTGTGTTACTGTTTTATACCGATGAGTGAACTGAAGGGGATTGGCGTTGCAAAGGGCCATTCAAGCATCATGACAATCTGCGGCGTATCTTTCTGCCCCGCAAGCCAAATCGAGAACGCTGAATGTTGCGCCTCTGTGATATGACACAACTTCACTGATGTTCTACTAGACTCTCCACGAGCGGGGTTGTGACTGTATGCAGATTCTCTTGAAAGCACAGCATGGTTCAACAAGAGCACCAGAAGGACAACGCATCCACGCGACCACAGCAATGATTTTGGAGTGTAGATGTGCTTTTGTATCTTGGTGACTGGAAGAGAAAGCGAGAAAGAATGGAAATTTGGTTGCCATAAGCGAGCGCAGCGAACCATCACAAGTACGAGCGTTCATGTCCGCGACCTTAGGTTCAATTATCTCGTCTGGGTGACGTCACACCAATGTGGGGCCGACACTACCAACTTGTCAAATGCAACGGCCCGCCCTTGCGTACCAGCGCATGAACCTGTAGACCACGTCGGCTCTGAATGGTTTAAAGCATATCTCGTGCAAATTGTTCACAGATATTCCACATGCGCTGTCTGACGAAAGCCTGTTGAACAATTTCCTTGTGCAGCCACAGTCTCCAGGATCAAGATGACGCAAAAATCTCTCGAGTCCGCAATTATGATGCTCGCCAGTAAACAGGTCTCGGATGCGGTCTACTTGATACGATAGCCCCTGTCAATCTTCGATTCGTACTCAAGACGTGAGCCGCGATGGCAAATCAGCAAACATACCCCCCAGTCGGCCATGGCTGTCAGGCGACGTGTGACGTATTACTAGGCTCCTGCTCAATGATGCTCACGAGCCAGTTCGTAACGTTGCGAATGGACGGTTGGGGGGATACTGCGGTCCTGCTTGCCAACGGGTATTGTTACAGGAAGGAACGAGCATGACGTAGCTGCTGCCTGCCATTGAATCGACGAGCATATATAGAGCGTCTCCTGGCCCAAGTCAACCATCATCAGAACACCTCACTGTAACATCCTACAACCAAGCACATTCAACCCAACCACAACCACTACCACCAATATCAACATGTCTGAGGCCGCTCGCAAGGATTTCCACACCAAGGCTGAGGAGAAGCTCGTAAGTCACTTGCACCGTCTTTGCGACCGCTGTTGACAGTCCCAGACTCCCGACTCGTCCAAGTCCACCCTTGACAAGACCAAGGAGAGCATCACCGGTGCTGCTGACAAGACTGCCCGTGAGGCTCAGCCTGGTAGGCATCGCCTGATCCTCATTTTCCCCTCCATTGCTAACGCGGCAACAGACTCCAACAAGACCACCACCCAGTCCCTTGGTGACAAGGTTGGCCGCACCAAGGATAACAACACCCACGGTTCCACTCACGAGTCTATTGGTGACAAGGTCAAGGGTGCGCTCGGCATGGACAAGCACTAGATGCTCCAATCATGACGATGTGATGGCGAATTGATACCCGGGAACATTCTGAAGGATGGTACTTGCTGTCACCCTTTAATCCTACATACTGAGATGGTTCAACGCTAATATGCCTGAGGGCTACGAATGGATGTATTGATCAATACCTAATTTATACTTCAACTAGGCCTTCGTGTAATTGTGCACCAATACTTTCGAAACAGATGCATCTGTCATGTACTACAGCTAAATTTTTGCGAACGGCTACACGGTTCGTAGGGTACGGTACTCTGTTCCGTGACTTTCTGATTCAATTGCTTAGGGTTCCTTGATAGTTTGCATCGATTTGAGAGTCGATATGGCAATGGTCCAACTTTCCCTGTCTGGACTGAGTGTGCATGCAGTGTGGTTGTCGACTGCGACCAACGATGAATATTTCGGCACAATAGCGCTGATACTAGTATACCAGAACAGGATTTGGTCTGGTGTAGTCGCACGCTCTTTCGTGAGTCGGTTTGTATTGTTCTCTTCTCGTACCGTGGGAATAGCTCGAGCGGCGTCTTAGAGACGCACACAGCTCCAGAGGTCTACAATAATCCGAGAGGCGTTGATGCCAAGATCTGTCAATTGATCAGTGAGCTGCCCCGAATTCTGCTCGTCAGTACCCTTCTTCTTGCGTGGCTGGCGTAGGTGCGAGAGACCCCAGCATATATAGCTGGGGTGAACAAATTGCATGCGCAAGTAATTGGGAGAAGTCGGTACCTTTTCCACGATGTTGTTTTGGAAATGCATTCAAGGTCGTTCATTCCAGTGCGTGTGTCAGGAGTAGAGCTCGTTTCTAGCAGAGCAGAGCTCGTCGGTTGCTTCAGCGTAGGGGCCGAACACAATGTCAAGCTCTGGTAAGCAGAATTAAGCGGAACATCGAGGAAAGGTGTTAATATGAAGCCGGCCTATACAAAGGAGTGAGTTGGTACTAACGTTCAGCCTCAATACAGGAAGTTTAGAAATAATTGAGGCTTGTACTTGGGAACAGGGAGGCACTCGAACTCGACCACTCAGTTTCTCAGTTCTGTTATCGCTGACGTACTGACTATGAGCAGTCATTTTGTTCCCACCCTTGATCCGCTTGCAAGAAGTCAATGTGTAGGTCGAGCTTCCGTTCTTGTCTTTGGCGATTTGTGAGGCTGTCATGTTTGTGCACGCTCACTCTTTAATTCGTTCTCGTAAATTTCCTCTGTTATAATGCACCTCCTCCGTACATCTTGCTGCTAAGAATCAGAATTGCATCTGTAATCTTTTCTGGTAGTAGCTTTATTCTCAAGTTGATATTGCAGCGCATCGCCATTGAGGACGTTTTAGCTGTATCTCTTCAAAATATTATACAACGACAAATAGCTGAGAGCAAGCCTAATTGAGCATTCACATCAAGAGGCGCGGGAACGAAGACGATGAGGATTGAGGTTTGGAATGGGTATTAATGAGCTTTGACTAGCGCCAACCATGCATAAAGATAATAGTATCGCATCTGCCAATGGCCACGGAAACAGCTTTGGTTCAAGAAGTGTATTAGAGGTGTCCTTGCCCTCGTCTCTCACTACTGTAGACCCAATTCATCAACTGCAGCCTCGAGGCCGCTTACCATTCGCACATCTGTTGCCCGAGATAAAGCATGCCCGCCAGTGAAATCCAATATATGGCTCAATAGCTCACTCCAATCTCTACCCGAAACGACTTTTGCTCTGACAAACTCCGTATTCGAGTGGGCAGAATCCAGTGCCGGAGGCATGTCAGCGTCTTGTGTTACTTGGCCAAGTACAGCTTCAAATGCCAAATACGCATAGCAGATGGCTTCATGTGTATCCCCGGGTATACCAATGTCAGACATCGGCCGAGTTGTAACGCTCTCGGGGAGCTGAGATTCGAGAAAATCGATGATACTAAAGTTGTGCGAGGTGGAGCCACTGATGAAAAGTTCATCAATTTCTTGGCCTACCGGAAAGAAGAGCTCGAGTAGCTGGTTGTATTGCTTCAGGATATTTTGAGCAGTAACTTGTGTTATGGTGGCGACTGTGTCGGCTTCGGACAGACCACTGTAAAGACACTCGTCGACGAGTTGTTGCGCTTCGTGGTCACCAAACATCTCTGTGGCTATGCTCATTGGAGGCAATTGCCGGAGGTAATTATGTGTGTTCAGGAAGTGATCTACGATGGCTTGGTTGGCTCTGCCTTGTGCGGCCAGATTCCCGTTGTGGTCTGTATGTTGACTGTTAGATGTACAATAGCGCATAGCGTAGTCTATCAGAAGACTGCCAGGCCCACAGTCATGAGATAGTGTCGGACGCGCGCCGTCATCAAAGCGTGGAGGTATGAAGCTCAGGTTCGCAATCTCATCGAGATTTAGGCAAACGCGGAATTTTGTAGGATGTTGCAGGAGAGCCCGATCGAAATATGACACAGGATGTGTTTGCGGTCGATTCAAAGCTCGTGCGAGTATCGAGAAGTCGAAGACAATGCTGACCCCGGTTTCTGAGGCTACCATCGAGTTCCAGTGAAGGGGGTGCTCTCGTGCGCCATCAAGGTTCGTTCGCGCGACCAGGCGCCTCAAGACTTCGCTGTGAGTGCTCACAAGGTCAATGGAAGTAATATCAAGAGCATATTTGCGACAAAAGGTCTGTATACCACCGGAAAACAAGCGGCCCAGCAGCTCGTCGAGATGTGGCGTAAGATGTCTCCCGCCGCGGCCGTCGCGGAGATGGCTGACAATGGGGTCTTTGAGTGATGTAGGAATGTCGAGACGATCGAACTGTTCCCAGCATTAGCGAGATAGACACACGACAGGAGAATGCAACGGTACTGACTTGTTGTAGTCTCACGCGCAATGGCTCGGACGGACTCAACTGGCAGAATCGAACTAACGCGCAATCAAGATAGCCCAGCCCCGTGCCTGTGCACACACCCAGCACTGTGATGCTGAGAGAGCTCCCCGATGGCCGTCCGCTCTTCCCTCGACTAGGAGAGACATCTCTGTTATCCATGGCTGAGTCTTTGCGTTGCATCGTAGTCAGGATGTGTCAATTACCTGAGCCAATTATGCACTTCGCGCGTGGCAGATATATGAGTGCTCATTGCTGAAGGCGACTTCTATAAAACGTCACTCTTATATGACTTCGCGGAGAATTTCTCTGTACCAGTTTGATACGTACCGATTCAGGCCTACGCAGACATTGCATACGAAAGAATTCCAGGTATTCGGCCTCCAGCCCCGTTGCGCTGCACCCCTCTTCCAACAATCAAGGACGATCGTAAGTTCTCGAAACGAGTTACGGAAATAGGTATAGCCATCATCACCCGCCGGAGCTGCCAGTGACGTGTCTCTCACGGTACAACACCAATCGTACAGTGTGAATGATACCTTCTGTAAAAAGACCACCGTTCTATTTCGACTTGGCAAACGTAAATCTCCACTCCCTTTGAGCCATCATGCGCAGGTACATAGCATCCTCTACTCGCTCGCGTACTACGGAAGGGGCTTGGTAGAAATTTATCAGGACCGCTATGAGGTACTACGAGTAATCAGTTCCTGCGTCAGGATATACAGATTCCCTGGCTGGCAAATTTTGATAGGACAGGAGGCTACACGCGACCAGAACCTGATCGGCAAGGATGCATTCCAAGAAGGTGCGCAATGTTCAGGTGGTTTGCAGTGACTGTGAATACATCGTTGCAAGTCTTGCTGACGCCTATAACAGAAGTCATCGTAAAGCTCTCGACCGACCGCAAACAACGACGCTTTGTAAACTTCGGACAATCGATACCGCTGTGGCAGCTGTGCTTCATCTTTGCAAGACGAGCAGAGCTGTCATCATTGTATAAGAGGATCCGATGTTCGATACGAGAAGCCACGGCATCGTAACCCGAGATCCGATGTGAAGGAACGGATTGGTTGGCTGACGGCCAAAGAAACCGAAAAATCGCAGGGATCTTCTGGTGTCCTTCATTGGTACCAGCGAACACAACGAGCGGCAATGGCGTCCAGTCCAACGAGATCCACGTCGCAGCGATATGCATATCCAAGCAAAGGACAAGGAAATTTGCTGTGGAAATCGCCTGCGCGTGCTCGTAAATACGGGATGGTCACAGGATGAATTTGAGGTCGGAAGCATAGCGATCGCTCCTGGAAAAGAAACGCCTTGCTCATATCGGTGAACCTTATGCTCCAGAGTACCATCAATCAGACCGTTCCCTTGTGTTGGCAATATGAGGGCAGGAAGGACATCGGTTCGACAGCGTGGAAAACATTGCACATCACATATGTGCGAAGCAATGCAACCAATTGGGATTGTTGCAATTACGAAGTATCGTCAACGGTGAGACCTAAGGCTGTGAGACGGAAAGAGATTCCAAGATATAGGCGAAACAATAGTAATCACTTGCTCGACCCATAAACCAGACTTCCTTGTTGCTCACCACGAACTGGCGAGCCGAACCATATCTCTTCGTAAGCTTACGTGATTTAAACTGAAACATGCGAGAAGCCGTTCGATCGAGGCTCGGGTATCATCGCGACGGTAATTTGCCATAAGACAAAATTCTATATCCACAAAAGAGCTTCCGAATCTTAAAACGAATTACTGTTCAGACCCCATTCGACCTTCAATGCAACAATGATCCAGGCTGTCGGCCATACATTTGATCGTTCGAACTCTTCAAGGAGCTGCACAACCTCGATCCGTTCCTTTGGATTCGACACCAATGGCCCCCAAATGAATATAGTGTGGCACAAGATGATTGACAGTTGCACGATCTCGGGTGTACTCCTGCAGGCACCGCATATCGCGTGGGCATGCTCCAATATTTGACGCTGTGCTATCAGCGCAGAACGAAATTGATCGGCTCATGACTTACGTCTTTATTCGACAGATTTTCTACAGTCCGAATAGCAAATCTTGGCCCAGGTTTAAAGCCATGGAGCATGACACAAGCGAAATGATAAAGACCGAAGGCAACAGCTGTAGCAAAGGTTAGGAAGTAACCCGAAGACGAAGAATAAGACGTACCGTGCCAGTCAGCTGTAAAATAGACATGAGGGAAGCAGCTGTCATCGACCACTCCGTGCCAGATCGGGTCGAAGCTCTTAGGTCGATCTCTAAGCCACAGTTGATTGAGATCCCAGAGACCTTGCCATTTCGATAGCTTGTCATTCTGATCTACGGATGATTCCGTTTCGAAACAAAAATTGACAATCAAGGCTGTGTTCCACGTCATCTGGTTGGCCCATGCCGTCTCTAATCGTAGACGTGCCAATGGATGAGAATCTTGCATGGAGGATGGCTGTGGATGCAGTTGCAACGAAAAGTCTACGTCAAGCGGCTGCTGGTTGATTGTTGCTGTGTAAAGGCACTGACGTACGTAGACCCAGAAAGCAGCCTCGCGAAGTGTTGGAGCCGAAGGGTCCACATACTGATTACCCTGGGAAGCACGCAGTATTGCAGAGGAACCAGCTAGGTGCTGCCCAGCATCGGAGCCGGTCGTGGAGGGCACTGCAGATGTAAGCTGAGCCGATCTGATATTGATACTGAACTTACCATTGAGCTGCTCAAAAAATCGTAAAATCACTATAGCGCATAGCAAGGTTTCATCGTGGCTGGCATTTGGCTCATTGAGACGCCTAATGAGCAGAGCAATGCAGCGTTGATATGCAGCATCAGCAATGGTATCTTCTCTGCGATGACGAGCCGCAAACGACAAGACAGAGTGGCAAAGTACAGAACACTTTCTGACTTTCTCCGGAACCCCTAAAGTGAATTGGCGCGTCGCGTCGGTGCAATCAAGCCAACGGCCAAGAAACTCTGAGTAGTAGTGCACAAGTCGTGCCTCTTTCTGTGTGAGCTGAAAGTCTTCTTGTGAATAGGACAGGACTGCTTCTGACACAGGCTGCCGTAACAAACTTGCGACAGAGATACTATTTTGAGATCTGGGTCCCTCGGCAGAGAACGCCGAGCCAGGTGAATGTATGGCAAAGGAAGCTGGTGAAAGGTCGCTCGTTGATCGTGACGTGCCGTCTGATTCGGAGGGTACGGCCCGTCGGTTTCCTGGGCCTTCATTTGCCAGCGGCGAACGACTCCGGCTGGCCAGGCTCTCTTCGTCATCGGTCCCATCATATCCATCAACTTCCATCTTCCCGTCTTCGCCATCGATGTTCGCAGATTTGCTCGATGCTCCTTCCGAAGGTTGATAATCTTTGAACTTTGTATGCGGCGCTTCCCATTGACACGGCCTGTTCTTCTTGCTACAGGCCTTGCAAACAGGATGTGTCTCATCGCCTAGGAGCGTCAGCAACAGGTGTTTGTGTATTGCATATAGGTACAGAAGTATTTACACTTCACGCGACGGGCTCGACATGTGAGGCTGGACGAGGGGTTAGCCCTGCTGACTATGGCCCGTTGCAATCCACTGACCATCCACTCCGAGAGCGGAATTTGCCCATATCGAGTGTTGGCACTGCAAGCCGACTTTGGAGATAGAAGAGAAATCAAAGCTTGCGCGTATCGATTGAACGGTGGACCGAGGTTCGCTGTGTCTTGTCGTGTCAAAAAGAACTCCAATTCGGCAAGTAGTGCTATCTCGCTTGCGTCATTCTTACAAGACGGTCTTCAGGCGTCAAGTGATTCAGCCTGAGCTGATTATCGCCAAAACACTTTGATGCGTAACGGAAAACAAAGGAAGAGTGTGATAATGTTGTAGCGAAAATGCAGAGAATGACGCATGTAAAGCAGTGTCAAATCTAAATCCCCGGCCCCCGCGAACATACGCTTGCCGAGCAATGTCCACGCGCTATTACCGTGCAGGATAAGGTAGCCTGACGTTGTGACAGATGACTGTTGACGCTAAGCTGTGCATCGACAGCCGCCGCGGAAATAGAACCAAGCCTTAGTAATGAATCACTGTAACTTCGCGAGGACCTGGAGAGCTTTTGTTGCGCATGTAATGCTTGGCTGGCGTGCAGGCTGCCGCGGGGCATATCATCTCCCACTATATCAATCCTACGAACAATGTCTCACCAGCATATGTGGTGGAGTGCGCTCGGCAGAGTCCTCCGGATAGGCCCTTGATTGGCGTAAACTCTTCCGCGCTTCAATCCTTCTGGCCGACCATGTAAGACCGTTGCTATATATTGTATTTGCATACCTATGGATCGAAAGAGGGCCATCGCATGATGGAATTACAGCGGCGGAGAGGATCCTCGAACGATAAATGCTTATTCGCAGGAAAAGTTCGTGTGCGCGTCATATGTAACCTCCAGCAGGGAGTATCAACGAGTTTCGATCTCATCTTACACTCGGAGGTGATGGTAGGATAGATTAGCTGTAAGGCTCTTCAGTGCAGGACACTTCGTCTCGTTCGGAACTGCTGTTCGTGCGGCCCTAAGGAAGCAGTCAAGTCAGAGCGTCGTCCTTACGATTTGATAAAATTCAATCTCGAGACGACAAATAGTGCCTAGGTCGCTTTCGTTCGTTCGAACTTTAAGGAAATTCGTATCGAAGTGTTACGGACCAACTTTGCTAATCTGGAGCTCCACGACCCAAGGCCTATGCCACTGGCACGCGACGACCCTATTACGACGGCTGTATTGTACCGCTGTGCCCGACCACTGACTTTTAAAGGTTTAGCGATGGCAATTCAGAATTCAGGCCGCTCCCCAGACGCGACTGCCCACGGAAGTCGGCTGCCTCGAACCCCTTTCAAGCACCGAGGTCCTCTACTTCTAACGTTCGACGCAATGAGCTCCTTGGAGCAGAGGCTCACAGCAGCATTGGCGAGATGGTAGCTTTCGGCAGAGCCTTCGAGATGTCTCGTATGCAAGAACACGCAGATCTGCGCTACCGAGAACCCCAAATCAGTACAACACAGCATCTTGGGCTTCAGATGTGTGCTGCTACTGAATGATCCCAGCAAGGCGCTACTTACACATAGCCATCCCCGTAGAGGAGCCACAGGCTTCGTCCTGAGTGCCTATCGGCATGGCGGCGACAACAGTAGCAATGTACCTGTACTCGACAGGTCATCAGCGAGATCGCGTCCATCCCGCATTCGAATTAACCCTCGAGGCGAATGTAGCTGAGCCAGGAACACAGGATACTCTTAGATCCGCATGGATGGGCGCGCGAGGCCAGACCACATGGCTATCCAACCGCGTCCTTTGCTCGAGCCATGCTCTCGAGGCCACTTTCTTCTACAAATTATTTGTCACGACGACAAGAAGAATAGCACATGCGCTATGAAGGTTGTGCGGCCATGATCAGCCATGATGAGCTCCGCTGCTAGATAGCCCAAATGCACTTCAAAGTGGCGAAAAGCTTGGGGGAAAACACATTGCATGCATTCAGCATCTTTCTGGTAAGCTAAGGGCCTCAGATAACACTCGCCCTTTTTCAAAGAAAACAGGAAAGAAGCGAGTAAGATTATGAAGGACGGTGAGGGTGAAGTGATAAAACCACGGAGGTCGGGTTATAGTTGACGCTAATGCTTGTTGCTGATCCAGGGCTGTACTTTCCTAGATCACTACTACCAATCCGCATCGTTCCGCCGTCTTCGCATTCGCCTTAGACGCTACTGCTGTACGCTTCGCCTATCGGCACAAACACACCAACGCCAGGGGCGCGTACCCTGGGTTTGAAGCGGGAGGCATGTGGCGCTCCAAACAATTCGACAGCAAAGACTCGGTATCAGAATGTCGTTGGATCACGCGCACAAGACGGTGACATGGACATTCGGCAGAGACTGTCCAGCAAACCGCAGTAGTACCATAGCATTCTGAATGCGCACGCAAAGTTTTTGACCGAGAAACTCCCACTACTAGGTGTACCTCTCTGTGACCAGAGCCGACACTTGCTTGTCGGAGTGAGTACGGGGCTTCCACTCATTACAGATCTCTCACACTGTGTCTATGATGCAAACGCCACGTGCATGGCATGGCGGATTCAGTAAGTCAAGGGCAGAGCTAACACAGTACGTAAAAAGTAGTGAATGCTAGCCTTATCATTTGGATCCAGTTGAAACCAGATGGTGAGGCGCAGCCCAAATATTTGTCGATACGATGGGCCCTCTCATGGCGCATTGTGTTCGCAGCGCGGCACAAAGCGATGGTGAGCACTGCTTTTGAAGCCGCTGCATTGGCGCGTTTGCCACCTACCACCTCGAGACCAGTCTCTAGCACGCCTGCTGTTGCACTCAACACACTGGCTCGATCTCTCTGTCATTACTCGGGCCCTGGACACTGTCGAACACGGGCATCTCAATGCAAGGCAGACTGCTCTTTGGACTCGACACTGACAGCAATCACGGGCAGAGTATGTATGAGCTGATAAGGTCGCTTCTAAGCCATTCTCATCGAATCGAGTTCGACACATGGTGCTTACGGGATGGGTTCCTGCCCAGCAGTTATGGCTCCTGGACGCATCGAAGCTCCAATGCTACGCTGCACATGGCGCATGCCGTTCAGCTTACAGAGAAGTGGTCTTGATGACCGCCATTGGAGATGTGCATGCTATTGCCAAGCTGTGCAAAGTTACCTGCCCGCTAGGTCACGCAGTGTCAAACGCAGTTCCGGCCCCGATGTCGCCTAATAAGCGGCTCAATCTAGTCTGGACAAAAGATGGTGGCCTCGGCTGTAGTCAATAATAATAGGAGTATGGCCAGGCTCAGAACACGTAATGAGTCGTGGAGCATCTGCATGTAATCGCGCATACCCGCATGAAATCGACTTTCCATAATCTCAACAGTATAATCGACAGTTTAACCCAAGTTTGAAATTTCACGTCAACCATGGGAAGGCTTGAGGGTGACATCTACCGGTATTTGCTTCAACCATTGTTGATCAGGTTGGGAAATTTGGACGATCGGTAAGTCTGGATGGCTTTGGGTGTGGCAAAAAAGGTTACTCCCGCATGCTTCGGAACACAAGACACGAATGGAATGGTTGCAAGCAAGTGGTGGTCCCATCCCCCGGGTTTCCTACCTGACGATATCGTTTCAGCATGCCGAAGGGGGGTAGTAAATGGTCTCCCAAGCTTGTAGAATGCCTGCACCCACACAGTACGTTGTGGAGCAAGAAAGAAAAGTCTACTCTGCACCAAATCGTCAGTAGTAAACCAAGCTCCTCAGGGCAACCTGTCGCTCAGGACTTCTCGATGAGTCAAATGCTCAAATGTCTCCTGCTCAGTGTAGCTAGCGGCACAAACAGCCCTTTTTGACAGTCTCATTTCCTACTTATCTATTAAGCCAGTAGGGTTTTGCAAGCAATGGACGTATTCACCCAACAATGACAACGTGGAAGAAGGAGCAGAACGTGGTGATATGGCAAGTTGAAAACTTGTGATGTTGCATGCTAGTCAACGAGAGCAGACTGTGAGCCTGTGAATCATCGCGTGCTACATGCTCGATGAAGAAGCAAATGTCCTTGTCCTACTGGAGGGGCCGCACGGAAGCGCAGCTCCTAGGGCTGAATGAAGCACCTCGGCTGGTGGCCCGTTGCTAGCCTTGAGCTACCCCATCCCATCTCACACATTCTGTGGAACCCAGACAGGCAAGTCTCTCAACCACACAAAATGCCCTACTTAATACGGCCCACAGCAAGGCTCTTCACTCGCTCCGCCCAGCGTTGCACGTACTCGAGTGCGCCTTCGCCCGTCCTAAATGTTTTCAACTATCCTGCGCCGCATTCGGGGAACATTCGCATCCTCTCCCTGAACCGACCAGCAGCGCGCAACGCTATTTCGAGACAATTGCTCGCGGAGCTGAACCAGCAGATCACCAGCATTCACAACGAAGGCCAATCAGGGCCCACAAGAGCGCTTATTCTGGCCAGCGAAGTCGACACCAGCTTCTGCGCCGGCGCAGATCTGAAGGAGCGAGCCACTTTTACACAAGAAGAGTACAACCTCTCCGAAATTGAACCCTCTGCGCTGTGGCTAACGAGTGCAATAGTACCGCAAACTTCCTCACTTCCCTTCGCAGTACCCTGAGGTCGATTCAAAACCTCCCTATCCCCACCATCTCTGCCCTTGCGGGGCCTGCGTTCGGCGGAGGCCTCGAGCTCGCCCTTACGACGCACATGCGCGTCTTCGGCAGCACCACGACGGTCGCGCTTCCCGAGACTCGTCTCGCCATCATCCCCGGGGCTGGCGGCACTTACCGCCTCCCCGCTCTTATCGGTCTTGCACGGGCGCGTGATATGATTTTGACTGGGCGACGAGTGGGCGCACCTGAGGCGTACTTCTTGGGCTTGTGCGACAGGCTTGTGGAGATCACATCTGAGGAGCAGGCCAAGGAGGGCGAGGCGAGGAAAAAGGTGCTGAACGAGGCTGTGCAGCTGGCCATTACAATCTGCGAAGGAGGTCCCATTGCAGTCAAGGCAGCGCTGGCTGCGGTCGAGGGCTGCGCCATGGGCGAAAAGGCAGAGAATGCGGCATACGAGCTGGTGGTCAAAACAAAAGACAGAGATGAGGCATTGGCAGCATTCAGAGAGAAGAGGAAAGCAGTCTTCAAGGGCGAGTAAGGAGAACGAGTGGCCTACAAAAGCAGAGCAAGCGCTGGCTAGATTACATGTATTGCAGCGTGTGGCTTCGTGAACGAGTAAATAGAGGGCATGCGTCTGTTGAGGCCCAGATTCACATTCACACCTTGATCATTGCTATGTCTAGCTGTCTTTACATCTTGCTCTTGATGTCCTCCAGCAGCTTCTTCAGCTCTCCCTGATCGGCCTTCTGCGTCGGCCACTCAATGCCCAACCCCTCCTGCTTATTCGGCTTGGGGATCAAGTGGAAGTGCACATGATCGACTTCCTGGTGAGCAATACGCCCGTTGTTCTGGAGAATGTTGTAGTCCTCGACGCCCTGCGCAATGGCAATTCGCTTCGTCACAGACAGGACTTCGGAAAGCTGGTCATCAGGGATGTCGTGCAACTTTGCACCGTGGTGCTTGGGGATGATGAGCTATAGACAACGCAATCAGTATGGGCTTGGACGCCCTCCCTTTTCGTAGGTCAATTATATCAAGAATTGCGTAAAACATACAGAGTGTCCCTTGCTGAGAGGCCCAATGTCAAGGAAGGCAAGCGTCTTCTCCGACTCGAAGATCTTCATCGACGGGATCTCCCCTACAAGCTGTCGTGTCAGCGTGGCGTTGCACGGCAGCGCTGATTGGTCCGTACCCTTGATAATCTTGCAGAAGATGCAGGCGGCCATTGTGGAGCTGATGCAGCTGTGGTGCTGTGCTTAGTGTGGTGCTCACAGTTGTGACAGGTGTGACGTGATGTTGGAGAAGCCAGGCTCGAGGGCGAAGCTAAGCTAGGCAATGGCTTCATCCGAGCTCCAGCTCCAACGCCATGGTGGGGCAGAGGGCGGGGTAGCTCTGGCTCCCTCCGCAATCACCAGCTTTACGAAGACAGTAACTAGGTAGTGTACGGTAGTCAATACATGTTCATAAGCTGTATCTAGCCTCTGATTGCTTCTACATCATCTAGTCTTTTCTGATAGTCCTACTCTTCACTTGCGCGTCTAGGCATCTATCTTATGAAGGCTGCGCCCACTTCCAAGCATCGCACTCGAAATTGGCATAGGTCCTGAACTCATTGCTCAGCCCTTTGGCATGCTTGATGTCGTAGTCTGTAGTCCTGACGCCAGCAGCACCATATAGTTTGCCTGTGATGATTGACTCCATTCGCTCTCCAGTGCACGCAATGACTCGCACGACATCTGGCGACCACCCTTTAGCGAGCCATCGCACTGTCAAGGTAGCTACATATCATCAGCGAGAGACAAATTGCAAAAGGCCGTCTCGAACCAACCTTTTGTCTGGCAATCGTCACTCAAGAATGGTGGATCGACAATGATGCGGTCGAAAGACCCCTTCAAATCCGCTGGCAACTGGAGCGCCTTCTCAAAGTCATAACGAACAAACTCTTTGAATACTGCAAAGCGCTCATCAATCTCAAGTAGCTTGATCTGCGGCCTACAATTGTATTCGCCGGACGCCTGTGTCTCCTTAGTCTGACAAACCCCAACCCTTAGATATCGTCATCAACTTACCAAGAGGTTCTTGAGCTGGATAAATGCACTTGGTGCACTGACAACCGCGATTCGCGTTTCGTCTGTAGCTCCATCGAGCAGTTGCCTTGCAAGCACCGTGGCAGTCTCGTCGCTGTACCAGAATTGGCTCACGTTCCAGTCTTCGGTGAAAGCATCCATAGATAGCTTTCCGTCGAAGTCATCTTCAGCTTGCGACTTCAAAGTCTCGAATTGTTTTTGTCTCTCATCGCGCTCGCTGTAAAATTCTTTCAGAGCGGACAGAGCGTCGCCTGACAGCTGTCTTCGCTGCTTAGTAAAACAACAATGTATGGCTCATCCAACGTACGGCATCTCATCGTCCGAGTCGTCGAATGCCATCTTGACACAACTTGGGTCGATTATGGGTGTTCTGAAAGAGTAATAGTTTACAATTCGTCATCTGTTCCGGAAGCACGCTAAGACCAAAATGTAAGCGTGTGCCGAGGTAGCGACAGCCCAACGCTTCAGACAACATAAAGTGAACATGGCCCCGCGCTTACCGTATCTTGTACAACTTACGACAAGAAGGTTTTACTCAGTCATGTCGGAGACTCTTGTACACCTCCCTGACGTGGAGCAGCTCAGCGAAAGGGTCATTCGGGTGCTTGCAGGCAATCCTGGCAAGGTGAGGACAGTGTAGGCCTCAGTTTGGCTCTTGAGAGCTCACAGCCCTAGTTCACCTTGCAAGGCACAAACACATACATTGTTGGGACCGGCGCTAAGCGTCTGCTCATAGACACCGGTGAAGGCAAAGATGCGTGGCTACAGTCCTTGAAGAGCACCCTGACTAAGCACAATATTACAATCGAAAAGGCTCTTCTCACACACTGGCACCCAGACCACGTCCAGGGCGTTCCGGGTCTGTTAAAATATTCACCGAGCACTCAAGTACATAAGAACGACACGGATGGGAACATCGAATGGCTGCAAATATCTGACGGTCAAACATTCTCTACCGACGGCGCAACACTACGCGCCTTCCATTGTCCCGGCCATACGACCGATCACATGGCGTTCGTGCTAGAAGAAGAAGACGCCATGTTTACTGCAGACAATGTGCTGGGTCAGGGCACGGCCGTCTTTGAAGACCTTGCGACATATATGAAGAGCCTTGAGGACATGGGGAAACAGTTCTCTGGCCGTGCATACCCAGGTCACGGTCCCGTCATCGAAGATGGACGAGCAAAGATTAGTGAGTATATTAAACACCGCAGGCAGCGTGAGCAGCAAGTCCTCGATGTGCTCGCGAAGGAGAAAGAAGCCGGGTGGACGAGCATGGAGATTGTGAAAGTCATATACAAGGACTATCCGGAGAATCTGTGGGAGCCTGCAGAGAGAGGTGTAATACAGATCCTAAACAAGTTGAATGGAGAGGGCAAGGTCGTGAAGAACGATAAGGGTAGATGGTCATTGTGCGGAAAGGCGAGCTTGTAAATGGTCAGCTACAACTGATTCTATACCAGAAGCGTCTTCGCGCCATCTATTACGTTGATACTTCATGGGTATTGACTGAATAGTGACACCCCTGGCTGTATTCGATATGTGCTGACGCATTGCGCACCTAAACCTCACGTATATAGCCAATCCAGTAATACGCCAGAATTCATAGTACATGGCGACGTCAAGTTTATCTCCTGCTTGAGTATAGCCTACATAGCCATTTAGAGCTTGAGTTCCTTGAGTGCGTCGTCGATAGAGTCTACAGCCTCTTCGTTGCTGTTTGCCTGATCCTTCTTTCGCTCCCTGTACTGCTTGGCCACCATTTCCATGACCTTACCCATTTGCGTATCCAGTCCCTGCAAAGCCATCTCCTCCTTGACCTTTTTGAAATTCAGCTTGACAAAAGCTTGATATTCGCCCTGCTTCGCGCCTTCCCCATTTTTGCCAGTTCCGCCAGTCCTTGGGATTGGTTTCGTCTGTACCAATTTGCCCTTACACTTTCCACAACTGTGCCGCACCGGGTCTACACTGCGACTGTGTCTCTTGAACTCATATCCGCAGCTGACGCACTCCCATACGAACTTGTATTCGATTGCATAGCTATGTTTGGTCGTGACTTCCACGCGTCTATCAGCGAATGCAGCGCTGACTTTGCGGCCCCAAGCCTTGAACTCGGCACCGTGTGGATTATTACGGACTTCGCTAATCATGAAAGTGAGCAGATGACAGTATTCATGGGCGAGAACGTTGTAAAGCCGTGAGACGTCGTCAATGACCTTAGAGGCAAGCTCGATGGAGCAGTGGTGCCGAACCTCACTCGTGTATGCTGGAGGATTGGATGAGGTTTTAACTCGGATGACTTCGCGACGCCAGTTTGCGCGACCAGCGGTGGTTTTCAAAGTTTTGGACCAAACCAGCTTTATCCCCCCAGTTGCTTCCGAAAGTTTGGTAATTTTGCTCGAGCAGATGGTAGCATCGAGCTCCTTCAAGAAAGATGTTGCGATGTCATCCTTACGGTCTGCGAAGTCTTTTCTCTGCATACGTGCTTCCTTTGTTGCAAGCTCTGCCACGCCTCCACACGGTTTTTCTTTAGATTGCGCTCGCCCAGTTTTGTTTTTGGATTTCGAAATGGGACTTGCAGATTCTTCCCCGGAGCTGCTTAGACTATCAGAAGCGTAGCCATTGAGCATTTTGGTCACTTCGTCACGCCATTTCTGCTTCCTAGGTGATACGAGTTTTTTTGCAGGGGAATGGCGGTCGTTCCAGTCGTTGATCACCTCAGGATTCCAGAAGGTGTCAAGGCTTGGTCGTAGATCTGGCGCCCTCGGAATCAATGGTTTCTTTTTGGACGGGGAAACAAGCTTGGTAGAAGATCTAGGTTCCAGAGGAGGAGTTACGGGCCGTACTAGAGGAGGCACTTTGCAAGGAGATCGCTTTTTCTTAGGCGTAGGAGAACTGGCATGTCGATTAGTCGGCGTATCTTTTGAGGAACGTTCACCACATACTACGTGAGGAATGGCTGAGCATCGTTCGAGGAGGACGTCTCGGGACGGGAAATCGCGAACGACGATGAACGGACACGTGTCGCTTCAGGAAGGACAAATGATTCTGGTGGTTCCGGCGAGTCAGTCAGATCAATAACTTCCTGGGCCCAATTCGATATAGTGCTGTGCCCTTTCCTATGAGGTGGTCGCATCGAAACCAACGATTGCGAATCTTGCGGCCTTTTGATTTTTGGCTCCTGTTGTGTTTCTTCTTCCATGGCTTCCGCTGGCGGCTCTTCTTCCAAATCAGATTCCGACTCCGATTCAATGCATCGCTGTTGGCGGCGTTGTCGTGATCTGACCGGCGGAACAGCAGCATCTTCTTCATCTTCATAGTCGTTGTCATATTCCTCAGTCTCGCTTGTCGTTTGATGCCCGGTGGAGGTGTGATCGGTGCTGCCATCCATCTCAACGTGCTCCTCGTGATCGTGTTCGATGAGATTTGCTTCGTCACCACACACGACGCTCGTTTCATCTTCCGGTTCAGAGAAGACCTCTCGAGTCTCGACAACTACTCTTGCGTCTTTCTTTTCCATCATCTTGCTTGGAGTTTGCAGACCTTCGTCACCCAGCACATCAATCTTTGAGCTAGCTTTCTTCAACTCTTTTCCTGCAAAGCTTCTTGCCAGACTCCTTGCGTACATCAAATTTCGTTTACGACCAACATCCACATTTTGCTCGTGCGAGCTGCTTCGCTCGCGTCTGGATCTCCTCTCGGATCCGAAAGCTTCCTCAGGGCTCATGAAACTTTGATCAGCGGGCTGCCTCAAGAGCCGACTATTACTTTCAATTGGCCGTAAGGTACGTTGCTTCCGCGGAGTTGAGATGCCTACTGAAGGACTCGCATGTGTCTTCGATGTATAGAATGTGTCGTCCTGGAAAGTTGACGATGGGTCGGATCCATCGCGTGTGGAGACTTTCGGTCTCAACGGGGCATTCTCCTCGTCCTCGTCAGACGAGATGACGTAGCTGACTTCTCGAACAGCTTTTCTAGGACTTGAACGCCTTGGCCGAGCCTGATCTGGTTGCAGAGATATCGTCGGCTCCAGAGGAGATGGCTTGCGTAGTCGAGCCATAGCTTTGGGGCAACGTAGACGGAATCACAAAAGGGTGACGGCGACAAGAATAGCGCTCCCAAGTATAACAGTTTGTGTGCACAATTTACACCGGTAGAATGTTTGCAATGCATACCAGGATCGTGTCATGAGGATGATGAGGTAAGACAGTTAAGTTTGTTGTTCGCCGTTGCTACGGCGACGATGAAGATCACGTGCGGATGTGGTGATGATCCACAGGTCGCCAAAATCTATGGCAGGCTCCGGGCCAACGGATCAAGGTCCACAATTCATTGCAGATCGCAGAAGTGGCCAGACATGCTCAGCGTCGTTCACGAATAAGTAATAGCTCTTATGGCCGGCTGTTGGCTCTGACGAGACCCCAGATACTTTTGAAGACTTCATTGACAAAGGGACGTGGACTTGGCAGACCCGCCTAGGTGCGTAGACATCATAGAGAGCTATGCATTCAACCAAAATACGATCAAAATACACCAATCAGACCTGAGGTCATCCTATCAGATTTGCTTTTCATTTTACCAAATATCTCATCGCAGCTGGCAAGATGCGATGTATGGAACCCCTTCATGGCCGACGCAGCATTGAGTGGTCAACAGCTGGTGCTCAAGACGAATATCATATGGACGTGTCAAGGGTGAACAAATCGAATCGTACATTGCATGCTAACACCATCACAAATACAAGCCGAACCCAACCCTATTGAGCCCGGACAAGAGCCGTAAAGAAAACTCCTTGCGCGACAAACCCAGTCAAGGGCTGCCAGGCCTCGTAATTCTAAGATCTCCACACTCTGGGGTGCTGTCTTATCCGTATTCATCCTCATACCCGGGTATTCTCTTCATATCTACATCCCCAGTGGCGGTTGGTAACATCTCACACCTAGTGAGTGCATTTACTTGCGCTGCTTAGCCATGGTGTTGAGGGCGGAGCCGTTCTTGAACCACTCGATCTGGCCCTCGTTGAAGGTGTGCGAGAGCTTGATGTCGAAGGCCTTGTCACCGTTGGCAGGGTGAACAACCAGGGTAATGGGCTTGCCAACAGCGAGCTCAGTAGCCTTGATGTCGACCTTGTCGTTCGGGCCGATCTTCTCGTAGTCGGCGGGGTCAGAGAAGGTCAAGGGAAGCATACCCTGCTTCTTCAGGTTGGTCTCGTGGATACGAGCGAAGGAGCGGGTGATGATGGCAAGGCCGCCCAAGTGCCTGGGCTCGAGAGCAGCGTGCTCACGGGATGAACCCTCACCATAGTTCCAGTCACCGACAACAACCCACCTGATACCGTTCTTCTTGTAGTCACGGGCAACGTCGGGGACAGCGCCATACTCGCCGGAGAGAATGTTCTTGACCTTGTTGGCCTCGCCGTTCTCTTCGTTGATGGCACCGATCAACATGTTGTTGGAGATGTTGTCCAAGTGTCCACGGTACTTCAACCAGGGACCGGCCATGGAGATGTGGTCAGTGGTGGTCTTGCCTTGACACTTGATAAGGATGGGCAGATCGGTGGCGTCCTTGCCGTCCCATGCGTTGAAGGGAGACAGGATCTGGAGACGGTCGGAGGTGGGGGAGACGGCGACCTGGACAGACTCGCGGTCCGCGGGAGGAGCCTGGTAGGTATCCTGGCCTGGGTCGTAGCCGTTAGCGGGCAGACCATCACCAGAGGGCTCCTTGAGCTTGAACTTGGAGCCGTCGGCAGCAGTCAACCTGTGGCGATTATTAGTATTTTCAAATACGACGGGACGGGGAAAACTTTCGAGTCGGTCAAAGGATTAAAGCTCAGGGTTCCAGCAATCGACATAGCGACGACCAGATCAGGCGAGGTGACGAAAGAGTGCGTGGCCGGGCTGAAGAGTCAGTTCAATTTCAACCATGCGGGGAGTAAGTTCTCTTACTTGGCGTCGTTACGTCCGGTGAAGTTACGGTTGTAAGAAGAGATGATGGAGTTGGCAGTGCCCTTCTTGACGTCCTTACGGTCCCACTGGCCTGGACATGGTCAATACAAGTCCAATAATACATTTTGTTGGCTACAGTGCGCCTCTGCACAAACTTACCAATGCAGGGTCCACAAGCGTTGGCAAGAACCATGCCGCCGAACTCCTCGAAGGTCTTCAGCTGGCCGTCGCGCTCGATGGTAGCACTGGAATCTATTAGTACTCTGCATGTCTATAGAACAATCCGATCACTTACCGAATCTGTTCACTACCAGGGGTGACGGTGAACAGAGACTTAGCCTTGATGCCATGAGCCATGGCGTCCTCAGCAATGGAGGCAGCGCGGGTCATGTCCTCGTACGAGGAGTTGGTGCAAGAACCAATCAGACCGACCTTGAGCTCCTCGGGCCAGTTGTTGGCCTTGACAGCCTCGGCGAACTTGGAGATGGGAGTGGCCAGATCGGGAGTGAAGGGACCGTTGATGTGGGGCTCAAGCTCGTCAAGGTTGATTTCGATGAGCTGGTCGTACTGCGTGCCCTCATCCTCGCGGAGCTCGTGAGCGTACTCGCGGGCGAAGTCACCAATGTGCTGACGCTTGGTGGCCTTCAGGTAGTCGTACATGCGGTCGTTGAAGGGGAAAACGGAGGTGGTAGCACCAATCTCAGCACCCATGTTGCAGATGGTAGCCATACCAGTGCAGGACAGGGACTCGACACCGGGGCCGTGGTACTCAACGATGGCGCCAGTTCCTCCCTTGACGGTGAGGATGCCAGCAACCTTGAGAATGATATCCTTGGGCGAGGTCCAGCCCGAAAGCTTACCGGTGAGCTTGACACCGATAACCTTGGGGGCCTTCAACTCCCAGGGGAGACCAGCCATGACATCGACAGCATCAGCACCTGGAGATTGTTTGTTAGTTTAAATCCCTCAACTCGAGCACTGCGATTGCACTTACCACCGACACCAATGGCGGCCATACCAAGACCACCGGCGTTGGGAGTGTGAGAATCGGTACCAATGAGGAGAGCACCAGGGAAAGCGTAGTTTTCGAGAACGATCTGGTGGATGATACCAGAGCCGGGCTTCCAGAAACCAATGTTGTACTTGGCGCAAGATGTGGCCAAGAAATCGTAGACCTCCTTGTTGATATCAATAGCGCGAGCCAAATCCTTCTCGTTGCCAACCTGGGCCTCGATCAAGTGGTCGCAGTGGACAGTGGAAGGAGTAGCGACAGAGGGCATGCCAGCAGACATGAACTGGAGAATGGCCATCTGGGCGGTGGCATCCTGGCAAGCAACACGGTCGGGACGGAGCTTGAGGTAGCTGGTGCCACGCTCAATGTCCTGGTTGTGGGGGTCGTCCAAGTGGGAGTAGAGGATCTTCTCGGCGAGGGCAAGCGGGCGGTTGAGACGGCTGCGCACGACCTTGAGGTTCTCGCTCATCTTCTGGTAGTTGATGTAGTTGCCCTTCTCCCAGTTGGTCATCTCGACCTTGCGGGAGAGCGGTGCATCGCTGACAGTCGCCAATGACCGGCGCTGAGCGAAGCTCTGGCCAATGCGGCCGAGCCTCGAGAACCTCTGCATCTTGGATGGGGTGAGGATAGGTGAGTGGAGATGAGGAGTGATGGAGAGGGCGGGAGAAAAGAACGTCAGAAGCTGCCTCGAGCTGTCGATTATCAGTCTGTGTGTGATTGGCTGCTAAAGCGACTCCACAGCCCGTGCGGTGCTTGTTGCGGCAAGCCGAGGTCTTCCGCAAACGAATACAACGGTAACTTTCACCCGCTGGGCCGTTCACGTGTCGCTGGCAGTGTGTTTGGGGAGTGTTTCGCGTCAATGTGCCCTGCAACCTGCAATTCACTCCGGTGTGCAGCGCGCAGCGAGAAGCTATTTGAGCTGCGAACACGACCGCTGCGAGCTGCTCCATAGTACAGTGCATATCCGTGATGGCGTCACGCCGCGGTGCTGTGCACCCAACCCCGCGTGCACGACACGAAGCTTGATTGGCAGTGATTGGCATGGTTGCAGCGCGCACAATTGGACGTGCGCCCACTGCGACTGTGTTGGCTCGGAAAAGTCAGCAGCAACGTCACTTTCTGAAGGTCTCCAGACCAGGTGCAGCGGTAGCCTCCGCGCAGCCTTGCCGCGCCAAGGCCTAGAGCGCATTCCGCGAAATTTCTTCAGCGTCTGCAGGTCTGCGAGGAGCCGCACGAGCCAGCGACCCGTAGCCGAATTGCCAGCCAGCACGACAACAGCCGACGGCCGCGGATACAGCCCGAACACCTCTCTCAACGCAACGCGCCAATATGCCTGCCATCCGGGGACAGGACTCCAAGAAGAAGACGCGCCGCCACACGCGCGACCTCGACCAGGTTCACGCCGACCTGCGCGACGAAAAGCACCTCGCTGAGTTCAAGGATGCGAAGCCCATAGAGGACCTGCCCGGCCTGGGCCAGAACTATTGCCTCGAATGCGCAAAGTTCTTCGAGAGTGAGGCCAACATGCTGGCGCACAAGAAGGGCAAGGTGCACAAGCGCAGGTATGTATCAGGCTGCATGCTGTCTGCAGTGTAGTATGCGCTGACAGCGTGTAGAGTAAAAGCACTGAAGGAGGAGCCGTACTCGATCAAAGAAGCAGAGGCTGGCATGGGCTTCACCACAGACAATGGCAAGCGCTCGACAACCGTGTCTGCGCCCATGGATGTTGACAACGCGGCGTAAACGGAAAAAGCTGGCAAACGGAAAAAGCTGGCAAAGGGAATAGAGACATGCCAGCGTGTGCATGTACATTGATTGGTCAAATCTGCAGCAATCGTCTGCTATAGGTCTACGAGCTGTCGAGCGCCATTATGAGGAGGACTGCTGCGTGTTAGGCAAAGGGTGCATTTACGTTGCAAGCTTACTCAACGGGCAGGCGCAGCGAAAGACTGCCCGGTCGAGCTCGCAGAAGGAGGATTTCATGCATTGCAGGCGTTACAACATGGGAACATGCATTATAGAGGATACAAAAGTTCAAACGATACCCAGCTACATCAGAAATGCTTACAAATACAATCGCAATCTTGTAAACATCTTCCAAATCTGTAGCGTTAGGTATCCATATGCTGTGGTGCCTGTCACTGCCTGATTGCAGCCTATCGACTTACACATACAAAAAATTCGTGCGCACCACCGTCAGAACATCAAAACTCGATCAACGCAACACATAACATTACCACAACCCAACAGCCTTGGCTTATAACACCATGTACTTCACAAACAAACCTCTCTATGGCGGCGCCATTTCAGTCGATCTGCCGTCACGCTTTGCCGACACAAGGTCCGTTCTCAGACATATCCAAGCTCGAATCCCACCCCACACAGCACACGCCAGCTAATATATTGTGAATGCAGCCTGATTCGCGAAGTGCCGGACCACCAGGAGGTCTACTTGGATCAAGATGGCTACTCGTCCATCGTCGTTGAAATTCTTGAATACCAAGAGAAAGGCAGCGACGAAGAAGCGCTGCAACACCATTTTGCCGACCTCGTTGATGAGGAAGACAGTACAAACATCCTGGCGCAGGGCCGTGCCGTGATGGCAAAGCTCAGGTGAGTGCCCCTACCAGCTGGAGTATGCACGCATGGGACTACGCACCTACGCCGTCCTGTTGGTGTCTGTGTTCGATGTGAATGCTAATGGATACTGCCGCAGCGACAAGCCTCTTTACACACTCCAGTTCGTTCAGACACCACCTCCCAACACAAACCCAAATCGCAAGGTACCAGATTTCGTGTACATCCATCTCGTGTTGCTTCGCCTTCGAGAGCAAGGTACGGACGTGATGATTTCTGTCAACATTCCACACTACCCTGGAGAGTATGAGAAACCCAAAGACGGCGAGAATGGCGTTACACAGTTGATGAAGGATAGCGAGAAGATCAAAGATCGGATCCTAGAGACGTTTGAGATCAAAGAGTGGGGCCTGTTTGAGGGGTGAGCTTGAGCGGTGTCTTTGGGATTGAAGACGCAAGCTACGAAGCACCGTGGCAAAAGTACAAGTTACTACAGGAGATAATAGCAAATAGCAAAAGTTAATTCAAATTGCTTCAATACACTGACGGTCTCTTCCATAATTGTCTCTTCATTGACCTATTTTTGGTGAAAGAAATTCTTGATGGATTGTATGATCTGTTGAATGACTTTTCGGAAGTCAAACTCTGAACAGTCATTCTCAACATGCATTCTGGCTATTGTCATTTCCATGTGCAGGTTTTAGTCAAGTTTGGTTTTGAGCCTCAGATTGTATTAAATGCAGCCTGTCTGCCGGAACACGCGCCGCTATCTGGACCCCGAACTCGCGTCTCCAATCAACCCCGCATAGCCTAGCTTGACTATGACGAAAGCAGCTCTCTTTCGATCGGCTATTCGACTTCCTGCCCAAGTAGCCGTAACGTATTTCAAAAATGTGGACGCGCTGGGACTCAAAGTCGCTCCTTCGAAAACCACAGCACGGGCATTGGCATAGCGAGATACAGCTGCATAGAACGAGATGGTTGCGTACACGGTACCCTGCAAAGGCATCGTCGCCTACTCACAGCATGATTGGAAATGGGAGGAGCTCTTGACACGCGAACCTAGAGACGATGAGTTTCTGGTTGAAATGGTAGCGACTGGTGTATGCCATACCGACATTTCAGGTTATGGAGGCATCTACCCCCGTGTGCTTGGTCATGAAGGTGCGTCCATACTCTTTACCCAGTTTACACCACATGCGAAAAAAGATGACATCTAAACAACAACAGGTGCGGGACGGATCCTGAAACTTGGATCCAAGCAGCAAGAGCAGGATTACAAAGTTGGCGACCTTGTAATTCTCTCCGCCGCCGCTTGCTTGTCCTGCCACTACTGCACAACTGGTCATCCCGCCTACTGTATCGACCACGCTGCACTCACTTTGGCATCCAACGAACCTAATTTCGTTCTCGCTTCAGACGCAGAAACAGTCATCGGTGGCGGATATTTTGGCCAGTCATCGTTCGCGTCTCCGGTCCCAGTCAAGGTGTCCTGTGCCGCCAATGTGACGAAGCTGATTCGTGACGCTGATGAACTGAGAGCGTATGCTCCGCTAGGGTGCGGCATCATGACTGGCGCGGGAGCAATCACACATGTAGGGAAGTGCGGTCCTGAGGATGTGGTCGCGGTCGTTGGACTTGGAGGGGTTGGGCTTGCCGGGATATGCGCCGCAAAGCAGCGCGGTGTCGAGCACGTCATAGCTGTCGACCTCCTGCAATCAAGAATTGATCTGGCGCTACAGCATGGTGCTACAGCTGGTCTACTATCAACAAAGGAGGGATTGGAAGGCCAGGAGATGAGCGCCGCAATCAAGAGGCTGACCCCTGGAGGGTTAGGCTGCAGCCACATACTTGACACGTCTCCGAGCGTTGCAGTACTGGGCCAATGTATGGAGTCCCTCCAAAAGAATGGCCAATTGTTACAAGTGGGCGTCAAACCGGTCGGAGCCAAGTACGAGCTAGATCTCCTGACGCACATGGTTAATGGGCGCCGACTAATTGGTGTGATCGAAGGGGATAGAGATCCAGCTGAAGCATTACCGGAGCTCGTGAAATGGAGTAAAGAAGGCGTGTTGCCAGTAGAGAAGATGTTGAAAGAGTTTGGGGTCCAGGAATTCATAGAAGCCAGGGAGAAAATGGAGGAAGGGAGCGTGATCAAGAGCGTGTTGGTATGGTGATCACTCGAGGCACAAATGATACTGAGCAAGCCAAACGAATTCGAACCATTACACAAACTTAGACTGAAGTTATTACGTGAAAAAATGCTGCGATGTCGTTAGACAGATTGATGCTATCTTCCACAACACTGCGGGCTGTCGGCTCGGCTGCGGTAAGTTCCACTACGACTTCCCTTCGTTAGGAATAGCACTGGCAAAAAGTAAAAGCCAGCATTACTACTGGATATAATGATGTTGACGAATGCGGACCCAAGGATTTAGGTTGTGTGAAGAAGGACAACATCGAGTTAATTGTGAGGGGCCAATATTTGTGCTTTATGTACGGCTGGAAATTGTACATAAACGCCAATCTCTATAGCTTCGGTACAAGATGCTCTAGGAAGTTCCTAAATTGCCTAGTCGAACTTAGCATCAACTCAACGAGATGACTAGTCCAAAGTATTGATCAGCTATCCGATGACTACTGCATCTGTAGGTGACCGGGTTGGCCTCTTCCAAATAGCTCTATTCTTTTCGTAAAGCCCTTGCGTTGAATGTCTGGTTCTTTAAACACTTAAAAGTGGTCACTGCGGTGTATGTAGCTGATTGATGTTCCTTGAGATTTGCGCATTTCTAGAATACCGTGCACGTTTGTGCTTTTTATGGTCCTTGAGGTCGACCATGACACGCGAAAGCAATTGGAAGCGGTAAAGGCGATGTTATAGCATGTGAAAGAATTTCTTTGTTCAACGCTGATCTAGGCAACCAATCTTGAAATTCGCAGAGCAATCTCACTATACATCGAGGCACTGACAATCACCAATACCACCTCCCATTCGCCACTTACTTAGCAAGGAAGGACACTTCCAAATTATGTCAGATGCGGAACACTGGAACAGCAAGTTCCACATTCTTTCCATCGTGTATCCAAAATCTGGTGCACTCATGGAGTCTGGCCGTCCTTGTAGGACTTCTGGTTGGTGGGCCCAGCTTCCCTTATCAACGAAAGCCTTCCATAAAGCGTGGTAAATATCTTTGTTGATACCGCGGATACGTGCGGCAGATACTATGAACTGGCCTTTATAACTAAGGAGGACCTTGTCACAACTAGTTGAATTGTAGATCCGATGATAAATTCGCGGGAATAAGTGCGCGTTGTCGTTCCAGAAGAATTTGTCGCCACAGTCTTCACAGTTGCAGACAGCGCCTGACCATCCAAGATTGAGGAAGCCAGTCTGAGAGCGACTATAGTAATTGCTGATGTGGGTGTACATCTCCCTTGGGTTGTGTATACCTGCCTGTAGGAAGACTGTCTGTCGTGCAAGGCTATCCCACCTATTGAGGATATGGTTCAGGAAAGTTTCGCCTTCCCGTCCAACATTCGGCAATGTGACAGCATAATCGGCCCCTGTTTGATATTTGATGTGGGTACTGTTGGCTTCGCTGTCTTTGACATAGATTGTGACGCGTGCATCAGAGAGTGCCGGCATGCTTTTTAGATGATTAATGAGCTCCTGCACTTCATCGATGGGCTCTTTATACATGCTCAGTACAATTTCTAGTGATGATTGTGGTATGTAGTCCTGGTCAAGGAAGACGGGAAGACGACGCCACTGTTGCTCAGTGAAGTTTAGAGTAACAAACACCAGCCATAGGAGGGCTATACCGATGCCAAGCAAGTATATGCAAAGAGTGCTGTCGAGTGAGTTTGTTACTGGCGCCGACAATTGAAGCTCATGAGGCTCCTCTGAAAGGCCATCGGTCTCGCTGTCGTCTCCGGATAGCTCCGAGCGTGGCTCTACAAGTCGATACGTAACGAGCTGATTATGGGAGCTGTTGTGCCGAATATTGTCTCCAATAGTGGAAGCAGGGATGCCAGCGCACATGACTGCAAGGATGAAGCAGCAAATCTGGAATGCGTTCGTGTAAGACCGACGTAGCAATAGTGTCGAATAGCTTCCTATAATGCCAGTAATGACAATGAGGGTTGAAATGTCCCAGATACGATAGAATTCGTTATTCGTAGGGATCACTATTGAGTTTCCCAAAATTAGTGCAAGAGCAGATGAAAAGGCGTTAAGGACAAGCAGGGGGACGCTTCCGAAGTCAAGGGCAAACCTCGGATTGCTTAGCCCAAAAACTAGGACCCAAACTCCGCCTACTAGTACTTCAATGATGGATTGTAGACCCTTGCGGTGTATGTTGTCCACAAGTATGTCTGGATGGATTTTACAAGCGTTTCTCCCGAGACCGCGGGATAGTCCGGCAAACAGCATGGCCAGAATGGACGCGGAAAGACTCGGTACGGTGAGTCGATACTCCGTGTACAACAGTCCGGAACTCGCTAGTATCATAGAGCTCATGTAAAGTAGTTCGGCGGGTGTGTGTGGTATCATGCGGACGAGGAAGAGTAATAGGTCTTCAACGGAGAGGGCTATAAACTAGTCAAGATCAGTCTGACAATCGAATCGTACCACAGACTCATATATATCTTACTGTAATCATGACCAAGGTTGGTAAATTATAACAATGCAAGATCGCTTGCAAAACACACAACGTCGACAACGACGAGAAACACGCCGACGCTGTCATCAAAGCCGTTGCCCTCGTTGCGGACTTCCATAGCTGTGATTCTCCCCGTATCAACTTTTGAACATGACGCCATCCTTTATATGGCTGCAACGTGAGGAGAGAAGTAACGGCAAGCTGGTTGAAGTATAGCAGCAGAGGGTAGTGTATGTTACGCTCCACCAGTAGATGCCTTGCGCTGAGGATTGAGATGCTGGCGCAGACAATCCAGATAAAGCGGTTGTGAAAACGACCATGGATAAGGCTGAGATAATGAATGCCGTAGATTATCTGTGTGTAAATATCTCGGAAATATGTGTATTTCGTCATTAGGATGGATAGTTCTTGTGGTTTTGGTGTACGGGCGTATTCGTCCCATATGGTGCTGCTAATCTGAAGCTGAAATCATTGGCGAATGGTGAAGTAGATGCAGAAAGCTTGCTTAGGGGCATAAGAGGGAAAGAGTCCGGCTAAAGTTAACATGGATTTGTCCTTTGCTCGCATCCTTCGCACGTTGTGACTTGATCTGTAGGCGGGAGCGATGTCCCTGAATGGCAAGACATACGATGCGTTCCACATCGTCACTTGGTACAATAGACTTGGCTGCTTGCCTAAATAGCTGGTCTCAGTGATCTATTGGGTGCAGTACGACTTCCCGAGGCTTTGACAACCGCAAAGTACTCGGCTCTGAGCTTGGCTAGCATATAATCACCCACAACTGAATAGGCTTGCGACGCCGTTCTCTGATCCGCAAGGCCACCATCAGCAAGGCCGCCATCATTAAGGCTTCCTCGCTTTCTGAGAGAACAAAAACAAGCAATTCCACTCTTACTTCAAGGATACCAATCCTTCTATGCACAGATCAGCATAGATGATCAATAGGGGATAGTGCCACTAAAGTTTGTCAACAAGAAGGTAAACACCGAAGCCTGTTGACTCAGAGGTTGCGTCAATGCTAAATGTCAAACGATGGGGGATTAAGGTGGTAAAGAATAGTGCACGTGTACTTTCGCAAGCATAATTGGCAAAAACTGTGCAACACTAAAACGACTGCGGTCGTGCATATCCACCAGTATTCTAGGGAATTCAATTCGACAAGACTGAACTTCTTTGAACGTCTCCGAAAGAAGCTTTGGAAAACGAAACAATATGCAAAGTAGAGCAAAAGATTATCTGAAATGGTAGGATGAACGCTACTTCATGTCTCACTTTGCAAGTCGTCTGTCGCAGGAGAAGAGGAGAAGAGGAAGGGGAAAATGTCAAAATCTCTCCTTCATACCCCTTACCAAAGAGACTTTCCACCTGTATGTAGACCAATTTTGAATGCTTCAATTGCGCTGCTACGGCTCATTTGTATGCAACAAGAACCGAATTTGTGGATGCAAACCACACTATTGAAGTAGGCATACGATCGCAGGTAACGGCCTGCAGGTGAGGCCTGAATCGCTCATCAAGACGTTACGTAAGGCTTCCCGTAAGGCTTCCCGTAAGGCTTTTTGTAAGGCGGCGTGCCTTAGCACAGACCGAAGGTGCCGCAAGCGCGTGTCAAGGTCAGCAGCTAATAATTTATACACTATCTAAGCTAGCACTTGCCTTACTATGTGTACATGCAGTGTAGCCGCACCTAGTTTGTGAAAAAAATAGGCGCTTCCCTAATAAGTAAGGCCGAATGCGATTACGATGTTAACGAAAGTGCGTCTACTACTAAATATTGCATAGTAGCACTACTGTTAAAATCCTAGAAATAATACCTATTTGTAATTAGAACAACTTCTTATTCTTACAATATTAATCTTAATAATGTATACAAAAGTTATAGAGAAATAGTTGAAGTATACTAATATTTAAAAATTTAGTATTTGTATTTAGTAAAAGCAAAGTTATAAAGGCTTTTAGAATTGTAAATATAAAGATTATTTATACTTTATATAACTTTCTAAATAAGGCTAAAATTCTTTCTTTAAAGCTATAACGTGTTTTATAAGCAAGCAGGCACCCTAAGTAAGCAGGCACCCTAACACTAGCGTACTAACTTTAAACTATTATTACGCACTCTTATTGTAGTTAATAAACTATTATAATATACTAAATTAATTACTAGAATTGCTGCTATTACGTGCACTACTTATTTTAACTGCGCAGGTATAGGCGTTATACCTAGTACTCTTGCAATACTTACACTAGCTTTTTTTTTATACTTTTTTTAACGCACTCTTTTTATTACTATAGCTGCTACCTTTTTATTTAGCTAATAATTCTTGCATCTTACTTACTATAAGAGTCTTGTCTATTTGTATATACTATTACTTATAGCTCTTACGCTTGTTTAATTTATCTAGACTTTATTAAAGGGTAGCTATTTACTTTATTATTAGGCTTATTTTGTGTGCTATCTACTAAGTTCTTTTACATAACTGCGTAACCTATTTATTAAGAGAATTTATAGAAGATCTATAGCGCTCTCTTACTTTCTTTTAAATAAGAGTACTTTAAGCCTTAACTTTACGCGTATTATATAGTGTTTACGCCTCTTAAGTACCTTCTTGTTAAAGTAACTATACAGGCGTTAATAGTACTACATTAAGCTTTAATATTATAGCCTATAAGTTATGTAGTACTAGACTAGTACCTCTAAAACTAGCTTAAATATTCTTTATTATAAAAGACTGTAATAAAGCAGTTTTAAAGATAAGTAGGAAGCACTCTTTTCTAATATAGTTAGTATAGTTGCGTACTAAGGCTAAAATAGCGTTACTATACTAACGCTTTAATAGCCTTAAGCAGGCAATGTTAAAAAGCTATAATAGGTGCAATAAGTATATAAGTATATAAAAAAAGATAATATTCTTTTCTTTGTAAAAATTCTAGAATTTTACAAAGTAGTAGCTCTTGTAGCTATTAATAATAAGTAGTTAGTACCTACTTATAGTCCTGCTCTTTATATAGGTATTAAAGTGCTTTAACTATTAAAGGGTAAGGCAATTATTAGTCTAGCTATTAAGACTAGTTTTAAGAATCTACTAAGTAGGTAAGTCTCTTAACTAGTTATTAATTTTAACTTTGCCTACAAAGATAATAAAGGGTAGTATATATTAGCCTAATACGCCTATACTTATAATTATAGTAACCTACTTATAGTTACTTAGCTATATTTACTTCTTCTTGCTGTATCTCTCTAAGCTTATAATAACTAACTATAATAAAATCTTACCTATTATAAAGCTAGTTCTATTAAAGTTGTATATATTATTATTTACAATACTCTACTTCTACTTTGTTGCCTTAACTAGATTAAACTAGCGCTAAATAGCTACTAGGTCCTTGCAGGTAGCTTACTAGTAATTATAAAAACAGCTCTATTACTTACAGAGCTTAAGAGTCTACTTAATAAAGTTATTAACTTAGTTTTTACTAGTAAGGTTACTTTCTTGCTTATAGAGTAGTTTATTAGCTATAGCTTAAATATTAAGCTTTTTAAGTAAAAACTCTCTTGCGTCTTCTTTAATAATATAATGTATTATTGCAGTCTCTTCTAGCTTAGTTAGGCGCTTTAAGTTAGCTTTGTAATTACGTTAGGAGAGTCTTTTAGCATATTAGTACCTTAGAGTTATTTACAGGACGTTGTATATTACTACAGCGCGTTTTACACTTTTAATGCGTTGCGATTAGAGGTTAAAAAGAGTAAGTTAAATATCTAATTTGTTATAAGGTAACTAAGAGCTGTGTTGTTAAGATATAACGTGTTGTAGTGCAAATTTTGTAATTTAGTATTAAAGTGCCTACTTGTTTAGAGTGCCTGCTTACTTATAAAATACGTTATAGTACTTAAAGATTCTTATTATTATAATATATTAAGTTTTTAAAGCTAAAGTACTAAAGTTGTAATAGATATTATAAAGTTAACTTTAGTATTATTATATTATAACGCTAGCTTATCTTGTATTAGTACTAAGGGTAAGTATGTAGCGTAAAACTAGTAATGTAAGTGCGCCTTAGGCATAATAAGTATTATTATAAATATACAACTAAGCTATCTTTCTACTATTATTTGTAGTGTAAAGCAAATACTATTACCTATAACTAGAACCTTACAAAAATTACTAAAGTTTTACTAGTAAAATACTCTATCTTTAAAAACTTACTTAAGATAGAATAAAGATAATATAATACTAGTAGTATTAAGCTAAAACTAAAATATATAATAGTTTTAAGTAAGTTATAAGTAATTATAAAGTTAAATTATATACTTAGCTTATATATAAAGAAATAGTTATAAAAACAGCTTTACTAAATACTTAAATATTTTAAACTAATAACGCACTATATAGGCAAGTAGACTATATAAGTAAGTAGACTACTTTTGCTAAGACTCTCTCTTATTATACTATATTATACTCTAGAATGCTGCACTCTGTGCCTTTTTAGCCTATAATAAGCTATAAAATTACTTAGAGAGCTCTTCTACTTTATTCTTATATATTTACGTATTATGCCTACATTCTCTATATATTCTATAGTATTATTATAATAGCTTACTTTTTTTTATTACGTACTCTCCTCTTTAGCTTCTTACTATTACTATAAGCGCTAAACTCTTATAAAGCAATTAACTACTAGCCTTTTTTAACTATAAAGGTCTTTTTTACTTAAACTTGCTTTCTTTTACGTAATTTACGCTCTATTATAGCCTTTAGGGCTACTTAAAGCTTAGTATATTTTTATTTAAGCAAAGTTATCTTATGCGCTATACTTGTAGCCTTTTTTACAAGATAATTAAGCGCGCTAGTAGTAGAGGTTAGTAAGCTACCTAATTACTTCTTATACTTATTTTAAATTAAGATTAATTAAGAGCTAGATTTAGTAAAATTCTTTAGAGTTTACAACTACTAAAGCTTATTATTAGTAGAGAGTAGTAGTAATAAAGTTTATAGCTTTATATTAAGGGTTAAAATAACTTATTATAAGTTAAAAGGGACTAGTCTAGCCCTTTAGAACCCTCTTTAAATATTACTAGGGGTAATAGCTTTACTATAAGCTTTTATAAAGTATAATAGGAACTCTAGCTTTATAATATAAGTAATTTAGTAGTATACTAGCTTATTAATCTAGTCCCTATACGCCTACTTTAAAAGAGCAAAACAACCTACATTAAGTAGCTATAAAAAGTATAATAAGTATAAAAGTATATATATAAGCACAATCTTATTATTTTTGCAGTATTAGCTAAATACTATAGTGTTGTAGCTCTTATAACTATTAATAATAAGTATATAGTAGGTACTAACAGTGCGCGTCTTTATATGCTTATTAAAGTGCTGTAATTACTTAAAACTAAGCTTATTATTAGTTTAGCTATTAGTAGAGTTAGAAAAGCTCTAACTTAAAAGTAAGGCATCTTCTTTAAACTTAAAGCAGAGATAGCAGCATAATTTAAAAATAATAAAGAGTAGAATTACCTATCTAGTTATATTAATGCTTTAAGTAACTATTACTTACTCTTTATTGCTAAGCTGTATTAACTTTAGTTATCTTAGTAAATTAGTAGCTATAATAACTACTCTACTACTTATTTAGCTTATTATAAAGCCTATCTTGTTAAAGTTATACATGCTAGCGTCTAGAATGCTATACTTAGTTTTAATATTAGCTATAAGACTAAACTAGCTCTAAATAACTCTAGAATCCTTGTAGAAAGCTCTTTTATAGTTATACTTATAATTAAACCTTACTTTAAGCTTTAGCGTATATAAAATAAACGTACTAGCCTAGTTTAAGCTAATAGGGCCTAAACTACGCTCTTCTTATAGAGAATTAGCTGTATTAGCTATATCTAAGAGCTAAGAAGGGTGCTTATACTTAATAAGCTTAAAAATATACTTTATAATTACTTTCTCCTCTATATTAGATAGATTCTATAAGTTAGCTATAGAATTGTTACGTAAAGATTATCTAATACGTTATATAGATAGTATAGTTTTTAGTTTGCTATAAATAGCTATAGTATATTATTTAAAAAGCTTAGAGTCTTATTTAAAAGCTGTAAGCATAAGCTATATCTTATATTTATTTAACGCATTATTTTAGCTCTATTATTAAGGCATTAGTATAGAGAGAGAAATTTAGTATAGTTTTAGTAAAAGCAGTTTACTTACTTATATAGTCTACTTACCTATATAGTGCGTTATATATAAGCTAATAATTTAGAAAAAAAAGTTTAAACTTTATAGAGTATTAGTTATACTATAAAAATATTATATATTAGAATTTTAAAATAAAATACTAAGTTTAAATTATAATACTTACTTTTTATAATAAGATTATTTTTTTCTTAAAGAACTAATAGAACTTTTACTATATACTATAAATTAGTTCTAAGACTTATATAAGTATACTTTACTAGCTTATATAGTATTACTAAAGTTCTTTAGTATTAATAGTATATTTATAAGTAGTTATTCTAAGTTTAATAAAAGCTAAGAAACTTCTAATTTTAAAGAGCTATAGCTTACTTTATACTTGATTTTTTTTCTTAATTTTTTAATATTAGTGTAAAGTAAAGTATTCTCTACAGCCTTTATATACAAAGTTAAGATTAACGCACTACACGGGCGAGCGGACCACACGAGCGAGCGGACCACTTTTGCCAAGACTCTCCCCCATCATACCACATTATGCCCCAGAACGCCGCACTTTGCGCCTTTTTAGCCTGTAACGAGCTGTAATATTACTCAGAGACCTCTTCTACTTTATTCTTACACGTTCGCGCGTTGTGCCCACTCTCTCCGCACGTTCCACAGCGTCGTTGTGATGGCTCACCCCCTTCAGCGCGCACCCTCTTCTTTGGCTTCTTACCATCACTACGCGCGCCAAACTCCTGTAGAGCAATCAACCGCCGGCCCTCTTCAACTGTAAGGGTCCCTCCTGCTTGAACTTGCTTTCTTTTGCGCGATTTACGCTCTGTTGCAGCCTCTAGGGCTGCTCGAAGCTCAGCGCGTTCTTGTTTAAGCAAAGTTATCTCATGCGCTATACCTGTAGCCCCCTTTATGAGGTGATCAAGCGCGCTGGTAGCAGAGGTTGGTGAGCTACCCATTTGCTTCTTATACTTGTCTCGAATTAGAGTTGATTGAGAGCCAAATTCAGTTAGGTTCTTAGGGGTTTGCGACTGCCAGGGCTCGTTGTTGGTGGGGAGTGGTGGTGATGGAGTCCGCAGCTTCACATCAAGGGTTGAAATGACCCGTTGTGGGTCAAAAGGGACCAGTCCAGCCCCTCGGAACCCTCCTTGGATGTTGCTAGGGGTAATAGCTTTACTGTAGGCTTCTATGAAGCATGACAGGAACTCCAGCTTCGTAATGTGGGTGATCCGGTAGCGTACTAGCCTGTTGACCTGGTCCCCATACGCCTGCTTCAAAGGGGCAAAACAACCCACATCAAGTGGCTGCAAGAGGTGCGATGAGTGCGGAGGCATGCATACAGGCACAATCTTGTTATCTTTGCAGTATTGGTTAAATACTACAGTGTTGTGGCTCTCATGACCATCAACAATGAGCATACGGTAGGTACCAACAGTGCGCGTCTTTGTATGCCTGTCAAAGTGCTGCAACCACTTAAAACCAAGCTCGTTGTTGGTCCAGCCGTTATCAGAGTTGGAAAAGCTCCAACCTGGGGGCAGGGCGTCTTCCTTAAACCAGGAGCGGGGGTGGCGGCGCGATTTGAAGATGATGAAGGGTGGAATCGCCCATCCAGTCGCGTTGACGCCTTGAGTAACTGTTACCCACTCCCTGTTGCCAGGCTGTATTGACTTTGGTTGTCTTGGTAAATCAGCAGCTGTAACAACTGCTCTGCTGCTTATCTGGCCCATTGTGAAGCCTGTCTCGTCAAAGTTGTACGTGTCGTCGTCTAGGATGCCGTACTTGGCTTTGATGTTGGCTACAAGGCTGAACCAGCCCTGTATAACTCCAGAATCCTCACAGAGGGCTCTCCTGTAGTCGTACTTGCGATTAAACCTTACTTTGAGCTCTGGCGTACGTGAAACGAACGTACTAGCCCAGTTTGAGCCAACAGGGCCCAAACCACGCTCTTCTCGCAGAGAATTGGCCATATTGGCCACATCTAAGAGCCGAGGGGGGTGCCCATGCTCAACCAGCTCAAGAACGTACTTTACAATCACCTCCTCCTCTGCATTGGTCAGATTCCGCGAGTTGGCCATAGAATCGTTGCGTGAAGGTCGTCCAACGCGTCGCGCGTGCAGTGTAGTTCTTGGTACGCTGTAGATAGCTGCAGCGCGTCGTTCAGAGAGCTTAGGGTCTTGTTTGAGAGCTGAAAGCGCAAGCTGTATCTTATGTTCGTTTAACGCGTTATTTTGGCTCTGTTGTTGAGGCATTGGTGTAGAGAGGGAGATTTGGTGTGGTCTTGGCAAAAGTGGTCCGCTCGCTCGTGTGGTCCGCTCGCCCGTGTAGTGCGTTAATAGTAAAGTGTTACTATACTAAACTAGTATATAGAATAGTAATTTTACTAAAAAAAAGTTTATATTAATATTTATACTAGTTTTATAGGCTACTACTTTTAGTAAGCTACTTTTACTAAAAACTTCTCTTATTATACTATATTATTCTCTAGAATACTGCACTTTGTGCTTTTCTAGCCTATAATAAGCTATAATATTACTTAGAGACTAATTCTATATTATTCTTATAGATTTACGTGTTATGCCTACTCTTTCTATATATTCTATAGTGTTATTATATTAGCTTACTTTTTTAGTACGTACTTTCTTCTTTAGCTTTGTACTATTACTATATATGCTAAACTTCTTTAGAGTAGTTAACTACTATACTTTTCTAACTATTATACTCTTTTTTAACTAGATCTTCCTTCTTTTATATAATTTATACTCTATTATAGCTACTAAAGCTTCTTAAAGCTAAGCATTTTCTTTTTTTTAACAAAGCTAGCTTATATACTATACCTTTTACCTTTTTAGAAGGGGCTTAGACATGCTAGTAGTAAACGTTAGTAAGCTACTAAAGTAGCTCTTATACTTATTTTAAATTAGAGTTAATTGCAACTTAAATTTATTTATATTTTTTAAAGTTTAAGACTGCTAGAGCTTATTATTAGTAAAAGGTAGTAGTAATAGAGTCTATAGCTTTATATTAAAAGTTAATATAACTTATTATAAATTAAAAAAGACTAATCTAGCCTTTTAGAACCTTCTTTAGATATTGCTAGGGGTAATAGTTATATTATATATAGCTTTAAAGTATACTAGAAATGCTTACTTATCTATATAGTTAATCTAGTTGTGTAAGAGCCTATTAACCTAATACTTATATTCTTACTTTAAAGGGGCAAAACAACTTACGTTAAGTAGCTATAAAAAGTAAGATAAGTATATAAGTATTATAAAAGTTAAGCTAGTTGCTTAGGTAGGGGTACCTAATATTAGGTATAGTTAAGTTTAGGGTTACACAGACTATAAGTAGTAGTAAGGGTTAGGTTGCATAAACCTAAGTAGAGGTTAGGTAACACGTAACTAGGCTCTACTTAACTCTTACCCTAACCTACTACTAAGCCTTAGTATTAGGTTAGGTTAAAAGTTAGGTCGTATAGACTACAGGTAGTAGTAGAGGTTAGGTTACACAGACCTAAGTAGAGGTTAGGTAACACGTAACTAAGTTCTACTTAACCCTTACCTTAACTTACTGCTAAGCCTTAGTATTAGGTTAAGTTAAAGGTTAGGTTGTATAGACTATAGGTACTATCTAGGTAGAGGTACTTAACCTTTAGTTAGGTATATACCTACTTAGATTTTAACTAAACTATTTTGCTACTAACGCTTTTAATAATATTACTTTTTTACTCTGCATAGCGCGCTGTTTAAAACGCCTATATAGATTTATAGTAGCTTTTTATTACAGCTTCTATCTAGCTACTTTTTAAGCCTTATTAGTCTCTTACGCTTTCTAGGTAGCTAGGTTCTCTTTAAAGGTGTATCTAGAGCTTTTTTATTAGCGCTAGTAGTATCTCTCTTAGTCTCTATACTATCTCTATTTACGTAGGTAGCTAATATAAGTACCTAGTTAATCTTATTAATAGGTAGCTTAGAATTATTCTTTTCTTGCTTAAATAATAGTAAATCTTTGAGAACTATAATTTTCTAAATTATTTAACTAGATAGCTTATGTCTCCTATTACTAAGAATATCCCTAGCAATATTAAATACCTACTTAACTCTAACTTATATTAGTAGTACTACTAAGACATCCTTAGCTATAGTAGTAAGGTTAGGCTAAGTGCCTTTATACAGCTTCTACTAACTAAGAAGGTTAAAGGTTTTATCCCTTTTAACTATTAGTATACTTAGATAGTCTTTTTTTTTTATTAGTTAGGCTAGCTTCTTTATCTCTTATAAGGTTAAGTCTAGTAGACCCTTAGCTATTAAAAGCAGAGAAGCTAGTAGATAGTAATAGAAATATAAGAGACTAAATATAGAACTAATTAGTTTCTACTTACTTTTATAGAGTACTACCTATAACTAAGACTTCTTATAGCCTAGTGCTATTATAGTAATTAAGATATTCTAAGAACTAGTTATAATATAAGTACTTATATTCTACCTCCTAAGACGCTACCTTAATTTAGTTAGTAGCTTACTATAATAAAAGACTATAGTAACTCTACCTTATACATAGTAAGCTTCTATGTTAGATTAAGGATTGTTGTATAATTAAATAAGAAGCCTCTCTTATTACTTATTTTTAAGTAGTACTTACTTAGCTTTTCCTTCTTCTTTATAGCTACGTGCTAAACAATATCTAGCTATTCTTTAAACTCTATATAGTTAGAATCTTTTCTTAGCTCTATTATTATCTCTTCTAGGAAGTTAAAGAGCTAGTTATACATAAGCTATATCTAAGTAATTAGTAGCTTTAACCCTTTACTTAAATAAGTAGTAGCTATCTTAAACTTTTATAGCATTATAGTAATAGACTTTAGGTGTTGCTACTTAGTTCTGCTAAGCCTAAGTTTTTTAAGGTCCTTAAAGTTAGCTTCTAAGGTACTTTTACTTATAAGCGTAGAGCTTTTTAGCTTTTGTTTAATCTCTTTCTATAGCTATTTATTAATATAAGGCTAGAGCTGCACTACTCTTTTGCATATATTGTATATTAAATTCTACTTAGTTTTAACGTCTTATATTACTACTAGGCGTTTCTTTAGTAGGAGATACTTCTAGGTATTTAAGAAGCGCTTAAATTGCTAAGGAGATAAATTAATTATAATACAAATAGCTTATATCTATTAACACTTAGTATATAGTAATAAGCTATAATAAAAGTCTCTTTACCTTGCGCAATAAATTAAGGACTAAGATAGTATTCTTAATATTTTAGATATACTACTATTAAAACAACTTACTAAGCTTATCTTCCTTAGTAGATGTAAGCTTTAAATAAACAATTATATCCTAAACTACTAAGTTAATAATACAAGTAAGGTAGAAGATAGTATTTTCTATAGCTTTTTATAAGTAGCCTTCCTCTTTAAGTTTGCTCTACAAAAACTGTAATAAAGTACTATTATTGCTAGTATTATTATAGGTTATTCTAAGAAGTCTCTTTAAAGTACTTATTAATATAAGCATCTAAAATACTTCTTTTACTATAAAGGAACCTATATGCTGCCTATATATTAGTATAAAATTAAGCAGCTTTTCTTTTAGCTACTAGTTGTCTAAGATAAAATAACCCTTAATAGCTAAGAAGCTATAGTAGTTACTTCTAGTCTAAGTATTAAAAGTAATAGAGACCTTAGTGCTTTTCTTAAGATCTTTAAGCATATCTGCCTAAGCTTTACTAAACTATGCCTTAAACAACGTTCTAAATTTATAGCGTCCTATTATTACAGCGTTAGGTTAGAAGAGGTAGATAAATTAGTAGAATAAAAGTTATTTAACTATCTTAAATAACTAGCTATTGTTAATAATAAGCTAGATAAGCTCCTTCTTAAACGCTTCTTATATATAAGCTATACCTACTCTCTAGTGTAGCCTTGTAGATATAGGTAACTAAGGGTAGTTACTATAAATAAGTATAGTTGTAGTAATATAGCTCTAAGACCTTTAGTAGTTTATAAAGTGCTTAGTCCTAATATTGCTAGCAAGTAGATGCTATAGTGCAGTTTTATAGTTAATATAGTATACGTGTAGTTGCCTAGTAGTTATATAGGATGCCTTTCTAAACTAATTCTAAACTATACTTATATAAGTAGGTAAATTCTATTATAGATTTCTAGTAGCTAGATTCCTTCTATAAGGTGTATCTTTCTACTAAGTAGTCTAAGTAGATAAGAGAGCTGCGCTCTTAGCGTTGCTATTAATAGCTAGTAGAAGACACTTAATAAGTAGAATTAGTATCCTACTACTACCTTAGAAGGTTTAAAAGCCTTCTAGCTTTAATTTATCTAGAGCAAAGGGAACGTTGCTTATTAACTCTAAAGTATTTGTGCTTATAATTGCTATAATAAACTATAATAAAGCGTAAACGTTGTAATAAAGATATAAAGAGATAGTATGGTAAAAAAGAATAAGTATACTAAAAATTTAGTTTATAGATATTAGTACTACATCTAGTGTTAAGAACAAATTAAAGAGTTGCAAATATAATAGCAAAAAGTTAAGTGTAGAGAAAGGGCTAAAAAAGCACACTAGTAGTAGCTTATATATAAACTACCTACCCCTTTATTATCTTTACTTAATAAGCATTTATAGTAGCTTAGCGTTTATTAGTTAGTCTCTACTATTATTAGCTATTATAAATTAAGTTCCTACTTAGTATCTTTACCTAATAGATATTTATAGTAGTCTTTAGTACATCCCTGCTATTATTAGCTATAATTAAGTAAGGTTTTAGCTAGTAGGCTCTACTTATTATTAATTATAGCACTATCTTGCTACTCTTTACTTAAATCTTTCTTAGAGTCTTTTTTAGAGCTCTTATTAGAATCCTCCTTAGAGCTTTTATTAGAATCTTTTAATATACCTTTATTAGAGTCCTCTCTTATTTCTTTATTAGAGTCTTACTTTATAACCTTATTATTACTTAAATCTTTAGAACTAATCTTATCTAGCCCCTCTTTATTATTATTAACTATAAGCACTATGTCTTAATTAAAGTTAGTAAAGTAGTCTAAAGGTACTACTATTCTATTATTATTAGTATCTATTTAGAATAAAACTCTATAGTAACTTACTTAAACTTAGGACCCTGCATAAGCTTAAGCTTATTAGTAGTAAGTCTAGTAATAAATTCCTTAAACTCTTTTTTCTAAGCAGCTAACTTAAAACCTTTACTATTAGTATAGTTTAGTTTCTTTATACTACTTTAATATTCCTTCCTTAGCTACTTATTAATAATACTATGCGTTATATAAAAATGCTAACTAGCCTTACTACCTTTAATACTCCTCTTATAGTTATTCTTAAACGTTAAAATTTTCTTAATAGTGCTCTAATACTTTTTTATATCTACCTCTTTCTTAATATTACGCTATTTGCTGTAAATACTTTATAGCTTATCTTCTAGCTACTCTTCTATAAGAAGTTAGCAAGTGTATATAATAAAAGACTATAATAACTTACTACTTTTAAACTTATTTTAGCGCTTCTACTTAACTTTTTCTTATTTATCCTTAAATATCTCTTTCTTTTTTGCATTAGATGCCTACTAATACTTACTAGCCTTCTGTAATTTTTGCTTAAGATTAACTTTTGCTAAGTAATTAATAGTATTAGTATTAGTAAGTGCAGCTATTTCTTAATTATAGTAAGTAGCAAGGCCTCTCTAGTAGACTATATATAGATTATTACTAAGTTCTTACTTTTTAAGGCTACTAAATCCTATTAAGTAGCCTTTCTTATTGCCTTTACTACTTTTAAGACTAATTACTACCTAGATCTTAGTGTCTTTAAAAGGATAGCCCTTACAAAGTTAGTAGTAAATATAATAATAAGCTATAATAACTTATATTATAGAGCTTATTCTACTTATTAAGAGACTAGCCTTCTAGAATTTTAGGTTTATCCTCTAGCGTAGTAGACTTAAGCATAGATTTAAGCATAAAATTAAGCTCTTCCTCTTTTATAAATAGCTCTTTAAGAGCAATTAGTGTTAATATTATAGTAATTAGCTATAATAATTACAAGATAAGAGCAGTTATTAATAAGTTAGTAAAGGTTAAGTAGTAAAGTTAGGTAGTAAGGCATAGTATACTAACTATTAATAGTTTTAGTCTATGCGCCTACTAGCGCGAATTACCTAAAAAGTTAATATTGCAAAAACCTATTTTTGCAATAGCTATATCTTAGCACTATAATTAGATACAAAGATGCGCTTAGTACTAAATAAAAGCGTAGGTCTTAAATAACTAGTTCTAAGTTTATTATAGACTTTTATTATAGTTCCTACTAAAAATCTAGACTGTGTAGTCTATATTACTACACTAACTCTACTCTTTAAGTAGCTGCACTAGTAGCACTAGCGCAATTTTTTATGCTGCTATACTATATACCTTATAGCAACTATATTATAGGCGCTATTAATTACATTAAGATGTAAGTAGATTAGTTTAAAAGCACTTATTAAGTTCTACTAACGCTAAGTTTATTATGAGTTTTATTATAGTCTACGCAATTTAGTAAGTGTGTAATACCTCTAGGCTAGTAAAGACTCTAGATTTTATATACGCGCTAAATATTTACTTAGTTAGTTTCTATTTATTACTTTAACTAATAACCTTATAATCTACTTATATATAACTACTACTACGCCTACGCCTGTACTTATACTTATACTTATACTTCTTACTCTTCTTTACTATGCCTCTTAAATTTAGAAACCTTAATCTAGCTATGCAGGCTGCTGCTAATAGAGCAGCTATATAAGGCCTAGGTATACTAGCTACTTATAAGTTAGCTAAAAAGAAGGCTAGAAAAAAGTAGTAAGCCTATAAAACTATAACTAGTAGTAAGCAGCCTAAGAAGCAGCTTAGACCTAAAGCTACTTATAAGACTATGCTAGCAAAGAAGCTAAAAAGGCAGAATAGTAAAAAACTTAAGCACAAGTAGAAGGTAGGCAGTAAGTAATTATAGTTATTTATTATAGTTATATACTTATGCATTATAGCTATTGCTCTTTATAAAATTTATTACTATTAGAAGTTAGTTAACTTTTGCCTTCTTAAGCTCTTTTTCTAGCGCCTTGTCTATAAGGTTGCTTAGGACATTACTATTATTCTAGATTGTTACTTTTAATTAAAGGCTATTAGTGCGCTTTAAGAGGCTGCTAAAGCATTCCTTACTAGCTATTTTAAAGGTATATATTTATATAATAGTTAGAAATTTATTTACTAACTATAATAAACCCAAACTTAAATGCTATCTATGCTAAGAGGGTAACTATTTAAGTAAAGGATATTAACTTTGCAAAGCACTATTATAATAAGTTTAAGTTAAATAAGACCTCTTTGTAGTTTCTTAGAGGTAAAGTTGCTAAAGGTAAGAGTATAATTATTTACTAGTAAAGATAAGTTTGCTTTAGTAAATAAGTAAGATCCTTGCCTATATTAAAGCTAAGATTTAAAGGTAATAGGCTTAAAGTAGTAGCAGAATATAATAATACTTCTTATAATAGATTTTAGACCTTGCTTGCTAGAAGCTATAATAATAGTCTACTATAATTGTGTAAGACTTGTAGACTATAAACTTAGATTTATATAAAATTTAGATATACTTATTCTAAAAATTAGGTATCTACCTAGCTCTTACTTAATTATGTAAGACCCTACCCTAAGCCTAACCTAATTATATAAAACCTATCTACTACTTTTACCCTAATTAGGTCTTACATAATTAAGTAAGGGTTAGGTAGGTACTTATAGATTTATACTCTACTTTAACTTTAACCTAGTTACGTGTTACCTAACCTCTACCTAACTCTACCTAATTAACTAGCCTAATAAAAGTTATAATATTATTTTCTTTATAGTATTAGGTAAATGCTACAGCCTAGTTATAAGGTTCTAGTTATAGGTAATAGTATTTACTTTATATTAGAAATAATAGTAGAAGGAAAGCTTAGTTATATATTTATAATAATACTTATTATACCTAAAGTGCGCTTATATTGCTAGTTTTACGCTATATACTTGCCTTTAGCACTAATGTAAGATAAGCTAGTGTTATAATATAATAATACTAAAGTTAACTTTATAATATTTATTATAGAACCTCCTCTTCTAGCTATAGTTTCTAGTAGTAATACTAGGCCTTAATAAAAACCTTACTGTATAGATAAGAAAAAGAGCGTCTTTTAGTATAGTACTTTACGTATGCTATAATTATACTTTATACCTAAGTTTTTCTCTTTTACTATTAGAGTGTTACAAGGTAAGGTTAGTTTATACTGCAAATAATAGTATAATAGGTAGTTAGGGGAAGGAGTAGCTATTTAAGGTATTATATTAATTTAGTATAGCTATTTACAATAGGTAGTAACTTTACAGGCAGGTTCTATAATAGGACGTAGCTTAAAGAGCTACTTAGTATAGTAAGGTGTAATAAAGAAGGACTTATATAATATAACTTTAGTAGCTTAGCTATGCACGTAATCTTTTAGAATAATATAATGTAGTAGTACTGTAACAGTATTCTCTTTCTTAGGTTAAAACTCTAGTAAGACTAGGTTGCTTTAGAGTAGGCTTATTTAGGTATTAGTAGTAGAAGTTCCTTATAAGTTTAGCACAATCCTTAGTAAAGTAATTAGTAGGTTTAGTAGAGAGTTAATTATATCCTCTCTACTTAATAATATATTTTAAGCGTAGTCCTCCTTAGCTATAGCGCTCTTAAAAGGAGTTAACAATCTCTTTAATTTCTTATTATTTAATGCTATCTACTTTAATAGGTAGTAGTAGTAGCTAGCATTGCCTTAGCTAGGGGTTGTTAGAGGCAGAGCGTAGCAGGTTAATATTAAATATAGAGTAAATCCTTATAGTAGTAGATAGCTCTAGTTTATAGGCATAAGAGCTAACTATTTATTTAACCTTAAATAGTTTAAGGTTCTTCTAGTCTAGCTTTTTTTATAGTTGTAGGGTCTATATATTCTTTACGTTTAACTAGACTTTCTCTCTAAGCTTATAATAGTAGGTAGGTTTTTTTTTCTTATTAGCGTGTTCTTCCTAGCAGGCTTAGGTAACTTATATTTTAGCTTAGTAGAACTTATAGATTGCTTCTATTTGTTTTTTAAATAGGGTAGCGTCTCTTATAGTAAGGTAGCTATTAAGTTTAATAGGTTTAAAACCTATCCTAGGTTTAAATCTATATAGGGCAAAGAAGGGCAATATCTTTATAAACTTAAAGAGTTAGCTATTGCTAGCAAATTTAGTAGAGGGTAACTATTTTAACTAGTTGTCTTATAAGTATGCTATATACACGCAGAGGTACTATTCTAAGATAGTGTTTATTCTTTTAGTTTATCTATTTAATTTAAGGTGCTAGGTAGTTAATAGTTAGGCTTATATCTAGAGCAGCTTGCATAGTGTGCTCTAAAACGCAGAAATAAACTAAGAGCCTTAATTAGAGACTATTAATTTAAGTAGGCTGTAGTGTTTCTAGATATAACTACAGAACAAGTAGGCTAGGTCTTCTAAGCTATAGGTGCCCTTATAGGGTATAAAGCAGCAGAACTTAGTAAAGTAGTAGACTACTACTAAGACTGCGTTAAAGCTATTACTCTCTAAAAAGTATTATAGTAAAAGACTATTTAGAGCTGCACTGTAACCTTATATATAGATTATATTAGCTAATCTAATAAGTAAGTAGTATATAATTGCATAGAGAGAGAACCTTTCTTATATAGTAGAATTTAATTATTTCTTACTTAATATTACACTGCTTAATTAGAGTCTCCTAGCTTTAATAGTTATAAGCTTAGCGTTTTTATCTGCTTAGTAGATTCCTACTACGCACTTTAGAATAGCTAAGGACCTAATTAATAGTTGTCTTCTTTCTAACCTTAGGTATAGATTATGACGTAACTATACCTGCTACTTAGGTATTACTTAGATTATAATTAGACTAGCCCTACTAGTACGCTTAACTTAAGCTCTATTGCAAGGATAAAGCTATCTAGGATTAAGTTAATCTAAATACTCTAATAGTTAGACTAATTAATAAGTAAGAACTAGAATATCTTAATTTCTTAATTAAATCTTTAGGAACCCTCTTAGCTACTGCTATTTAATCTAACTTATTAGTAGATATAATTAATCTAGATAAAGAAGATTAACCCTAATAATTAACTTAAGCTTATACGCTCCCTAACAAAGTTATATATAAGTATGCAATTAAGCTTTATTCTAATAAAGTATAATAGTACAAGATTAAATCCTCTTAATAGACTAGATTAGTTAGAAAACTAAGCAATATAAAAGAATAGATTACTAGGACAGTATCTACTAATCTTATAGCTCTAGCATTAATAAAACTACTTAACTTAGGACAATCTACCCCTTAAGCACTTGTTAGAGTCCTAAAGGCTAATCTTGCTCTAACTAATAGCAACACTAAACACTTAGTTTAATAGCAGTATTAATTATACCTAAAGAAAGGTTAATCTAGACGTATAAACCTAGAGAAATAGTTTAATAAGTAGCAAGTGCTCTATAAAAAGGCTTAGGCTTTCTAGATATCTAAAGTTAAGGGTTAGCTTACACTTATTAATTTCTTAAATGCTCTTGCTCCTAAGATAGCACTAGAGTAGTTATAAATAATAAGATAATAGCTACTTATGTAAGCTACTCTTAGGATGCTAGAAATCTTAATAGATAATTTAGTAAGGATCTTTACTTATACTCTATAAGAACAAGTAGTCTTTAGAAATAAAAGAAAAGGAGCTAGAGTGTTTGCTACGTTTAGTAAGGGATTAGATTAGACCTTAAAAAAGAAAGACTAATCTAATAAAAAGAGTAGTTAAACTAACTATCTATATACCTTTATAGAGACCTATAAGTAGGAGCTAATTGCATATTAAAGACTTTAAACTGCTATTGTAGGATCTGCTCTAGCCCTACGTATTACTCTTTTAGACTTTAATAAGACAAAGATTAAAGAGAGATATAATAAGCCTAAATAGAGTAGTCTACGCAATTAAGTCTAAGAAAAAGGATAGAACACTTAGAAGTTAGACTTAGGTAATTAGACTAAGTACCTAAGACTAGGACTAATAGTTGCTATACTTATTAATCTAACCTAGCTCTTAGATAAATAATATAGAGTGTTTAGTACCTTATACTACGCTTACCTACTCTTAGCTAGTATAATTCTAAATAAAGGTAGAGCAATACATCTAGTTAATAATAGAGATCTACTAGTACTAGGCACCTTCTAATAGGTTCTACTAACTAAATTAGTTAATACAGGCACTTAATTGCTCCTAGTTTTAGGTGTAGGAGATTAATTGCTTAAGAACGTCTTTTATAGAGAGAAAGGTAAGTAATTATAGGATCTACTCTTTAAGGAAGTTAAGGTAGTAAAAGGCTTCTATATAAATATTATATCTGTAGCAAAGCTTAAGAAAACTAAGGTTTAGTACCTTAAATTAGATTATACCTTGTAATATAGAATGCTAGAAAGCAATATAGTACTAGCTAACTTATACACTACTTATAATCTTGTATTTTTAGAATATAAGAAGCTTAATGTTTATTCTTTTCTTATAAATATAGTAAACTCTATTACAAAGTCTAATAAGTTACATCTAAGATTAGATAGTAAGGAGCTCTAGTATAGGTAATTAGGGTATTTAGGGAAGAAAGCTCTTTAAGCACTTATAAAGTTAGCTTAAAATATTAAGATAAATAGAATAATACGCATAGAGTGTAAATACTACGCAATTATATATACTATATAAGTTATCTTAAGAAGACTAAAAGAGAGATTACTTAGACTATTCTACTAATTATTATAAGATCTGTTTAATATGCTAATAGGTTACTTAAATAAAGAATAGGCTATAATTATTAAAAAAGATTACTTTAGAAAACTATACAACTTTAATCTATAGTCTAAATTAATTAAAGAGATTATAAGGGTATAAGAAACATTTAATTAAAGGGTTAAAAATAAGTATTAGTTATTAGTAGTAGAGATCTACTAAGACAATAATAAGCAACTTAGCTATAGAGAGGTTAATTAAGGTTTAAGGTATAAGTAGATAATCTTAGAATAAGCATTAAAACCCCTCCCTTATACACCTATAAGCTAAATAGAGCAGTAGAATAAGCAGGACAAGAGATTATAACTAAAGTAATTAAGATAAGAGTAAGTGCAAACTTGCTAGCTAAGTTATAGCTATATATTATAGATTCTATAGCATATCTCTACAATATTAGTCTATCTGCTATTTATAGCTTTAGATTACTGCATAAAGTGCTAGATAGCTAGTTTAGATAATACTTTAGATACTATAAACTAGCTAAGATTAGGTATAAAATAGCTAATCTAAGGCTAGACTAGAGTAGGATTTACTCTTATAGCTGCTAAGCATATCTTTTAAATAGAGATTAAGTAGCAGGTAGGAATAAACGTAGATTTAAGGTAGATCTACGTAGGCATATTAAGTACCTAATTAGATATAAAGCCTCTAATATCTACTTTATATAAGTGCCTTTGCTTAATTAAGTAATTGTAACGCAGAATGTATCCTTTAATAAGACTAATTTCTATTAAGGAAACAAGAATATAGAAATGCTAGAAGAATAAGTAATTTATATAGTAGATATACTATATACTAGTAAAGCAGATAATCTAGGCTAAGATATAGAGATACCTAACTTTAAAGAGCATTAAGTTAAATCGTTTTTAATAATCTTTAAGTAGCAGCTTAGAGAGGAAGAGGTTTAGCAAACTAAGAATATACCCAGCCTAGAATATAATTAATTTGCTAGATTAATAGAAACTATACAAGGTAATTATAAGGCTAGTAAAGACTTAAGAATCTACATAGAGCAAAAAAATATGTTTAGTCTTAAAACCCTAGAGGCAACTCCTAGTCTACTTAATTAAGGAATAGGAGTAGTAGGAGATAGCAATTTAGATTATGTAAGTAGTAGTAGCTAATAAAGGGTGCACTTAGCTGTAAGAGCTAGCTTGCTACGTACTAGTAATTAGTTAAGATTATAGGAGTTAATATAGGAGCGCTTAACTAGATTAACTACTTATCTTATATAAATAGCTGCTTCTGCGCGTATAGACGCAGTACAATTAGAAAATCTACTACTAAGATTAAGTTAGCGCCTTAAAAGATTAGCCTTAGAGATTAACAGGCTTATAAGTTAGTATATGCCCCTTTAAAGAAGGCGTAATATTAGCAATTAAATAAAGGGTAAGAATATAGATATAGTAAACGCATTAATTGCTAATCTTACTAAATATAATAATCTATAAGATAGAATACATTACACATTTATTGCAGGGATAGATAAATCCTAAGATAAGCGTCTAAGTTATAAGACTCTAAACGCTGTAGTAATAGTAGCAAGCATAATTAGACTTAGTAATAAATTAACTAATAAGGTATCTAATTAAATGCATAGAGATAAGCTACTACCTCTACTAACTACGTAGAAATAAGTCTTTTAACACTCTCTTAAACCTCTATAAATTAGAGTAGCAGGAAAAGAGATTAATTAACTAAAGGCTAAAAGTATATAGACTTAGATTAACTAATCTAAAGTAAAGAAAAGACCTCTTCCCTTAAAATAAGTATTTACTTATAAGTTTAATTAAGATAGGTACTTTATTAAGTGTAAGGCTTAAATTATTATTAGAGGAGATTTATAAGAGGTATACACACTTACCTCTACCTACGCAGCTATTTTAGTAGCAAGATTATTCTAAACTGCTATAGTAATTGCTGCTTAGTTTAATCTAGAAATCCTATAGTATAATGTTGTAGGAGCCTTCCTAAACGCACTTATATTATTAGAGAATCTAGTAATCTGTAATATACCTAATAGCTTTAAGGTAAATAGTTACTGCGTTTAATTAAACTAAGCAATATATAGGCTTAAAGAGTCTCTACTACTTTAGTATAAAGAATTCTTAGGAACACTAAAAGATATTAGCTTTATAGCTAGCAAAGAAGAACTTTACTTGTTCTTTACTTTTAATTAAAGAACAATAATACTATTCTATATAGATAATATCTTACTAATCTTCTATAAAGATTATAAGGAGGTAGCAAAGGCTATATAAAAGAAAGTCTTAGAGAAGTATAAGATATAAAAGTAAGGAGAAGTAAACTAGTTCCTAAGAGTTAGGGTGCTAAGAGATTAATTAAAGCATTTAATTACTCTAGTCTATAATATATATATTAACAAGATTACAAAGAAGTTTAATCTCTATAATAGAACAAATCTACTAATGCTACTACTATTAGAGGAACTAACAAAGAACAATAGAGAGGCTACAAAATAAGAGATTAAGTAATACTAAGAAAAGGTTAAGTTAGTATTATATACTATAATTATGCTAAGACTAGATATTGCGTTTATAGTCTTAAAACTATTACATTACTTAACTAATCTAGGTGCGCAGCACTTCTAAGCAGTTAATAGAGTAATTATGTACTTTTATTAAACTAAGATAGAGGGCATCTAATATAGTTACTACAATAGACTAAACCTAACAATCTATAGTAATGCGTTGTTTGTAGATAACGCTAAGACTAGAAGATTATTATATAGGTATATTGTACTCCTCTTTAGAGGTGCTATACTCTAGAAATTAGCTTAGCAAAATATAATTACAACATTAACTATAGAAGCAGAGCTTCTAGCTCTAGAACATATAGCTAAGGAAATAATTACTGTTAAACAATTTCTTAATAAGCTTACTCTAGATATAAGAGAAATCTAGAACATCTAGTGCAACAATTAACAAACAATTGAATTAGTAATTAGAAAGAACAAACGTATTATAACTAGGCTCTAATATATTAATATTTAAAACATATAGCTTAGGCAAGAGTATGCTAAAAGATTACTCTAGATTAGTTACCTAGAAACTAATAACATGCTAGTAGACAGATTAACAAAATCTCTTACTTAACAATAGTTTAATTAGTTTAAAAGATTACTTAATATAAAGGACATAAGATAAGAAATTACAAAGAATAATTTAAAGAAGATTAGATAAACCTAACTTAATTTATTAGCTAATTTACAAGATAGATTAGCACCTTATTAGAGGATTTCTATCTAACTAATTATAACTAGCACCTTACAGGTGCTAGGCCTTAGTTAAGGTCTTTTATTATTAATTAAAGAAAGCAATTAAGCAGAGGAGCTAATTACTTATTACTACCTAAACCTACTATACTATCGTTCTTATTACCCTCTTTATTACTACTAATAATATGCTCTTCTTAAAACTTAACTATATAAGCTACTAATTAGTTACTCTAAGTAAACATATTAGCTATCTTCTTATTCTACTTAGCCTTAGAGATAACAATCTTACCTTTAGATTAGTAGATATAAGTATTACTAGAGGTCTTAAAACTAGCTTAAGAGCTACTAGGGCAAGGCAATTAAATACGCTAAGATACTAAAGTTAATAGAGTATTAGCAGCACTAAATCCTTAAAAGTAATTGCTAGCTAACTAAGTACTAACACTCTAACTATAAAGAGCAGATCTAGGAAAAGGATTGCTGTAGCCTAGAAACTACTAAGGGTAGACTAGTCTATATATTAGAATAGTAAGCATTAATCCTTAGAACTAATTGCTAGGATAACTACTAGAGAAGTAACCCTAAGGGCTGCTTAATCTATACTAGGGATATCTATAAGGAGGATAGTAAGAGTTCTAAGGGTAAATAAGAGGGTGCTAACCTTAAAGAGGCCTATAATATCCTTAAGAGGGATTAGAGAAGAAACTACTAAAGCTAGAAAGCTAACTTATACTAAAGCTAAGGTTACCTTAAAATAAGCTAATAGATAGATTAGTAAGAAGCTAACTAGATTTAAAACCCTAATTAGAGCCTATAGAAGGAACCTAAGGCGTACTACTAGAGTAACGCTAATTACAATCTGTAGTTAGGGATAAAAGAGGCTTAGCATTAAAAAGATTAGTATTAACTAGAGGTAAAGATTAAAGACCTAGACTAAGAACAAACTAATAAGTAGTTAGATTAATTAGAGTGTTATTATTAGAATTATTAGATTTAACTAAGATAGTCTTAGTAGTGCAGGGCTTAAGATTAACTAAAGTAGGCGTAATTAGAGAAAACGCTTAAAGAGTAGACTTAGTAGACTAGCTATCCTTACTAATGCAGGAGGGGAGCTTAGGCTTAGAGCAGGCAGAAGCACTAGTATTAAATCTACTAAATAGAGGGATGTACGCAAGGAAGGCAGAGCGCTAAGTAAAGTTAGAGATTAATCTAGAACTAGGAGAAGCTATTAGGCTAAAGTAGCTAAGGTTAACACTTATAAAATTAGCGCGCTTTTACTTCTTCTTAGTAGGAGTAATTGCAGAGGAAGACACTTAATTATTATTATTAATTTTATTATTAGATTGCTTGCGCTTTTATATCTTTAAACTTAAAAAAGGCTTCTTAACACTTTTAGCAATCTAAAGATCTAACTTTTAGAGCGCCTTTACCTCTATAATTACTTAGCGTGCTTATATAACAAACTACTCCTAAAGCTTATAACTTTTACGCTTAGCCTGCTCTGCACAAAGGACTAGAGCACAGATTTTATAAGTTCTACAAAGATTATTAGCATAGATTATTAGATTATAGGATTAAAGATGCTAATTAGAACTACTTACGCTACGTAATAGGAGTAAGTGCTACAGGCCTTGCAGTAGAGGCTGTTTTTATTACTAAGAAAGTAGTTATACAGCTTAGTAAGTAATAAGTTAAGTTAATAATTGTAGTAATCCTTATAGTAGTAATTAACATTAAAGCTAAGCTTGCCCTAACTAATTAGATTATGCAAATTAAACGTAGGCTATTAATAGTTGCTACGCTAAAGCTGCTCTAAAAGATTAATCTCCTTACTATATATTAGGGTCTAAGCTATAGCGTTTAGGTTAAAATTGTTATTGCCTACTAAAATAGATATTAGTAAAACTAATAATCTAAGAATAAGATTAAGACTTACACTTATCTTTTACCTTATATAGTATTCCTAAAAAGAAAGCCTGTCTAAAAATTAGCTAACTAGTGTTAAGCAGAAAGCAAGATTAAGTACCCTAAGGTTAAGATTACTATTAGAGGCGTTATTAAGGCTACAAAGGAGTCCTATGCGCAGTAGGAATTAGTAGTTAAGATTGTTAACTTAAGCAAAGAGTTAAGTTAGCGCTAAAGAGAGAAAGATTGTTAGCACTAAGTAAGGTTTACTACTATATAGTAAATAAGTAAAAAACTAACAATATCTAATCACATAATTGAATAGTTATTATAGTAAAACTTGCGCTAACAACAAGATTAAAATAAGTAAAAGAGCGCAGCTTAGCTAAAACAAACATATTACTAAAAGCAAGAAACAAGCAAATTGCACGCACAAATGCAAACAATCTGTTAATAAGATTACGCAATAATTAGGTTTAAATACTAAAGTTTTGAGCCTAGGGGGTGTGTCGCAGTAAAGAACTATTTAGAGCTGCACTATAACCCTATGTACAGATTATATTAGCTAATCTAATAAGTAAGTAGTATATAATTGCATAAAGAAAGAACCTTTCTTATGTAGTAGAATTTAATTATTTCTTACTTAATATTACACTACTTAATTAGAGTCTCCTAGCTTCAACAAAAGGTAAGTAATAAAGTCTATTAATATATACTTCTAGGCTTTTTTAGGTATAGGTAGTAGTTTTAGGACGCCTTAATATCTTTCCCTAGACAGCGTAACTCTCTAATAGGTGTAATAGTTCTTAATCTACTTCTCTACGTACTTTAGTATGCTAAGCTAGTAGAAGTGTTATTTTAGTAAGGTATACGTTTTAGTGCGTCCTAGGTAGCCTACTAATAGGTTCTTATAAGTTTCTTGCAGTAATTAGGCCTTTAGTTTGTTATAGTTTAGTATAAACAGCTTGTCTTAGTAGAATAGTAGCCTAGACTTCTAGGAACACTCTGCTAGTATAATCTAAAGGTGTTGTAGAAAGTTATTATTTAATGCTTCTAGTACTTTAGTAGGGAACAAGTCTATTTTGTAAGCAGATTCTAGTAAGTCTTTTAGCTAGTTAGGCAGGAGCAGCGCTAGTATTCTGCTAGAGGTTTTGTTTAAGGTAAGGGCGCTAAGTATTAGTAGTTTATCTATTACGTCTAGTTGTTCTATAAATTCTGCAGGGAATTTAGCTAGGTTCTCTTGTTTTAGAATTATTTAGCTCTAGTGCTAAAGGCGCTTATCCCCTTCCTTAGGCAGGTCTTCTAACTTCTTAGTTAGGCTATCTAGTTTAACTCCTTGCTTTCTAAGTTAATAAATAATCTTAGAGTTAAATTAAGATAAGAATTTAGACTATCTTACTTATCTCTAGTTTAGTTTCTTTGTAGTTATAAAATACTCTAAGTTCTAGTAGTTAGATAATATCTTAAGTTCGTGCTTGCTTATTTCTAGCTCTGCTAACTATTTATTAAAGTAGTAAATAATTGCTAGTAGTTCCTTATTATATATCTTATAGTTGTATTTAGGTAAGGTTATCTTCTTTAAGTAGAATGCTACAGAGTGTAGTACGCTGTTATTGTTATGCTATAATAATACTCTAGCGCATATATAGTCTAATGTATCTATCTCTAGTACAGCTAGCTTGTCTTAGTTAAAGTGTTTTAGTATAAGTTTAGTAGTAAAGGCCTTCTTTAACTTTTTAAATGCCTTTTAGCACTCTGCTGTCTAGTTAAATATTACGCCCTTCCTTTCTAGTAAAGTAATTAAGGCTAGTATACATAAAAAATCCTTAATTTATTATTAATAAAAGCTAGCAAATTTAGTAAATAACTTTATATTAGTTACGTTCTTTAGTAGCTGCTAGTTAATAATTATCCTAATCTTCTTAAGGTCTATCTTAATACTATTAGAGCTAATAATAAATCTTAGGTATTTAACTTTAGCCTTAAAGAACTTACACTTCTTAAAGTTAGCGTATAGCTTATTTTCTTGTAAGATACTTAATATAAGTCTTAGGTACTCTTTATATTCTAATCTTGTTCTACTATAAATTAGGATATTATCTAAGTATACTTAAACAAAGTTGTTAATATACTGTTAGAATAGGTTGTTTATAAACCTTTGCTAGGAGCTAGGTGCTCTAGTAAGGCTAAAAGGCATAATAAGCAACTTATATAGTCTTAGTTTAGTTTAGAAGGCTATTAGGTACTCTAGGCCTTTCTTAATTTAGAGTATATTAAAAGCAAAAACAAAGTTAATCTTGCTAAAGTACTTTATCCCCTTTAGCTAGGTTATAGCTTCTTTAGTAAGTAGTAATAGGTATTAGTCTTTTTTAGTAATCTTATTTAGGCTGTAGTAGTCTATACATAGCTATAGGCCTCTTCTAGGCTTTATTATAAATAATACTAGTAACAAGGCTAGCAAAGAGCTTAGTTAAATAAACTCTTTCTTTAGGTTCTCTTCTAGCTACTCCTTTAGTACTACTAGTTGTTCCTTTAACATAGGGTATAGTAGGCCTTATAGGGGTATTATACTAGGCTTTAGCTTAATATTATAGTTGTATAAGTAGTATAGTAGTAGCTTCTTAGTCTCTTTTAGCTAAAATACGTCTCTAAAGTTTTCTACTTTAATAGGCAGGTTAATTAGGTTCTCTATTAGGTTATTAGTTAGATTATTACGTTTTTCTATAGCATTATTAACTTAGTCTAGTGTTACTTAGTAGACCTTTAGATTATCCCTCTTAGTTATTATACTAAGGGCTTTTAGCAATATTACTATAATATTAGGTTTGTTTAGACTTGTAGTTGTAGTATTTAGCTATTTCTTATTTGCTATAGTAGGCTCTAGTTATTTCTTGTTAGCGCTTACAATCTAGCGCACTATATTCTTAGAGTAGTCTTTAGGCAGTATATTAGGTATAGCTTATATACAGGTTAGTTTTAAGGGCACGTTATAGTGCTTCTAATAGTATTTGCTATTAAATAGTATAGTCTCTTTTCTAAAACTTATGTTAAGGTTATATAGCTTTAGCTAGGCAATTCTTAAGATAATTAAGTAGTAAGACAGGTTAGTAATAAATATAAACTAATTCTTATCTAGGTAGTTGCCTATCCTTATATTAGTAATAGTAAAGTAGTTAATAGTAGTAGTTAGGTCTTGTTCTCTATTAAAGTTAATTAAAGGTATAAGGGTAATTATTAGCTCTAATTAGAGTCTTTTAGCAATACTTTATTATTTATTAGTAAAGGCTATTCTTTTACTTTTAAAGTTAGTTATAGTATAAGTAGCTATAGTATAGTTTCCTTATTCTATAAAGGCTTTTTAGGCTATTAGCTAGGCACAGTTCCTCTTTCTTTTTTTAGAGTCTTAATCTAGGAAAGCTTTATACAATCTTATAGTAGTATTAGTAGTAGTAAGGCGCTTATTTAGCTCTTAGTTGCAACTTAGATTAAGGCTATGCCTTTTACTAAGCTATTAGACAAGGTTAGGAATAAAGAGCAGTAGCCTTTTAGAAATTAAGTGCTATAGCTATAGGAAGGGCTAAGTAAGTAGCCTTCTCTTAATTAAGATAGTTTAGCTAAGGTAAGTAGTAGATAAGTAGTAATAAAGTAACTCTTTTCTTTATAGTAAAAGCACTTTCCCCTCTCTCTACATCTTTAAGAGTTAAATAGGGTATAAAGTTTGCGTGTAGAGCTAAAGTCTATTAGTTTACTATAAGTAGTTAGGGTTTAAGTAGTAGAGGCGTAGTTGTTTAAAGTAGGTAGGTAGGTATTATTACTATAATTTTAGGACATCTATTACTAGTGTTGTTAGTATTAGTTGTCTAGGGTCTGCAAGTAGTTAGTGTAGGTAGTATACTTAAAAGATAGGGTAAGGTTGTGCAGGAGTATATCTTATAATTTATAAGATATTCTTTAGAATAGAAGTAGCACTAGGGCGCTCTCTAGCATTTTAGCTTTTAGTGCTAGGCACTAAAATTTAGTATAGTAGGTACTAAAGTTAGAGTGTCTCTAGCGTAGTTAAAACAGTTTATTCTAGGCGTTCTAGGTGTAATTAGAGTCTTTAAAAGCTCTTTCTAGGTACTTAAGTATTTTAAGGTAGTTAATAAACTAAGGTATTCTATATTTAATCTTAGAGAGTATTAGGGCGTAGGCTTTTCTAGTTAGTCTTCTAGCTATATAAGTTATATAGCTAGTAGCTAGTAGAAATTAGTTAGCGTTAGCATTTATCTTGCTATAAACTTATTAGACAAATTAGGGAAGGTCTTAGCAAGATCTATTAAATTCTTTTAAGTTAAGTATCTTTTTGCTAAGGCTAGTAGTTTAGGAAGGTAAGGCAGTAATAAGCGTAGTTAGTTTAGTTAGGCTATCTATATACGCTTTAGCAGCAGTAACAGGAGTAAAGATAGTAGTAAGTTAAGAGGTCTATATAGTAGGCAAAGTAGTAGCAGCTAAGTAGCTCTTCTTAACTTCTAGCTAAGTAATCTTTTATTAATTCTTTAAGAGTTAATTTTCTTAGTATTAGATAACTCTGTCTCTTTTAGATATAGCTATCTAGCTTATTTATTCTTAGGTAAGCTTCCCTTAGTATTCTAATTCTAGGTATTGCATATACTAATTGCTATTGCGTAGGTACATAAGCTATTTGCTAAGGTCTTTATTAACGCTAGCGTAGAGGTCTTTAATTATCTTAGGGGTTATAAGTAGGATAGGGTATTCTATGCTAAGTAAGAGCAGGTAGCTAGTCCTTGTTACGATCCGACAATACGGAACCCCTCGTCGAAGAATTACAAGCCACCGTACGGCACAGCAACAGGACGCGCGACAGGGAATTACAAGTAAGCAAGCGAAGGGGTGTAAGCAACATGAGGTGGAGCACAGGTCACGTGACCAAGTGATCAGACTTGGCGCGATCAGTGTGATCAGTGATCAGTGTGATCAATGATCAATGCGATCAGTGATCAGTACGATCAATACCTCACAACTACTGATCACTCTGCATATCTCTCAAGTATATAGTTCGTAGGAACACAACCCTTATGGTTCGTGTTCAACTTAGTCAATCAAGTTTGTCTTTGGATCTCAACTCTACTTTCGAGATAGACGGATTGCCCGTACTACTCATTGTTACCCGCTAGAGCAACACAGTTCCCTCTGTACACTCAGCACTCCCTCAAGCGTCACCCGGAATCCCGAGACCGTACTTATCCCTGAGAACCAATAGAATAGTGCTTTACGAGCTTCGCTTAAAAGTACGACTTCAACACTTTGAACACCCCCAAGATGAGTACTACTTCAGGATCCCACGCTACCCCTAGCGATACCGACATGACCGACCTTCCAAGCAACAACGGCATGGTTGTCAACAAGCCTGAAGTTTACCACGGTGAACGTGACAAGCTCGACAACTGGCTCATGCAATGGGACCTCTTCTTTATGTTCCAAGGAGAAAAGGTTTCCGAGGAAAAGCGAGTCACCCTCGTGTCCAGCTACATGCGAGGCAAGGCACTTACCTGGATCAAGCCATTTGTACTTCAGTACAACCAGGGTAATGCTCCCGATGAAGTGGACGAGTGGGTGAAGGACTTCGATCAGTTTAAGGAAAAGGTCAGGCCAATCTTTGGAGTATCGAACGAACCCGTCATTGCCCGACGAAACATTCAGCGTATCCGCCAGACTGCGTCAGCCGCCGACTACGCTGCGGAATTCCAGCAGCTTGCTGCGAACACTGACTGGGACGATACCGCCCTCATGACTATGTTTCGCCAAGGACTCAAGCCGACCGTCAAGGAAGAGCTCATGCGCACCGGCGCTAGTATCGACACCTTGGACGATCTTATCAACACGGCAATCGACATTGATGTCAAGCTCTACGAGCTTCGACTGGAACTTCGCGACGACCCGCGTGTACGCAACCCGCAGGCTCGTCAGCCACCCAAGCAACCATGGAAGAAGAACAATAACTTCCGCCAAGGAGGCCATCGCAACCAATACCAGCCAAACACTGGACGACGTATCCATAACAACACCCAGAGCGGATACTATGGCCCCGAGGCAATGGACCTGTCCAACATCAACAAGGGACAGCCACGGTGGAATGAAAAGAAGAAGGGTAGTGGTGACAAGAAGCATGATAAGTCTTCAGTGACTTGTTACGGCTGTGGCATGAAGGGCCACTTTGCCAGAGATTGTCGATCCAAGAACAAGGTGCAGCGACAGCTCAATGTGCTGACACGGGACGACAACGGGACAGATGACGAATGGGAAGTAGTCATGAACCAGGACCACTCCACACGTTCCCAACCTATGGAGCACCAAGGCAGGGTCTACACCGTAGACTACACGAAGCTCAACGAACGCTACGAGGAGGTTCTTGGACGTCTCATGGAGGACCCTGAGGAATCCCAGGACGACTACATTGAGGGACGTGACGAGAGCCAGCACAATCGGCCACCCACGCCCTATTATCAACCACAAGATCCGGAATGGAGAACTCAATGTGACTACGCCATTGCGCAGCTCGAGAAAGTTAAAGTCACCGCACCAACAAGGTGGCCCACACCGGACTACAACCACGACACCCACGCATGCAAGATCGAAGGGTGTCACATCTGTCGACGAATAGGTATGACCGAGGTCGATTGGAACCGGGTCTTAGACCAAGCCGAGGTGTGTCCAGCCTGGACACTTACCGACGCAACGGCAGCCGAAGGACCAGAACGCATACGCGAGGAACTACAGAAGTTCCTGAAGGGCTACTGTGACCAAGGAACACAGACGGACGATGTACCACGTCCCACCGCGCAGATGAAGAAAGACTGCGAAATGGCCCTGATCGCCATTAACAGCCTGCTCAAGACGGAACAGGAATGGGATCAACAAGAATTCAAGGAATGGGCGAGGACCAATACCGCCACCAAAGCGGATCTTGACCGCTATAACCGCGACGCACGAGATAAGTCGGAACCAGACTTTAGTCGCAAGCCAGCGCTCATCAAGGGAGATCCTTGTTATGAACTGGACCACCGGAATCCATACCATGGAATACTTTCATGGACTGCATGTGCGTATGACGCCTGTAGCATACATTACAACGACAAGGTCGCATCAGGATGGTTCCCTAGCAAACCACGCATCTGTAACCACCGATGGTACAAGTGCATGGACGACAAATGCGAACACCACCTAATCGACAAGCGAGGAAACAACCGCTTCCCAGGCGAAGACGAACGCGAAGCAGTCCTCAAGTACCTTGTCATCAACAAAATCTGCATGAACAACATTTGGCAGCGATGTATGAACGACGATTGCGAGTCGCACAAGCAGGACAAAGCAATTCACGGATTCGGTGATGAGGAGTCTTTTTTAGGCCAGGAGGCCGAGACCCCGATGAGAGGTCGCTCAACAACTTGCAGAGCACCAGGAGTGGATCCCCGGATACCAATGGGACCCATTCACTCATTAAGTTACCCGTCGTACTAAACGGTAGACGGTTGAGGGCATTGTTGGACTCAGGGGCGCAGAGTAATTACATTTCTCAGCGAGCTGTGACGCACGCAGGCGTGCGCAAGCAAAGGAAGGATCATCCTTACCCCTTACGAGTAGCCAACGGAGAACCGATGCCCGAGGAGGCAGAAATAACACATGAAGTGTCTGCTCCTATGACCCTGGAAGGGCACCACGAGGAAATAACCCTAGATGTTTTTGGGATGGCCACTCACGACATCATATTAGGAATTCCCTGGTTACGAAAGCATAATCCGCGGATAGACTGGAAGAACAACAAGCTTTCGTTGGATTGCGACCACGGCACACCGCAATCAGATCCTACGCAGCTCACGATGCAGCTGGTAGATGAGAAGGAGATAGCGAATATCTCTTCGACCAAGACGCGCCAAGTTAGAGCGGTCGATCGCACAGATACCGACAGCCCACCGGATCACGAAGTGACGATTAAGGAGAAACGTGCACCTCCTGCCATCCCTGACTTGTACAGACAGTACGCTTGGATGTTTGAAGAAGAGTTGACCGCAAAAGCGCTACCCAAACACCAACCTTGGGATTGCGAGATCAAGCTCATGGAAGGGAAAGAACCACCCTTCGGGCCGATATATCAGTTATCCGAGAAGGAACTCGAGATACTGCGAGAGTACATCAAGGAAAACCTCGCAAAGGGATTTATTAGGAAATCCGAATCCTCGGCAGGATTCCCCATTCTATTCGCACCAAAGAAAGACGGCAAACTACGACTTTGCGTCGACTACCGGAAGCTCAACGAGATCACGCTCAAGAACCGGTATCCGCTACCGAATATATCAGAACTACAGGATCGGTTAGCCGGAGCGATGTACTTCACTGCGTTAGACCTACGAGGAGCGTACAACCTCATACGCATGAAGGAAGGCGAAGAATGGAAGACGGCGTTTAGAACCCGTTACGGTCATTACGAGTACACGGTTATGCCATTTGGGTTGACCAATGCACCAGCAGTATGCCAGGCCCTCATCAACAACACGTTGAGAGAATACTTGGATATATCTGTGGTGGCATACCTCGATGACATCCTAGTGTTCAGTAAGACACTAGAGGAGCACGAACAACATGTCAAGCAAGTGCTAGAATGCTTAGCAAAAGCAGACCTCCGCTTGAAGCCGGAGAAGTGCGAATGGCACAAGGAAGAAGTAGAATTCCTTGGCTATGTCGTAGGACGATACGGAGTTAAGATGAGCGACAAAAAGATTCAGGTTGTAAAGGAATGGCCGACACCCACATCAGTTAAGGAAATTCAAGCTTTCCTTGGGTTTGTCAACTTCAACCGACGCTTCATCAAGGACTACTCCAAGATAGCCTTACCGCTCACGAAGCTTACGCGGAAGGACACACCATTCAAATGGGAGAAAGCACAGGAAGATGCTTTCCAAACCCTCAAGCAAGCATGCATTGAACCACCAACACTGGTTACATTTCGAAAAAACGAACCACTTCGAATGGAAACCGACGCCTCAGATTTGGCGCTAGGAGCATGCATTACGCAAGAACGAGATGGACAATGGCACCCTATTGCCTACTACTCACGCAAGTTCTCAGGAACAGAGGAAAATTACGATGTGCACGACAAGGAACTCATGGCAATCGTAGATGCTCTAGAACATTGGCGAGTATACGCTGAAAGCTGCTCAGAGCTCACGATCTACACGGATCACAAGAACCTGGTACATTTCACGACAACCAAGGTATTGAACCGAAGACAAGTACGCTGGTCCGAACTACTAGGACAGTACAAGTTCAAGATCCTGTACACACCGGGAAAGGACAATGGACGAGCAGACGCACTCAGCAGAAGACACGACATTGCTGGATCAAAAACGATCAACGAATCAGCAATTCTAGGAATCAACAGCGACGGATCGCTGGGACCATCTCAACAACTCAACAGCGTGATGACCGTCACGCAGAAAGAAAAGTATTTCACCCAAGTTCCGCCAGAACTAGAGGATGAAATCATCGCAAGGCACCATGATGACCCGATGCACGGTCACCCTGGTATCACAAGGACAATGGAACTCATCAAGCGACATTACGAGTTCCCGAACATGAAAGACAAGGTCACCAAATACATCAAGAAGTGTGTCAGCTGTCAACAGAACAAGCACAGCACACATGCCAAGTACGGAGAAGCACAAGCAATGGAACCGCCAACGGCACCATGGACGAACATCACGATGGACTTCGTCACGCAATTACCAATCTCCGAAGACCCTGTCACAGGATATGATTACGACTCAATCTTCGTCGTAGTAGATCGATTCACGAAAGCCGCTGAGTTTGTACCTTTCCGACACAGCTACACAGCAGAGCAACTCGCTCGCGTGTTCCTGGATAGGATTGTTCGACACCACGGCATCCCTGAATCAATCATCAGCGATCGAGACAAGCTCTTCACGTCAAATTATTGGACCACGCTGTTAGCAGCTATTGGTACCAAGAAGAAGCTGTCTACAGCATATCACCCACAAACCGATGGACAAACGGAACGAGTCAACCAAACCATGGAAACTTACCTCCGAATCTATTGCAATGATCAGCAGGACAACTGGGTTTCACTCCTACCTATGGCACAAATTGCATACAACAACAAACTTTCGGAAGCAACAGGTGTGACACCGTTCTTCGCGAATCACGGACGACATCCGAACCTCTTTACACGAAGTTTTGACAGCAACATTCAAACGGAATCAGCGATAACCTCAGTGAGCAAACTGAAGGAAGTACACGAGAAATCGCTCAAGAACATTGCCAAAGCTCAGTCACGAGCAATTTCCTATACCAACAAGAAAAGAAAAATGGCACCTCTGCTAAAGGAGGGGGATAAAGTGTATCTCCTCACAAAAAACCTACGTACGAGAAGACCAACGAAAAAACTGGACAAGGTCAAAGTCGGACCATTTTTCATTTCCAAACGAATCAGCCCAGTCAACTATCGACTCGAGCTACCCAAAGATGCAAAAATCCACAACGTATTCCATATTTCATTACTGGAACCCGCCGACCCAGGAACGCCGATACAGAAAGACTTCTACTACCAAGCCGACGGCAATGATGAGTGGGAAGTCGAGAAAATAATACAACACCGAAGCGAAACGAACGAATACCTGGTCAAATGGTTAGGATACCCTGACTCAGAAAACACATGGGAACCAGCCACCCACCTCACGAATTGCCAGCTACTGTTGAAGGAATTCCGGAAGGCCAATCAGACAACGCCACGTTCGGGTCAATCCAATACTCGGGCGGCAAATCGTCAAAGGCACCCCAGGTGCTAGGCGACAAGTTCAGAGCCAGACCTTCTGACGGACCATCAAACGCTATGGTACCATCATTCAACTCTTCCTCCGCAAGATTTCGCTCTTCGACGGATATCGCTTCCTCGGCACGACGATCCAACAAATCCATTTGCTGACGCAACCGCTCTTCGCGCGCGCGTGCAACCCGTAACTCTTCCAACGCCTTTTCAGAGGCCTTGAGCGCGTCGTTCTGCGCCTTCTGCGTTTCTTTTATCCGCAGCTTCAACTTCTCTTTCTCAGACACCAGTCGTGTGAATTCAGACTGTGTGACCTTCACATCGCAACGCTGCCCACGCCTGGCGCACTCCCCGCACTTCCCAGAGCTCACATGAACTCTACACACACGCTTGTGTTGTTTGCAAGTTGAGCATTTCTGGACCATGATTTTTCCGAAAGCGTCGATGGTATCTGCAAGACGATGGCGACGGAGCGTACTATCAGCAGGTTGTTGTTTAGGCATTGTCGACACAACTTACTTGGTCGATGGGGCAAGCCCGCGTCATATGAATAAGCTTGGAGGACCAAGCTAGTACGGAAGGGGGATAGTGTTACGATCCGACAATACGGAACCCCTCGTCGAAGAATTACAAGCCACCGTACGGCACAGCAACAGGACGCGCGACAGGGAATTACAAGTAAGCAAGCGAAGGGGTGTAAGCAACATGAGGTGGAGCACAGGTCACGTGACCAAGTGATCAGACTTGGCGCGATCAGTGTGATCAGTGATCAGTGTGATCAATGATCAATGCGATCAGTGATCAGTACGATCAATACCTCACAACTACTGATCACTCTGCATATCTCTCAAGTATATAGTTCGTAGGAACACAACCCTTATGGTTCGTGTTCAACTTAGTCAATCAAGTTTGTCTTTGGATCTCAACTCTACTTTCGAGATAGACGGATTGCCCGTACTACTCATTGTTACCCGCTAGAGCAACACAGTTCCCTCTGTACACTCAGCACTCCCTCAAGCGTCACCCGGAATCCCGAGACCGTACTTATCCCTGAGAACCAATAGAATAGTGCTTTACGAGCTTCGCTTAAAAGTACGACTTCAACAGTCCTTAGGTAAGAGCTACATAGTGTTATAAGGTAAAGTTAGTTTGTACTACAAATAATAGTATAATAGGTAGTTAGGGGAAGGAGTAGCTATTTAGAGTATTATGTTAATTTAGTATAGCTATCTATAATAGGTAGTAACCTTATAGGTAGGTTCTATAATAGGACGTAGCTTAAAGAGCTACTTAGTATAGTAGGGTGTAATAGAGAAGGACTTGCGCAGCGCAACTTTAGTAGCTTAGCTATGCACGTAATTCTTTAGAATAACACAACGTAGTAGCGCTGTGACATAGAGTAAAGTTCTGCTATAATATTATAATTTATTATTTATTATTATTACAAGATTTTTGCTCTATGCCTTAGTAATAACTTATAGTAAAATATTTATATACTTACTAACTATTTTGCTTTATTTCTTTAACACTTACATGCACTTTACTTATGTCAGACCCTCTGAGGATCAGAGAGTCCCGAGTTGGACCATAAAGGTACGTTATAGGGTACTTCGGTCCATTGCACAGTACTTTGGTACTGTGAGGGGTAGACTATCCATATATACCTCTAGAAGGACTGTTCCTGCTCAGCAGCGAACAGTCTACAGTCTGAATACACCTTGTTGGCTGTGTACTTGATCTATCTTGTGTGTTTCGATACTTCCTTTGATGCCTCCTAGCCTCAGGGTTTGACATTCTGTTCGCTCAACCATTGAGGGAAGAATCAGACAGAAGAAGCACGATGAGTCTTCCAGAGAGACCACCTATGGAGCCATTGACTCCAAGACCACCTCCAATTCCAGTTGGGGAATCAACGGCGGAATCCTCGACAGTTCAAGAGAACGCGGCTCGTAACTCATCGGATGGCGACAACGGACGCCCTTCTTCGTTCAACACACCCACAGAAGAGCAAGGTCATCCACAAGGACCCATTGAGGTCTCAAGTGACGAAGAGTCACCCACAATGGACCAAAATGACCCGGAAGAGCTAGCATTGGACAAACAATTGCAAGAGTTGGAAGCATGGCACAAGAAGACTACCAAGTTGCGCAGGATTGCTCAACTTCGTCAGGCACAACTCAGATACGAAGCGGGCGACGCAAACGCGCTGGCTGGGGTCGATAGTAGGCCATCGGGACCCACTCCAGTCCTTACAGCACCAACTGCAAAGCTTCCACCGCAAAAAGCTCCAAATACCTTCACTAAGCGCACTCGGTTGGAATTCAACTGTTGGACGCGCGATTGTGAGAGATTATTCAACCTACTCCCTGCTAACTTCACACAGGAGTACCTAAAGGTTGATTTTGCTACACAATACGTCTCTGAGACTATGAAAAGCCTTTGGCAGGCGCATTGTGCAGATCAACGCAGGGTCTCCCCGTTGTGGGAGCCCACCTGGGAAGCCATGAAAGCAGTCATGCTAGGCACCCTAGGAACTCTCTCAGAAAGGCGGCAACGCGCGTACGAGAAGCTAAGCAGCGCTCGAATGCTCTCTCATCAAACTCCAACGGACTTGTTGGACTACATGAGGCCGCACTGGGAAGAGTTGGGCCCGACCCATGGACCGGAACTCCAAGTGATAGAGTATATCCATGGGTTGCCCGAAGAGGTTCAGAAGCAGCTCTTTATTTACCCAGAGGAACGTCGTGCGACAATTACTCAGGTTGAGGAGATTGCGAACCAGATTTATCGCCAACAGAATCGGGGAAAGTCCAAGCGGGACGATAAGAAACCCAAGGACAAGGAGAACCCTAAAAAGGATTCGAAAGGCGACGGAGGCTCCAAGGAGGCCCAGAACAAGCGGAAAGAACGCGGTCCGGCCCATTCCGACCCAAAACGGCCCAAACCGAACCATGGGTCAACCTCGGACCCCGCAAAGGTAACATGTTACCAATGTGGGGAGAAAGGGCACATCAAGTGGAAATGTCCAACGCTGACGTCCAAGAAGTCCGAAGAAGGACAGGGCGAGGGAAAAGGCAAGGGGCGAAAGGAGTAAGTCCGCTCCTTCTCGCCCATATCGCCCATCTCGAAGAAAGCAAGGACCTTGGTACACTTCATGACGCGTTGTACCCCAAACCAGCACGTTTGCTGACGTTGCCGGCCATTGTGGGTTCTTCTGGGCCAATAGAGACCTTGGTAGACCCAGGGTCTCAGCTGAATCTGCTGAGTGCAGTGCTGGCAAAGGAGCAGAATCTCCAGGTTGACCCGTTACCAAAGCTACTAGCTGAGGGGGTAAACGGGAGTAGTATTCCAATATACGGGACTACTACGGTTGCCACAACAATTACGGACTCAAGAGGGAAACAAGAAACCCATGAGATACCGTTTGTGGTTACAGACCTACGAAGGTACCAGATGTACCTTGGTCTGCCTTGGGTTGATCAATGTCAACCTAAACTGAACTACGCTACACGGCGTATGCTGTTCAGGGGAAACAAAGACTCGGAAAGGGTCAAGTTTCAGAAGGTGGCGGCGGAAAACGCCGAAGAGTTTGAACGCAGCATGAGAGACCCCAGCACAGAGGTTTATGCGTGTTCAGTCACCTTTGTGGGTCAAGAAGGGTCAGAACGGCCCGTAATGGCCTCCCTTCCCCCACAATACTCCGATTTCGCCGATGTGGCGTCGGAAGATAGCTCAAAGGAGCTTGGAGAGCATGGTCGAAACGATTTGGCCATAAATCTCCTGGAAGGGTCTACGGTACCCTATCAACCCATATATGGACTCTCAGAGTCCGAGTTGGTGGCGCTGAGGAAGTACTTGACAGAATACATGTCCAGAGGATGGATTCGACGGTCAAGGTCCCCAGCGGGTGCCCCCATACTCTTTGTTAAGAAGAAGGATGGCAGTTTGAGACTTTGTGTGGATTTTCGAGGCCTCAACAAGATTACTGTCAAGAATAGGCACCCATTGCCTCTGATCACGGAATCCCTGGAGCGATTGGCCCAAGCTAAGGTTTATACCAAGCTGGATATTAGAGACGCTTACCACAGGATTCGGATCAAAGAAGGTGACGAATGGAAGACCGCCTTTAGGACCAGGTACGGCCATTTTGAGTATACTGTGATGCCATTTGGCCTTACAAACGCTCCTGCGCAATTTCAGGCCTATATGAACGAGGCTCTTGCAGGATTGGTCGATGTGACCTGTATTGTGTACCTGGACGACATCCTAATCTATTCCAACACTGAAGAAGAGCATGTGGAACATGTTAGGGAAGTATTGGAAAGATTGCGCCAAGCGAAGCTATATGTGAAGCTTTCGAAGTGTGAATGGCACACGCAGCGCACCGAGTACCTGGGGTACATAGTATCGCCAGAAGGGGTCAGTATTGACCCAGAAAGGGTCAAAACGATCCAAGAATGGCCATTACCGGCCACAGTACGGGATATTCGCGTATTCGTTGGTTTTATGAACTATTTCCGGCGATTTATACGTGGATTCAGCAAAATTGTACTACCATTAACGGCGTTGACAAAGAAAGAGCCAGGGCAAGCCCGGGGCGGGCACGCCATGAGAAGGGAGGAGAGTGTGTCACTGAACCTTCCAGAAAACGCAAAAGAAGCTTTCAAGAAGCTCAAGAATGCGTTCTTGGATGTACCAATTCTGGCGCATTTCGAGAGAGACAGGAAAACTCGAATCGAAGTTGACGCCTCTGGAGGGGCAATATCAGGCATTTTGAGCCAAAATGGCCCCGATCAGGACGGAAAGGACCATTGGAGACCAGTGGACTTCTTTTCGCGCAAACTCATCCAAGCGGAGTACAATTACGACACCCATGACCAGGAACTGCTGGCTATAGTGTCAAGTATCAAACATTGGCGTCATTATCTCCAAGGGATACATTTTGAGATCTTGACAGACCATATGAACCTGAAATGGTTCATGGAGACAAAAACCTTGAACCAAAGGCAGGTTCGATCGTATTTGGTGTTAACTCAATACGACTTTACCTTGACACACCGTCCAGGGCACACAAACCCTGCAGATGGACCATCGAGGCGCCCAGATTACATGGCTGAGGCCAAACGACCTGCTCAGAAGAACAATGAGGCGTTTATCATGCCTATGAGGGATCTGCTCTCAGGAAAAAGAGAGACCAGCTTACAGATTGCAGCTGTAATCACGCGGGCAAAGAATCGGATAGAACTCCCAGAAGACCAAAGGAAGGCACTAGAGGAGTTCCAGTCAGCCAGTCGGAAGCAACATAGAGAACCTCGGGAGATAGAGGACGACTCTGAGATAGAATCCGACAGTGAAACTGAAGGTGACGCATCGGAGGGCGGAATGAGCCAAAACGACCCAAAATTGCCCGACGCGACACACCTGGAGCGTGTATGGCTCAACACGGACGAAGAGAAGGCAAAGGCACTTTCCGAGTGCCATGATAGCCCATTGGCAGGACATTTCGGTGCAAGAAGGACGCTTGAGAAGCTCCAGCGCCGATATGACTGGAAGGGCATGAAAGAGGATGTTGAGAAGTACTGCCGGGACTGTATTCCCTGCAGAAGATCAACACCTGCCAGGCACAAGCCATATGGCTTGTTGGCTCCCTTACCACCACCAGAATACCCATGGGAGGAGGTGACGATGGATTTTATCACCGAATTGCCCCCAAGCAAGATGAATGGGTTGGTATACAACGCTATACTAGTAGTTGTGTGCCGATTGACGAAAATGGCACACTACATCCCAGCAAGAAACGATTGGGATGGAGTTGACCTAGCCCAGGCCTGGATAAGAGAAGTAGTGCGGCTGCACGGAGTCCCAAAAAGAGTTATTTCTGACAGAGGACCAATCATGAACGCTAACTATTGGACTACCTTCCAGCACTACTTGAACTCAAAGAGAGTTCTATCGTCAGCTTTTCACCCCCAGACGGATGGACAGACTGAAAGACAGAATCAAACGTTGGAACAGTACTTACGATGTTACTGTTCCTTGGAACAAGACGATTGGGCCCTTTGGGTGTCAATCGCGGAGTTTGCGTACAATGACAGTTTGCATGCAACTACAAAGACAACGCCCTTCCTAGCAAACCACGGAATGGCGCCAAGGGGGGCAGAATGGCCCATTACAGCCCGTAATGAGGGAGAATCACCCCTTGGGAAGCGGATTGCCGCGAAGGTCATCGAATTGAGAAAACAATGCAAGGAGAAGATCCTTCAGGCAAACAAGTACCAAGAACGATACCAGAACCAAGGAAGATTGCCCATACCTTTTGGGGTAGGTGATCTGGTAATAGTATCTTCTCGAAATATGAAGTCCACCAGGCCCAAGCGAAAACTGGACTGGAAATATATCGGACCTGGACGCATTCTGGCCCAAATTGGCCCAACAGCGTTCAAAGTGGACCTTCCTGGCCAAAAAGGGATCCATCCGGTGTTCCACGCATCATTGCTGGAACCATATGATCCAAAAGGCACAATACCACACCCAGAGGTCGATATTGCGGAAACATTGAACCCGACGAGCGACGATGTATGGGAAGTGGAAAGAATACTGGAAAGAAGGAAGGACGATACTGGAAAATGGCTGTACCACGTAAAGTGGGCGGGTTTTCCAGATGAAGAGAACTCTTGGGAGCCTGGGGTCAATATATCCTCTAACGCGCTCAAGGAGTTCTGGAGTAGGGAGAAAGCGATTCCACGGCGCCAGAAAGAGGAGAAAGTATCTGTAAGGCGGCCGGGGCGGCCCCCAAAAAAAGAGAGGGGATAATCGAAAAATCGCATAAGTCCGATAAGCAGCAGTTACCTTCACCACTTTTTCCCACTGGGTTTTTAGGTGTTTAACGGCACTCTGCATCGGAGAAGGCCATAATGACCCATAATGACGCCAAAGGGTGCATTATAGCGTATTATGGTCGGGTATGAGACCTATGGACACACGAAGTCCGAGTTACCTTCACTATTTTTCCCTATGGGTTTTAAGTGTTTAATGGCACTCAGGAAAAGCGTGTTCACATAGGGTTCACACACAAAGACTATGGATTGGAAAAGAAAAGAAATTCGAATTCCTATGGAAAAGGCCATAAAGGCGGGGTATCTTTCATAAAGGGCCATAATGGCCTAAAGTGCACCAGGAAACTCCACCATCGAACCACATATCATGAAAAGTCAATCAGGCCCGTAATGGTCCATAATGACATATTATGGATCAATCAAGCTCAGTTAGCCTCATTCTGGAGACGGGTGGCCTTGTCAAGCAGATCATTGCGCCTCTTCTCCAGGGACTTGATCTCCTTGGTCTTGTTGGCCTTGGCTGACTTCGAATTTCTACCAGTAATGGCAGCACGCTCATCAGTGAGCTTGTTGATCTGCTCAACCAACAACTCAGCCTCAGCAGTCGCGGCACGGGCCTCTTCATTGATAGCCTTCTTGGCCTATAATGGGTCAGAATGGCTCAGAATGACACAAATCGGGAGATACTTACGCGTTTGCGGGGAGAATTAAGCTCCTTGGCCAAGGCGTCATCAATGCGCTGCTTAGCAGCCAAGTGGCGGGCGTGAGTGGCAGCCTTGGAGCGAGAACGACCATCAATCATCACACCGGACTGAGGGGACTCATTGCGAGTCAGAGAACCGCTGTGCAGGGACAGTTTCTCAGTCTGAGGGGTGTGGGTCCTAATATGGTCAGTAACGGTCCATAATAGTGCAGAATGGCTCAAATTGGTCCAAACAAGGGGTTTTTAACTCACTGTGCGATGTCATCCAACAGTTCCTGACAGAGCCGGGGAATTGTGGCCTGGGCATCCAACCTAGCCTGAATAGAGGACGCAGGATCGAGGAGGACGACGAACTCGGCTTCGGTCACAGCCATCTCATCAGCACACTCCTCAGGAGGCTATCAAAGCATTAGCATCCGAAACGGACCATAATGGGGTATAATGCCCCAAAATGGGACAAATACTCACACTCAGGCACACTTCATTCTTGAAGGCACACTTGTGGCAACGCATGGTCATGATGTCGGCCCCCAGATCGACTTTGTGGAGCCAGGCCCTCAGAACCCTGAGGCTCTCAGCATTCTGAGGCACGAAGGCGCAGCCACAGAATCCGTTGAACATGGTTTCACCAGTGGCAAAGAGCACCAGGCAACGCATACAGATCCAAAAGGACCTAATGCGGTGCGCAGCATAGAGATTGCTCATCTTGACATAGTCGAGGGGCATAATGGGCCAAAATCGCCTAGATTGGGCGAGAAAAGCCTAGAGAGAGAGAGAATTGCCTACAAAACCGCACACTGGGATAGTCAGCAACATTTCGATTCAGAAGGGATGATTATGGCCTCGAATAGTCCATATAAGCTCATAATGGGGTATTCTGCCCCAAAATGGCTCATATCGGACTATTTCAAAGCCACAGTAAGAAACCGAAGAATCTGGAAATTGACATACCGAGAAAAGTGAGGTTGAAGAGTAATGGAGGGGGGGGTATCGAAGGCTTATATGCCCCCTAGGAGCCCAGAAGGCCCCTGCTCGCGCGCACCAACCCAATTGGGCGTTAGCTCGTCGCGTTATTGCTCTTTTACCTGGAGAGTGTGTTTTCACCTGGGTAGTGAAAGAGAATTGGAGCTCACGGAAGTTCTCAAGTGTTGTGTCGGCAAGGGCCATAATGGCCCAATCCAACCCAACACGACCCACTTCAACACAAGACACGGTAAACGGGCTTGGTTGGACCCTTACCAACGTCGTTGGAACATCAAATTCTGATCGGGACGATCACTCAAAGAAAGGGGATAATGTCAGACCCTCTGAGGATCAGAGAGTCCCGAGTTGGACCATAAAGGTACGTTATAGGGTACTTCGGTCCATTGCACAGTACTTTGGTACTGTGAGGGGTAGACTATCCATATATACCTCTAGAAGGACTGTTCCTGCTCAGCAGCGAACAGTCTACAGTCTGAATACACCTTGTTGGCTGTGTACTTGATCTATCTTGTGTGTTTCGATACTTCCTTTGATGCCTCCTAGCCTCAGGGTTTGACACTAGTAATAATATATAAAAGATATTATAAATCTAATAAGGAGCTAAGAGTAGTAGTTAGTATACTTATATTTTAATTATGCTTTATACTTTAAAAAGGCTAATAAACTTTCTTAAAAGCTTCTTACTTAGCTAGTTTACTAAGTTAATATATTTTGTGCTTAGTAAGACTTAGTTTTCTAAATAAAATATCTTACTTTTATACTTCTTATTATAGTGCTAGGTTTAATACTCTTACACTTTCTAGATATGTTTTATAAGTGCTATACGTGCGCTATACATACGCTTTACTTTTTTAATTATATTAAGTACCTTTTTTTTTAGCCTACTGTCTATAAAAGGCTTAGTAAAGATAAAGTACTTGCTATAAACTTTAGAAAAAGGTGTTATTTTTGTTAATTTATATATAGAGTTATTATTAGCAAACTAAGTAAATAAAAATAGGGCTAGCTAGTTATCTTATTAGAAATATATAAAGATACGTAGGTTCTCTTCTAGTATCTAATTCTAGTATTCTATTTGCCTATTTATTTGTAGATAGAAAGTAGTACTAAGCCTACACTTTACCTATAGTTAGTAGTAAATTTCTAACTAGAATTAGAAAGTAAAAATTACTCTTCTATCTAATATAATACTTTTCTAAACACTAAACTTTAGAATTATTTTAGTAAAGTAGACTTTAGCAAACTACTCTATATCTTAAGTTTTAAGTGCTAGTATATAGAGTGCTCTCTTTAAAAAGTAATAAACTATTACTAGTATTATATTAAAAATATATCTGCTTTAATTCTTTACTAGTAGTAGGCTAGTAATAAAGTCTAGTAGTACTTCTTTAAAGATCTTATTTAGAATTAGTAGTAATACTAACTAGCTATACTTACTATGCCTTAGAGCTTTACTTGTTTAATATATAGTATATATTCTTACGTACTTCTAAATGTCTTATTCTAAGAAAGGCTAATAGTAGTCTTACTTAATTAGCTTATGCATTTTACGTATGCTAAAGTAGCTAGCTATATACGTATTATAGTACTAGAATAGAATTTCTTACTTAATAGCTAGTTTATTTAGGATATATACTCTACTATTATATTTTAGAACTTTTTTTTATCTAAGTGCTATATATATGCTTTTTTACATATTTAAGTGCTCTTTTTTTTCTTTAAGTTTATAATCTACGCCTATATAAAAGTATCTTCTTACTAAAGCTAGTACAAAGCCTTAGTAAGTAATTAAGCTTCTACTATTATAAGTTTACTACTAACTAGTACCTTAGCTAGTAAGTATAGTATATATAGTATATACTTTATAGCACTAGTAGTAGAAACCTTCTTAGTTTTATAAATATTAGTATTTTGTGTTTTATATACGTGTAATAAGCTTAGCTTATTTATAGTTTTTTTTATACTACTAAGTTTATCTCTTGCTAAAAATTTGTTCTGCAGAGTAAGTAATAATTAAGTTAATACTAAGTTCTTCTATATATAACCTGCTTTTTGTAAAAGTTTATTTATAGAGTTAGTTTTCTCTAAGTAATATTCTACTTTAAAATTAAAGCTTATAAGCTCTATTACTTAGTATGCTTACTTTAAGCTAAGCTTCTATGTAGTATATATACTACGTAAGTTGTTATAGTTACTTAGTACTTAGATAGTATACTAAGTGCCTTCTAGGTAGTATCTCTACACTTTAAAGCTGTATACTATAGCTAGTAGCTCTAGATTATACACTTTATAGTTTAACTTAACTGTTTATAGTTTTTTTTTTAAATAAAAGTAACTAGATACTACTTCTTATTCTTAAATAACTAAGAGAAGATTCTTAAGATAGTAAAATTAAAAGTATTTATCTTAATACAAATTAGTAGTATAGCGTTAAAGTAACGTAAAATAGGCGCGCTTAAAAAGCAGCTTTTTAGATCTTAAAAAAAGCTTTTTATAGCTTAAGTTTACTTAAACCTACATTCTTTTTTAAGTATATCTATAAAAGGTACTATTTCCTTAGTATATCTTTAAATAAAATAGTAATAGAAATTTGTAAATCTAAGAAATAATTAGAGCTCTTTAATATTTATTAGCTATAGCTATTTAGTAATAGTCTTTACTTTTGCAGAATTAGTGCAGATACTACGCGTTCTAATAATAAAACTAAAGAAGTAAACTTCTTCTAAAGTAGAAGTATATTTCTAAAAGTTAATAAATAGTTTAGCCTTTTATAGTAACTTTAGTATAGCGTGCATAGCACACTAGTATAGTACAATATTATTACTACTAGTGTATATAAAGATATTATTAAGGTATACTATATAAATATAATTAAGGTGTTTAATTAAAGCCTTATTAATATAAGCTTAAAATCTAGCTGAAGCGTTTATAAAGCTAAAAGGCATTATAAAGTACTTAAAATGCTTATATTATGTTCTAAATATAGTTTTCTATTTATCTTCTGCCTTAATGCATATCTAGTAGTAGGCATTACATAAATTAAGGGTAGTATAATAGCGTACACTTAATAGGCAGTCTAGTATCTCTTTAATTAGTAGGAGTAGGCACTAATCTTTAATAGTTACAGTATTAAGTCTTTTATAGTTTATATAGAAGCGCAGTATTCTATCTTTCTTTAGTATACAAAAAATAAAGGCTTTAGCTTAGCTAGTACTATAGCAAATCTACCTATTTTTTAAGACTAGTTTAAGGTATTTACAGAGCAACTATAGCTTATATAAAAAGAAGTTATAAAGTAGCCTATAAAAAAGCTCTTTACTTTCTATAAGTAAGATTATATAATTAGAAAATTTAAACTATAGTAGCGCAGCAGCTAAGTCTTTGTTAAAAACGTTAGTATATTTCTATAGTACGTCTAGAATATGCATATCTAGCGCTATATATACTTTATATACGTGCGTATTATACTCTAAGTTTATACTTATAGACTATAAAACTCTTAGAAGTAAAAGGCTAAAAAATTATTTAGTTTCTTCTATTTTCTTAGCTATAATAAGTTAGATACTAGCTATAGTATAGCCTTAGCGCTACGTTTGCAAACTATAGTTTAAGTAGATATACTCTAATTATAAAAAGAGGTTACTTAATAGTAGCTAAGCTCCTTTTTTATTAATACTATATATAGTAGTTTGTGTTATACGCTCTACACTTATGTTATTAGTAAAGTAAACCTAAAGTATATATATAGTATAGATACTCTACTTTTATATGCTTATCTATTTCAATTATAGGAGTTTAGCTTTTTAAATAGGCCCTAGGTTTATCTCTATAGTAGTACGCTAGTTAATAAAGCTTATATTAGCTTAAGAGTTTAAAATAACTTAAAGTGTCTTTTCTAAAGTAGTCTCTTTATAGGCGCTATAAGTGCGCTTTATACCTAGTAAGATATATATTTAGGTACGCTTTACTATTACTAACTTTCTAGTATAGCTCTCTTTTTTCTTATTTATTAAATATAGATAGAGATTTAGTTTAGGTCACTATTCTTATATTTATTAGCGTAGTAGCCTATCTTTTAGTACTTAAAGCAGGTTACACTATTCTTATTTCTAGGATTTTTATTAGTAGAGGTCTCTAAGTTCTATTTTATTGACTTTTACTTTTTAGGTTTAGTGCTAAATCTACTTTACTAGTATAAATTATATACTAGTAATATGCAGCGCAAGTTCTTCTCTAGTATAGAGCCTAAAACTACTAAGTTTTCTCTTATAGCTAGAACCTAATAGTAGTTAGTAATTGCCTTTTAAATTTCTAGTTGCAGCTTAGAAAAGAGGTACTAAACTCTCTATTTTTTAGTATAAGAAGTAAGTTAATTTTCTAGAACTTCTAGGTAAGTTATAAATAACTATGTAGTTTAGTCTTTCTATTACATAGCTTAAGCATGCGTAGTTACTACTTTTAAAGTATAATTAATTAAGTTAGAGAATAAGTTAAGCATATAGTCTTTAAAGTATTTCTAAGTTAGTATTGCTTTATAGGCTTTAAATATATATTTATAGTGTATATACTATAGTTCTTATATCTCTTCTACTATATACGATATAGCTTAAAGAACCTTAACTTTATTATAGCTAAATTCTAAAGGTAGTAGTCTAAAAGTAACTTTATAAGAGTAATAGAACTTATAGTATTTTTTAAGACTCTTCTTCTTATATTCTAGTAGGTTTTTTAGTCTAAGTAAGTACTTTAGCTATAAAGGTATAAGCACTTAAGCTATGTTTTACTTATAAGTATTATTACTTTTAGGTTTAAGTATAACCTTAGTTGTTTTTCTTATTATTAGTAGTGTAATACTTTTATATTAGCTCTTAAGTTCTGTAATCTCTACTTTAAAGGCTTATAGGCGCTATAGCCTTTAAAGCTTATTATATCTTTATTTTACAGCTTAGATGCACTTATCTAGTAATAGAAGTGTGCTTAATATGTATACTATTATTATCTTACTTAAGCTAAGGCTTCTAAGCAATTTATTATTATTATTATACTATAAGCTTAGAAGTTATTATATCTTTTTTGTTAATACTTTCTAGCTACTTCTATGCGTTGTTAGAGCTATCTTTAGACTATTAGAGGAGAAGTATTATTATATAAGGTTTTAGTTATAAGTAATAGTATTTGCTTTATACTAGAAATAATAGTAGAAGAATAGCTTAGTTATATATTTATAATAATACTTATTATGCTTAAGGCATGTTTATATTACTGGTTTTACGCTGTATGCTTGCCTTTAGCACTAATACAGAATAAGCTAGTAATATAATATAATAACACTAAAGTTAACTTTATAATATCTATTATACTAGTAGCTTTTATAGCTATTTATAAGTAGTAAATAGTAGGTCCTATAGGTACGCTTCTTAGTATACCTATTAAAGTACTTTAACTAGTTAAAACTAGGCTAGTTAAATAAGTAGAGGTACCCTCTTATAAGTAAGGTTAGGTTGTAAGTTGTATAAACTTTAAGTAAAGGTTAAAGTTAGGTTGTATAGGCTAAAGGTAAGGGTTAGGTAATATATAACTAGGTCTTAACTTAACTTCTACTCTAACCTACTACTTTAGCTTAGCAATAAGTTAAGTTAAGAGTAGGGTTGCACAGACCTTAGGTACTATTTAAGTAAAGGTACCTAAGTTTTTAATAGGTAGCTACTTTATAGTAAATTAAATTTTCCTTATCTTATTACAAAAACCTACACTTTAACTTATTATAATGTACCTAATAAGAGAGACTTTTATTATAGTATTTTATTATATTACTATAGCTACTCTCTTAGCTGTATTAGTTACCTTTGTTTATAAGCTAGTAAAGACTAGCGTAAAAGTGTTTTAAAGATATCTTCTTCTATACTACTACTTTTAACCTCTATATTAATAGCATCTACATTTATATATATAAGTAAGTTAAGTACATTATTAACCTTATTTATAAGTAGCTATAAAGAATCTTCTTTAGCCTTAAATAATAGTAAGTCTTTAAGAATTATAATTCTTTAGATAGTCTAAGTAGATAGCTTGTGCCTCTTATTACTAAGAACATCTCTAGTAAGGTTAAATACTTACTTAACGCTAACTTAAGTAAGAGGTACTGCTAGAACATCTTAAGCTATATAAGCAAGGTGTAGCTAGGTTCTTTTATATAGTTTCTACTAATCTAAGAGGTTAAAGCTTCTAACTACCTTAATAGTTAAAATGCTTAAGTAGTTTTTACTTTCTCTGCGTATTAGACTTCTTTCTTCTTCTCTTACTATATCTAGACTAGCAGATCTTTAACTATTAAAAGCTAAGAAACTTATTAAAAGTAATATAATAAAGAATAGTAGTTTATAGAACTAATCTTAATTAGCTTGCCTTTAAAGAGTGCTAGCTATTACTAATACTTCTTATAGCTTAATGTTGTTATAACAATTAAGGTATTTTAGAAACTAGCTATAGTATATATATTTATATTTAAGTTCCTAGACTACTCTTTGTATCTATTAGCATTAAATTATAATAAAAGTCTGTAATAAATACACCTTATAGGCAGTAAGCTTCTGTGTTAGATTAAGTATTATAGTGTAATTATATAAGTAGCTTTGTTTATTACCTATCTTTAAGTAGTACTTTGTAAGCTTTTCTTTACTTTTATTTGCTATATTCTTTATAACATCTAGCTATTCTTTAGATTCTGTATAGTTTAACCTTTTTTTAAAGTTATAGTTTATCTTATCTAAAAAGTTAAAGAGCCTATTATATATAAGCTAGGTCTAAGTAATAAGAGGCTTAGAACTATTACTAAGGTTAGTTATAGTAGTCTTAGACTTCTTAAGTATTTAAGTAATAGCGTCTAAGTGCTACTACTTAGTCTTACTTAACTATAGCTTCTTTAAATCTTTATAGTCTGTATTTAACGTACTAGCTGCTACTAACTTAAAGCCTTTTAGCGTTTAGTCTATTTTATTTTGCAACTACTTATTAATATATAGTTAGAGTATTACTGCTCTCTTACATATATTAAATATTAAATTCTACTTTATCTTTATATCTTATATTACTGCAAGACGTTTCTTAGGTAGTAGATGCTTTTAAGTATTTAAGAATTGCTTATATTATTGCAGTAATAAGTTAATTGTAATGCAGATTGCTTATATCTAACATAGTATTAGTATATGGTAAATAGCTGTAATAATAAAAGGCTTACCTTGCGTAGCAAATTAAGAATAAAAATAGTACTTTCTATATTTTAGACGTACTACTACTAGAAGAATTTGCTTAATTTGTCTTTATAAGTAGAAGCTAACTGTAGGTAGAAGATAATATCCTAAATAATAAGGTTAATAATATGCGCTAGGTAAGGTATTATGTTTTTAGTAGCACTCTAAAAATAATTTTCTTCTTTAAGCTTGTTCTGCAGAGACTGTAATAAAGTAGTATTGTTACTAGCGTTATTATACGTTATTTTAAGTAGCTTATAAGTAAGCCTTATTATTTATAATATTTATAACACCTTTTTTACTATTAAAGCACTTGTATGCTAACTTTATATAAAGATAAAATTTAGAAGCTTCTCCCTTAGCTACTAATTGTTTAAAATATAATAGCTTTTAATAGCTAAGAAACTGTAGTAGTTACTACTAGTCTAGGTATTAAACGCAATTAAGACTTTAGTATGTTAACTAAGGTCTTAAAAAAGATTTACCTAGGCTTTACTAAACTTAGCTTTAAATACCTGCCTAAATTTATAGCAGCTAATTATTGTAGGATTAGGTTAAAGGAAGTAGAAAAATTTATAGAAGGATAGCTATTTAACTGTCTTAAATAACTAGCTATTATTAATTATAAGCTAAATAAGATGTTTCTTAAAAGCCTCTTGTAAAAAGACTGTATTTAATAGCTATTATAGTCTTGAGTAGATAAGTAAGTGTAGTAAATTATTATAAACTAAGGTTTTTATAAGAGTACAGCCCTAAAATCTCTAGTAGTTAATTAAGTGCTTAGTTCTAATATAGCTAGCAGTTAGATACTATAGTACAACTCTATAGTTAATGTAGTAGACTTATAGCTAGCTAGTAACTACGTAAGCTACTTTTTTATACTAATTTTATACTTCTTCTATACGCGTAGTTAAATTTTATTATAAATTTATAGTATCAAGACTGCTGCTATAGGGCGTTTATTTCTACTAGTTATCTTAAGTTAAAATAAGAGTTTAAAAATTAGTGTTGTTATTAGTAGCTAGTAGAGGGCGCTTAAAAAGAGGGACTAATATATAACTACTACTTTAAAAGAGGCGTAACCTTTTAAACCTAAGTTTAATAAGGACTAATAGTATATTAGCTATTAGCTCTAGCACTAAGGTGCTTAACTATATAACTGCTATAACTAGCTACAATAAAGAGATAGTATAGTAGCAATAAAGAATATAAAGTAAGTAGAAATTTAATAAGAAAATATAGAATGTTAGTTTTATATAAATAGGCTTATTGTTAATTTTAATAACTACAACTAATTAGCTAAAGGGTAAAGGCTAAATACTAAATTTACTATAGTATATAAGTGTAGTTTAGAATTGCTAAATATTTAGACTATCTAATTATAAACTGCAGATTACTAGAGTTAATTAAGCTGTACCTACTATAATTAGCTACTATAACTAGTAGCTAGGCTAGCAAAGCTTATATATTATTATAATATATATTATCTTATGCTAGCTAATTCTTAGAGCTTACTAATTCTCTTTAGTAGAGTTAGTACTACTTTTTAAGCTTTTTAGTACTGCCCTCTAAACCCTCTTTAGCACTACTCTTTAAGCCTTTATTAGCACTACTATTAGAGTCTTTATTATCTTTATTATCTTTATTATCTTTATTATCTTTTTTATTATCTTTATCTTTTTTAGTATCTTTACTACTATGTTCTAAATCCTCTAACTTAATATTAGACCTATTATTATTACTACCTAAGTCTAAAAGTAGTATATTAAGATCTAATTCTTTTATATAGCTTAAGGGCTGTGTAACTCTACTATTATTAATGTTTGTATATAATAAATAACTGCAATAACTTACTTAAAATTAGGGCCTTATACTATTTTTAGCTACTCTGCGCTAAGCTTTGTAATAAACTCTTTATACTCTTTTTTTATAGCTTTAAATTTAAAGCTACTCTTATCTAGCTTTGCTAGCCCTTTTTAGTATTTATCCCTAAGCAGTATATTAAGAACACTATGCTTTATATAAATATGCTACTTAGCTTAAGTACCTTTTATAGTATATTTCTAAGTAGGCTTTACTTTACAAATTATTTATAGTATGCTTTAATACTTCTTTTAGTTAACTTTCTTCTTAATATTACGCTATTTTGTGTAGATTCTTTATAGCTTCTACGCTAACTAACTATTTCTATAGATATAGTAAGTAGCTATCTAGTATAAAAAACTATAATAACTTATAACTCTTAAACTTGTTATAGTGCTTCTATATAATATCTTTTAAGTAGCTATTAAAAATAATCTCTTTATTAGTGTTAGACGCTGCTTAGTAAGTATTATTTTTATTTAGCCTCTTTTTTAGAGCAACTTTAGCTAAATAATTAGTAGTATTAGTATTAGTAAGCATAGCCTCCTTTTTACTATATTTAGTAGCTTAATTCTTTTAGTATACTACGCGTAGTCTCTTACTAAGCTCTTACTTTTTTAGTATATTAAAACTAGTAGGTTAGCTTTTTTTGCTACCTCTACTACTTTTAATAGTAAGTATAGCTTAAATCTTAGAGTCTTTATTAGAGAATCCCTTCTTAAATTAGCTAAGTATATAATAAAAGGCTATAATTAACTTATATTATGCAGATTGTTCTATTTATATAGAGACTAGCTTTTAAAAATATATACTTTTAAATCTTAAGTGCTAAACTTAGGCTCTTTCTCCTTTACTATTAAAGACTCCTGTTTAACTAAGATTAATATTATAATAATAACCTATAATAATTGCGTAGTAGAGGTAAAGTATACAACTAGCTAGTAAAGTAAGTAGGTATAATATAGTAAGGTAGTTACTTAGTTATAATATTAACTATTTTATAGCATAGTTAATCTGTGCGCTTAATTAGCATAGCTATAATAAGAAATTAAGCTTGCAGCGCCTTACTATTACAATTAAGATATTTTAATATATATATACTTTATAAATATGCAGCTAGGTAAGATTAAAAGCATAAGTTCTACTTAGCTAATTTTAAGTTTATTATAAAGTATTATCTTATAACTATAATTATTTAGCGCTGTAGAATCTATAGAAGTGCCTAAACTCTAGAATTATTATAAGCGCGCTAATAGTACTAGCGCAGATTTTATAGTTGCTATATACTTACTCTTGTAGTTAGTATAACTCTAGCGCTATTAATTTTATAGTAATGTAAGTAGGCTTATTTAAAAGCGCTTATTTTGCTTTATAGAATCTAAGTTTATTATAGCTTTTTATTATAAACCTACTAAGAGCTAACCTAGGCAAGAGCCTTATAGTAGTATTAGTACTAAGTATTTACACTTACCTTTACTTATATATCTAGTATGTACTTTTTAGTTATACTAATAACCTTATATTAACTCTCTACCTACCTAGCTACTTACTAACCTATCTACTTGCTTACTATAGATAAAAGTAAGCATACTCTATAAGATTAAGTACCTAATTCTAATCTAATTAGGCTAAACTTATTCTATAAGAACTGCATTTTCCTTTTTTTAGGACTAGTGCCTAACTATTAATTATTACAAGATATTATTATAGAATTTCTTATACTATAACTTAACTTATGTTACTAAAGCTATAAGCAGGACACTAACTAGCTAGCTAAGTAAAATCTTAACTACTAAATAGTACTTTTTTATTACTTAGAGCCTTTACAAACTCTTTTTTTACTACTTTAGCTTTTACTACTTTTATAAAATCTTACTCTAGAACGCTAGTGCTTAGTTACTCTACTAACTCTTTCTCTAGAAAGTAAGTACTTAGCTACTTTACTAACTCTTTTTTTAAAATATAAGTGCTTAGCTACCTTACTAACTCTTTTACTACTACTTACTCTAGTCAGTAAGAAAGGTAGTAGAATAGTAAAATTAAAGAGGAAGCCTAAGCAAACTAAAAAAGTAGCTATAAGTAGAAAAGAGCTAAAGAAAAACTTTAATAGTAAAGCTAACTATAAAGTTACTATAAGAAAGACTTCTTAGAAGACACTTTTAAGTACTAGTAAAAAGAGTAAGGGTAAGAGTAAAGGAGGTAATAATAGTAATAATAGAGTAAAAAAGCTCTATAAGTAGAAAGTAAGTAGTAAGTTATTATATTTATTTATTATAGAGCTTTGCTAATAATTTATAGCTATAGCTTTTTATAAGATTAGAAACTAGTAAAAGTATACTTACTTAAACTTAGCTTATAAAAAAATACTATTCTAGCGCCTTGTCTGTAAGATTGCTTAAAACTATAAGTTAAACCTCTACTTTAGAGTTAAAGCTCTTAGTACACTATAATAAGTATATAAAGCCTTCTTAATTAGCTATATAGAAAGTGTGTAATCTTACTATTATTATAGCAAACTCTACTAACTATAATAGATATAAACTTAAACGCTCTATATGCAAAAAGGATGTTACGATCTAATAATATAGAACCCTTTATTAAAGAATTATAAGCTACTATACAGCATAGCAATAGGACGGGCAATAGAAGAATTACAAGTAAGTAAGTAAAAGGGTGTAAGTAATATAAGTAGAGCGCAAGTTACGTAATTAAGTAATTAGACTTAGCGCAATTAGTATAATTAATAATTAGCGTAATTAGTAATTAGTGCAATTAATATTTAGTGCAATTAGTACCTTCTAAACTACTAATTACTCTGCATATCTTTTAAGTATATAGTTAGTAGGAATACAACTCTTATAGTTTGTGTTTAACTTAGTTAATTAAGTTTGTCTTTAGATCTTAACTTTACTTTTAAGCTAGATAGATTGCTTATACTACTTATTATTACCTACTAGAGCAATATAGTCCTCTTTGTACACTTAGCACTTCCCTAAGCGTTACCTAGAATTCTAAGACTATACTTATCTTTAAGAACTAATAAAATAGTACTTTATAAGCTTTGCTTAAAAGTACAACTTTAATACTTTAAACACTTTTAAGATAAGTACTACTTTAGGATCCTACGCTACCTTAAGCAATTTAACTAATACTAATATAACTAACCTTTTAAGCAACAATAGCATAGTTGTTAATAAGCCTAACGTTTACTATAGTAAACGTAATAAGCTTAACAACTAGCTTATATAATAGAACCTCTTCTTTATATTCTAAGGAGAAAAGGTTTCTAAAGAAAAACAAGTTACTTTTATTTCTAGCTATATACAAGGCAAGGCACTTACCTAGATTAAGCTATTTATACTATAGTACAACTAAGGTAATGCCCCTAACAAAGTAGATAAATAGATAAAAAACTTTAACTAGTTTAAAGAAAAGGTTAGGCTAATCTTTAGAGTATTAAATAAACCTATTATTACTTAACAAAACATTTAGCGTATTTATTAAACTGCGTTAGCTACTAATTATGCTGCAAAATTTTAGTAGCTTGCTACAAACACTAACTAAGATAATACTGCTCTTATAATAATATTCTATTAAGGACTTAAGCTAACTATTAAGGAAGAACTTATGCGTACTAGCACTAGTATTAACACTTTAGACAATCTTATTAATATAGCAATTAATATTAATATTAAGCTTTATAAGCTTTAACTAGAACTTTGTAATAACCTACGCGTACGTAACCTGCAGGCTTATTAACTACTTAAGTAACTATAGAAGAAGAACAACAACTTCTACTAAGAAGGCTATTATAACTAATACTAGCTAAATACTAGATAGCATATCTATAACAATACTTAAAGCAGATACTATAGCCTTAAGGCAATAGACCTATCTAATATTAATAAGGGACAGCTATAGTAGAATAAAAAGAAGAAAGGTAGTAGTAATAAAAAGTATAATAAGTCTTTAGTAACTTATTATAGCTATAGTATAAAAGGCTACTTTGCTAGAGATTATTAATTTAAGAATAAAGTATAGCAACAACTTAATATACTAACATAAGATAATAATAAGATAGATAATAAATAAAAAGTAGTTATAAACTAAAACTACTCTATATATTCCTAATTTATAGAGCACTAAGGCAAGGTCTATACTATAGACTACATAAAGCTTAATAAGCGTTATAAGGATATTCTTAGACGTCTTATAAAAGACCTTAAAGAATCCTAAGACAACTATATTAAGGGATATAATAAAAGCTAGCACAACTAGCTACTTACACTCTATTACCTCTTATAAGATCTAGAATAGAAGGCTTAGTGTAACTATACTATTACGCAGCTTAAGAAAGTTAAAGTTACTACACTAATAAGGTAGCCTACACTAAACTACAACTATAATACCTACGCGTATAAGATTAAAGGATGTTACATCTATTAATAAATAAGTATAACTAAGGTTAATTAGAACTAGGTCTTAGACTAAGCTAAAGTGTGTCTAGCCTAGACACTTACTAACGCAATAGTAGCTAAAGGACTAGAACGCATATATAAGGAACTATAGAAGTTCCTAAAGAGCTACTATAACTAAGGAATATAAACAGATAATATACTATATCTTACTACGTAAATAAAGAAAGACTGCAAAATAGCCCTAATTACTATTAATAGCCTGCTTAAGATAGAATAGGAATAGAATTAATAAGAATTTAAAGAATAAGTAAGGACTAATACTACTACTAAAGTAGATCTTAACTGCTATAACTATAACGCATAAGATAGGTTAGAACTAAACTTTAGTTATAAGCTAGTACTTATTAAAGGAGATCCTTGCTATAAGCTAGACTACTAAAATCTATACTATAAAATACTCTTATAAACTATATATGCGTACAACACCTATAATATACACTATAATAACAAGATTGCATTAGGATAGTTCCTTAGTAAGCTACGCATCTATAACTACTACTAGTATAAATGTATAGATAACAAATACAAACACTACTTAATTAATAAGTAAGGAAACAACTGCTTCTTAAGTAAAAATAAATATAAAGTAGTCCTTAAGTATCTTGTTATTAATAAAGTCTATATAAATAACATCTAGCAGCGCTGTATAAATAACAACTATAAAACGCATAAGTAAGATAAAGCAATTTATAGATTTAGTAATAAAGAGTTTTTTTTAGGCTAAAAAGCTAAGACCCTAATAAGAAGTTACTTAATAACTTATAGAGTACTAAGAGTAGATCCTTAGACGCTAATAGGACTTATTTACTTATTAAGTTACCTATTATACTAAATAGTAGATAGTTAAGGGCATTATTAGACTTAGGGGTGTAAAGTAACTATATTTCTTAGTAAGCTATAACGCACGTAAGTGTATATAAGCAAAGAAAGGATTATCTTTACCTCTTATAAGTAGCTAATAGAGAACTAATACCTAAAGAGGTAGAAATAATACACAAAGTATCTACTCTTATAACCTTAAAAGAGCACTACAAGGAAATAACCCTAGATGTTTTTAAAATAGCTACTTACAATATTATATTAAGAATTCTCTAGTTATAAAAGCATAATTTATAGATAGACTAGAAGAATAATAAGCTTTTATTAGATTATAACTATAGTACACTATAATTAGATCTTACGTAGCTTACAATATAGCTAGTAGATAAGAAAGAGATAGCAAATATCTCTTTAATTAAAACGCACTAAGTTAAAGTAGTTAATTACATAAATACTAACAGCCTACTAAATTATAAAGTAATAATTAAGGAGAAATATGCACCTCTTACTATTCTTAACTTATATAAATAGTACGCTTAGATGTTTAAAGAAGAGTTAACTATAAAAGTACTACTTAAATATTGACTTTAGGATTGCGAGATTAAGCTTATAGAAGGGAAAGAACTACCCTTTAAGCTAATATATTAGTTATCTAAGAAAGAACTTAAGATACTATAAAAGTATATTAAAGAGAACTTTATAAAAGGATTTATTAAGAAATCTAAATTTTTAGTAAGATTCTTTATTCTATTTGCACTAAAGAAAGATAGCAAACTACAACTTTATGTTAACTACTAGAAGCTTAACAAGATTACGCTTAAGAACTAGTATTTACTACTAAATATATTAAAATTATAAGATTAGTTAGCTAGAGCAATGTACTTTACTACGTTAGACCTACAAAGAGCGTACAACCTTATATATATAAAAAAAGGTAAAGAATAGAAGACAGCGTTTAGAACTTATTATAGTTACTATAAGTATATAGTTATGCTATTTAGGCTTACTAATGCACTAGTAGTATACTAGGCCCTTATTAACAGCACATTAAGAGAATACTTAGATATATCTATAGTAGCATACCTTAATAATATCTTAGTGTTTAGTAAAACGCTAAAAGAGCACAAATAATATATTAAATAAGTACTAGAATACTTAGCAAAAGTAGACCTCTACTTAAAGCTAGAAAAGTACAAATAGTATAAGGAAGAAGTAGAATTCCTTAGCTATATTATAAAATAACATAGAGTTAAGATAAGTAATAAGAAGATTTAGGTTATAAAAAAATAGCTAATACTTATATTATTTAAAGAAACTTAAGCCTTTTTTAAGTTTATTAACTTTAACTAATACTTTATTAAAAACTACTCTAAGATAGCCTTACTACTTATAAAGCTTACGTAGAAAGATATACTATTTAAATAAGAGAAAGTATAAGAAGATACTTTCTAATTACTTAAGTAGGTATGTATTAAACTACTAATACTAGTTATATTCTAGACAAATAAACTACTTTAACTAGAAACTAACGCCTTAGACTTAGCATTAGGAGCATACATTATGCAAGAATAAGATAGATAATAGCACCTTATTACTTATTACTTACGCAAGTTCTTAGGAGCAGAATATTACAGCGCTACTACGTTATGTTGTTCTAAAGAATTACGTACATAGCTAAGCTGCTAAGGTTATACTACGTAAGTCCTTCTCTATTACACCCTGCTATACTAAGTAGCTCTTTAAGCTACGTCCTATTATAGAACCTGCCTGTAAGGTTACTACTTATTATAGATAGCTATACTAAATTAACGCAATACCCTAAATAGCTACTCCTTCCCTTAACTACTTATTATACTATTATTTGTAGTATAAACTAACTTTACCTTATAATACTACGTAGCTCTTACCTAAAGACTAGCTACCTACTCTTGCCTAGCATAGAACGCCCTATTCTACCTATAACTCTTAAAATAATTAAAGACCTCTATACTAGTATTAATAAAGACCCTAGCAAATAGCTTATATACCTACGTAATAGTAATTAGTATATACAACACTTAGAATTAGAATACTAAAGAAAGCTCGCCTAAAAATAAATAAGCTAGATAGCTATATCTAAGAGAGATAGAGTTATCTAATACTAAGAGGATTAACTCTTAAAGAATTAATAAAAGATTACTTAGCTAGAAGTTAAGAAAAGCTACTTAGCTACTACTACTTTGCCTACTATATAGACCCTCTAACCTACTACTATCCCTACTCTTGTTACTACTACTAAAGCGTATATAGATAGCCTAACTAGACTAACTACGCTTATTACTGCCCTACTTTCTTAAACTACTAGCCTTAGCAAGAAGATACTTAACTTAAAAGAATTTAATAAATCTTGCTAAGACTTTCTTTAATTTGTCTAATAAGTTTATAGCAAGATAAACGCTAACGCTAACTAATTTCTACTAGCTACTAGCTGTATAACTTATATAGCTAGAAGACTAACTAGAAAAGCCTACGCCTTAATACTCCCTAAGATTAAATATAGAATACCTTAGTTTATTAACTACCCTAAAATACTTAAGTACCTAGAGAGAGCTTTTAGAGACCCTAATTACACCTAGAACGCCTAGAATAAACTATTCTAACTACGCTAAAGACACTCTAACTTTAGTACCTACTACGCTAAATTTTAGCGCCTAGCACTAGAAGCTAAGATGCTAGAAAGCGCCTTAGTACTACTTTTATTTTAAAGAATATCTTATAAATTGTAAGATATGCTCTTGTATAACTCTACCTTGTTTTTTAAGTATACTGCCTACGCTAACTACCTGCAGACTCTAGATAACTAATACTAATAACACTAGTAACAAATATCTTAAAATTATAGTAATAATACTTACCTACTTGCCTTAAATAACTACACCCTTACTACTTAGACCTTAACCACTTATAATAAACTAATAGACTTTAGCTCTATATATAAACTTTATACTCTATTTAACCTTTAAAGACGCAGAGAGAAAGGAAAGTGCTTTTATTATAAAATAAAAGGTTACCTTATTACTACCTATCTACTACCTACCTTAGCTAAACTATCCTAATTAAAGGAAAGCTACCTACCTAGCCCTTCTTATAGCTATAGTACTTAATCTCTAAGAAGCTGCTGCTCTTTATTTCTAACTTTATCTAACAGCTTAGTAAAAAGCATAGCCTTAATCTAAGTTGTAACTAAGAGCTAAATAAGTACCCTACTATTACTAATACTACTATAAGATTATATAAAGCTTTCCTAGATTAAGACCTTAAAAAGAGAAAGAAGAACTATACCTAGCTAATAGCCTAAAAAGCCTTTATAGAATAAGGAAACTATACTATAGCTACTTATACTATAACTAACTTTAAAAGTAAAAGAATAGCCTTTACTAATAAATAATAAAGTATTGCTAAAAGACTCTAATTAGAGCTAATAATTACCCCTATGCCTCTAATTAACTTTAATAGAGAAGAAGACCTAACTACTACTATTAACTACTTTGCTATTGCTAATATAAGGATAGGCAACTACCTAGATTAGAATTAGTTTATATTTATTACTAACTTATCTTACTACTTAATTATCCTAAGAATTGCCTAGCTAAAGCTGTATAACCCTAATATAAGATTTAGAAAAGAGACTATGCTATTTAATAGCAAAACCTATTAGAAGCACTGTAACGTGCCCCTAAAACTAACTTATATATAAGCTGTACCTAATATACTGCCTAAAGACTACTCTAAGAATATAGTGCGCTAGATTATAAGCGCTAATAAAAAACAACTAGAGCCTACTATAGCAAATAAGAAATAGCTAAATACTACAATTATAAGTCTAAATAAACCTAATATTGTAGCAATATTGCTAAAAGCCCTTAGCATAATAACTAAGAGGGATAATCTAAAGGTCTACTAAGTAACACTAGACTAAGTTAATAATGCTATAGAAAAACGTAATAATCTAACTAATAACCTAATAGAGAACCTAATTAACCTGCCTATTAAAGTAGAAAACTTTAGAGACGTATTTTAGCTAAAAGAGACTAAGAAGCTACTATTACACTACTTATACAATTATAATATTAAGCTAAAGCCTAGTATAATACCCCTATAGGGCCTACTATACCCTATATTAAAGGAACAACTAGTAGTACTAAAGGAGTAGCTAAAAGAGAACTTAAGAAAAGAGTTTATTTAATTAAGCTTTTTACTAGCCTTATTACTAGTATTGTTTATAACAAAGCTTAGAGGAGGCCTATAGCTATATATAGACTACTATAGCCTAAATAAGATTACTAAAAAGGACTAATACTTATTACTACTTACTAAGGAAGCTATAACCTAGCTAAAAAGGATAAAGTACTTTAGCAAGATTAACCTTATTTCTACTTTTAATATGCTCTAAATTAAGAAAGGCCTAGAGTACCTAATAGCCTTCTAAACTAAACTAGGACTATATAAGTTGCTTATTATGCCTTTTAGCCTTACTAGAGCACCTAGCTCTTAGCAAAGGTTTATAAACAACCTATTCTAACAGTATATTAACAACTTTGTTTAAGTATACTTAGATAATATCCTAATTTATAGTAGAACAAGATTAGAATATAAAGAGTACCTAAGACTTATATTAAGTATCTTACAAGAAAATAAGCTATACGCTAACTTTAAGAAGTGTAAGTTCTTTAAGGCTAAAGTTAAATACCTAAGATTTATTATTAGCTCTAATAGTATTAAGATAGACCTTAAGAAGATTAGGACAATTATTAACTAGTAGCTACTAAAGAACGTAACTAATATAAAGTTATTTACTAGATTTGCTAGCTTTTACTAATAATAGATTAAGAATTTCTTACATATACTAGCCCTAATTACCTTACTAGAAAGGAAGGGCGTAACATTTAACTAAATAGCAGAGTACTAGGAGGCATTTAAAAGGTTAAAGAAGGCCTTTACTACTAAACCTATACTAAAACACTTTAACTAAGACAAGCTAGCTGTACTAGAGACAGACGTATTAGACTACGTATACGCTAGAGTATTATTATAGTATAATAATAACAGCATACTACACCCTATAGCATTCTACTTAAAGAAGATAACTCTACTTAAATGCAACTATAAAATATATAATAAAGAACTACTAGCAATTGTCTACTACCTTAATAAATAGTTAGTAGAGCTAGAAATAAGTAAGCACAAACTTAAGATATTATCTAACTACTAAAACCTAGAGTATTTTATAACTACAAAGAAACTAAACTAGAGATAAGTAAAATAGTCTAAATTCTTATTTTAATTTAACTTTAAGATTATTTATTAACCTAAAAAGTAAGGAGTTAAACTAGATAGCCTAACTAAGAGGTTAAAAGACCTACCTAAAGAGGGGGATAAGCGCCTCTAGTACTAGAGCTAAATAATTCTAAAACAAGAGAACCTAGATAAATTCCCTATAAAATTTATAGAACAACTAGATGCAATAAATAAACTACTAATACTTAGTGCCCTTACTCTAAACAAAACCCCTAGCAGAACACTAGCGCTGCTCCTGCCTAACTAGCTAAAAGACCTACTAGAATCTACCTACAAAATAGACCTGTTCTCTACTAAAGTACTAGAAGCGTTAGATAATAACTTTTTACAATACCTCTAAATTACACTAGTAGAGTGTTCCTAAAAGTCTAGGCTACTATTCTACTAAGATAAGCTATTTATACTAGACTATAATAAACTAAAGGCCTAATTACTATAAGAAACCTATAAGAACCTATTAGTAAGCTACTTAGAACGCACTAAAATATACACCTTACTAAAATAACACTTCTACTAGCCTAGCATGCTAAAGTACGTAGAGAAGTAGATTAAGAACTATTACACCTATTAGAGAGTTACGCTATTTAGAGAAGAACATTAAGGCGTCCTAAAACTACTACCTATACTTAAGAAAGCCTAGAAGCATATATTAATAGACTTTATTACCTACCTTTTAGAGAGCAATAGCTTTAACGTAGTCTTAGTAGTAGTCTACTACCTTACTAAGTTCTACTACTTTATACCCTACAAAGGCACTTATAGCTTAGAAGACCTAGCCTACTTGTTCTATAGTTATATCTAGAAACACTACAGCCTACTTAAATTAATAGTCTCTAATTAAGGCTCTTAGTTTATTTCTGCGTTTTAGAGCACACTATGCAAGCTGCTCTAGATATAAGCCTAACTATTAACTACTTAGCACTCTAAATTAGATAAATAAACTAAAAGAATAAACGCTGTCTTAGAATAGTACCTCTGCGCGTATATAGCGTACTTATAAGATAACTAGTTAGAATAGTTACTCTCTGCTAAATTTGCTAGCAATAGCTAACCTTTTAAGTCTATAAAGATGTTGCCCTTCTTCGCCCTATATAGATTTAAACTTAGGATAAGTTTTAAACTTATTAAACTTAACAGCTGCCCTACTATAAGAGACGCTGCCTTATTTAGAAAATAGATAGAAGCAATCTACAAGTTCTACTAAGCTAAAATATAAGTTACTTAAGCCTACTAGGAAGAACACGCTAATAAGAAGAGAAAACTTACCTACTATTATAAGCTTAAAAAGAAAGTCTAGTTAAACGCAAAAAATATACAAACTCTGCAACTATAGAAGAAGCTAGACTAGAAGAACCTTAGACTATTTAAAGTTAAACAAATAGTTAGCTCTTACGCCTGCAAACTAGAGCTACCTACTACTATAAAGATCTACCTTGTATTTAATATTAACCTACTACGCTCTGCTTCTAACAACCTCTAGCTAGGGCAACGCTAGCTACTGCTGCTACCTATTAAAGTAGATAGCATTAAATAATAGGAAATTAAAGAGATTGTTAACTCCTTCTAAAAGCGCTATAGCTAAGAAGAACTACGCCTAAAGTATATTATTAAGTAGAAAGGATACAATTAACTCTCTACTAAACTTACTAATTACCTTAATAAGGATTGTGCTAAACTTATAAGGAACTTCTACTACTAATACCTAAATAAGCCTACCCTAAAGCAACCTAGTCTTACTAGAGTTTTAACCTAAGAAAGGGAGTACTGTTACAGCGCTACTACGTTATGTTATTCTAAAGGATTACGTATATAGCTAAGCTACTAAAGTTACGCTGCGTAAGTCCTTCTCTATTACACCCTACTATACTAAGTAGCTCTTTAAGCTACGTCCTGTTATAGAACCTGCCTATAAAGTTACTGCCTATTATAAATAGCTATACTAAATTAACGTAATACCCTAAATAGCTGCTCCTTCTCCTAACTGCCTATTATACTATTGTTTGTAGTACGAACTAACTTTACCCTGTAACATAGAAGAAAATTACAATATATATAATAAGGAACTTATAGCAATTATAGACGCCCTAGAATACTAGTAAGTATATGCTAAAAGCTACTTAGAGCTTACAATTTATATAGATTACAAGAACCTAGTATACTTTATAACAACTAAGGTATTAAACTAAAGACAAGTATGCTAGTCTAAACTACTAAGATAGTATAAGTTTAAAATCCTATACATACTAAGAAAGGACAACAGATAAGTAGATACACTTAGTAGAAGATATAATATTGCTAGATTAAAGATAATTAATAAATTAGTAATCCTAAGAATTAATAGCAATAAATTACTAAGGCTATCTTAATAACTTAACAACGTAATAACTATTACGTAGAAAGAAAAGTATTTTACCTAAGTTCTACTAGAACTAAAAGATAAGATTATTACAAGACACTATAATAACCTAATATATAGTTACCCTAGTATTACAAGAATAATAAAACTCTTTAAGCAACACTATAAGTTCTTAAACATAAAAGATAAGGTTACTAAATATATTAAAAAGTGTGTTAGCTGTTAGCAGAACAAATATAGCATATATGCTAAGTATAGAGAAGCATAAGCAATAGAGCTGCTAACAGCACTATAAACAAATATTATAATAGACTTTGTTACGCAATTACTAACCTCTAAAGACCCTGTTATAGGATATAACTATAACTTAATTTTTGTTATAGTAGACTAATTTACAAAAGCTACTAAGTTTATACCTTTCTAACATAGCTATATAGTAGAGCAACTTGCTTGCATATTCTTAGATAAGATTATTTAACACTATAGTATCTCTAAATTAATTATTAGCAATTAAGATAAACTCTTTACGTTAAATTATTAAACTACGTTGTTAGCAGCTATTAGTACTAAGAAGAAGCTGTCTATAGTATATTACTTATAAATAGATAGATAGATAGAATAAGTAAACTAAATAATAAAGACGTACCTCTAAATCTATTACAATAATTAGTAGGATAACTAAGTTTTACTCTTGCCTATAGTATAGATTGCATACAACAACAAACTTTTAGAAGTAATAGGTGTAATACTATTCTTTACAAATTACAGATAGTATCTAAACCTCTTTATACAAAATTTTAACAGCAATATTTAAACAAAATTAGCAATAATTTTAGCAAATAGACTAAAAGAAGTATATAAGAAATTACTTAAAAACATTACTAAAGCTTAGTTATAAGCAATTTCCTATACTAATAAGAAAAGAAAAATAGCACCTCTATTAAAAAAAGAGGATAAAGTGTATCTCCTTACAAAAAACCTATGCACAAGAAAACTAACAAAAAAACTAGATAAAGTTAAGGTTAGACTATTTTTTATTTCTAAACAAATTAGCCTAGTTAACTATTAACTTAAGCTACTTAAAGACGTAAAAATCTATAACGTATTTTATATTTTATTACTAGAACCTACTAACCTAGAAATACTAATACAAAAAGACTTCTACTATTAAGCTAATAGCAATAATAAATAGGAAGTTAAGAAAATAATACAATACTAAAGTAAAATAAATAAATACTTAGTTAAATAGTTAGGATACCCTAACTTAGAAAATACATAAGAACTAGCTACCTACCTTATAAACTACTATCTACTATTAAAGGAATTCTAGAAGGCTAATTAGGCAACGCTACATTTAGGTTAATTTAATACTTAGGCAGTAAATTGTTAAAGGCACCCTAAGTGCTAAGTAACAAGTTTAGAGCTAGACCTTCTAATAGACTATTAAATATTATAGTACTATTATTTAACTTATCTTCTGTAAGACTTTGCTCTTTAATAGATATTACCTCCTTAGTATAATAATTTAATAAGTCTATTTGCTAACGCAACTGCTCTTTATACGCGTGTATAACTTATAACTCTTCTAACACTTTCTTTAAGGCCTTAAGCGCATTATTCTATGCCTTTTATATTTTTTTTATCTATAACTTTAACTTCTCTTTCTTAGACACTAGTTGCGTAAATTTAGACTATATAACTTTTATATTATAATACTGCCTACGCTTAGCGCACTCTTTATATTTCTTAAAGCTTATATAAACTCTATATATATGCTTATATTGTTTGCAAGTTAAGCATTTCTAGACTATAATTTTACTAAAAGCATTAATAGTATCTGCAAGATAATAGCAACAAAGCGTACTATTAGTAGGTTATTATTTAGGTATTATTAACACAACTTACTTAATAAATAAGGCAAGCCTGCGTTATATAAATAAGCTTAGAGGACTAAGCTAGTATAGAAAGGAGATAGTGTTATAATCTAATAATATAGAACCTTTTATTAAAGAATTATAAGCTACTATACAGCACAGTAATAGAACGCGTGATAGAAGAATTACAAGTAAGTAAGTAAAAGGGTGTAAGTAATATAAGTAGAGCGCAAGTTACGTAATTAAGTAATTAGACTTAGCGTAATTAGTATAATTAATAATTAGTGTAATTAGTAATTAGTGTAATTAATAATTAGTGTAATTAGTGCTTCTTAACTACTAATTACTCTGCATATCTCTTAAGTATATAGTTAGTAGGAACACAACTCTTATAGTCTATGTTTAACTTAGTTAATTAAGTTTGTCTTTAGATCTTAACTCTACTTTTAAGCTAGATAGATTGCCTATACTACTTATTATTACTTACTAGAGTAATATAGTCCTCTTTGTACACTTAGCACCTCCTTAAGCGTTACCTAGAATCCTAAAACTATACTTATCCCTAAGAACTAATAGAATAGTGCTTTATAAGCTTTGCTTAAAAGTATAACTTTAACAAAGGGTTACTATTATAAATAAAAATTCTTAGCTTACTCTTTACTACTATAATAAGCTTAGATACTTTACTTTTAAGGAGAACTTTACTTTAAAGCTTATTTAAAGTAAGAGTAAGAAGAATACTAAAAGTAACTAAAGCTAGAAGATAAGTGTTACTATAGTAACTAGTTTAAGAAGGTAAAGTAGTATAGTATTATACTATATAGCTATCTTTACTAGTATTTAGCTAGTCTTTACAAATTGCAATCTCTTTGCCTATAGTAGATAAATAGAATTATAATAAAATATAATAGTAATTTAATTTTTTAGTATTTCTTTTAAGGTAACTTATCTTTTTTTTAACTTTACTCTAACTTCTACCTAATTATATAAGACTCTACCCTAAACCTAACCTAATTATATAAGACTTATAGGCTAACTTTACTTAGGTTAGGTTACACGTAACTAGGTAGCTGTTAGGTAAGTACTTAACTTTTAGTAACTTTACTTTAACTTCTACTTAGTTACGTGTAACTTAACTCTAACCTAACCCTTACTTATTAACTAGTCTAAGCTGCAGTAAAGTATAAATTACGTAAAAGAAAGTAAGTTTAAGTAAATAAAACTCTTATATTTAAAAAAAGCTAGTAGTTAATTACTTTATAAGAGTTTAGCGCTTATAGTAATAGTAAGAAGCTAAAGAAGAAAGTATATGCTAAAAAGAGTAAGCTATTATAATAACGCTATAGAATATATAAAGAGAGTAAGCATAACGCGTAAATATATAAAAATAAAGTAGAAGAAGTCTCTAAGTAATATTATAGCTTATTACAGGCTAAAAAGGCGCAGAGTGCAGCGTTCTAGAGCATAATGTAGTATAATAGGGGAGAGTCTTAGCAAAAGTAGTCTGCTTGCTTGTGTGGTCCGCTCGCCTGTGTAGTGCGTTAAGTAAAGTTCTAGAGAAAACAACACTTAAGTATAAACTACAACCTTAACTCTAGTATATCTTTTAACCTTCTGTAGAGTTGTAAATGCTCCGTCCCCTTTTTACAATGCATTCTTTAGTACCTGCACATCCTGCACTGTTGCACCGGTCGCCTTCTCAGCCCCCTTTTCCGCGTCCCGACTGTAGTCACCGTCGCCGTTGTCCTGTGCCCTCTTCGCCTTCAACTTCTCCTTCTGCCACAAGTCCCAAGTACACTTCTCACCCCACAGCTGCGCTGCAGTAAAAATCATGTGCAAAATCGGAATCAGGACTTTCATGGTGACAGTCCACTTATCCCACAGGGCCCCATACAATCCAAAGATGGTTGCTGTTTCGGCGATGGTACCAATCAACGAGCACCAGAACGCGACGGCGAAGGAACGCAGTAGGGTCGCCGGTGCCACGTCAGGATCACGGTAGATGATCATTGTTACGTGAGGGGGAACCTCGACGACGAGATCGTAAAAACCTGCAGGTGGTGCGTTAGCATTACGGTCCGGCTTTAGATAGAGCGCACTCACCCCAGAACAGAGCCAGCACACATTCCAATGCGGCGTCGGGCTGGTGCTTGTTCGATGCACTCCAGTACAGTGTCAATTGACCCATGACCAGCACGCCAACGTGGTGTGACACTGCCACAGGGCTAATTCCTTCGCGATAAGCGAGCTCGTGTGCATACATGACACTGACGACCATGATGGCCAGATATAAGGCGTCACCCATAGTGAAACCATCGCTATGGCGATCGATTTCGACTCGGGTGCCAAAGAATGCAGTTCTGAAGGTTGCATGGCCGAGCGCAACAGCAAAGAACGGATAGATGGCGAAGAGTAGTACGAAAGCCTTGGCAATAAAGGAAAGGTGGTGATTAACGAAGCCACGCTTCTGACGGGCGTTCATAGTAGGCCATGTTTTCTTGTAGATGAGGCCCTTGTTCAGTGCGGCCTCGAAGACGTACTGGCGGCAGACAAAGAAGAGAACGAGAAGCTGAGAAGATGTTAGCAAAAGTCTTCATGACTAATAGGTTGGGGTGCGGAGAGAGGGTACTTACAACAGCGAAGACGAGACCAGAATGTTTGATCATTGGCGACAGTAGCACGTTAGGAATGTCGCGAAATCCTGGAGTGACTGCATGGTGATTTTTGGTATCGTCGAGAGAATTATCCATGGTGGAATAGCGAAGACTCTCAGTCGAGAGGAAAAGTCGAAGTGAAGTAAGAAACGCAAGGAAAGTGGAATACGCAGGTGGATGGGAAGAGTGAAAGTCGGAGCAATCTGGGAAGACTCAGCAGGGCGGTTTTCGCACAAGAGCACGAACGAGATATAAGCAGTGCCCCGGTCTTCAACCACGGGTATAATCCCATTGAACCAGCAAATAAACCTTCTCCCCTTGTAGACTCCTGCAAATCATGAGCTCGGTCGATCAGTGACTTCGCCACAACGTGCGCCCGAGGCACTGCACCCGAGACAGCCAGTGCGGGAGCGTTTGGGCTTGATTCGTTGTCCGGGCACCTGCTCCATTCGGGCAGACCAGAACCAGAACTGCTAAGGGGAAATGTAGCGTGTTGCGATTTCCGCTGCAACAATCACTAGCTTGGTTGAGATGCACTGAGATTAGGGATTTGGAACCGTGGCTTCCAGCCCACAACTTTCACCATGCCCACATTCCAAAGCCCACGGAACAAGGAATTGGCGACTGCAGCCCCCAGTTCCACTCACAACTTCCAACGTTTTAGCTGCAGGTCTCAAAGCAGCAGTCAAAAGACGGGCCCCGAAACGATACTATGGTGAAATACGAGGCAGACAAATACGCTACAATGAGTATCAGTCCCGGGTGTCTGGCAGATGGCCCGCGGGCACCGTTAGCGGTGATATGTCCTGGGTAAAGCTAGCGGCGCTAAAAGCATCTCAATAGGGTAATTTGTTTTACACAAGTCGCACGAACGTGGTGTCCCCATGCAGTGAGAGAGAAAGACCATGCGGTGTGGCGAGCGAGTGTACACGCTGGCCCACAGCATCTATGAGCGCAAAATACGCAACACGCTCCATTGATGCGCGCTTCAAATGTAAGGCTTGATCAACCCCCAGGTCCATCTTCAGGCTTGGACGTAGTCGTAAGGCTTACTCCCATTTCCGGCCCTTTTAGGTCGCGCACCGGGTCTGGACAGGGTCCACAACCAGAGCCTCAGAGCGATGCGGGGACGCGTGTTCCGACATCCAATCCGGGCTCATTTCGTAAAGCACGGTTGTTCGGCACCAAAGCTCCTGCTAGACAACCAGACAGGCAGCAGCTAAGTGTGCTCTTCGTAAGTGAAATGTATACCAGATGGTAAGGGATTCGCATAGGCCACGAACAGTAAACCTCCAGCACGGTCTTGGGGGTTCTTGGAAACGCCCTGAAGCTGTCATCAAGCATGTCCAAAAGCTTGTCACAAGTAAGCTTTTCTTGGGATCGTCGCGCGACGCAAGGTGCTGCCCGTGGCTCAGGGGGTTGTCAGGTAAGGGAGTACAATGTGGCTTGAGTGATTTATTGAGTCCGGCGGCCAATGAGGCTCCGGCGGCGTCTGCGCCATTTGTGGCTTTGCTAGCCCCAATCTTGGAGAAGCGCTCCGAGTATCAAAAGCAGCCTCGCGCAGGTGCATTGGAGGCACATGTGCATGTCTGTGTGCCGATAACCGGTTGCAGAAGAGTATGTGACCTTCACTGTGCGATCCATTGGAAGCCATTACAAGCACGTCTGCTATTTCAATATGATGATGACGCGACTGCTTGATCCCCAGCAGAGTCGTGTTCACCTCTCGATCCTTGGATCACACATTTGCGTTTTTGGAGCGTTAAATGACTTGGGAGCAACATGGCAACTTTGAAAAGATGGGTACCAGTTGGATCAGTCAACGCAGGGAAAATGGCTGGGTTGGGACGTGGGAGGGAAGTTGGTGTGTGTAATCGTCAGACTGGATGTATTTTCCTGTCTGGCGATCAGAGCGATGCGATCATGAACCCTGACGACATCATTCTTGCCCGCCCGCACGCATTGCCGCCGCACACACCCTTGACTGCACCGCCTGCCAACGATTGCACCCAGCCTCTACCCGACGTTGATGAAAACTGGTCGTAAATCCAGCGGGATATACGACGCCCAGCTCGATCATGGGCCCCGCCTTTACGGATCTGCCCACCGAGCTGCTCGAAGCCATATTCCTTTATCTCGACCCTGCCTCGGTATTCGCCCTCGCGCAGACAAACCGCCTGGTCAAAACTCTCACTGTCGACTCGCCTGTTATCTGGCGCCACCTGTGTAGAACAGGCTACTCCACATGGGCATCTCATCATGACATTGCTGCCAAATACGCCGCGCCTTTGGGTGACGTCGATTGGCGCCATCTCTTCATAAGGCGGAGGCGCATTGACGCCGAGACGAAGAGGCTGTTGGATCATGTTGTGGCGACGCAACATATGCGAATACGGTGTATCAACGACATTGCCGAGTTCGGTGGCGATGCGAAAGAGACGCTGTTGAGGGAGTGCAGGTGCCCAGACGATGCCGAGGACATGTTGGCACGGCGATACTACGCCAACGCCGCGCTGGAGCGAATCAATCGCGAGACTGCAATCGGAGTGTGGAAAGACCTGCAGGATGGGGGGCACGTGGCGATAGACCGCGCGCTGGGCGCGTATGATATGTTTGCGCGTGGCGGCGAGGATGTCGACTTCGATATCATGGGAGGAGACCTGGACCGCCTTGCAGATGGATTGCTCAGCGCGCATCCCGACTTTCACGACCGCAGCACGAGGGCCAAGGCGTCAACACTAGCTCTGTATATGCGTGAGCAGGGCTTCCAGGGCGTACCAGATACCTCGTATCGTGCGCTGCGCAACTCCTTCATCGGGCTGGTGCTGCAATCACCCACGCATCAATCGCTACCTCTGATCTCAGTGGCCTTGTTTTGTGCACTTGCACAAAGGGTTGGTCTCGATGCACGACCCTGCGGCTTCCTCTTCCACGTTTACTGCCTCGTCTACGCGCCGAAACAGCACACCCTTGACGGTATCTACAGGCCCAGCACCAGCAGCGAAGAGCTTGACTCGATGTACCTGGACCCCTTCCGCTCCAGCGACGAAGTCCGTCAAGGCGACCTGCTACGCGTTCTTCGTGATATGGGTGTTCCTCCGTCCGAGCATCCTACCTTCCTTTCTTCAACGACAACGCGTGAAATGGTCCTCCGCACCGCGCGCAACATCATGAATTCAGTACAGACCATTCGCCAGACGCAAGCTGGCTTGCATGGCATCAGCACTGCTTGGCTCAATTCTTACCCCGACATGGACAGCGCTTTCTACGCCACCATCTGGGCAATGCTGATCCTAGGCCCTAACGATGACGGCACCCTCTCCGCCCCGCAACTCTCCGCCCGCCGCCGCCAGTACCTGCCATACCTGCTCGAGCATTTCCAGACGCACGCACCCTGGGATGTCGCCCTGCTGGAACAGTACGTCATCCCGTTGTTCTATGGCCAGCCCGAGGGCCATCGCCTGCTGCAGTTCGTCCAGAGTATGCATCAGATCGATGTCCTGCGGCGCCCGCCCATACCGCGGGGCGCGCGTGCAAAGGGCGTGCATTTCAAGGTTGGAACGCTGTTCAGACATCGCAGATATGCATACGAGGGTGTAATCACCGGCTGGGATACCAGCTGTGATGCAGGTGAAGAATGGATTCAAAACATGGGCGTCGATCGGCTGCCTGGGGGTAGGGAGCAGGCTTTCTATCACGTGTTGTAAGTTCCCACTTGGACATGCCCGAGTCCAGCCCCCTTGTGTTGATTCTCGAGAATCCAAGCTGATCCTGTGTAGGGTGCACGATAAGTCTGTGCGATACGTTGCAGCTGAAAACATCGAGCCTGTGGGTCGCGACACTCTGCCTTCGCCTGCCATCATGAAATTGGCTGGGAAGCACTTCAAGCGCTGGGATGGCGCGAGTCATTCCTTCGTGAGTAATGTCAAGGATGAGTATCCCGATGACTGATGTGTTAAGACGAAACGCTTGCACATATACTTTTGGCCATGTAATCCTTATATAATATCTCGATCAAGTACTACATACTACGAACCGCAAGGTCATCATACATTCTGACAATCCAAACCCTTTCTCGGCCATCTTAACAGGGCACCCCAAACGCCCAGCAATGCAAGAAACAATGGTCGCAAACTTCAAATCCCCTTCGCTCAGAACTGTAGCAACTTTTGTGCTCCGCCCTTGCCCTTCTCTAACCCCTCGATATCATTGCGTGCAAAGCTGCACCACGCATCCTTGATGCTGACCACCTCATACGTACCCTCCTCCTGGACAGGGATGCGCATGCTCATCTCGTGGCTGACTTCGGTGCGGATCTCAAGCACCTTGCTCTTCTTGCCACGGGCAGCGTTTGTGCTACGCGTGTACGTGAATTCAAACGGCGGAGTGCCCCAGAACTGGAAGTCGAGGTCGGTGCCGCCGCCTTCGTGAATGTCGATTTCGTCCACGCGACCGCCCGATAAGCGCACCGAGGGGATGGGGTGGATCCGCTTGGTAAGATCCAGCGCCGCAAGGCACTCAGATGCCGAGTCGCGGAGGCCCGTGATGGTGAATGTGCCCGGCAGCTCGGCGAGGCGGCGGAAGGTGGTGCCGGCGTTGGATGCCTTGCGTTCTTGACCTTCGAAGGTGTAGTACACGGTGAACGGAACCTGGCCGCCAAGCGCAAATGAAAGGCGCTCACCGACGCAATAGTCTTTGCGGTCCTCGAGAGGGGTGGCTGTGGGAGCATCGTGGACGCTGATCTGTACGCGCGGGCCGCCGGGAGCGGGCTTGAGCGTACAGCCGCGCGCGTCGCGAACCTTGCGGATGGAGATGGAGGAGTGTCCTAGGTGCAGCTTGCGATGCTCAATCTTGAGATCGTACTTGTTTGACGGGATGCTCTTGTGAATGCTGATTTCAGGCTTAGGTGTGCCGTGATGTTTGATTTCGACTTCGAGGTAGAAAGGCGCGACACCCTCAAGTGTAATGGGGATGACTTCTTCGCCCTCTGATTCGCGGGAGCAATAGCTGTATGTCTTTCCCGGCTTGTCGAAGCGAGCGCTGGGGCGCGGGTGAACGATCTGCTTGACTGTGACGGGCGTGAAGTGCTTCTTGGAATGATCGTAGCGAGAGTCGGCCAGTTTCTGAAACGTGTACTCGTATGTGCCTGCTTGGGACGTTTCCGCTCGAATCGATGCTGCACCTCCCGCAACGTGAAGATCCTTGTTTCTAACTGATACCAGTTTGCCCTTCGGCTCGTTCTGTTTTGTTTCGTAAGAAACATCATACGGCGCATTTCCTGCGATCTGTTAGTGATTTGATGGGGTATACCCTACGATGGCACGACTTACCGTGTAGCGAAATTTCCAGGGAGTCTTCGTCTCCTTCACAAACCGGTTCCTTGACATACTTGCCGGCCTCAAGCACAACAGAGTCGGACTCGGGAATTTTGAGCCGAGGTCGCGCTACCCATTGGACCAAGAATTCATCAGCCTTCTCCTCGACTAAGCCGGGGCAAACGGCATCTTTGACGGAGAGAAGCTTGTATGTGCCATCTGACTTGACGTCTAGGAATGCATTGGCATTTTGGAAAATTTCTTTCCTAACCTCTTTCGTGTCAAGGTTCTCGTATTCTAGCCTCCAGGGTGCGTTTCCAGTAAAGCGGAGAGGTAGACCAATGGTCCTACCCTCGAGCGCCATAATCGCTTGCTTGCCTTCAATATGTCCGAAGTAAGCTTTAGGTCTTTCGTGGCGAACATTGACTCGAGCCTCCTCTTTCAAGAACTCTTTGCATCCCATCTTATCGCTGATGCTTGCCAAAGTTACAATGTACTCTCCACCGCTTCGAAGCTTGTCGGTCTTGATGGTGTAGTACTCCTCGCCAGTCTCCACGGTACGCTTGATGCGTTTACCATTGTGCACGACTTCATACTCGAGTTTCCATGGGGCTTCGCCTGACAGCTTGACGTCGAATTCGACAGAGTCGTCAATGCAGACCTGCTTCGCTCGCCTGCCATCCAAGAATGATGCTTTCGCGGAGGGCCTGACATTCTGTTGCAACTCGAGGTTCCTTAAACGGGTATCTTTGTAAACCGAGTCTCGAATACTCTCGAACGTGTACTTGTAATGACCTGCGTCTTGAGGAGTGAAATCGACGGTGCTACGAAGAGTCGCGACCTGAAGTTCTCGGGGTATCTTTCGACCATTGTTGTGTTCGACATACTTGATCACAAACGGCGGGCTTCCAATGAGGTCGATTCCCACACGTAGACCAATAGGATTGCCGGCGCAACGATCTACGATGTCTTCACTGGTCAAGGACAGGCCTGGCTCTGGAGGATTCTGGAGTAAGCAAGAGGCTGGTTCGAGTACTTCTCCCTCGCAGAGTTCGGTAGACACAGACTTGATTGTGTAAAGACCTGCCTCAGAAATCAATGGCTGCTCTCGTACTGTCCGCATCGTCTGCTTCTTCGAGACAGCGCTGGGACTCTGGTATCCGTCCGTGATAATTTCTGTTTCCGGAGTGAAGAGGTACTCGACGACATGCTGACCTTCGATAGCCTGCTTTCCGGTGGAGCCATAATGAACTGGTAGACGAGCGATCTCGCCCTTCGCCACACGAAGCGGTCTGGAAGGATCACATCCCTTCAGGTAAGCCTTGGGTCGTTCTCGAACTTCAAAAGAGCGGCGAATACCAGGGAACTTGGCCTTCGGTCGATCGTCGTCATCCACGTCTCGGAAGCTGACAGTATTACCCAGGCCATCCTGAACCTCTACCACTTCATATTCCCAGCGACCACTGGTAGACAATGTCTCATTCATAGGCACCGTCACCTTCTGCGATCGGGCCCAGGATACGTCCTCGCGTCCGTGTTTGACCAAGGCTTGGGATGTGTGTCTTGAGAGAGGGGAAATTACGTCCTCGGGTTGTAAGTTGTGGAACTCTGCCACGCCCCGCGATTTTCCGTTGACCGATAACTGGTACTTGACATTCAGCGGCGGCGTGCCGTGAACCTCCAACGCAACATTGGACAAATCGTTGCGACAACGGTTGTCTCCGGTCGGCTTGACTATGGCTTGAGGACAAGATGCGACAATCAAGCTAGCTGCGCGCGGACGTACTTGAAGTTTCGAATGATCTGTGACCTTCTTGAGCAAATAGACACCTGGTTTCTTCACAGTGTATCGGATTGTCAAGGGATCGTCTGGCTGCGCAGATCTCGTCAACTTCCGCGCCTTCTTCAGCATTTTGCCCAACTCGTTCTTCTTGATGGTGATGGTCTCGTTGGCGTTGGTGTCGAAGTCGATGCGCAGGAGCTCCATCTCGATGGGTTCAGTCTGATTGATCATAATGGGAATTTCCAATTGGGTGACGGTCGAGTTCAGACAGAACGGCTCCTTGTTGGGGTTCAGCACGGCAGAACCTTCAGGTAAGATGTTGACAATCTGTTTTCCCAGGATGAGTGAGGCGTTGTGCAAGATGGAGCCTGGTTTGACGCTGCGCTCGCTGATGGCAAGCTCGCTGTCCCACAAGAAGCCCACCAGGCTCACGGCCCAGGCTTGGACCGGTATGCCAATACGGAACATAAGCATGACATCGAGAGCGGCATGCACAACGAACAGCAGAAAGGCAGCACCGTTGCTCCATTCCAGCCAGGGAATCTCCAGCAACGGCACGCCGAACATGAACATCATGTCGAAGAAGCACCATTTCAGACACAGCCATAGCGACTCGTCCTCTTCGACTGCAAGTGTGTAGAAGTCGTAGGAGCGGTAGCCCCACAATGCGATGTAGATGGCGAAGAGGTAGAAGCGCTGCTGCGCAGGGTCGAGTATGTCGGTCGGAATGACAGGCCCAGAGCTGGATTGGGAGACAGGCTTGGGTACGTCCTGCATCTGCGATCGCACGTTCGGGCGCGAGGGCGTCGAGGCATTCGGGCTGCGTATGCTGGGCGAGCGATTCGCAGGGTTGGGCGTCGCAGGGAACCCTCCAGGCCCTCTGCGCGCAGGCGTTGCGCCGTTCATCGTGCCCAGAGATTGAGGCGAGCGGTGCCTCACGCGGTCATGAGCAATGGGAAGGGTTCGTCAGGGCGGCGGCGGTGCCTCGGACGCAGATTCGTGGGCTCGTGAGCTCGTGAGATTGAAGAATGGCGCTGTGTTGTGCTTTGTTGCTCTAAACTTTGAGCTCCACTCCACGCGCCTTGTACGCTAGCAGGGGTCTGTCGGCGGCAGCTCTGACGACAGCTCCGAGCCAGCCAACAGCTCACTCTCAGTCCAGCTGCATCAGAGCTAAGTACACGGCATTACCAACAACAAAATCGCTCCAGGTCTTATTGACATTGCAGGTAGGCAGCGTCTCTTACGTCTCGTCTACTTAGTGCGCAGTGAAACAGAGAGAGCATTTCGCCTAAACGCGTCAACGGCATTGCAAAAATGCAAGGCTCAAGATGGGCACAGCACCCGCGACGTTCGCCAAATTCCTCTCAAAGCTTCGAAAGGCACAGGTAACGTACAGAACGTGAAGTGGTGCAGTGCATCTGTTGCATCCACGCATAATACGATTGGACGCTTTTAGTCTTGTTAGCGCGCATATCTTTTGGCTCGTTCACCCGAAGTGCACCCTTTTAACATTGCTTTCACTTGAAAGCAGCACCCCAAAACCACGACGTACTGACAACCACCCAGTCTTTTTGGAGCAGCAACTCACCAGACTTCTTCGTCTATTCTCAACTACGATTCCATCTACCGTACCGGCATGACGGTCTGTAAATTCTATTCACAAGGCAATTGCCGATTTGGAGGTAAGTGTCGGGTGCTCTTTACCACAGCCCGGATCACGTGTCTGACATGGCTCCACCTGCAGACAACTGCAAATTCGAGCACCCAGGGAGCCAGCGAGATGGCAGCCGCAACTCAGGAGGAGGTTTTGGTGGTCGTTCCAACAACAATAACAACCGTTTCGGTGCTTTTGGGAGTGGAGACAGTTACCGTCCCAACCAGAACTCAGGCGGAGCGTTCGGTTGTGAGTCTTTTCTTAATTATCCTGCATGACACAAGGTTGATTCTTGTCATCTTTGACTCACATCTGACACATACAGCCGGTCGCGACAGCAAGTCCTTGCCTTATCATCTAGACGTTGCAGACATCAAAGCAGACCTATCTGGACAACGACCGATCTATCCGCTATCCTGCTATGGTCCTGGCCGTGATGCACCGCGTCAGCTCATCGAAGGTCCCGTTGAGATTAGTCCGGAAGAGCTTCGCCTACGCTACTACACACAACGCGCTGCAGGTAGCGAGAATGTTGCTGTAAGTTGCCTGTATCTTGGAGTAGAAAGACCTGACTAATCCATGTATAGCAACAAGAAGAGGCCGAATTGCACGCAAAAATGCAGCAGCAAATCAAAGCAATTGTCGATGATGTTGATGGTGCTGTCCGATATATCGAGGAAGGGGCCAATGTACATCCAAATAGGCTCGATATCGTGAAGGGAATGACCGGACAAACGAACTCCAATTCGAGTCCTTTCGGACAGGCCTCAACACCAGCAAACCAAGGATCAGCGTTCGGACAGCCGTCAAGGCCAGGTTTTGGTCAACCCACGTTCGGTCAATCTGCGACTCCTGCTCAGACCAGTTCGGCGTTTGGCCAGCCATCTAACCCTGGGCAGACCACTTCAGCCTTTGGAGCATCTTCAGCGCTTGGTCAGAAGCCTTCGCCCTTTGGCCAGCCATCAGCTTTGGGCGGAGGTAATGCTTTCGGCAAGCCTGCATTCGGCGCCTCCGGGTTTGGACAGGCACCCATGCCTGGTTCTGGAAGCGCATTTGGCCAGCCGAGCGGAATGGGTCAACAACAGTCACCATTTGGGCAAGCTGCGGCTGCTGCCAACAAGCCAGCGTTCGGGCAGTCAGCATTTGGTCAGGCTTCTACACCAACGCAAGGATCGGCATTTGGCCAGGCCAGCTCTATGGGCCAGACACAACAAGCAGGTGCATTTGGAAAGCCGGCATTCGGACAGAGTCCGTTCGGTCAAGCTGCACAGACACCTTCAAATGCATCTCCATTTGGTCAGCAAGCACAAAGCAACAATTCACCTTTCGGTCAGCAGACTGCGCAGAGTAATCCATCTCCGTTCGGCCAAGCGGCACAACCAGGGCAGCAACCGAATCCCTTTGGCCAAGCACAGCAACAAAGCGCAGCACAGCCAAATCCTTTTGGAGGCACCGCCGCTGGTGGAACAGCGAACGGGGCTCCTGCATTCGGGACACCAAGCGCGCCTGCCTTTGGAGCACCTAGCCTTGGAGCGCAGCCGGCGCAGACAACGACTCCGCAAACCCAGAATCCCTTTGGCCAAGCAGCACAGCCAGGCCCCACGTCTGCAACGTCGCAGTCGCCCTTCGGTGCTCAAAGTCAAGCTGCCCCTGCAACAATGCAACAACAACCACAGGCGGCCCAAGCGACTGGCAATATCGATCCAAGGGATCGTTACAAGGAAGGGAGCCCCGCAGAGTATGAAGGAGAAGCAGGCCAGGTTTTGGAAGAGATATATCGACGAGTGGGACAGATGGGTCGATTCAACGACGACGAGGATATCCCACTTACACCTCCGAAATGCGAGTGGATTGTGCCGATTGCAATCTGAACTGCAAATTGAGGGGGAGTGCTTGATGGGGAGGATAGAATCCTCCGTCATCGGCGCAGTCGCTATAATGATATATAGAATGCCACCAATATAACATACCTATCAAGCTTTCCGGGCTAACTGCATAACCGAGTACGACATGGGGTTTAGTACGACATGAGTATATGTCAAAAACGGACGCGTTGAAACAGACAAGCATACAGGGTCCAGCGCCTCGGCGTTGTTCCTTCCAGAAGCTCCGTGGAGGCGTCAACGTCACCAGACGACCAGACTTCCGACGCGCGTACTTTAGTACTCAGTAGCAAGTGCTGAGATGCCTCACACGCGCCCACACCATGCGTCGACGGCGATCTGACGAGCTCCCTCGTTACGCGAGAGAGACCGACTCGCATCCCATCCGTTTCCACCGCCGTTATGCCTACTATCTTGGTGGCTTCCTCTTCATCTGGTGGCTTCTGTATCCTTCGTCAGGCTCAGCATCGGCGAGGGCGACGACCAATTGGTCCAGCTATGCGTACAGCCTCTATGCCACCGACAGCGCAACGCTCTGCCATGCAGTGCTTCTCTTTGACGCTCTTGCAAGGCTCGGGAGCAAAGCGGATCGCGTCCTCTTTTACCCCGAGTACTGGGACACGGAGATCGCAAACAAGGTGGACCGCGACAGCCAGCTGCTTGTCCTGGCGCGCGACACGTACAAAGTCAAATTGCATCCCATTAAGCTCCTGACTGCCGAGGGTCGCACCAAAGGTACGAAGAACAGCGCCCGCCAGGCGTTACACGCGAGCTTGGTCTGCTGCGCATGCAAGGCCTTGAGAATGAGCAGGGAGCTGACGGCCTTGCAGATGAATGGACAGGGACATGGGACAAGTCGGTAACCAAGTTCATGGCATTCTCGCTCGCGTATTACGACCGCGTCATTGCTCTGGATTCGGACGTCACGCTGTTGAAGCCCATCGATGAGCTCTTCCTCCTGCCGCAGACGTCCATCGCTATGCCCCGCGCGTACTGGGCCGACAGCAAGCCGTGGCCGCTGACCTCGATGCTCATGGTCATCAAGCCCGACTTGGACGAGCTTGAGAGGTTCAAGAACGCGACTGGCGCAGGTGGAAACAGCGAACTAGTCAAAGTGCACAGGTTCGACATGGAGCTTGTGAACGAACGTTTTGAGGACAGCGCCCTGGTGCTCCCTCACAGGCCATATGCGCTGTTGACGGGCGAATTCAGAAAGCGTGACCACAGTGCATATCTGGGCAATAGCTTCGAGACATGGGACGCACAGAAGGTCTACAGCGAAGCAAAACTCGTTCACTTTAGCGACTGGCCACTGCCTAAGCCGTGGATCATGTGGCCCGTCGAAGGACTCGAGGAGATGCAGCCAGACTGCGGAGGAAGCCACACGGGAAGCTGCGCAGAAAGACAGATTTGGAAACATCTCTACGATGACTTCAGGATGAGGCGGCGCGATATATGTAAACTACTCAGCGTGCCTCCGCCAGACTGGTGGACAATCAAGCATGAGCTGCGTCCAGGCAATGCAACCAGCGGCACTGAACACGCTGCGCCTCCAGCCGCAGGAGCTATTCTCGGCGGAAGCCGTTGAACCGAGAGAAGTGTGTTCACGCTATGCGGTCATTGTGGGAATCGGAATCAAACGTCCTTCGTTGACTGAACCGTTGAGCTTGCTTTGCCGCGTCGGTGCCCGGATCATCACTCGTCAGCCCTGCTTTCGTTCTCCGCGATAGTCCGCGGTCCGAATGTGTGGCCGGTCTGCCAGTGTGCTCGAAATTCCATCTGAAACAGCATCGTGCAAGTTTATTCCCCCTGGCTCTCCAATCTGCTGTTGGCTGCGGTTGGATCAGATTCTCTTAGTCACATAGTGCCTCAAACATTGCACATTGCATGTGGGCCATACAATGAGCTTACGGCAAGGTGGCGCAATGTCAAGAGCGTGGCAGAGCGAATTGCACCTGTGAGGTCAGGCGTGTACTGTCTTGGGTCAAAATGCAGTCAGCGTATCGTGGAGGGCTGCGGGCTGCAACATTGGCATGGAGGTGCTCGATGTATTTAGAGTTTGATGAGACATGCTGGCCCGGCGGCCACGGCAAACCACAGAGTGCAGCGATGGATCTCGCGCATTGGTCTGCGCAAGCGAGCGGCGCCTTCCTCCTGGGTGCAGCCGGAGCGATGCTCCTTCCTTCGTTTTCCACGTAGGATCTTTCATGCGTTGAAAATCCCCGGTCCTACTGCCGGCTAAACGCGTCAACGCCCCTTTGTAGCGCGGTTCATTCTTCTCAGAAGCTCGCATTCTTCTGTGAACAGCGCGCAGCCAAATGCTGATATCACGAGCTGAATCAGGCCAGGCCTTGCCCGCATGCGTAGGTGCACCGAAACAATCATTGACGGCCTGTATGTACGCGCGTGTAACCTTGCACGAAACATGCACATCCTGGGGTGACAGCCGTTTGCCTTAGCGCGTCGAGGGATCGGCGGCCGGGTGGAGGAGATGAGTTGCGCGCCGACTGGGCAAGTGAATGCGATTTTCTTGGGGCATTGCTAGCTGCCAGCGACGTTAGGGCTGTGGCGATGCTCTCAAGAGGAGGGCATGCAGCACGAGATTTCACTGCGCACCGACGTAGCATCGCGACGCCCACAGCGGGCAGCGACTGGTAAGCATGCACTGGCTGGCGTAGTTGCAGCGGCGAGAGCCTCCTGCTGAGATGCAGCAAGGCTGAGCAAGCTGACCTATCTCATCAAAGACCCCGGCACCCGCAGGCCGCTAGTGAGCTGGGAACCCGACGCGGCGTGGTCTGGTGAAGCCCCCGGTTCGGCCCTGTCTTCAATACCCTGCTCATCACAAACGCTTGGGTACTCCCCAGATTGAAATAGCCTCCTTTACCCACTGTTGATCACCCACAGCCGTTTGTTTCTTTCTTTCCTTGTTTCGTGCCTCGACCTCACCTCGAGCCATATAATACTCCTGTTGTCTGTTGCTCCAGGATACACTCGAGTAGAGAACCAAACTTGCTACCATGCGCGACTTCCTCGTAGCCTCCGCGGCTGCAGCTTCAGTCCTGTTCGCCAGGAATGTCGAAGCTGTTGCTGCCAATCCGCTACCCAAACCTTCCAACATCACCTGGGGCGACTCTGGCTGCTTCTCGGTCGGAGCGCTGACACTGTCAGCACCAGATCACGAGGTTTTGCAGCAAGCTTTCGACCGTGCCACTGGCACCATCTTCGACCTGAAGTGGACCCCTGCAGCGACTGAAGCTCCGGTACCTGACTTCGAGCCATTCCCAACAGCGGCGGCGTCCAAGAAGTCGAGGAGAAAGAGGCAGTATGGTGTGCCACCAACCGGCAACTGTACTGGTCACCTTACCACTGTCAACGTAGAAATCGCCAACACACGCGCGACTCTGCAGCATGGCGTCGACGAATCGTACACACTGGACATTTCTGGAGGATCTGACTCTGTTGATATCTCCGCTGAGACCGTCTATGGCGCGCTTCATGCTTTCACTACCCTCCAGCAAATCATCATCAATGACGGCAAAGGCAATCTGATTGTCGAGCAGCCTGTCTCGGTCCAGGACGCACCCCTGTACCCAGTGCGTGGCATCATGATTGATAGCGGTCGCAACTTCATCTCCAAGAAGAAGATTCTCGAGCAGATTGATGGTATGGCACTAGCGAAGCTCAACGTTCTCCACTGGCACATCATTGACTCTCAATCTTGGCCTCTGGAGATCAAAGCCTATCCCGAGATGACCGAAGACGCCTACTCGAGTAACGAGGTCTTCTCTCAGGACGCCCTCCGAGAAATCATCAGCTACGCAGCAGCACGTGCCGTTCGCATCATTCCAGAGATCGACATGCCAGGCCACGCCAGCTCTGGATGGGGCCGGATCGATCAAGATCTTCTCACATGCCAGGACAGCTGGTGGTCCAACGATAACTGGCCAACGCACACTGCCGTTGAGCCTAACCCGGGCCAGCTTGATATCTTGAACAACAAGACTTACGAGGTCACCGGAAAGGTTTACAAGGAGATGGCCGACATCTTCCCTGACAACTGGTTTCACATCGGTGGCGATGAGCTTTTCCTCAACTGCAACAACTTCAGTTCTCTGGCTGTTGATTTCTTCAACTCTGGAAAGACGATGAACGATCTGTACCAATACTGGGTCGACCACGCAATTCCTAACTTCCGCAAACAGGCGAACAAGACTTTCGTGATGTGGGAAGATGTTGTGCTCTCGGCGGATGTTGCCGCTACTCACGGAGTGCCCAAGGACATCGTCCTGCAAGCTTGGAACGATGGGATCAACCATATCTCCAACCTGACTGCTGCCGGCTACAAGGTCATTGTTTCGTCGTCCGACTTCATCTATCTTGACTGCGGCTACGGTGGTTGGGTGGGTAACGACCCTCGATACAACGTCATGGTCAACCCCAACGCTGCGGATGGAGCCGCCAACTTCAACTGGGGTGGGCTCGGAGGATCGTGGTGCGCACCATACAAGACGTGGCAGCGTATTTACGACTATGACTTCACCTACAACCTCACCGACACACAAAAGTCGCTGGTTCAGGGCGCTATTGCGCCTCTCTGGTCTGAGCAAGTCGACGACGTTGTCGTCAGCCAGAAGATGTGGCCGCGCGCAGCAGCGCTCGCCGAGCTGGTCTGGTCCGGCAACCGCGATGAGAAGGGGAACAAGAGGACTACAGAGCTTACCCAGCGCATTCTCAACTTCCGCGAGTACCTAGTTGCCAATGGTGTGCAAGCGGCACCACTCATGCCCAAGTACTGTCTGCAGCACCCACACGCGTGCGATCTGTACCTTAATCAGACAGCACTGTGGGGGGCGACGGCTTAGTTGGCGATTAATTTTGATAGTTTCGGGTGTCTTCTCTTCTTCATCTGGGAGGTTTGTTGAGGGCTGTGATCTAGATGATAGACTGTATCTAGACAGCCAAGGATCGCATTCATCATTGCGAGCTTGTTTAATACCCGCTACCTTAGCACATGACATCAAATGCATACATGAAAACAAAACAGACATAGTTACTCCGGCTGCGCTGCAAGGTGGTTGTTGTCACTGTAAACTAGGGTTCGCTTACTGTCCAATCAAGGGCTGACTTCCCCGCTGCTGTTGCAAGCTTGGGCAGAACTGGCGCAGCTCAGTACTTTGCTGCCCAGGCGTATCTCTCATCCTGCCCGAACCCTACCAAGGACCCTAGAGCCATTCAGGCACCCATCTGTAAGTGCTCCACCCCTCCTACACTGTAGCGTTCACATGGCCAAGGTGCGCTGCAGGCGACCTCCCCGCCAACGCCTGTCTCTCTATCAGCTGACGATAATGGCAACCTTGGAACCTTCCCATCGTGCTCGAGTATCTTGATATGGCGACATGACAACTAACATGCCTGAACAGCGGCTGCAGGCGGAAGCGTCCCCTCGCAGCCATGCCTGCGATGCTCGACGACCCGGCAGCACCGCTCATCATGCGCTCCTCTGGTGACGGTCCCCATGCCACTCCCGGCGGCCCGCTCCCTGTAGGAATTGCGCCCAGCCAGGTCACTCTGCGCGACCGTGTGACAACGGCAACCATCATTCCCTTCTCCGCCCCCAATCAGGTGCCGCTCACACTGCTGGCATACCTGTGCGACCAGCTTGGCCGCGAGATAGAGAAGGGCGACACATATCCCATGGTGGAGCCGCTGCCGCTGGACAGCTTCGGACCGTACTGGTTCGGTATCTTCGGCGCCGTAGTGCTGCTGGGTGAGATTGAGGACGGGCGGGCGCTGCATGAGATGGCGCGCCAGGGCTGTGACTGGGAGCGCGAGTGCTTGGGAAGCTTCTACATCAAGCCCAACTACCCTGGCCGGTCGAGCCACGTCTGCAACGGTGGGTTCCTAGTTACGGATGCGTCGCGGAATCGTGGTGTAGGGAGGCTGATGGGCGAGTCGTACCTGGACTGGGCTCCCAAGCTGGGATATTCGTACTCAGTCTTCAATCTCGTTTATGAGACGAATGTGGCCTCGTGTCGGATATGGGATGCCCTGGGCTTCAAGCGCATTGGACGCGTGAAGGAGTGCGGAAACCTCAAGTCGCACCCAGGCGAGCTGATCGATGCCATCATCTATGGACGTGATTTAGGCCAAGATGATGACCTGGTCTCGGAAGAGCGCTTCGATAAGATCCGCTTCTATCTCAAGAACGGAAAGTATCCCAATGGCGCCGACAGAGCAGAGAAAAGCCGCCTGCGCAGCGCCGCAACCCACTACAAGCTGACCCCTGCTACCGACCACGAGCCTGAGAAGCTCTGGCTCAAGGGCAAGGAGGTCATATCGGATGCTCAGCGCCAGTACGAGATCGCCAGAGACGTGCATCACAAGGCGCACGGCGGCATCAACAAGACCACAGCCGCCATCGCCGAGTCGTACCACTGGGTGCGCATCAAAGAGACAGTCAGCCAAGTGATTCGCAATTGCCCAGAGTGTAGTGAGATGAACAAAGGCTTATCAGCAATGCGAGCAAACCAACCTCATTCGCGCCCATCGCAATCTCAAACTCAGCCTCCCAGCATCCAGCAACAGCAACAGCAACAGCAACAGCAACAGCAACAGCAACAGCAACCGCAACCGCAGTATGCGCAAACTCAAACTCAGCAGTACTTACCGCCACCCGCAGACTCCACCCGTCTCTCTCCACCCTCCAATCCACCCTTCTCGACCCACCGCGCTGATTCCTCCGGCTACCAACTCCAAGCAGAAGCCCAAACGCAACCAGATCATCTGTATCCACACTTTCCCACGGCCGACGCCTACGACATGCCCCTCGACCCCGCCTTGATTCACGGTGCGGCCCCAACTCAGCCCCTCGCAGATCTGCCGCCGAGCCCATTCCTGGCTGCCCAGTCCACCGCCCAACAAAGCACTCAGCCTCCCCTCCTCGGAAACGATGCCACCCTACTACATTCTGCCAACCAGCTCGATCCCTCAAGCACGACCTCGTCGACGATGCCGGCAAACCTCTCGACCAACGCTACGCCGCAGCACACAGGCGGGCCTGCGCGCAGACCGCTGCGAGCGCGAGCAGAGATGCGGAGGAGACTGGATGGTGTTGCTAGGTATGCTGCCGCTGCTGCTCCGTGGAAGGACGCCGGGAGGTGAATGTGCATCGCCTGTCGTCGCATTCGTGGGTTTCCAGTCGAGCAAGAGTTTGTGCTGATTTGTCCGAGCAGGGAAGAAGGCGAGAGGAGGACCACGATGCGGTTGAGGTATGGGCCGTTTTGGGAGGGGGTGTTGTGAGCAGTTGCATAAGGTGGAGGCTGGATGAGTCTGAGTCTGTCTGAGTGACGAGCAGTTGGACTAGCGAGTAGTGTCCTTGGGTATGGAAGGTGTGTCGAATTCACGCGATAACGATAGAAGAGCGGCATACTTACCATGGGAACAAAAGAGGATTCACATCTGTAGGTACAAGGTCCGGCCTGAGTCCAGGGGGAAGATATAGAAGCATAACGTCATCGGAGTTTATGCTACGGAGCCAGGCGAGATCACCAATATAAACGTAAAGTTCATCTCTCTCACGCGGGATCACCTCCCTCCTTTCTCAATGCTGTCAACCCCCCCCCCCTACCTTTCCTCATCAGCGCGCTGCCCTGCCCTCTGCACTCATCCCCCCTTTCCATCTTTCTCATCCCTCTCTCCCCCAACCACCTCCACAGCACTAACAGTACCCACAGCACCCGCCTCCTCCCCCAGCACCACGGCCAACTGCCTCAACCCGCGCCCAAACTCCCCGAACGCAGCGTGATCCCAACCTCTCGTCAGGGTGGCCAAATTCGTCGCGGCGGAACTCAGCATGTCGTGTTTTCTCTTGAGGGCAATGTAGGTTCTGCGCATGTTGGTTAGGCGGTGGTCGGTGGGGTGGTTCGATGGTGGCGGTGATGACGGGGGCTGAGAGGGTGTTCGGGACGAGGGAAAGGTGCTGGAGCTGAAGCTGGCGCTGGTGCTGGGTGGTGAGAGGGGAAGTAGATTTGGAGTTTGAGTGAGGAAGGAGGGCGGGGGTGGGGATTTGACCGGAGTCAGAGACGCGGACCAGGGTGTTGTGAATCGGGTCCGGGTGCGTCGGATGGATGGGGATATAGATAGCAGAGAAAGTGGTGAGAGTGAAGGTTGGGATGGCGTCGTGGCTTTGAGTGCCGCGTTGTCGCGCTGGAGCTGTGTGACTTCTTGCTTGAGGAGGTCAAGTTCGGTGGTGAGGGAGGCGAGTTGGGAGGCGAGATGCCGCTCTTTGCGAGTCGAGCTATCCTGTAGGTCAGACTTGTCGCGCTCTAGAGACTTGGTGATGGTTTGCTCTTGTTTGTAGAGACGTTCCAAGTCATCGCGCCGCTTCTTGAGCTCCCTTTCAGAGGCTTGAGACTCTCGATCTCGACTGCGGAGACGTTCGCATTCCCCAGTGAGGTTTTCGGAGTTGCCTCGCTCGCTCTCGAGTTCTTTCGCGAGAGCGGCGATTTGCTTGCTGCTGCTGGCAGACTGACGCTTGTGCTCTATGGCGGCTTGCTCGGCTTCGTCTTTGGTCTTGCGGATTTCAGCTGCGAGTGCATCCATTTGGTGCTGAAGATCTGCCGGTTCCTTCGTGTGTGCATCTTTTATGCGAGCAAGCTCAGTGTTGGATGTCAAGTCGCATGTTGTCTTGGGCGTAGGCATGGGATGATGCTTGAGGTCAGGAAGGGGGCTTAGGATGGAGGATGCGAGATAGCCTCTTGTTGAAAAGAGACCAAAAGATGGTCGCATGGGGGGAAGAAATGAGTTCGGCTGCAGGTCGTCTTCGCGAACTGGAGATGGAGAACTGACTTTTACTGTCGACTGGAGCGGCGGAGTAAGGCTTTCAGTCCGACGAAGCGGCACTGGTTTTCCAGGATTATATGTATCGTCATCTGAGATTATGAAAGCATCTTCGAGACAGTCTCCTCTACCGTTGACTCTTTTGCTACTGTTCGCTTTGGGTGTAGGTTTGGAAACCTTGAACGGCCGCTCTACGATGGTTACTGTTGGTGCAGGACGTTTCAATGTCGTCTTAGATTCTACTTGAGCTGCGGTCGTCTTGGTAGGGCCTTTTGCCTGGGGGCACTGCGTTAGCATAGCCAAGTCTCTGTATGTAGTCCGGGTTCACCTACTTTAGTAATGACATCTTGGTCATCGCCAGACACCTTGGGGTCCTTCGCCGCGCTCGTCATCTGTGCTGAAGCCCGAGGGGCACGCGAAGGCGAGGGACGCGGACTTGGACGTGGGGTAGAGTTCTCACCGCGGCGTACTATTTTGATGGAGAGTTTGGGTGTGTCTTTTCCGGGTTCAATCCCTGTCTTCCTCTTGGAGGCTGGGCGCACTCCGTCCAGTTGAACATAAGGTTTCTTGGGTGACATGCCTTCGTCCTGTTTAATAACATCAATTGGATCAACGTATTGATGTCCAGACTCGACGCGTTCGCTCTTGTCTGAGTTCTGTCCCCGGATCAAACTTATTCCAGTTGGTGACGTTTCTTGGAATGCCTGGTACACGGCCTCGCGGTTGAGTAGCAAGTTGTTGAACAAGTCAAAGCTGCGGAGACAGATACCTGTTCGCTGCTCCAGATCAGTCTGGGGCGTAGCAATGGGGTCTTGACGCATAAAGCCAGAGGCAGACCTGATACTATCTTTCCTCAAATTGCGTCGTGCGACTGCGGATTATGCGAGGTTCTTGTTGTAAGTAGAGGAGTAGCGTAGCGAGTACCAAAATGCCGCCTGGAGAGGATCCATGCGATTGAGCCTTTGATTGTAAGTGAGTGAGAGGTAACACGCGGTTACAAGTACTAGCAGCAGGCCCGCGAGCAACAAACACTGTAGTCTCCACAAAGCATGTGACTGGCCGCTGACGTTCAATGCATCGAATCAAGGCGGTAGAGTATGTGATGTAGGCTTACACATACATCCAGCGGCATATAGTTGTGGTGCGGTAAACGCGGGAAGCACGACCCTCGAAGCGTAAACGGGCAGGTGAAAGTAGGCCAGATACTTCAAGACTTGATTTGTCAGGAACAAGACAAAGCTTATCGCATGCAGACCAACATCAGAGAAGGCGACGACCAGCGCTGCTAGCCGTGTATCAATAATTCATTACCAATACTAATACAACGCCAAGTTCCACTACATGTACGCTACGCTGGACCTTTTGCACCGATGGACATAGCCATATGCTGCTAAACACGGGACATGACAAAACACCAAAACGCTCACTATAATGCACCCTGATTCCGCCGTCTAGTAGTCATCCTCATCCCTCTCATGCTGCCTGTCCAGGGTAGTCTGCCTGCTCATCACACTCCCTCTATCGCTCCTCTCACGACTACGCGCCGGCCCGTCGTGACTCAAGCTCCTATTCAAGTTGTAGCCTTCGGCCGCAAGGCGCTCTCGCTCTCTCTCGAGCATGGCTTTCAGGTCTGCGTTCTCTTCCACCTTCTGTTCGAGTCTCTTCCGTGCACCACTGCGGTCCAGGAGCCGTGCCTCGCGCTCAGCTTTCAGGCGGCGCTCTAGCTCCTTGAGGCGGTGGATCCACTTCTGTTCACTAGACTGTAGTGGTCCTGCCTCAGGGTATGGATGGCCTGGGGAGCGGGCGCCGCTGGAGGTTTGCTGCTGCTGTTGGAGATGCTCCACAACAGAGGTAGAGTGTGCTCGAAGCAGAGTATGAGCCACACTTGCACGCTTGGAAGGTGCGGGCGAGCCAGTCCTGGCCGGGTTCTTGCTGACTACCAAGTCATTGCCGGACTGGGGTTGGGACTGGGGTTGGGCTTGTGCGGTGGAGGTGATGGCTCGAAGTGTCTGTACCTCTGTTCGGAGATTCTTGTTTTCGTTGCGTAGCTTCGTGAGCTCCTGAGAATTGAGCTCCACGACTCCGCCACGCACGGTGCTTGGCCTTCCAATGGATTGTCTCTGCGCGAGAACCTGTTTCTCAAGCAAGTCAAGGCGCTTGATCCGACCATCGAGAGTATGCTCTAGAGTCTGATAATCTCGAATCAGATCTTTCTCGGTGTTTCGAATGCGTTGTTTAAATCCGCCGATGATACCTTCAACGGTCTTGACTGCCAGAACTATGTTGTGATTAAATCCCTTGACGTTCCGGGAAATGAGCTCCATGGATGTGAGTTCGCCGTTGACCAAGGCGTGGTTTCGGCACCACTCCGCGCCACAAAGAGTCGAAAGTCGATTCCAAAGGGCATAGAGCAGGTTGTTGCGCTCAAGCAGCTGCTCCTTGTATTGCTTTTCCAAGTTGTGTAGCTTCGAGCGGTCCTGACTGCGAAGGGTTTCAAGCTCGGCAACTCTCGTCTCATGCAACTGTATGGTTCTAGTCACGGACTGATGGCCACGCTTGGCGTTCTCAAATGAGATTGCTTCTTGTCGCCGCAGCTGGCGTTCGCGCTCCAGAGCTTCTGTACTCTGACGAACTTGCAGCCCTGTGCTTTCAAGAAGGGTGTCGCGGTTACGGAGTAGTTGTTCCTTCTCGTGGAGGTCGTTGCGCGTAAAGTTCAGCTCATCAAGGGTCGAGTCAAGATCTCGCTGCAACCTTGTGATGTCCTGCAGCGAATTAGCGTGTGTCATACAAACCATGGAAGGAAACCTACCTTCAATAGACCAGGCTTAGTGCTATTGGCATTGCCAAGAGCGTCTCGTAGACTGGACTCGAACTCGTCATGCTGTCGTCGCCAATTGTTGGCCTCAACTTCTTTACTCGACAGGTCCTTGCGCAGCTTCCTGCTCTCCTCCTTGAGCTTAGCCAACTGCGCGTTGAGATCTGACATGACTTTCTCAACTTCCTGCTTCCCGTGGCTTTCCAAAGCGTCTCGTTGTTGGCGCTCTTCCGCGAAGCGTTCCTCAAGGTCTCGCAACCGCTCCTTCTCGTGTTGCATATTGATCTGCGCATTCTCCAGATCAGATTCCAATTCTCCAATCTTGATCTTGTCGCCCTCTTGCTCTTCTCGCAAGAAGTCAACCTCGTCCTGGCAGCTCTCAAGTTGGATATCCAGCTTTTCATTCTTGGACCTCTCTTCACCAAGCATTTTGTCTTGTCTGTCCAGCTCTTCCATCGCATCCCGCAATTCGGACTCGAGACTTTCAATCTTTCGCAAACTTGCGTTCTGATCATCCTCTAATTGCACCAGACTTTCGCTGACATTCTTCATCTCTTGTTGCAGAGCATTGAAGTCCTCGATAGAGTGCTCAAGATCGGTCGCAATACGGTCGCGTTCCTGCTGCATTTGCTCGAGTTCTGTTTCGAGCCTTTGGACAGTGTCGATAGCTTCGACCCGGAGTTCTTCGCACTCCTGCTCCTTGTCCTGCAGCAGTTCTAACGCTTCATTTCGCTCAGCCGCAAGCGCTTGTATATCCTCGGACTGCGCTTCCAACTCGGTCTCGCATTCTTTGATCTTGTTCTCGGCGGTTTCGAGCATGTCAAGATGGCCAACAAGCTGATCGTCAAGCTCCTTGTTTAGAAGTTTCAGTTGTGACAGTTCATCCCGTGCCGATGCCAATTTAGTCTCCAGATCCTCACGCTCTGAGTCGCTCATCTGAGTTACCCGTGTGCCGCCGCTAGCGCGCGATACAGATCTCATATGGTTGCGCGAGATGGAGCGTTCCAAGATACTGTCTCCCGCGATAGATCCAACGTCGCCTCTCCTAAGAGTGAGTCTAAGGCCTTCGTTTTCTTCACGTAAGCGAGTATTCTCTCGATTTCTCGACGTCAGCATAGAAGTTTGAGCGTGGAGATCTCGCTGCAGCCGCTCATTGCTCGTCTGAAGCTGATCAACCAACGTACTGCTACCTCCCGATGTCGGACGATGCTCAGAGTCTGCATCTGATCGGTCAGCGTATGATTGGTGCGCGAGACGCGAGCTGTTATGGACCCTGCTGCCGTGGTTGCTGGCATGTTGGAGGATCTGGCGATTCTGCTCTCGAGTTCTCTGCAACTCCTCTCGAAGCCTGTCGCGTTCAGATTCTGCGTGCTCGCAGCGAGCCTCTACTTCCTCACGGCGCACACGTTCCTCCTGAAGATCTTCCTTCCAGATGTTGACTGCTTCATCAAAACCAGACTCGCCAGACGGACTCTTCTCCCGCATTGTTTTGATGTAGTCTGCCATGCGCCGGTTATCTGCTTCTTTCTGGAGCGCTTCCTGCTGCCACTGCTCCGTGATAGTCTCGGCAGACTCAAGACGTTCGCGTAAAAAGAGAATTTCTTCTTCTAAATCGGCGTATCGCGATGAAGGCTCATTTTCTTCGTCTTCTGACCCGCTCCCGCTGTCCTTCGTCGCAGATTGTCCCTCCTCTTGGGACTTCAATTTCCGTTCCAATTCTCGCACCTTCTTGCGTAACGTCTGCGTCTCTTTCTTCTCTGTCGCAAGATCTGTTTGAAGTTGGACATTCTTAGAAATCATCTCCTTTACTCCTTCATCCGACCTATTCTGCAACGCTTGGTCGAGGAAGTGTATCTTCAACTTGAGATCGAAGTTCTCCTTGCTCAATTTATCGATCTTGCTGTTCTGTTCCTTCAGGGTCAGGTTGTGCTTGCTTCGTGTGAAAGGAGTCGCCGGGAATCGCTTCTCAGGTGATTGCCCATGTTTCGCCCTGAATTCACGCGCAACAGTATCAGGGACCTGAATATCCTGGACGTGCCTAGCGACCACGGTATCGGTCAAATTTGTAGACGCTCCTACACCTGATGTTCTTGGCGTCTCTGGTGGTGTTGTCGCGTTATTTGCTTCTTCATCCAAACGGCTCAGACCGTTGTCAGCTTGAAGAAGGCCAGAGATTGAGTTTGTGCTGACGCTTCTATGTTTCTCCCATGTATTTGTATCGCTGTACCCGGACACAGACGATGCGACGCTTCCTAGACTAGGCAACCTCGACAAGCCCATGCTGCTTCTGTGAGGCAAGCTCGGCCGCGGCACAGCGCCACCAGTTTGTAAAGCGTAGTCTGCGCCTAGACTCTCTGTGCTTGCGGCATCGCCGGAGACGTCAGAGCGGTTTGTGATAGACGATATCGAAGAGCGTTGGCTGGATTGGCGATTTTGCAGGAAGCTCGGTCGCTTGCTCTTACGTGGAGACGTGGTCGTAATGCGAGGTGGAGGGGGCATGGCTATGCTGTCGAGGCTGGCCTCTGATGTATGGTTGAGTGAAGCAGCCTCTTCGAACCTTGAGAAGTCTGGTGCTTTCACGGTCGACGCACTTGACACGGGCCGTTGCGATGGGTCCAGCTCCTTCTGTTGAAGGTCGGCTGCACCATGGGATTCTCTCTTGTCCCCATGTCCCTTCGATCTTCGTTGCGCAGCTTCCGCTGAGGGCGATGAAGGCGCAGTCTCGGACATGGAGTGCTCGTGGTCTAGCGAATCTTCCGTCGTGTCTGCGTCCAGCCGCCGCGCTGCAGGCGTCTTGTAGGCGCCTGCTGGAGTTGGATGCCCTTCGGACAGCATGGAGGAGTCGGTGCTCCGACCATCTCCCTCCTCTTCTTCCATTTTTGTCCCGGCCTCGTCGTCGGCGTCTTGCGTCGCAGGGCGCACAGTTCCCGGCGAGCCTCCAAAAAGATAGGTGTCGTCGGCGCCTTTGCGCGTTTGTGAGCCTCCGGGGAGCGCAGACATATCGGGAAGGAAGCTCGACTCGATGTCCATTAGCTGACGTTTCATCTTACGATCCATAATATCGCTGCCATCACTTGGTATGAGGTCGTCTTGGAAATCCTGGCGCAAGAAGCTGTCGTCGTCGCTGGCGTCGGGGAGCGGAGGAAGGTCTGCATCGGCGACATCGAAGGCTTGCACATCCTCCAAGTGCGATATGCTGCGCCCCATGGATCGGTGCGGCGTTTCAGACTCTGTGGCTGCGGACGTTGTTGCGCTGTTGTTTGTTTGGGGGGCCTCAGCGGAGGCAGGAGCGAGAGAGGACGTCATTTGTGCTGGCGCGCACACAGCTTGTGGAGGTGCCGCGTGGATGTATGAAGCGCAACAACGTGCTCATTGGCATCATCTGACCACAAGCGGGCCAGTGGAGAGGAACTTCCTCAAAAGCACTGTGGATTGTCCCCTTTGCGCGACAGGTACGCGCGCAGATCGCTTCATTGTTTAGTCCGTGCGTAGACCCATCATCAAGCAACGGGGAAAAGCACACCAGTCGGAATTGTTGCCGGCCACGCAATCCCATCCATCGTTAGGGCCCGTTTTGTTCTCGAATAGCCTTCTTGTTCCATTTCAGCCTTGCATTGATGTGGTGTTATTACTGCGGCTGTACTTGGCTCTAAGCGCAGGGGCAGCGCTGTAAGAGCGCTACCAGGGTGGACATGCACTGATCCTTCTCCACTGCCCTGCATGCTTACAGAACTTGAAGGGAGGTCATGATGATTTCAGGTTCAGCCCTCACCGGGATATTAGGCCGAACTCTACTGCGACTTTAAAACTCCGAAACAGCTACAAACGTTCTGGAAGGTTTGGTACGTGCAGGCGTTATGCTGTGAGCTGGATTCATTGATGTATCCTCTCCTTGTACGAGACATCTCTTTCGGCTGTGGGAATCGTGCTTTTCCATTAGATGCACCATGCTGCCCATGCCTTTCGAAGTTATACACACTGGATGCCTCAACCTGCTAATGAAGCTGTCCCGCTCAAAATACAAGCAAAATCACCTTTTGTCCGCTAACGCCTTGATGACCACTGTGGTCAATGCAGAGTTCATGCTTTGGCCTTCTTCTCTTTCTTGGCCTTCTTTTCCTCCCTCTTCTTGCTCTCCTCCGGTGTTCGATGCTTCTTAACCTTCTTCGATGGCGCCTCCTCGCTATTTGCCTCGGCGTGCTTCCTCTTCCCTGCTTTTGTAGGGAGATTCAGCCCATTTGGTGCAGCCAGTCCAGCGCTTTCTTGGGGGACCTGATCTTCTTCACTGTCACTGTCTCCCAGAACTCCTCCGCTTTCAGCGCCGACAAACCCGAGCGGCAAGTAGCGCATCTTCAGCCCCTTGACTTGCGGTCGTGGTGCACGGATAGTGGATCGTGTGATGGAGGCAGCAGCTTCCGAGCCTGTGTTTGGATCGGCTTGTTTCGAGCTGAGCTTGGGTAGTGTAACGAGCTCTCGCAAATGCAAGGTCTGCAAGATTTTGGCAGGTACTGTTGATAGATTAGAAACGGAACAGCAATATGCAAGCAACATGCATACCTGCGTTATAGCCACCCTTCTGGGGGACAAGGACTTCTCGAGGGCCATCCTCGCTCTTCTCTGTTGTCGAGAACCCGTAGTTGGTGCCCTTCTGGCTAAGAATAGACTGTCCCTTCATAGCCTTGTCCATGGAAATAGACTCCAGCTCCTTCAGCGAGACACCTGCAGGCGCGGTGATGTGCCAGACCTGCTTCCCTTGCAAGTTGCCGAAGATCTTCGCAGCGCTCGAAGACGTGCGATCTTTCTCGGCGACAAGGGTGAAGCCATTGGGTGGTACGAATGGCTTCGCCGCGCGCATCTCAGCATGGTGTGACTTCGATGGGGTCGGTTGTGTGGGCTTCTCAGCGGGCTTCGGAGCTTCTTCTTCGCTCGAGCCATCGGACTCGCTGCCGCTATCGCTGCCGCTATCGCTCTCGCTCGAGCTCTCAGTCGATGCATCCTTCATTTCCACATCCCCAGGCAGCTTCGTCTGAACATCGCTTGCCGGCGCATCGTCGTCGTCCGAGACCTCAGAGCTGGACAATTCGTCTACCTGCTCTGGTGTCGCAATCGTTTTAGGCGCGGGCTTCTTGGGAGTAGGCTTGGGGACTGGTGTAACCTTGGGCGCAGGCTTGTCTTTCGTGCTCGATTTTGAGGCGCCGTTCGGTCGGTGGACGCCGATTGTGGCCTTGGGCTTCTCTGCCTTCTTTGCTTTCGGGGCGTTTTCGCTAGACGAGTCGTCGTCACTGCCAACCAATTCCTTGCTCAGTGATGATTTCGGGGGCAGAATCTTCGATTTGCTTTTCGGCTTAGCGCTTGGCAGCGGCACCGGCGTCCGTTTGGCAGACATTGTGTTGTTGGCGAGTTTCCCAAGTTGCGACTGGAAAGTCGGAGCTGCTTCCATTCGCATAACTTTTCTGCCAGAGGCGGTGGAGGGTCCTGCCGCTAGCATGATCTAGGACGCGCTATGGAAAAAGGTAGTGGACGGGTGCAACCAACCCTACGAACATCGACTGTTGCAAATCCTGGAAATTTACAAACATCTTAGACGATCAGTCACAAGGTTCAGATTCACATGACTAGAATTGGCCTTGTTGACTGTCGTCTTTGTCCACTCCCAAAGTCTTGATCCGGACGGACGTTTGATATTGCATGTTACCTAGCCGACAGTCCGATCATGCCAGTCAAAAGACGAAAGTTGGATGAGGCTACACCCACTTCCACCGCGCAACGTAAGACCAGTAGAAGCCATGTCTCGTCTTGATCATCCTGACGAGACGTGCAGCCCCCACTGCAAGGAATGAGAAGCCACTCAGCGCAATTGCTGCAGCAAGACTGAGAGCAGAAGCTGCAACGAAGGCTGTTGCTATCCAGGAGACCACTTTGGAACCGCTTGCTGCTCCATCGAGCCCGCCTGCCGAGGTCCTCGTGTCAGAGTATGAAGAGTCTGAGGCTGAGCCGGAACCAGTACCCACCAAGCGCAACTTGAAGCTGTGTAATTGGCAAAGTAACCCAAGGGATATCTTTGTCGAGAACGAGTCTGAACTGAGCATCAATCTGGACAAGAACACGACGATTGCTCTTATTGGTCACTTCGAATTCCGGGTGTCCAGAGGTGCAATTAACATCAATGGCGCCAATATAGGAGCCGTCACCAAAGACGGCCAAAAAGGTAGGCTATATCGGGCATGTGTACCAGCAACGCAGCCTATTCTGAAGATCAGGGGTCTTGACAGCAAAAATCATGTGCAATTCGCATCTTGTAGGGAGCCGACACCATTCGCGACACTGAATCCTTTGTACGAAGATATTTGGAACACAGGGTCCAGAGGTGAGCGGCGACGAACCTTCGGTATAGTAAGTCAGACCGACCGGAATTAGGACTTGTAGTGGCGAACCAACAACTCACACAGCCCTCAGATCACGAGTTCTGAAGATGACCCCCTTGAGCGGCCTCTCCAACCTCAAACAAGCCCCGAAGACTGGCTGCGTGCTATCGAAGACTGCGCCAGTGGGACGTCCACCACCCTCGTTACTGGCTCACCAGAATCTGGAAAATCGACCTTCACTAGACGACTGGTAAACCGTTACCTCACAGGAATGGGCAGAATGAAGCCTGCCGTACCCGCAGTCTGCTTCCTGGACCTCGACCCAATGAAGCCAGAGTACTCTCCCCCGGGTCAGGTCTCTCTGACGGTTGTCCGACAGTTGAACCTCGGTCCTACTTTCACACGTCCAGTGACACCAGCTCAACCAAGCAGCGAAGAGAATGAGATGGTGCGGTCGCATGCCATCCCGACCAATCTAGTGAATTATCAAGACTACTACCGCGAATGCATCGAAGATCTATATCTTGCGTATCGGAATCTCTTTTCGCGCGACTCTGCCCTTCCGCTCGTCGTCAGAGCCCCAGCTTTTCTGTACACAACTCAATTTGCAGATCTTGAGCAGCTACTCGCGCGCATCAGACCGCAAAACATCGCTCACATAGGCAACACACGCGTCATTGAACCCCCAGCAGCCGAGAGACTGCACTCGTTGCAAACAATCAGTAAAAAGCAGCGCAGCACGCTCTTCGAAATCACCGCTCAATCACCCACACTGCCTCCACTACGCTCAGCAGAAGAGATCCGCGCTATGACGATGCAGTCGTACTTCCACCTAGCATCTTCCCCTGCCGCATCAACACCGTCATGGACACCATCACCACTCACCACATTGAAACCATGGGAATTCTCCTACCGCTCCACGCCCACCCACACCCAGGATGTAGTCGGATTCCTCGCGCTGACAGAGCCGCTGCCTCCCTCATCGTTGCTGCACTACCTCTCCGGCTCCGTGATCCACATCCTACAATCCTCCTCAGCACAGATACCGACGCCATACACCAACCTACCGCGCACGCGCAAATCGCAAATCCCATTCTTCCCCGCGAGCGAGAACCTGGGCTACACGGCGCCGCTTGATCCGCGCACCACACGTGTTGTGTGTGCTGCGCTGGTGCGGGGCTTCGACGTTGAGCGGGGAGTGGTGCAGGTTCTTGTGCCGGAGGCGATGGACAAGGCCATGAGTGAGCTCAAGGCCGAGAGGACGGTGTTTGCGGTGGGGTGTGTTGAGACGCCTGAGTGGGCTTATCTGGAAGACGCGTATGCGGCGCAGTATGAGGAGGAGGTTGGGCAGAGGAAAGTCGGGTCCAGTGGGGTGTTGCCGGTGTGGGTAGAGAGGGAGGATGTGGTTGAGGGAATGGGGTATCTGAACACGGTGCGGCGGGTGCGGAAGTTTATCACGGGGGAGAAGGACAGAGGGGATGAGGGGAAGGGGAAGTAAGCGAGTTGGTGATCAATTAAGAACACACACTAAAGTTTAGAGTGCAATCTGTTGTATGTCTTAGACCAAGCTCACTTCTTCCTCACCCCACACAGGCTTACTTCATACTCCTTGCCTTCTCAAGGTCCTGCTCACTCAACTCCCTCAGCACACCCGTGTTAGCCACACCCCCCGTAATCGCCGCGCCAGCAACCTCCTTCGCGTACCCCAACAGCCCAACCTCGGTCTTGTAGTACGACACATACTTACTCTTAACCTCAATAAGCGTCATCCGCGGGTCATCAGGACTTCCATCATGCTTGCCGTCTCCCAGATCACCAAACCAGGCCGCAGCACCACGCGACCAGACCTCCTTAATCCTGGGGTCTGAGTTGCTTGTCGTAGTGGCAGTGCCGGACACCGAGATCCAGTCCTGCGTCTTGCTGTCCTGGAAGGTGATCTGGACCTCCTTGTTGGCTTCGAGGTCCGAGAATTTGCGGCTGTGGGCGTTGGCGAGAAAGAGGAAGTCTGGGCCGTCGCGGCGGGCAGTGGCCATGGAGCGGCCGACGGGGCCTGGGGAGTGTTAGTGTTGGTGGTGTGGAGGGGATGCTTGAGATTAGGGTTGGGTGGTTCAGCGCTTGCACGTACCGACGCCGTTGCGATACGTGTTCAGGATACCGATCTTCTTGTCGTCGGCAAGAGAGAAGAAGTCCTTGATCTGCGTGACCTTGTCGGTCTCGTTGTCGTACTGCTTGGCGACGGAAGGGTCGGTCTTGGAGTTGACCTCGCTGGACTTGAGTTGGTCTGGCATGTTGAGTCGCGGAGAGAGTGAGAAGTGCTTTGGACAGCTGAGGGGTTTGATTGTTGTGAATGCAGGTCTGATTAAACACGGCGTCTGGGGGCTGAGAAGTGAAGTGCGAGCAGCAGAGCGTACAAGTAGTCTCGAGGCAGTCATGATGGAGGGCAATTACGTCAAAAGAAAACGTGCAGACAGCAGACCACTTTAAGACCGCACAGCGGCAGGGTGACGTCGCCGCAGTGGCTTGTTTGTGGAGTTGTCATCCATTGTTGTGGAGTGCTGGCTGCTCTAGGAGTATGTATGACGATGCGTAAATTCGCGTCGACGCGTCACAGGGCCAATGAAGACGCTCCAGCTTCTCGCTGTTCTGGAAGACCCAAGACACGCGGAGAACGCGGGGGCCGAAACCAGTAGGTGGTTCATGAACAGTGGTGGAGACTGGCATTCTAAATCATGGTGGTTGTTTGTCCAGTGGAGGTTACTTCAGTGCGGCGATGCTTGAATGGGCACAGGCATTGGGGAGCTGGACAGCATCTACAGTCAGCCTGCACAGGGCTTGAACGAGCTGCAGGTACCCGGCATACCAGGAGACGTCGAGGAGAAGAAGTAGAGGGGGAAACACGGCGTGCACGCTGTGTAGCCATCTGGGTGTGGCCTGCGCATAGGTCCTGGTTGGGTGCGTGGAGGTCGCTGCAGTGCGGCGATGCTTCAAATTGGCCTTTCAAGAGCTAGGCAGCATTTACATTCAGCCTACACATCCAAGGGTGTCTTTGACAAGCTACCTGGCATACCAGGAGACGTTGGTAAGACGGCGTGCAGGCTATACAGCCAACTGGGTGCGACTTGCGTATACGCAGTGGTTGGCCGAGTATAGGCTCTGATTCGTCGGGGCTCGAGATTGGGTGTGACGGGACCAGCAGGCGGGCTAACGCGCACCAAGCCGGCGCTGAGCTCTCTCGCACTCACCGCCGACGTACCCACCAGTCTAACACCGAGACACACCCAAGTCCCGACTCCGAGTGCCAGGCCGCCGCCCATGGCCCTAATCGAGCCGCCGGGCGCGGGCGAGATCCTCGACTTCAACGACGCGCCCTCGTCGCCAGAGCCCGCACCGACGGTCCACCAAGGCCCGCTGTACACGTCGCGCCCGCTGCCCGACTATGTGAGCGCCGAAGACTACCATGAAGGCCTCAAGCAGATCCGCGCCCACCTGGGCCGCGACTGCGGCTTCGGCATCGCCATCTCGCGCACCAAATCCTACACGCCCACCAAGACGGGCGAGAGGAGGATCACTCGCGTCATGCTGCAGTGTGCGCGCTCCAAGGAGTACAGGAGCAAGGGCATCGGCCACAAGGTCTATGCAACCCGCATGACGGGCTGTCCGTGGCGCGCGAAGATGCAGCCGCACCCGGGCGGCGGATGGAAGGTGACGGGCGTCTGCATGGAGCACAACCATGAATTGAATGATGTGCTCGACGACAAAGGCATGCCTCCGCGTGCGAGGACAACCCCCGCCGCCCAGAGGAGGAAGCAGGCCGAAGCCTCGCTGACGCCTGCCGCGTCGACCTATACCAACATCCCCCCTCCGCAGCCCCCGCCCATCACCACCAACTGGCCGACCATGACCCCCAGCGGCATCAGGCGTGTGGTAGTGCCTATGCAGCAAAGGCTGCTGACCGTGTCGCGAGCCCAATTCCCCATCGACCAGCCCATGTTCCTCGTATACAACGAGCAGTTTCAGACCATACTCGGTACTGGCGCCGATCTCAAGCTTGCATTTGAGGAGGATTTCCCTTTCGCCTATCAAGGCGGCGTGTATATCTCTGCCCATGACGTGCTCTACGTGACAAGCAACCAGTACAATCTTCCCACGGGACAAGACAAGGTCGCAATTGTCAGCAAGATGTCTCGCAATCTCTATGGCCAGTGGACGCGTAGTCAAGTCCCCAACCAAGTCCGTAACCCTGCGGGCGGAGTTGCATATAGTGACGGAGTGCTCGACGGTGTTCTTTTCTGCGCTCAAGGTGATCTGGAGAATGCCACTGGTCTCGTGCACATGGAAGCAGACTACCCCTTTCGTATACGCACCGTGGTGAACAACTACTACGGGCGGCGTTTCAACTCGCTCAAGGACGTCGCCATGCATTCTGACGGCAGTTTCTACTTTACCGATCCTGTATACGGCCATGATCAGGGCATGCGGCCCCCGCCTGAGCTGCCGAACCAAGTGTACCGCTTTGATCCCCACACGGGCGATGTCAGGGTCGTTGCTGACGGGTTTGGGCGGCCAAGCGGCATCTGTTTCAGCCCGAGGGAGCTTACATGCTACATCAGTGACACCGAGTTCATTCACGGAAATGGGCTTGTCGATTTTGAAAGAGCAAGTACTATGTAAGCTGCACACACCTTGAGTCGTCAATCCTCAACTAACAGGACCCAAGCTACGCATACGATGTCGGCGACCGCGCACAGAACAAGTTCCTCATGAACCGCCGCGTCTTCGCCATGGCAGACGTGGGCGTGCCCGACGGGCTGAAGTGCGACATATTCGGCAACGTGTACGCCGCGTGTGGTGACGGTCTGAGTGTTTGGAGTCCAGGCGGCGTTCTCTTGGGCAAAGTCCTTGTTCCTGGTGGGTTGGCCAACTTTTCTTTCGGGCGCAAGGGCGAGCTGTTTCTGCTCAATGGGAAGAAGCTGTGGATACTAAAGGTAGCGGACACGATCAAAGGCGCCACGGTTAATCGGGAGGCGCTGAGATATGAGGAGGTGGAATAGACACATCTCGTCATGGCACTCAGGATACGTCTTGAGAGATGGAGTAGCACTATTTTCGAAGACTGTGTATAGCCTGTATTACGCAGTGCAAAGTATTTCATGGCTCTGGCAGCTCAATCCGGCTCTGCCGAACGCATCCACCATCTGTGTTCTTTCTACGTTGATGCCGATAGCTTGCCTTGCCTTGCCGTGGGATCCTAAAGGAGTCTTGCTGCGTTGTACCTAGTACTACACAAAACACCCAGGGAACATCGATGGCAGGGGTGGTGGGTGGTGAGCTATGTTTAGTATACTTGCAATCCTTGCTGCTCTATAAGCGAGAAGTTGCTTTGAGAGAAGTGAGAGATTGCCTTGACAGAAGGGAGTGGTTGCCTTGACAGAAGGGTGAGATTGTCTTCACAGTATTGAGCAGTCTCGTTGTCCCAATGTTGTAGCTGTTAGCTGTACCTATCTAGGTAGGTACGATTAAACGTTGCGCACGTGCTTGACAGCATTGACGGCAGTGTCGGGTGGTACAGCCGTGGAATTCTGATGGCCGCCAAGCACCTTCTGTATACGAGAGGAGGGCCGACATTCGTATTCCAAAAACACTGCGCGCAATCATGCAGAAGCATCGAACGATCAACATCAAACTTTTCCTGCTGACACGAAGATCTGCTGCTCCTGATTTTGACGTTCCCACCCATTCCGGGTATGGGTCGTCACCTTGCAGGATGCGAAAAGGAAATTGGCCCACAGCATTCAGGGTCTCCTGGCAGGCCGCAGCGACAAGCTTCCCGCCCAAGCTGATCGACGCCATCATCCACGAGCCTACATGCATGGCGTTGCTTGAACCAGCAGCAACCGCGACAGCGCAGCCAAGGCTCCCAGTCCTCCTCTGACGAGCTAAGGCTGCCACAACTCCTCCGAACACGATGCTACCGCTGAAGCAGCGGTCCAGGCCTGACCTGTTAGCACAATGCAGAAGTTGACGCGGTGTGCGTGCTTGCTTCCGCTAAGCCGAAAGCCAACTTAGCCGGCCCATGGACTCATCTTGGCCGAGAGAAACGGGCGATGGCTTGGACCGCGAGTCGCGCCGTGCATGCACTCCCTATCAACTGTGGAAGATCTCCAGATCCTTTTTTGTCGTATCCGCGGTCTGACTGCGCCGTGCGCTTATCGCTTTCAGCTGGCGGGGTCAACATCTCTTGCCGCTTGCCGTGTGTGGTTTGGTGAAATGTCGTACCCCTGGCAGGCTTACCGGCCGTTCATGAGCCACGAATAGCTGGCCCTCATTTTACTATCGTATAGTTGGGGCAAGCCCGCGGACGGCGTAGCTTAGGCGTAGCTTTGCTCTTTTCTTCGAGTCTTGTCCCATGGCTTGATGGTTCTTGGTTCTGCCACTCCTCCTCCGTGCTCACGTCTGTACCTTTGTTCTGTACGGGGTGCTATCCGCCGCTGTCGCTCGTTCTTTCTCCACGTTATGCCATTATGATTCCCAAGGGGCTCCGTCTTTCCTCCTCGCATCTTGTTTTTTATATTTCTACGTTTATAATAGCGACACAATTATGGTCTTTATGGAGGCAGTCCGGGACAAGTGGATTGCATTCCCACGAGCCACGCAACTTCGTCTTCGACGCGGATAAGCATGCGAACATACACACATTCAGCCACGACCAGTGCGACAGTTCTTTTCCGAAGCTATATCACAGTCTGGACCAGGCTGTGGCCAGGCGGCAGGGCAGCAAAATCCATGTTGAAGATATCGCGATCGCAAAGGGCAGATGTATGCTCCGACTGCTGATTCACGGAGGCGAGGTATGTCGAGGCCCTTACCAACACCTCTATCTGTACTAACAGCTACAAAGCTCTTCGTAGTAGACTCAGGCAAGCCCGAACTGTGCTACGTCACCAATGGCAACGAGCGTGAACGCATTCTGGGCACTCTGGCCCAGATTGATCGCGCCCTCACCACCTCGCCCACCTCCGACCCCTCAGTCCCCAACATCGAATTCTCCCTTTCTCTCGATGACCTACCGCGCCGCTCCAAAGGCAAGGGCGCCTTCTTCGCCTACACCCGCAAGGATACCCCCGAATATGATGACATCTGGATGATGCCCAACTACGCCTACTGGTCATGGAACTACACCCACGCCCCGAGCTGGAACAGCATCCGGCGCGAGATCGAGCAGAATGAGAAACAAGTCCCCTGGGAGAAGAAAGACCCGCGCATCGTGTGGCGCGGGAAGATCAAGATGGCGGAGCTCCGCAAAGAACTCGTCCGCGTTAGCGAGGGCAAGAGCTGGAGCGACATCAAGCCCGTGGTCATCAACAACGCGAGCGACGTGAACACCAAGGACGTAATGAACCTGCGCCAGTTCTGCGGGTACAAATACACGGTCCAGACTGAGGGAACCTCGTACTCGGGCCGCCTGAAGTATCTCCAGCTGTGCCGTTCGGCGCTGGTAACGCACCCGCTCGAGTGGCAGGAGTTTCACACCCACCTCATGCAGGTTGCTGGCCCGGATATTAATTATATCGAGGCGGCGGAGAACTTCGCGAATCTCGAGTCTGCGATGGAGTATTTCCGCGACCATGATAAGGACGCGGAGTTGATTGCGAAGAACAGCTATGAGACGTTTGCTAGGCGGTATCTGACGCCCGCAGCAGTAAGTAACGCCCTCTCTCGTCGCCTTCTCCTTCCTCTCTTTTCTCCAAACTTGCTAGGGCGCAAGACGCTGACAACTACTACAGGTGACATGCTACTGGCGACGCCTCTTCTGGTCCTGGGCCTCGGTGCAAGGCTTCGATCCGGCGCTGTACGAAGCCGACAAAGACGGCAACATGGTGATGCGCGGGACGCCGTGGACAGCGTTCGCCGCCAACTGGCCGAAGGATCCGTCCATCATTCCTTGAGACCTCAGAGGCTGGCTGGAGCTGGGGAGAGGAGAAGCGCGAGCATTTGCACCACGGCGTTCCGGTGGCGTAGTTACGATACCCGTCTAGCGTCGACGTATATAACATAATTCACGATAATGGTTCATCCAATTCAATTTAACCCCCCTTCCGCATACGAGCCATCCTACTAACTCCTCCGAAACTCGTGGAGTATCACAGGCAGCCCTGGATGTATCGACACGTAAGGCACGTGACATATGGCGCCTTCCACTAGCGTTGGACCCTGACAGCCATCGTTCCGAGGCCGGCCTCGGAAAACGGTCAGAAGTGCACTGGCTGGCGAATGACCCGGCACTTACGACTCCTCAACACCTCCACAATGCGTCTCCCTCGCCCAGAGTCCTTCTACACGCAGGACCGATGATACCGTACCTCCCACAACCACCATGATCCACACCACCGGCGCCTGGGCTCGCGCGAGCCCATGGCGCATCGCCCACGCACGCGCTTATCCTCGGAACCCCAGAAACCTTGCCGGAAATACGAATACCACTCCCCAGCCGAAAGGTCTGGCACCACGAGGGGCGTCGCCTTCGCACGTAGCACGTAGATTCCACGCAACCAAACCGCCCGTGGGCCAGAAAGCCCCTGAGTCCGCAACCACCATCCCGGGCCCCAGCTGGCTCTGGCTGGAGCCCGTGATCGAGCCGTTCCGCGCGTACGGGCGCGTGCAGCAGCGCAAGCCGTACCTCACGCAGCTGGTCAGCTCGCTTGTTATCTACTTTGTTGGCGATCTGGTTGCGCAGAGCATCACGGCGCCGGAGGGGAAGGGCGAAGAGCTGGAAACCGCTGAGCACGAGGAGGAGGAACGCGGCTGGGTTCAGCAATGGAGCGAGGAGCGCGACTGGGCGCGCACGGGGCGGGCGCTTGCCATTGGGGGTATCAGTAGTATACCCAGTTACAAGTGGTTTGTCTGGCTGAGCCAGAACTTTAATTACTCGTCGAAGATTTTGAGCTTGACGACTAAGGTACAAACGATCCCCTCTTATCTCTCTATTCACAGGTGAATGCATACTGACACCTCTCTTCGTTTAGGTCGTCGTCAACCAACTCCTCTTCACCCCCGTCTTCAACTCGTACTTCTTCGGCATGCAAACGCTCCTCGCCGGCGCCTCGTTTGACGAAATCGTCCAGCGCATCAAGCACACGGTGCCCACGAGCTGGATCAACAGCTGCAAACTCTGGCCTGCGGTTACGGCCTTCAGCTTCACGTATATCCCGATTCAGTACAGGAGTATTTTTGGCGGTGTGATTGCGATTGGGTGGCAGACGTATCTGAGCCTGTTGAATCAGCGTGCTGCGGCAAAGGAATTGGAGGAGGGGGAGGCGGGGGAGGGCGAGGCGGGAGCGAAGGTCGGGATGGCGGCTGGGAGGATGGGTGAAGGGCGGAGTGGGCGGATTGGGGAGAAGGGGGAGTGTGCGGCTTGAGGTTTGTGGGTTGGCAAGAGAAGAATAGGAATGTTTCTTCGGGCTCTCGACAGTCGTGGTTTCTTTTGTTACAGTCGATCTGGTTGGAAAGAAGGTTTGCGTGCATTGCGAGGCGTTTCTGCGGAGGCTCGCTAGCTTACCTATAATAACTAAGCATTGCGTTGGCTATAGTGGAGTGACGCGTATAAAAGGACAGTGAGCTGTGGGTGGAGCGAGCGAGCGGATAGAGGTGCGTGGCAGACAGTGTGTGAGAGGTGAAAGGGGTTGAGTGGTTGGCTACGCTTCCTACTGCGCCTTGCCAGCTCCGACGAGACACCTGACACTTTTAAAGGATTCAATAATGGAAGTGTGAATACTAAACAGACCTGGTTAGCAGCGTAGCCATTATAGATAGTCTTGCATTTGTTCACATTATACTAATTACGATTAAAGCCCTTTAATTCAAATGCATATTATGCATTTTGCTAAGTATCTCATCGGACCTGGCGAGGTGCAGTATCCCTGCGGCTGTATGAGTGAGAGAGGCAGTGTCTGGTGTGTTGACCTTTGTGCGTGTATGCCGCGAGAGTTCTGCGGAGATGTAATATGTACATGTCAAGATCAAACTTGAGCAAGTCACGAAGAAGCTTCTTTCACCTATTTGCTGCCAATAGTGCGGTGTTTAAAACCATGTTTTGCTCGTACTGCTTCACATTCATAGCACATAGGAAAGCATGCTATGCTTCTAGGTATAAGTAGCATTGTCTGTTCTGCCCATCTATAAATGTATATACATTAAATCAGAGTACATTAAGCAGAGACAGGCAGAAGTAGAGAGACTTGTCCAGTGCTCCTGGTAGTAAACAAACTATAGGAACAGAGATTCTTCTTACTGGCTTTCAGTAGATATTGCGCTCGTCTGTGAGTGTAGAGTGCCTCCATGTCGGATTAAGGAGTGCATTGACGTGAAGTAGCCTATATTGCGACCCACAGCCCCACAAACGTCTCGCGGGCCGTGGACCGATGACCGTCTCACATTGCTCCGGACGTCATTGCTACACAACACAGTCGAAAACTTCTTGCATAACGCGGTAATGTATCCACCCATTGCAAACACAGGAGTGACGCCCACAAGCACATCTTGGTGTGATGTCATCATGTCGATATCAAGCTGCGACTCCAAAACTCGAGTGGTATCCCAATACCTCCTTCCTTCCCCTTTTTGTACTTTCTTACCACACTCTGTTCAGCGTTCAAGCGTCCATCTACGTACTATTCCTTCTATAGAGATACCCACTTAGCACCATGGCTGTGTCAGTACACGGACACATCAACAAAGAGGCCGAAAGCTCGCAACAGCAGCTTCAAAAGATGGCAGACCTCCCACCCGAACTTGCAAAAGAACTGGACCGACTGGAGAAGGAGTTCTGGATACCAGAGGAGAAACTAAAAGAAATCGTCTCCCAGTTCCGCAAAGAGCTGGACGCAGGGCTGGCCAAGCACCATCAGAACATCGCGATGCACCAAACCTGGGTCCACAACCTCCCGTCTGGGAACGAGCGCGGCACATTTCTCACTCTGGACCTCGGCGGCACGAATTTGCGAGTCTGCGAAATAACGCTGCATGGCCACTCGAAGCAAGGCAAGGAGAAGACTGAGCTGAAGCAGGAGCAGTACAAGCTCCCTTCCGAACTCAAAACCGGCGCCGCAGAGAGCTTGTGGGACTTCATCGCGGGCAAGCTGGAGGACTTTGTCAAGAAAAAGGGCATCAGCAATTACTACACCAAAGACAAGCCCATGCCCCTGGGCTTCACCTTCTCGTACCCAGCAACGCAAGCCCGCATTGATCACGCGGTGCTGAAAACCTGGACGAAGGGGTTTGACATCGAGGGTGTGGAAGGCGAGGATGTTGCCGCACAGCTCCGCGCGAAGATCGCTGCTCGCAACCTCCCCCTCGAGATCGTCTGCGTCATCAACGACACCGTGGGCGCCCTGGTTGCATCCGCATACAACGACCCCGAGACGATCATCGGCGCCATCTTCGGCACGGGGTGCAACGCAGCGTATATGGCGGAGCTGTCCAGCATCGGCAAGATGAAGGAAGGAGACCTCGCAGCATCCACCAAGCACGGCTCCAAGATGGCCATCAACTGCGAATACGGCGCCTTCGACAATGCCCTCGCCGTCCTGCCACGCACATCCTACGATGCGGAGATCGATGCCACAAGCCCCCGGCCCGGTGAACAGGCCTTTGAGAAGCTCTCCGCTGGGCTCTACCTCGGAGAGATATTCCGCCTTGTGCTCCTCGATCTGCATCGCCAGAACACTGTCTTCAAAGACACACCCAACACCGATTTAGATGTACTAAATACCCCTTACGCCCTCGACACCGCCTTCCTCTCCACGCTCGAAAACGACACCGACCCATCCTTCACCACCTCCCTCTCCGCCTTCCAAGAGACCCTGCATCTCCGCCCGTCCATCCCAGAAACCATCTTCGCCCAGCGCCTTGCCGCCCTAGTCTCCACGCGCGCCGCCCGCCTCTGCGCCTGCGGTGTCGCAGCGCTGTGTCTCAAAGAGGGCATCACGAAAGGCCATGTAGCCGCGGACGGGAGCGTCGCAAACAAGCACCCCAAGTTCAAGAAGCGGTGGGCGCGCGCGCTGGGCGAGGTGTTGGGGTGGAACGAGGCGGAGAAGCGGAGTGGGGAGGATGGGGAGGGGAAGGGGCCGATCAAGATTACGAGTGCAGAGGATGGGAGTGGCATTGGGTGTGCGGTTGTGGCGGCTATGGAGACGGAGAGGAGGGGTAAGGGGGGCTGCGCGGTGGATTGCTGAATTAACTTGTGGACGCTGCTGTGGTCTGGGAGAGAGGTGTAGGACGGTGGATTCGGCGATCGTTGAGGGTAGCGGAGTCTCTTCCTGGACTGGAGGAGAAATGCGTTCCACTGCCATTCAACTTTTGTCTTCCTCTATTATCCTTTGGCTCATCTCCGCGGCATCGGGTCCATTTTTCTCCTTCTTCTCAGTTTTGGTAGGCGTAGCGCGTCGAAACGCTACCTCGTTATCAGGCCATGTTCCAAGGAGATATGGATGCCGACATCCCAAGTTTCGTAGTTTGGACTTCAGCACACATGGCACTCCAATCTCCTGTGTGTATGCGTTCATGTGCGGATTGTGAGATCCGTGATGTACCGCGTCTTTGCCTTTGTTGTCACTGCGTTTGTCTGTTGGGGTCGATATTGCAGGTCAGTAGCCCTCCTTTCTTGACTTCATTAAGCATGGCCACCTCGACAGACAGCCAAAGAATCTTCTTGAGAGCTGTTCGTATTTAGAGAGGATATTCTCAGAGAGAACTTCGCAATGTGCATTTTGCGAGAATACCCAATGAAGTACGCGTGCAAAGTTGATCGCTTGAGGCTGTTACATCATAAGATGTCCTTCCATATCCTGACTCAAGGATATATTAACATACATGTCGCTCATTTTTTGCTCCTGACATTACATTTCACGTAGCTCAAGTCGCAATGTCTGTTGCTTGTTTGTATTGAATCCATTGTGTCCCAGCAATGGTTACTTTGTAAATGCAATCCGTTCCCAATTCCACCATGCGCCATAACATGCATACAAAAATAAAGCCCTAACACCTCGCTAAAACCCCAACATGCTTTACTACCGCCACAGCACACTCCTCTCATCCTTCGCATTGACCCACACATACTCCGTACACCTGGGGTTACTCTTCTGCTTCCCCAGCGTAACCGCAAACAGATTGATCTCAATCCACGCGGGGCGCATGCCCATCCTCTCCAGCCTCTCCCACCAGTTCCTGAACCTCTCAAAGTCCACTTCGTCCGTAATATCTCCATTACCAAGGTGCAACTCGATCATCACCTGCCCAACAGGCAAGACACCCTTCCCGCTCGCGCTCTGGACACCATCGAACGCGTCCATGAAAGTGTCGAGCGCATCGTACTCGCTGCCCTCGATATCTATCTTCAAGATATCGATGTAGGTGTGGTTGTTCTCCTTCATCAACGCGGGCAGGGTCCAGAACGCCGGACTCTCGTCGTGCTTATCCTCCTTCCCCAACCCGACCTTCTGGAAGTACGTCCGATGACGCTCGGAGGCCGGGATCTGCTTGCCCCAGCCATCGACCGAGAAGTCGTACCCCCAGATCCTTGCACTGGGCACGCGCTCCAGCATCTCCGCCTCGAACGACGACTCCCCGTTGATGCCGAAGCTGTAGATGACAAGGCCCTGCTCGGCGGCTTGGATAGCAGCCTGCCGTATCTCGACGGCATCGGCACTGACGGGCTTAGGCACAGGGATGGCCTCGTAGATACTCATGCCACAGACCCATTTCCCGCCGTCGCCGAGGCGGCCCACGCGCTGGAAGTCGTGCGGGCAGGTCCAGGTGGCTGGGAAGAAGTCCCAGATGGTGAAGGGGTATTTGAGGAAGTCGGTGGGGAAGAAGGGGACTTTGGGGTTGGATGGGTGCGACGCTGCCATCTTCTCGCGTTGCGAGACGCTTTTCTTCCACGACTTTTCCGACAGCGCCATGCGGTCTTTGAGCCATGTTGGCGGGTAGGAGGGCAGTTTTGAGGGTTGGGAGAGCGAGGGGAGGAAGGTGTAGGTGCCCGAGTTGTCGTTTTGGAAGAGGGCGATGAGGAAGAGGAAGATGAGTGCTATGGCGGCAATCCGACCTGGGGGCAGGGTTAGTGATGTTGGTGGATTGAGTGTATGAGAGCTGGCTGACCTGTTGAGGATCGTATCATGATGGCGATGAGATGAGATACAGTGGACGTAGAAAAGATGTCAAGACAGAGGTATCGGAGTAGCGGTACACGGATGTATGCGCAGACTCTGGGGTTGAACGAGTCTACTGAGGGAAGATAAATCGAGGATGTCTATCAAAACCGCAACCACACAGCAGCTCTCCTCAAGTCATTCCCGTCTCGGGCTCGGGCTCGCACCACATACTGCCAAGTGTAGAACAGCGGGCACCACCGGCGGTACGTTGTATCTGCGACTCGCATGGTGTCGCCAAGTCAGCTCGACAAGCAGTCCCGTTGGCGAGCGGTGCAGCGCAGGATTGCGATCAGCCCCACCGACGTAAGTGGTGCGACGGATGCCGAGTGCTTATGCTCTTCAGCCTCCGCGCTTGGGACAAAAGGGTGAACTGCTCGTTCCAGGGCGGTGCTGGTGCTCGGTTTCCGAACAGCGGGGAAGTGGGCCGCCTGCCCCCACGGCCGCGTTTCACACATTGCGATCGCCTGAGTTACGCGTGTCTGGCGAAACGGCTTCTGGAAGGTCGTGTTGCGGGCTCGACGTCACAGGGAGATGCACGGTGGTGAGAGGTTGGAGGTTGTACATGGATGTTTGATAGTCTATCTTCGGCAGTTCACAATGAGGCTGATCTTCGCCAGCGCTTCTCAAGCCAGGATCTTATGCACTACGAGCGCAGCCACCAACAACAAACCGCTGCAGGTTGTAAACACCGCATCGCGGTGCGATTCGCCTGGAAATGTCAGTTGTGTTTGCGGTCGACATTTGGGTAGGAGCTATATTTACCCTCCTTTGTAGTGCTCAACGCAAGGACTACAAACGCATTGAGCGGAATGCGAAGGACCGTATACACACTTGCTCGGGAGCTATCGTCGATGAGCTTACCTTTGATCGATGCCATGACTGGATAGTACACGCCACAGCACAGCTCAAAGATGCAGAAACTCCACATTGTTACCCGCTCGTCGCGGAAGTGACCTGGCACGAAAAAGCATGCAGATGCGACTGCTAGAGTACCCATCAATACCTTTTTTGCTGGAATAGTTGACGACGCTTTCGTGATGTGGTTGTACAACATGGAGCCCAGCATCATAGAGCACATGAGGATAGCAAATATGAGTCCGAAAGGGAGATCTGCCAAAAGGTCAAACCAATGATATAAGTCAAGACTGGAGATATCTTACCATCCTTTGCGCCAGCAAGCTTGTGTGATAATTTCAAAGCGGGAAACTTAAAGAAAATGAAGAGGAACAACGAGCCTTCAAAAAAGCACGAGACCAAAGCTAGGACAAGTATGTTTGTGTCTAGATTTGTAAGTAGGCTTTCATAGAGATCCATACTCTCTAACCTACCTCTGAGAATGTATCTGAGTGTCGACTTGGTCGTGTTGATAGTAGACTCCGCTTCCTCTTCCTGAAGTAGGGCTGCATTTTCGGATGCATCACGGTGGCTTGCGCCATAGTTTTCGCCCTGCGTCGTTAGATTTCAAAACTAAAGCAGTGAGGTGCAAACATACCCAGAACTTGGAGATCGCGAGAAATGCCACCGAGAGACAGCCAATGGATGCTAGGAAAGGCGCTTTGGCGGTGCCTGTCAAACCAACCAACCACTCAGCCAAAATGCCTGCGCAAATTGCGACGAGACTGTTGAGTATCGTCATCGCGCTGAAGATTCCACTGAGCACTGGAGTGGTGTCTTCCAACATGAGTTGATTGAACTCTGCAACCAGCCAACTCTCGAATACACTCCAGAGCAGAGTACCGCAGACGCCTCCGAGTATGCGGCCTAGGAACAGGATTCGAATATCGTCGGCAAGTAGAGTGAAGCTGGAGAAGGAGTAAAGGACGCAGTAGGCCAGGCATGCTGTCCTGCGGCCGTAACGATCCGCGAAGGTTCCAGCAAAGGATGCTGATATGCCTGCGGAGACAAATCCGACCAGGAACAGGAATGCGACTGTCTCTTCCGGGAGGCCTTTTTCATCTACGACACATCAATGAGATTCTAGGATCTAGTACATTTCGAACCTTACCTTTATAGATCGGGTAGATATATGGCCCTTGTAACCAGTCGGCGGCATTGACGAGCAGATATATGGGGAAGAACCGCCATTTCAATTTGTGCAGTCCTTCTCTGTCCGATTCTTCCCGTCCTCGATGATCTATCTTCTCTGGATTGGTAGATTCTGCACCCTCAATCTGGCGCGATCGATATGTTTGGATGAGTACTATACTGTTCAACAACAGCGAACCTGCAAAAGTTGCTCGATATAGATCCATATTATGTGTATAGAGAGACGAGTTTTGAGATACTGTATATAGAGAGACGTCTTTTGAGGTACAGCCTTCGTGGTGTGTTGTGTGTGTAATCAGGTTGAATCTGGTGTCGAAGGGTTGGAGCTCGAATGATTAGAACTAGTTGGATCAGCTGTTTAACGGTCGTTGCTTAGGGAGAATCGGATCTCTAAACTACACAAAGCACTAAAGCTATAAGCAGTAGTTATGCAGTCCTGAGTGCGGACGGTGAGCTGCAGTATCTAGCGCAGTCGGTTTTACCGGCAGGCGAACAGTGAGGGCTTGTAACGAAATAGGAATAAGAATGCACCGCCGACTCAGCCTGATACGGACCATACATGGCAAAGACCGCCCAGGGCCATGTCACTGACGATGACAGCTTGGCTGCTTGCGCGTAATCAGGGCGGCACTTGCTGTGTTTCCGAAATGTGGATCCCATCGTTGGAGATGGATTCGGATGCCATCCCCGCACCACAACCGAGCGCTGATCGCTTGAAGTCGCAACTCTCCGTCGTTATGTGCTCCCGTTTCAGTCTAGAAGCCTCACGGCGTCCGATACCCTGCTCGTGTGAGAAGACTGGGAAGTCCCATTGGCGTTCGCTGTGAGAGGGCGCTTGGATTGGACGCCTTAGCCATGTTCGGTAGCCGACTACACTGCCCGCGCAAACTCACAAAACAGATGAGCATACTCATCAAGGCCCGAGTGTTAGGGATTTGTATTACGATTCCGTTGCTGGCTCCATCTTTAGCTGCCCGAGCATCTTGGGTTATGAAGTACTGTGCTGATCAGAAGCCTGAGCCCAGCCAGCGCGTCACTTTCGCGTTAGAGGTGACGTAATCTCGATCCTTCCTTCCCTAAGCCTTCAAGCATCACGCTCCCATATTTGCATTAAGTCTACTGCACCTTGCCAGCTCCGACGAGACACTTGACACTTTTGAAGGATTCAATTATTAAGAAGTAAATACATAATTGATCTAAGCAGCAGTGTAGTCACCAAAAGGATCCTTGCATTTGCTTAAATTGTGCCAATCAGAACTGAAGACCTTCAGTTAAAACGCATATCCTGCACTTTGCCAAGTGTCTTGTCCGAGCTGGCAAGGTGCAGTACATGATCAGGAGGATTGCTTATCTCTTGCCCTCAGTCGTCTTGCAATCTCAGGTATTATAGACTGGCAAGTTCACGGCGATCCAGATCTCTCTTCCTCATCTTCAATAGTCTGCATTCTCACCCGGCCAGGAATCTACTGCCCAGCAAACTGCCGCTCCAAATCACCCAGCCAACTCTCCACGATGATTGTATTCAGAAACCAGGAATCCGTGAACTGGGCTACCTGCGCCACAAGGTCAAACAGCCCAGCGATCTGAAAGGAGCCGAGTTTTGTGTTCATTTGGTCGTTCAACGCACAAGTCTGCACTAGGTGATGGTAGAGCACACATGCATCCTGTCAGATCTTTCGAGCGCATGCAAGAGACCCTATCAGCTATGCTGTCAACAAACACAGAACTCACGTTGATAAGACCACTTGCACTTGAATACTCCCCAATTCAAACTAAACCCCGCTTTTGCATCCGGAACGTCGAGCATTGCTGCCCTTCCAAAGCGAATGAGAATCAAAAAAGACGGTTACACACAAAATTGAAGATGAAAGTACTACTTATCGCGTCTCGCAGTCGCTACTAAATGGGGTATCTATGAAACGCACGGCGACTTGCCAACTCGAGCTTTACGCGACTTTGGAGATCTTGAACCCGCCAGGAACGAGCTTCTGGAAGACACCCTCAGGATCGTACTTCTCCGCAGCCGCCTTCATCTTCTTGACATTTTCTGCACCGTAGCTGGCCAAGGGGTCTTGAGTGATGTCTGCATAGTCAAGGTACAGGTATGGGTTGTCGGCACCGATGCTTACCGCATAGGTACGGATCCTGTCGACGAGCTCGGCGCCGGCTTGTTGAAAAAGTGCGTCCTGTTCCGCACCTTGCCAGGAGATGTATGGCTGGTATACTGGATGCTAGTGAGTCATGCAGAATTGCTTAGGGTCGAATGCCACTTACAGCAGAGAACCTGATCGTTGAATCGCTCCAGGCCAAGAACATTGCCGCCCCTCGCAACACTCTCCTTCCAGTATATAGGAGGAAGAGGCTGGTACAGGATGTAGATCTGCCATTCACCTGTGGCCCTCTCCTTGAGGTTGGCCAGGACTTCCGTATAGATTTTGTGGGCTTCGGTCATTACGCGCAGGTCGTTGGCGAAAGTTAGGGTTCCAAAGTACACGCTCGAGGTGGTTGAGCCGGCCAAAGCAGCTGCAAGAGCAGACATGTTTGTCACCGCAGTGGTGTCAGAGATATTGCCAGGAATCGCGAGAAACTCGTCGAACGCCGCTGGTCGCACTACAGGCTCCGCATGATCATAGGCAACCAGGATAAGGTCCGAGCCGACGCTGGATTGGTAGACAGGCATCACGATTGCCGCCGACTTGGGGTTCTTTTCGACATTATTCGCAAAGTTGACGAGTGCGTTAAAGTGGTCCTGGATCGTGGTCTGCGGGTAGACGACAAGGCCACCCCACATTCCATCATACTTGAATGTCCTGAACTGAATTTGGGTCACAATTCCGAAATTGTTATTTCCACCCTTCAGGACCGTAAAGAGATCAGGATTCTCCGTTTGACTGGCGGTCACGATACGTCCGTCCGCGAGAACAACCTCGAATTGCAGAACATTATCGCAGATCAGGCCCTGCTCGGCAGTGAAGTATGAAATACCACCGCCAAGCGTCAAACCGCCGACGCCAACAGTGGAGGATCGGCCGCCAGTAGTAATAACGCCGAGAGGCTCCAGCGTGGTGAATACATCGTTCCAGATGGCACCAGGTCCGACCTTTACAAGTTTGTTGTCGGCGTCGTACTCAACGGCGCTTATGTACTGTAAGTCGATTGTGACGCCATCGTCGATGTTGGATGCACCGGCGTATGGAGTGTGACCACCGCTACGGATCGCGAACTTGCACGGCTTCTCGGATTCGACAAGTGTCTTGACGGCGAGTGCGACGTCCTCTGCGGTCTTTGGCTGGACTATACAGTTTGGCGTTATGGACTGTTGCTTTTTATCGAAGTACGAATCCAGGCGAGACTCATACGCTGTCTGGCCTGGGAGGAGAAGACAGGCTTTGAGAGCACTGTCTGCTAACGCAGCGCACTAAACAGCATTAGACCATCCTCAAACGTAGGGAGACATGTAACTTACGCAGCATTCAGCATCGCTCTGAGCACTTGCCAATGGTGCTAGAGCTGCAGCGAGCAATGCGATCTTAACACCAAACATGCTGAGCAGGTAAATTTGGACAACCTCGTTCACACAGCGAGCGATGGGCAATGTGAAGCTGCTACTAATCAGGGGCAGGCGCTGTTAAGAAGGCCCGTACATGAGAGTCACGCACTTACACCGCCGCCGAAGATCATCTAGAATGGGGTAGCGACTGTTGAGCAGAGAACGGCCTAAACTCGCATGATGGCCAAGAAATTTGCTGCTCCCTCACCAACATTGTTCCCGCAGGATATGGAGAAATTGTACATGTGGATACACTCCGCTGCTCTGCGCACCTAGCGCTGCAACGACATGTGGATGCTATGCATCTGCATGTGACGCCTACCCTCTTTGGAATGGTATGGGGCGACTAGCTCGCCTTGCGCCATATGGAAGCTTCAATTCATGACGGAAGGTTTTATCCAGATACGCGACAGAAGAATTCTTGAATTACGCGCTGTCTAGTTTTTTGAGTAACTGGGGGATCAACCAGACTGACGGGTCGCCTCATCGTGGCCACGAGCTTGGCTTCGACGATCAGACGCATTGTCCACCTCCATTTCAAGTTGTAGTGCTACTAGGCCGCGCCAAGGAGAACCTCGGCCAGCACAACCTTGAATGCTTTCAGGGCCATTGTCGAATAGCAGGCTGGGCATGGTCGAAGTTCGCAATGGGAGCGAACGATCTTCGGTGGTCCAAGTCCCTTGTCAACATGGGATGTGGCAACCAGACAGGTCATTCATGCCCGGTCAAAGCGCCCCACGAGCAGATCGACAATTATTGCGGCTCGTATGCAATGCAAAGGAGACACCGGTGCCTGTCTAGCTAAAAGTGTGCGAAGCATAGAGCGTGGAAAACCTTGTACTGATCTACCTGTGTAGGGATTGTGGTATGACATGCAGGACCACGTCCCGACTACAATTAAGGGTCGATGCGAACGAGATCTTGTGCACTGAGCGATTGCTTTTCCATCCCGACAATATGGACATGAACCAACCTCTCTTTCCGGCACCCGAAGGCTATGTGGTCGATGTTGCAAACCCTCAGCGGATGGGCGAGGCGGCAAATTTCTGGATTGGGGTCATTGGCATGATTGTGGCAGCAATGTTTCTTGGGATGAGAATCTATACTAAGGTCGTTTTTGCGAGAAACTTTTCTGCGGATGATGGTAAGTCCAGCACCCCCAGAACAATTTGGCAGACATACTGACATGTCCACAGGAGCACTGCTCGTCGCTTGGGTAAGCCAACGTCACCAAGATCAAATCAGGTGGAAATGTGTCTAACCATGTGTTCCGACACAGAGTCTCTCCGTAACTATACAGACTATCATTCTGTGTGAGTTCACTGGGGCACCAGATTTTCAGGATAAAGTACTGATTTGTAACCCAGTCCAATATAGTCGTGGGACGCTTGGGATTCACATCTGGGAGATACCAGCAAGCAAAATCAACTCAACATTTAATGTGAGTCTTGCAGGCATACGCGGTTTCAATTCTGACTGTTCACAGCTTATCAGTGTCGCTACGATACTCTACTGTCCCTTTCTTGCGGCTGCCAAATTCTCGCTCTTATTCTTCTATCTCAAGCTCTCGCCTCTACGATGGTTCCGCATGGCCATCTACGCCAGCATGTTCCTCGTAGTTGGCTACAACATAGCGCTCGTCTTTCCGCTCATTTTCACTTGTACACCAGTAAAGAAGAACTTCGACGTCTTCGTGACAGACGGCTCTTGCCTCGATCGCACGCCGATATATATGGCCACCGCGGTCCTGAACATGATCACAGACGTACTGTTATTGGCCCTTCCGCTGCCAATGATCGTCAAGCTTCAGATGCCCACAGTCCAGAAGGCGGGGTTGATATGCGTTTTCGGCGTTGGCGCTGCAACATGCGTGACGAGCGGCGTCCGTCTCGTACTACTCTTCCCAATGCTCAAGACGTTGGATCAAACATGGGCAATTGTCACTCCTGGAATATGGATTCTCATCGAAGCGAATCTCGTCATTATCACCGGCGCACTACCGACTTTGCGACTATTCTTCCGCCACGTCGCACCCCGGCTTATCGGCGAGTCAAGCGTGCGGAGCCGCAGTAAGAAGCCCACAGCCGGTGGCAGCGGCTATGAAGACGGCTATGCAGGTGGCTCGAAGTCAGGCGAGACGGAGCTCAAGACAATCGGCAGCTCGAAGCCCGCAAGAAGCCGATACAGCCGCATGGGCGACGACGAAGTCAGTATAGGCAGCGACGAGGAATCCTGCTGGAAGGCCGACATGGATGCAAGCAGTGAGAAAGAGATCGTCCCACCGCTGCCGGAGCCGGTAGAGCTGGGCAGAATGTCAAGCAGAGGCGGGATAGGCACCATCATGAGGACACAGACCATGACCGTCACCTCTGAAGTGGCCCCTGAGGTGAACAAGCACGAGAGGAATGCGAGTTGGACGCCTCGATTCTAGCGCCAGCGCGGCTGTTTGGGCCAGCGATGACATGCTGCTGATCAGGATCAGCTTGGCAAATATCACTGATCCCTGCGTGATCCCATATGCAGCGATCGCAGTCAGCACCTTATTCGTTTCCGGTAGCCATTATCTCGGGATTCATTGCCCGCTTCTTCTTTGCATCAGATACCCAACGACCAATTAGACTTGTAATCGACTTCAATATTCTGTCACTCTATCCCCCAACTTTTCTGTTTATTGTCTTCATGAAGATAGTTACGCTGGGCTACGGCTCTACTTTCCTAGTGTGAGGCGGGCAGGACGCCTCATTCGGCAGCATGGCCGGACTGCGGTTCCGCAGCGTCCCCACAAGCTTCGGGATCCACACCATCCCGCCATGACTCGCAATAGCTCATCCTTTGCTGTCAGTGTGTGGAGTGAAAAGCCCGGAGAAACTCTCCCAAGAGCACTCTTCAAAGCTCGTACGAAATCGAGGAAAAGGGGGATTGTGGGGATCCTGGTGGCCACGGGCGATCGAAGACATCATCAGCGCACAGGCAGTCAAAGCGTCGTGGGATTTGCGTTTTGCCTGGGGGTCGATCACCGTAAAAGTAATGTAATAACTATTCACGAACAGCCAACGAAGGCCACAACAATCGTTGCAGTGCGGTCTACATCGGCAAAGAAGATGGCAAGACCAGGGCAGGGGGGAGATGCATGCTTTGCTGCTTGCTGCACGCTTGCTGCAGGTCGTGTCTAGCCCATGGGTGCCACTTTGGGTCGGAAAGCAGGTGTGCCGCGGGAACGATATGGGGCAGCTTTAACATGACAGGACAACAATACATCCCCGATTCATGTCGCCTGCCGAAGTTGCATGCCATGCAGACCAACGTGTCTTACAGACATGGGTGTCTGGCCGCCATGCGCGTCGCAATTGCGCTTGCCGTGTTCTTGGTTCTTTGGAGTAATGAGATGATGGTTTGCTGACAATGGCATTGTTCTCAAGCATTGCTCCGCCATGGCATTTCATTTGCGCTACTACCAAGGTCTCTCATACTTTGCAGTCGGAGGAGATACCAGGGTAGTAGGCTCATGTTTAACAGTACCGACCCGCCAATAGGGACCAGCTCTGGTAGGCATTCGAATGAAAGATCGCGGCTGAGCCTGCAGGCGAGCATTCAAAATACCTAATGGGCGTCATACTCGATTCTTCTTGAATAGTGGTAGATACAGCCTTGTACACTTTCCCAAGGTTTACTCTCAACAAACCCCTGCTTTATAGCTACCCTTATCCAACGCCATGAAGAGAAGGGAGAGTAGTTGAGGCGGCTCTTGAGCAGAAGCAGAATGCTGTACCAAGATCCTCGCCTGCAAGCCATGCATCAACCGGAACCACCTTTTCTTCTCTTCCCCTGATACCTGCAGCCAGTCACCACCGCCCATATCTCATACATCTCCGGGCAAGCAGAGGCAGCGATCAACAGCAGTGCTTATTCAGTCCCCAGCCACTAAGCACAGCACTGGAGACGACTAATTTTCTCTCTCCCATCCCCCATTGCAAACATATCCGCCCTTACGACCTCCGCAGCGTCTTCGCCCCTGATGCCTCTCCCTTACACAAACCATTTCGGGACCACCGCAGAATCCCCGTCTTTTGTGGATCCCGAACTCCCCCCTGGACATAAGAACTGCTCGAAACCTAGGCTGCGAAACTACCGGCTCGCGGCTTAACACCATCAACCGAAGATCCGCGGCACGAGGGCGGGAAGAACGGAAGCGCTATGCTGAAGCGCTCCGCGGAACACACTCGGTACCGTACTGTGTACTGCGGAGACACGAGTGGCATGGTGCCTACCGGACTGGTGGAGACGTGGGAATTGCTAGGTGCGATGTGGCGTAGAGTAGAGGTAGGCAGGTAAGCGTGATGGACTCGGGTATCAGTGATTTCGTCAAGGAAGTCTGGTGTGCGCCACCATGTAGCAAACCCAGAGCCGGGGGAGAAATATCTCGTACGCGACGAGCAAGCAGCTTAGTATGAGGAGAAAATAGCGTCTTGCTCGCCGAGGGGCGAATCTGGCATGGGCGAGACACCCAAGAGGTCGCGCTTTGATCAGAGGTCCTCACAACTACTGACCTCCGACTTCCAGAACTCCGAGCTCTTGAGATGGCTACGCAACGGATTGGTGAAGTAATCCCTTATGCACTCCTCTACTGATCGAGTCTTTCAGGACCGAGTCGCCCAATGGACCCACGGAGCTGACGAGGCGCTGTACACGGAAAGCGACTCGACTTCGAACAATCTGCGGTCCGGTAAGGGCGTGTATCCGGCATACACAGCTACACACCTAAGCACACATACGCACGAGCGTGTCTCCCACGTGCATGAGGGGCGGGGGCTGAATCCATCCACCAGTTCCCTCACGCGCTGAGCAAGAATCCCCGTACACATGTCGTCGAAACCAAAGTACCAAACCACCAACGCTTTGCGGCGTCCAGTAGCCCCCTCGCCGCATCAGCGCAGTTCCCTCTGCTCAGCGTTTAACCATCCAGAACTCTCCGCGCCCACAGCTGCTTTCCCGGCTACGGAGCGCCCGCCTGTTGGATAGCGCCCGGTCTCCCCCCTGCCGGCGACGGCGATGGAAGACCACACACCGCCGGCTCTGAGTGGGTACTGGTGCGTTCCATACAGATGTCAACCGAGAAAAGAAAAACAACGAACAATGGGTAGAGCTTGAGACGCGAGACTCGCTCGGAGGTAAGACACAAATCCCACTTACGATCCGATTCGTGGGTGCCTCGACACCCAGTCCGGCCACGCCAATGCCCCCTCCAGGAGCGCGCATTTGGGCCGTGGAGAATGGCTCTAAAGGCAGCATCCATCTTGAACGCCGGTCGTTGACAGAAAACCTCTCCGAGTGGGGCGGAAAGGCGTATTTGTGGGGGTGAAAGACGGGAGTGCAGGATCTGTGGGTATCAATGGTGGATGGAGCGCTTTTTATTGCATTACATCGTGTTCTGATAGCGCCCCAGGTCTCTCTCGGGGGTGTGGAGACGCTCGATGCAGAGACTCAGGTGGCTCTGTTCTCCTTTCTCCGGTTCTGTATCTGTTCCCTTGCTTCGAGGATGTATTTTCCTCTTCTATACTTCTTACCTATCTTTCCCACCCATCTCATCTCTCCTCCATCACACAATCCCCTTCATCCCCCTTCATCCCCCTCACCCCGTCCCCAACAATCCCCCAAACCATGCCCATTGCTCTTTACTCCAACGCCAGACCAAGAATCCGATCCTCTCTACACCAACACCTTCACCACTTCGCCGAGCCAAGCCCCGATCCCATTATATCCCCACTAGCTGTCTATCCTCCCCCATCCCTCTCCCGAAACGTTGCGCCCCCCCCCCCCCTTTCCTCCCCGCTGCACAAGAACGCGATCCTCTCCCTCTCCCTACCCATACGCTCGCCCTATAAAACGGCCGGGCCCGGCAATCCCTGTCTCACTCTTCCGCTGCGTCGTATCCAGCACGGGAGATGCACGGGAGATGCACGGGAGATGCACGTATACTTATACCCAAGACGAGGGCGGTGGATGAGACAAGGGGACGATGGGCGTGTGTTGTGTAATGTGTTGTGTATATGTATTGCACAAAACGGAACGAGAAAAGACGAGAGGAAACAAAAACGGGAGGCAGCGAGTAAGCGCGGGGATAAAGAAAAATGAAGATAATGGGGGTATCATGAACTTTCCTACTGGACTCTACTCTACACGACTCTACTCCTATGTACGGCCATCCAACGAACCAGAAAGCGGGACGCCGGAGCCACCAAAGTCGCGTCTCACGTGCCTCTGTCGCCTACGCCTGCTTTCCTTGCATCCTGCAAATCCCTTCCCCCCTGCCCCCTCAAAACACCGCGCCCCCGATAATAAACACCCTCTCCTCCTCCCTCCTGACCCACTTGACAACGCCCATGGCCGCCTGCGCAAGCGCCTGGCGACTGGTCCCCACGCCACTGACGGCATACAGCTCGAACAAGGGGGTGCTCCACGCGAGCGCGATACACCCGTCGCTGACCTGGTAATGGATCTTGAGCGGGGCGGGGCGCGCATGGAGCGCGGCGTGCAGGTGGGCGTAGAGGGAGAGGAGACGGCGGCGGTGGAGTGGGGAGGGAAACGAGGGGAGGTAGCTGGGCATCAGGTACTGCACGTTGCCGCGCGATTTGTAGAGGAAGTGGCGCAGCGGGGAGCCTGGGATTATGTCCGTGGCGAGGGGCCGGGAGAGGGAGAGCGCGGCGGAGATGTGGCTTAGCGAGCCGTTGTGGGTGAGAGCCTGGTTGGGAGGTTAGTTGGGTGATGGGGGTGCGTGTCATGTGACGTGATGGGATGGGATGGGCGAGGCGGGAATGAGGGAGGATGCATGTTGTTCCGTATTTCCGGGCGGCGGAGAGATGGCTCCGCTGCGAGCTGGGTGGCAGAGGGGGATTTTTCGACGCGGGACGGCTTGCTGCAGGTGGGCCGTTTTGGATGTTCGTCGTTGGTGCACATCGGAGGCTGAGGAGCATCGGAGACCGCTTCGTCCGAGACCGAGCGTCGTGTCGTGTGTGTATTGTACGCGGACGCGGTCGATTGGTTACTCCGAATCAAAGCCGTGTCTTCGCTGGGCCGCTCCGCTTGCGGTATTTTCCAGACTGGTGTGCTGACATGACCTGCGCAAGGTTTGGCTCACGACCGATGCTCCTTCCCATGCTCCGTATCGCTCGGCAGGGGTGTAAGTTCTCGCTAAGTGCTGAGTAGAGAGGCTTTTGTAACGAAACAGACGTGGGTTGTGCCGTCTCAAACAAAGAACAGTGGACCCTGGCTGCAAGAGACGAGATGCGCGTTTCGTACGAAAAAGGGCCGTCAATGGGAGCAGATGACTCTTGATGATGAGGCTGGCCACGGGTTTATGCGTTGACGCGACTTCGCACGAGATGGCGATGCGCTCGAGGTCCAGCTCCATCCCCAGGTGGACTGCTGCGTGTGCACTTGGTTGTCCCAGTACTTTCAACATGTGGATGCATCCCCAGGTGCAGTGCGATGGAAAAGCGAGTAAAGAAAACACGGTACATACCTTGACTAGATCATCCCTCATCTTCCTCATTTCGAAGAAGCTTTCTTTGTCCGCACTGATCAACAAGACGGCGACTTCATCCTCACTGCCGTCTCTCGTGCCCGGGCGATCTTCCATCTGCTCGGCGGGATTCTCCAGGTTCAAAAAGCTCACATACATGTACAAGTAGCCCGTGTTGTTGAAGCCAGGCAGACATAGCGGGATCCAGTTCTCACCGCCTCCAGCTTTGACGCTGCCTGCTTCGAAAAGCATGTTGAAGATCAAATGCAGATCGCCAGGGTGCAGGGAGTGCTTCTTCGGGCGTACAACAGAGACGAGTCTCCCCGATGCGACGATGAGGCCGTACAGGAGATGCTCAGAGCGCGTCTTCAACAGCGTGTTGTTGATGGTGTCACGATGGGATTTGCGCAGCTTCAGACACTCGAGAGCCGAAAGCAGTGTCGAGGGCGAGCCCCGGGTGAAGCCATCTGCAAGAGCAGAAAGCAGGGTCTCAGTGCCTTGCAAGGGTCGGCGTAGATCGTAGTTGGCGCGTGCTGCGAACATGCGTTCCATGCTGGGGAGAGTCAGGGTGGAGAGGATCTGCATGTAGAGGGCTTCGAGCTGTGTGCGTAGCTGCGCGTCGCTCTCAGGCAGACGAGTGATTGCGACGAGATTCAGCGGGCCCTTGGACATGACGACGAAGCGCACGTCGCCGGCTGTGAAGCCGCGGAGAGTGTCCTTGGTGGACTGGTAGAAGGAGATGAGCGTCTGCACCACGCCGATGTAGTTTGTGATCAGCTGGTCGTCACCGTGCCGGCTGTAGATGGGCTTTCCAGCGCTCGAGAGGATGAGGAAATGCTTCAGCTTCGCCCGCCATTGGCGCATGATGTTTTCTACGGGCTGCGTCAGTTCATGGCACAAGCATACATTCACATTCACCATGACAATGAATAGCCATAGAGCTGACCTTCGTTCGACCCGTCCGCTGCCATCTCGGCGACGTCTTCGAACTCGCGTTCGAAGGCTGTCTCGAAGTCGGGGTCCGGCGGGAAGAGGGCCTGCGCCTCTGGGTCGTCGAAGCGGCGTCCGAGCGAGCGCAGCAGCACCTCATCCTGCTCTGACTTCTTCTCGGTCGCTGCCATGACCTCGCCCAACATGCTTTCTCCTCCCACCTCAGAGATGGTGGGCACATCGCTCCTCACACTCGCGCTGTCCTCGGCGTCGCTTGGGCCCTCGGGGGGCAGGTCGGGGAGGACATGGCGGTGCTGTGCAGACGCAGGGGAGGCCGAGTCGGAGAGGTCCCTCGAGTCGCTGCCAAAGGCCTGGGTGTTGGTGATGGAGAGCTGCGTCGTCGCTTTCGAGACGAGCTGCGGCCGCGACGGCGCCCGCCTGACTGAGTGCGAGGATGGCGGGCGCGTCGAGGTTGAGAGGATGCTGCTGTGCGCACCCAGCTGCAGCGGCGGTCGCGGGGGCAGCGGCGGCGGGGTTCCTTCTCTCGACGGCGAGGTGGCGCCGCTGTACGAGGGGCTGCGTGAGGCGTTGCCGATGATGCTCAGCGTGGGATTGGCAAAGTCATGCTGCTCGACGCCGTCACCATCACGGTCCTGCTCAGAAACGCTCGGGGCCATGGGCGCGTCATTCGGGGACGGCTGGCTCTGTGGCGCAGCCTTTCCAGACTCGGGCATGGAGGTAGCAGTCTGGCGCTCTCATGAGGTGTGAGTGGAGCGTTGTGGTCGTTGCCGCTGTGGGAGCAGCATGGCGCTGCCGCCGAGGTGGAGCCAGTTTTGTGTTTGTGATGGGGGCTGGCGTCATCATCGCATTGTTGCACCAACATCGAAAAGCCATGGCCCTGTTCTCCGCAAATCACAACAATCCCATGTCGCTGCTCGTCAACCCAGGGGGGTTTTATGCCGGCTTCCTCAGAACACTGCTACACAGCCCCAGACCGTCCACCCTTTCAGTCCCCTTCCATCCTCAATTCCACTCCACTCCACTCCGCCACACGCGTCTCCTGATTGACAAGATATTAGTCCTGACCTGCACACACTCTCCCTCTCTATGATAATCATGTACCCTCAAATCATGTATTGGATTACATTACTTTAATTCATCTACTTCTATCTATTCTACCCCACCCACGCCGTGCTATGCTATGCTATGCGAAGCCCCAGAATGGGCAGCTACCAAGTGGTCTATCCTGATCACAGACACCGATCCCGCACGCTATGCAACCCGGTTGAATCCATGGAAAGAGTCCGTTGAAAGAAATGAGAGGACAAAAAAAGAAAGAGGCGCTAAGACATCCGCTGAGCAAGCCAAGGCAAGTGCGCTGAGTCGAGGCAACGAGAGCGTGTAGTTCGAGTCCAACAAGCAGCTCAACACACCTCATCAACTCAGTCCCCTCGCCCACTCCCCTTTCCACCCAACCCAAACATCACAAACACCGCACTCCACACGCACACCACAAACACGATGCCCAACACAATCAGCGCGGACCAGCACACCACATCTTTGTGCGACCAGGGAGATGTGTATGCGCCTAGATGAATGGGGTTGTCTTCTTCATCTCCCTGACGGTCAGGATCAGGATCAGGATTAGGATTGTGGTGGCTGTCGCCGTGACTCGTCCTTTGATCTTGCAGTAGAGAAGGGCCTTGGAAAGAGCGAGTGCGGTGGGATAACGGGCGATGGAGAAGGGGCGTACGATCTGTGAGGGTAGGGTCGAAGGAGGCGGCAGAGCGGGGGTGGAGGGTAGTGTCACTGTCGCTGTCGCTATCGGTGAAAACAGCGCTGTCGTTGACGGTTCCGCCGCCATTCAGAATAATGCCCATGGTCATGCTTAGGGGGACGCTGCCATCGCTGGAGAGCTCTGGGTAGGCATCGCTACCGATATCGCTGCCCTGACTGCCACGACTTCTGCGCCTGCTCCTGCCTCTGCGCCGCTCGCTGCCATTACTGTAACTGCCACTGCTGCTGCTGCTGAAGGAGGCGTGCCGACTCTCCGCCGTGACGTAGCCGTCCTCGCTAGATAATGACTTCGCATCGACTGTGAAGCTAACATGCTTCAGCGTCTTCGCACTTCCCTGTCAACAAATACACGTTAATCAAAGCTTTTGGACATCATTCGTAGTCCGCGCCACTGAGTTCAGCCTCCAGCTTTGCGCGCTCTTCCGCGTCACTCACAAGCGCACCGTCCGCATTGCTCTTCTGCCTCTTCAACGCCGGCCCCTCGTTGGCCGTGCTGGCTGTGATGCCGAGCTCGCTGGCTTCGTCCGGGTGCAGGGCGATCCAACGCTCGCGCCAGCGGTCGCGAAGCGTGTCGTAGATGAAGACGAACTGCTGTTTTGACTGAACCATCATGGGACGCTGGTCCCGGAGCATTTCCACAACCTGCACAACGGGGTCATCGTCGTCGTCGGGTTCGTCTAGTGAGCCTTCCTCCAACTCCTGGATCAGCCAGTCGAGAGCGATGAATGTACCGCTTCGGCCGATGCCCGCGCTGCAGTGTACGATGCGGGGGTTGGTTGAATTGTCCGAGTTCTTCTGGCGTGACAGCTCGACCATCTTGAGCAAAGCTGCCTTGTCTGCACCCTCAGGAACAGAGAAGTCAGGCCAGCCTTCGAACAGGAGATGCCAGATCTTGCGCGATTCGCTGCCATCCTCTGTTGTCATGTCCAGCTCTCTGACTTCAGTGTTTGCTTCCTGGTCATGTGACAGCTCTTTCAGGTGCAGATTGTGTATAAAGCCATCTTCAAACTCATCGTCCTCGTTCACGCGCAAATCAGGCTCGGCTGTCGATTGTGGATAGTAAGGGTAGCACTTCTCGCGGCCTTGTTCGTGAGTTTTTGTGACCATGACCACGACCGCTGGTGATTCATTCTGCTGCCAGACCATGCGCCAGAAATGCGACCAGCTGTCGGCCTTTGGGCCTTGCGTAGCGATGTATTTCAGAATCGTTCCTGATTTGGTGGACTTGAGTTCTATGGGCGAAGCGTTGATGTAATCGAAGGCCTCCTCGGGAACGTCCAAGTGGACTCTATTTGCTTGGTACGGGTCGACGTTCATGTAGCGATTGCGGGGCGCCCATTGATCACCGCTGCAACGCGCCCACGGCGCAGGCTGTTCGGCGTCGGTGGCTGCCATGCCGTCCCTCATACGGTTCATCTGCGCCCACTCTAGATCGTTCCATTTGGTGTCGAGCGTCACTGGCTTTTGTCTCAGGAAGAGCGGATAGGGGGTGAGATCTGGTGGCTGTTGGCCATTGGGAGAGGCCGTTATGTTCAAGGGAGGTAGCAGGCTGTGGGTGCTCACTGCAGGCGTATTGGAGGTGGTGTTCGCGATGGGGGCTGTAAGCGAGGCGTATGTAGCTGACTGGGCGCTGTCCTTGCTGCGCGAGCGCTTCGACGAGGCGGGCGACACAGGCACAGAGCTGGGGGCCGACATGATGCCCGTGACTGTTGGGTCGGTTCTGAGGAGACCGCCCTTGAGCTTCGCCTTGCGCCTGAGCGCGCGGAGTTTATGCAGCGTGAAGGACGGCTGTCGATTTCCAGGCGCACTTGTGGTCCTGGTGCTCGAGTAGCAAGGAGGAGTGGTGGTGTAGCAGTGGCTGTAGTTTAGGGGGCGCACGGAACGAACCGACCACCTTGTCGAGGATGAAGCTGTGAGGCGGTTGCGTGACTCGCGACGGTCGAGGCGGTCCGGGGTGTCTGGGCGGCGGCAAGTGAAAGCAGTCGGTGTGGGGCGCGAGTAAGGCTGCCGAATATACAAGTGCTATTAACGACCGACCACAAGGCGACAGTGTGAGTAGCAAAATGGTCGTAGAGACCAGGTTCTGCTGGCCAGCGACGACCGATTTTTTTGCGCAAAGATGCCCAGCAGCCTGGTTCGGCAATGGGACTCGAAGGATGGTATGGTGGAGTGGAGGGGCCTTGGTGCCGGAGCGCGGGCTGGCCTGAGCGTGGCGCGTGCTGGAGCGGACCACCGAGGGTGGGATGATGATAGTCAATGACGAGCAAAGTAGTGATACAATACAGTGATAGTACCCTGCTGGGTGAGCGCAATGATGAAGTTGGGTCGAAGTGGGGTGCAATCTGGTCAACGTCAAGGTACATCTCCAACATGACGCAGCAGCCACGGACAGTTAGCTGTCAAGCGCGCGGGCTGCTGCGCGGACCCTAGCCTGGCAGGTCCCACATACCCGGGGCGAACGCGCTTTCCCGCTATCGCCGCCGCAGCCTTCACTCTTCAATCAACCGCCACTGCAGAGTACCACAACGTCAGGACCTTGCCGGTGCCAGATTGGGGCTCTAATCACCAAAACAGCATCTGGCAACCCATCATGGCACCCTGGTTTGCGCTTTTCGAGGTATGTCACCATGCGCAATTCAACTCCACAAAGTACTGACAACTATTGCAGGCATGGGCCGTTGCAGCAGTATGTCGACCATATCTAAGTCTCTATCCTCTGAGCAATCGCTGACTCTCGTCTCTCCAGCTGATTCGCAGCCCAACGTTCAACCGCGCCATCCAGAAAGCCTATCGGAAGATCAACAAGATCCCTGACCACGAGCCAAAGAATGGGCTGGGTCGTACGTTCCTACAGTTTGGGAGGATTCAGACAACAACTAACAATGGCAGGCACCGGCCCATCGACATTTGACCATTTCAAGGACGAGCTCAAGACCCAGTTCAAAGAACTAACCTGGCAGAAACGAGACCCACGCAAATGAACCCTTTGCCGAACCCGAGATATTCCTCTCCGCTCTAAACCGCTCTCTATATTCCATCCTTACAGAAGTAATCTGGAGTAGCTCATTGCGAGCCGCGCCACCAGCAGCCGTCCGCTGGTCTGTACTATAGCAGCGACAGCAAACGTACCACAGTGTACCGTTATGTCCATGTCTCGATCGTTGGACAGGAAGCGCCTTCTACGAGACCCTCCAGGTTCTGTGAGACGGAAGCTTGCATTACAGACCGACCGGGTCTCCACTCAATTGTCGCTTAAAGCTGCTTTGATAAGTGGGCACTGCCCTGCATGTCTGAGGTATGCTTTGGATGGAGCGCTTTGGATGGAGTGCTTTGGGCGGCACGGTCGCGTTGTACTTTGATGGTACAGTTCTCATGACAGTTTAGTTAGCCCAGAATATTGAGATCTCCAGCTTCACAAGCTGGTCACTCGAAGCGGGCTATTCTGCGAAACCAATCACCAGGCGTCTCCAAGCTCGTGATCTACCCACCAGTATCACAATTAATAACATCATGTTCATCACTGTCACAAATTTGGAGTCGTGGATTATGAACGGTAAATGGATCTGCTGTGATCATATGATGATGCGTCTATACGTCACAGAGGTGCTGGGTTGCACCTCCTATAAACAAGCTTCGCACTCCGCATCCGCTTGTCTCAAAACAAGATCCGCTACATCAACCTTGCTCAACACCAATAATCTCAACCATGCCTCAAGCAATCGTCGTTGGCGCGACCGGCATTCTGGGCCGCGAGATCGTCCATGAGCTTTCGAAAGACCCCCACCAGTGGCCCACCATTCATGCACTATCCCGCAGCAAGAAGGAGCAATTCCCTGAGACAGTCATCCACAACCATATCGACCTGCTATCATCTGCAGATGAAATGGCAAAAGACCTAAAGGATGTCTCAGGCAATGTCGTCTTCTTCGCAGGCTATATGCAGAAAGACACCGAGCAAGAGAACTGGGACGTGAACGGCGCCATGCTCTCCAACTTCTTACAAGCACTCGCCAAAACAGGTGCAGTCGAGAACCTTGAGCGCATCCTACTAGTCGCAGGCGGAAAGCAGTATGGCGTGCACCTCGGCGCGCCGAAGAACCCCATGCTGGAGTCCGATCCCTGGCTGACTGACAGTAAATGGCCCCCCAACTTCTACTACAACCAGCAAAACATCCTGCACTCTTTCTGCAAGGAACACAACAAAGAATGGACTGTCACGTACCCCAACGATGTCATCGGCTACGCCGTTGGCAACTACATGAATCTGTCCACCTCGATCGCACTCTACGCCTTGATCTCCAAAGAGCTCGATACCTCCAACTCAGGTCTCGTCTTCCCCGGCTCCCCCCTCTTCTACACCAAATTCGACTGCTTCACATCCTCCAAACTCCACGCGCAGTTCTGCGCCTGGGCCGCGCAGGAACCGCGCGCCGCAAACTCGGCCTTCAACGTCGAAAACGGCGATGTCGAATCGTGGCAGAATCTCTGGCCGAAAGTCGCCCACTACTTCGGCTCCAAAGTCCATCCTAGCCAGTTTCAAACCTCCAAGCCAGCCGCCGGCTCCACCACAAAGCTCGCACCCAAGCCGCCGGTTAGCACGCTCGCCGACACAATCGGCCTGCAAGACACACCGGCGCTCGACCAAAGCGAGGTCACGCAGCACATTGACCTCGTGAAGTGGAGCCAGCGCGCCGAGATCAAAGAAGCGTGGACACGCATCGCGAAGCGCGAAGGGTTGCAGGAAGACGCGTTTGACAAGGCGACGTGGGACTTCCTGGGTTTCGTGCTGGGCCGCAACTACGATCTAGTCATGAGTATGAGTAAGGCGAGGAAGGCCGGGTGGACGGGGTATGTGGATACGTGGGAGAGTTTGGAGGGGGTGTTTGGGAAGTTGAGGGAGGAGGGGATTTTACCGAAGGGGTAGGTAGGTAGTGTTGTTTTTTCTTCTTTTCTTCTTGTTTGAATGGACGAGAGCAGCTTTGCAGATGGCCTGTTGGACGCTGGAGAAAGCAGATGCACATTCATTGGATTACTGGGCGTCGCCCCCGTCGCCGAGATTTGTTTGCCTTTGTACACCCGAGGAAGGGTGCCTGTCTTTCACGCCGAATGTGGCTTTCTGATGTGGTTGAGGAGCCACCACATTTTCCATGTTTCCCTTGCGTCCTCTGGCACTACACAACAGTCTCAGCGGCAATCGTCTCGTAGATGAACCCGTTTTCACAACAGGCCCGTGACCACATCGCGACATCACATCGCCCCTGCCGTGAACGCTAAGGCTCCGGCAAACGCCTTTGCTGACTTAAATCAAATCTGATCATATAAACAATAAACTGGTAGTTAGCTGCTATATTAATCCTCACGTTGGATGACACCGCCACCGTACAAGTCTCTTGGAGTTCTGTTACAAACATGGCGTAAAAACTCAGTGCCCACTGTGTTCAACTCGACTCGACTGGGCTCGACTCAGCCCCTCCGTGTCAATAAAGCTTTCATGCGCTGTACGGCTTCGTTGTCAGTGTAAGCCTCCAGCCAGCAACGCCATCGCTTTCTGGTTCGCGGTTCGACGACGGTTTCGCTGGCGCTGACCTCAGCAGCGCCAGTCCAGCCAGCCACCTTCTCGTCTCCTCGCTCGCCCATGACAGACAGTACCGCTTACCTGGTGACCGGAATGCGTCTCCGCATGCAAATTACAGTCTGGGTGCAAGACATGCTGTCTAGCTGGGTCGTCGTCGTTGACGATTCGGGCAGACGTCGCGCGGTGTCTGAGGTCAGCTTACTGTACCTTACTCGCCTATAACCGTGAGACCGCGGTTACCCAAGGCGGTAAGGTGATGCAGCACAGCATCAGCCTCGCCTTGATCTTGTTATCTAATCCATCGTGGATACTTACAGCACCTTGCCAGCTCCAAGTGGCCACTTGGCGTAATGCAAGATAGTGGAGGCCTCCAAGGCTGATTGGCGTAGACTTCTAAAAAGTGGTACATTTTGAGGTGGCTACGCAGTTCATTGGTCCTCTCACCCTCGTGCTCCACCTCAGTTGTATCCTTCAAAATTGTCGAGTGGCTACTCCGACCTGGCAAGGTGCTGTAGCAATTGGTTAAAAACCCCCTTCGCCTGCGGCCGCGAAACAAGCTTTACCCACCCACGTGCCTGACCCACTGCTCCGCTGCAAGGGTCGTTTCGGGACTTGGGATCGCGAGGAACGGCTTTGTCGTGGCTGCTGTGAACGGCTCTGTAGACATTGGCCAGCTTGAGCTCTTGGGCGCAATTATTCAACCGTGTTTCGTTTTTCGCAAGCTTTGGTCAGCGACTGCTGTACTGAATGGGAGATAAGCGGTGCCAATCTTCAGTTTCGCACATGCCGACGTAAAGATTAGCAGCAGTGCATTTCATAGCTCGTGGCGCGTAGTCCACGCGCAGCGTCTGCTGATTGGGTATTTGCCTTGCGGAACACAACGTTGAGTAGAGAGCTCGCATTATTGCCGACTGTGTAAGAAAAAACGGTCAGGGCGAAAGATGGTAAGTAAGTACGTCATTTGGTAAAAGCGCATCTACTGGTAATTCTGCAATGCCATGATGCACATCCAGATCTTGTAATCGAACGGCAGTTGCAGCGGATTTTGACAGGGAGTAATTGCCATGTAAGAATGCTTGCCCAGAGACTTAGTAAAGAAAGCTGGCATTTAGTTTGCAGGGGTCGAGGACGAATTGTGTTGTTGTTGCCACAACCTTACCAGTACATTTCCGATTTGGAAGGACGTGTTACTGCTCCGCGGAGCATGGCCGTCGATACCTGCCGCTTCAACACAAGGCTGCTGGAGACACGATCCTCGTATGATTATTGGACGAAAATGGCCGATTTCTTTCGGCGCGTGCAATGATGTCTACGCGAAGTTGGGTATCCACTGTACATCCGCACTGGCTCGCTCCTCGAACGGTCGCCCGTTGACACGAACGGATATGGAGGTGACGGTAGTCCATACATAGCTGATCCCCATGACGATCTCCAGACGCCACAGCGTAGCACTCATCTTGTGACTCGTTGCGGTAAAGTGCGCCATTGGGAGAGCCTGGGGGAGAGGCGAGCTACGCGAAGCCCTTGGAGTCGGGATAGTTATCCGACTATGGTCTGCCTTGCAAGGCTATGCTGAGATCTGAGTATTTCAATTGTTTGTAGCCTCAATGGCGGTGATCTTCGGCACATTTAAGGTAGGATGGCTGCTGGTTCGTGAAGGCGTTACGCGACGGTTGATGCAAGATGTCCAAAGTGGCGGCCGATATGCATAAGCAAAAATCAGAAAGCGACGTACAGCAAGCAGGATGTCACTGGTGTACAGGCTCGTATTGCTAATTCCGGAGCAATTGCCAGTGCGGTGAGGAAATTCGTTGTTGAGCCGCCTCCGCGGAAGTCTGGTGTCTGTATTGTTCGGTCGGTATTGTAAACCTTAAATCTTCGATAGATGCATACAAGCATGCAGCCCATGAGGTCAGTAACTGAAGTTCAGCAAGTGCGAAGACTCACGGTGCATGATATGATGATATGCTTCCAAAGTCTGAGACTTCGATTCAAAGCCCGAGTGTCTAGGTTGCCCGTCGATGCTGCCAGTGTCCGCCGCTCTGTATTCGAACACGGCACCAAGTACTGCGTCTGATTCAAGGAATCAGTTGCTAGATTCATTTTCTTACATTCAGCGGTCCTACCAGCTCGTATGAGCGAGGTGTGTATGCCGATTTGGCTAGATCGTCGATATAGCTCCCTCAGCAAGCAGCGAAGAGACCATGTGTTCGATATCGGAACCCAAAGCTGAAGAAATCAGTGCATAAAACTTTTCGTATACAGCGAGTACGATCATGCAGGATCCGGGGGTCCTCTTAGTGGAGACTTTTGTCGACAACAGTAATATTCTGTGGCGTGACGCAACAGGTTGGAGATCAGATCAGAACGTTAGGGGTGTGTCCTTGCTCTGCCCAAAGACTGTCTACAGATGAATCCTTCGACCTTTATTCCTGCCTCCTTATGGATCCAGGAGTGGAGCAAATTGGGTAGTGTAGACCCCTCGGCAATATCCGAATGGTGAAACCGGGTTCAGCAAAGAATACCATGTCTCTCCGTACAGAAACATGCGCAAAGCTCAGAACGGGTAAAACATGAATTCGCGATATCGTATTTGTTGGATGAAGGGCAGCAGCGTTGCCAGCTGGGCCAATAGCGATCTTGCACGGTGCTGCATACCTGCGTCGAGGCGTAGACCTGGCTTCCTAGTGTAGCTTCTGACAGGTTTCCTTGGGAAAACTCTCGGCTGAGCTTTTCAAGAGTGGGCACATGGTCTGATCGGCCATCGTACAGAAGATCATTGCTGGTGCATTTGCAAAGTATCGAACTTCGAAGAACGACCAGCCACCATCGAGATGGTCCATGCATTACCTAACAGCCATAGATTCTGCAGTATGATCTGACCAGCCACGCTTGGGGCTTCGCCTCTAGCTTCTTCGTGTATGCATGCAGCGCAGGATCACATGTGATAGGTGTCCCGGAACCTGGACAGACAGGGCCTTGTTGAGATACGTGACAGGGGATCGCAGGGCTGACGGCCCTATGCTTTGCTGTCCCACAAGTTTTCGTGGCAGTCATTTTCCATCTTGAAATTGTCCAAGCTTTTCGTCCAAGTTATCTACATCGAAAAGTGAAGCATCACACGTGTCCGACAATGGGGACGTGTAAGGTGATTTTGACTCCGCAGTCAGCAGTTTGCTCACCTTACTCACGATGGTTTAACCTTGAAGACAAAGCATAGACCAATGTATATTAGACTGCGTTGCATGAAGGGGTCCATTCGACAGAGCGATCGGATTACCGGGCAAAAGTCGGCAGTGGCTTCGGGGCCTCGGCCACACAGCAGACCGAAAGGCGCGACGACTAGAGGTCTTCTAGCGCTCATCAAATCGGAAAGGGCTGGGATATGGTTTCCGATCTTTGAATCATAGTCTGAGTCTTGGTGTTCGAGTGGCCCTCGTTTGGTCCGGTAGTATGGCATTTGTCTGTCAGTCCACCTCGGCTGCTGCAAAGCCACATATGTCATGGCGTGCAGGTGAGGCTCAACGTCTATCTTCAAAACCGCGTATGCATGCCCTTTGTAGATGGTCTCGAACGACCTGGAAGCTCATAGCGCGGTGACAGTATCTTCGAGGTGGATCATCCGGATACATGGTCGTAGAGCAGGGATACTGCATCCGGTAGTGGAGTATCAACAACGGGACGATCCACGATCTTCAACATCGTTCGCACGAAGGTTGAATCAGAGAGACCACTACCTTCGGGAAAGCTCCGCTAGGACATTTGTCATCCGGAGAAATCAGATATGGGATTAGTCACACATTCCTCAAGTGTTGCTGGCATGAGCGGCATCAGCGAGAGCTGTAAACTGGAGTCATGCGTTGCCTGAATCGTACAAACAGCCGATGCAAGTGCGCGGATAATCACTTGGCAGGTGAAAAGAAGTTGTTGACTACCACTGTAGCGTTCGCGAGCTTACGATGCCAGTTCCGACGGCAGCTGCCGTAACAACGATCCGTATGCATGCATACAGAGGTACATGGTCGAGCGTATGTAACCTTTTCACTGCCAGAAAGTCTAATGCGGGAATACCACGTTGCGCTGCCCGCGCACTGTGACGTGAGTGTAGCTTTCTTCAAAAAAAAAGTATTGCTTGTGTCAGTGAAACTTTTTCCAGCCTTATGACAACGGGGCGGGTCCATTGTGGATCTTCTGTATTTGTGACACTTCCATAAATCCGAGATGACTTGTCCCTCGATATCGCGAGAGCTCAAGCTGAGCACGAGCAAAGAGGCGGTCGAAGGGCATGGCCCTGCCTCAACTCTCTGAAATATTTTGATACCAAAAGTGTTGTTCTTGGCGAAGGGCAAGCCTTTGACGTCATGTTGGAGACGCAGTTCGAGTAGAATGTTAGTTCATGGTGCGCAAAAGGCTGTTTGGGTGTTCAGACCGCTTACAGTGCCCCAGACGGTCGAGCAAGATTCAGATGATGGGCGTGTATTTGGTGAAGGAAATGTCCCCAGCTGTGGTGCGGCAACCGGGATCGTTCATGAAGCGGGCCAGGGCTGTTTAGCTTGGAGCGGAAGCGGGTGGTCCGGCCGCCGAGGACATGCGAGGTTGGAAGGGCGGACCCCCGTGTCTTTTCGTCCCTCAGCCCAGAATAGCGGAAAGTCTTAGCGCTTAGCATTCGCGTAATATTCAGCTCATTGCATACACGTCGTTCTCAGGTACTGGGTTCTTGGATGACACATGGATCGTCCTCTGCCTTGCAAGAGATCGATTCTTGGCTAGTGCAGGGTAGAGTGTCTGGAATCTGGAGTACAGGGTCATTGGTGCGGAGGGTGCGGGAGATGCATTTCAATTGGCTCGGTGGTCCTGCACGGTTCTTAGGTCAGAGTAAATGTCAGGAGGATTGTTCCACGATCCACTTCCGAAAGTCAAAGTCTTCGATGAACAGCTTGCCGTACGCGTGATGTGCCAATTGGACATTAAGGAGGTTTTTCTTTTCGTAAATCGTATTGGCATTGGCAATGGCTTGGACATTGTACCATCGTTGCTCCGCTTGCTCGGCACTCGGCGCTCTTGTGTGCCGTTGTGCGAATAGCACCACTTTGCAAAGCCTAACATTAGGCTCCTGGCATTTGCGGTCAACGTGCTCGGACAACGCATTTCCCCCTAAAAGTCCGTTTACCCTGTCCGGGCATCTGCTTGGTGCCTAGTTGATGTTCAATTGTGAATATTGAAGACGCGGCCGACAGGGGCAGCCTCGCCCGAGATCTGGGATTGACCAAGGTCAATAACATGAGCAAATTGATTGATGTCGGCCTTGATCTGAAGCAAAACGCCGTTCTGTCGTGCGAATGAAGTTGCGAGGCGGAGCGAAGAGACGATATCTGTGGCTGAGTGAACACGTGGACTTGATCGGCAAGTGCCATGCTGCGTTTCCAAAACATGATCCCCTGGACCCCAGTAGACAAGAAGGACCGACCTCACAGCTCCCAGAGCATTGGCCTGGAGATGCGATACCAACTTCGACTCATCCAGACTCAAATGCAGCAAGTGGTTGGTAATACTCGGCAGCCGTTGAGGTGAAGGGATGCCTGCGAGACGGGATCTACACAACCAAATGAGGCCGGTTTATCTGCAATTCTCCCGACAATCACAGTGCGGTGTGAAATGCTGGGAAACAACTTTGGAGATCAGGCAAAGAACGCAGAGTGCTACGTGTTCGATGGAGGGGCCTTGCGTCTAGATGGAAATGAGCTACTTACACTCACCCGCCCTTCCCTCTTGTAATATTCACTCAGATCGAACCCATTGAGGACCTTCGAATAAATATAAACACAAGGCTGTCGCTGATACGCATGGACAGCACGTGATGAATATTAAGGTTCTGCCTGGAAACAAGTTCAACGATAAATCATCGACCTTGATGTACAGAGCGGCTTGAAGTCCATCGACAATGATACTGTAAATAGTCGCCCCTAGCAGCCGTTTTGCAAGGCGACGAACTACGTTAGATGAATCATAAGTCCTGTGTTACTGATGATAGGATCAGCGTGCAGGCGAAAGGAACCGCCGAGAGCACTTGTGCAAGGTTTGATCTTGGGTGGGGTGGCTGGTTGTCAGCCATGCGGGTGATCCTCAGGCGCCCAGGGTCACCTAATGCGGAGAAGCTCCTCAGAGTAGCGTTGCATGTCGCGAAGGTGCTTACACACAGTGTAGCGAAGCTGACGGGACAAGCGAGACCTGGAAATTACCAATGGATTCACAGCAACAGGTCGTGCGATATGCGCTGGGGAAATAACCATGGAGGTGTTGCCATGGGCACCGTATAGGCGTATACCGAAACGAAGAGAGCGGGTCGCTTCGCATTATTGTACGAATTGGTACTCACAGCCACATGATTGACGACGACTCCCCAACTCCTTTTGTGGATCAGCTCCCTTCCACGTTCGCAATGGGATGCCGAATGCGCCTCGCAGTCGAGTTAGACGCGTATTGGGCAATAGCCCCTATTAGACTGCATGCAGGGAGCTCGACGACGGAAGTCTAAGTAACTGAGTGAGACACAAGCACATTGGCGCCGAACGACAGGGCTCAGTGACGGTGACCACGAAGGCTACAGCATGGTGAGGAATGTCAAATGGGCGTAGCAGAAGCAGCAGCATGCCTACCGATGTTGAGAGGTAAGAGACCATTCTAGTACTCTGCTGTGGGCTATTGGTAAGCAGGCAAAATGCGCAAAGCATGAGAATTCGCACCAACGCGATAAGACCTGCCAGGAAGCTGACTGGCTTCGTAGTGTGTCTCCATTCGAGGATTGTGGCGTGCGGCAGAGTCATGTTGTGCTGTAAGCAGCCATACTGTTGCCCTATGCAAGATTATTCTAACGCCAGTCGAGGGAGCAATGGCTCAGGTGCTGGCGCGTATCGCTAAAGTGCGTGTGTGATGATCGGAACATGTTAAATCTGGAAGTTGGTTGCCTCAGGTTGCTGTTTGCGTGCATTGCTTGCGGCCATACATCGAGCTTGCCGTTCCCAGCGCACCAAGGTTCGCACTCTCATACAAACGCGATGACAAGCCGCGAAAAGTGTCTCGTACGGGGTGCGCAAATCTTTTGAGATTGGAGCTCATTCGGCCCAATGACTTCAGGCAGCATGTGGCAGTCTCCTTCGGCCGAGGCCGTGATCACGTCTGAAAGCTAAAGGGTCCATGAAGTGATGGGAATAGTGCTGCTAGTCGATGAGCTATGACTATGACGCCGACCGATACATGGACCCAGCAACAAATTCAACTTTGCTTTCTCGGTGAGACTGAACTCGCGATTTGATGCCGATCTACGAGCATGCCGTGTGTGAGACTTTTACTCTCGGTGCTTGTGTGATATTTAGTCCGCGCATTTTTGGGCGTGGATGTACGCCTCGCCCGATAACCGAATTGCTCGAGATCAGCCCAGCTCGAGGCGCTCTGTCCATAGGTGCGATAGATCTAATTTCTCATCACCTGTCTGAAACTGGTGGTCGACCATGCGTCACGGTGATTTTGGCAGCTTATGGCCACGGTCCGCTCGATGACCGATTTCCGCGAAAGGGCTTTGTCACTCATCCGTCCAGTCTTCGTAAGGTTGGTGCAGAGTGCAGAAATCCCTGCATCCCTGCAAGCGCGAAGAGTGCCCCAACTGCCCCGATAGAGTGATGGACAGGGAGACGGGTGGTTTAGCTGCCCAGGATCGAGTGGGGCCAAAAATTACACGCCCATTACAGAGTTTCGGCGCCGGATGCAGACCGATGGTTAACCCCGAACGTCCGCCTGAAGATGCCCTCTGACGTGAAGAGATATAATGCGTTGCTACCCACATAAAACGTATGTTCGTATTTAGAGCCGAATTCCCACCTCAGACATTTTTGAGAAGTCCTATCAGAATTTCGTTGATATCATACTGCACCTCGACAGATCAAGACTTCAAGTCTCTTCTGTATTGAAATAGCTTACTTTCAATTCGATGTCGTCGCAAAGGTCGAGCTCAATGGAGGCACAAGATAATATCAGGAAGCGAGTATGCAAAGCCTGCGACCGCTGTCGATTGAAGAAGTCAAAGGTGTGTGGAGCTTGCGCTTGTCAGATGGTGTTCTCGTTCTGACTTCACAGTGTGATGGTGCAAGCCCCTGTAGCCGGTGTAAAGCTGATAATGCTATCTGCGTCTTCGGCGAGAGAAAGAAATCGCAAGACAAAATCTATCCCAAAGGGTATGTAGTATTATTGTTGTGCTTGAGTTGTATAAGCTAACGGTACTAGATATGTCGAGATGCTTGAGCAGCAACAGGCACAACTTGTCGCTGGTCTCCGAGAACTGTACACGCGCCTTCATACAGGGCAAGGCTGGCCAGGTCAGCCGCTCCGTGAAGCGCAGGGCGGCCACCCTTTGACACACGACATCCTCGAGCGACTTGATCTTCTGCATGGGACCAGCGAGAATGGGAGCAACTATGAAGGTTTCGAGGAGGACTGCAGTCGCATGCAACATAAGTTGCTAGAGCGTGGCGCACCATTGTCCCGCAGGCGTGGCTCGACAAGCTCAGATTCAGAACATGCTCACACGCCGTCTCCTTCTTCGTACAGCGGAACCCCGACGACGAATAAGTTTCCCTTCACTGATCCATTCGCGCGCAACAACGCACCTCCAACACCGCCTATGAACAGTCCCTTCCCAAGGCAATCGCAAATGGCCACTCCCCTCAAACAAGAATCGCCCATGGTCTCGAGTACGTTCATGCAAACAGGGGCTCTAGACCCCTCTTCGCTTTCAAGAGCTTGGATGAATGATTCAATAATGATGGAAGATCCAATGGACTTTACCAAGCCGCTATCCGGGTTTGAGAGCTTCAACAACTTCGACCAGGTCATGATGGTCGATCCGCTTTACTTGGACCCCAATGACCCCATGATGCCTGACTGGAACAACACAACAGACCTGGACTTCAACACCTTCATACAAAATCCAGTCAGCGCATGAGCAGCACAAGCTTGACTTCTCTTCTTCATCATTCTTTGTCCTGCGTTCTAGCGTTTTGGGATAGATCCACACCCGGCGTCTGGATCAAGTACTGGTATCGGCGTTACGGACGGGGTTAGCATTGTGTGGTCAGGTTAGCGCGCGCGGCATACTTTTGTCCGAGTTCACGAGATTGGGAGATCTATTTCACTATGACGTGAAGACCCCAGCATTCGCGTTGTACGGACCGAATCCTGGCCCCACTGTCGAACGTCTTGCGATGGTGGGTGAGGTGAGCGCATCGTTTCATCAACGTTCTCGCCAAGTAAATAATCATTGTACAATAAAACAATTTCAAAAGCAAATAGCTGTCACGGTCGTAGCGAAATGTCAATCGAAATGAGATCTGTGAGAAGTGCACAGACCATGCGCTTACTAATTCCGAGAGAAATCGGCTCGATTTTCCGCTTGTTAATTCGTCCTCTCTCCACAGGCTACAGAGTTGTCTCATTTAGGCATACCGCGCGACTTTGTCGGGCTTCATACTCCATGTCAAGATGCTACCCGTGGATGTCGCTCACGGCACCGACAAGACGGCAGAAGAAGCGAGCTCCACCCTCTCATTAGCCTAATGAACATCATACATTTAGAACAGTGATGTGCATCATTCTTGCACCTTTTGCCTGAAGTGAATCTCGAGTCCTTAAAAGATAGTGAAGCTACATCTAAAACCTCCCATTCAAGACAACTCTCTCACATTCAACGCCGAGGTGAGTCCACTTGCCCCGCACTCTCGATCTGTGAGGCTGGCGATTGCCCCTCACCAAAAGTCACAAAGGTCCCAGTCAGGCGGTTTCCAATAATTTGGAGAGCTCAATCGCTGGCCACAAGAGCTCGCAGGACTGATTCCCGCCAGTGACCGAAACCTTGACACCTGGCCTCTAAGCTAAAACACATTTGACCCGCCAATCATGTCGGCAAAAGCCTTTACGTTCCTGCCTCTTGGCGCCATTATCAAGGAATTTAGCGTCAACGGCATCAACATTGTACAAGGCTTTGATACTGCAGAGCAGTACAAGCAGTACAACGGCCCGTACTTTGGCGAGACTATTGGTCGTATTGCTAACCGAGTTGCTGGGGCGAAGATCAACGACTTGAACGGGAAATCATACCAACTTCCCGTAAACAACGGCCCGAACTCCTTGCACGGCGGCGACCAGGGCTGGGGGAAGCACGAGTTCGAAGGCCCGTTGAACGTAGAGCGCAATGGCGAGGATGCGGTCCTTTTCAAGTACTTAAGTAAGGACGGCGAGGAGGGCTACCCTGGTACCGTTCAAGTCAGCGTCTGGTATGTGCAGAAGAAGGAGCAGGTCAATGGTGCTCAGCAAGAGGTTCTCTACATCGAGTATGAAGCCGAGCTAGTCGGCGACGAAGTCGACGAGACGGCGATCAACATGACGAACCACAGGTAAGTGTTGCTGCTGCGACAAATATTGGCAAATCACTGACATGCGTAAGCTACTTCAACTTGACTGGAAAGCCATCGATTGCTGGCACCGAGGTCACTCTGATCACCAACAAGTACCAAGTGGTCGATGACGGTGGCATCCCAACCGGGCCTATCGAAGAGTATCCCGGCATCAGCTCCGGCAAGGCGTTCACTTTGGGAGAGAAAGAGCCAGATGTCGATGATTGCTTTGTCGCAAACACAGACGCTAGCAGCATCCCCATCGATACACGTTCCTCACCGCTTCAGAAGCTCGTATCTGCGTATCACCCCGAAAGCAAGATCCACCTCGAGATCCACTCTACCGAGCCAGGTTTCCAGTTCTACACAGGCAAGTACATTGACGTACCTGCTGTAGATGGTCTTCCAGCCCGGGCTGCACGATCCGGTTTCTGTGTCGAACCCAGCCGTTACGTCAACGCCATCAACATCCCTGAATACAAGTCCATGATGGTTCTGAAGAAAGGCGAGAAGTACGGTGCCAGGATCGTGTACCGCGGCTGGTCAGCTTAAGCAGCATGCGCCTGCTGCGTCGATTTTGCCGGTAATGAATGAAAGAATGAATCTACATTAGCATTGATCACTGTTCTATCTTGCTGTATTCATAATGCAAGGCTGTTTTCTCTGCATATCTCTTGATGCTAATTGCTTCGCAAACAGAGACAAGATGAACTTAGTCGACTGGAGTTGATCGTCTATGTATTGCTTAAGCAGACGTAGTGTGCGTGCAGTGAGTTCTAGGAACCGGCCAGCATTCGGTTCTGATACGACCGCAAAAGCAAGTTGCAAAAAGAACACATCAATTTCCAGTAGTCCCGAGTAATGAGGATCGGATTCTGGTGTTCTTCGTAGTAATCACCCGGAAATATCACCTACCATGGTCAGAGTCCACGCACTGATCGGTCTCTGTTCCAAGAGGCACAGCTAGCTGACAGCTGCACGAGGGTCTCCGAGTCGATCATACCGCCTTTTTCAAACTGGCGCCAGTCGATCAGACGCGCTGGAGGCGGCTACGCCCCGAGGCTGCGGATCATGGTCCGTGACTGAAGTGTAACGGTTATCGGTGTGGTAGTAAGTTTGGATACCTTATGTAACTCTCTCCTCGGGCTTCCATCTCACGATCTAGCTAGCTCCTCGGCCACGCCGCTGCTCGTCAGCATCGCAACACCTAGGCGACGTGTATACAATTCACCGGAGTTGATTCCCAACCTGTCAGGCCTTACTACCACTTGGTATCGTCCCAACGACCCTAATCCTACGTCACTACCAGTCGCTCCAGGTAACCATGCCCACTGGTGCCCGCTCGCCTTACAACCCTATGGATATCTTGAAAGGTCCAGAACCACGCAAAATGCCATTATGTGGATCCCGTCCCCATTGTCCACAAAGTCACGTCTTAGCAGCCCGGAATTAGTCGAAACCTTAATATTATCCAACAGGAAATCAAAGGTGCCGAAATGTGTGCCGGATGCAGTTTGCTGACAATGCAGCTCGCAGGGCAGCGAGACTGTGGCTTGCCGGTGCTCTGCCGACCACACGCTGCTTACTGAACATATTTTGCGCTTTGTCGCGAGCGCGCAGGCAAGAGCTCTTTGTAAGAAAACCTCTTCCTCAGCATCTCCAAGTTTCGCGACTGACAACGCGCGATGACGCTTCATTTAATATGCATCACGAGGTTGTCACCGCCCCATGCGCACATACACACACGCTGCGCGCTCGGTACCTACCGAAGGGTGAATACGAGGCCACAGAATTTTCAAAACCCCATACTCGCTAGGTGGCTTGCAAAAAGTGCACATTCGCAACCCACAGATGCAGGTATTTGAAGAGTCGATACATCTGTTTTGGGCCATAGTCTTGCGCCTAAGCAGGAAATCCGTCACGCCAAAGGCGACTATCGACGCCCAAACTTGCTTGCGAGACGTTCGTACACACACGATCCTCCGATCCCCCGAACTTCTTCGGCAGCCACACCCAACACGTGCACACCAAGCAAGTCTTGACGAAGATGCGCGCAGGGGTGCATAGGTCGCCCAGACGGGAGCGCTTCTGAGCCGACTTCCGAACACAAGCGGACTTATGGGCTGGTCTGCGCGAGGCTGGCAGGAAGGAAGTGCATGTGGCGGCGATGGAAGGGCTAGAAGAAAGCTTGCTGTTCTGACGGTTGAGTACGTCATGGACGCATGCGTGCTGTGATTGGTGTGGAGATAACTCCGATTCACACTCCTCTCCCCACTTCGAGGCTCTACGAATGCAGAACAATCTGGCCATGCACGGCGTTTGATTTGATGCCTTGTGTTCCAGTAACCAACGTACATTGAGTTGTCCAAAGAACGCGTAACAGACATGTGGGAAGAGGTCGATAGGTCCCTTTTTGCAAATCCCCGGTATCAATACAAGGCAATTCCCGAGCTTTCCATCTCCATAGTGCGAACGCATCAGGAGAGCTAGGAGAGGGATGTCATGATTGATTGGGCGATGAAGGTGTGGCTCTCGCTGTGGCTCCATCGAGCCACAGCTGTGGCGCGGCATTAATAGTAACGACACGTCGCCCTTCGATAGTCACAGCAAGAGGGATATTAACCCACACGAGCACGCATCCATAGGGAGGCCTGGGCCTCACATTTGAGGCTTTTAATTGACATGCATGTCCCAGAGGAGATGCGGGAATACGGTTCACGGCAATAAAGCAATAAAAGTAAATATTGAGCGGGACTGGGGTATGTAGTGGGACAAGCGACATGACGCAGCAAGATAGTAAAAGGAAGAAGGGTATGCAGATGGCGTTCGCGGCCAATGACGGCGAAGCACTCACTATCTCTACTCAGATACGTTGACAGTATCAGAGGTATCAGAAGCGCCTGCTACCGTCATACGCAAAGCATAGAGATAAGCAGTATTTTATCATTCCATAGTCTCACCTTCCATAGCCTGAAGGGAAGATTGGCTGATAAGGTCACAGCTGCAGACATCGTGGCTTTACCACTACACGACAGAAAACTCGACTCGATATGACAGGTTGAGAGTTACCATATTCCTTCACTTTCATGAATTGTGTAAATATCATTGAGGTAGCTCAGAGTCCATAGCCTCCTTGATAGTTGCTGTCTCTATTGTCCTAAGTACCACCCGCAAAGCTTCTTATCTATCAGACACGCCCCTTTAATTGAGCATGATCTCCACGTCACCTCTCTTTACAAAGAGATATCGCTCTTCGTCCCACCCAACCCCAGGAATTCAAAGCACACCACTTCTGAAGCTCAGCAGCTCTAAATTCTAGCATTCAACAACGCCACCATACAAAGACGGAACTTGAAAAATAAAAAATGTTCTCTCTGGCGTTCGGACTACGATACGGGCTTCATAGAATAAAAGAACACGTACACTTTAACTGGGAAGGTGTGAGACATTCCCCATACATGGTTCTTCGCGCCATGAGGGTTTGCTGTGTCGTTTATCGAAGAAGCTCGCGAACGGTCAGAAAATCATTGTATTGTCTGGCATATGGAGGTTAGTGAGCAAATTTTTGACAACGACCGTTTGTATAGACTATACCGATGTATCTACTGATTTTGTTGGGACATTGCATGATCTGTGACACCAATCTGCCAGGTCAAGGACATGTTCGATGAGGTTGTGGCGCAGCACATGCCCTTCGGGACTAGCGTAAATGAGTCACTTTTTGTCACCGCGCACAGCCATGCAAAACTCCGTTTGAGGTCTGAAAACACCACGGAGTCATACTGTCATGCCCAATTAGGCATGGATTTGATGCATTGTTGGCAGAGCGTAAGAGTGAATGAATTGCTTACCATGTATAAGTATATGAAAACATGTCCACTTTGACAGATCATAGATCATACCATCACGCAGCAAAGTTCTTCAAGCTTTGCATGTTTACATACCCTTTTTTTCAGCACTTTTCTGATTTTCTTGACACGTGAAGCGTTATGGCGACCATCCAAGAGACTTCGGCTTCGTACACCATCCCGGTGACCTCCTACGAGACGGCGCTTTGCATTCTACCTCCGCTAGAGAAGTGCGAGTATGTAGACAGCCTGCGTGAGCTGTACGACAAAGCATACGGGAAGTGGCCTGCTCACATCAACCTCATATATCCATTTGTTGCCCCGGAGCAATTACCTCAGGCGCAACAGCAGATCCAAGCACAGATCCAAAGAAACTTGGACTCCAACACAAAAAGGCACATCACACTCGACAATTCTGGACTCTTTCGACAACGTAACAACAGTACTGCGATTTTGCAAGAATCTCGCCACTCTTCGGATGGGTCTTTGGAGACGCTGCGGTCACTGGCCCTGCGTGCTCTTGGTCATACCCCCACAAAGCACAATTTCCATCTCACTGTTGGACAAACCGAAGACAACTCAATGGCTTCACTTGAGTTCCTGATTTCTAAAGTACGGCTTCTTCCCGCCCTGGACTTTGGGGTTGAATCTCTGGCTATATTGATTCGCGAGCGGACAGGAGAGCATAATGTAAACCAGATGCGGTTGTGGGGTTCGATCGGCGGCCTTTCCCCTATGACCGAACCGGCTGCTCCACTAACAGAACACTGGATCAGAGGGCCCTCCGGTCCCGTCGATGAAGAGCAGGGCGATGAAGATGAGGATGAGGATGAGGATCCCGTTCTGATCCCAGCTTTCAGTCGCAACGTTCAGTCTGGCAAAACCTTCAAGTTCGACCGGTCTTCTGGATCGTGGAGTCTGGCTCAGAATTCGGGACCAAGTGCATCAAGGCCAATTTCACTTACGATTTCAAGCTACAATTGCCTGGTCGATTCCGAGTATCCGCCAGCGAGAGACCGTGACCCACTCTTGATCAGCACCCTGCTCTCGGAGTCAGCGAAGGCTGACTTTCTTGTCTTGCAGGAGATGTCTGACGAGTTCCTCTCGTCGCTTCTGAACGATGCAGATATTCAAAATCAGTACCCTTTCGCTTCGCATGGGCCCCCGAGCCAAGCCAACATCGGTCCCTTGCCAAGCCTGCGGAACATAGTCGCGCTCAGCAAGTGGCCTTTTCGATGGGAGCTGGTGCCATTCCATCGAAGGCATAAAGGTGCTGTAGTCGCAGTGTTTGACTCTCTGACTCCTGGTGGCTCTTTAGTTGTTGCTGGTGTGCATCTGACCTGTGGCTTGACGAATGGTTCCGTTGCTGCTAAGAAAGTGCAGGTTCAGAATCTGCTGAGCCATCTAAACAACCGATACAACGATAGCTCGTGGGTCATCGCAGGAGACTTCAATCTTGCGACTTCAACATACACGATCGAGAACGCTTTGAAGAGTAAATCCATCACGACCCAAACACAGACGACCCTTTCCGCCATCGAAAGCCAATTGAGTGGCGACAACATTGTCGATGCTTGGGCTATCACTTGTGATAGTCAGCCCGAAGAAGTGACTGGGAATGACACCGATGAACTCTTTGAAGGTGAGGAAGGCGCCACTTTCGATCCAAGGAACAACTTGCTCGCAGCTGCCACCTCTGGGACTTCTCAAAACAGACCACAACGATACGATCGCATCCTCGTCCGGTCACATGATCAGCTTCGTGTTGAAAATTTCAACTTGTTTGGTCTACCCATAGATTCCAACGGCGTAAGCGTAGTCCCTAGCGACCACTATGGAGTCAGAGCTTCACTCAGCATATTGATGCCAGCCAAGAAGCTCTCTACAGATCACCGCCAATTGCTCGATACTCTCGGAGTGGGATTTCATCCAGTGCCTCATCTGACTGCCTTGGATCTAGAGTCAGCATTGTATCGGAGCAATATGTTTCTGACCGAAGAAGACAAGACAAGAAGAGGGTCAGCCTTCGAATTACTCAAACGAGTGGTGCTTGGCAGCCAGCAAACAACTCCGGAGACAGCGCTCTCACAGGAGATTCCCTTGGTGCTGGTTGCAGTGGGCTCTTTTGCGCTCAATGTGGATACATCCTCCTCAGATATCGATTGTCTCTGCATTGGATCCATAAGCTCAAAGACGTTCTTCAAGCTGGTACGCCAACGACTGCAGAAGGCTGAGACTCAAGGCATTCGCATACTGCGAAAGGTCGAGGCAAACACAGGTACCATGCTCGAGCTCTCGGTCAACGGTGTACCCATGGACTTGCAGTATTGCCCAGCAAGCCGGGTCGTGGAGAGGTAAGCCAATCCCTTTTGACCTTGTTATCATGCTAATTCTTTTAGATGGTCTGAGTTCGACAGTCTTGCAGAGTCAGATCCTGTCTTCAACCTCTCTATTCTCTCGTTGCGAAAGCTAAAGCCTTATCGCGACTTACTCTACCTCAAACGCACAATACCAGACCTCGTTACATTCGGCTTGGCGTACCGTGCCATCAAGCTTTGGGCGGTCCAACGTGGTATCTACTCGTCAAAGTTCGGGTTCCTCGGTGGTGTGCACATTACTCTTATGCTGTCATGGGTCTACAAACGAGTCTCGCACATCGACGGCACTTTTGAACCTCGCCCTGTCAACGCCAGTGATTTGGTGTCAACTTTCTTCCACTACTATGCGAACTACAATTGGGCAGGTGACATGGTTTTTGACGCCTTCTTCCACAAGCAACGGCCTCGCTACCATAGGACTGCGCGAGAGCCCATGGTGGTCCTTGGCTTCCACGCCCCGAACTCCAACATCGCGCACACCTCAACCTTGCCTGGGTTGATGACACTGATCAAGGAATTTGAGACCGCCAGCTCTCAATTGATAGATCCCTCGATGACATGGCAAAAGTTCTTCGAGACACCCGAGCTAAATGAGCCCAACGGTATGGGACCTGGCGAGAGGCTATTCTTACAGAACTACAAGAGCTACGTCAGTATCGACATTCAGTTCTGGGGCCGCACCTTAGCAAGAGGAAAGAGTCTAGTCGGGTGGATCGAGTCGCGATGTCTCTCGCTCGTAGTTGGTACGTACACCTGTCAATAACCAAGTCTGCACAAAAGCTGATGATTTAAGATATCCATAAAGCATTCCCGGGCCTCGAGGTCAGGCTTTGGCCGGCACGTTTCACAGATAACAGTTCCAACGATACTGATGGAGGTAAGGACTACCACGGCTGTTATCTCATTGGCTTGCGAAGAAATACGAACGACCATCTTGCTCTCGGCGACAAGGACGAACGGCAAGCAGCAAAGCAGTCTTTGGAGAAAGTTGTCGACAGATTCCTCGCACAGCTCAGAACAGACGAGAAGAACTATGACGCAAGCACTTCCTGGGTCAATGCCTCGCTTGTCACACAACAGCATGTCCAAACCCAGGGGCTTCGACCAGACGATCGCGAATGGGGTGACTACGCCATGGAGATGGAGCCTGATTCGGACGATGAGGAGGAGCCGGCCGAACTCGACGACGACGGAGACGAGCCCAGAATACCGATTCGATACAAGCCAAACAAATCGTCGACACCGGTTTCTGCGACGAAGCTGCGACCAGCCTCTGATGTGCTCAATCGTTTGCGCTGGGATCCAAACCTTGACCCCGCAGACTACATCATTGGTTACGAAGACCGGTTTCTAGGTGCAAAGGAGACGGGGCTTGAGAAGTGGAAGACTGAGCAGACCGACGAGGAGTTCATCCCGCAACATCGGATCTTGTATTTCCGTAAGAAGTTCAATGACGAGGGCGACGGGAAAGGAGAGACTGTCTGGGAGCGTGCGACGAGGATGGATAAGGTTTTTGGCAGCGGATCTGGGTCTGGAGCGTAGGCCAAAAACGCACTCTGCTCGTGTAGTGTACGATTCGGCAGATGGTTCTACGGAGAGCAGTTGAGATAGCGGTTGTTCATTTGTAGTGCAACAGATTACGTCAACGCATTTAGCCTAATACCGGTAGCAGATGGATGAAGTTACTATACAAAGACACCGCCATAGAACACAGCGCAACGATTATTGTAGTAACACTTCACTTTCGGACCTTTTTCGGTCAGAATATCTCTCATCCCACCTGTCATGGCTTCCACAACCCCCTTCAACGTCCTAGTCTTCAGCAAGACAACAGGCTACAGGCACGACTCCATCCCCAGCGGCATCTCCGCCCTCTCACGCCTAGCAACCCAGACCGGCATCTTCACCGTCACCGCCAGCGAAGACGCCACAATCTTCAACCCCTCAAGCCTTGCCACATTCCGTGTCATCATCTTGCTACACCCCTCCGGCGACTTCCTCTCCTCCCCCGAGCTCAAAGCCTTTCAAGATTACATCCATTCAGGCGGCGGCGTCCTCGCCGTTCACTGCGCTGCAGCCGGCATGCCGTCGTCTGAGTGGTACGGCAAGCTGGTTGGTGCGCACTTTGACATGCATCCTGATCCCGAGCCTGGGTCGTTGATTGTAGCGGATGCCTCGCATCCGATAATCGATAACAAGAGGCCGCCGGAGAAGTGGGTGGATGAGTGGTATAACTTCACGTCCCATCCGTCTGAGAACTCTAATCTTCGGGTGTTGTTAAGGGGCGATGTGGGGAGCTTCAAGGGGGGCAAGCATGGAGATGATCACCCGTTGGCGTGGTGCCAGGAGTTCGAGGGTGGGAGGAGCGCGTATGTTGCGTTGGGGCATTTCGATGAAGCGTGGGATAGTGAGTGGTTTGTTGGGTTGGTGAGGAGGGGGTTGTTGTGGGTTGCACGGGAAGGATAGCGTAGTGACGAGGAAGTGGATGAGATATTTTACAGCTAAACATTATGATATAAATCTTTTGTTCACGACAGAGTCGAGAAACAAAGGGGGGCCGGGGGGCTAAATGGTTGAGAAGACCCTAATGTGGTCCACCGATGGCATCTCGCTCGTTGTACCACCGGAACACTTCTTGCGCCTTCCTGACTCTGTTTCTTGTCGCAAGCGGACTGATACACTTTACCAGCACCAGCCATGCTGCAAGAACAGGCAGTGTATAGTGTAGGTTGTTATAACCTCCTTGTGTGAATATAGTGATCAACGTCCGATACCAGTGCAGCGATGGGAAGAAAAAGCTGATACGGTACCAGTGATTCAATATCTCCGGAGGTCCAAGCGAAGCCGCAACATTAAAAATGACCCAGGACAGGAACAGAAACGGCACAAACGCCATAGGAATAAAGCCAGTGATAATGTCCAGCATGTCGAAGATGATCATGCTGAAAACCCATGTAACAGCCCAGAACGCAAAGAACATCCTCGCATCGATGTGATACGAGCCGCGGAGTGCAAAAGTCCAGCCAGCTGAGCACAGGCTCGTGAATATTGGCCATACAGTGCCCCAGGCCAGACGAGCGAAGATGTGAGTACGCAGGTCGTATGCGGCGTATAGATGCATGCCATTGCATATACCATTCCATGCCATGATGAAGAAGAACTGCATGAGAATAGGTAGTACTGTGCCGATCGTGTTTATAAAAGCTTTGTCGTCGAGAGCACTGAACAGCTGAGCAGCAGCTGGCATCTCAACAGCGCGTGCGGGGCCTGCAAGTGCGGAGAGTGCTGTAGTGGAGTTCGCGTGTTCGCCTCGCGCAATGATAGGGGCGATGAATTCGGCACTGAAGAAGCCAGATGCGGCAGATGCAGTGGAAACCACAGGCGAAAGAATGCTCGAGGCGTAGAGGGTGAAATAGCGTGCGTCAAGAACGTAGTATGTGTAGACGGCACTTGAATCATAAGCTTGCGCGGAACCATTGACAGCATCTTCGAATCTCGCTGTCGCCCCGGCCTCCACCACGATCGCAGCCCAGTATGTGCCTTTGAAAACTTCGTGTCGAATCTGCTCAGGAGACGAACGAGCGGTGTCAATATTCACGTAGGTAGGATTTCCATATGTGCCGTTGCTCGTAGCTGCTGAATCTCGGAGGGCCTTCCCAAAACCTCCTCCATCGAAGTCAGCCAGCGCGACATTCGCCCTGTGCACGTATGCGCCCTGGTGGTGGAAGATGCCGTAGAGGTGAGATGCGTTGATCCAGAGAACAGCGATGATCATGAGGGCTGCTGGGATCAATGCTTTTAACATCTCTGGAATCGAGACATCCGGCCCAGAGCGTACTCGTCTGCCGGTGATCGTTCGCTTCAGCTCGATTGCGGGTTCTTGATCGTGTGTCGAAGAGTCGATGCCCACATAGGGGCCACGCAGCCCGGAGGTCATAGTTGGGGAAGGTGTTCAGCAGTGTCTGAATTGCGTGTAGAGTTGAACTGAAGAATGCACCGACCAATGCAACACAAATGTCTATACTGAGAGTGATCAAGTCGATAGTTCAAGCGGATTGTATAGACAGACAGAGGCCCGTCTGCTCATGCCATATATCATCACACGCAAATCGATGGCGACTTGCGCCTGAGCGCAGCTGTCGCTCATCACCCCTTAGAAAATCGTCCGCACAGGCATAGTCTACACAACACATTGCATCGGTCCAGCCCATTTCGCACAACCTCGTGTCCGAAACCTTGTAGATCGAATCCTGTGTTGAGGCAGATGGCAATCCTGGATTGGTTGTCGAGTGGCGGCGATCGGCGTCTGAGACGCCCGGAGCCCCGACGCAGACCAAAATATCGGACCTTTTGAAGATACCGGATCTTCCAATGTACGATGTGGCTTGGCAGCGCGACTGCAATCGTCCTTCAAATACGATTTCTGACACTTCGTGCGAGGAACATAGATCGTATATTAGGTGCTTCGGCCGGGCCTTCTCAGCTTCAATCTTGGGCGTACATGCTGTGCCTGATGACGTTTGTTGCAATAAGCTGGTTTCGTGTATGTCCGATATGGACACATCCTACGATCGAATACCAGACAGAAAGTTTCTACAGGCCTGGTCATCGCGAATGCGCATGAAATCAAATATAATCAGTCCCTTCGATTTCTTTTCACAGGTTGTGAAAAATCATCCCGCTTCAAGCGTGTCCACAAGCCAAGCTTTCGACGACCTCACGCTGCTGCTGTTGAGTTGGCCCCTGGTAGCTTTTCATTGCTTATGGCAGTTGCCTCTCTGATGGTTGGTGTCCGTCTACTGGTACTAATGTATCTTCGCTGGTACGATCACTTCTGCAGCTTCATACAAAACTTCTTACCTATATCTATCAGCTATGAGCATGTCGCCTGCAGTACTCTGTTAGCTATCGCGGTATAGCTTGACCACCCCAATGTTACTAAAAAGCATCGAAATGATACGGAAATACGAAAGGGTTGCTAATATGCAGCATACACCAGTTACCTTGCCTGGGTGTATGTCCTCCAAATCCAATGACGTGCTGACAAGGCTTGTCTGCTCGATAATAGTCGCACAAGTCACACATCTTCAAAAAAAAGGCTAGTAAGAGCTCGAACTCGATACTTGGTCGATCATTACATCCTGCAGCTCATACCGATGATTCCCCGCTTCTACGGTCTTCGACTACCTGCCACTTTTGAGGTTCACAATCGACTTTCTGCCGCCACCCAGCCGTGCTCGACGTATCACACAGCCCCGTCTACAGCGCCTACAACTGGACTTATAATGGTAGCTTATGCAGCAAAACCCGGACCCAGACCTTGGACGAAGAAGATGAAGCATTAGATATAGGTGAGTGTAATGCTAGCCAACATAATGCACCGAGCAAGCATACTGTGGTATCTTAGCCTCCAAAAAGCTTGGGGAAGCTCACCGCCGCCGACACAGCTCAAAATATTCCTGAGAAGCTTTACTGGTGGATCTCTCGGGTACTGTGCATCGAGATCAACCTCATCTACTGTACCTTGTCGGCTCAGACGAAGATTCAACAATCAAACAGCAAATACCTCAAGGGACCTATTGAATGCGTAGCCATCTCTAAGACCCTTCTTTCTGTTTTGACTAGCTAATCAGGCTTGAGGTCCTCCGTTCAGAACGGCTCTCCAGCAATTTGCTGAATGTCCCGAGGAAGCAGGCAAGGCACTTCTGGGTTAGGGAGGGAGTGGGGAGAGGGAGGCTTACTTGATGGGGTTGGGCGTCTGGTGTGTGGATGGTGCGATGCGGTGCTTGCTTGGAGTCTTGTGTGGCCGGAGGGGTTATACAAAGCCGCTGGAATCAGAGTCGTTCGTCTCCGACTTGTGTTTGGAATTACACTACAGATGGTTGTTTTGACAAGATGGTCGCAGAAGATTCTAAAAAAGGTTGATCAAGCATCGGTCCTCCCTCGCGAAAAAAGCAACGACAAGTACATCATCACCCGGCGCACAAACAAGCAGTCTGAGTATGTGTCGATGCTTCAATTCATCTAAAATATATACAGTTTGAAGTATTAAATCTCGAACTCGCCAAGGCCGTTAATATATACAGTTCATCACTTCCTGCGCGCCACATCTACTGCGAGTACTGGCAGTAAACAGGCTTATCCTCCTTGATAGCCCTGGCGGTGAAGCCAAGGCAGCCCTCGTTGCCTCCAGGGTTAGTCTGAACCGCGAGCCAGACGGAGTATCCGCCGCCGAGAGCGTTGGGGCAGGCAACAAAGCCGGTAGTCTGGCCCTGGTCCTTGAAGACGAGGTTGTTGTTCTCGTCGAGAGCAAAGCCCTTCTGCTCCGAGTTCTTGGGCACGGGCTGCGCGCCCGTGGTGTAGCCCATGATGCCCTGGCCCATGCCGGAGCGGTTGACGTAGGCCTGCTGGCTGGGCTTTGCGGTGTTGAGGAACAGCTCGCCGTCTCCGGATAGGAAGAAGGTGGCCGTGTTGGTCTCGCCGACGCACGAGGCGTTCTGGGCCGGGTCGTTGATCTTGAAGTGCTGGCCCTTGGCTTGCACGCCAGAGTACTGGAAGTCGCTGCCCGAGCGGATGGTCAGGAGGGAGAAGACCTCGCCGGCCTTGATGGGCTCAGCTGGAGTGGCTTGAGCGACGGGAGTGGCGCTGACGAGGGCCGCGGCGGAGGCGGCGATGGCGGCGGTGGTGAACTTCATGTTGATGGGTTTGAAGGAATTATTTGGTGGTGGTGTTTGTAGTGGTGGGTGTATTAGGGTGTAGAGAAGATGTGTTGATGGTGTGATGAGATGATTTCCTACAGCAGGTCGAACACAAGCACTTATATACCTTTGCTCATTCTACATCTCCTTACCACAATGCCGTGGCTGCCGAGGCGTGTTACTGGGCACAGATCCGCATTGCAACCGTATGAAGTCATGCACCACAAACACGAGAACAATTGTGGTCTGTCCACCTCGTGTTCCCCACAATTCGTATCTAATTGCTGGAGTGTGCCCACAGCCATCTCTGCATAGCGCAAATCCCTCTTCTGTCTGAGCGCGGGTCCTTGCCGGTCGGTCGCCTGCATGCCGCCGCGGCGCCTTTCTGGAATGATTTCTCCGAAGGAAGTGACGTCCCGTTGCCACTGCGCAAGCGAAACACACGGTGGTCTACCCCTTATTGGCTAGCCGGCTGCCACATTAAACGTGCACCAAGATCTCCACGCGTTGAGATTGGTCAAGGAAGCACGCTGCCGCCGAGAATAGAAACACAGCTTTCGAGCTTGCCAGCATCACGTTGTTGACAAGAAAGTCACCTCGAGAATGCCCAGCACATAGTGTCATAACTCGTATTGCGAGCAACGTACCGCCCGCAAGCTCTGAACACGATGCCACCACGATGTGGAGGTACCATCGTCATGACCTGAACGAGGCTGTGTCCCCTATGTACACGAGCGAGCGAGTTGGCATTGCACATCCGTAAAGCTGCGAGGGTGATTTTCATTGCAGCGTCCCTGCTCGGTGATTGCACCTTCATGCGCACCTTCAGGGGCTGAACATCACGATCGTATCGAGCGTCCAGTATGTTGTCAAAGCACACATCCCAACGTCCCTGCAAATGTTGCTCTGTGCCAATCACCAAATGCCAACGTTTAACAGTGCAACGTCCTGGACGACGCTGGTGTATGGCGTGTGCGGCTCAACGGCCGTGGCCCAAAATAACAATCCTACCGGGCAGATCCGCACTTGCCCGGCGCAGGGTTTAGCCGCGGCGATACATCGGCAGCAGTAGTACGTCCTGGAAGATTCGGGGGTTCAGACCGCTACTATGGTATGGCATGTTGAATGTCCTACTTTTGCGTCGTGAGGATGTTGGGAGCTGTGTTTTTTGGCGCAGAATGTCCGCGTTTGAACAGAATTGCCATCAAAGTCACCGTTCAACAAGACAGGCATGTTTGAAATATGCCACGAGCGGGCAACCGTAGTGTGAATTCTACAAAAAAATACATTTCAGAAAGCAGCGATCTCGTGCCATGCAGTTCAAATGTGTAATAGGGGGCGCAGGTCAAAGCTTGTTCCAATCGCAATGCACTTGTTCCAACCCAAAGTTCAGTATCCCCACCAATGCAAGTCCGCTGCGCTATACACTACACTCCTGTTTTCGCCGTTACACGCCCTCCAGCCCATTCCCTCCCAGTTTACTCGTCCAGATACCCAATTTTGCAGAATTGATTCAAGCTTCTCACGTCGAGATTCGACGTCAGCAGCGCGCCGAGCATTGTCTCGCGGCGAGGCAGGAAGTCTGCTTTCACCCTCCACGCACTGCCGTTGAACCTAAAAACGTCCATGTCGTCGTCCATGTCCTCCTCGTCGTCCTCGCCTTCGTCGTGATTGGCTGTACCATTCATCTGTGCGCTCTTAACCAGGGATTCTCCCTTGGATTTGTCGCCCAGACGCTTCAGCGTTGACAAAGCACGGTGCACGATGAGCTGGAAGCCTTCGCGGTCGGGCTCCATTGGTCTTTGACCGCGATGCGCAGGCGGAGGAGGAGGAGGCTGGATGGCGGCATCCGTTGCGCTCAGTGACATCGCAAACTTCAGGAGACTGTTTGCCCAGCCATCACTTGACTCCAGCCAGGAACGGCATATGCCGCTCTCGGCTCCGGGTGCCAGGCTTGCGAGGATATCGGCAGCAAGCATGCCTTGCATTAGGTAAGCCTTGCGAGACTCGGCAATGCGCGCTTCAAACATGCGGACTTCTTTAGGACGTGCTTCCTTCATTTGATACATCTTATTCTCGATGTAGTTGCGATCGGGCACAACCGAAATTGCCAAAGCGAATGCTCGTGTCAGCAGATCATAAGGTGGATCCGATGTCGCTTCGTTGATGAAGATCTGCTTGTAGTACGTTCGATTGGGATCGTCGCGGGCAAGTAGTTTGGCCAAACTATCGACCGCAGATGGCAGGTAACGATGTACTTGGGGGTTGAACGGAGTGAATTTGACTGGACTGCCAGGCCGTGGTACTGGGGCAAAGGCGCAGAGGAAATGCAGAACAGCGTAAGCATCCTCGCGTGAAGGCAAGCTGATCTTCGCACTTGTATTGGAGAATAGGGTGATGACATCTTTCATAAAGTCGAAGGTGTTGATGTGAGATCGCAGGAGGAGCACGCGAGTGCCGACCAACCGAATGAAGCTGGCCAAGAATTTTAGTACTGCAGGACTAACCAGCGAGTTATGGTTGACTTCCAGGAAGGAGAGATTGCGGAAAATCGTTGTAATAGCCAGCAGACGGTCCGCCGTCCGGTCCAAGGTATACTCCCGACTTCCTACTTCAGGTAGCTCCTGTAGCGTCGCTGCTTCCGCGCGGCAGTGGTGCATGACGTCCTCATAAGGTGTCAAGTCAAGGATGTCCGTCACTTCCGGATTGTCGTTTCCGAGTACCTCCAGTTGCTCCTCTGCGAATTCTACTAGCACATCCACGAGGTCTTCGCATTGCCCCAGATCCAACTGTATGTTGTTGTCATAGGTGATCCTGGCGAGCGTATCCAGCGCAAGCCGTGTTTCCGCGTGCAGGCCAGATCGAAGACTCATTGTCAGAGCCCGTATATCGACCACTCCAGCCTCGTGTAGCAGCGGGACGTTCGGCTTGTAGGTAACGATCATATCGATCATGTTCTTGAAGTTATCCGAGTCGAAATCTAAACCGCCCCAAGTATCTTGAGTCCGGTAGGCTGGTTGGTAGACACGTGTGCCGTCGTCCTGTTCAATCACTGGCTGCCGCTTCTCAACAACCTCTACTGCAGCAGGCGCCTGGGCAGCCGCAGGCTCCGGCTTGTCAGGTGTGGGCACGGCATTCGCAGGTTCCTGGCTCTGAACAGGTGTCCCCTCCAGCTGTCTGCTCAGACTTTTCCGCGCGCTATCGTCCGCCTGTGGTGTGCTTCGCCCATTCAGACCGGGCATGGACGCGTTGTTCGGTTGTGAAGTTGGCTGTTGCGGCGTCGGCGGCGCACCAAACTGAGGTTGCTGTGGGGTAGGGGGCATCGACTGCCGTTGCTGCTGCTGCTGCTGCATGGCTTCTTTTGTCTTTTGCAGCTGCTGGAGGTATTCTTGTTGAGCGGGGTTCTGTGGTGTACCTGGCATTGCTGGTCTTGTTGGAGACATTTGCGAGTTCATCCCACCTCCCATCTGACCCTGCCCGGGCATGGCTCCTCTCAATTGGTTCTGTCTTTGGAGGTACGCCTGCTCGTACAGCATCAAATTCTGTTCGTACGTTATCCTAAGCTCCTCTGGCGCGGTTGGGAATTGCTGTGGGTTGAACTGCATCATTTGCGCAACGCGTGGCCAGCCTTGCGACTGTGTCACATAGCGGTACCCTTTGAACTGCATCACTATCTTATACAGATTTTGCAGATTGATGGCACGGCCGGAGACAGTAGGACTGGGGTTGAAGCTGCGCCCCTGTTGCTGCATCAGTGCGCCGACATTCTTAGTGAAGTGCTGCAGAGCGAGCTGCGGATTTTGCTGCGCCTGCATTTGGGCTTGAGCCTGAGCTTGAGCTTGAGCCTGAGCCTGCGCTTGTGCGTGAACTTGCGGCTGCATAGAATTTGGGCGCATCCCAGGGTGCTGCATACCCCCGGGCATTTGTCCAGGCATCTGACCTGGCATCTGACCAGGCATCTGGCCAGGCATCTGACCGGACTGATGTCGCGCTTGCGCGGCCATGTTCGCCGCTGCTAGATTGCCCATCGCTCCGCCCATGCCGCCGCCCATGCCGCCGCCCATCTGCTGTGCTTGTTGCGACTGCTGCGCCTGCTGTTGTAGGCGCATAGCATACTGTCTCTGAGCCTGCAGCTGGCGCTCCTGTAGGTTTTGCGACAATTGCACTGACTGGACCGGGAACTGACCGCCGGCATTGGGGTTGAATCCCTGGTTCATCGCGTTGCCTTGGAAGTTCATGGGCGACATCTGTGGGCCGTTCGGGTTTTGCGCCGGCGACGATGTCTGCATGCGCTGCTGGCCCATCTGCCCCGACATGAAGTTCTGGTTCGACATGGTCGGTGATGGGGTGTGGGTGAAGCCCTGCTGTTGCTGGAAGCCGAATTGGGGCTGCTGCGATGGCGTCTGGGAACGCGACTGGATGGTGCCCTGGCTGTCCCTCTTCGCGCCGGCCAGCGAGCTCATGGGGAAGCCGCGCGCGCCATTCATCTGGGAGTTTGCGAGCGCGTTCGGGTCAATGAAGCTGGACGGGTCGTACATGCCGTTTGGCTGTGGAGACTGGCCGAAGTCCATGGTGCGCGGCCGGGGGTGGTTGACGCTTGCGGTGTGGGGAGGAAAGGAGCGTCGCGGTGAGTGCTAGTGGTCGGCTGGAGGGGCGGCGGATGTGGGTGTAGGCATTCAATCGCCTGTATAGCAACGTCAGTAGGCATGTTGATGCGCGGATGAACGCGACTAATGGCCGCAGCACACTAGGGCCAGGCGCAGCGCAGGGAGGGCAGCGCACAGGGTGAAGGGGCGTGGAGGAACATACACCGCGCGACATATGATGGACACTAGAAGGCTGTCCTCATCAGGGCAGTTTGCGGGGAATGCTGGGGATGCGTGTCGACGGAGAGTCACGTAGCGCACGCTCCTGCTTCGACGCGATGGTTCCTGCTGGCTGAGGTTGTGAGGCAGGAGGCACGGCCGCTCGCGCCTGCGCAGCTTGCTTAGTCAGTCACGAGCTCAGTTCTGCGGCCGCTGTCTCGCTGTCTCAGAGCGCGCTGAAGGCCTCACGCACAGCAAAAGCAACAATGGGCAGCTGGCGAGTCGCAACTCAGCCAGAGCTATTTGAGCATGCACCGTCGCGAGATTCCAGAACACGCGTTTGTCGCATCGCAGCCAGTGGAGTGGCTGCATTGCCGGCACTCACAACTTGAGCTAACTGGATCGAATTCCCCGGACCGGTCCCTCTGGCCGTGTCACAGTGTCTCTCTCCACTTATTACATCACCCGAGTTCCTGGAGAGACGCGCTCGAAGTGTGTTAAGGCCTTGTCAAAGATCGCTCAGACTCGCCCAGCCCATATGCGCCATGCCCTACCCATCCTACTTTGAACTGTTAGTCCCGCAAGCTGATGTGACCTCCGCTTATCCTAGGGTCGACGCAGAGTTCCGAGGGGCTTGCATACACTGACACTGAATACACTGTCTTGCCTGGATACATATCAAGACTCGATCTGGAGTGTTCAGCTCGGTCTATCTTGAAAGCCCCTCAGGCAACATTAGGGCCAGCCAGTGCGTGGTTGTGGATTTCTCTTCCCACGAAACAGCTGCCAGGATAGAATTATAAACAATCTGACGATCAACTTAATTGTGCTACTATTGTCATGTACCGCAACCTAAAGATGGATCTCCATTCCGATCATCGCCGCGGCCGCACCTCGAGGCGGCCGATGTGCACGTGACTGATGGGACGAGACGATGATGTATCGGCCTTAGCGCGCGCGCTGTGTCCGCGCCGACGCCTCCATGAGCTTCAGCATCACTGCGACAAGCAGACCACGTCCGCAACCCCCGCAGCAGCCCTTTACCTCCGTCCGGCCCCTCTCGCCTCCCTCCGTATCTCCAAATCCCTCGCACGAGAACACCACACGATAAATCCCACCAAAGATGGCTGACGCTGCCATCGAGAACCCGATGAACACGGTCCCGCCGCACAAGAAGCAGCTTCCATCTTCGATACCAAACTTCGACACACTGGAGGGCTTCACAACAGAAGGCGACGATGACTACTCGACGTTCAAGAAGCTCCAGAGGCAGCTAGAGTGAGCGCCCTCCATCCCGTCCACTCCTCTGGTTGTAGGTGGCTAACTGGCATAGATACATCCACCTCCAGGAAGAGTATATCAAGGATGAGCAGCGGAGCCTGAAGCGCGAGCTGGTCAGGGCACAAGAAGAGATCAAGAGGATTCAGAGTGTACCGCTCGTCATCGGGCAGTTTATGGAGGCTATCGACCAGAAGTACGTCAACGTCGCTCCATCCACGTGCTCTCTGCTAATATTGCCAGCACCGGTATCGTACAGTCATCCACCGGCTCGAACTACGTCGTCCGCATTCTCTCCACACTCGACCGCGAACTCCTCAAGCCCTCATCCTCGGTGGCCCTCCACCGCCACTCAAATGCCCTCGTCGACATCCTGCCTCCCGAGGCTGACTCGTCCATCGCCATGCTCGGGCAGGACGAGAAGCCTGACGTGACCTACGCCGATGTCGGTGGACTGGACATGCAGAAGCAGGAGATTCGTGAAGCCGTGGAACTGCCCCTCACCCACTTCGACCTCTACAAGCAGATCGGTATCGATCCACCACGCGGTGTGCTGCTGTACGGCCCTCCCGGTACAGGCAAGACCATGCTTGTCAAGGCCGTTGCCAACAGCACAACGGCCTCGTTCATCCGCGTCGTAGGCTCCGAGTTCGTGCAGAAGTACCTGGGCGAGGGCCCACGTATGGTGCGCGACGTGTTCCGAATGGCGCGCGAGAACTCTCCCTCGATCATCTTCATCGACGAAATCGACGCCATTGCCACAAAGCGTTTCGACGCGCAGACCGGCGCCGACCGCGAGGTCCAGCGTATCCTCCTCGAACTCCTCAACCAGATGGACGGCTTCGACCAGACCTCCAACGTCAAGGTCATCATGGCCACCAACCGCGCCGACACGCTGGACCCGGCGCTGCTCCGTCCCGGCCGTTTGGACCGCAAAATCGAATTCCCCTCTCTCCGCGACCGCCGCGAGCGCCGTCTCATCTTCTCCACAATCGCAGGCAGGATGAGCCTGTCGCCCGAAGTCGACCTCGACAGCCTGATCGTGCGCAACGACCCGCTCTCCGGCGCCGTCATCGCCGCCATCATGCAGGAAGCCGGTCTGCGCGCCGTCAGGAAGAACAGGTACAACATCATCCAGGCCGATCTCGAGGAGGCGTACACCAGCCAGGTCAAGGGGACAACCGAGGCCGACAAGTTCGACTTCTACAAGTAAAGAAAGCGTTGTTGGCTCGGTGGAAGGGGGGTAAAAGTGGCTTTGTAAACTACGATAGACGTCTGTTTGCATGCAGAACTTAGGCTTGGCTGCATGGATTAATGCAATGACTGATGGACACACGCCCTTTGACCCCATCACATGGCGTTCCCACCACTGAATCCTCGTGACGAATTCACACCTCCCTATTCCATACTGACAGATCCAGTGGCCCCCAATCTGAACGCTAACACAGCCTCCTCCCTCCCCGAACAGCCAGAGTAGGTACCCACCTCTCTCACCAGCACCAACACTCCCCGATCCCTCCCTCACCTCATTCCAACGACTTGAACAACGCAATACTCATACTATACCGCATGGTGCGGAGCGAGGTATCGAACCGTGTTCAAGACAACACCAGAACGCACTGAGAGAATGAACATGGTTGGGCGCTTCCACGGGAAGTCTCTGCCTTTTCTTGTAAGAGGGCTTTACAGCTCGCAATAGAGTTGAAACACCTAGATATCGTGCAGTTGCTGCTTAGCAGTAGAGCAAACATCAATCTCATACAGCATGTTTGGGATGAGGCAGGGCATGAATGCGGTTATGTGTCGAGGCTGGTTTACCAGAGGGTCATGCATGGGCTGCTTAAACCCCTAGGGTAATGCGGATAGTGGAACACGATCACTCTTGGACTTCCGAAGCGTGACTCAAATCTTGACAGGATAAGAAGATGAGGACTTAAGAAATTGACGCTAAGACAAGCAGGACGTTCTTGTCAACACCACCAAGCGCTCAGCTCACACGCTTTAGTAAACCTCCACCAGCACCACTAGTAATACCCCAGGGCATGACGAACGCAAAAAAGACATCTTGCATACTTGTGTGCCAACTGTGATCCTTCGTCGAGCCCACCGTCAGCAGTAATGTGACAAGTGGGTGCGAACGAGAATCGACAAGGCTGAGCGCCCACTTGCAAGCCGGGACGCTGACTCTCGTGACGGGTATGCACAGACACCACATTGCAGATTTTGCGGTCCGGGAATATCCCAGCGGATGGATTGGCCAATCTGTGCTTCGCTTTTGCCGCTGATCCTTGTATTCGAGCTTGAGAAAGGCTGTGCATGTGGCTGAGCCTGTAGCCCGTCTCGTCACCATCCCCGCAAGTCAGCCTGATGTCTACTTCTGTCTGGATTTGTTGTCTCTCGAGAGAGCACTCTCAAAACTCTGTTCCTTCGCGCGACTTCAGTACACATTGGGGAAATTCAGTTAACGTCTCCTCGCGAAGGGTTACTACCAGATGACGCTTGAAACATCAAGATGATAGATGTCGCACGTATAGAACAGCAACATCATCCTCAAGCGGAAAGCGCTCCAAGATCTCCGGTTATGGCCCAAAACGCTTCTGACCAACAACCTGCGGAGCCGGCATTCGCCGCAGGAGCAGCATCTCTCCCTAGCCGTACACAAGTGAACCAGGAGGCACTTGCTGCTTTAGAGTTCAATTCCTCGCTGAACAGTGTACCCTCTGATGTCGCAGATTTGTCTCCCTTTCCCACGATCCTGAGGCGGACAAGTACGGCGCCCGTGGGATCTGTCGGCTTGCAGACGATAGAAGATCGTTCGCGTGTATCGATCGCTCTTCCATTAAGAGCAGCTAGTCTTGCAAAGTGCGCGGAGATTGATCTGGGATGTGAGACGCATTACGGCTTTTGCAAGAGCAGCGTGCGAGGTGTATTGGAAGAAATCCTTGATGAAATGGCAACCAGCACGAACCTCCATACGTGGGATCAAAAGCTATTCGTCTCACCGCTAAAAGCATTGGAGAAAGCTGTCCGGCGCTTCTTGACAGAACGGCCGGACCTGGACATGACCTCGGTCCTGACAGGGACAGCGGTGGAAATGATAGCAAATAACCGCAGCTCCACGGTGCGGAAGTCACCTCTGCATAGCGATATTCGCCAGATGCTGTTTTTCACAGTAGTGAGTACTTTGCTCGATCTGGAGACGCAATGCTCATGATTTTCATAGATCAATGCGGCGGATGATGAGCAAGATGTCATGCAGAACCGCGATATCCCAATTTCGACCTCGCACACAGCTTCTGTGACTGACAGGCATCATCGAGGTCGTATCATGTAAGGCGCCATTGTTAATCAATGCTGGAGACACTGACGTTCATAGTCTACTGGAGGACCACGTCGCTCTCAAGGAACGAGTGATACTCCTATTACTTCTGTCGTTGTGCATACGGTTTCAAGATGAGGACTATGCGTACATACAAGCTTTCATGGAAAGGCATTTGACTTGCAAAAATAACTTCTCGTGGCCATCGCAGCTGCAAAGGATGTCGCCACCGCAGATCGAATCAGTAAGCAACAGCGGAGCTCGAGTGGCAAGAGCTAACGAGGGCGTTAGTCCAGACAACGAATCTACAAGCGGGTGACGCTCTCTGCGCACATGAACTTCCTCAAGATAGTCAAAAGATGCAAAACAGTGTACAGCGCTCCAGACCTTGATCAGGAAACCTTGTTCTCGTATCAAAAGTCGGACACTGAAGGAAATGGCCGTATCAACATAGTGAGAACGACAAGTTCCGTCTTGTTGACTATGGGACTTCTAGAAGTCTCCACTACAAACCAAGAAGAGCTTGACCTTCTCAGACTACCTCAAGGCTTTTGGACAGTGATGGTAGTCAACTGCCATGAGCGACTTGCTCGGGATCTGGAGCGTGAGCAGACGGTGCATCTCACACCACTTGCTCAATTCCTTCGTGGTCTCACCTACTCACTCTGCACACAGGTTCTGCACGCGGAAGCTATCTATGATCAGATGAAAGAGCGCCTGCGAACGTCGGATGACGAGACTCTGTTCGACGACGAGCACTTCACCAAGTCAAATTTATATCATCTGATCGTGAAGACGTGTGACGAGCTTAGAGAGTCACTGATGGCCAGTCAGCGATATATGAGACGGGCATTTGATAATTATATAACGCAATTGTGCGAGGATGCTCATGGTTCGGAACGACTTGGCTTGGCTTATTGGAAAGCTAAGCACAACGCTGAAATGCATGCTCTTGAAGAAATCATTGCGCAGATAGCGGCACTCAATGCTTCGGTACAAGAAAACGTAAGTGCGCAGAGCGTATGTCCAGACACGTACTGACGATTTCGCAGCGCAACGCAGTAAGTACAGAGAATGTGATCCAGAACAGGTCACGACTGACCTGAGCGTAGCTCCACGGAGTGACTGCTGTGATCGAAGCACGGGTAGCTCTGCAACAAGGGGAAAGGATCAAGATCCTTGCCTACCTTGCAACCATTTATCTCCCGCTGACAGCTACATCAGTAGGTACAAGGATACTCCCAACCAAAACATGTTCGCTCACATCTCCAGTCACTGTTCAGTATGTCTGTTCTGCCCAGCTCAGCTACTTTTTGGTCCTTCTTTGTGGTACTCGTTGCATTTTTCATCGGCACAGCGCTCACCGCCCTCTCACTGAGGCCAATTGTCGCTGGTACTCGTGCCAAGGTTCAGATTAAAATACCTAGCAACACGCTGTCAGATGCAAGTGCGCGATGGCCCAAGCTGCAATGGCTTATGTTTATTCTCAGCGGTACATCGAGTATATACCACAAGTCCGGCCTTCGGCAGTATGTACATTCCTACGTCGACTTGATCAGCCCAGTTCGCGAAGAGCGTTTCAGATGGGCACTTGTTTTCGAACACGTGCCCAGATGTGACGGAATATGCGAGATAATCGTCTTTGCGGTACCCGTCGTTCCATTCCTTCTGGTACGCACATGGCCGAGGGCGCTCGTGCGAGAAGCACTGACAAGAGAGGTCATGTTCCTTAGGGACCAGTATTACCTCCGTGAACAACTTGATCGCAACATACCGGGACTGTGGTGGTCGCCCCTGGCCTTGGTTCGAGACGTGATTCGCGCCATCTTTGTGCCAATTTGGGTCGTCTTAATTGCTGCCATAATCGTGCTACTTGTGGTGGAGGATATGCTACTTGGCACCCTGTGGCTCATCTGCTTCTGTACGCTCGGGCTGTGCGAGGGAATCGCATCCCTTGAAATCAAGAAATTTGTTGGCCGGCATTGAGATAGAACAGAGATCATTGTCGCGATGCGTATAATCCCCCAAGTCAGCTGAGGCCCAAGGCCGCGAAGCTTTATTGTGGCTTCATTGACGAGGCTGTGGCATGCATTTGCAACACGCTTTAGCCGCTCCGCATACCTGGAGTCATCAAGATCCAACACATCCTACGCAGTTCTGTCAAACATTCCTTGTACTGCGACTGATATTCGAGTGTTTCACATAGCCATCCAGAATGTGGTCCCGGCGCTTGAGTACGATCATTCACGTTTTGATCACTATACTCTTTGGGGGTCTGCATCCAATAGGACGGCGGTTCTACTTCCGGACTGGAGCTGTTGTCATGGACACAGAATAGTCTTGGGGCCATGTTGCTACCTCTGACATGTATGGGCTTGCTATGATTGCATGGTCCGCTTTTGTTGCACCGCTTCGAGACTACCCATGACTGGAGGATGCTTATGGCACGCTAAAACCTTGAGTCTTGCTGCGAGTGTTGATTCTACATTCTTATTTGCATAGTCCTGAGTCTTCCCTTGCCTTCCGAATGGCCTTCCTAACGTGGCAGACAATTACTTCATAAGGGCCATTGTCGTGTCTTCAACATCATGTATCAAGCTTGGAGCCATTGAAGCAGGTCGAAGTCGAGCTGTAAGGTAGGATTTGGCGTAGCCAAGCGTCGATGCTACCTACAGCGAGTTGATCCCCGAGACTGTCCCGTGAAGGGTGGCAGCATTTAATGCTTACATACTTTTACAAGGTTATTATAAAAGTACAATAGTATATTCTAGGTATATAGCTGTAGCTAAAAATATCTATAATAAGCTAGACTCTATCTAAATGAAGAGCCCTGCCAGTGCGCCCAAGTCCCTCTAACAGAGATGGTAGATACTAATAATTATTGCCCTGATCTGGTTCTGAGACGGTGGGACCCAAGGCTTCGTTCGAGCACACCCATTCATTCACTCACCGTGAGGGCTAGACACATACCGCAGCATCATCAGTCCGCCGACTTGAGCGGGCGTCAACTAACTGCTTGTTCCCTTGTTCAGGTGTGGCTGTGGCTGCGCACGGCCAGTTAGTAATAGCTTAGCCCAACCTTTCCCCGCGGGGTAAATGGACAAGAAGGGAAGGATGGGGATGAGGATGAGGGAGGCGTGTGATGATGAGAGGTGAAACTGGACTTCACTCCGTGTTCGTTGCTCCTATATTATATGGTATGGTATAGCACAGTGGAGGTGGGAAGTCATATCGTAGTTTCCTGTTCTTTTGTGTCCTTATGCTCTGCTCCGTGCGCTTGCTGTCTTTCTTTCATTCATTCACGCGCGTCATTCATGTCTTAGTATATTTCCAAGCCCAGTGGCTGGAAACGGGGGGGCTGTGCATGAATAAGTCTCCGGCGCCAGCTTTCGCTGGGGCTACGCTACACAATGGCATTGTTCGTCCATCGCCACCTTTGCTGTAATGATCCGTATTGGCAGCGGCGGGGAAGCGAACACGAAGAATCTAATAGCACACAATATCCGGTGTCAGACCTTGCATTCCATCCTATAGACAGGATTAATTACAGTCCGTCAACAATTATCCTTCCCGATGAGGAATTCCTAGCAGCCCGTAGGACCTTGAATTCAACCCATGTCGACAAAGTGAACTAACTACGGTCCGCCATAGACTGCCGTGTCCAGTGAAATCTCCTAGTAGCTACTAGTAACCATTTGTATATCCATACCGAATTGAGTATCAAGCCCATTTGATCGTGAAAGCTGTGCATATTCCGTACATCATCTGCCTGTATACTATGCCGCTTGCGTTGAACGTGTAGACTTAAGACCAGAAGTCCTCCTGCTCGGCCAGGTAGCGGTCCTCGTCCGAACTCCAGCCCAAGGGCGTGAAGTCATCGTTCGAGTACGTGTCGAGCGGCTCGTCCATGGTAGAGTTCGGAGGATCAAACAGGCGCAGGCGGCGCCGAGTCCTCTTGGCAAGGTGCGCGTCGAGATAGTCGAAGGAAATCTTGAGGTTGTCGTTGAACTTTGCTGACTTGTAGTGAGCATATCCGGGGAGTTGGATGTACTTGGAGTAGTCATAGATCAGAATGATGATGGGATTCATAGAGACTGTCTCCTCGCCGAGGACGTCCTTGTAGAGGACACCGAACTCTGTTGAGAAAGTGCCGTTGGTTGGACAGAATCGACTAGCAGGTAGGGTGATAGTATGGTACTGGCTCGCCGCGCGCATGTCCTCAGCATTAGCGCGATGGACATCCATTTTGATGTGCGTGAGATAGACGATGTCAGTGTTGGGAAGTCTTTATAATTGACCTGCGAGAGATGCTCCTGATGAGCTCGCTTCCTCTGTGCCACTAGCGTTTGAGGTTGTCGATGAATTTGTGTTTGTGATAGACCACACTGGGCATGCCCTGTGCGTTGCGGAACGTATGGCGATTGGACGTAAAGGCTCTTGCTTCACCCACAGTGTCCTGTGAGATTGAGTGTGTAGAGTCGCGAGCAGGCTCTGGCGCTGCAAGCTCGAGAGTGTTAGTGTCAGGTGTGGTGAACGACTTGCTGCGTGTGGCCTGAGTGTTGTCCTCTAGCGGTACGTTGCGAGCGGAAGAGAAGCGCTTCTTGAGGTTGAACTTCCCTTTGCGAACAACGCGCTGTTGAGTGTCGTCGTCAGACGAGTCAGAAGTGGAGAAGTTGTCACGAAAGATTGCTGTAGGGGGGGCCAACGCTGATGTGGGGTAACGTTCGCCTGCTAGATACGGCTGGTCACCGTTGCGAGCAGAGAGGCCAAATGGACGCAGCTGGCGAGCGTGAGAACTAGAGTCAGACTCAGCGCCAACTGGTGAGCCCACTTGTGTGGTGAATGTGCTTGCGGTGGACGACTCAGAGAGCGCGTTGCGGAGGTGCGAGGGGCCAGGGCGCGGAGAATGCTTGACTAATGTTGGTGTGGGCAAAGAGATGTCAACAGAAGCGTTTGTTGATGCTCTCCAAGGATAGCTTTTGTCGAAATTCCACGGACGCGTGTCTGTAGGCGTTGACGTGACAGATCTCAGAGACCTCCTCGTCAAGCCTGATTCGCTTGTGTCTCGTAATCTGGAATCGCCGACGGTGTGAGTGTGGGAGCGAAGTAATGTAGGTGGAGGTGCTTCGAGCTCGGGGATAGATTCTGTGGTCAAGCCGTTGGCCCTGGCCGCCGCACTAGCGCGCGATTCACCTTGTCCACGCACAACGCTCCCATCGCCCGAGGCAAAGACGGCACGGGGCTCTCTGTCCTTGTTCGTGAGCTCAGTGTAGAGTGCATCCTCTATGACGATCATGTCTGGAGAGCCAGGTAGTGGTCTCAGACGAGCAGACGAATGCTTCTGCACGGGGCCTCCAACTTCGTGGATATCCTCCAGAGCATGCTCCATGATCATCTCTTCAGCAGCAAACGGGCCTTGATCTCCAATCTTCCAATACTCTTTCAACGACGGCAACAGCTCAGAAAGGCGCTCAGTCAGACCATTGACCGAAGGTACAGTAACTTGGTCAATCTCCGCCAGCAGCTGAGGGGACCTGGTGCGCCGCGCAAGCGCAAAGTCAGAGAGCTCCGTGCGTGCAGCATTCTTAGGAGAATTCAGCTGATCTAGCTTGTCACAGAGGCTCCGGTACTTCTCCCGCACCTCTCTTGCTGACGCAGGGCGCTGCGGAGTTGCCTCGGCCAGCTCGGGCGGCGTCACCATCGAGTCGTCCAGCGAACGTGAGCTACGCAACTGCAGAACGTGGTCCGCCTTTCCAAGCAGCGAGCTGCGCAGCTGCATGATCTCATCCATCTTCTCGAGCAAATTCATTTGACTGAAGTTCATCGACGGCAATGCACGCGTCTGGTTCAAAGCGGTACTGAGAGCATTCTTCGGGGGCAAGCTCACGGTTGACGACCTTACCAGCGGAGCGTCACCAGCAACCGGGGCGCGTACGCCATCTATGCCACCGAAAGAGTACGAAAACCTTGCAGTCTTAGGCTGGCTAGCACTTGGTTTCAGAGTCGGGTCCTCGTGCGATTCTTCCTTGAGATCCGGAAGGTTACGGAGGCCCCCAGGATACTTGTACTGCGACAGCCTGAGATTGGTAGTCGTATCATCGCTGGAAGCTGGCTGCGTCAGAGGCGGCTCACGAATATTTGCCGCCCGCTTGTCAGTATCTGGCGACCTGCGATCATGCGTCCTGCTGTTTTGAAGGTTAGCTCTAGATTATTACAAGGACATCAATGCTGACTTCGGATCACTCCCAAGCAGGACATCAACCGAATCCTTCCAAGAGCCACCATCGGGCAAAGACACAGACGAGCATTCGGCAACGACAGGTTCTGGACCGCTGGACGAGCGTTGAAGTAGACGTTGGCTAACACTCGCATTGTGCACCTGCGGGGCTGTGCGATTCCTCACAAGGTTCGGCTTTGTCGCGGATACAGAAGATTCCTTGCACAGTGCTCTCTCTGGAACCCGCACTGCATCGCCTGGTGATGTTTGCAAAGAAACGGCGCTGTTCGTTGGACGAGTCTCTTGGAGTGTCGCGCGAGAACTATGCCTTGACTTAGTTGAGCCTTCGTCCTTGCTGGGTTTCTTCCCCCAGACCCTGGAGAGCAGGTAAGACGCCACGCTAGTTGATCGCCGGGCCTCTTGAGAAGCACTGGACTCTCGGGGCGGCACCTGGGGTGGCTGATTGGAAGCGCTGATCGTGGATAACGAGCCAGATGTCGACTTCAAACTTCGTTGCACGCTCTGGTTGGACTTCGTGCTGAACTTGTTGGCGAGAGGAAAACTTGTTTCATGAATTGGGACACTGCTGACCACAGCCGGAATTGGTGGGAGAGGTGCTTCAGATTTCGGCCTTGATTCTGGCGTTCCCGTGGACTCGACCGTCGGGCTTTTGGCCAGTGGCATTGACGCAGATCGTCCAGGCGTCACTGTATCCTGCGCAGTTTTGAAAGAGTGTGCATCTACCTCTTTGATCGATGACGGCTTCTCGTCCGCTTCGGCCGGGTGCTGTTCATTCAGGTTGTCTTTCGAAGGCTCAGCTTCGAGAAGATCGGTAGCAGACTTAAACGAATCAGGGTCCGAAGACTTCTGCACATGGCTGCTCCTGGACTCAACATCTCGATCCTCGACAGACTCTAAGACAGGCTCGTCCCCACCTCTCTTTGGAGCAATGTCTTCTCCATGCCTGGTCTCAGTGTGCTGGTAACCGGCCAGCAGATCTGACATGTCGACCTCAGTTGTCGGTGCCATGTCGCTAGCCATCTGTGGCTCTTTGTCAGGGACAAGCGGTGCATGCGAAGTGCGTCTGTCTCCGGTCACAATCGGAATCGAGTATTGTACAGCAAATTCGAGCGTCGAAGAGTTGACAACACTCGAATCTGCTTGAGATAGTATGCTGAATCGCTTATTCACATTTTCGATGCGCATTGCAGAATCCGCTGTAATTGGGTCGTGTTGGTCGTTCTCACCCTCTCGCTGTGGACGTTTCTCGATGCTAGGTACGATAGTAGCATCGCCACTATCACCAACATCCTCCATAGTAGAGGAAGGCCCCAGTGCTTGCAGTATCATATCCCGGGTAATGCGGCGGGGCACCGGTGATGCAGGGAGTTCCACCATGCCAGGGACTGCCGTATTCGAAGATCGCGCGGTCTCGGGACTCCATGGGCCCTCCGAACCGCACACAGCGCCAGCTTGTGGAATATATTCTCTCAGATTTGTCTTGACAGCTTTGGCTAAGCCAGTCCGCAGACCGTTGACTTCGGGTTCGAGAATGTCCTCGCGCTCGAATTGCTCACTATAATCATAGTAGAGTGTACCAAGCGTGCTTACCTTTTCCACAGCGACGTCTTGGGCGTTGTCGACGAACTGACTGCCTATGTGGCTGAGCAAGCCCTCCATGGGTGGTCCATCTGGCGGCGTAGGCGGCGAAGGCAGATCAGACGAAGGGACATCGGAGTCATTGCGCATGTTCGTGGAGCCACTTGAAAGGGACCCTTCGATGGACCTGTGGACTACACGCGTTTGCTCCTGGAGACTACGAGGGAGAGACCGTAGTGGCATAAGAGGCATATCATCCTGTTGTCCGTCCAAGAACGCGGGCTGATGGCCGCCACGCGAGCGATGAGCAACGCCTGGAGCCCTGTCTTGGTAAACAAGGCTTGGATCTGAGGGAACTCGTCGTCTCATGTACCCCCGCGATTGGGTCTGGCCTTGGCCGTGGTTACTCGTACCGTACATACGTCGTGGTCGCCCGCCAGACATGTCGCTCGGAACAGGTGATGCTGGTCGATGTGTTGGGCGTCGCAGTCTGGCCGGGTAGGCGTAAGGCGACTTGGGACGCAGGATGTGTTCGCGACTTCTGAGGCTGCTCAAAGACCGGGGACTGGCCAATTTGAGAGTTGGCTGAGTTGAGTTCGTCATTGAGTACGATCTCCGACTGTCCATGTTGCTGCGGCTGCTGCGGGGGCGTGTGGGGATGTGAGGCGACGACCCCGGCAGATCCATCACCGTGGGTGAGAGGGTATCAGCGACGTACTGCGGACCGGACGGCTCTCGCGCGTAGGACCGCCTAGGCGCTGAGGACGACGGGTACTGTCGATGGTGCTTGCTCGCATGGCTTGAAGTGCCGGACATGGAAGATGCCATGGAGAGCCTGCTGTTGGTGCCACGGCGCTGCGAAGCTCGAGGCCCGTTGCCAAATCCGTAGGCATCCCCAGCGATGCCGATGTTGCCCATCTCCATGGTAGTACGCAGCATCGACGTGATGCCGGGAGCGAGGTGGTCCTGCTTGTCAGCTCCGCCGGGGGCCCTGTAGGTGGCTCTGGACATGGCAGATAGGTTGGATGCCCTGCTGGTACGCCCGCTGGCGTTGGGGTCACGCTCTGTAAGCATCGTGCTGCTGAGGGCGTGGTTAAGCGTACGAGAATGCTGCGCTAAGCGTAAAAGAGCTTGGGAAGTAGGGAGTGTGGGGGGTGATGATGGTGGTGGTGTGCTGAGCAAACAGGCGGACGCCAGAAGCTGCCCAGGTGAGGCTATCCAAAAGAGAACGAGTGACTGCAACTCCGCCCCCACCAACACACAACCAAGACGAGAGGATGCTGGCGATGTGCAAGCGGCGCGCAAGGAGAGAGGAAGCACGAGGAAAGGCTGAGCAGGAGACCAATCTCGCCCACAGTGGTCGTGCCTGCCAACACTCGCGGAGGTAGTGGCTTCTCTCCGCCACGAGGCAGGCACACGAGGAGCAGCTAAGGCGAGTAGCAACGACAACAGGAAAGGTGACCAAGGGAAGAGACTGATTGACTAAAGGAACGAGCTCGAAAAGTGGTGAACGGCACGACAGCTGTTCTGGTGATAGGTACATACCTACTTGCGCCTTTACGCAGAATCAAAGTATCACGCTCTCCAGCGACAAGCCCAGCGTCTTTTCTGCAGCTCCTGACCTTCGCTCAATCCCTCTAAAAGGATGACGCGCCGTACATCTTGACGCAAGCACCGCACCATACAAACATTCGGCAGCATGCCAAACACCGAACCCCCTCTTCCTCAAGGGTTCCACCGCTTCTCAAGGTTCGGCAGAGCCCGGTACCTGCGCTTGACATTATGGCGTTGACATTACGTCGACGGCCCAGAGAACCATGTACAGCTTATATGTACGCATACAAGAAGTGCCAAAAAGCCAAAGACACAAGAACGTGGTATATGCAAGGTGCAAGTTGAAGGAAGACGCAAAGCAAACAAAAGGGTATACGGCTGCGAGATGCCAACACAAACAACGCCCGCTTGTAATGAGATAAAACAGATGTGAAGAAGTTATGTGGTTCACTCCGCAATGGTATGTATGTCGTTCTTCTTTTTTGTGAAGAAACGCCGGAGCGACTGGAGGCTGCTCCTTTTGAGCAGTCTCTTGCTCGGTGTCTCTGAATATGTGCTAAGAGAAGTCGGGGGTCGGCCTGGGGGTTCGGCAGACTTCACCGATCGCAGATTAGAGCTCGATGCTGTCGTTGGGCCAAATCGACCAGACACAGACATTTTAGGTGTGTGCTGGGCGCTGCTGGGGAACAGGCCAAACTGGGCGTTCGAGGATGCGGAACGCGGAGGCGCTGTGCTAGCCGGCGACATGATCGAAGCTCCTGACATTGAAGAGTAAGCTGAGTCCTTTGCTGTCGCGGGCGGACTGTCCCCCTCTTTGACCTCTTTGATGGTCGACCGCCGATGACCATGCTTTTGACCGATACGACTCGCTTCTATCTGGGGTTGTGCGGCAGCCTTACTTTGCTCTTCGCTGTGCCATGCTTCATGATGGTACTCAGGCTGCGTCGTTACAGGCTTGCTCTGCAAGGTTTGGTTTGGTGCAGGAACAGTGGCCTGCGGAGCGGGCGCTGGGGTCGGTGCTGCGGTCTCGATCTGCTGCTGTCGGTTCCCAGCCATGTACGGGTTCACGGGCTCCGGCTGCGGCTGGTAGTGCGGTACCCTCGAGACTGGCCGTCCACGAGTCTCTGCTTCGGGAGGGGTTCTGCTGTCTGCCTGTGGAGTCGCAAGTATTACGGGTACTTGCGGAGTGGGTGGTGTAGGGAGAGGTTTGTTTTGCGAGCCTTTCCTAGACTGTCGGCGGCCATTGTCGCGAAGATTGGACTTGGATGAGTTGCGTGAGGACGAAGTAGTTGCTATCTGCGCAACTGTTAGCTGGAGTCCTATGGGTGAGGTTCGACGCGATCAACTCACCAAACTTCGCCGACTGGCGGCACCACAACGTTTCTCAATTTCATTGCAATAACTGCTGACTTGTACCAGGACTGTCCCAAGTCGTTCGCATTTCGTCACCAAGCTCTGCAAGAATTGTGCCCAGCCACCCGTATTTCCGCACATGGCCGAATATATGCGTGCGATGTCCTCATTATGGTACGCCCATTCATCGCCAATGTCGCGCAAATAGAGCTCTAGCTCATGATTCGCATCCCGATAGATGCTGATGTCGACCAAATAGTCGTTGAGCAGCTGCGACATGCGATTGATGGTGCGCTCAATGGTGATATTTCCGTCCAGCAACGACGCACGGTATGCGCGATCGTCAAGGAGGCGGTCGAACTCATTCACATGTTCCATTGGCACTCTGAGGCACTTGTGGCGGAAGTACATGTCCTTCAGGCTTTGTTCCACGTCTTCATTCGCGCGCTGCAGAAAGCTGTCGAGTTCGTTGACATGCTTCAGGAGAATGTCGGCGACATCGGCGGTCGATTTCTCGAGGCGCTGGTGCAGCAGATGGACGCCAAAGACGATCTGGGTGACGGTCTTTAGCAAGGGATGGTATTTGCCCTTGGGGTGGTGCCGCCAATAGCAGCTGTAGGTGTAGTTGTAGGTCGCCTCCTCGGCATCGGCCTCTCTGCACAGCAACTGCTGGCGAGTCTTGACGCCCCTGCCCGGCGTCTTGAAGGGCACGAAGCCAGTCTCGCCGGTTGCATCGAGCATCGACTCCTCGAAGGCGGCCTGCATGGACGGCAGGGGGTGGATGGGGAAGGTCGCGGTCATGATGGGCTTGTCGCGCTCCTCCTGCCATTCGAAGGGATCGCGGTGGTGGTCGAGGCTGCGCCGCCCGCGCTGGGAGGCTCTGCGAAGAGGAACCATGAGAGGCGCTGCGATGCAGTAACTCTAGCAGCAGGCGGGTGGGCCGATGCGTCAGCGTCAGCGCTCGTGCTGTGCTGCTGCCCCGGATTCCGAGGAGGGTGTCGCCCGTTGCCGCTACGGTTTATCACGCAGGCAGTGCCGCGCCCAGGCTGGCTGCTCGCAGTGCAGTTCAGGGCGAGGCGGGGCGCTGCGCATAAGCACAAGTCAACACGTCGAGGAGCGGAGCGCTGGCGGTCGGGGCTCTCTGCCGGCTGTTCTAGCAGTCTTCGGCGGCCGCAGGAGTGTGCCGCATGCTGCGGTGAGGTTTGACGTCTGGACAGGGGAAACGCTGCGAGCGCGGCAAAATCGAAACGAGTGTGGGCTGCGGGCTGCAGAGGACACAGTCGGGGCAGAGTCAGTGTCAGTATGCAATGCACTCATCAGCTCAGCTGCAAGATCGCCCGCAGGGTGCAGTGCTGGCTCATTAGGAGAGCTGCATGGACCCAAGTCTGTGCCTGATGCTTGCCGGCCGCTAAAAAGCGGTGCGGTGGGGAAGGACGACTACCCACCAAACGGAGCCTTCGGGGCAAGCCAACACGAATGTCAACGCACAATTAGCGTTGCAGAGCCCAGAGGAGCTGGACAACGGGCAGCCAGGCCCTCCCGTTGCACGCGTTCCTTGGGGTTTGGCTGTTTGGCGTGTGCCGCAAACGCAGCCTGCACCCTGTGGCCCTTTCCTGAGCGCCTGGCCTGGCCTGGTCGCCAGCAGTGCTCATCATGCAGGCCTCTGCGCCTGACGGCGAGCGAACACCACCCATTGATCACCCCTGATACGTCCGTCAACGTGGACGGGCAGCAAGCCCAGCCGTCTGTGTTGCCTGAGTCAGCTGAGCCCAGCAGTGCCGCCATCGATCCACTAGCTGCAAGGGGCCCAGAGGATTGCCGAAGTCATCAACGACTTTAAACGCAGCTCGATCAGCGCGATGGCGCCTAGGCGCACGTCCGGGGATCGTTGGAGATGGCGCTGAGGGCCGGTGGCGCTTCCCACACTGTTGAAATGACGGTGACGCCTGACAGAACGGTGATGCTCACTCTGTTCAAGCAGCTGTCAAGAAGCTAGAGATAAGAAAAGAGGTGAGCGCAGACGCTAGCGAAAACGAAACAATTACCCCAGCTGTTCAATCTACCTTGGTATCCACGGTATCCACCCAACGGCCTCAGATTTCGAACTCGAAAAGCAATTTGTATTGCGCAAGAAGCGTACGCTTGACAACGGCGACGGCGATGGCGAGTCGAGCCAATGCCCGTGCCACGGCAAAGCCGCCGACAACGAAGACATTATGCCCCTGATCGAAGCAAACACGAAGCAAGACTTGACCGATTCGAACTATCAATTTCCGAGGAGCAGCAAACGCTGTGTACGAACTGTGAATCATGTACGGCGTTTGCTGCGCCGCTCCGCTTCAAGAGTATTTGCAAGAGCAGACTAGGCGTAAGGTGGAACATTCGTCGATGAGGCCGCCAGGGCGACCCTTTCGCAACTCCACAGGCACGGCAGGTGCGGGCCAGATTGACTCGAGCCCGTCAACCGTCACCAAACACGACGATGCCAATGCTCCGATAAATGAGGTCATTTGTCGAGAAGAGGCCACCGTCGCGCGACAGCGCAAAAGGGTGGATGATTGCAGATGCGTGGCCAACGAAGCCCATGTCAAGCGCGAAGATACGTGGCGGACCTCCTTTGCAGATTCCATGACCAGCGGAGGCAGGACCGCAAGAATTTCCGGAACCCAATGGTCCACGAGTCTTCAATGCCTTCTCAAACACCCACTCGAATTTTGATTGAAGTCGAACTTATTGGCTTGTACATGCAAGATATGAAGTGGGAACCTCCAAGTTACCTGGATGATAAGCACGTGTTTCCACAGACGCCCCTGCTTTCTTATCACGACAAGCACCTCCTGCTTTTTCTACACGATCAATGCGCACGTAATCTATAAGCTTGGTAAGATTAAATCAAGCAAATGCTTGGAACGCAAATCGAGGTCGCAAAAAAGGTGGTCCAAGCAACTCCTTTAGGTTATCTGGAAAATAGCAGGTTGAAGACATTCAAACAGGTAAATTCAAAGAAGACTTCAGAACAAGTACATTCAAAACGGACATTTTCTGACTACTCACCAACCTCTCCACCTCGGCCATACATCAACAACCTTATCCCCTCCCAGCTCAGAATCCACAACAAGATACCATCCAAACCCAGCACCAGCCACACAAGCATGATTCGGCCAAACCTCCACCTTATCCCCAATAGCCAACTCATTACACCTACTTCTCTCTCCCTCCCACGTCAAAATCCCATGCTCCTGACTAATCCTGCCCACAATCCACCCTGTCCTCTCGCCCCGCTCATCATACACCGACTCCGTCTTCGCATTCCCCAACCCCCCGTAACAATCCCCCAGCCAGGATAACTCTTGCACGGCTCCCTCCCCATCGCCAGACTCCCCGCCGAGACCAAGACCTCAGGCTTCTCGCGCTCCGAGTACACAGAGGTGACTTCGACCAGCATGCGAATGGCAATGCTGTCCTTACTCAGCGGCTGGAACCCCGCTCGCGCCTCTCCCTCCGCAGGCCGCGCGTGCGTGGCGACTTGCTGGCAGTCCAGTAGCGGGTACACGCCGGCGTGCAGCTCGACCCGAACCCGATCTTTCAACCTAGCAAGGACAGCGTGGAACTCGTCGACCCGCGGCGACGCGCTCGAGAGCATATTCTGCGCCGCCGTCGCAGTGGGCGTCGCGCCAACACTGAACACCAGACCGCTTCGCTGCTCCTCAGGCACCGCCTCGGCCGCATTCTCGAGCCCGACAAGCTCATCAATCAGCCCTGCTGCGGCATCAGCCTCGCTGTTCCCAGCATACGAGTGCCCGAAATGGCTGTAGAATCCCTGCAGCACCACCGCCCCGTCTCCGCCCCGACTCGCATCTCTGCTCAGCACGCCCTCAACCAGCGGCTGGAATCTCGGGCTCGAGGTCTCGATTCCCGCGCGGTGGTACCCGGTATCTATCTTGATGAAGACGCCGAGCTTCGTGTGCGGGCTGTAGTCCGCGTGCGCAGTGAGCGCGGCGTGGAAGCGCGTGAAGGCGTCGAGGTTATCCACGATGACGCTGACCGACCCGTCGCCGAGCCTGTTCACCAGCTTCAGCAGTCGAGGGACTGCGTCTTGGGGGACAGGGACGCCGTAGAGAATCTACGCCATTGTTGTCAGCTCCGGCACTCACCAAAACCCGCTCCCCATCCCCAAAGGCACCATAGAAAAGAAAGAAGCGAAAAGGAGAACATACACTCCCCACTCCACCCTCCCTCCTCACACTCTCCACATACCCCGCCAACCCCTCCGCCTCCACCAGCGTAGACACCACGAACTTCGCCTCCAGCCTCCCCTTGCCCTGCCCCTCCTGCAACCCATCCCCAACCATCAACCTCGATAACTCCAGCGTCTTATGACTCTTCACATGCGCGCGGAACCCAACCCCCAACTCCCTGCACACCTCCAGCATAGCCGCACAATTCTTGCGCACGAGGCTGCGGTCCAGGAGGAGGGAAGGCGTGGGGAGGTCTTTGACATTGCAGTTTAGGAACTGCTCCTTGAGCAGGTCGAGATCGGAAAGGGGATAATTGTGCGCCATGATTTCGTTTATCCAGGACAGGGAATGAGTAGTGGTTTTGGTGTGAAGGCTCCAATAGCTCGGCTTAGGTAGCTAGACTTAGTGTGTCTATCGTATAAATCTCCAGCAGAGATACGTGGCGAGCGCGAGTCCAGGAAGACAGTTGACACTGCAAGATCCGATACTCCCCTCAACTCTTTTATACTCAACACACCACCCCGTTCTCCTACGGAAAACAGCCCCCCTTCCTTCGTCCGTGCACCTTCTCCCCTCACACACGCACCTGCCTATCCAGCAAATCCCTCGCCAACAACCCGCGGCCGAGTCTTCCTCAGCCGTACGGATACCCTAGATACGGCACTTGGTGCGGTCCTGAGCAACGTTTCCGGGGGAGAGACTGTAGACAGTCCAGCAAAGGGCGTGTGCCTTGTCCAATGACGCAGCAGTATCGTGAGTCTCTCTTCTGTTATCGAGTTTGCTGGGGGTAACAATTTGCGATATGTTGGGGGTAATAGCTTGCTTGCTTGCTTAGCTCGGTGGTGAGATGAGGTGAGGTCGGGGCGGCGCACATTCAATGTCCGGATCTTGGTGGGGCGAAGTGGGGGGAGGCTGACGGCCGGCTGGTGGTGGTGGTGCACTTGCGTCAGTCTCAGGTAGATTAGGTTGAGAACGTTGTAGGTGTAGAGTCACGAAATTCATGGCACTGTGACAGGTGTAGACATTCTGTGGTACTGCAGTAGAAAGAGTGACGGGCTTGTGACACTGACACCGGCAGACTAACATCTCCGACCACACCTAGAGACCCGACCCTACTGGCCCTGGCCACGCACTACTCAACCTCCTCCTTCTCGTCAAAACACTGCCGGGGCTTATACTCCTACTAACCGGGGCGCCAGCACCAGCAAAACTGTTCTCGAGAATTGCATCTTCCAGATCATCCTCCTCCTCGATCCTTTCAATGATCTCTCTCGGCGCCTCCTCTTCAAATACCGCTTGCAGATCCGCGTGCGGACTCATCCTGCTCCAAGTCCAGAAAGCGCCGTCAAAGATCCACTTCGAGCGCTTTGTGGGTCCCGGGCCGCTCAAGCTGCGTCTGCGCGTCGACTTCCACAGTGTTCGGCGTTCGTGCCATGCAATGGCCAGCAGGAATGGCGCGTTGAGAACACGGATTGCTGTGATGTTGATCTTATGAAACCAGCGGGGTGTCAAGATGAACTTGAGCGGTAGGAGTATGACGAAAGCTAGCAGATTGAAAGGTGGCCGGTAAGCGAATAGAGTATCTGACTTCACACCTTCAAAGGTCATGACCGCGCGGCGGAACTGAATCTCGGCAGTAGCGTCGTTGGCGATCTTGGAGAACGTGTTTGACAAGATCGACACTAATACTGTCAGGAAGAGGGTGTTGCCAATGAACGCGTAGATGACCATGAGAACTGGGCCGAGAATGTCATGAAACTTTGGTGCCTCGTCGATACCTGTACCGTCCAATCCGAACCAGATCCAGAGCATCCACTTGGAAATTGTAATAGCGTTGGGCGCATCTGCATCCGTGGCGGGATTGGACATACTGAGCCACTTGAGAGCCAGCAAGAAGCCGCCGAAGCACCAAACTGCGATCAGACTGAGCGCAGTGAACTCCTTGACCATAGCTCGTAAGGATATGAAGAGCATATTCTCCGGCATCAGATTAAACGCAATGCGTGGGAACAAAATAGGTGACGCTATTGCTAGTACGTCAAGTGCCTGACGGCCAGTCTCAGCGTTGCCAAGAACCCAGCCATGCACGCGCATCCAGAAATAAACAATGAAGATTGCCGAGAAGGTGACATCGAGAAAGGCCCATAGCTCTTGGGTGTGGACTTCCCATCCGTGTTCCAAACAAGAACACAGTTCGTCCAACACCCAACCACCTCCGTAAAGCAAGAAGACCACCTCAGCTGTCGTCAGCGTGTGATCCGCTCGTGTATGCATCGTCCAGCAATAGCACATGAGCAGAATGACAAACTGAACAACTTCGATGACGTTGCGAGTGCGGGGTACCATCAGGCGGTATTGATTCAGCATCGGAGCTTTGCGCGGATCGTACAGCGATATTGGTTTATGCTTGTAGTGATCCGGAATAATATCCATGAACGTTGTTGGTGTGTACACAATTCGCCCTCGGTATACAGCATCGATGACCTTCTGACTGGCAGAGCTGCTCAGGAGAACTTTACTCTCGGTAACGATTGCGACCTCCAAGGCCGTTAGCTTCCCTTCGTAGTCGGCCTGCCCTTGGTACTCCGAGAAGTGACGTGGGGGTGTCACGCCTTCCGGTGCACCTTGAAAAGGCCAGAAAGGCGCGACAAGGATCTGAGCCAACAGCAAAAGTCCCGGCTTGCCAGTGCTCTCTTCATCGTGGCGACGCAGAACTTTCATCGCCACAAGCTCGCACAAGTTCGCTCTGGTCAGATCAACAGTTTGGTGGTGCTGTTGAAATTGCTGATCTCGCAGAAACTGCATGCGATTAACAAGCAAAGAGTACACAACAGAGATGTCGTCTTCATCGTAGAGTCGATCAACCAGAGGTTTGACGATCAAGACGTTCATACGTGGTTCCCGCAGCTGTTCGATCGAATATGGATCTTCGATGACAGCAAGTACAAGTCTTCGGATACGATGAATGTTGTAGTATACCTGCAGGTTCGCATGCGGGTAAGGCGCGAACACCTCTCTCGGCCCTACCGGTTGACCAGTCCCATTAAAACATCCGTCCGAGCCCGCGTGGTCTTCGTCGTCGGGAAGCAATGTCTCCTGCTCTTCCCTGCTTTTGGCTGCACGCAGAGCATCACTAAGAGTTCTTTGGCTCTCTGTGAGATGAGGTCGCCTGAGATGGTTCCGAAATTCTATGTGTCGTGAAGATTTACGCTGTTCTGGTGAGGGTCTGCGTTTGGGCGAGACATCACCGTCATTGCTGTGGACAGCGGTGCTGTCAACGCTGACCCGACTGCTGAAGTTCGAGGTCAATCTTGGTCGAGGAAAAGTACCGTACGCAGGGCTGCCATTCTCGGCGGGAGTCCAGCTTGGGTTCGATGTTGGACCAGACATGTGAGGCCTCAGGGAGTACTGAGGTCGAGATTGGTAGCTGCTGCGATGGAAACGAAGCCTCGGTAGAGCGCTATTCTCCGGACGTGTGTAGATGGGACGCTGGGAGTGCAAGTTGGTCCATTCGCTGCTGGGAGCTATAAAGTGTACAAACAGCGCCTGAATCTCGCTTTCCTTCCTTGGACTTCAAAGATTTATCTTGCAGCGACTTCGGACGTGTGGTTTTGGAGAACAATCTTCGTGTGGGGGAGATGGGGGCAAGGGATCATCGTGCACCATTCGAGTTGCAGAATGATCTTCGTTTCGAATCCGCGCTAAGACTATCGTGGGCAAGCGTATTGCGTATCAGGGCAAGTGCGCCGGCAGTGCGATGCAGCTGCAGCCCACACGTCACAATGCATGGACGTTATCAACCACAAGAATTAAAAGCCGAGAGACAAAACGGTACTTATTCACATATTGCAGACCACTGGTCCAGATGAATGGTGTGTACTGTCGCTCCGTGTGACTCTATCCCAACAACCTGAAGGGCATCGCATTCTCGTCGCCAAAGTTGCGTATTGCTGTACAATATCCAATAAAGGTGCCAAAGCACTACTCCTTCGAAAAATTATACACGGAGCAACAACACATATGATATGCTATAGATCCGAAGATGTGGTAATAGCGTGTATGCCGACCTATACTCCAAAAGTCGTGCTTGCCATTAAAGTAGCACATGATGTATCCTATGCATTAGCTGTGGCTTGAGCATCTTGGTTTCACTGTTACGCACGCCCTGCAGGTGTACAGCACCCCACTAATAGCGATCAACGCGTCGGCACATCTTCAAGACTTCAATCAATGGTGAGCAAAGATCTACAGGGATTTTCGAACTGTGTAGTCATATTAGAGAGCTGTGTATTTCCCCATATTGTTGGCCTTGGCACCTAAAGTCTACAATATAGAGTCGATGACCTCTGCGACCCAGTCTAGCTGTACCGCGCTCACTCCCCTTGCCCACGCCTTTCCTGTAAACACAAACTCATTGAAAACAATCGCCTCCACCTTGCGACCAAACAGAACAGACCCAGGATGAATAGCCACTAGCTGATTCCCGTTGAGCGTCTTGTAGCTTCCGTCAGGCATCATCCGCGCTGTGTTTGCCACAAAGCCCCTCAACATACATGCCAGGATGTTGTTCGTCCTCTCTTCCGATGGATTCGACGCATCCTGCTCATCTCCAGGCGCGAGTAGCTTCAGCTGCTGGCACTGCTGCCTCAGCTGCTTCCGTACATTCATGACGTTCTGCATCGCGCGGTGCGACACAAAGTGGCGAATGCACCACGCCTTGCGGTCTGACGTCTCTTCCGCATACCGCTGCACAGTCACAAGCAATGTCATGTGATCGCCCTCACGGCGGTATAGCTCTCGGCGCGCCTCCTCGGCTTCTTCCTTCCGCTCTTCGGTGACCAAGTTGAGGAATACGTTCTCCACGCTCAGTGCGGAGATGATGTCGATAACGTCAAGCAAGCAGTCACGCTCGGGTCTTGCGGCTTCGACGAGAACGCGACCGAGTGTGGGTGTGAGCGGGAACTTGGCAATCTTCAGCCCGATCTCGCTGATGGTGCCGGTCTCGGTAAGTGCCTGGAGGTGCAGAAGGTGCAGAAGGGCTTTCTCGAGGGCTTCGCGTGGCGGGCGGTCGAGGAAGGGGAAGTTGAGTACGTCGTCGACACCGCGCGCCTTCATCGTGAGGATGGCTTGGCTGAGGTCGCAGCGTAGGATCTCTGGCGTTGTGCGTTCTTCCATCTCGTTAAAACCGGCCTCTGTGTACAGTCTGTAACACTGTCCGGCTGCCTCACGACCAGCTCGACCTTTACGCTGGATGGCGGCGGACTTTGAGATCGGCTTTACGAGGAGTGATTCCAGACCAAGGCGGCTGCGGAATTGCTTTGTCTTTGACTTGCCGCAATCGATGACATATCGTACGCCTGGCACTGTGACGGATGTTTCGGCGATGTTTGTTGCGAGGATGACTTTCCTTGTGCGTACTGGGGTCGGTTCAAAGATGCGTTGCTGAGCATGCTGTGGCAGCGCAGCAAAGAGCGGTAGTACGAGAAGCTTGGGGACCTCGTTGTCCATGCCCTCTGCATAGTCGTTGACGAGCTTTTCCAAGCCCTCGATCGTGTCTTGGCCTGTGAGGAAGACAAGGATGTCTCCAGGCAAAGGCTCCTTGTAGTGTATCTGGAAGATGAGTTTGAGTGCAGCCTCCACCCAGTCTTGTGTAGGGCTCGGCAGGTGTATAGTCTTGACTGGGAACTGTCGACCTTCTACAAAGCATTTGGATACGCGGCTTGTGAGCGCTTGTGCGTCCTTCATGACTACATCGCCCTCTGAGGCGGACGATGTTTTGCTGGGCTTGTTAGAATCGTCGAAGAAATCCACGAGAGCCTCTACATCTGCTGTAGCACTCATGATTACGACCTTGAGAGGCTGATCACGTTTCCTGCCGCTCTTCTCCACGCCTGCAGTGAGGTTCTTCAGGAATCCAAGAATCAGATCAACATTCACACTCCGCTCGTGTACCTCATCGACCACCACAGCGCTGTACTGTGACATGATTGGGTCCCTCAGCATTTCCTGAAGCAGCATTCCCTCAGTGAGGAATTTGACCTTTGTATTTGGTCCAGTCGCATTATCGAACCGAACACTGTAGCCGACCTTCGCCATTGGACCCTGACTGCCCATGTAGCTGCCCATCTCTTCAGCTACACGTCTCGCCAACGATATAGCAGCAACACGACGCGGCTGTGTGATGGCGACACATTTGGTGCACCATTTCTCGTTCAGCAGGAATTGCGGAACTTGCGTAGATTTACCGGATCCAGTCTCTCCCGTCAGGACCAGGACATTGTTCTTCTTGAGCGCCGCTTTGATCTCCTCTGCTTTTGACCAAATGGGAAGAGCCTTTCTCTTAGGCAGTAGTTCGTCACGTTTGCGCAGGAGATGTGGAGGAACGCCTTGTTGAGGCTTTGCATTCGCCAACTTCCCCTTCGGTCTTGAGTGCTCTTTTTGCCCGTTAGACCTTATGGAGGTCTTCGATTCGTTGGCGCCTTTCTCCTTGGGAACCTCTACCCTCTTTCGCTTCTTTCCTTGCTTTAGCTCTGGCTTGTCCTCGACCCTAGGGTTCTTGACGGCTTCCACGCTGACCTTCTCTTTCGACATTTTCGTTGTTGTTCGAATCACGGGATTATGCTGCGAGCCCCCAACTTTTTGCGACAGCAATCGATAAGCACGAACTAAAACGTATGCGGCTTAGCGCACGCAAGACCAAAATTTGAAAGCTGCAACTCAGAGAGGATTGCCCAGGTGAGTGTGGACTGCCCGGATCATGTCAATCATTGATGATGACAATTGAGGCACCTAAGAGGTGAGTGATCCATGCACGAAAGTGTTAATTTGGTCACGGTTAAATGGTTCTATGTTTATATTTGCTGAGGAACCAGGCACATTTCACACGTTGGAAACATTTTTGGGTCGACAAAATGGGTATCTCATTGCCTTAGTCAAGGTCACTTTTGTATCAGACACCGTAAACGCCGTAGCTGGGCTTGTCCCACCAGTCGAAGACTGGAGCTCTGTGTTGGAGACGTACTGCTCATTCAGCTATATAAACCTTCTATGGCGTAAATCATCCAATCATGTCTGTCATGCACCGTTTTATCGATGTGCAAACATTTACTCCTGGGGGATCTCGATCTCGCCGTTGTGGATGTCGTCAGAGACGGCCTTGGGGCTGCGGCCATCGACCTGGCAGCCGGTGGAGAAAGCAGTTCCGAGGATCTCAAGGACGGTACCCTCGAGGGTCTTGGCCATGGACTTGAAGCGCATAGTGCGGGCAATGGCGATGATCTCGTCAAGAGGGATGGACTTGGTGTGCTTGATGTTCTTCTCCTTCTTGCGGTCCCTGGGAGGCTCCTTGAGGGCCTTGATGACGAGGGAAGAAGCGGAGGGAACGACGGAGACGGCGGCCTGACGGTTCTGGATGGTCAACTTGACGGTGACGCGCAGACCCTTCCAGTCACCGGTGGCCTTGGCGATATCTTCGCCGACCTCTGCGGATTTGTTAGCAATTGTTTCCAAAATATGCGCAATTGTGCGCGCGCTGGGCTGGTGGAATACGCACTCTTGGGCGAGAGACCAAGGGGACCGATCTTGGGGGCGAGAGCGGAGGAGGCACCGACTTCACCACCGGTCGCACGGAGGTGGATGACCTTGACCTCGGAGGGATCGAACTTGGGAGCTGCAGCGGTCGTTAGCCAGGCTGTCGCAGCCGATCAGAAGGACGATACTCACGCATGGCTAGTGCGAGAGGTGGTCTGTCTTTTCTGATAAGTCGGGTTAGTTGAACGTCGAGGTTGAGGAATCGAAAAGTTCGCCAGCCAGCGACGATATTGAGGTGGGCGGGTGTTAAGCGAGGCCAAAACGAGCTAACTACAAGGGTCATGGTGCGTGGGGGAAGGAACGCCAGAACGCCACCCCACATCGCCGCAGTGTCAACAACAACATCAACAACTTCAAGCCTGTGCTTCTCAAGTGAGCGCGCTGACCCAACTGCAGATTGTGCATTCAATCAATCATGTGTATTCGATGAATCGAGACACCGTATGCTACCCTAAGCTACGCCCCTGTATGTCCAGTCGAACGCAGTACTTGCTCGACTGGCTACTACACCCGAGGCCAGAAACTCGCGATATTTCGATGCCGTATGCTATCTATAAGCTACGCCTTTGTACGTCCAGTAGAACGCAGTACTTGTTCCACTGGTTGCTACACCCGAGGCCAGAAATCGAATACTCAACACCGTGCCAAGCTTATCTTGGACGCCCAGTCGCATGCAGAACTTGCTCGCCTGGCGATCACGACGAGACACCCCCGGGCCAGAACCTTACAATATCCGGGTACCTCCAGCAAACGCGCTGCGTGCAAGCCAAATTAATCTTGCTCGATATCCTCCATCTCAGAGTTGCCATTGTCGTCTTCTTCGTCCTGAGCCTCCTCGTCACTGTGACTGCTATCATTGTACATGCCGTACATGCGTTGCCGCTCTGAGTAGTATAGCTTCTGGACGGTGCTTGCACTCAAGTGCCAGTTGTAATCGTTCCTAAGCTTCTGCGCGATGGTGTCAAAGGTAGTCTTTGATGTGTCTTTCCAGACACAGATGCAGGCCTTGAGGAAGCCACGGTCAGCATTTGGCTCGATCTTCTTCTTGTGCTGAACGCTGTCCTCGGCGCCGGAATTGTCAGCGGGGCCATAGACGGCCTTGCCCTTGATCTTGTCGTATCTGCGGCCAGTGGCCTGGCCGCGACGCGCAACAACTCTACTGGCCTGTTCGAGTTGGTCTTCGGGCTTGGGGCCGTAACGCTCCTTGAACTTTGCCAAAGCCACATGATGCTTCTTGCGGATGGTGTCCTCGCTTGGCTTCTCGCTTGGGAACATGTTGTGATACCTGCGTGTGGCCTCGTGGTACGTCATCTCCACAATGTCTAGCCAGTACAGGAGCATACCGGTCTGGTGGTCGATATCAGCACCGAATGGCGAGCTGTTTGGAGTTGGCTTGCTCTGTGGAAGTGGCATGTTAATTGCTTTGCAGCTAGGGTACGCCAGCTTCGCCACCTCCGCGGTGGTCTGAGCATATGTGAGTTTTTGACCAGTACGAGGGCGCTTGGTTGGAGCAGCTTTTGGAGGAGGTGTAGTATCGCGCTTGATGCCAGCGGTATTAGCGCGTTCGGACATATGCCGACCGTATGGAGCTTCATTGTCTAGTACAGGCATTGCAAGGTGTGACGCAATGACGGTGCCTGGCTGCTGCATTGGCTGCTGATAGTCTGCCTCGACGGAGGTCAATGATCGTGTCGTCTTAGCCCTAGACGCCAATGAATCTCTGGCTGCTGGCATTCTTGCGGGGATCATTGCAGTTGTCTGGCCCCTGGGACGTGCGACATTGGGCTCAGAAAAACCAAGTACTTGACTTGGTGTTAGCAAGGTCAGTCTAGACGATGAGAGGAGTTGCTTACCTGCGTCAGAGCCTTGCACCTTCGGAATAGAGAACAACCCTACAGGGGGCAGCCTGCGGTCATCCTCGTTCGCCGCACCGGAAGGAGGTCGAAATACCACATTGTTGGTTCCGCCTCGAGCAGTCATAGCATGAGTAATCTCTGACCATGACAGGCGACCTGGGAGATACACACCATCCGGCTGCTGCGTGCGAGCATTTGCGGTCCGGTGGACGCGCGATTCTTGTGGCGACGCACTCCTGTCGATGGCAGCAATACCACGACGGTGGAAGGCACCTGCCTGGCCGACCATGTCTTCGTCGTCACTGTCGGAGACTTCGAAGGCACGAGAGCTGGCAATCGGAGAGGATCTTGTCAAACGTCCCTCGATAGTCACAGCTGCTTCTGGAGTCTTGTGCTTGACGGTAGCCCGCGAGCCAGACTGAGACAGCTCGATGAGGGCAGCAGCAGCATCATCATGCCGGTTCTCAGGAGTTGAAGGTCGAGAAGCCATATTGGATGGTTGTGGAGAGGAGAGGTACAGGTCAAAGTGCAGGTTAAAGTGCAGAAGCTGTGGCGGACATTTATGTTCACCTCACACACACACAATGTGTAAACACGCATAGCCTTCACCTCACGTCGTTTGGACCCTGCGTGGCCTTGGCCTTCACTTCACGCCATCGACAGCCGAGCAGCCGCACGCCGTCGGGCACCCAGACGATTGGTACGGTACAACTGATAAGGCACACGGCAAACGAAGTGGCAAGCTCTGTCATAGATTACACTCCGCTCTTCCATTCAGCAGCTGTCACATGACCCTAACTCAAACGGTGCCTATAGCGCCTTAGACACCCACCGCTATGACCGATGCTCATATACCGCCAATTGATACCTCTTTTCTCACCGCCGCCTCGCGAACCCTCCCGGACCTCTCAGTCACCGAACTGGAGTCTTTCGCCTCCCTGCACAATACCATTGTACGCAGGCTCTGCCAAACCCCGGACTTCCTTTTCCCTGTCCACTCACAAGACCACCAACACCTCTTCTCGGACACCGGCATCCTCCTCGTTCTACCACCAAAAGACGCGTACCTCATCTTCCACATCCTCGAGGACAACAAAGTCAAGATAGCTCACTACAGCAAGAACCTGTCGTTCACAGTCAAGGAGAATCTGAACGCAATGGCTGCATACTTGAGCGTCAGAGACCCGGATCATGTGACAAACGTGCTCAAGCTGTGGCAAGAGGTGCTGAAGGTCACGCGAGAGGGGGTCAGCGAGGGCAGGATTCAGCAGCTGGGCGCGATCTGGAAGGGCATCGACCGACTCGGAGAGGTAAGGGGTCTGGTGCTGAGAGGGCGGGAAGAGATGCAGCATTGATCGTTAGTGAGGAGCATTCACATGGTTCTGGCGTCTGCTGGACCGAGTAGCAGCTCATGCCGGAATGTCATCGCGAAGTAGGAGGGGCAGGTGGAGACGGAGCGTTTGTACAGTCCTTGTGGTTAACAGACATGACTCGCCCATTTTCTTGTGAGCAGCAGAGGCTTGCAGCATTCAAGAGCTAGTTTGCAAAACATATCCCGAGTCTTCGAGTACCTCACCACTCGCCTTTTTATAGCGCCCTTTCAGCCTAGTATAGACGACACAGTGCCAATACAATTTGGCCTCAACGAGCCTTTGTGTTTCTCGACACTACAGGCGGGTTGTGTGGCAAAGCGAAAGTTGCAGTCCCTGCGCCGGGCCTCTCCCTCCAGACGCGCCTGCATGTCGATGTTGGAGACAGGCACCAGTTGTATGCGTGTTTCTGAGCGGCTGACTTGGTTACTTTCCAAGTGGCGCACTTGCAAGAGCAACTTGAGAGCTAGTAGTACCCTAGTGACTACGAGAACGTGCTGCCGGGATCCTGGCTTGGTTTGGGAGAGCGGTCTCACAGTGACGGTCTCGCGGCCTTGCTGCGTTAGCGAACGAGGCTGGGATTGTCGGCACTGTGACCAGCAGGGCGAGGTGAAAGTGAAAACAAGGTCATGGACTGTACCGCGCGTCATTGCGTTCTTGATAATCGCTGGAACGTATGTATTTGTACATAATGTTGATGTGCATATATCAACGTCTCTGTGGAGTTTTCGCACACAATGTACGGACTCGGTCTTCATTCACTTGTCTGCATCTGGGGCTTTGTTGAGTATCATGGGTTTGTTGATGGACAATGTTGGTGTGGTGAGGAATGTTGGGTTCAGGTGCGATGGTGGAATTGCTGTGAGGAGGCGTGGTGGTTTGGGGACTGAAGTCAGATGCGTGGTCGGGGACTTGGTTACGGGGTTGTTGTATTTGTATAGATTCACTTTCTGGGGGAGAATGCACTGGATAGTAAGCATCTACAATATCTTTTACAGCTTCTTCTACAGTCTCTTTTTTACAGCTTCGTCACATCTTTCGCCAACTGGGTCATGCAGTAGCGTCATTCCGTCACCACTTCGCCCACCATTTTCCTCACACAATAGCATAACTTGATCACAACTTCGCCTTCACTGCCCCAACGCCCGCCTTGACCTGCACCTTGCCCGCCCCATCCGAGTCCACCATGACAACCACGCCCTCCCTCGCCGCCTCCCCGGGCTTCAACACGACCTCCTGGCAATCCTCGATCCCCACCTCGTTCGCAAACTGCACAACAACAAAGTCTATCGGCCTGTCGCCAATCACAATCATCGGCGCATGCCACGTCCCCGCGCCGTACGTCACTGCCTGGTCACCCCGTGCCACAAACGCCCGCAGATTCTTCAGATCAGGCAGGCCCGGACCCTTCGGCCGCGCAGACGGGTGCAGCTTCTCAAACTGCGGCGCCGGCGGGGTGGACTCTGTGGCGTACGGGGCTGGGCGGGCGCGCGCGAAGACCTCAGTCCAGCTTCTCTTGCGGTCCGGCAGAGGCGTGGGATATGGCGGGGGGCGGCCAGTGTGGCGCCGCGACGCACTAGCAGGTAGAGTCGGGGCGACAATAACGAGATACTGGGTGTGTCTGTCCTGGGCGGCGAGGCCCATGGGGATGAAGGTCTGCGTGGTGAAGGGATGGCGCTCCAGAATGGTCACGTCCAGCAGCTGGCGGTCGAACTCGCCGCTGGTCTCATCCTCGTCCAGATCCAAGTCGCCCCACGAGCTGGGGATGCTCTCGCTGGGCTCGTTGCTGCGCAGGTTGCGCGGCTGGCATACAAACATGTTCATGACGGCTTTGGCGGGCTTCTTGGACGGCGCCAGGCTATACAGATTCGACATGTGCGTCACGTCCAGGTACTTGGTCGCCGAGCCCTGGTTGGCCACGACATGGGCTGGCGCAGGCACGCGATGCAGTATCGCGAGCTTGGAGCTGGGCGAGGTTGCGGGGTTCTCAATCACGGTGCCGAACTGCGCAAAGGCCGTGGGCGTCAGCAGCTCCATGGGGATGCGGATCGACGGGCATGGCATCGAGGTCGGCATGGCGCCGTGCAGTCTGGGGATGGCTTCACAGAGAGGGCAAGAGGGCACGCGATGGGAATCAAGCTGGGGCTGGGGACGAGAACGGCGAGGTTACCAGATCAGTGCAGCAGGAGCCCAGGCCCGGAGGCTTGTGACAGCATCAGCGGCGGGCGCAACCGACGCGCTAAGATAGCGATAGCGGGCAGGATCTCTGGATTTTTTGGTGCCGTGCGTGCAGGGCGCAGGGCAGCTTTTCGGTGTGCAGGGCGGGCAGGCTCCTTGTTGTGCAGGCCCATTGTCGTGCAGGGCTTGGGGTTACTGGAGAGGTTGTGTTCACGTGCTTTTTAGAGTACGGCCCACGGCCCGACGCTCTAGCGTTGTGTGCCCTTGTCGACGCTCATATTTCGTCTAGGAGCGACTTCACGAACTCCCCCCAGACCTCCGCTGCGACGTCGACAAGCCCCGCGCCCCTTTGCCGCTGCGTGGTCCTCCCCCGAGTCTCTGTCTCTCTTGGCCCCGCGAAACCGCACGTTTGCCCGTACCAGCAACAGCAAGCCTCCGACATACGTCACTCGCGTGTCTGCAGAGCGTTCGTCTTGTCTCAGTCTTACTTAGCCATTCTCACCGCCAACGCACGCAACGCACCCGACGCACCCGCCAGACTCGCGACCACCAGCACCTTGCCCGCGCAGACGCCCATCTGAATCCATCTACTGTGACTTTGACTAGTCATGGCGGCCCCCACACAGTTGGCTTGTATGCTGCCACTTCGTCTTTGTCGACAATCCCCACGCTAATCGAGTCAACAGATCGCACCTCCAAGGGCATCGGGGTTTTCAACGCGGCTCCCGCCTACGAGCCTCTCCCCGGCTTCACACCGTGAGTGCTCTCCACGTAGCCTCGGCGAGCCAATGCGCCGTGTCTGCAATGTACTAAGACGAGTCATCAGGCCCGAGGGCAACCTTCGTTGTAAATGTTACTCGCCCGACAGCAGGTACTTTGCCTGGGCGTCGCCCGAACAGTAAGCCCCTCCCAACAGTCCCATAGGAAGAAGGCCCGCTGACAGCTACCAGGGTTTCGGTCATTGACGCCTCTACCGGCGACCTCGTCTCGACCGTCCCCGCCGTCAACGTCTTCCAGCTTGGCTTCTCCCCGCTGGGCACCTACATCATCACATGGCAGCTGCCGACAAAGGACGAGGAGGGCAATGCCAAGAAGAACCTGAAGGTCTGGAAGACGCTGCCTGACGAGTCTGAGGCAGCTGAGCGCGCAGTGGTCGGCGAGTACGTGCAGAAGTCCCAGACCGGCTGGAACCTGCAGTACTCGCAGGACGAGAAGTTCTGCGCGCGTGCCGTCACCAACGAGGTGCAGTTCTTCCAGTCCGAAGACCTCCGCAACCCCTGGAACAAGCTTCGCGTCGAGGGCGTGACCGACTTTGCTCTGTCGCCCGGCAAGAACCATTCAGTTGCAGTTTTTGTCCCGGAGCGCAAGGTACGCATGCACTGTGTTTTGAGAAGCTGCGCAGACTAATATGCCACAGGGAATGCCCGCCTCGGTCAAGGTCTTCCAAGTGCCCCAGTTCAACTCGCCCGTCTCGCAGAAGACATTCTACAAGAGCGACAAGGTCCAGCTGAAGTGGAACGACCTTGGTACCAGCGTCATCGTCCTGGCGCAGACCGACGTCGACAAGACCAACAAGAGCTACTACGGCGAGACGAACATGTACATCCTCAGCGCCAATGGCTCCTTTGACTCGCGCATCCAGCTCGACAAGGAGGGTCCCATCCACGATGTCTCGTGGTCGCCCAACTCGAAAGAGTTCGGCGTTGTGTACGGCTACATGCCCGCGAAGACGACCATTTTCAACGCCCGTGCCGTTCCCCAGCACAGCTTCGATCTTGGCCCCAGGAACACCATCAACTTCTCGCCCCACGGCCGTTTCGTGCTCGTCGCCGGTTTTGGTAACCTGGCTGGTGATGTCGACATCTACGACTTGGAGAGGAACTACCACAAGGTCTGCACCATCAAGGCATCCAACTGCACCTACTGCGAGTGGAGCCCTGATGGCAAGCACATTCTTACCGCGACCACGAGCCCACGTCTCCGTGTTGACAACGGCATCAGGATCTACCACGTGACTGGATCTCTCATGTACAACCAGGACATCAACGAGCTGTACCACGTGACTTTCCGCCCGCAGTCACCTCAGCAGCACCCCTTGGATAACGTGCTGACTGCTCCCGTACCCCACGCCTCTGCTGCCGCATTCACTGCGACGCAGAAGACCCCGTCCAAGCCAGCTGGTGCCTACCGCCCCCCTGGTGCCCGCGGAACTGCCACTCCCCTCATGTTCAAGCGCGAAGACGAGGGTGGCGCAGCCTTCACCAACACCGGCGTGTCTTCGACCAACGTTGGTTTCCAGAACGGCTTTGGTCGAGGCGGCCGTCGCCAGGTACCCGGCGCTGAGCCCGTCCAGAACCTTCCACCAGGTGCTGCTCCTGGAGGCGGTGTTAGCCTTTCAGGCACCGGCGAGGGCGAGGAGCTGTCCAAGGCGGCCCAGAAGAACAAGAAGAAGCGCGAGGCTAAGAAGGCTCGCGAGGCTGCCGAGAAGGCTGCCGGTCTGACCGCCGATGCGCCCACCGGACCAGCTGGACGAAGCCCCGAGCGTCGCGACGGTCGTCAGCGCAGCCACAGCAAGAACGGTGGCTACGGCAACGGCCGCAGCCCCAGTCAGCAGCGCGCATATGGCAACAGCCCTGACCGCCGCGCGCCCGGCCAGAACCAGCGCCAGAACAACAACAACATCAACAATGGCCCCAACCAACCGCGCAACCAGGACGCCCGCGCCCCTCCCCCCGTCCAGACCACCAACGTGCCCGCGCCCGACCTCACCGTGACCAGCCCCGGCGAGGGCGGCGGCCCGCAGGACAAGAAGATCCGCGGCCTCCTGAAGAAGGTGCGCGCCATCGACGAGCTCAAGATGCGCCAGGCCGGCGGCGAGAAGCTCGAGGACACGCAGGTCAAGAAGATCGGCACCGAGGAGAGCATCCGCAAGGAGCTCGCGGCGCTCGGCTTCACCGGTTAGCACCTCCTGGATCCAGCGCTGCAGTGGGACAAGCTTGTTGTGCTGTACATGCGGGCGGATCGGAGGAGTGTTTGACGTCTTGTCGTGTATGGCATGGCAAGGTGCATGCGTGACTGAGCCTGCTAAGTGCGCGACTCTTCTGCGGAGGTGGAAGATGGCGTAATTGGATATTTGCGTGTAGACGCGAGTACAGTACAGTACAGTACAGTACGGTATAGAAACACAGAGAGACAGGGAGTGTGTAGATTGGTCTAGACGCCGCGCCCACAACTTCACTGGGCGTTGTGCTTGTGCTGATGGGAGAAAAGCACCCCCCCTTGTCACTGGGGCTGCTTTGTATAAAAGCTATAAAATCTAAATTTTATTCTTCGGCATCCTGCATCGCCATCGCATCTCCAAGTCGGTCAGTGTCGTGTCGCTTTGTGCTAATGGGCATTTTCCCTGGCAGATTTGTGGTCATCCGCTGCTGCTGATTCGGGGGTGGTGGGTGGGTGGTGAGGGCCGAAGGCACTCGTTGTAGGGGAGTATATGACACGTGCAGAGGGGGGGGGGGCGTTTTTGAGAGGGCGAGTGGGCGGGTGGAGGTAGTGATGAAGAAGTGGGATGATCAGTCCGCAGATAGGTGGAGGGAGCATGGGGTGGGACGCATGTGCTGAGCTCCGGGACCTCTGTGTGCAAGCCATCTTATGGCAAAAAAAAAAAAAGAAGCCCAAAGAATAGACTAGACATCCGTGTATTCAGCAGTAGTATTTGTGTCCTCTTCTTCTTCTTCGCATAGTTATGTGTGATCCACCTACACCTGTGACCGTCTCCCCTCCTCCACAATCGCATTCATAATCCTTACCTTCCGCTGCTCCTCCAGCACACTATCCACATCCCCGAACACCAGATCCATCTGCTCCAGCGACCTCCCCGCCGTCTCAGGGACACAGAAGAACGTGAAGAGGAAAGCGAGCAGGCAGAAGACGGCGAAGAAGGTGTAGGCGCCGAAGCCTGTGTTCTGGACTAGTGGGGGGGTGATGAGGCCCTGTTGATAAACGTGTTAGCCACGGTATCTTCTTGATTGAGCGGTTGGGGGGGGGGGGGTAAAACGTACGATAACGAAGTTATTAAACCAATTACTACACGTCGACAACGCCACGCCCTTCGCGCGCAGACTCGACGGGAAGATCTCCGCCGGCATCGCCCACGGGACGGGGCCCCACGTGGCGCCGAAGCTGAACATGTAGAAGAAGAGGAACGCGACGGCGACCCAGCCTTGCGTTGCGAAGGCGGCCCAGCGGTTGTTGAATTTGCCCACGAGGACTGCGATGACTAGGTGGCAGAGGCACATCAGCCCTGCGCCTGTGAGGAGGAGTGGGCGCCGCCCGAACCGGTCCATGGTCCACAGCGAGGTGGCGACGCCGAGGAGCTGGGTGCAGTTGATGATGCCGGAGAGGAGGAGCCGCATTTCGTAGGGTTGGCCGAGGGTGCCGAGGAGGGAGGGGGCGTAGTAGATTAGCTGGTTGGGAGGGGGGGTTAGTTGGGGGCGTTCACGATAAGTGTTTGGCTGGGTTGGATTTACTTACGGCGTTGATGCCAACGAATTGCTGGAAGAACATAATCCCCACTCCCACGACAGTGCGCTTCCAGCACCCATGCCGGAAGCAGTCGCCCCAAGACGCAACTTCCAGCGCGAACCCGCTCGCGCGGCTGCCGTCCTGCAGGCCCGGGTGCTTCTCGCGGCTGACTTCGCGTGTGAACGCCACCTCGGCGCGGATCTCGCACCACTCCCTCTGCACGCGGGTGTCTGTGGTGGGGAGGCCGCGCAGCTTGGCTAGGACCTGCAGAGCCTCGTCGTCGCGGCCTTTGCTGGATAGCCAGCGGGGTGAGAAGGGGAGGAAGACGATGCCAGCGCCGAGGATCAGGCCGGGGACCATTTGCAGCAGGAAGGGGAGCCGCCACGACCACTCGCCTGCCATGTACCGCGTGCCGTAGGTGGTCCAGAAGGCGATGACGATGCCGAATACGATGCTGAATTCCTGCAGGACCAGCAGAGTGCCGCGGATTTCTGGCGGCGCGATCTCCGATATGTAGAGCGGGGCGATGCAAGCCAGCCTGTATGTTGTCAGTACGGGACGGCGAGAGCGAGGGGGGGAAAGTTGGTTATAGACTTACGCTCCAATGCCCAAACCGCCAATCAGCCGCCCGACCGTGAGCATGCCGTACTCGACAGCAGCAGTCTGCAGGATGCTTCCAACGGTGAACACAATGACAGCTACAACGATAGAGTACTTCCTGCTCAGCTTGTCTGCGAGGTATCCCGCAAAGAGAGCGCCGATCAGAGCTCCAAGCTCAAGCATAGCAGTCATCAATCCCTTCCAGAAGCCGGCGCCAGATGCTGTTTCCGAGACGCGTGGGAAAGTCTCGAGGAACTGGTCCATGACCAACGTGACCGAAATCACGCCCTGATCGTAACCCTAGCTCGAACATCAGCATCCTGTCCCAGGTATGACCATGGAAAAGGGGTTGCGTGTCACTTACAAACAGCAGGCCTCCAAGCGTGGCGAATGTAGCGCACATGGCGACATAGTGGTTTGAAAAGATCCCCTTGAGCCCTACACGTCTCCTTAGTCTTTTGTAGATCATACAGCAATGATGCTGTAACATCTGTTAAGTAACATACCACCGGGTCCGTACGGCTCCCTCGCCGCTCCGACCAGACTCTCACTTGCCTCGCTCCTCATCTTCCCCTCAGGCGCAACCTCGTGGTGGATCTGGGTCGGCGCCGCGTCAATGGCGTGAGCCTTAATTTCTCCCATGATTGCTGTTGCTCACTATTGAAAGTCCAAACCAATGGATACACCAACTCAACAGCAGCAGACCCAAGCTCTTATAGCCGCTTCCGCACGCGTGTCTAGCAACGCTGATCGTCAGTCAAGGATCAGGCACTAGCGGGGGCGTCATACCGATGCTTTGGGGTATATGGCAGCCAAGAACGGGGGTGTGGAGTGAATGTAACACAACGAACGGCGCGCAATTGGCCAACCGATCGTGTCGGCGTGAAACGCAGTGCCCTTTGGATGGGGCACAGATAACCCGGCACGTCAGCTGCAGCGGCTCGTGGAAGATGCTCGAGGGCTTGGCCTGCAGGCCAGCAAGCAGGTAGGTAGGTCGAAGGTCGCGCACGGATGCGTTTTGTTGTTGAAGAGCTTGCGAGCTGTTTCTGTGGGCCACCTTGCAACAAGCGTCCGAACCCTGCCGAAGCTCTGAAGCATGCGATAGTTGCAACTGTCGATACCCGATATCGTCTTCTTTCTTCAGCGTGAGTGAGGCTCAATGCTAGCCCCGGTGCTGGCTGATTCCTCCCCCATCTCCCTCCAAAGGGCGGCAGCAGGGGATCTCCATCTCCGCAGCATACGTCATCGTCCGCGATCCACACGCTGCAAAAGCCGCGGTGACTGAGGGATTGATTCTCCACGCCTTGAACCCCAGAGACGTCGCAGACATCCCCAGTTTCCCCAGGATTAGGGCTTCGCATGGTATCCGCGCCGTCTCTTTCCCTGTCCCCTGCCCTGTCCAATTGCGCAGACGAATTTCGTCGCTCTTTCGGAAGAAGAGCGGTGCATGTTACCGTCTTGATCGTAACAGGTAGGTACGCTAGTCACTAGTGCGGCTCTGACGGCAAGAACGCCCGCTCTTATCACAGAGCCTCAACTCTATTCCAAGTCCGCGTCCGCGTCCGCGTGCGGCATCTGTGGATGCCTACCACACAGATCTTAGTATTCCGGCTTCCAGTAGTATCCTGACAATTCGTTGTTACTCATTCTGATTGGGAGAGGAAGGAAAAGCATGTAATTGATATACTTGTATCACGACGTACAAGGAAAGTCACATCCTATATGAAGAGTAAATCAGAAGTGAGAGATGTATCAGTCCAAGTCTAAATACAAGGTACGCGCTGGCTAAGACTTCATACCGTCATCAATGATCCAAAAGGAAAGCAAAACGCCAAATGATGCAATGCGAAGACAAGTCGACTATCTCCCTGTACAGAGTATGTGGGTTGGCAGCAAACCTCTTAGGTAGGCATAGACATGATACCGCCCCACCCACCCCCAGCCCCGCCTCCGCCGGCACCGCCTCTTCGCGATGATCCTGATCCACCGGCACCTCTCTTCGGAGCATTGCCTGTGGCCTTACTCGATGGCTGTTTCTTAACGCCTTGAAAGCCGCCTCTGCCGTAAAATCCACCGGATGTCCTGCGGGCAAATTTCTTCTTCGGGCCGGAGGAAGCCGCTCTGGGTGCCCTCTTCGATGCGGTCGCTCTTGAAGCAGCTGCGTTCGCATTATGAGCTTGCGTTAGGCGACTGTTGAATTCTTCTACATCAGCATCGACAGGCTGAGTAAAGTGATGGCTTCTGCGTGTATCCTCCTCGTCGCTCGAGCCGCCGTACGAGTAGTTGCTCTCAGAGTCATCGACAGGAATGGGAGCATCCTCATCATCGCTGTCTTTGGACAAGTCGATGACGTTCTGGTGATTAGGGTCGTTGACCCGCTCGTCGTCTTCGTCCTCGCAGTTTCCGTCCGAAAGCCCTTCGAAATCCGACGGATATTGAGGTCCTGAATCCTGCGCAGCCGCTGCTATCTCGCCATACAGCTCTCTTGTGTTGTTGATCAAGAGCATGAACTTTTTCCCGTATCGGTCGACCATTTCCGGATTTATCCCAGGTATAGCCTTCAGTGCCGCCAGATCACTGGGTACGCGAAGACCTATTTCTTGGAGTACAGTATCGGAGAATATGGCGGTGCGATGGCCGTTGTTTACCATAATATCTCTCCTCAAACCCTTCGCTCCCTCAAGGAAATCATGCAATACAGCCTGATGCGTCCGGCTGAGTCGCGAGATTCTTTCATCCACCGTGATCGGCTTACCCAGCCCTCTAGGCTGAGCAGCCGCAACCGACGGTTTTGCGTCGCGCACCCGTGAAAATTCGCTGTCAATGACCATAGCATTACGGCTACGCCCCTTTTGGTTGCGCACTCCGCGTTGGGGCTTCTCGAAATGGTCATCATCGCTGTCGGAATGCTGCTGCTGGTAGGCATAATCTTGTATTCTGCGTTTCGTGGCGCGGATTGGTGATGAAACATTGGTAGAGGGATAGTCTGGTTGTTTCTTGGTTTGCTTCTTCCTGATAGGACCTTTCGTAGGTGAGGCGCGAACCTGCAGCTGGAGTTGTTTACGTTTAGTCTCGTAATCGTTACGAAAAGTGGCCGGCTAAATTTGTCAGTGATTGCGAGCGAAGAGCAATAGATGGCGCGACATACATGGAGGTAGTTTGTGGCAAAGCCAACTTTGTTAACCACACTCTTCTCTTTCAGGCTTCGACTCTCCAGCAAGGACTGAAAGATTCGCTCGTTATCTCCACGATCCAAGTCAGCCCCGTAACCCCAACCAAACTCCTCCAGACCGCCCTTCTTGATCTTTGCACCCTTGGCACCTCGGAAAGCATCGACGCACTGGTGCATGGTGACATTATCCTCATGCACCTTGCTCACAAGCTTGAAGGCCATAGCTGCGTAGTCCGTCAAGTCCTTAGTGACGAATGCAGTATCCGAACGACAGTTGTCGCAAGTCTTGTTGCAATTAGCAGGATCAAAAGGCTCGCTGAAGTAGCCCAATACTTGTGCGCGGCGACAGTCTGCCTTGTTCTCGCAGTACTGAACGACAGTCCGTAGCATGTCACGGAGTCGCTGCTTTTGCTCCATGCTACCATCACCTTCGTCAATCATCTTGTGAAGCACTCTTGTGTCGCCATACTGGTAGTACAGGTAGCACTCTGATCTCTTCCCGTCACGGCCGGCACGGCCGGTCTCCTGGTAGTAGCCTTCCAAGCTCTTTGGTATAGAGTGGTGAATAACGTAGCGCACGTCGGCTTTGTCGATACCCATACCGAAGGCGATAGTAGCAACAATAACGTGATACTGGTTTCTTTGCCACTTTCTCTGTACGTCTGATCGCTCTTCGGCACCCATGCCGGCATGATAGTGGAATGCTTTGACACCAAGCTCTGTGAGTTTCTTCGCAACATCCTCGCAGTTCTTGCGCGACAAACAGTAGATGATGCCAGACTTGCCCTTGTATCTCTTGTTGATTAATTCTGCAAAGACGTTTACCATGCCCTTGACCTTTGGCAGCACCTCATATGACAGGTTGGGTCTGTTGAAGCTTTGAGAGAACATGCGTCCATTCTCAATGCCAAGGTTGGACCGCACATCAGCGCGCACAAGTGTAGTCGCTGTGGCAGTCAAAGCCATGATTGGTACTCCAGGAAACTGGCGAACAACGTCGCCAAGCGCTTTGTAGTCTGGACGGAAGTCATGGCCCCACTGGCTAACACAATGTGCTTCATCAATGATGATCCGTGCTAGATGACCCCTGTTATGTAACGTCTGGAACGCACTGATCATTCGTTGATTCTTGCTGAGCATCTCAGGCGTGACGTAAAGGAGCTGTATGAACTTGCCAGGGTCTTCCCGTTGCTCCAGCTTTTCCATGATCTCTGCTTTCTCGTTTGCCGGTGTTTGCCCATTGATGAGACATGCCTGCACTTGAAACCGCGTCATTGCAGACTCGACTTGGTCTTCCATCAAACTCAGGAGAGGAGACACTACGATGCTCACACCGTGTGTCTTTCCTGATCGAATGACTGATGGCAACTGATAACACAAAGACTTACCACCGCCAGTCGGCATAAGTACAAAACAATGCTCCCCAGCTAGTGTTGCGTTGATGGCCTCAAGCTGACCAGGCCTAAATCCTCGGAGATGAAATTTGTGAAGAAGTGCTGCCTTGACGTCCTTGGACCAAGGGTGGGTCATGCCGAGTACGCCCTTAGCTGGCATGCTTGTTGTCGATTTGTGTGGGGAGTGCGGCTTCGCATGCCGTTGCACGGTATTGACTGTAGTTTCATGGAGAGCAGCCCGTTGCTGGAGTGGCTTTCCAGCGTTCGCTCTATCGCCTCGCCAATCGAAATGGCCTTGGTCCTTTTTGCTCATGTTGCCCATCTCGTGGAGCAGGTCTTCATCGTCATCCATCCCAAACTCATCTTCGTCGTCATCATTGCCACCCGTACGTCCGGTAGGCCCACCGGTCCCGGTGCCCATGTTCTCGGTGAACATGTTCTCACTCCCACTAAAATCATACTCATCGAAATTCTCAACTGTATTGTACAATCGACCACCAGCAAACCCATCCCCGGTAGCATAGTCAGGGTGAGCCTCTCTCTGAGCCTTGATGCCTAGTTTTGGGACAGGAGACGCAGAGACCTGCTGATCAGCAAAACGTACACCATGAGTAGGTGACCACACGCGTGTATTTGGAAATTGTGTTTGCGGAACATGGCTGGCATCCGACTCAATTGTCCTGAGCTTCCGCCGCGCAGGGCTTGCCTGAGTCGCCTCAACAACAACGTGGTGCGGTCTGGCTTCAACTTTGATCGCGGGCTTTCGAGGCTCCCTTGCAACTGCTTTGGGGGCCTGAACGCCTGCTATGTCGAGATAGTGGTGGATTTGCACCTCGATATCCTCGAGCGATTTCGAAACCGTCCTGAGAGCTGAGTAATCTGCATCATCGTATATGCCCTCTTCGATGTCGTCCTGGACCTTTTTCTTGAGAACATCTCTTTCTGTGACAGTCTTGTCGTAGTTGGCTTTTAGAGTGATCAACTGCTCAACAGCAGCCTTTTTCGGTCGCAGACGCTCAAGATTCTCTTTCACGTGTGGATCTGGATCGTCAAGCTCAACCTGTTCGACAAATGCAGCCTTCGCTTTCCCCCACGCCACCGTCACAGACTGAAGGTGTTTCTCACCATCAGATGCCAAGAAAAATTCAATTGCGCCGTGAATCTTGGTCTTTTGCTCTCTTGACAATTCAGACGACGACAAGACGGGTTGTACAAGTGTCTTGATCTGGGACTTCTTCGGAGAAGCTTCCTCCTTACGTGACGATTGTGTCGTTTCAGGAGTTGGGATAGAACATTGCTTGTCGTCATGTGGAGTTCGACTTCTGGACCGCTTGCTGGGTGATCGCACTGGCAACTGCAATTGTGTAGATGGCTTCACCGGGCTCTTGCTTATCTGCTTGCGTGTGCGTTTCGTCGGGGAAGATCTGGGCAGCAAATCAAGCTCCATGACATCCAAGTCGTCCCCAAAATCCTCTTCTTCTTCTGAATCCATGACTGCGTGACCAACGCGTTTGGTGGTCGGAGTCCGAACGGACTCAACGTGGATATCATTCTTTATTGGCGAAGGGCTTCGCGCTTGCCGACCTATCTTACGGGCTGGAATCGATGTTTCCGAAGGTGCCCGACTCAATGACTTGCGCTTGCGGCTCGTCGCGACCGGCGCTTCCTCTTCTGAGGACCATGAGTCTTGATCTGCCAACGCCTCGTCCTGTCGAGTGTGCCCTTTGCTCAGCGCTACGGTCGAGTATGGCGGGGGCGGACTGGCTGGCACTGGGACCTTTGGCGCCGGGACGAAGTCATCGATGTCTGGGAAATCGTCTGTCATGAGGTCTGGACTGCGTGTGGGCGCTCTGCGAGCAGGCCTCGGCGACAGCTCTCGCCCAAGATCTTCTCTATACTCGTCACTCTTTCGCTTCTTGCCCTTATGAAAGCCGTCCAATCTTGGCGATGATGGGGATTCGTCATCGTTTGTGAGATCAATTGCCTCCACATTGAAGACTTGCACATGTGGCTTGCGCTTCAAGGTCTCCGCTCCGCTCGATGGTTCCTCTCGTGTCAACCATGTTGACTCGCTGCGACCATTTTGGGCCGCACGACTACGCGCATTGTCTTCCTCCTGCCGCTGTCTGCCAGTCGAAGGTGTGGAAGCGTAAGGTGGCATACCCACAAGCGCAAGCCTGGGCTTGCCATTACTCGGCGTTGCGCGTAATCTAGCCATATCACTCTCCGCTTCTTCCAGCTCCGGAGGCTTGTGTATATCGATCGTTTTGGTTCGAGCAAGTGGGCGGTCCAGCGACGGACGAGGGACAGCAGGCACGGGAGCAGTTGTAGGCCGACCGGCTGAAGCTGTTTCATTGTCTATCGCGACGTGTTGGGACAAGGAAAGGTCATTCGAGAGTGCATCGAGATTAAAGTTGTCGGTCGGATCATAAGTAACGAGAGGCACCGAAGGTGGGACGAAAGGCGTCGCGGTCAACAGCCACTTGAGGTGCTGCTTAAGGTTGTTCTGAGGAGGCATGAGAGCCGTTCATGGTTCGATGGCAGGTTCCAAGTACCGTCAACGCGTCTGCACGCGCCGTGTCACCGAATTGTGAGTGCCTCGGTGGCGTTGGTCGCCGTGGCTGGCGTTAGCGTTGTTATCGGCTGGAGTGATACGAGCAGGCGCGTTCGCGCGAGCACGTGACTCGTCTCGACCCACCCCTCAAGCGAAGAGTGGCAGTACTTCGCGAAGTCGTCAATGCTGCGGCCTGAATGTGACAACGCTTACATCTAAGCTTGACTCGAAGAGTGTTGCTATGCGATTCATATCAGCACTACGGACGTATTTCCACAGTAGTCATAGTCGCCTCGCATCAAATATATGTTCTTTTATTTCCATCCTACATTCACGCTCTAGCCTCAGTGTTATCTTGCTAAATTGATATCAGCTCGACCCTGTCTCAGCTCACCACTATGGACGCGCATCAGTCGCGTTCGATGATGGACGCACAAACGCCAGATCTGATCGACGACCTCGCTGCAGCAATCGCTACTCTGCATGCCTCACCACCACCAGCAGACGTACTCCCATCCCAAGACGTTCTATCACAAGCACGTGCAACCCTCAAAAGTGACCTTCCAGAACAAGGAGCTGGCCTAAAGGACACCATTGAACACCTCACTCGCGAAATTGCTCCAGCATTGAATGCTTCTTCGCGGTCGGCAGCCTACTACGGCTTCGTTACTGGCGGTGCCACACCTGCGGCCTCTCTTGCCGACAACCTCGTCACCCATTTTGACCAAAATGTTCAGGTGCATCTGCCCACCGAAACTCTGGCGACAGAGATTGAGGACTGTGCACTCAAGCTGGTTTGCTCTCTTCTCGACTTCTCTCCCTCCAATTGGCCCCACCGCACATTCACCACCGGCGCCACAGCGTCCAACATCCTTGGTCTGGCATGTGGACGGGAATACATCATTGCTGAGGCCAGCGCACATCGCACAGATGCCGAGGTCAGCGTTGGCGAACAAGGCATTGTAGAAGCTATGCGGCTTGCTAGCATCGACACAATTCAAATTCTGACCACTGTTCCTCACTCTTCTCTCGGCAAAGCAGCATCGATCTTGGGGCTGGGTCGATCCTGTGTCAAGACAATAGGTCAGGTCGGCTCGCCGCATAGATTCGATATGAAGCAGCTTCAGAATCACCTAGCTCGACCCTCGACTGCAAGTATCGTAGCTATTTCCGCAGCAGAGGTCAATACCGGCCTCTTTGCCACCTCATCGCTCGAGGATATGCAATCGATCCGGCAATTGTGCGACATGTATGGCGCCTGGATTCACGTCGATGGCGCTTTTGGCCTTCAAGCTCGCCTCCTACCGTCCTCTGCGCAGTACCAAGCTATTAAAGACGCCACAGGGGGCCTCGAGCTTGCAGACAGCATCACTGGCGATGGGCACAAGCTGCTAAATGTTCCTTATGACTGCGGCTTCTTCTTGTCCCGCCACCGTGCGTTAGCAGGGCGCGTATTCCAGAATCCGAATGCGGCGTATCTTGCAGCCGCTACTGGAGACGATGGCATCATGAGTCCTCTGAACATCAGCTTGGAAAATTCAAGGCGATTCCGAGCTCTACCGGTGTATGCTAGTCTTGTAGCGTACGGTAAATCCGGATATAGAGATATGCTTGAAAGACAAATTGCTCTTTCTCGCGGAATTGCAGCATATATATACGAAAGCGAGGAGTACGAGCTCCTACCTCAGCACGAGGGCTCGACGGATACAGCATTGGATAATATCTACATAATCGTTTTGTTCAGAGCGAAAAACGAGCCGTTGAACGAGCAGCTAGTCTCTAAGATCAAAGCAAGCAGGAAGATATATGTAAGTGGAACGAGCTGGGAGGGCAGACCTGCATGCCGGTTTGCGGTGTCAAATTGGATGGCAGACGTCGACAGAGATCTTCCTATTATTAAGCGCGTACTGCAGGACGTCGCTGCCGAACCAGTCAGCTCTTAAAGCCATCTAAGGCAACACTATCGAAAATGCACATGCTACAATGCGATTAGCAGTTCACCCTGGTGCAATGTTTGATCACGCGACAGCGATAAAGACAGTCTGCAGTCAGTGCAGTGTGCGTTAGCTCAGCTACCACGTTCCTTTTTCATGACCTGATATCTGCTGCATCAGTCAAGGCTTTTGCGTCGAAGCCAAGCATGCACAGACTTATCAACGGGGACAAGTGAACTGCAACAGAGTTCAAGATTCTATGGGTATTCGGCGATGAGCTGACCCCAACAAAGAACATGCTGGGTCGCCATTCAGACTGGTCAGCATGCCACCTCAAGGTTTCCGCTGCCGACTTGGCGACCGGCGGAGATGCGAGGCCAAGTCTTCTTGTATCGCTATACAAAGGTAAGCACAGTGGGTGAGGCTGAACGCTAGCCTGTATCACCGACGGCTCCCCGCACAGCCAACCCTAAGCGCTGGATACGACCCCTGTCACCGTCTTTCAACCACGCGGTTCCCTGTGCATTTCGCGGTACACCTGAGGCACGAGAATTTTCCGCGCCTGCCGGACAAGTCAGAGGGGCTCTTTTGCCAGGCTTGAATCCTCTCGGTACCACAGTTGTATCTCAGGGTCCAGATCTGCGGCGCCCAAATTCTGGTTGATGCTGTTTTAAGCGAATAAGCGAGATCTACGAATCTGGGCAAGCCACCTACCTCTTCCAACCTGGCAGGCGAGAACGAGCAGGGCTGATCTCCGTCTGTCAGCATTGTGTCCACATGCATGTTGCTAATAGTACATGCAGTCGACCAGAATCTATGACAGCTGTTACAGCCTGTGTATCCACTTCTACAGCTTATTGAAGGCTTGCATAGGTAAGGTGCCAGCACGACGGCACGGCCTTGGTAGTCTGCCAAAGTAACACAATGAACTGCTCTAGTAGCACGACGGGCTCAAGCGATTGCCGGGTACCGACAGTTTTGAACGCCGGGCATAGTGCTAGCCTTGCGCTCTTCTCCTGGATGGACCTGGCTTTTCGCTTACGGCTGGTTGAACCGTTCGGGTAGACTATTCCAACGTGGGCCAGCGTGGCCCATCGCGGCCCAGCATGGGCGATTTCAGCTTCGACATCGAAGAGTGTTGGCAAGAAAGGTAAGCGATCGGCCTTGTCCTGACCATTGGCATGCACCCGGTTGGTGCATAAACGCCATCCCCAGGGCTTGGCAAGCGCTCTGCACCCGAAGAGGAAAGGCAGGTGGCTGCTATCCGAAGGCAAGCGAGCTGAGAAGCTTAGCTACGCTAGAAGAAGTACCATGGCAATCGAGGCCATGCGCAAGTCAGCATCTCGTGTGGCGATGCGAGGCTATTGTGGGGAAGTGTTGCTTCACGGTGAAGACTGGACCTCACTAATGGAGACGCATATAAGAGTCAGCCGGTACCTCGTTGTAGGTCACCACTATACAGCATCAATCGTCCAAAACTCTCACAGCCAAAGTCTGCAGTCATCTGAACCCTCGAGTATCGTTCAAGATGTTCCACAGGCTTGTTTTGGCACTTCCTCTTCTCTCGCTTACCTTCCTCGCACTCGCCGGTCCGCTGCAACAGCGCGAGGCTGCACCAGGACTCATCGACGACTTGTTGAAGGGCGTCTTGCCTGAGATTGCGAAGCTCATCAAAGATGTTCTTACCGGTGTGAAATCCGCTATCGACAACAACAAGTCGAACAAGCCACTTCTCTGCATACCGTCTATCGACGTTTGTTGTCCCTGTACGGGTCCCCTCAAAGAACCGATTGAACACAACTGACATGCAGAATAGGGTACGACGTGTCACTAAGACTTACTACTCTGTTCTTGGGACCGGACGGTCAATGCAATGACAATGCGCGCGCGGCAATCCGCATGGGCTTCCACGATGCGGGCTCCTGGGACAAGAACTCACCCAATGGTGGCGCGGACGGGTCTCTCTTGATGGACTTTGGGGAGATCGATCGTCCAGAGAACAATGGTCTGCAGAACATTCGTATGGTGCTTCGAGACGTACAGAGCAAGACCGGTGTCGGATATGCCGATCTCGTCCAGTACGCACACAATCACGCTACTATCACCTGTCCCAAGGGTCCTCGCGTACGAACACTCGTCGGCCGCAAAGATGCGACAAAAGCTGCACCAACGGGCCTGCTCCCAGACGTTCACGATAGCGCGGACAACCTAGTACAACTCTTCGCGAACAAGGGAATCTCCCCTCACGACTTGGCTGCTCTTCTCGGCGCTCACGCTTCAGCAAAGCAGCGCTTCGTCGATACTGCACAAGCCGGCAAGCCGCTTGACACTACACCAGGAGTTTGGGATGTCGAGTTCTACAACGACACGTTGAACCAGCCAAGCAACCCAAACCCAGACATCTTTGTGCTTCCCTCGGATGCGGTATTGAGCGTGGACCCCAGACTCAATGACGAGTGGAAGTCCTTCGTCGGCAACCAGCCACACTGGAATGAGGATTACGCAAAGGCGTACTTCAGGATGAGCTTGAATGGTGTAACGAACTTGAAGGATCTAAGGGACTGCACACGGACCTTGCCTGCGAGTAGACCCAACTTTGTGGTGCCTGGCAGCAGCAAGAAGAAAAGCTCGTAGACTGATTTTCTTTTGGGAAATGTTTGTTGAGATACCCCTCACGGCTGTTTGTAATGAGACCACGAATACCACTACTTAATCATCATGGCAACTTTCTTGAAACTGTTATATTACACCTGCACATTATGACATATCAGAATCGATTCATGACGAATAGACTAAGCCGCAGTAGGCACCTGCTTCACCCCTTCCAAACTTCCCTTACTCTCCTGCAACTTCCTCAGTCTCTCCTCCTCTTCCCTTTTCATCCTCTCCTGAATCCTAACACGCTCCGGTACAATCATCTGCCTCTCCCTCGTAATCTTCCACCCCTCCAGCCTCTCCTTCCCGAGCGCCTTCAACGTCTTCCTTTCTACCGCACTGTAATTCCCATCCGCCCTATCAAACACAAACGGCTCCTTCACACTCACCGGGGGGTTCGTAATCACCCTGACCTTCCTCAGCATATTATTACTCGCACTATGCATCATCAACGGATGCAGCAAAAACACATCCCCGACCACGCCCGTCACCTCCACAAACGCCTCATCGGGCATACTCTTCGCCAGCTCAATATACCACTCCAACCCCTTCTCCTGCGTGAACTCCGGGTTCTCAGCCCGCGGCGTCATGCGCGGACTCACCCCCTCAGGATGCTCGTACAGGTGGCGGGCCACATGCGGGATCGCCGCAGGACAAATCATCGTGCCTCCACCACCGGGCACGATATCAGTCCAAAGCGGGATCACGAGCAGCGCCTGCTCGGGCGAATCGAGGTAGTGGACAAAGAAATCGCCGTCGACGTGCCAGTTATCCAGCTCCTGGGGCTTGACAAGCTTGTTGTGGTTTTCTGGTGTCCCCAGGTTGACGATGAAGCTGTCTTTCCATTTCGAGACTTCCGAGTCCGCGTCGACTTTGTGGCTCCCGCCCACCAGCCCGCAGATACCTCCCCACGCGCGCGGGGCGAAGTCGGCGACGAGGAATTCGCGCCAGTGCGGCATGTTGGTGCGTTCTGTGTGCCTGGGAATGGGGTCGTTAGTTTTGGGCGTGGGGAGATGTGGAGTGGGAGGGTGTACCAGGTGGTCATGTCGTTTGGATCCATGCCCAACCGCGTCCACAGCGTGGATTGCAGCTCATCTGCCTGCTCCTTGGTGAAGCAGTTGCTCAGCTTCAGATACCCGTTTTCAAGGAAGAAGTTGATCTGCTCTTGCGAGAGCTGGTATTGCTGTTCTGCGTCCGCCATTTTGACTACTCAAACCCAATGTCAAGGTCTTTGGAAATTCTTAACAAATATCACGGCTCTACTACTGCACCAGCGCAAAAATCCTCGAATATATGTACCAAAGTCCATTTAAGCCTTTCATCCACGCACTACGCTTATCATCAGACCGTGACATGCCGCTGCGCTACGAAACTACGGCTCTTCGTCCCTATTTACCCGGTGGACGGAGCTAGCCACTCGCACGTGGAGAAGGCCGCATATGGCGGGGTAGACGCCGATTGGGGCATTCCGAACAATACCTTTTTCATGACGTTCCGCGGGGCACAAAGGACACAGGTTCGGAGGGTGAAAGGGCGCACTTGAGCTGGTGTGAGGGCGCCTTAAAGGCTATTGGTGCTGGGGTTTGTCAGCGGGTAGGTGAAGGTGACCCGAACCGGGTATTTGGGAATGCGGGATTCGGGGATAATTTGGTTGGGACTTTGGGGATGGGTATTGCTATGTACATGAGACGACTGTCTTGTCATTGACATCGTTGTGGTTCATAAATGCGTGTGTGTATATACAAATGGTTTTGAGGCCTGCATGGGAGATCGGGATCCTCAACATCATCAAGTTTTTAGTTTCCGGTCCACCAGATATAGTTGTTGGTCTCCTCTGGCGTATCATAGACAAGCTCAGAGCTGGAGTTGACAGGACGCTGAGGGAATACGTTCTCCGTAATTTCCCAGGTCTTCAGGTTGGACACTTGCACGGTGGAATTATCGCCAACGTAGATACCGAACTCGACACTGTCAAGGCGGGCGGGGTAGATGCGAGTTGTCAACCAGAAGCGGTCCTATCAAAAATTAGTATGTGTTGGAATGGCAGACCATGTCATACTTACGTTGATGTAGACTTCGACAAGCGAGCCGTCGACGAATACATTCATGTTCAACGACTCGGTAGTGCCGTTGGAAAAGGTGTATGGGTAGAAGTAACCGATCATGGTGTAGTTGGCAAACTCGTCGATGCTTGATGATTGTGAACGGTCGACATTGACCGTGAAGTTCGAAGGGTCATAATAAATGTGAGTGTACTCCTCGCCGCCAGGGCTGGCTGCGATCGTGACACCAGCCGGTCCTGTACAGTTGCTGAGTGTGACAGCAAGCTCCATGTGGGCGCTGCCTTTACCAACCAGCATGCTGGAGTTCCAGTTCGAGGCAGCATCGTAGGCGCATTCTTCGCCACGGAGAGCGTCTACAACATCTGGCAAAGGACGAGCTCCGAGAGTATAGCCAGTGAACGTTCCGTTGCCATGCTCGACCACACGCGTATTGCCCTTGCTGGTCAATCCGCCATCGGCGTTCACCAGATCGTTTGTCTTGATGACGTACATCTCGCGAGGAAGAGCCATAGCGCCCTGATATCCGCTCTGGAGAAGGCCAAAGTTGTTGTTCTCCTCGTTGGCCCAACCCCACTGGACACGGCGGTTGTTCTTAGTGTCGTTGAAGCTGGTAACAGCATAAAGCAGACCAGAGTCAATAACACCACCCGAGAGAGGAGTGAACTCAGCAGATCCGTTCTCCCGTCTGGTTACCTGGCCTTCGTTCCAAAGACCCCACTGAGCGCGAGGATGCCACGTGAGATTGCCACCCTCAGTACCCATGAGGACGTAGTAATGGACATCGTCATCGCAATCGCGAAGAGAGAAAAAGTTTGACACCTCGAAGTTGAAGCCGTACGTACCGGTCTCAAGCAGGGAACCGAGCGTCTGATTTGGCTTGGGCTCCCAAAGAGCGCCCAGGAAGGTCCAGTCTGTCAAGTTGGATTGAGGAGCAGAGTAGAACGGGATACGGCCACCTCCGTTCTCACCCTTGATTCCAGAACCGAGCACCATGTACCAGTGGGGCTCAGTCTGCCCAAGAATAGCATCCATCTCAGGCCAGGGCTCGACAAAAGGATCGCGCCAGCCAGTGACATTCCAGCCCTCGGGATGCTCTGAGATGATAGGGTTGCCTGCATACTGTTCCCAGGTTTTACCGCTGTCGTGGGAGATGACGATGGCCTGCTTCTCAGTACCAGGTGTGTAAGGAATAGCCCAGTTGGTTGGGAGATACTGAACCGCAGTGTAGAATGCAATCAAGGTACCGTCCTGTTCGCCAGTAATGTTGTAAGGCTGAGCAGTACCACTGAAGATGCCAAGGCCATAGTACGATGAGTTCCTTGACTCTGGGTTAGGGCCGGTGCCGACGGATTTCGCATCGGCGTTCTCCCAGCCTCCTACATCAGTCCAGGTCACGAGATCCTTGGAAGTGGCGTGGCTGTATACATTAGTGCGATGTGCTTAAGACTGGCGCATTCTGCATACCCCCAAGAGATGTTACCCCAGTTAACGTGGTTGGGGTGAAACTGGTACTGAAGATGGTATGTCTCTGTGGTAGGATCATACATCATACCGCACGGATCCTATACATGTGAGCTGGGGACGCTTGGGAGGCTTTGATTGACTAACATTCATCCATCCTGCTGGAGAAATGAAATGATACGTGGGTCGCCATCTGTTGAAGAGAGTGTTGTTGCCCATGCTCGAGATCATGTCCGCAGTGAGCACATCAGGACCCAACGATGGTGTAGCTGAACTCTGTGCAAGGGCAGACCCGAGCACGTAGCTCAACACAGCGATTGACCAATGCATTGTTTTCGAGTGTTGTGTGTATGACAGTCTTGAAGCTGCTGATCTGCAACCTGGGGACCCAAAGAGGTTTATGTACCTGTTGACCGGGTCAGGGCAGGATCGTTCAGATCAGATGCAAGCATACATCATGCCCACAGACAGGAGCTTGGACGTCGACTATCTGGGTATGAGCTTTACTCGTTGCACACATGGCTTGGATTGAGGATGCAGGTAGCTTGTCATGGATCCCCACAACCCCTCATGGCACCCCACAACAGTTATAAGCGTTGGCGTACATCATCGTTCTCGAACGCGTATAGGAACGCTCGAAACCAGCCTCTTGTGTACGGGGTCGAGCTGCCCCCGGATGGCGCGGTTTTTAGCAGGCTTTTTGACCGCGGAGAACCCTCCGCGAAACTTCTAGTGCGCTCAGAAGGCAACGGTGTAGACGAAGATTTTTCCTCGATTGCCCCGATTTGAGGCTATCGTCAAATTGGCTTCTCCCAAGACTCCGAAATTCCCAGCGAAGGATCGTGAGGCTCTGCCCGAATAACTTCCCGAGCGTGCACACACCAGCGCAGGAACCGCCAAGCGCTTGTAGAAATGACTGGCGACAGGGAGCATAACAGTTTAATGGCGCGCAAGTCTCCGCGGACTGGAACTGTTGAGGCTCACGGATTTGAAATTGGGAACATGCACTGCAATGGGGCTTCTGCGCATGCTCGTATCTCCATCTGCAGGTGCCTTACGTTTGGGGCTGCAACATGAGCGGAGTCCGGGGAAGCTGATGTCATCTCCCGCTATCGCCATCAGTCACGTGCAGCGCGCGAGAGCTCCGAAAACGTGGCAGCTTGCTCCAACCAACAGCGACAATTTGTGGTAGCAACGAGCTCTTTCACAGCTTCTCCCAGCAATGTTAATAGCCGCATAAACTCTTTGACAAACTTGTCATTACAACATGGGCCGCCTTAAGTTCTACGTAGCAGTAAGTCGCCCCTCGGTGCTCTCATTTGCGTGATACTAACAGCTGCAGGGCTCGGCCGTTATGGCCAATATCGTGCTCGCACGCGCATACTATGAACGTCCAAATTTCTACTCGGCCGCCGTTTACATATCGCAGAGCACTGGTTCGCTCATGTTCCTAGTCAACCTCATGCTCATTGTAGCCGCAAGCGTTGGATATGGACTCCAGCGTCTTTTCTACGGCCCGCTTCGCCCCATCGAGACCGAGCAGCTGTATGACAAGGCCTGGTTCGCTGTCAGCGAGACATTACTGGCGATGACGATTTTCCGCGACGACATCGGCCTGTGGTTCTTCACCATGTTTCTGTGCCTCCTCGCTGGCAAGGTGTGGCAGTGGATTGGGGAGGGACGGGTCGAATTCCTCGAGCAGCAGCCGCCAGCAAATCCTCGGCTTTTCCATGCACGTCTGGCCAGCTCCTTACTTATCTCGGTCTTTTTCGACGTTTTCATGACTCAGTATTGCGTATCCTCGATCTTATCAGCAGCCAGGCCCGGCGTTATGGTCATGTTCGGCTTCGAATACGTCCTCCTTGCCATTGCATCTATCTCGACACTCATGCGCTACGGCCTCTCACTCGTGGAGCTGGCTATCACACAACATCAAGAGAAGGCGAGAGATGAGGCTCGAAGGATCGCACGGGAACAGGCTCGCCAGCAGGCAGCCGCCAACGGCGCCGATGCCCCCACAGAGGTAGATGACGACGACGACGATGCCGATGTTCCTGGCTGGGAAGAGAAGGGCCGCTGGGTGTTCTATCTGGATCTCGCCACTGACTTCGTCAAAGCGTCTGTCTATCTGGGATTCTTCACCGTCCTCATGACGTTCTATGGCATTCCGATCCACATTATGCGAGACCTTTTCATGTCCATTCGTTCGCTCATCAAGCGCATCAACGACTTCATTCAGTACCGAAACGCCACCCGCGACATGAACACGCGATACCCAGACGCATCTGAAAACGACTTGAGCCGGGAAAACATCTGTATAGTCTGTCGCGAGGAGATGCGACCATGGGTCCCCCCTGGCGCTGAAGGAGTGGAGCCAGGCCGAAGAGTGGACGAACGCCAAAGACCAAAGAAGTTGCCGTGCGGGCACATCCTGCACTTTAGCTGTCTGAGGAGCTGGCTTGAACGTCAACAAGTCTGCCCAACATGTCGACGACCAGTACTTGGAGATGCTGCTCCTCCAGCCCAGCAGCCTCAGCAGCCCAACAATCCAGCGAACCCTGCAGAGCCAGCCGATCAGAATCAGCCACCGCCACTGAACCAACAGAACGCGCCCTTCCAAGGAGGTTTGCGAGGCTTCTTGCCAGGCAACGCCCAACAGCCCGCTGTCAATCAGGCCCAAGGTGGCGCACCCGCACCTCAAGGCGCACCCCAGAACAGGCCTGCGGGCAACATGCGCGTGTTCAATTTTGGGCCCTTTCGGGTCGCGTTGGGTAACCTTCGCCTCCCTGTAGAGCAAGCAAACAACCCGAACAACGTAGCAAACGCGATCAACCAATTCCGACAACAGGCCAACACGGGACAGGCACCTCAAGCGCCTATTCAGATGCAGCAGCAGGGACAAGCCCCGATGCAGGGTTTCAATACTGCACTCCATATGCCTAATGATCCAATGGGGGCGGCTCTAGCACAGCAGCCTGCGGACATCCGTTACGACATCCTGCGTATCCAGAACCATATCATCAACCAGCTTCGCCAGTTGAATGTGCAGAACCAGCAGCTGGAAGTAACCTCTCAGCTTCTTGTAGAACTTAACCGCCTGAATGATTTGTCTCAAAGCGGTCAGCAGCCAAATGCTCCCTCGACAACAGACGCACAGAACGCAGCCTCGTTCACACCTCAAGCATATTTCGCCAGGGGTCAGATTCTGAGGCAAGGTGATGCCGGAGTGCCTGAAGGCTTGACGCTTCCTGAAGGCTGGACATTGAGGCCTATGGCACTATCAGCGCAACCGGGCCAGGACAGCGCGCAGCCTGTATCATCAACGCCTTCACAGCCGGCGACAGATCCTGTGTCGCTGGAGGCTGAATCACCACATGTGCCACAGGAAGCTCAATCAGCAACACCGCAGGCGGCCACCGACCCAACGCCGGCGCAACCTGCACCTTCGTCTGCGATTCCAGCTACGGAGTCGACTTCGTCCCCGAAGCCTGCTGCACCGACCTCGCTTGAGTCGAGCTGGAGCTTCGGTGACCTGCCCGAGAGGAATGAGGCGGAGGCATCGAGCTCTGCGGTCGCAGGCAACAATACCGAGGGTCAGAACATGACGAGGAGGGCCGTCACCGTTGAAGAGGCGGACGACGACGAATCGTGAGATAGATGAACTTGCATTGCATAGCGTGGCGTTTGATTTTTGGAGCAGCAGCACTCGGCAGGTGAGCAATGAGCCGCGGTAAGAGTACATTCGATAGATACCCACATGTAGCAATCTGCTCGTGCTTTGTGATTCGACCCCCACGTGTCGCAGAGTAAAGTGCACATGCCCAACCACCTCAACATTCGCTGTTCGTAGCTTTCATGATGCGCACCGCCCTATATCGGTCTGTCTGTCCATTCAGGTGGCTCCAGCCTTGCAGGGCTCCACTCTGTTACAGACCACTGGACAGCTTTACAAGTCTCACCGCATACATGTTTGGTGCGGGGAGCTCGTCCCAGCATGTGGTGGTCCCGCCTAGCCTTTTGTACGTGCAGGGATAGCGTGACGTGGCAGCCACTAGGATTCGAAAGAAGGTCCAAGAGACGGCCTCAAGGCGGCTACATGCGCCTACTGGCATGGTCCGCGCAGCGCAAGCTTGAAACAGTGCGAGCTTGAAAGGTAACACCCAGTCAAAGATGCAGGAACCGCAGTGCGGGTTCGCCTCGTTGAAGCTAAATGGGCCGGGACGAAGCTACGGATCGGTGACCAGGCTTGCCTGGGCTTTGGCGTCGTTTACAGATGACTCTTTTACACTCGCTAATACCGCGACCGCAATGCTATTGCACATTCCAAAATTCCTCCTGCTACTCACTTCGCGTCACGACTTCCTGCTCATCTCAATGTGTTCAAGTGTGCATTGAAAACATGGCGGTGCGAACGCAAGAGAAGCAGTCGCTCAAGGCTGAAGCCGAGGGCGACGTCAATAAATGTGTCAACAATCTCATAGAAGCATTCGCAAATGGCCTCGATATTTTCAAGCGCTTGCGCGAAAGAAGACGAAAACACAAAGCGCGAAAGGAGAGCCAGGCACCTGAGCCGATCAATAGCGCTGAGCTCCAGCTGTCCAACTCGCTGCGCAGAGGACCCCAGGATCTGGCTGAGAGGTATGAAGAGTGCTACAGCCAGGTCGGCATGGGACGCCGCTTCGCAAAGGGCGACTGTAAGTGCAGCGTTCTGCATACGATGGCGCATACTAATCATCCCAGCAATTGCCCATGCGTCTTTAGCTGAAATCTTAATGAGGCTCAATACTGGCCTCGTAAGCATCATCACCACGTTCCTGCATCATGAGCAAAAAGGCACCCATGGCCACATGAAAATGAACTACAAATCCCTAACAGACCTGTCCGAAGCGTCAAGACGAGACGCGTTGACAAGCATGAGCCAACTCTACCAACGCCTAAGCCAATCCCAACTCCAAATCCACCCAGCGCTGAGAACAAACTCAGCCCCATACTGCGAATCCGGCAACAGTTCAGACTCGAGCAAAGACGCCAAAAAGTCCACTGGATCCCGCAGCCGGCGGCCCAGCGGCTCGCACGTGACACGCATCGCAACCAAGTCGTCGAGCCAACCTCAGCTCTGCATGGTACGGTCCAAGTCTCGCAACACATCGCGAACAAGGAAAGACAGCACCTCCAGCAACAACACCTCCAGCACGCCAAAACCCCGCTCGCGATCCCCAACAAAGCTGCTCACCTCGCCGTACGCCTCCCCTCTTCAATCCCCAGTCCCCGAGTACGCAGTCCTGGACCCGATGGTGCACAACAAGCTGGACCTCAACCTCAACCGCACTTCTTACACCCGCCGCCCATCTCTCGGCGGGCAGGTTGCGTCCTTCAGCCACGACCGCAAGCGCGTCGACTCGCTAAACCCCGTCAGCCCGGTCCAGCAACCCTACGACTACTTCTCCATCACCCCCTCCCAACCCTCGGAACCCCCAAAAGCCAAAGTCCCGGACACCCCATCGACTTCCCGCAAGGTATCCTCGCAATCCGCGCCCAAGAAAGAGAAAGAGAAAGACAAAGCGCCCCCAGTCCCCGCCAAACCCGCCGCCCTCACCAAACCGGCCACCCTTCCCACCCCGAACCCCTGCCCACCCACCCCGGCGCCTCTGGCCACGCATCTGAAGAGGAGACTGGATAAGGCGACGCCGAGCCAGTACACGTTCGCAAGCGACAGCACGAAGCTGGGCGAGATCCCGGAGACGCGGTGGGCGCAGCCCTTCGACTACGAGCGCGCAGAGATGCTGAACAACATGGCGGCTGCGGCGGCGAAGGTGAGGGTCCCTACGCCAGCGGCTGCGGAGGACAGAGCCCGCGGGAAAGAGAGGGTGCAGGAGAAAGAGAAGGATAGGGGCAGGGGGTTGAAGTTTTGGAGGCGCTCGGAGACTGCCTAAGGCAGGAGCTTTGGGGGGGGATACCAGCAATACTTTTATGGTCGGCGTTGGCGTTTTTCCTTTATATTGTTGATTTTCAATGGAGGTCTCATTGACCTCAGCTTTGTATCTATTACTGGGCGCGCTGGCGGCCCGGGTGTTTTGACTGATGAACGACGACTGACGGATTGAAACGGCCTGTAGCATGAGCATGAGCATGAGCGATATACCCGTATTGGCTTTGTAGCGAGCTTTTTTTTTTTTTTTTTACATGGAATTTTGTAATCGAGCGCGGAATTCTTTAGCATAGTTGGCTGCTCTAGTTTCTTGGTAGCAAGCAAGTAAACAATTATCTCTCTCTTGATGTCCACAACACTCGGAGTGACTTGTCACGCGATCTCCGCTGTTCCTCAGACAAACCCAGCCTACTCCCAACTTGCTCTACCTCCTCCTCCCAGCCCCAGGCCCCGCAACCCCCTCCTTCTCCGCCAAACTAACCACCTCCCCGATACCCTTCTCCTCCTGCTCGTCCTCGAGCTCGCGCAGCTCCTCCCTGCAGTCCCAGAACTTCTCTTCCGCGTCTTTGAACGCCAACTGCCTGATCTCCTTGACCCCGTACTCGTCTGTTTTCTTCTTGCGATCGAGCTCAGCGATCTTGAGGTTGATCCAGGTCTCTGCTGTGCGGGCGTGGAAGGCGCGCAGGGACTCGAAGGGGAGGGGGTGGGGGAGGCCGTCGTCGGTGAGGGCGGAGATGGCTTCTGTGGTTTCGTCTTCCTTGACGGGTACGAGGGCGGGGGAGTCGGTTGTGCTTGTGGGCGCGGTGGAGGGAGGCGCAGATTGCTCTTCTTCATCGTTGTCGTCGTCGTTGTCGCCCTCGTCGTCCTCATCGTCCTCGTCTTCCTCAGAGTCGTCGCCTTCGTCCTCGCTGCCCTGCCAGTCGTCCAGCTCCCGCTTGAAGATCTCCTGCACCCCGTCCAGGTGGTTCAAGTTCACGGCCCACAGCTCGTCGAAGGTGAACTCGCGGTCGCCGCGCTCGAAGGTCCCGCCGTAGATGTACAGCGAGTCGCCCTGCACTGCGAGCGCGGCGTTGAAGCGCGGGTGGGGGAATTCGTAGACGCGGGGTTTCTCTGGGCGTTGGTCCTGCTCGTCCTCTTCGTCCTTGGGCTTCTCGTCGTCATCGGAATCGTGCGGTGTTGCACCGCCGCCCATCTTCATCTCCAGCGCTTTGAGGTTGGCGAGCAGTTCCTCCTCATCTGCCTTGCCGCGCGCACGCCGGTTCACGGCTTGTTTGGCAGCGGCTTGCTTGCCGCCGTTGGCTTTCGGGCGCCGCAGGCTGAGCGGCATGTAGCGGTTGCGCTCGATGTTCCAGACGAACATCTGGTTGAAGAATTCAGAGTCGATGCCTTCTTCGCTCTCCTCCACGTCGTGCACCCCGCCGAACATGACTCCGCGGCCCTTGTGGAACGCCATGGTGGCGCCTGCGCGCGCGGGGGACGGGGCGTTGGCGGGCATCTTGCGCTTTTCCCACGATACTGTGGGCGGGTTTGTGGAGGGTTGGTCTGCGGGAGGGGGTGTCACACGCAGGAACCATGTGTCGGTGTGGACCTTGGGCTTGAGGACCATTCGCGATGCTGGTCCGCCGCCGCCGCCGGAGCTTTTCTTGCCCTTGGCTTGTTGCTGTTGCCCTTTGTTTCCTCCTGCTGCAGTCTTGACGCGTGAGTAGCCGCCGTAGATGACAGCGCCTTGGTCGTGAGGCAGTAGTGTAAAGCTCGATCTCGGATCGGGGACCGCGCGTGCAGCCTGGAGTTTCGGAGTGTGCCATGTGAAGTTGACACAGTCGTAGATCCACAGATCGTTGAGGTATTTCGTCGTCGCAGACGTATCCTGGAAGCCTCCAAACAGGATGATGTACTGCTTGTACCCGACCATGCGGTGCCCGCTCCTCGCAGGGGGACTCGACGCCTTTCCCTTGGTCTCGACACGCGTCCATTCCCTACTCTTGGGCTCCAGCTTCCAGAAATCGTTGTAGTGGTAGAAAGTGCCCTGCTTCGGTGAACTGAACTCGCCACCGAAAAGGTAGATCTCCTGGGTATTTGCCGCACGACACCAAGCGTGTCCTGAGCGCGGCAGAGGGGAATTGGGGCTCGTGACCTTGAGCCATGAATCGCGCTTGATGTTGTATACAAACAAATCGTTGTAGAAGTGCGCAGTCGCGCCGTTGAAGTACTCGCCGCCGTACAAGAAGATTTCATTCTCGTTGGCTGGGTTGGCGATGAGGGTGCTGGAGGACCTCGCTGCAGGCGGGTCACACGCGGTTTCTGTGATTTCGTGGAATGCTTCTTGTTCTTTTGCGTATTGGGCCAGCACCGCATCCAGGTCTACAGATTCCGTGTCCGAATCGGCGTCCTTGTTCTTGGAAGCGATCTTCTTGTCTTTCTTGCCGGCTTTCTTCTCTTGCTTTGCGGCTTTGGCTGCCTTTGCTGCGGCCTTGTCGCCCTTTTTCTTGTCTTTCGCCATCGTGGCAGAAAATCCTTTACTGTAACTATTTGAATTCAGATGTGCTCTCGCCTTGCCGGTGATGTTCAGTGCTGGTTCGAAATTCGCCCCGCAGCTGCTGGAAATTTTCGCCGTTGGAGACGAGGCTCAGGTTGGGTGCAGCGGAGTCTGTAGATATTTCCCAGTTCCTGATAAGTTGTAATTGCTCCACCAAAACTCCTACCAATGCTTTTGATGTGATGCGATGCGCAAGTCGAGCCAGGCTCATGCATCAATACCTCCCACGATATGGTGGTGGATGTGGGGCGCTTCCCTTATCGATAGGGTAGCTCTACTCCACTGCTCCAAGCTCCCCCAGTACCACAACAAACAACCACGCAATGATACAAGCAGCAAAGATCCTCGAGCAGAGGAGTCATCTGGTGCCTGGTATAGCCTCATGCCTACCAGCTTGAACACAAGCCTCTGACCGGCGCCTAGGGAAGCTCAGAATCACCGAACACTTCTTCCAGGTACCGCGTGACTACTCCAACCCCTCAGCAGGCCATTTACAGCTCTTCGCCCGCTCGGCTCTGAAAGCAGAGAAGCCGGCCGACTACTCTCCAGATGGCACTCAGGACCCTAAGAAGACCCAGTTGCCATGGCTTGTTTATCTGCAAGGTGGCCCGGGCTTCGAGTGTCGGAGTCCTGAGAACGTGTCTTGGGTACCGACTATTCTAGACAAGGGATACCGCGTTCTCATGCTCGACCAGCGTGGCACCGGTCTCTCAACGGCGATCAGTCAAAGCTCGCTGCAGCTGCGTGGCGATGAGAGCGTGCAGGCAGAGTACATGAAGAGCTTCCGTGCAGACAGTATTGTGAAGGATTGCGAGGCGGTGCGCAAAGCACTTACCGAGGATTATCCTGAAGACAAGAAAAAATGGTCTGTCATGGGACAGTCCTTTGGTGGCTTCTGCGCAACTACATATCTCTCCTTCTACCCTGAAGGCGTGAAAGAAGCGTTCCTATTCGGGGGCCTGCCACCTCTCCGCAACAATCCAGACGAGGTGTACGAGCGCCTGTACACTCGCGTCAAGAAACGGAACGAGCAATACTACGCAAAGTATCCCGAAGACGTTGACCGCGTGAAGCGCGTCATCAAGCTTCTATCCCGATTCGGCGACACCACCGTGCGCGTCCAAGGCGGGGAGGGCTACATGAGCGCGCGGCGATTCCTGCAGCTCGGAATCTTCTTCGGCAAACACGGCGGCTTCGACGAAGTCCACGCACTCGTGTTGCGAGCAGACACGGACTTGAGTCAATTCGGCCACCTGACGCGCCCAACAGTCCTCGCTCTCGAAGCCGCGCAGTCGTGGGATACGAACGTCATCTACGCTCTGCTGCACGAGCCGATCTACTGCCAGGGCGAAGCAGCCAACTGGTCCGCCGAGCGACTTCTCGAGAAGTACCCAGAGTTCTCGCTGCAGAATGCAGACGCAGCCGCTCCGGTGTATTTCACGGGTGAGATGATCTACCCCTTCATGTTCGACTGCTACCCGGAGCTCGCGAAGATGAAGAAGGTAGGGCAGCTGCTTGCAGAGGCAAAAGACTGGCCGAAGCTGTACGATGTGGAGCAGTTGAAGAAGAACGAGGTGCCCACGTACGCGGCAGTCTACCATGAAGATATGTATGTGGATTTCGAGCTAAGCATGGAGACTGCGAACACGATTAAGGGATGCAAACCGTTCGTCACGAATTCGATGTATCACAATGCGATCGGAGCGAAGACAGACGATGTGCTGAAGGATATATTTGCGAGAAGAGACGACGTGATCGACTGAGGCTCGAAATTCGCACTTCACTTATGATAAGCTTCGATAGCAATGGATGGTTATTCACTATGTCATGGTTAGAGCCCCCGATCACTACCCGCTTGTATGTAGCCGATCATCATGGAGCCTCGGATGATCGTCAATGACCCCACACCATTTTGCTACCTACATCGCAAAACCAGACAATATCTCGCAGCTACAATTCCCACAAAATAGCTTACACTACATGACTCAAAACTTAGCCCCCTCATACGACGCAATTTAAAACCTAACTATCTAAAGGACCCCCCTCCCCGTTCAATCGAAGAAAACCAACCTCACTCCCCAGACTCTCCAAACACAATGCCCACGCCCAATCCCCTCCCGACCACAAACACCTCCCTCGTCTACACCACCCCTCTATCCCCCCCTTACCTCACATCCAGCCCCCTCCCACCCTTGGCCCCTCACGCCCTCCTCATCAAAATCCACTTCGCAGCCATAAACCCAGTCGACATCCAACTCTGGGGCAACCCCGTTGTAAACCTCCTCTCTGGCTCCCGCCCAAAAGGCATCGGCCGCGACTACTCCGGCGTCATCATCGCCCTTGGCTCCGCTTTACGAGAAAAAGGCGACTGGGCGGTCGGCGACGCGGTGTTCGGACTGTGCAACCGGCCGCTGGGTGCAGGCACGTTTGCGCAGTACCTCGAGATTGAGCCGGGGAGGGAGCCCGTGGCGCGGATGCCGAGGGCTTGGGGGTTTGCTGAGGCGGCGGGGGTGCCGTTGGTGGTGTTGACAGCGTGGGCGTGTCTGGATTGGTTGCCTGGTGGGCGTGGAGGGGAGAAGGAGAGGGAGAGGGAGGGGGTGAGAAGGGTGGTGGTGAATGGGGCCAGTGGGGGCGTGGGTGCGTGGTGTGTGCAGTTGGCGAAGAAGGTGTTTGGGTGCCATGTTACGGGGATTTGCTCGGAGAGGAACAGGCAGTTTGTGGAGGGGTTGGGCGCGGATGTGGTGGTCGACTATGGGGTTCAGGATGTCAAGGGGACGTTGTTGGGGGAGTGTGCAGAGCGTGGGAAGTACGATTTGTATGTTGATTGTGTAGGCGGTACGGATATGTTTTCGTGTTGGCATGAGTTGCTGAGGAAAGAGGGAGCGTACGTCACGATTGTTGGGGACAAGACGAGTCGCACAGCGATGGGAGGCCCGTTAACATATTTCACGTATCCTTCGCAGATCTGGCGGTATTTGCATGGATACATGTTCGGCCCTAGGTACGCAAACGTGCTGTTGTACGCGAGGAGTGAGCTGCTTGAGCAGACTGCGAGGTTGGCCGACGAGCAAGGGGTACAGATAAATATTTCAGGCATAGTGGAGGGTATCTTGGATGAAGAGGGGCACACAGAAGCTTGGGAGAAAGTGAGGCAGTACATGGTGGGAGGGCGAGTGAGAGGGAAGATAGTAGTTAAGATTGGGGGATTGAGTGGTGAAAAGCCTGGTATGAAGTGATGGGTAGTAAATGCAATCATATGATGTGATAAGTAGTCAATGCTATACTCGAATGTTTCCTGCCGCAAGTTCTCTGTTCCTGCTGTTCTGCTGCTGTATTAGTATAGAACATCGTCCAGAAGAACCAAATCAAGTAGAATACCCCAACGCAAGGCCACTAACGACGTATATGTTGAACCAGATTTGGCCCCTCTCTTTCAGTCATCGCCATGCCAGCTCACCCGCATGATGGACCACTCACCCCTACGGTTGTGGTGGACTTCGAACCCGATATCGTTTTGGAACAAGCGCCAGTTCAGCTCGTCCATGACCCACCGAGTGTACATCCTAGCCTCCTCTGGACCAAACAGATCCTTTCTAATCGTCGTGAACGTCTTTACCATCTTCTCAATGCGGTGGATGCGGACGTTACAGTCTTGCTGCTCGGGTGTCATGTGTGCTGTTGCTGGGACGCGCTTGCGGCGCTTGCAGAGTGGTGTGCGGCAGTACGGACATTGATTTGCGTTGAACGAGGTCCCATTTACCCAGGCCTCGAGACAGGGCTTGCCGAGTGTGTGGTTGCAGGCGGTGATGAGGAAGGGAGGGTGGTCGGGGTCGTAGGGTTCGAGGCAGATGAAGCATGGATCTGATGAGGAGTCATTATCTGGGGATGTGGTGGTAGTTGGTTCACCGATCTGGTGCCCGAAGTCATCGAGGTTGTGGTCCGGGCCGACGTTCACGTACTCATTGCTGTCGATCATGCGGCTCAACTCCCGTGACGATGGAGTTATACGGTCGAGCTGGGCAAGCTCCTTGACGGCTGCCCTATGAAGTAGTTCCACGCACGCCTTGAACTCGTCCTTGATGTCGGGATCGCTATGCATGCGTCGAACCTCGTCACACGAACCCTCTGCCTCTAGAAGGTTGAAGTGGCACGCAGTTCGAATGTTGTTAAAACGATGCTTGACTCGGTCAACGTCGTCCATAGTCGGGGAGAGTATCGCTTGGCGTGCTGCCACTCGATTACGTACAGCTGCGCGGTACAGATTGTCGTGATCTCGCAAGAAGTCGATAAGTTCTTCTGGAAGATTGAACAGAGTCAACTTCTCAGCAGCTCGCAACGCGTGTTTATACGAAAATTTGGGCTCCTGCGATCTAAGGCCATACATATTTTCAAACGCGCGCTTGATGTACACCTTGTCATGTTCGTAGTGATGGCCCGCGATACGATTCTCAAAGACTCGAATACGTTCGCGGACCAGACCGTGGCCTGGCTGAAGCACTGCAGGTACGGTATGATTTTCCCGCGTGGGTCCGAATTGCTGGACACGATAGTCAGTAGGAAAGCCACGAAAGTCAGTGGGTCGACCTACCATAGGTAGATGCAAATCGCGAGGGATATGCCTAGGCATGATTAGTGGCGGAGGGCAGCTGACAAGGAATAGCAAAGTGAGTACAAAGTGGCGGTGTAGCAGAAAGCGTACACAAATTCAATCCCACAAGCTGTGTCTGGTGGAGTTGAACTGACAGAAGTCTACCAGGAAATATGGATGGGTAACATATAGAGGTCTGGCTCAAGTGCTGGACTGATTAGTGACCGCCTTCCTCGACTCATCACTGCGCGACGGAGCAATGTGATGTGCTTTCACCCTGGCTTGGGTGTACACAGTAGCTGCACAGTAGCTGGACACTGTCAACTCGAGGTGAAGGTGACTCTCGTGATACGTCAAACGGCGCTGGAAGTCGAGGATATATATAGCAAATAGATAGGTTTGATGATACTTCAATGGTATATGGCCGTGTAAAGTCGAGATCTGCGTGCAAATACAGCTTGCCAAAGGTCGCCGGCCAGCGCTCAGACAAAAGCAGCAAGTGAGTCCCGCCAGCTGGCAGTGACAGAAAGAGAATGCGTTGAGGCTGGCAACAGCCGGTCCTATCGCTTGCTCCACAAGCCTTGCTGTGTCTCTCGGATCCTACGCTCTTGTTCTTTGATCATGGCCTCTGTCTGGCCGTGCCCGTTACCTCGGCTGTCAACATGGTCGATTTCCATAGGATCAGAGCCTTCCTCCGCGGGTTGTGGGAATTTCGGGGCTGGAGGCGCACCTCGTCGGGGCTCAGTGGCTTTGACGCCATCCATCATTCCAGCAGCACCACCGGCCCTGAGTTGGTTGATAGCGCGGATCGTATCGATGGCTGCGTGAAGCGTACGTCTAGCATTGAAGTTCTTCTTGACAGTTGGCAGAAGATCCTCCTCGCCTTCAGCCTGCTTCTTGCCGAGATCGGCAATCCAGGGGTGCGACAAAGCTTCGTGTGAGGTCATACGCGCCGCTGGATCAACAGTTAGACAGCGGCGGATGAACTCGCGAGCAGTCAAAGAGACACCGCGCCAGTATTCAAGGGGGGTGAATGAGTAGTCAGCAACCAAGATAGCCTGCATTTCCTCGAGGTTGGAGTCACGGTCAAACGGCGTGTAACCGCAAAGGAGGAAGTAGGTGATGACGCCGATAGCCCAGATATCACTGTGCAAACGGTTAGTGACGGTGAAGAGAGCACGCAGCGCACCACTCACACAGGCTTGCCATGCCCAGTCTTCCTGAAGATTTCAGGTGCCATGTAGCCAGGCGTTCCGCAGGTCGTAGTGAGAACATGGAACTGCTCTTCATCCATTATGCGCGATAGGCCAAAGTCAGCAATCAACAGGTCCGCATTGTCTTCGGGCGTGCGGAAAAGCAGATTCTCAGGCTTCAAGTCGCGGTGCACAATGCCGTGGTCGTGAAGGTAAGCAACTGCAGACAGTGTCGCTCGAATCAGGTCTGCAGCGTCAGACTCGTAGTAGTTGCCCTTTCGGCAGATGCGGTCAAAGAGCTCGCCTCCGAGTGCTAGGTCGGTCACGAGGTACACTGTGCGTGGTCAATCCTGTAATATGGCAGGGCTCTGGCGTGCATACAGTTGTTCATAGTCTCAAAGTAGTCGACCAGGGTCAGAATATTCCTATGTCCCATAGACACGCGTTTCAGAACGGCGATTTCGTTCCTGACCATGTGCTCTCGTCCAGCCATAAGCCTCTTGTTGATGACCTTGGCAGCATAGTATCTCCCCGTGTCGATGTGTACGCACTCCTTCACCACCGAATAGCTTCCTGCGCCGAGAGTCTTCCCCGTTTTGTAGCGACATGGCTGTACTTGAGCCTGCGACTGAGGTGTGGAAGCTCCGTTCGAGGCCATCTTCTGAACAGAGGATATTCGCTCTTTCTAGTATATAATGTCGCTTTCGCGTGGGTCGGCGTGTGGGGACGGTGGACGAAAGGAAGGTGCGATGAGGACGCAGATGGTATGGGGGCCGATGTCTCAGCCTCGGGGAATTGACAAGCCGCCTGACAAGCCGCGAGCGATAGGGAAGAGGTTTGCAGAAGCGCAATCAGCAGAGACAAAGTCCTGGGCCTTTGAGTTCGGTTTCCTGGAATAAACGACTGGTATGTTCAAGTTACCTTCTGGACAGCCGTGGACTTTGAATGTTGATGGTCAGCTTGACGGACCCTGGCTGCTCGGATGCTAGCCCCGCGAAGTGGGGTCGACCATGGTATCGGCGAGCGCGGGATGGGCTGACCGACACCTAAATACAGCAACGATGCGAGGGCAGGAAATTCGAAATAGTGTCACACGAGTGCTTTTGTAGATGCAAGGCTGGCCCATGTCTTGCATGTGTTTAATTCTATGCCTACATCACAGCGTTCGCTCCTAACCAACGCTCTTATAGTCTAAACGAGAAGGGAATCAAAATACGAAGGTAGGCTATATTTATGCCTTGACGAGCAAGCTGCTGCCGTCCATGGCTGAGGGCTGCTCGAGACCCATCAGGGCCAGGATTGTGGGTGCAACATCACCCAGCACACCGTCAGTCTTCTTCAGGCTCCAGCCCTCGGGAGCGTTGGCCATGACAAAGGGAACCTTGTTGGTGGTGTGAGATGTCTTGGGTGTGCTCTCCTCAGTCAGCATCTCCTCGGCGTTGCCGTGATCAGCCGTCACAAAGAGGACATAGCCGCTCTCCTTGCACTGATCGTAGACAAGCTTGATGGCCTTGTCAGTCTCAGCGCAAGCCTCGATGGCGGCCTTGTAGACACCAGTGTGGCCGACCATGTCAGGTGGTGCGAAGTTGTTCATCAGGAACTCGAACTTTCCAGTCCTGATGCGCTCGCAAAGCTTCTCAGCAACAGCCACAGCGCTCATCGTGGGCTGGAGATCGTATGTGGCAACCTTGGGAGAGGGGACCATCTCACGCTCCTCGTTCTCAAACTGCTTCTCAACACCGCCGTTGAAGAAGAAGGTAACGTGAGCATACTTCTCTGTCTCGGCGACGTGGCACTGCTTCACGCCCTGCTTTCCAAGTGTCTCAGCAAGGACATCGTCCATTCGCTGGGGAGGGAAAGCAACAGGGAAAGTGTACTTGGGGTTGTACGAGGTCATGGTCGTGAGGTCAATGTCGGCAGGGTAGGGGAAGTCGGGCTTGGGCGAGCGGTCGACGTCACCCAGAAGCTGGGTCACCTCACGAACGCGGTCAGAGCGGTAGTTGAAGAAGAAGACAGTGTCCTTATCTGTATGCACGAATTAGCATGAAGACATCTCGGTACTCATTGCACGAAGATCTTACCTTGGATTCTGCGCTCCTTTCCACCGACAATGATGGGCTTCAAGAACTCGTCGTTCTCGCCCTTCTCGTACCTCTCCTTGATGGTGGCTACAGGGTCGCTGCTCTCCTCTCCCTCACCAGTGACCAAACCCTTCAGGCCAACCTCAACGCGATCCCACCTCTTATCACGGTCCATGATGTAGTAACGACCGACAATCGTGGCGATTTCGCCAGTGCCAATTTCCTTCGTAGCCTTGAGAAGATCGGTCATGTATCCAGCGCTGGACTTGGGATCGGTATCACGGCCGTCTCCGAAGAAGTGGATGAAGACCTTGGGCACGCCCATCTTCTTCGCAACCTTGAGGAGAGCGATCAGGTGGTCGATGTGGGAGTGGACACCGCCGTCAGACACCAGACCGCAGAAGTGAAGCCTGCCGTTGCCATCGATGGCCCTCTGGAAGGACCTCTTAACATTTTCGTTCTCGCTGAGCTTGTCGTTCTTGATGGTCTGTCCAATGCGGACAGAGTCCTGCCAGACCACACGACCAGCACCAATGTTCAAGTGGCCGACCTCACTGTTGCCCATAAGGCCCTCGGGAAGACCGACAGCGAGGGAAGAGGCCTCAAGCTCGGTGTAGCCCTGGGCGGTCTTCGAGCCGCTCTTCGCGAACTCGTCCATTGTAGGGGTCTCAGCGGCGAGGATGGCATCGCCATCCTTGCGCGAGTTCTCAGTCGCAACACCCCATCCGTCGATGACGATAAGAACAGCCTTCTGGTCGACCTGCACCATGTTGACGGGTCAATTGGTAGTTGATCAGGGAAAGGAAAATGAGCTCGAGGGGACGGTCGAGCTGGATTGGATATAGGGCGTGAAGGGTGCAAGCAGTGAGAGCCAAAAAGTGTTGGAGGGGCATGTAGTGGGGCTTCCAGACATCGGCGCAAACGTCACATCAGCCTACCACTACGGTTTTGCTTCAACAACTCCACCGCACCACCACGTCTGCTATCACCGCGGCCGGCACCGATAACCACTCGCCTGCGCTGCAAAAAGGAAGCCCACGTTGCGACCGGCCACTCAGACGCGAGCCACCGCGCACTGGCAGCCCGCGGGCTCCATTCCTAGCCTACAGCCAATCACCGCGCCTTGGAGTTACGGCGTGTCGGACGAGGCGCGTCTCCCGCATCAACACCAAGCCCAACAATCTCCACTATTGCCGCACCCCGTTCCTCAGCGACACTCATCATGTCTGGAGCTGCCACACCCCACGCCCCTGCGTCTGCGCGCGCCTCGCTCCCGCCAACGGGCGCTGCGACACCAGCACTGCAGCCTCCAGCTTCTTCTGCTTCTGCTTCCGCGTCACAGGGCCTCCCGCCGCCAACCACCTTCGACATCCTCCCTGACCTCCACAACCTTCTCAAGCGCCTCCTCGACACCTCACCCACGTCTGCGCCCCCACAATCAGGCGCAGACGGTCCTCTCGAGATTCAGCATGTAGCTACCGCAGCAACTGATGTCAGACTGAAGTTGCAGAGAGCGCAGCGCGCTGTCATGGCTCTGCCGGAGATTGACCGGACGTGCGAGGACCAGGAGGAGGAGATTGAGGACCTGGAGGCACGCATTGCTCGCCTGAAAGCTTCTTTGCGTGAGCTTGGCCGGCCGACGGAGACAACAGACGACGGTGACCAACGTATGACGGGATGAGCCTCTACGTGGATGACAATTGATCACCGTCTAGGACGCTCCTCCATCGACTGCATGGATGCACTCGACATGGCTCTAGCTTCAGGTGCCTGATGCTTTGCACATTATGATTGAACCACACATGCCTGCGATGTTTAGAGGCCTCGACATGAGCTCGACAGTTCCGTACCTCCTTTGATATTATGCGCCGTCTTGGCCTCATCTGTGTCGTATGCCTGCCGTATACTTCGCCAAGCGGGCTACGTCTGTGTCCCGAATGAAGTTGAACTACGCGACATGACGTCGAGAAGCAGCCCGTCTTCTGCTGGGAGCTGGTGGGAACAGCATGGTCACACCGAACATTTGATCAACACTACAACATCTTCCGAGATGCCTGGCACAGAGTACCCTCCAGGAAAGCAGAGTACTGCTCAGACCGATTGACGTGGTGAAGGAATACATGCGCCTGGCGTACTCACCCAAGGAGAACAAGGGTCGCGATATCGTACATCACCTGTGCCACGACGATGCATACTTCATCGCACCTACCACGTTCCCTGACTGCAAGTCTCGTCAAGACTACGCTGAACCGCACTCGAAAGTGATGGCGTGAGGGTCCGATCTACACATTGACTCGTATGATGTTATCCTCGCCAAGGGTGGGCATGTGTGCTCGCAGTGCAGTACATCGGGTAGCCACAAGGGCGAACCGCACAATGGCGTCGAGGCAACGGGCAACAAAGCAGCTTGGCATGCTGCTGTTGCTATTTTCGAGGTGCGGGATGGGAAGATCAAGGGTTGGATCAAGGAGTGTGGTTAGCTGCACATGTGGAAGCAGCTGGGTTGGATGAAGGGCGATGGATATCTGTAGATAAGGTACTGAGCCAGGGTTTAGTTCGAATGACATTAATCCAGACTCACACTTTCGCGTTGGCATCGCCGAGTACACAGAACAAGAAAGAGGCTTCGTTCGAGTCGTCACAGTGCCTGTGCTTGACTAAGTAATGCCACTGTCTCATTGCTCATGAATGAAGCTGTCGAATGAGGCTGTCGAGGATCTACCCGCCCCAGATTACGGTACTTCCTAGCGTGGACCCCTGCATCCACAAGACCTCTCCACTCTCAACACGCGACGTGAGGACCATATAAATAAGTCCAGCGAACTGCCGTATCGAGATCGATTCTGTGCATGCTCTAAATCGCCGCCCCTGACGATCTGTGTGACCGTTGAAACCAAGAAACACGGCTCGCGTTTGCAGCTCTTTCTAGGTACTCTCAGCCCCGCAGCGACGTCATTGCTCGTCCCGGCAGCGTCCTTACCTTACATCGCAACTATACCCCAACCGTTTTTCTTTATTCCTGTACCTCGCAAACCCACCAACAGTCCATACCTACCCTCACGATGGCTAGCAACGCGCCCACCTTGATCAACCTGCCGCCTCCGCCCTCGGATCCTGCGACTCCGAGTGAGATCCCGTGAGTATATGCTTGCAGCTGGCCAAGCGCCGTACTTACGCAGCTAGGGGCACTCCGAACTCAGCTACTACGACTATGTCTGAGCTTTCCACGGTCGCTATCAAGGATGGACATCGCGGACACTTCCCTCACCACCACCTTCCTGCTGACGCCGAGCGAGCAGACCGCATCTCGCGCCTGGCAGGCCTCGAGCGCATTGGCGTAAGCGGGCGCACTCCTCAAGGCCTCGGCCCAGGTATTGCTGCGAACCCACCGCCCGGCTATTTCGACTCAAACAACCAACCTCAGATGTTCCGCGAGAGGAGCACTGTCGGCAGCGCCTCTGCCACCGGTAGCGTTGGTGGTCGCACAACCTGGGCAAGCGGCAGCGATGCAGGAGGCAATGATCCAGATCGAATGAGCGAGGATCAGACAGAGGAAACCTCTAGTGTAGGCGGATTTAGTGATGAGGCATCGCTTGTTGGTTTCGGTGAGGGTGCGAGGACGCCAGCCCGGCAACTCAGCCAGTACGGTAGCCCTGCTCTCAGTAAGGCCAGCGCGGTACCTGGTTATTTGAGGGAGCAGGCCCCTGCCAGTCCGTTGACACAAACCACGTCCAGCACCGAGCAGCAGCGACAACAAACCCGCAGCATCGACGGCATGGCGTTCGATGAGAGCGACTCAGCGAATCGCACACCCGGCCCTGGCCAGTCATCGACAGCACAAGATGTCATTCGTGAGCGCATGCGCCAGCAGCAAGCTGGGCAGGACACCATGGACTTCGAGCAGCCCAGGGAGGGTTAGGGACCTATTACTTTCCGATTTTCGTGCGAGACAGTTGTGAGCGTTAAGGGAAAATAGCGATCCACGGGAAAGAAATGCAGTACGGCGTAGGAGCACAGACTCATTCTGAGCAAGGCCGATACGTCAGACTGAATGCTGCGACGATCATACGACATACGATGCTTATACCAAGATACAATTATGCATGTTCTACACAAACAAATTTTGATCTTTTTGGGAAATCCAGGGTGCTGTTCCGTGACTTCATTGCTATCCAGACCCAGGAGCTGGGTCAGAGCCATCATCATTGCAGACAGCCATACTTGGACCATGTCCTACAACGCAACGGACCTACTGAATGCTTTAAGCATGCCATGAGTTACGAAAATTGAGTGCAATCGATGTCGCTATAAGCATTAAATAATTGCATTGTGGGATAATAAAATCCACTGACAATCCCTACACAAAGCGATGACGCTACAAATTTCTACGCAAATAGTGTGCAAGACCAGAGAATCGCGACAGCGAAATCTTTGCCGCACAATTATCAATTTGTTGAACATTGGGGTGTTCACAGCATACGAAGCTGCTGATGGCCCGGTGTTGATGTTGGTAGAATGCCAAGCTCGGCTAATAGTGCGCCCGCCCACAACTCCCGGGGCAGGCGCAACCCTATGCAAATTACTGAGAACCACGTTTCTTCCTTACTAACGACAGAACACGCAAATCAGTCGCCATGGCCAGTATGTCGCGCCACTCGATGATGAAGAAGGAGCCTGGCTAACAACAGTGCAGAGTCAAAGAACTCGTCTCAGCACAACCAGTCGAAGAAGAACCACAGGAACGGGTACGCACACACTTCCTGCCGCAGACGCACGCGGACCGTCACCGATCGCATCCCTCCAAGACGCGCACTCGCATCGACGTATCCATTGGGATGAAGGATGGCATTGCTGACATGTTGGCGCTGCAGTATCAAGAAGCCTAAGACTCACCGTTACCCTTCGCTCAAGGGCACCGACCCCAAGTTCCGCCGCAACCACAGGCATGCTCTGCACGGCACCATGCGCGCCCTGGTGCGTTCCACCCACGAATCGCAGTCTTGCCGGACGCGGTTAGCTAACACCCGTACAGAAGGAGGTCAAGGAGGGCAAGCGCGATGCTGCTTAAGCGACGAACGATCACGAACGAGCGAGAAACAGGGCGGTTATCGAATCCTCACGAGATATCTGGTCGGCGTCAATGGCATTCGGACTTTCTCTGGCGGCAACGAGCCCCAGACGGGTGGACTAGGGTTCCCCATAGGCACTGAGATGCGGCAATGAAAAAGTCGAAAAGTCATGATCGGTCCCGATCATTTGCGCCCAAGTGATGCATGCGAGCATTCAGTTTTGTTTGTTTCTAGTAAGTGATTTTGGGGAAAGGAGGTTCATACCTCGAGACGACGACGAACTGGCATTAGTGTGTACAGCAACAGAGCTATTCCATGCTCGACCTGCTGAAGGAAAATCTATCGTGCCTAGAACAAAGACCCTAACATTACCAAACACACCGTTCTTCTTCCATAGGGCGAGTGTGCATGAAGTTAGGGTCACATTCAAATTACTAACATCAGCTCTTTTCAATCCGTCACAAGGTGTTGAAGACTTGGGATGGACGTACAATTTTACGACCTCCTCAGACACAACACTCTTGTGCATTGATTGGTTCATTAGTTGCGCATATATCAATACATTCGTTAATGCACGTAGATCAATACATCCATTCTTTATCAGATGCGAACCCTAGTGTCATTCAGTGCTCAGGTGACGTCGTGCAGATAGCCGCCCCTCCAAGCTGTGGGGTACTTTCGACACACGCCTTCCAACATCAACAGCTCCACGCTCACTCACCCTACTCTCCGCGGGCGATACAAGAGCCTCCAGCATACGTCAAGCTTTCCGACAAGCAAACTCGCGCTCTTGTACCGCTTGCCGCGGAGAGTTCTCCAGGAAAGCCTGCCGAAGCCACCCGGTAGGTCGTCTGCACAGCCCTGGCTTAGTTTGCTTAACAAGCATACATACTGCAAGTCAACCTGTCCGACACGTTGTACAGCTGTCTCAAAGACTCTTGCTCTTGCTGTGTCCTGAGTTCCTTGACCCTCGCTTGCGCTTTGTAACCACGAAAAACACCACCGACAACCACTAAACAATACCCTACGAGAACCCTGCAAGATGTCCGAGGCCCACTGCGCGTACTGCTTCGAAAGCCTGGCCGCATCGCTCGAAAAGCGCCCAGCACTCTCTCTCCGCCAGGTAGAAGCCCTGTGGAAGAAGTACAGTTCGGCGACGAGCAGCACCGACGATGTCGATGCAGACACGACTTCCCCTGCCAAACCCGCCGCCATATCGCGCCTCCTCTCGCCTTCGAGTGGCAGCTCGTCTAGCACAGGCTCGACGCCCACAGGCGCAAGCTCCGCCAGCAGCGCGGGCACAAGCGTGAGCTCGCTGGGCAGCGCGCTGCAGAAGGAAGAGAGCGCACAGCACGAGTTCCCCCTCTTCGTGACGTGGAACACACTCTCACGCAGCGGCGACAAGAGACTGCGTGGCTGCATCGGGACCTTCGAAGCGCTGGATCTCGAGGAGGGCTTGGGCAGCTACGCACTAACCAGGTATGCACCTCGCCCGCAACTTCTCGTCCGATGATCGCCTCACTGACAACTACTTGTACAGCGCTTTCGACGACACCCGCTTCCAGCCCATCACCGCACGCGAACTCTCCACCCTCCAAGCCGCCGTCACCCTCCTCACAGACTTCGAGCCCGCGCCGAATAACGACCCGCTCGCCTGGGACATCGGCACCCACGGCCTGCGCATCTCCTTCACACACCACGGCCGCCGCCACGGCGCCACCTACCTGCCCGATGTGGCTCGCGAGCAGGGCTGGACTAAGGAGGAGGCGCTGGTGAGTCTGATGCGCAAGGCAGGTTGGAATGGGCGGAAGGACGAGTGGGAGAAGGTCGGGTTGAAGGTGATTCGGTATCAGGGGAAGAAGGCAGCGTTGGGGTATGCGGAGTGGAAGGCGTGGCGGGATTGGGTGGATGAGGAGGGTGTGGAGGTCTGAGGGGAGTTGGAGTTAATTTTTTTTTTCGGCAGTGAAGGTTTGATATCCATATAGATCTAGCGAGGCGTCGGTGGACGATCTAGACTAATAGACAGCATGCTGTTATGAACATTGTAGCACGTCTACCAATGCCATCTGTCTGCGAAGCTCCCAGCCACTGATCAGATTCCGCGGGCATGGGGATTTCTGGCTTCCCACATGACCTGACACAAGATAACTGCTTCCTTTCAGAACGGAAACACGTTGTAAGAACTGTTTGCCTCTAAGAATTGTAATCTATTGCTCCAATATGTCTTTGCTGGTAAATTGCCCGTAGCCCAATTTTTTTTCAATACTTGCAGTACAGAAGAAAGACTGCTTATTCTTGTTATTCAGGGCCGTTGTCCTAATAGGATCTACTTTCCTTAGACCTCACTCTACTCACCAATAGGGATGGCGGGGTGGAGCAAGCGAAGCTCGCGATGGGCGCGGAATGGCGGGCCGATTTCGAAAGAGCGGGTCGTGGTAGTAGTAGAGGGCGGGTGGGTAGAGCTTGTGATGAGAGTGGACCGGTTTCGAGTGAGCAAGCGGTTGGAGATAAGATGGCAGGATGTGTTTTGATGTTGGTTGGTGAGCGAGCGGGGAATGGTGGGCTATGGGTAGATGGAGGAGGGTAGTAGTGAGCATGTGTGTATACCGTTGTGTGTGAAGCAATGGGCGCAAGCTACGCACACATTCAATCCCGAACCACGGTATTGTTCTTGCCATCGTCTTCTTGCAGCCCTTTCCCTTCCCCAGCGCCCCCGTGTCTCACCCCGGCCCTTCGTCTGCTCTCCACCAGCGCCTTGATCAAAGCAATCGCAACAGCCCTCCCCTCGCTCATCCGCTCCTCACTCATACTCAGATCCGGGACGTGCATGAAGATAACAGGCCTCTCACCCTCCCCGCCATTCAGCCGATGATAATGCGCAAGCGCATTGCAGTAAATAAAGCCACACAGAAAGTTGCCCGCGTCTGCGTTGATCCGCACATCGGGCGTGGAGTGCACACCACTCGTATTACCAAGCTGGTCTTTCCACCGCCCTAACACATCTCGCGTATCGAACCCCGTGCTCAGAGCTTCTGGATACTCCGACTCAGGGAATAAACTCTTTGCCTCATCGTCGCTGAATTTCAGTCCGTCGACATCAGCTGTTCTGTCGTATCCGCGCACGTGCGCACCCTGCTCGATGGCGTAGAAGCGGCGGCTTGCTGCCAGCCCGATGTGCAAGACGATGTCTGGGGGAGGCGAGGCGGTGCTGTTTGGGGGGAGAAGCGTGGGCACTGTGCGCAAGACGTTCTCGTACGCGACGCGGATGGGCTCGTGGTGTACGCGGATGTGGATTGGTGTCGGGTTGGTGGGAGATGCGGGGAGTAGGGCGGGTAGGGTTGAGGCGATTTCCCAGGATGAGTTGATGGGGACTTGGGAGAGGAATGGCTGCATCAGGAGGGATTAGTATGGGTGCTTTTCGGCGAAAAAGTATGGCGAGAGGGAAAGGTTTGCTGTGCGTAGGTCTTTCGAAGGTCTTTTTTGTACGCTGATGAAGACTCGCAGTCTCTTTCTTCCATTTTTCAGTCTTGGGAGAGATATTTGCAATAATGGAGTCTCGCATTGCTTCTTTACATTGCTCGTCACCATGGATTGTTCCCCTCCGTAAACTGGTGTGACCAATCCTTCCAAGAGCAAAACGCAGAATTCGAAATGGTTGGACTTTCTAAAAACCGCTCGAAGCTTGCATACACACCATTAACAAGGAAAAAATCTATGCGACTCACCCCAAACCCAGTAACAAGCACGTGGACAGGCTCTTCGCCTTCTGTCGCAGGGGGCTGCCGAGCGGCATACGAAGCATTCGCCATTTAGACTCAACAGTCCCAGGAACACAAGGCAGGTCGCGACAGTAAGAGTGGTGTTGTGTAAGTGAAAGAGCAGGATTAGTAAAGAGTCATAAATTCCTCCTCGTCGTAGCAATACTCCATGCAGCCTAGCACGCGTGATGACGGAGTTTTGGCCCGGCTCCTAGCTGATCGAGCATTGACATGGCAAAGCGGTATAGATTCGACGATTACCCTGCATATTGGAGACTTATCGATAGCGTGCGACTCGTATTCGGAGTCGAGGTCGCACAATTTGGTCTAGATCGAAGTGTTGTCACTGTCGTCGAGATCATGACGGGCATGCACGCTCGTCGCTAGCGCAGGATTGTCATCGCTTGTCGGCGCGATGCCGAGCTCGTGAGAAGGATACCCCACAAAGCTCCCCACATCGCCCTCGAGGACTGATCGGGCCTTCGCTGGCTGGAGAGGTGTTGCCAGAGTCATCGGAACGGTCACTGGCGATGGAGCTGCGTCGGATGAGCACCGTCGGCTAGCGCCTGTTTTGTTGCTGTGAGCATACCTACACTCACAGACTATATACTTCGTCTTCAATCACCTCCCCTTGCTGGCCCCGAACTTTGGCCTTCCGGGGCCGCCGCACGCAGGGTGTGGAGGCACCACTCTTGCGCTGATTGGTCCAGGAGAGCTGCCCCAGAGCCATGCGTCATCGCAACGGACGTCGAATGGATGGCTGTCGGATGAAGCATTCCCAAACGAGGCAGCAACCTACAGAGCCGCACCCGTTCTGACAGCCGCGTTTTAGACCCGTGTTGGCAGCCCAGCGCAACTGTCAATTGTAGTAGTAGCCCTTGATGTACCGGTGATTCCGTTGCAGTTACAACAACCCCACAAAACCATCTCTCAATCCACACATTCGGTCTTCGGATATTCACAAACATACTCCTACACAATGGCCGCCACCGACTCGTCGAAAAAGGACTACAACATCGCCATCGTGGGCGGCGGCATATCCGGCCTCACCCTCGCCATCACCCTCCTGCGTCACAACATCCCCATTACCATTTACGAAGCAGCTGCACACTTTGCCGAGATAGGTGCAGGCGTTTATCTTGGCCCCAATGCGGGGCGGGCGATGAAGCTCATGTCTCCTGCAATCCACTCTGCATTTCTGAAAACGCGGACCGTCAACCAATGGAAAGAGAAGGAGAACTCCTGGTTCACGATCCGAGTTGGAGACGAGCGCAAAGCCGACGCACAGGGCTATGTCCGCGAGGGGAAGAAAGTAGGAGACGCGCTGTTCGATGTGCCAATTGAGGCAGACGGAGACAAGGGCGGCGTCTATCGCGCCGCGTTCCTGGACGAGCTGGTCAAGGACGTGCCATCGCATCTTGCGCGGTTCGGCAAGCGACTGACCGACCTCAGCGAGGCGGACGACGGCTCAGGCGATCTGGTGCTGCGCTTTGCCGACGGGACGAGCGCGCAGCACGCCGCGGTGATCGGGTGCGATGGCATCAAGTCCAAGACGCGGCCGTGGCTGCTGGGCAAAGACGACCCCGCAAGCACAGCGGTGTACAGCGGCAAATACGCGTACCGCGGCCTGATCCCCATGGACAAAGCAGTGGAACTCCTAGGCGAGGAAGTTGCAGCCAACAGCTCCATCTTCATGGGCTACCACGGCCACATCCTGACGTTCCCGGTTCAAGGCGGCAAGACGATGAACGTCGTCGCCTTCAACTCCAGCCCCACCTGGGATGATGAGAAATGGGTCGTCACCACCTCCAAAGAAGACATGCAAAGTGATTTCCAGGCCTGGGGACCCCAGGTCCAGAAGATTATTGGGGCCATGGAGAAACCGGATGTTTGGGCGCTCTTCATGCATCCCCCCGCGGCGACTTTTACAAAAGGGAGACTGTGTTTGCTGGGCGATGCGGCGCACGCGACTACACCGCATCAGGGCGCTGGCGCGGGCATGTGCATTGAGGACTCCTACGTGCTCTCGGAGTTGCTGAGAGATGCGGAGGGGATTGAGGACGTGCAGAGGGCGTTCAAGGCGTTTGATGTGGTGAGACGAGAGAGGACGCAGCGGAATGTTACCACGAGTAAGGAGGCAGGGATGTTGTACGATCTAGAACTCTTTGATGCCGATCTGGACAAGATCCAGGAGAGCTTCCTGAGCAGGATGCAGTGGATTTGGGAGTTTGATATTGAGGCGCAGGTGCAGGAGGGGTTGAGGGTTATGAAGGGAGAGGGAGCGGAGGCGTAAAGTTTGAGAGGGTTTGCTTGCACGACGAATATACTTTTCGAACATAGGCTTGTGAATACCGGTGTAAACGAGGCGCAGAAGAGCGCCCATATGGGCCGCTTATTGAAGATTTACCGAGTCGATAGACAAATGGAGATTCCCATCTTTCTCGCCTCAAAGCGGCCAGAGTACGACGTTCGGACCCCGATGCTCTTCTCTCGAAGGCGTCGGCTTACAAACACCACCGATCATCAACGAAGAACAGCCAAACCACGGACTTCTGCACTGTGGGGCTCCTAACGAACCCGTCAACGGGCCCGGGCCCGAAGTCCGGCCCTCGATCCAATTCACCAAACCCGTCGATGTCGATCATCAAAACCTGCACGTGGTGCTCCAATGCAGTCTTGTATAAAACAAGACGCACATAACGACTATCGTTCCCAATATCAACGCAGAAATAATACAGCCCTCCCGCGACACAGCTTTCCAGGACTCTCAATCTCGAATCTCGTAGTCGAACACGACCAAACCAAACCCTAAACAGCCCTGCGCTCACCCCATCACACCCTACACTCCCCCATCTACGCTCACCCCAAACCTACCCACCTACCCACGCAACCATGGGTAGTGGCCCCTCAACAATGTCCAAATCCCAGTGTCTGGACTTCGAAAAACGCGGCGGCGAGTTGTACTGGAAAGACGACAAGTGCCAGCACTTCAACCGCGCGGTGTGCGAGAGCGTCGGGGGCAGCTATTACATTCCTGGCGGGGATGAGAAGGATGAGGGGATGGGAGTTTGTCAGGGTAACGAGAGGTATGTGGAGAGTGGGGAGAAGATTGAGTATGGGTTGTTTGGGCGGAGGGGGTTGGAGGCGGAGGAGTTGGAGAGGTTGTTGGAGGGGGTTTGTGGGGGGAGGTGGGAGGAGTGTGGGCAGGTTGTTGAGGTGAGGATGGGGGAGGGGAAGGGGAGTGGGTGAGGGTGACATGGGTACGTATCTTTGGTTGGGACGTAGCGCGATGAAGATAAGGGGATGAGAAGATCTATTTACCTAGTACTTTACAAAGCTTTTGAAGCATCCCTGTATATTTCTGGTTAAATGTGTAGTGTGTTTGTATCCAGAGACTTTAAATTGCGCAAGCAGATTTCCCAGCTTCACAGCTCTGGCCCCTCTGTACAGTAGTGAAGAAATAGGAAGGAGCAGCATCGCTACTGTCAAACATCAATGCGTCTATATTCACACAGAAACGATACTCAACAAAGACATTGCTAGCCCCAAGATCTAGACTTGAGCTTCTTGGAATCTACTATGACATTATTGTGAATCTACACAACAGGCAACACAAATTCAGTGCCACGCGACCATGCCCGACCGTCCACACAGCAACCAAAGCCATCCCAGAACAAATCTGCCCCAATCTTCCCAGGCCAATCTCCCACTCTTATCTAACACACGCACATCTCATCCTACTTATACAGCCCAATGCCAAGACGGATACGGCGGGGAGGTATCCTGCTCTCATCCAATCAGGGACCGAACCAACAACATTGTATGCAACCGACGTAGTATCTGACTGCACTTCATTAGCTGTGCGACCAACCGCCTTGCTGAAGTTCTCATCAAATACCCTGCGTATTATACATGGATTTAGCGGTTAAGAACCATGACGCCAGCCAAGAGGAGCAACCGCACAGCAAACAATGAACACGGCGAGTGTACATAAGCCGGAAGAACAACACGATGTTTCGAGAATTCCCATCTCCTCTGCGAAACCTGCATTCGATGCTACCAATTCCCCAAAATGCCCAGTCCATCCATCTCCACCGCCGTGCTCCTTGCTCTCACACTCCCCTCCCTCTCGCGAGCCCAGTCCTGCGCCAATCAAGCCCGCATAAGCGCCCTGGAAACCGGGTACTACAATGCCAGCGGCGCCGTGGAATTGTCCTGGCCCCAAGCATTCTCATCCAACAACGCAGACGCGCCATGGCACCTCTCCCTCCACGTGAACGACACCCGGAGCCACATCGACCAAGGCATTGCGCCCACGGGCTGGGACATCAGCATGCCGCAGCCGTATCTCAGCGTCGATAGAAGCGTGCGCGATGTTTCGGTCTGCGTGTTCCAGTTCGCGGGACGCAATGCAACCGCTACCGGGGACAGTGCAGATGGGAGTAAGGGGTGCGCTGGGGTGTTGAGCAACAGGTGTACGGAGTACATCCGTGGGAAGCTGGAGAACACTACGACTTCTGCGGGGAGGTGCGAGTTGCCTTGGGAGAAGGATGAGGAGGGGTTGAGGGAGCGGGTGGAGGCGTGTGGGGAGGAGTTTGATCCGAGTACGACTTTTGGTACCGCTTTTGGTACGATTTGCTTTCGTTTCCTTTTCCGCACTCGTTGATTGCCCTCTGGATGATAAGCAGGATTGATACATTGGTGCTGATTCTCTCCACAGCATCTCCCCGCATCGACGTCTCCCAGTCCAATTGCTCGCTGCCCCTGCCCCCCGGCGCGCGCAATCTCTCCACGACTGGGCGCGAGTATAATACCTTCTGGGTCGGCGGCGAGTTTAAAGGCGCCGGCGCGTCGCCTTTTCAGGACGCGGACTGGACTCTGCGCGTTAACGATACGTTTACTTACGATCTTGTGGTTACCCAGCCGGTGCCGATGCTGGTGGTTGCGAGCTTTGCTAAAGCGCAGCCTGAGAACCCGAGTATAATTGATGGCTTGCGTGTAGAGGCGCAGATGGCTTGCGTGACGCCTGGTGATATTGTTGCGGGGTCGAGGCTGCCGGGGGGTGGAGTTAAGGAGGAAGAGGAGGGAGGAGGTGAGGGGACTGGCCAAGGCGGAGATGAGAGTGCTGCGGTGAGGGTACGGGTTGGTGGACTGCTGAGCGTGATCGTGGTTGGTGTGGTAACCCTTATGCTTGTTCGGTAGGTGGGAGGTCTTCGGCTCGTACTGCTTAGTATACCCAATATAGGTCTTTTCTGTAAATGGTCGAATTCATGGAGAGATGCAAGCCAGCCCTGGAACCTGTACGTACGTATCAAGACCAGCCCCTCTGTTGCTCAAACAACTCGACTCTTCTGGGTGTTGTACCTCTGGAACTTTCGATGAGAACTTGCCAGAGGAACAGCTTGGTGGCAAAAGTCATTGCTTCAGCTCATCCTTCGAGAGCAGGATGCTCCACACTCACCTCGCAAAGGGCATTCAGCTGCCTTTACCTGGGTACCTGTTGAAACGCAAATCACTAGCGTGTTCTTTGACAGCTCTATTTCCAGGCATTATAAATCTCTCTCCTGTACTTTACACTCACTATCCTTCTTACGACCCATGCTGCTCTTGACAATGGACGAACTGGACAGCGACCTTACGAAGCACTTCGCAGGCGTCAGTGTTGGTGGGCTCAACGGGTTCGACAGCCAGACCAGCCTTTCGAGCGACAGCTGGCTGAGCAATCAGAGCAAGGTAACTGCGCAAATCCTTCTCTGTGCCACCAATACTGTCGCTGATCCTTCTAGCTTGAACAACTTCACGAGCTCCGAGTGATGGCTCTGGGCAACGCCAAGATCTTGTACGGGTCGGAGAGGTTCAAGTTCTTCGGTATGTGAATGGACCGGCACTGGCGAGGGTATACTCATATGGTCAGATATCGTCGTTGCATACAGCGAGGCAGAAGCCAAGTTCGCAGCGATCCTGGTCTGCAGCCTCAACGGAATCACAAAGATCCTGCGTAAGGAAGTGGCGACCTGTCCGCTCGCTGCGGCGCGCGCTCTTGTCCATGGACTACATGTCGACACTGGCGTGCTGCTGAGTAAGCCACTCTCACTTACTTTACCACGCCTTGAATCTAATTCCTCCCACAGCCAAGTACGATGTGGGTGATCAGATGTTCGGTCAGCAGGGCAGCACTCGACGTGGTGAGCTGTTCAGCCTCGACAACTGCAAGGGTCCTGTAGCCGGTATAAAACAAGATTACGACCAAGACGACACATCGACTCTTTCCCGCGGCACCATCACAAACGCCCCTTCTGGCCCCCGTGCTGACTATTACCCGGCCAAGCGTACACGATATGACGTCGACAGGCCGGTGGATGGCTATGTGAGTCGTCGTGACTCCGACGGATTCGAGACCGAAGGTAGACTCAACTATGAAGACTAAGATGAGAATAGCGTGAGGCGTGAGTGCTGGGAAAGGATCATTGCAGCAATTACTACTACGGGCGATTTCTGGTGGATGTTTCTGCTCCACCCATGGTCTGTCGAGGTTCGACGAACGGTAAATATATCACTAAGATACCGATCAATCAAACAGTCGAGAACGATTAATCATAATCTGGTTTTGCGGAAAGGAATGAGCATTGGTGGTGATGATTTTGAAGGATGTCGGTAGCTTTCCTAAAGTGGAAAAGTAATGACGCGTCGGAAAAGGAAAGCGCGACGCGACTAGCGTGGCGACGTCATTGACGTGAATGTCGCGAACATCAGCTATCTAGCAGTCACAAATTACATGCATAGATCTCAATGATGGATAGTCCGTCGAAGCGTCGCAAGAAGAATGACGGATCGAGCAAACCTGTGCGCAAGCTAGACTTCTTCTTCGCGAAGCAAAATGCCAAAGCCGCGGCTGTTACGGACGATGCGCCACAAGTCGTAGACCCGTCCAATCTGACGGATGAGGAGTATGCGCGGAGACTACAGGAAGAGTGGAATAGGGAGACTCAGGATGTACCTAGAGCAGCTGCGCCAGTTGCAAAAGAAGAAGAGTTGGAGAGCTCCAATGAGCTCTATAGAGACCCCAGCCCACCCATCAAGAGCAAGCTCAATGGCGATGACAAGAAGAATGAAAGCAGCATCTCACCCGCTGCGGAGTCATTACCGATCATCACGTCCGCAGCGCCGTTATCAAAACCAAATACTCTCTCCCTTCAATCGACTGCGGCCGAAGAAGACACGATAACCGCGAACATACCCTTCGACCAGAGCCCGCTCGAGTTCGAACCCTCCAACTATATACCCGACCTACAAAAGCATTGGACTGTAGATGGCGGACGCGCGACATACGCGCTATTGACAAGGTGCTTCATCTTGGTCAACAGCACAACCAGCCGTATAAAGATCGTAGATACCCTGGTCAATCTGCTCCGAACTATCATCGAAAGCGATCCAGAAAGCCTGTTGCCTGCAGTATGGCTCGCGACAAACTCGATATCCCCTCCGTACATCGACCTCGAATTGGGGCTAGGTGGCTCCGCGATATCGAAGGCGCTCAAGAAAGTCTGCGGACTGGACAATGCGGGCTTGAGGACGCTGAACAATAAGTACGGCGATGCGGGAGACGTTGCGTTTGAGGCGAAAAAGCGCCAGTCTTTCACGCTACGTAAGCCGAAGCCGCTGACGATCAAGAGTGTATTCGATTCTCTGGTGAAGATCGCCAACAGCAAGGGCAACGGTAGTGTCGAAATGAAGCAGAGGATCGTGGAAAGGCTTATACAGGACGCTCGGGGGGCGGAAGAGAGTCGTTACATTGTCAGAACACTGGTGCAACATCTGAGGATAGGTGCGGTTAAAACAACCATGCTCATCGCACTCTCTCGCGCCTTCCTATTGTCAAAGCCTCCAAACGCTGACTTCGAGACTCGCAATCCTACTGACCTTGCAAAATTGAAGAAGGAAGACCTTGTCGAGATCTACAGCAGGAACGAGGAGATCATCAAGGCCTGCTTCGCCAGAAGACCGAACTACAACGATCTTATACCCGCTCTGTTAGAAATTGGTGTAGGTGATGAGTTGCTACTTCGGTGCGGACTCGCTCTGCACATCCCGCTCCGCCCCATGCTTGGAAGCATCACCCGCGACCTGGGTGAGATGCTCACAAAACTACAAGGCCGCGATTTCAGCTGCGAATACAAGTACGATGGGCAGCGAGCACAAGTACACTGCGATGCAAAAGGCAGAGTTACCATCTTCTCGCGGCACCTGGAAGTCATGACAGACAAGTATCCAGACCTAGTCGCTCTCGTCCCTCAGATCCGAGGCGAAGGCGTATCGAGCTTCATCCTGGAAGGTGAAGTCGTCGCCGTGGATCGCTCGTCCGGCGAGCTCAAGACCTTCCAGACCCTCGCCAATCGCGCGCGGAAAGACGTTGTAATTGGCGCCGTGACAATCGACGTGTGCCTCTTTGCCTTCGATCTAATGTATTTGAATGGCGAGGAGCTGCTCGACCGCCCATTCCGCGAAAGGAGAGACATGCTCCGCAGCCTCTTCGTCGAGATCCCCCATCACTTTACGTGGGTCAAAAGCTTGGACGCTACCTCTTCCGACACCGAAACTGTCTCTGCATTCTTCAAAAGTGCCCTAGAGCTGAAGTGCGAAGGCATTATGGTCAAGGTACTCGACAACCTACCGAACCCCGACCTCCTCGACGAGCTTAACGAAGACGGTACCCCATCTCTGCCCCCGACCCCCAAAAAGAAGAAACCGGCAAAACCAAAATCCAAGAAACCCCCCATCACAGACACATCTGAACCCCCATCCTCCCCCATCGCACCCACCGAGCCTTCCAAGAAATCCGGCCGCCGCAAAGCCCTCCTCTCAACCTACGAACCTGACAAACGCCTCGACTCCTGGCTCAAGGTCAAAAAGGATTATTCCACCACCTCGGAAACCCTCGACTTAATCCCCATCGCAGCCTTCCACGGTACAGGGCGCAAATGCAATTGGTGGTCCCCGATCCTCCTCGCCATCCGCAACGAATCCACAGGCACCCTCGACGCCGTCACAAAATGCATGTCCGGCTTCACGGACGCCTTCTACAAAGCTAACCGCGCCAAGTACGACCCCGACGACCCGGACTCCACAACCACGCTGAGCTCAAAACCGCATTACGTGAATTATGGGGGTGGTGCGGGGACTCCTGCCGTGTGGTTCGAGCCGCAGGAGGTGTGGGAGGTGGCGTTTGCGGATTTGACGCTGAGCCCGACGTATACGGCGGCGATTGGGTTGGTGAGTGAGGAGAGGGGGCTGAGTACGAGGTTTCCAAGGTTCTTGCGCGTCAGAGAGGATAAGAGTATTGAGGAGGCGACGGAGGCGGAGGAACTAGCTGTTTTGTATCGTAAGCAGGAGAGTAGGCCGAAGAAGGATGAGGGTGGGGGAGGGGAGGTGGACGAGGAAGGGCAGTAGTAGAGTTGTAGCAGCGCAACACTTCAGCAGCGCAACACTTCAGCAGCGCAACACTTCAGCAGCGCAACACTTCCAATACCACACTGAACGGACTTCAACTGCATTCACGCCGTGCAAAAGCAAAAGACAAAAGTAGTCCAGTCAATCTCGTAATGGTGATGTTGTTCAGAGGAGCCACATCGAAGCGTCGTCCACCACGCCCACCAAAGAGCCTTTAACCGCACCGTTCTTCTCAGAAGTGGTACCTCGAGTAGTATGCTATGTTCCTCTACTTTCACCTATGCTAAGTTGCTTCTATCCAATCTCGTAGCCTACTTGGCATAGTGTTGAGAAACCGTACAACAGACTCCATACGACTGCCTATCGCCTCTATACGATTGTCTATCGCCTCTATACAATAGCGTATTGTAGTCCAATTATGGAAATCGTAGTCCTCCGAGTCTGAAACTAGAAGTACATATACTGATCTCAGACAAAGCTCAAGAACGAGCATCGTCTTGTCTAGGGTACGAAAGAAAGGCCGCAGCAATGATGACCGGAGGAGTTTGCGGAAGATCTGGAACCCTGGAGCGATCCTAAAGCGATAGCTGATCCACATCCATGTTAAGAATCCGAAAGCAGATCCTAGCGTGCGTGAGACCGTAGCAAGAACACTGCTTAGCGTGCTATGATTTCGATCAATTGCAGTGAACAGGCGAGTGAAAACGGAAATAGTTAGGGCCGACATTATGGATGTGCCTACAAGATTTTCATCACTGGAATCCTTCCAAGACTGGTCAATTGAAAGCTTGAGTCGATAAAAGTGCTGATCTGGTTCGGTTTGCGCGTAAGAAAAGGTACGTGTCAAGGAGCTACTGATCCGATGTGACGACGGGAGATCGCGGACAGAGCGCTCAGCACATAGGCCGTCGTTCCTCAGCTCGATGCAGAAACGGATATCCTCATGGTATTGATGGCGGGCCTCGAAGTCTACTCTGATGATCTGGCTCTTGTCTGAAAACTCCACAGTATTCTGGTCACGTTGCCAACAGCTCAATGGATCGACGGAGATTAGCTCAAGGCCATAATAGGTATTCCGACTAGCCCTATTCTCCGGAAGTAAAACTACCGTCAGTCCATCGATCAGTCCTTTCCGCAGTATTGGTGGTCGCTGTTTAACGATGATTCTCTGCGGGTATGCATACGCCCTGTATATCCTGGCTCCAAGCTCATTGTTATGAGCAATTTTTTTGACGCCATCGTGCTCGTTATCTCGAAGATATGGGTCCTGTTCGTGACTGCTGGTTGTTGTCGCGAAACGATGAGCATCAACGCGCGCGTATTCATTGTGTGCTAATTGTTCCAACGCGATTGCCGGACCTGGCGTGGTTCGATCACCACCCAACATGGCATGATCCTCAGAGTGAAAGGTTGCAAAGGTGTCTCCTTCCAAGATACTGCATATCGGCATCTGAAGGTAGATTCCTTCGCTCGTCATGCGATGAGGGTCGCCGCGGAAGGCGTACTCGTCGGTCTCGGATGACCAGCGATCTTTATAACGCCACGTTGAAGCGATTGCAAAGGCGGCGGGATTTCGCGCCAGCAATCCACTAGGTGTGCCAGGAACAATCTCAGGGTCTGCCCACGCGAAGATACTTCGGTCATCTGACACGCGCATGATCTCTTCCTGTAAACGGATAAAGGCCCGCTCTCCTTCACCATACAGCAGCGGCATATGGACGTCAAATATTCCGAGGAGGCAATAAGCCATATCTTCTCCACGAGTGGTGTTTCGACGCGATGCCCAAGACATACGCTCGGCCACTGACCAATCTTTCCGCTTGAAACCTGTCAAAAGCTCACGCTCGGAGCTTTTAATATTGCAGCCTGTTAGTATTGGATACTTGAGTGCCGGATCAGATCTCTTCCCCATGGATGCCCAGGACGATGTAAAAAACTCAACCGTCAAAGGGGCGAGAAGTTCTTGGAGTGTCCAGCCTCTTTCAAACCATCGACTTTTTTCAAGAGCTACGAGATCATCGCTTAAGGCAACATCTGAGAGGTACACGTAGCATATTTCTGATGCTTCGTACCATTTGTACATGGAGTTTATAGCCTCAGATAGCTCAGTGCTATTGGTCTTGTCGATACATATGGTGTCAACCCAAAGATAATTGAGACCATTGCGTTTGGCCTCATTAGCCGCAAGCTCAATCTTGCCATAGCCTCGCATGTCTTGTGCGCGTCGAGCCACCATATCTGCATGATTTGGCTCCTCCGACTCCCATGTATGGGAGAGTATTGCGTATTTTCGAATTTCGCCGTCGAAGAACTGTTCAACTTCAAAACTGTTGACGTTGAGGAGACGCATGGCGGCGCGTATGCGGGGACGACGCTAGTGCAGCTGATATGCAGCAAAGTAAGGAGCAGTACGGAGGTGCACAAGATGTAAGTGCTCGTTGTATAGATGTGATAAATAGGAGCTCTTCGTTTGTAAATATTTTGGCTAGATCAGAAGCAAGAGTGTGGTCTGAGCAATCCTCAGCTACTCGCGCCACGCACGACCTCGCTTCTCTCACCGAGGGAAGCGAAGCGGTGCGTGGCGCGAGTGAGGCCCACTTGCTAAGGGCTGGGTCGGGCCGAACCGTGCCGCACGCTTATCCTAACATATGATGCTTAGTTGGTGAGTCGGCTGATGGTGTGCCGAGGGAGCTATGGGGTATAGACCAGGCCAGTCAGATACTGGCTCCACTTCTCCTGAGCAAGGTCAGCGCTGATCGCCCCCACCCATCATTCAGTCCACCCAAGAGCTATGTGAGCAGACTGGAAGCTCTTACTAAGATGAGACCTGACCGTAGTCACGGCGACCAAGATGAATCTACTTCACGGCTCTGTTTAGCGAGGCTCTACCAACTCAAGAGCAACCATATCTGGAAGCACGAGGACGGCTTTGTCGTGTGTTCGCCAAGTGTCCTGGAGCCCTATTCGATGTCTCGCTGGGACTACGCTACAAGATCCTCGCGCCGACACTGACTGTCTTTGACAAAGATGCCGACGCTATTGCGACATGGCAGGATATACGTCCGTATGCAAAATACGATGATTTGGTCTTCGTGAACGCCAAGGTAGAAAAGATAGACAAGGCAGAAAGGGTTTCGAACAACGAGGAGCTAAAACGTGTTCCTACGTTAAGTGGGTCCAAATCTAAAGCGTACATTATAAGGTCCATGTGCGATGGGGATTACGGCACTTAGTGGTCTGGCGTGTTGGCCGAGATATACGTGTGCGAAACCTGCTACTGCGTACAACAATGTCTATCATGCTACACGAAATTACAGAACGGCAAACTTAGTCTAACGATCTGCAACAAGAGCCACAAGAAGCTCTACTTCCTGGGCTTTGACTAAGCACTATGACAGATATTCCCAGCAGCTATGATGATCGTTGACAGGAAGCCGGTCGCTCGTGTTGACTGGATCAACAAGCTACGTGATAAGACCAGGTACAGCAGGAGCAGATTAAGATAATCGAGATCAACAAGGCAAGGGAACTGAAGGCTAGAACGTGTATTGCACAGTATTTAAGGCGCTGGCGAAGGAGACTATACTCGCTCAGAGCAGAGAAAGGAGCAAGATAGTCAGGATCGCCGACCGTCTGTCCAGCGCATAGATCAGGCCTATGACTGCTGAATTATGTCTTTTCCAATTAGACAAATCCGCAGTCTCCAGTTGTAAGAGCATACGAAATAATTGACGGCTGGAGGGATCAGAATACGTTTCCCGTTACAATGTCATAGCTTTTCATTGACTGTTCTATTCCATGACAACAAAATGCAATCCAAAAGTCCCAATCGACATAGGTGAGCGTCACACAATGGAACCTCATATAATGAAGCCTCGCTCATAACAAAGTACTAAGGAGACATGAAAATTAATATTTTCAAGATCAGACCAGGCCGCATCCATGAAGCCGTCGAAATCAGACTTCTGAGTACCATACGAATGCACATTGCATTGGACCTGTTCACGGCTAAGCAGAAACGTGCACTGAAATCATGGGAGCTCCAAAGTGACCACCTCGAATCCATTGCATATTGTAATTTGTTGCGGGTAGCATCGGTGGGAAGTCAATGTTGTCGAAGACCGCAAGGCCTCGAACCCACTTGTAACCACCAAGATCCCAGCTATTGTTGCTAGAACCTGCATTCTTTCTGATAACAAGCATAAGAATAGGTGACAATTTGTATGGTGTATATAGTGCTGGGGTAACCTTGGTTTCACATTCTCGTAACCTGCTACTGCAACATTGCTAAGCTTACTGCTGTTAGCGCCTTACAGCGAGCTATGTGAGTGCCAAACTTGAAGTCGAATGTTGTTCAAGCAAACAATGTAGGTTCAAAGGTTTCGTTGCGGCAGCTATGTTGACGATTTGTTGCTAAGCTTAGCGCACAATAGTGGTGAGGGCAAACAATTTGCGAAGTAAAAACAAAATGCGAGTAGAAAGAGATACCATCGCATAATGAGGGGGATGCGTCCAATTGAGCCCCGCGGAGAAAATGCATGGTCGGAATCTAGGCCTAGCGCCACAATCACACCACGACAGCGGCATCAGATGTGATTGGGAGTACAAATGCACCCCAGTCAATAGCGAAAATGCAAGGATCATGTGCAGCTATGATAGTATCTGCTGAAAGCCTTGTCTACTCCACTCCACCGCTCTACACTGCTCGACAAAGACACCACAACTATGTCAGTGTGTCACGCCTGTCTCCAGATCACGCCGACCACGCAGGAATATGTTCTTCAACCAAACATTGACAGCCTGTGTGTGTCAGCACAGACATGCCCGCTTTGTCATATGATCTACCAAAAGCTTGAGCAGCACGGCCATGTCACCACCGCAGAGAACTATAGGGCCCACGTGGACGGGAAATACCAGCTCGTTAACGATACCTCCGTGACTGTATCAGTAAACGGACATCACGCTACCGCAAACAAGTTGGCTCATCAGCTTGTCTTCTCTTGTGGGCCATTGAAGCGGGAAAACAGCACGACTGAGCAGCTGACCGAAGATGCACCTGTATCCTGGCTGGCTGTGGAAGCAGCTGAAGACTCTCCCGCTGCAGAGGTCGTCGCAACGCGGCCTCTCACGAAATCCACAAGCAGTGAGCAAACCTTTGGCTTAATTGAGAATTGGATCACTTCATGTGTGAATAGTCATGATAAATGCCAACTAGGCTACACATATGAGGAACTTCAGAACGCCGGAGAAGCTGACAATGAGCCTTCAAGACTGAGAGCAAGATATAGCGAGGAGTTTGTGAAGATGCCAACCAGACTCATTGACGTTAACTCATTCAAGGAGGATGTCAGGCTGGTAGATTCTGCATCGTTTGGAGGCAGAGGAAAGTATCTTGCATTGAGCCATGTGTGGGGCAAGGGCAAGCATTTCAAGACGGAGAGTACCAATCTTGAGGAACATCGGACCAAGATTCTTCTTAGTAACTTACCCAAGACGTTCCGAGATGCGGTACTCGTTACTCGCGCGCTGGGCCTGCGATACTTGTGGATCGACTCCCTATGCATCATCCAAGACTCCCCTGCAGATTGGAAACAAGAGTCATCACTCATGGCGTCAGTATACTTCAATGCCTACGCCACCATCTCCGCTGCAGCCTCGGAGAACAGTCACAGTGGTCTGTTCTTCGATCGCGAGCCTCCAGAATGCAACGCCCAACTTACCTATACATCGTCTTCCGGCGTCGTCGGTCTGTGGACTGTCCACAACAAGACCCCCAGTTTTGACCAGCAGATACGTCACACTACATTGGCTTCGCGAGCTTGGTGTCTTCAGGAGAAGCAGATAGCACGTCGCACGTTGCACTTCGGTAGATATCAAGTCATCTTCGAATGCAACGAGCAATACCAATACGAAACTCAACGGCCCAGCGACAAGCCTGGAGAGGGCAGACTAAACATTCAGATGCTCTACTGGATGCTCGTAGGCTTTCGTGGCAGGAACAGTGCCGTAGTAGAGCTGCTCGTCAGCTCGGTCCTGAACAGAACCTGGTTGCAGATCATAGAGGATTACACCAAACGTAACTTGACATATGAGTCAGACAAATTGCCGGCACTGCAGGGTCTGGCTCAATATGTGACCGATTTGACGCGTGATCAGTACCTTTTTGGCTTGTGGAAGAGCTCACTTGATGTCGGTCTCCTGTGGCGGACTGCTCCATACGAAGACGTCAGGGAGCGACGAGGCAGAGTGGCGGACCGAGCGCCAAGCTGGAGCTGGGCGAGTGTGAACGGACGGGTGTACTTCGCGTTCGTAGGCGAAAGACCCATTGAAATCGGCACCGATCGTATCACCGACGTCGTTGACATCAACACCGACGGCATGTTGATCATGGACGCCCAGATGGTCGTGCTACGACGTGGTCAGCTGACCACCGAAGATGAATGGGAGCGTAACCAATTTATCCGGGCACTTGCCTACACGGGTACAGCAGAGAAGCCCCCACCTGTAGCCGCCTACGAGTGGGTCCGAAGCTCAGATCGCAGATGGTTTGGCTGGGTAGCTATGGATGAGGGTGGGAGTTTCAAAGACGGCGAGACTCAGCAACATGAGGTAGAAGCTCTGCTCATGAGGATGCAGATGCTGGAGAACAAGTTCAAGGCCACATTTGAATGTGAGCCTTTTCAGAGAAGCTACGCCGTGATAATAGTCCGTAAGGTCTCGGAGAGGGACTGTTATCAGAGGATCGGCATGGGCCAGATCTTCATGTGTGAAGATGCTGAGGACTTAGAGAAGAGTCGAATTCATATCATCTAGAGATCCCAGGCGCGCCCTACAGGCGACTTATGCGTTCGTCTTGGCAATGGCAGTGTAGCCTGACATCTGTGTATATCAACTGACTGGGAGTGTCAGCTCATTCCAAACAAGTAGGCCCTGTTGTGTTCCTATGTGTGTCAGCCTCGAGATTCATCATACGGGGTGGTTATGTCATCGCACCGTCAGGTCTAGCACGTCAATTTGTGCGCGCTACCAGGCACGACGTGAAATACCATCTCGTCTCCACTTGAGAACTATGATTTTCGACCCACACTCAGAGCCTAATAGTCACACTACTCAAACAATTAATATTAAAGCTCGAGCAGCTCCAGATTTCCAATAAAAACAAGCACTGTAATGTACAGGACTCATTCCTCCCTTGTCGAAACAGACATCTTCCTACCGCACTTCACAGCCCACCTTCATACTGATCACATACCTTCCACCTCCTAGTGGGCACCTACCTAACTACTAATTTGCAGGTAGGTTGCTCAAATAGGATTGAGCAAACAACGCGAAGCGAGCAACTTGAAGCAGGGGGTCTAGGCATTATTTGGCTGCTATCCCATCTCAAGTCGTGATGCGTGTGCGCGAGTGATAAAGTTAGAGTGCCCTGACCTTCAGCTGCTGCGTGGGGGGACACGGCCCGAAAGGCATGCCGCGCTCAACAATCCCAGCAGCGACTTATTGATCACCGACGTGCTGCCTGATTAAGGTGGAGTATTAAGTGTGGATTGAGTCTCGTCAGGAGCACTGCTGACATGAATACAAACTAGTTCCAATTGGGATGGTAAACACCTACCCACCGAGGTGGGGCATGCCTTCCAACACTGCCTACATCGCCAACTTGTGCTCAATATACCCTAATCTTACTCAATCTGTTGACGTTCGTAGCTTTTCATGAGCTAGGTGGACCCCAGCGTCGCGACCGTGGTTTGCAGACACTGTCTCGCCCAGAGACGACCTCAAAAGCCTGCCACCACCTGAGGCCATGCAGCATCCTGCATTCAGCTGGTATTACGCATCCAATGACAGTGTGAAACTATCAACTGTGATCGGACCGGTCAAAATGTAGTATTTCTGACCTGAAGCTGGCGTTCGTCAGCCAATCAGTGATGGACGGTATGATGAGGTGCGGCTGAGCTCCGGGAGCTGAACGGGAACCTCCTCACTAATCACCTAGGCAAGAATGCACTCTAGAATTTAAAACAGGCGTGTGCCCAACCGAGTCCTCAAAGGACAGAAATTGCGCCTGAACAGCCAAGATATACACCTGGTGTGAATTGAGTCTTTGATTACAACGCCGAGTCGCGAACCTCTTCACCATGAGCCGTGCACAGGAGAAGCCCAGATGGGATCTGGACACAGATAACGATCTCGATGAGATTTGGCCCCAGGTCCTGCAGAGATACGAAGAAGTGACCATGGAGAAGCTCAATTCCAGAACCACCTTCGCGGAGTTTCAAATCCAGGTCGAACACCACATAGCGCGGTCCTCGACGAAGAGCCATCAAAATACCCGCAAAGTACTCAATAATGTTGGTCTCTGTCTGCAACAGTTTGGGGACATCATCGCACAAGGAGCGAGCATCGTCTTTGGCCCAACTTCCCAATGCTGGAACGCCATCAGCTTCGTGATCCAGGCAGGGCGAAAATATAGCGAGATTTTTGACGGCTTTGTTGTGCTAATGGAGCGCTCGGCTGTCTTCCTCGAGCGCCTGAACTTCTACTTACGACAAGAGTGTGGTCGAGATGGGTCCAGACTGCCACACCATCTCCGGAAACCGGCGTATGGTATACTCTCTGACTTCCTTGAAGTACTTGCATCCTCATACAGTTTGGCCACCAGCAAGAAGGAGAGATGGAAGACCATGGTCGGCGTCGTACTGTTCAACTCAGATGCTGGCGTCGCAGCGTCTCTTAGCCGTATGGAGCAACGCGTTCAGGACTTCACACATGCATCAATCGATCAGATTTTGGTGGAAGTCAAGGGACTGGCGAAATATCTCCGGGCTTCTGACGAAGAAAGAGCTAGTCGCGAATCCGAGATCTCAAAACACCTTCAAGGCATTTGCGACGTTGTCGAGCATTTCAACAGATGCACCCAGGAGATGAAGTTGACGCTGGACGGCCGTACGACGAAGGACCAACACAAAGAAGACTTGGTCAGGATCGCCAAGAGTCTCGCCCTTGTCGAAAGCGGTGAGACTGAGACCTGGAACGAGCGACACGGAGAGATCTGTAGAGCGCACGTGGTCAACACTGGACAATGGATTGAGCATCATGATATGTTCAGAAAGTGGACTGACTTGAATGATACCAAATCAAAAATTCTGTTCGTGAAGGCCGAGTCTGGTTACGGCAAGACCCACGTCTTTAGTCACATCATCACCCATCTGCAGAAGAAATACAAAATTGGGTCAGGGTCCGACGAGGCTTACTTGGCGTACTACTACTGCGGAGAAGGCACAGACGAATCTCTCGAAAGATTTGTAGGCTCTGTCATCTACCAGTTCGCTGCTGTAGATGTGGGCTATGCGACCGCGGTGGCCAATGCATGTGGGCAAGCCGGACATGTGACGAAAGCCCATGAACAGTGGAACGATCTCGTACTGCGACTAGCCGATCATATGAAGGGAACATACTTCATCTGCATTGATGGTTACAGTGGTCGAGGTCAGGCAGATGCCAAAGGCGCTACCATTACAGCTATGATGCAACGAGCTCTTGCGAGACCAGACGCGTCAGGCATCGCGATACGATTACTTGTGACAGGTAATCACGACGCACTTTCCAAGCTTCCACACAAAGCAGATAGCATCGAAACTATCGTGCTGGGCCCCGATCCAAGCTTACAGATGATGTCGCAAGTCAACGGGCATGAGTCTGATCCATGCTCGTTGAATGCTAAGGACGTCGAAGCAGTCACGAGAGCCCGTGTCGAGGAAATCTGCTCCATGAAACCAGATCTCAAGGGCCTCTTAGACGAGTCCAAGATCAAACTCTTGATTGAGGGTATTCGCGGGAACTACAATCACCTCGAGGCCAAGATAACTGAAATAAAATCCTGCGACACTGAGAAGAAGGTTCTAGAGGTGGTCAATAACACAACAGATGATATGGCCACAGTGCTAAGGAATAACCTCAAAACTCTCGAGGCTTCATTGGACTCCACTCAAATTCGTAAACTGAACGAGCTATTGGTATGGGTGGCCTCCATGTCGCCTGCTACTGGTGTACCAGTTTCATTCCTGCAAAGTGTGCTGTACTACACCTTTGGCGAGAACTACCTTCTGGAGTCAGAAATCTCCAGCACATATTCGATCTTGCTTCGAGTTAATGAAAGTGGTGCAGTTATGTTCAGATCACATGAACTGATCAAGATCTTGAGAGAGAGTAGTGCGAAAAAGGACGATTCAGTCAAATATGATCCGCAAAACGAAGAGCTCAGCAGAGCTGAGATTGATCTCTGCCGTCGCTTCATCAGGAACGCTTGCGATCCGATGGACTACGCCAGGTTTAGATTCGACAATTTCTTTGACGCCATGGCATACAAAGCTCACCTCCATCTAGGAGATGCAAACGCTGTGAACTTTACGGTATTCAGTACTTACGTGCGAGTCCTGTGTGAAGAAGGAGCAGATGAGAATCTCACAGAACTTCGCAGCAACGCCTCCGTATGGTGGTATGAACTCCTCAAAGCTTTGGTGGATAATCTCGATACATTAGAGCCGGAAGGGCATGTACTGAGCGATATAGGGACCAAGCTTGTCGATATGTTCTACGAACCTGAGATCATTGATGCTTGGTTCCCTTCAGAGAATCTTGGTAGCCTGAAAGATGATTGGCTTGAAAGGGATGAACTTGTGGATGCCCTGCTGAAGTTTTGGAGACATCCACATGTATCCAAAGGGTACGCCAAAAAAAGTCAGCGGAATGAATGGGTTCGGAAAGTCATCTCAGGCACTGTTAGCAAATACTCAGTCCTGGAGAGAGTCGCTCGACGATTGGCACAGCGGTACTTCACACATCCTGCTCTTTCGTACGAAGAGTATCTTTTGATCCCATACGGCTTCGTTATCAAGGTAGGACTTTGTCAATTTCTGTGGGGCATGCAGCTTACAAAGTCGAATAGCAAGCTGGCGAAGTTTACGATGAACGTAAAATTCCAAGTCCGCAGGAGGTTGATCGTTTCTTTGGATGGCTCAAGCCTCAAGAGATCGAGGTCGAAGACCACGTGCGAGCTCATCGTCTTGGATGGGCTAATTATCAGTTCCAGCGCTACAAGGAGGCTCTTCGTGGATTTGAAGAAGCTGAAAAGCATCCCAGTTCCAGCTGGCCTGTAATCCTTGGGCTAATTCGCGCACATCAGAGACTGAAGAACCATCAAGAGGCACTCAAGTTTATCGCGAAGTTCAAGGGGTTTGAAGCTCACTCTCGGGATGAAGAAGATTTCAGGGAAACATTTTTCGCTGTGCTGCTGACTGAGGGCGATATTCACCATGAATGCCAGGATTATGAAGCAGCCGCAGCATGCTTTCAAAACATTCTCGGACAGGATACCGGCGACACGGGCTTTCTAGCAGAAGTACACACCGGAGCGCTCATGAAGATGTTTGAAGCATGGACTGCCGGAAAATTCTACCAACCCATGGTAGACTACTTGCGAAGCTGGACACAGACCGAGAATTCAGATCGAGGTCTTGCCTACTGGTTCCAAAAGATTGCTTACCATGACCGAATCCACAGACAATTCATCATTGCCGCAAAACACGCTAACGCAGTAGAAGATATTTGTGCACTGTACCAGGAAGCTATCGACTACTTATCGTTGAAGACACAGGCGGATGGGTATGACATTTATACACGACCCCATCTGCAATACTTCCAGGCCGCTTTGCGAGTCTACGGAAGTTCAGACCAACGCGAGTATGCTCAAGGCATAAGAACATGGGAAGAGCTCATTTGCAAGGCTAAAATTTTCGATGATGACTACTGGTGGGCTGCCACCGGGGCTGTGTCCAAACTTTCTTCCTCGCTCCTTGACATGGCGCTTGCTGGATCCTCACCTGATGTCTTCGCGAGCAACTTCAACAGGCTGTCAGCTTTGGCTCGGATGAAAAGTACCTTCATTCGTAGTATTCGTCAAGGACAAAAAGACCCGCGCCTCTGTCTGATCAGACTGCAGCTCATCAGTGGTGAATCTGAGTCAGCACTCATGGAAGCACAGGACCGCTTTTGCAGCATATTCGATAATTGGCCCGAGCACGAGAACGATGGCTCTCTACGACTTCGATATTTGAACCTAGCGCAGACGTTGGCCGTCCTTGACAAGGACTCTGACGCTATTGCTGCATGGCAGATGGTTATGCCAGAAGAACGAAAGTCGGACGCAGAAGTGAAAGACGCTGCTCCATCCGCCAGCATGGAGTCACATGGATTGCAATTCGAGTCAAGCTCCTTCACGCCCTTGGAATCAGCCGAAGAGCTTTCGCATCCGCCCGATGATATTCCCAAAGCATATTTATCGGGCTTCTCTTGCGATGGTGGTGCGTGTGGAACCGATTGGAATAGCATGCTGGTAGATTGTTACGTCTGCAAAAATTGTCTTGACACACAGCTGTGTTCCGGATGCTACGAGAAGCTTCAGGCCGATGAACTGATACCCCTGACCTGCAACAAGAACCACAAGATGCTCTATTTACCTCCCTTCGATCAGAACAAACGGCAAACTGTGTCTCTGGACATGGTCATCGTGGATGGACAGCCCGTGCCTCGTTCGCAGTGGCTCAACAAGATTCGAAACGAGTTTGGCATGCAGCAGGAGCAGATCGACACGATCAAGCTACAGAAAGCGAGAGAATTGAAAGCTGCTAGTTGCATCGCGATGCATATTCTGAGGTTGCAGAAGAGATACAAGAAGGACCGCGCCAATCAGCCCGCGGCGCCCGCGCTCCGTCCAGCGCAGACCGCTACGGTCTAGATGAGATGATGCGAAGTTGTCCAGGTCACAGTCGAGACTATTCTAGGTCTGCATCACCAAGGGCGCCAGATCCTAACCGGGTATGACAAAAGACCGCATACTTAGCTCGACATCCTAGAGACGCCTTGTCAAGGATTTTTTTTTAGAGAAACCCCCAGCCTCATAGCCCTCGTCGTTCCTCGAGCGCTTGCCCAAAGAAGAGACTGATGGAGGTCACTCCTCAGATCGCGCAGCCGCTGCCACAGACCTCGGCACAGCCAACTTCAGAGACAAGAGTATACACCATCAGCGTACTGCCTGCTCAAGGGAATATGAGCAGTCCTAAGCTTTCCATGTCACGCTCGCTCTAGGCTCCACAGATAATGCTTGCGTTCAGCCTGCACTCAACATTCAAGCTCAACGATGCAGATGCTATGCTATTCAATCCCGACCAGTTAGGGAATCTCTGCTCAAACGCCTCTAGCAACAAAACGAGTGAGAAGGGGCCTTGATTCGAGAGGACTCGGAGCCATGCATACAGAGAATCGAGCCTTTATGACGCCCGTTGGTGCATGTTGCAGATCAGGCGGTACGAGAATATGTCAAACGTTGTCGTACGCAGAATTTCAAATTTAGGTTGCTATCGTTACCTTACATAATGAGTGTCAATATCCACATTGCTCTTGACTAGCAAGAGCCGGCTGATGTTCTCGACGAGCAAGTGGATGATACAATAGCATTCTGTTCTGAAATGTCGGCATTGTTGCAAGTGGTGTCTGGAGTAGCTTTCATGGGATTGGCTCAAATGAAAGACGCCACTAGGATATTACAAGGCTCCACCATCCGCTCGAAATTAGCAAAGGGAAGGCCTCAAACGATCGAATTCGTATTGCGTACCAGCCAGCAAAAAGACAAAAAACATACAACAGCGGGTATTCGCTAGTGGTCACCCACCTAACTACTAATCCGCCGGTACGTTGCTTAAATAGGGCTGAGCGAACGGGAAGCCTTGTTTTCAACGTCCTATGGTCGTATGTGAAATTCATCCGGGATAGGTTGCTTCATAATGTTGGGAGCGTTGGTCCATTGAGTGCGGTATCAGACGGACTAGTACGATGATACTTGTATCCTCCACAAGATGCAATGATGATTGCGATCTACCATCCGTCTAAGCACCCCTTCAAAGCATAGTCAGCGTTCGTCAGGTACGTTGGGGTAAGAGGCGTATCCAGCTGTGCGGTTCAACCACCTCTGCCCCTCAGCGCACCTTCTTCACGAGACCTCCTCACAGCGGCCTCAGCAGCCCATGATGATACACACTCAACTGCTCCAAGCAGACCGCCGCAGCGACATACTTCCAGCTCCTCAACAAGACCTGATTCTCCCATCCCTTGGTCTCCAAGCTGACCTTGAAATACGCAATAGCGCGTGGCAAGGCTTCTGCATCATCTGGACCTTCCCACTCTCCATTGCCACGAACGATACGTCGAGCCATATCGCTGACGTCGCGGTCGAAGCGTTCTTGGACCTCTTTGTTGGCTTCGCGGATATGTTTGGTTGCCATGCGCTCTTTCTTGCCAAGGATATTGCCGGAGAAGACTTCGAGTTCGGTCAAGGGCTGGCCTCGGTGGGGGCGCATGGAGTACATGATGTCGACCATGTTGTCCTCGTATCTGGTTGGGGATATTAGTGCTTGACTGTATGTGATTGAGTGGTAAACTTACTCCTCTCTTAGGTCCTTTGCGAACTCATGGTGGTGAGTCCATTGAACACCGACAGCTTTGCGGTCGATGTAGTGGTCAAGCTTCTGAAGTAGAGTCTGCCCGCCCCATGCAAACTTGGTCTGGACCGTCTCGAAGTTGTCCCTCATTTGCGTGAAGAATTTCTTCTCGTCGATTCGGCGGTAGAGCTCACCGAGGGCTTTGTAACTTTTGTAGTAACGAGCACTTCGTACATAAGTATGTGATAATGCGCCAGCTCTGGCGACTTTGACTTACCCGCCTTTTTCCGGATCGAGTACACTAAGAGTATCAGGGTCGTCCACATCATCGTCTTCAATATCATTGAGCTCCGCTGCTCCCATCTCGTTGATAGAAAAATTATGCCCAGGAGCCATGAAGTCAGGCTTGAAGTGGTCACGTCCAGGTGGTATCTAAAATTGAAGTTAGTATCGCATGATTGTTTGTCTGGTAAGTGATAGAAACTATGTCGAATGTGCGAAATGTAAAGTGCAACAATCATATCGAAACCACTTACTTGTGACATGTCGGCCTAAACGGTTGTCAGCGGATTTCAATCTGGGGCTGAGGCAAACTTACAGGGTTACCAGATTTACTGAAGTCTACAGCATCAGATGCAAGTTTGGCGAGCATGATGCATTCGGCGTCCCTGGTCCCCTCTAACTTACGGTCAGCTCTGATTTTGTGCTTGTTCGAAATGACACCCAGGCGATCCATTTTCATGAAATCAATGAAGAAGTCAACTATGTCGTTTGCCTCAACGGATCTACCAAGATCTTTGGCAGGAGCTGACTCATATTCCGCTGGAGGATACACGAAATCCGGAATCAAGCGATCGTCGTAGATAATGTGGAAGAGATCGCCATCTAGATCACCGCCGCTCAGCTGGGAAGGAAGATCGCGATGGCCTTTCTGAGAGAACACAATGCAATTCCGCAGAGCTTTCAACTCGCTCTCAGAATCGACATCCACGGCTTTCACAAGCTGGATGTCTCCTGGATGAAGCGCTGGCGCTCGAGTGACTACAACGCGGTCACTAATGAGCGCACGATGCTGCCATTCGCCGTACTCGTCGGGAAATTGAGTCGCGACGAACACCTCACCTTCCTCTAGCGTATTCGTTTCATCCATGATGCCATATAAAAGGCAACCTTTCTCCAGCGGAATACGTGCTCGGTATTTGAGATCTCGAAGGCTTGTCATCGCCGCAATCTCAACCACGTCAGTGAGAAATCGATCTGTTTGAAATGACATCCCGATATAATGCAGGAATTGAATCAAAGTCGGGATCTTGGCATATAGCCCGGTATGAGCTTGTTCTATTCCATGTGAGCTATCGATGCACTCGAAGGCCGGAATCTAAACGTACCCAAATAAGAAGCGGCATTCAGTGGGTGTTGTACCATGAGCTCGAGCGCTTTCAGTGCATCGTTCTGCACCGCGAACAGGTTCTTGATCGGTATGTTCAGATCCTCCAAAATTTTGATGAACTGGTGGTTTAAGAACAGATTTAGCGGCTTGTACGCCGCACCGCAAAGCTCAAGATCACGCCAGCCTTCGCGCGCCACGTATTTAGTCATACTCTTACGAATATGGAGCTGATCTCCGAGTAAAGTGCTATCGAGTGATACCACTCCTTTGGCGCCCCGGTAACGAATCTGAAGTACTGTAGGCCTCTTGCTCCTACTATTCGGCGGCAAAGATAGCCATACCTTCTGTAACAGAGCTCTCGATATTGTGCCGCAGCCATCAGAGAATGTTCTGCCGTTCCTTGTGATATCGTCCTTTGTCTCTATGACATCTGCATCGTCTGGAACTCGAACAGAGTGAACAGTATCGCTGAAGGCTTGACCGATCCGTGCCGCACATTTGGCGCTACAGTGTATGTTCTTGAAGTCACCTAAAGCGTAAATGACATCTTTCGCACGCACCTGTGACCCGTTCTCGTCGAAAGGTGCCATGAACCAAGCTGCATGATATCGTAACGACGCGTGAGAGAACCCCAGAAACTCGAAGGTGCGCCCCGCAATTGTGATTCCGTTGCAGAGTACCTCTTTGAACCGCGCATACACCTCTTCTTGCGAAGATCGTGAATCGTAGAAAACGGATAATCCGTCCTCATCTGTGAAGAACACTCTCATGAAGTGCTCAGTGTGTTTCGCGTATCTGCGAAGAACGCGATTTGACACTCCCCATTCAGGACCTCGCAAGAGGAGACCGGTCGGTGTGACAGTGGCTTTGTAGATCAAAGCAAGATGGTCGTGCTTTCTGCCTCCCGTCACATTATCGTATTCGGTCTGAGATTCGGTGATGTTCGTTTCAATCATGCTGAGAATTGTATCGATGCGATAGTCACCTCCGTCAACGTTCGGGGCTGGCGTTTGAATCTGATGTGCCAGATTGCGGACGCCAACGGCGGTCTTGGTTGAGCCATGTTGTTCAGCAAGAAAGTGAACCCCCGGGATCAGGTTTGTCATTGTGACAGGTGACAGGGTACCCTCAAGTACAAGTGCCGTCAGCTGAAAAGCGACATCGAAGTCGATGTTGGGACCCGACCATTTGGCAAGTGCTTGCCCATAGCGTTTGAAGTCCTCCTCAATAGAGGATGTCTTGACTGTCGATATCAAGGTATTCCACGCATCAACCCCTGGCGCAGCAAAATCTCGAATGAAGCTCCAAGCGTAGCGCATGCTCTGAGTGTTGGAGAACTGTACTTTATATACCATGCATAGTGCAGCAGTCTTGTCGTAATGATTCTGCAATGCGCCGAGGCGATGCAAAGAGCGTTCTCGTCCAGATGAGAGCGATGCTTGCAGAAACAATGCACCTAGATGTTCAAGTTGCGGCGCTGTGATCGATTGAGTATCTCTGTAGAGGTGCAAGTTGTCCGTTGAAAAAATGCGGTAAATTTTTGGTGGCGATTTCAGAGTCAACATCAAGCATCCCTGCCCCGACTCATTTGATGGAATGGTGTGTTCAAGGATCCCATACGGAATGTCGATTCTGCAATGCCAGTCAGCTCGCGAGGCAGCATTCATTCGACTCTCCAGGTAGATAACAAGTGCCGTTTTGCCAAAGATAATCGTGCCACGCCGAGGATCCTGATACTTCTGCTCGAATAGAAGCTTGCCGGCTCGGTCATAGTTCCACACTCCACTTGACATAGTGGTGAAGGCATAGTGCGGTTCAGAGAGCTTTGACTTGTTAGGTGACGGTTTCTGCGACTTCTTTCTTATCTCGTCCTCTTTCTCTAGGAGTGAGATGACCTTGAGAGCCTCTGCCTTTCTGTTGCTCTTTTTGCACCTCAGTTGGCGGCCATGGTACAACAGTTTCTCCTTGATTTGGTAGTGTTGTATAAAGCGGTTGCCATTCACTTCTTTCGCGACAGTTACAATGGCCCACTCGTTACCATGTTTCTTGAATACATCAAAGGCGAGGTTGTCAAAATGCGCCAACTTTTCCTTGAGAAACACTCGTAGCTGTACATGATTTGCTCCGCTTGGGACCTAGTTGCGTGGTATTGTTAGCCTTTGTTAAGTTTGTGTCAGAATTGCTTCTGCTGCGAGGTGGTCAACGCCACAACCTGCAGCTGCAGGAGCGAGAAGTGCGTTGAGGTGTCACACGTACATGTTGGATGAAAATGTCCATCGATGGGACAGTGTGCTCAGCGCTTGAGCATATCAAGTCTCTAATGAACGGCGATACACGAGGCTGTGTGGTTTTATAAGGTGGTGGGGTCTGTTTGCTATCAGCTGCAACTGACTTGGCTGCAGGAAGGTAGGCTTTGAGCGACGCGGCGCAGTCACGCTAGCAGGGATACTGCGGGGTTGTAGGACGAAGTGAGTGGAGGTGAAAGACAAATCTGTAGAAATGAATGTGTTGTTGCCAGTGCCCGGTTGCATCGATATTATTGTATCGCACCTTGCCAGCTGTAATCGCTTTACTAATGGTAATTTAGCTTGGACGACGGTAAAAGAGAACGCAAGCAGAACAATGTGTAGCCATCTAAGAAAGCGTTTTAGTTGTTCAGATTGCCCTCTTCAGCCCTCTGTTCTTGCGCATGCTGCGTCGTGCGAAATGAGGGGTAGAATCTGGCAAGGTGCAGTAAGAAGTCGAGACCAAGCATCAACCCGACGCATAATCTGGTGTTGTCACTTACTCATTAAATTATCGCTCGGTCGTCTGCCGTCAAAGATGTGGTAGACTTGCCTCAATACATCTAGTCCTTACCTACATCTTCTCTCCTCTCTAGTATCTTATCCACAATCCCGAACTCTACCGCTTCTTGCGCATCCATGAAATAGTCGCCCACCATAAACTTCTCAATCTCCTCCAGACTCCTCTTCTTAGTCAAATGGCCCTGATAAATCTTGTTCAACCTCTCCCTCACCCTCAAGATCTCCTTCGCGTGATCTGCGATATCACTTGCCTTACCCGAGTAGCCTCCACTCGGCTGGTGAATCATGACTCTCGCGTGCGGCAGAATATACCTCTGGCCCGCCTGCCCACCGCACAGCAGCAACGACCCCATAGACGCAGCCTGGCCCATGCATATCGTGCTGACTGGACAACGGATGTAGTTCATTGTGTCGTAAATGGCGAGACCAGCGCTCACGCTACCGCCAGGCGAGTTGATGTAGAGCGAGATGGGCTTCTCGGGGTTGTCGGCTTCGAGGAATAGCAGCTGGGCGACGATCATGGCGGACATGGACTCCTCGACTTCGCCGTTGAGGCAGATGATGCGTTCTTGCAGCAGGCGCGAGAAGATGTCGGAGGTTTTCCACCCTCCACCCTGGAAAGTCAGCTCGATCTACATGATACCCACGGATATACATACAACTGTCTCGGTCACATATGGGATTGGGAGTGCAGCTGCGCGCGGCGCATGCTGTTGCTGCTGCTGTGGCGGCGCATAGCCTGTGGAGAAGCCGAATTGGCTCGAGATAGACCGCGTGCCGTGTCTACATATTCCCGTGAAAGCGCTCGGCCGTGCTGCTCTCCGTAACAAAGTCGCCATGATGTGTGTCTGGGGGAGCTCCCGTCGGCGCAAGCTGTAGCTCCATGTTGCCCGCGGGCCAAGTGACTAGCTCCCGAGGCTGCATCCAACGCGTCGGAACTCTAACTTCTTCACGACACTTCCGGATTCGCACCTCCACACTGATGCCAGGCCAATGGACCCGGCGCCTGGGATCATGTTCGAGCCAAGCTAGGAGCATCTCGACTGCTCAGCGTAAGAGCAACGTTAAACACATCACTCCACTGAAAGGCAGCGAATTGGGACCAACGCAGCATGATGGTCACCGCACCCTCCGCAAAAGAGTGGATGGGAAGAAAGAGCTGCCACTTCCACCGCTGCTGGACCCCGTAGTGCTTGAGGCGCGCACCCGGCATAAGCAGAAGAAGGAGAAGCCAAAGGCTGCAGACTTCGCGCCTTTCCAGCGCAAGCTATGGGAAAACCCATTTGGTTCGCGTTCCATGCGCCCAGCGTATGCAACACCTACTGACACTGCCTAGCCCACGCACTCGCCTCGCCTGTTCGCGAGTGTCGCGCAATCGGCCATTTCCTGCCCTCCGACCTCCTCGCTTCCCTGCATTTGCGCCCGCATCCTACCACTGGCGACCCTTGGCTGGTTCCTCTGTCCTTGACCACGGACAAGAAACACCTTGGCCTACCTTTACGCTTCTTGAACAGTCAGATCGTTTTGCAACAGCTAGGCAAGACTGGCAGATGGCAGGGGGCGATAGCCACACATGCACGCATTGCTACGAAGCTTCAACCCGGCGAGAGAGGCAAAGTAGTCTGGCGCCCGGACATGTCGCAACTGATCCTCGACCTGCTGCGGAAACGCGTCGTGGACCGTTTGAGCTGGAATTTCTCGTTTCGAGGGCGACTGATCCCCGTTGCGAGTCCACGAGCCGAGGACCTTGAGGCCGTAGACGACGTGAGCACGGTTCTGTATTTCGGCAGTCTGCGCACACGAGCAGACGACGTGCAACACCGTTGCGAAGCCATCACCGCCGAGCTGGAGAAATGGGCCACCTATTTCGGCCAGCACTTTGGTGACCGCTTCGATCCCCATGCCGGGCTGAAGGTAACACACAAGATCCCGTTCTGGTACTCCGCGCCACTGGTGCCGCACATGCAGCCGCGCCTGCAGTTCCCGGAGCTCGAGTACAAGACCGCGACCTGGCGTGGGGAGAGAGTGGCGCTGTACAGTCTGACCGACATGCTCGGTGCGGAGAAAGCGCGCGAGCTGATCTCAAGCCCGGATAGTAAATACGCGGACCAGCGCTGCGTAGTCATAAAACGGGGGCGCCACAACATGCCTGTGGAATTACTCCTCATGCAGCTACAATCTTACATAGCCAAGCCAGGCATTTAGCCCTTCACCAGATCACCCCCCTCTCCCTCCACCTAGGCTACCCCCTTCCTCCTCTCCTCCCACTCCTCCCTCACCAACCCAAACACCAACAAATCAATAACCACCCCCTTCTTCACCGCAGCCCCCCTCATCGTCCCCTCATGCCTAAACCCACCCTTCTCAAAACACCTCCGACTCCCCACATTACCCTCAAACACCCATCCCCACACCCTCGTCCACCCATTCTGCTGCTGACTCAACTCCCTGCCCTCCGAACACCCGAACACAAACTCCACAAACCCGTTCAAGAGTTCAGTCGTGTACCCCTTTCCCCAATGCTCCTCGCCAATCCAGAACCCGATCTCCACACCGCAGGCCTGCACGTCGGCACCGGGTTTCAATCCGCAACCGCCAATAACTTCTGAAGGGGCGCTGGAGAGACAAATTCCCCAGTTGTAGATGGGCGGCGTCTGGTTCATGGCTATCCACCCCGTGGCGGAGTCCAGGGTGTACGGCGACGGGAAGGTGTTGGACATGTGCTGGCTCACGCGCAGGTTGTTGGCGTGGTGCGACATGGAGGGTGCGTCTGAGGGGATTAAGGGACGGATCTGGAGGCGTGGAGTTGTGAAGAGGGGGTGCGGGATTGATGGGGTTGCTGGAGCAGTGGCAGCTGCTGCTGTGGTGGTGGTTGGGTCTGGCATTGTAGTTGTCGGCGTGGTTTGGGGGATTTCGATGTCTTCTCTTCTGTTTTCTCCACTGTGCTGAAGGGTGTGTCTGTCGTAGCGAGCCCGTGTAAGCGCTCGTTTCCAATCGCACGTACGATTTCCTCCAGTGAAGCAATGGAGTATGAGAAAGATTAACAGAGTTCAATATTGTGAGGCTACTCGCGCCTTTTATCCTCCTGTGTCTGACTCACGCCTCCATACGGACTCACGAAATGGAGGGACAGAAGGAAGGGCGCAAACTCCACCAACACCATCTAGGGGTCACTAGCAGTAAGCACTTGTGGAGACTCGGAGTAGGCACCTTCCAGATTCAACGTTGGTGGGATTGTTTTATTCACTTCTGGGTTTTACTAGACGCAACGCGAAAAGATGTTCTAACGTTCGGGTTAAGGCAGGTTCCGAAGTCGACTCTGTAGTCATAAAGGGAAATACACAGGTGCTGGGTGGGATGTCGGGGGTTGTTTGCGTCCGAGGTTGAATTGGCCAGGGTCTTGTGAGACTTGTGGTGGGGCTTGCATCATCGCTGCGGGCGGGCATTGAGTGGTCGCTAGCGCGACGCGTCGCGTTGGCTGTTCACCAGAGCATTGCTATCCACATCGCATGTAGAACAGCAAATACCACCATGTTTTCCTGCTCGAAAAAGTGAGTCCTCCGTTTCAACTGGTAATTCATAGTTGATGTTTTTTGTCACAGAAAACCACCGAAGACGTATTCGTCACGCACAGCGAAACGCGCACTCTACGATGAAGAACCGCCTACCAAGCGGCGACGCGTCGCAGAGACGCAGACGCAGACACAGCCCTCTCCGCTGAGAAACACACCCACACCTGCGCCCTCGGACGCACCTTCGCCCGCGCGCACAGTCTCCGCGCCGCTGAGCTCGAGTCCGCAACCCACCTTCTCAGACGCCGCGGCGCGCTCGTCACCGCCGTCCTCTCCCCCCGCGCCCGAACGCTCTTCTCCCCCTGCGCTGCCAGATTCAAGTGCAACCGCGGCGTCCAGCTCGAAAGCAGCGCGCCGCCCGGTGTTCTCGCTCTTCCGGCGCAAACTCAAACACAGCGTATCGCTACCTGAGCCCCTCTCCGAACGCTCCCAGAGCGCAGCCAACACGCGCCCTGCTCCACCACCTTCAGCACAGCCGCCTGCGAAGAAGCGCCTCGTGCAGATGCAGCTCGATCTCGCCCCGCAGCACCGCCGGGCCTGCGCTACCTGCGGCATGGAATATATACCCTCGAACGCCGCGGATGTGGCGCTGCACAAGAAGTTCCACGCTGAAAACCGCGGCGGAGTGGACTGCACGCGGGCAATGGTGGAGCGGCTGCGGGCGAAGCAGGTGTGGAGTGGTGGCGGGGAGGGCGCGTTTGTGGCGGGGATAGGGAGGAGGGATGCGTTGGTGCTGAGGAGGAAGGCTGGGGAGGTGCTGGGCGTGGTTAATAGCGAGTTGGCGGCGGTAGGGATTGAGGAGGAGGAGCTCTGGGGGCAAGTTGGGCTGGGGGAGGGGGAGGCGGAAGAAAAGTGTGACCGGTTCAAGGTGTATCTCTACGTCCAGGGGTTGAAGTGTGTGGGTGCGTGTTTGGCAGAGCGGATTGGCGAGGCATTTCCGGTGCTGGCGCAGGACGAGGCGGAGACCAAGACGTCTGAGCAGGAGCAGGAGCAGAGCCTAGTGCGCGAGTCGCACAGCTCGTCCATCTCAGTGGGCACCACAGCAAGCCCAGTGCTCCTAGGCATCTCAAGGATCTGGGTATCGAATCAGTTCCGCAAGCAAGGGCTTGCGCGCACGCTGCTGGACTGCGCGCGCAGCAACTTCATGTACGGGCTGACGGTTGAAAAGCGCCAGACGGCTTTCAGTCAACCGACGGAGAGCGGAGGGAAGCTGGCAAGAAGGTATTTTGGGTGTGAGGCGGGATGGCATGTGTACATGGATTGAATTGAGCGATGACGCGGAGCTGCCAGTCAGCCGTAGCGCCGTTAGCTGTCAGCGGGCGAGCCGAGCTGTCTACGAGGCGCGCGACGGTGATGCAATACCCAACATGCAAATGCGTATCTCAAGATCTGGCAGCCGCAATGGGCAACCACTGTGGCGGGTCCAATGGGGGCATGCAGCTGCAGTCAGCACCAGGCACGATGTGCTGTAGGGGGATACAAGTCACGGTGCTGCGCGATAGTGGGGTAATCTCGTCTTCGCTGTCGCTCGCTGTCTCCGCCCCAGACGTCCATCGGCGGATGGCGGACCAGGCCGCCCGAGCTACCCATCCAGTTCGTTCCCAAGTTCCCCGATTCCTAGCTTGCAGCGCCGTTTTAGGTTCAGCAACGACACACACCGCTTCGAAGCCCCTTTGCCCGTTCCATAGAGCAATGCATTGTCCCTAACAAGCGACCATGTCGTCTGGGAACCCTTTCCGCTTATCCCTCGCCCAAGCTCAAGCTCCCTCGTCCCCATCCTCCTCTGTCCCGCGGACTACCTTCACCTCCTCTACTGAGGCTCAGCGCAAGGACGACACTACTGCTGATGGTATGCTGCCGCTGCGTTGACTGCGTTTCACATTGCCTTCGCGAAAAGCAAGTAGAGTAATGGTTACACAGTGCCCGTCCCTACCGTCTCCCCGCCGTCCAGGACGAAGAAGCACGTTCGCATAGAGTCCACCACCATCTCCATTCCGCCGCAACCGGACCTGTCCAGCCCAGATGACTCTCCTCAGACGTCTTTCGCCCCAAGCCACAACCAGTTTGCAGCAGCAGCACCACCGTCGGCAGCTGGCTACTTGAATAGCTCGCCTGGCGCCTATGCCCGCGAGCCGGGACGGGGATATGGAGCGGATGGTATGGCAAGCTCAAATTCTGCCTCTGGAACCAGCTTCCCAGCGCTGTCGCCGTCCACGGTGCCTGCAAACCCTTTTGCAAAGACACTTGCTTCCATGGAGCCGCAGCGGGGAGGTGGGGAGGACCGGGCGTCTGCGGAAGGCGCGGGTGTAGCAGGCAACAACAGAGCGTCGCTTGATGTGGAGAGCTTCAAGAACATGCTTTTGACCGGCAAGCCGTACCCAAGACAGCCCAGCCAGACTACACAACCGGCCGCACAGCCTCAAACAAACACGACTTTGAATGAGAGTGGCAGCAGTACCGACGCGTCATCCACATCCCGCCAATCCCTCCTCGACCCCGCCAGCCACGACGCGACAGCAGACTCTCCACGCACTTCCTACGAGATGGCGCGCTCCGACTCAGACGACATCGTCCCACAGCGTACACGCTCGAAGCGCAAACCCCCGCCCGCGCCCGCCCACCGCCATGGCAAGCTCGTGACACCGCGCCAGCCGCAAACCGTCTCGTTCGACAGCTTCGCCGCAACAGAGGCCCCAGTGACAACCCCAGTAACCAGACCGAGGAATGTATCCGACACGAGCAAGCCGCTCCCGCCGACGCCGCCCGTTGTCTCTCCGGCTGGCGGGCCACCAGCCTCGCTCGGTGATGCAGCGGAGAGAATCGTATCATCGCCACTGAACGAGAGGGAGGGGAACAGGGCCGAGTCGCCGCTCAGCCGCTCCAATTCGCGCCAGAAGAAGGCGCCGCCGCCTGTTCCTCTAGCACGCCGGCAGAGCCAGCTGCGGCATTCGTCGGTGGATAATCAACGGTCAAGGAGTAGCTCGTCGCTCACACTGTCATCGCAACAAGAGAGCGATGTGGCGCCAGCTTCAGCACCGGCGGGAGAAGCTGCGGGCGGTCACGCACCCACCTCAACAGTAGCAGCAGCAGCGAGCCCACACATGAAATCCCCTCCCCCACCCCCGCCCTCCCGCCACAAAGGCGCCCGCCTCTCAGACGTCGGAACCAACAGCCCCATGTCCTCCCCGATCCCCGCATCCTCCTCAACATCACTTCCCCAACGCACCTCCTCAGTCCGCACAACCGCCTCGTCAACACACAACACCCGCGACGGCACGGGCTCCAGACGAAGCACGCTGGAAGGCGCCGACGGCCCGCCCTCTCGCCCCGCATCCATCCGCGGCAGCCGCGTCTCCTCGTCCAGCGAGACCATGCCAGGAGCCGGTATGCCGCCTCCGCCGCCGCCCCCACGGCGCAGACAAGGCGGAACAAACTCGGGCCGCTCGAGTCTCGACCAGCAGCGTCCCGTGATACCGTCGCCTTCGGATTCGCGCAGGACGAGTAGGGATCTGAGAAGGACGAGTTTGGAGGTTAGTAGACGGCCGAGTGGGGCTAGTGAGATGGAGCGCGGGTATCATGGGGATGCGGGGCTGCATGGAGGGCATGGGCTGCATGCTGAGGAGGGGAGTGTGTTGGTGAGTCCGAGGGAAGAGGGGGAGGATCAGTTGGGTAGGATGGGGGCTGTGGATGGGAATGGGGATGGGGAGGGGGAGGCGCGGAAGGATTCGAGTAGTATTCTGGATGATATGGAGAGGTTTCAGAGGGAGATTGATGAGTTGAGAGAGAGGTATAAACAGGCTGGGTAACGATAGTAGCCGCAGTCACAGTACAATTCCTTTTCCGTTGGAATGATTAGGAAGACATGGAGAAAGGTGCGGAAACGATACATTTCAACAAGCTTAGCGATGAATGAATGCACTTGACATGACACGACCGAAACCAATTGCATCAGCATACTCCACTGTAGAGCGCTGCGACATGCTACCCTATGCTACAGCACAGCACCTCACCAGCTCCGAGTGGCCACTTTGCGTAATGCAAGCGCAAGATACTAGAGGCCTCCAGGGCTGACTGGCTCCGCGGCTTCTGAAAACATATAGCTTTTAAGATGGCCACGCAGTGCACTAATCTTGTAACCCTTATGCGCTCTTCGCAAATGGGGGTCCTGAGAAATTGTCGCGTGGCTGCGAGGAGATGGCGGTGCTGTACACGTACCGTACTCTAGACAGGGTTTTCTGTCTCGGCCTCCCAATACACATCCATCCACACTCATACACCTGATGGTCATCTCCTAAGTTACTCCCTTGCTTTTATTGTTACGAGAACAGCAAAAAAAGACAAAAACATACAACAGCGGGTATTCGCTAGTGGTCACCCACCTAACTACTAATCCGCCGGTACGTTGCTTAAATAGGGCTGAGCGAACGGGAAGCCTTGTTTTCAACGTCCTATGGTCGTATGTGGAATAAGATTATAGAATTATAATCTATCTCTGGAGCGACAATGTCACGTGTAGATACTTCCTCTGCCACACGTAGCCCCCTTCTATCTCTTGCCCTTTCTGATGCACTCTCTTCTGTTTCCTGTACAAAGCAGCCAGTAATTCAGCTCTTTGTTGCTTCTTTCCCCCCTCCCTGTTCTAAAGCGCAGGGGTATATCAAACCCCCATCTTCCCACTCAGCAGCCGGGTTCCGGAGTGGGCTGAGGGTGTGGTTAGGAAGCGAGCGGGTGGAAACAAGTGGCAGGTACTAAACTGTGCCTTTGGCGCATGGGTCCAGCCGCAGGAAAAGAGAGGTACAGGCGAGTTCGTTAGCCTGGTAAGAATAGTCTAGAGACACAGGTTCGAAAGCAAGGAATTTGGATAGGGAAGGAATACATATATCCTAAGTTGGGTGTCGAGACCTCACACTTTCTGTCTCAGTCTAGACAGAGTTACTAAGAGGTATCTGAGTATTCTGCGCCAGTCCAAAAGTTACTGCTTGCAAGTAGGGCTAAGATGGCGTTTACGCTCGGATTGTGGTGCCGCAGAAAGACAAGGATGGAATCTGCTGTACGATCAATGGGTAGTGCTCCGACTTGCTTTAGGAATTGAAATCCGAATGTATGATAGCTTCAAGACCTGATTGCTCGTAGAGAAAATCACGACGGGCAGAATTGTAATAGAGACGTGGCGCTAAGGTCGCCAAGCGTTGCACGCGTTGCATGTGTCTGTTAGAATTCAGCACTTACACCTCTGGCTTTCGAGTATTCTTATGCTACTGGATCTTCAAATCAAACGACTGTGTTAGTTGTAAACACATGATCAACTCTTTCATTTCGTTACCGATATCTGCTCCCAATTCGGTCAGGATATCAATTGCAATACGTCTGTTCTCCGTTTTCTGGCTCAAGTACTGTTCCCTATTTTCTGGTCCTGATTGGTCTCTCATTGCCCGATCAACAACTGTCAGGAGTACATCTGCAGTCGTCTGTCTGCCCTCGAGCTTGTCAGGAGCAATCTCCGTCTGGAAAACCTTCTTCAGTAGATCCCGGCGAGACAGATCGTAGTCAGGCTGGAACCTCCGGCTTTCCTGGACAAGACCCATCAGAGCATAGAATCTGTCTAAATGCTCAGAGAATTTTGTTCCGTCAGATAAGAGTAACACATGGAACCAGGAAAGACGACTGGGATTTGAAAAGGCGTATCTCATGAAGCCCAGATCGATGACTCTTCCCATAAACAAATGGAGGCCTCTGGGATCGGGATAATTTTCTAGTGATTTCCGCACTCGCGAAAGGCTTTCCTTGAAGTGATCGAAAGAGCACGTTGCGTGTGTTAAGAATATAACAACCGAAGAGGCCAGTACAATCTCTTGTATAATCCAGAGCCTGAACCAATACGGCTGCAGTAGTAATGATGGTAGCCAGTTAGGCATGGATCTCTCCAGTAGAACTTCGTCGAATTCGCGAGATGCGAACTTATGTGTTAATTGCTCATACATAGAGAGATCCAAGCTTGCCGATCCAGGTGTCTCTTCAGGAGGTGCTGGCAGGACACCAGGCCAAACGATCGTAGCCTTCGCTGTAGAATACAGCTCGGCCATCTGAGCAACTTGATGGCATCTTTCCTCATGATGACCTTGATTGATGCATATCTGGTCGATCCAAATCCATTCGGTAGTCCAAGGTTCATGAAACTTCCGGGCCACCACGAAGAAATCGTGCAGATTCTCGCGTATATCGAACGATCCCTCTTGCTCATCCTCGTCACAAATGACAATAGTTCTGCTAGGTGGGTCCTTGCCCCATGCGTAAGAAAGAGCGTTGAATTCCAGCGTCTCATCCAGAGCGGCGTGTCGAATGCTCAGACGTAATGGGGCAGCCTCATCGTCAGTCTTGTGGAGGCGAAGGAGTCGGATTTCTTTCTCTTGCAGATTGAGATCGCGGTGTTTGAATGGTAACATTGTGGTGGAAAGATTTGATGTAGTGCAGATAGACAGAAGCGTGGAGTGTAGGTGAGAAAGCAAGGTGCGGTGGGGCTGAGCTGTAAGCGCCCATGCCCCTCGTGCTGCGCCTCGATGCAAGGCTGCCATGCCGTTCAGGTATTCTTTTCTCAGCCTCAACTCAGGCCTGTATGTGAGACTTAAAGAACGTTTGTCCAGCTGATCATTGTTAAAGTATTGTCAATAGTTTGTCTGCTGTACTAGTTTTTGTTGAATTCATCAAATGTTCTAAGCTGACAGAGGTCGCGAGGCGAACGAAGAATTGGCTGTCAACACAGATTGAAGCCGAGCCGTTGGTCATGTGGTTATTATTCCGAACACTTGTCCCGAGTCCAGAAACGGAGTTCGATAACACACGCCCATCGCAATTTGCTTCACGGGACGATCAAGATTACATCACCTCACCAGCTCCAGGAAGACACTTGACCCTTTTGCAGGATCCAATGATTCAAGTACAATATCTCAGCAGCACCAAGTAGATACAAAGTCAGCTCTGGTAAGTATAAAGTCATCCATACTGGACCTATCAGACCTGGAGAGGGGTTCTCGCAAGTGTCACATTTGAGCCGGTGGATTGCTGTATCGAAGCCGGCATGAGTACTGGTAGTAGAGCGAATTATTGATTGTACCAACAGTGCACCTTTGTATCTCTGAGGCAGAAGAATTTAGATCGATTCGCTGACCGAAGTTTAGTGTCAGTACCTCTTGAATCTGCTTGTGGGGTCACTTGCAAAGGAAGGCTTCAGCAAGAGGTCACGCTGAAGATTCGTTTCTCAAAATAGTCCTTTAGCAAAGCATTTTCAGTTTCATTGTGATATAAGTTGCTTACTTTCAAGAGAAATTCGGCAAGTATCGAGTCCATGGAGTGTTCTTATAGATCCCTTCTGGTGCAGCTCTAAGCGAAGTGAATAGGAGGACAAGAATGATAAGCCGAGAGGCAATATATGCAATGCCAGTGGTGTAAACAAGCGCTTGGCAAAGTTGTTGGTAAATGTCTCTCTGCCTCCCAATCCTATCTTCTTCTTCTTGACACTCTTTGTGTAATGCGAAAAAACGCTGTATGCAACGTAACCTGAGACGGGTATTGACATTCCCCAAAAGTTTTTCTTCCAGAAAGTCTTCGAATTCGTTCCAGAATTCCAGCACGGTGGACGAATTATATTTCTGCATAAGCTCGAGATTACTGATCATGCTCCGAAGCACATGCTCACTCCAGTCGCCTTGGTTGGCACTTTCCCACGAAGTGACGAAGTCGCGCACGAATTCGCCAACCAATGTGACGCGTATGTAGTCTTGAAGAAATTGTGCACATCTTGTGTCTTGATCCCATCCCCTCTCGACCACTCCTGCAGGCTTCTTATCAAAGTCACGTGAGCCGGTGGGTCTGAAGATCAGGTCGAATTTCTCTGCTTTTTGCCAGGACTCGAAATGAGGGTTCTTCAATGATTCCCAAAAATTTTCTGGGAGTGCCTTTAGGGGCTTTAGCCTTTCCAGGATGAAAGCAACTAGCTTTTTAATGGAGTGAGTAGTTATCATGTAATTAAGTAGGAGGTTGAGCGCCAGTGAAAAGGTCGGCAGCATCATCGATGTAAGACTGCTGACTCTCCATAAAGTCCGTTCAGCTTGCGATGGAATCTCAAAGTTCCAAGCAAGGCAATGGAGGCCTCCAAAAACCAGGGCAGAGACCGCCATTATACTGATAATTAACGGTACGCCTTCTTCCATCCGGGTAATGTCATTTCGGATACGGTTGTCTTCTGTAATATTCAAAACTTTTTGTGACGATCTTCTGGGATCTATCAACAACTGTGCGAATGCTTGAGACGATTTGCGAAGTCCAGATAGATTGCGTCCTGAAAGCCGATGCGGGACAGTGATGGGCCGTGTAATATCCTTCGGTTTCCACCAGTTGGCTGCATATGTGGCGATTGCACATAATGAGAACGCCACCGTGGCGACCTCAAGCTGAGACACTGCTAGTCCCTCTATGGCTCTGACTAGAACTGTCAAGACGAGCCATATTACTTGTAAAACTGTGATAGATCTGAGGAGCCAGTCTGCCTTCGATTTATCGCTTATGTCCTCTTTGCTGAGAACCAAACCATGCAAAGGATGTGTGGTTTCCCAGTGATAGCGGTGGCTAAGCATGGCGCCTGAGAGGATGTAACGCGGCAATTCCTCATCTGGAAATTCAGGCTTGTTCATATAGACCAAGCCACCCATGTTGGCAAGGTATGCGTGTGTCAGTGTCCAGTTCTGAACTATATGGTACTCATGAAAGGGGGTCTTAGACTCAGGATTGGAAGTTTGCGCAGGCGAAAGGCTATGGCGATGCTCTATAGTTTCGTCTAGAGCTTGCGTAGGGGTTTCGGTGGATAATCGTTCGACGGATGCGCCTCCACCCCCTGGATTGTTATCTGCACCATAATCACTGTCTTCAAACTCCAGTGTCTCCCCGGACGTCTTGGTGCAAATGACCGGTGGCTGAAGCCCTAAAAGTCGATAGAGCAGATTCGGCCGAGGTCCAAAATCCACTTTCCACATCCAGATGTTTCGGATACGCTCCTCTGAGAATGATATTCTATCAGTCCATTCATCGGCGTTTTTCCACTTTGTTTTGAGTTCAGCATCGAACTCACGCAGGTCGTCTAAAGCCAGCCGCAGGTCGCATATTGCTTTCGAGAAAACGAACTCAGGGAGCAAGATAGTTATGACCATCCATTTAGCCTTTCTTAGGACGATGGTCAGCGGCTTATCGTAGAGTCCGGGAACGTTGAGGTGTAAGACCGTCCAGGTGCAGGCGAAGATGGTGATCAGGCAACTGTAGATGAGCGTAAGAGTACCACGCTCTGTCGGACCGGCCTGCCAGCCCACCCTTAGCTCTGACATCGGTACTGTTGAACTACAGTCAATTGAAATAAGGCTGAGCGACCGAAGCGCTAATTTGCAGCTCTTTAGCGGAGGTCTCCAAGGCTGACTGGCCTAGAGTTCCAAAAGTTATGACTCTTCAGATGGCTAACCGGTTGATTTGATCTGAGATCCTTTTGCTCTCTCCGAATCGTACCCTTCGAAATGCGTTGCGCGGAGACCTGGTACTGGTAAGGTGCTGCAGATGTAGATGCCTGTCAAATCAGGGTCCCTGACGTGTGGTCTCTGGGCAGTACTCAGAAAATGGTGCAGAAGTAGTCGGGATGTGGACGCATCCAGGTCACGTGTGGTGACTCACACCAGAGCGAATATATTTGAAGCAATAGAACCATTGACTGGTGGGCGGGAAGAGTTATGTGTATGTGACATTCTAGAAATGCGGCGCAAAGGTCATCGCTGCAGAACGCTAAGCACGTCCATTGCGGTCGGCGCTGCGGTTTTCGTTGTGCAGCTTCGCGCGTGCTGCGCCTCATCAGCGCCTCGTCCTCTGACTGGTAGAAGCCAACAGGGTGTGGCGCGTAGTCAGACAGGAAGGCTCCTCATTCGCTGTCACTTGCAGATCAGTCCTTCTGACTTGATCCTTCGAAGATATCAAGCTTCCATTTGAAGCTGGCGAGGCGCAGTAAGCGACTTCTTATGATTTGATCGAAGCTGGCGACTCTGCGAATGGACGAAAGGGTGGCGGCCATTCAGGGAGCTTCGCGTCACTGCACGTCAGTCCGACTTGGGCGCAAAACTAGATGGATGCATAGTCGTTATCAATCAGTCTATAGTCCAAGTGATGAATCTACGCCTACATGACTCTGGATGCTATCCATGAGAGAATTTGTGATGCGCCCGCGCTCAAGCTGGGCGTATCCAGAAATGTGGACCCGTGGCCCATGATCAGTGTTGTCGAAGTCCGTCTTCTCCTCCATCGCCAAGGCATGAGCCGTGAGGAACTTGACCATCCATTTATCGAATCTGTGTGTGTTCTTGCCCATAGAATTGATGCAGTTCCTTTGGAAGACGACGAGGCGGTTGATCTGAGGTATTTGTTTAGGAGGATAAACGCGCATGTTGGCATAGAAGGTGCATACCATTAGTTCTACGCTGGGCCAGTAACTCCAGAGTTCTGTCAGGGAGACTAGATTGGACTCCAGTCGTGTTCGTGAGTCGTCCAGGTCGCAGGATTCGCCGAAGATATATGTGTGTAGGAGGACTGATGACGACACAATTGCAACGTGACCAACGATGTTGTATAAGGCCTTTGCACCGGAAGTCTCTCGTGAAGCTTTGAGCACGTTGCATATGATGGAGGCATGGCGTTTGCACTCACGTGCATACCGCTTGCTGTTCTTTGTATGCGGGCGTCGCTGGTCGAGATACTGGTAGAAGAGAAGTGTGTAGTAGTGATGATACCCGAGATGAAAAGCGACGAAGGCGCTTCCCTGACCGCGACTAACAAACTGGGTAAGATTCTCCTGGGAGAAAGCAAGCTCTGGCCCTAAGTTGGCGTCGAAAGATGTCAGTTCGGCCTCTAAGCGGCCTACAGACTCGTCCACAGCCTGCTCGTCCCACTGATCGGTGTAGACCAGATGCCTATGCAGTTCTTGAATTTTAGCGTAGATATCCACGAGCTTAACCATGTGTGCCCAAAGCCCGGGTGTCCACGCTTCGTCTGGAAGATCGGGTTCTCCTGACCTCATCGCTGCAAAGACAGATTCGTCCATAGGTAAGCGTTGCTGAGGGTATCCCAACATTTCGAAATGACGCGAGACATTCAACCCGCCGCTTGACCATGTGTCAGTGATGAAGCAAGTCCAAAAGATGCGTCTCTTTGTCTCGCGTGTGGGTCCGTCATCGCTGGCGTTTGGCCGATCAAGTCGGAGCAGCTGAGCAATTCGACTCGCGAGAACTTTACAGAATAAGTATCAGCATGGGTACAAGAAGACAGACATATCTTTGTTGGCTAGTCTATGCGGAAGTTCAGGATCAACAAGGACTGGGTCATAACATGCTTACCTAAGTACAGCGACTCAGCATCTGTATCGCCGTCTCCCATACAATTGTTGCCCACAAGAATGCATGCCTGAAGTGTCTCGACGCATATACGCTCGAGAACCTGTTTGAGGGCATCTCTCCCGCGTGTACGATACCACGCGCCACGAGCACGGACATCGGGCTGCGTTGCAAAACTGCGAGTGTAGTACATTAGCAATGAGAACATTGGACAGTCCACAACTCTGAAGAACATGATTCTCATCAGACTGACCGTGCTGACATGCCGATCATGGCAAGGAGAACAGGCTGAGAGACCGTCCCTTCTAGCACGCTTTGCTTGAAGGTAGCCTCATGGAAGATGCTGTGTGGCTGATTGTGAATGAACTTGAAATAAAGGTCTACTAATTCGACCTCCTCCTCAGTGGGTCCCGATGGGCACTCTTGCAGCAATTGCGGCTGCTGAGCACTGCTGCTGGCCTCATAGTTGCCTGCAGAACAGGGCAAATTACGGCGGGTACAAGGAGTACATGCGCTCGCATTGGGCGTCAGGTCACATCGCCTCTTACCAGACCTGCATTGTGCGCAAGCAGTGGCAGGTCTCATTGAGGATGCAATGAAGAAAGCCTGGAAAGAGAGTGAGCTCTTCCAAGTTGCGGTAGGCAACTACAGGCTAACCGATTGGCCAACTTGAAAGCTATTCCATTTTAGGCAAGGGGCCGGCTGTTCGCATCAAAGTAAGAACCTGTGGAACAGCAGTCACCATGCATGACAGTTGAAAGGTATCGTTTCAATTTGAGGTCTTCGAGGCTGATCTATTAAGTGATTACGCGATTGATTGACACTGTGATCTTTTTGCTCTCTTCTGATTGTATCCTTCAAAGCTGTTGAATGAATGCCTAGAGCTGACAAGGCGTAGTATCCTCTCAAGCAACTGACTCATTGCGTACTTCCGCATGAAGCTTCTCATTCTTCTCCATCGCAATAGCGGCAGCAGTAGAATCCTCCATTGCATGTGGTACAAGCTGGTCGCCAAAGAGCTCATCCATCTGTTCAAGCGTCTTTCCTTTCGTTTCGGGGAAGAAGAACCAATAGCATGCAAACGCGATGATGTTGAAGACAAAGAAGACGTAGAAGTACTTGAACTCGATCGTGCTGAGCGCCTGAGGAGAGAATTGTGCAAAGATCAGGTTGACTGTCCAATTCGTGAAGGTTGTGATGGCGTTGCCGAGGGCGCGAACTTCGACAGGGAAAATCTGGAGTTTTCATCAGTTTTGGGCAGTATTTGTTATCCTTGTGTTACTTGCCTCAGCAGGGTACACCCAAGAAATGATCCCGAGGGGTGTGTAGAAAAATGAAAAGGCGAAATTCATAGCGACCATACTACGGAGCTGCGCACCATTACTAGGGTTGAAGTACTGGCCCTGTACAGCATTGACGAGAAGGGCAGCAGCTAGACCAGCAGCGGAGACGAGCAAAGGCTTGATTCTGCCAAATTTGTCCAGGATAGCAAGACCGATTGTGCACCAAACAATGCTCAGGGCTCCGCTAATGCCAATGATTAGAAGAGATTCGCGGGTAGAGACACCTAAGATCTTGTAGATGCGGGGACCGTAGTAGTTGATTACGTTGATCCCGCTTAAAGGACCGAAGGCCTGGACACCACATCCAAGGAGCAGCCTCTTACGCCAAGAAGGTTTGGTGAGGATTGATAGGACAGTTATGTTGCCCAGGGCTCTGTCGGCTGCGATGACATCTCTGATTTCGCGGTATTCGAGGTCGACGATTTCCGAATCGTAGCCACTGCGGAGCTTTTGAAGGGAGACCATAGCTTCTTCATGGCGATCTCTCTCCATCAGCCATCGCGGCGATTCCTGTAGGAAAAATATGCCAGAGACGAGCACAAGACCAGGTACACACTGGAAGGCGAGAGGAAAGCGCCCTGTGCATCGTCAGCCATGTAGATGTGGCTCGGTTCCAAGCGTTACTTACAAGAGAACTCTGTAGTATTGAACGAGCAACCGTAGCCCAGCCACTGAGCTACGAAGAACCCCCAGCTCAACATCCACTGAAGGAGACCAGAGAGAATACCCCGATACTTTGCTTCGGAAAGCTCTGCAGCATATAGAGGGATAGTTGAAGTAAGCTGGCCAACCGCAACGCCTCCGATGAAGCGACCAACGATAAGCATGGCCATGTTTACGGCACCTGCCTGTAGGGCACTGCCAAACACTGACACCAGAGCGCCTATCATAATAGTCCAACGGCGACCTAGCTTGTGAGCGAAGAGCATATTGAAGATAGTTCCAGCTATAGCTCCGCCCTGGAAGGCGGATACGACACCGCCCGTAGTGGTGTCATTTGGGTCTCTGAAATAGTCCTGGAAGGTTGGAAGGGCGATGGTAGATGTAATGATACCCGAATCATAGCCAAAGAGGAAACCCCCTGTGGCAAGAAAGACCGCAGAGAAGACGGTGGTAGCGAGGCCCATGTTACGAGCTGCAGATGAGTCTCCGATGACTTTGCTTTCGACAAGGGGAACCAACAGCTATGTATACCTTCTCAGACTCGACCTAGGCCTTTGGCCCCCGCAAAATCCCCAGGACCGGGGTAGCGCACGTGGACCGACATCTGTCTCCGGATCTCATGGTGCAGACCCCAGATGGAGCTTGCGGGATAATCTGAACCGACGAAGCGTTGACGACCTTGCCAAGTACCGTACAAAGGCTACTGAGTCGTGCTGGTAACTGAAGTGGAGTCTCCGCCCCAACGCCGAGCTTACTGGCTAAACTGCATTTGGTATTCCCCACACTTCGGAGAACCGGCTTTGCAGGCCTATCATTGGTCATCGATCAGTAGTTTCCCGGCGCTACCATCGGTAGTCAAAACGAGCCTCCATCTCCCCTTGACTTTTCGGTATAGGTTGGCCCGGATTGTATCCACCATGAGTCAAATTAACAAGTACAAAAGACTGTCGTACAACGATTGTGGCTTGCCGGTACTAGGTAGACCGCCCTGAACATTCCGCCTTACTCACACCAAGCACTCGACAAGACTCAACACAACCACCGATGTACCGAGGCATGTTCGCGGTCATTGTTGCTATCAAAACTCATAGTTCATCACTGTTAGCTTGAGCTGGCTTCACAAAATGGCTTTCGAAATTACGCGTTGTGGAATCCATGCCTTCCATGAGGTTCTGGGCATCGACACTGATCTAATACGCTTTTATTGGGTGTTACACTCAAGCCTCGCAGATGCTCAACAAACAGCCTACCATGTCGAAGTATCAACGTCAAGATATTTCGATGCGCTCTGCTGGGACTCCACCAAGATTTTTGGGAATCAACAGCGTAACATCCTGTGCGCCCCAGAAGGTGGCTTCCGGTCGGCGACTTTCCATTACTGGAGAGTGACGATCTGGGACCGAGATGGCAACAGCTCGCAAAGCACTCCCAACGAATTTTTCACCGCTTATCCGAGGTCAAGTGGCCTGCTTCCTCCATACAGTATGAACCAGACATACATGCCTCATACTAGCCTGATCTTCCGCACCTGGTTTGAGGACGAGGCCAATAGGTGGAAAGGCGTGTGGATCGGCAACAATGGCGACAAACCGTTCTATGTGCGCAAAGCTATTCATCTCGAACAAAAGCCGGCTCGCGCCATTGCTTTCGCTAGTGGTTTGGGCCATTTCAACTTCGTTTGTAACGGCGACCCTTCAGCAGCAAACGGGCACAAACTTGACCCTGGCTGGACAAACTATCATCGAACAGTCCAATTCACTGCTTATGATGTTTCCAACATACTGCAGCAGGGCAGCAACGTTTTAGGGGCACACGTTGGGAACGGCTTCTACGCTGGGGATCAAGGCAACGACCGTTTCTTTTGGCCCTGCTATGAGGACAACACCTATGTCCGTTATGGAAACGAGCTTTGTTTCTTCGCCGAATTGCATCTATTCTACGAAGACGGCAGTCGTGAAACCATTACCACAGGTCCTGACTGGAGCATCTGCAAGAGCGCAACGACGCTAGCAAACATTTACTCATCTGAGACCAAGGACCTCCGTGCCTACCCACGCGGATGGGATGCACCTGAATTCACCGAAGATAATCAATGGAAACCAGCAATGCCAGTCACTGGTCCACGTGGCAAGCTGAAGTATCAGAACCAGCCTCCAGTGGTCCTTCACGAGACCTTTGAGCCTAAGACACAAAAGACGGTGGAGCCTGGGACCGTGGTTTTTGACATGGGGCAGAACATGACCACCATGATCCAAATTCAGGTGAAAGGATCCCCAGGTTCTGAAGTGATTATTCGCTTTTCAGAAACACTCGGAGAGGATGGGAAAATACTGATGCCGGATCCATTGTTTAAGGCATTTGAAACGGGTGTGTTCTGCAAGGTCATTCTTGCAGGAACTGGTGTTGAAGTCTGGGAGCCCGACTTTTGCTTCACTTCTGCACGCTACATCCAAGTAGAAGGCGCAGCTCTCGATGACGAAAATCCTGATAACCTCCCTACCATTGTCTCCCTCCAGAGCCGTCACATTTCCTCCGCCGCGCGCCGTTTGGGTACCATGACAACCGACAAAGAGGACTGCAACCAGTTGCTCAACATGTGCTACTGGTCGTTCGTCTCAAACTTGTTCAGCTATCACACCGACTGCCCTCAGATCGAAAAGTTCGGGTGGTTGGAGGTCACTCATCTCCTGGCCCCTGCAACCCAGTACATCCGTGACGTGGAATCACTTTACAGCAAGATCCTTGACGATATCATCGACGCACAAGAACCGAATGGCCTGGTTCCTACCATGGCGCCCGAAATACGATACATGTGCGGTCCCCTACACGATACAATCACATGGGGCGGTGCTGTCGCGTTGCTGCCTGAATTGATCCGTTTCTACTACGGAAGTACGCATGTATATGCCAAGCTACTGGGTCCGTGTATACGGTATATGGAATATATCGCGACCAAGGAACGAGACGGTGGGCTGATTGAGCATGGCCTCGGGGATTGGGGCCGCGACATAGCCTTTGGCAACAATCAGGCAAACATTGAGACAGCGATATACTACCGCTGTCTACGCAATATCCAGCACATGGCCGCCGAACTGGGCAAGGCGGATGTAGAGCGGCGCTTCAATACCTGGGCCGATCGAATCTACGAGGTGTATAACAAGCACTTACTCATCTCAGACAAAACCAAGTATCCATATACCTTCTACACTTCTCGCGATACACTGGGTGTTACAGACAGAAACATGGTCGCGCAAGCTTTCGCCCTCCAATTCGCGCTCGTTCCGGAGCAGCATATCGCCGACGTCCAGCGCGCCTTCCTCGCCGCGTGCTCAGACTCCGATAACACCATCCAGGCCGGCGAAATCGGGCTCAAGTACCTCTGGAACACGCTCGCAGATGTTGACCGCCCGGACATCGTGCTCGCCATGGCGCGTCGCGAGGAACACCCAAGCTACATGCGATTCCTTCGCCAGGGCGAAACAACCCTAAACGAGTTCTGGCAGGATGCGTGTCGTAGTAAGTGCCACGACATGTTGGGTACCATCTACGAGTGGTTCTATGAGGCGGTGCTGGGGGTTAAGTGCGAGACGGAGGCGTATCGGACGTGGACTGTCAAGCCGCCGCTGAACTCTGAGTTCAATTATGTGAAGGGCGATATTGATTGTCCGTATGGAAGGATCGAAGTGGAGTATATCAAGAGTGTTGACGGGAGTGTAAAAATGAATGTTGAGGTGCCGACAAGCACGACGGGCTACCTGCTGTTGCCGACAGAGGACAGCGAAGTTGACCTTGAGCGCAAGCAAACATTGCAAGGAATTGTGACAAAGAAAGGGAAAAGAGTAGCGCTGCTGCCGGGACGGTACAAAGTAGTCCTGAGGTCAGGTACGCGCGTGAATGGGGAGACTGTAGGTAGATAGACCGTTGGTGTTGCTGCGGCTGAGATGCAACTACCTGGTCATATTTCCCTTAGTCCTGATATGTAGCATGTATCAACAACGTATCCCGTTTCTTATCTCGACGAACAGTATAAAGTGCACCTCGTCAGCTCCGAGTAGCAAGGTGCACCAAGTCCATAGGACACTGAAAACAAGGCTTTCCATTCGCTCACCTTGATTTACGCATCGTACCGGCGGTTTTGTAGCGAGCACGGCACGAGTGGTGTAGTCTGCAATGTCTGTCTGGCGTCATGCACCTCGGCTCAATTCATCAGACATCTGCTGCACGAGCACGCTCTGACTTCCCACGGCAGAAATTACCGACTCGATGCAAGGATCTCCCATGTCTGACACAACTATGGCTGCCCTTAGTAGACAGCCTTGACACCTGGCACCAGACTCAAAGGTCGATGTAAAGACTTGTTGTGCAAGATGTTGTAAAGAGTAGAGTCTTTGATACCTGGTGCGGAGCTCCCTATTCAAGAGCTGGAGAAAGGAGACGATTATTGAGGAGAACTTAGGCTGATCAATAGGGTTTTCAACCATGTCGGCAGAAACCCATGACGTTTCAATTTTAACAAGACCAATTGGTCTGAAAATCTTCGGCGTCTTCCTCCGTATCCGCCTTCTTCCATAGCTCTTCCCCACCATCCACACCACTCGCGTTGACGCCCCAAGAGTCGTTCTCAACCTGTTCCCACCAATTCACCAGAATCGCAGCCAGCGGTGTACCGTGGTCAGGCATGAAAGGGTTACACACGCCATGTCGATACAAGGCGTCCTGAGCCGGTCTAACTACTGTTGACCCATCCCCCATTACTACATGACCTTTCTGACCGAGCTGAAAGGGTAGAAGCAGAGTGCTGGCGTGAGCATGGATAACATCAGGTAGAAGATAGAGGCCGACGCGGTTGTCTAAAAGGCTTGGTGTTCGCGGAGATTGCCACTGGTCTCTTTCATCTTGTGAAACAAGTTGCACGCCGGGTGTGCGCCATGGAAACAGCAGAAAAGGTGGACAATCGATGAGGTCATGCTGGGGAGTAGCGAGAGAAGCATCGGGGTACCTTGATTGTAGCTCAGCGCCCACGCGGTGGACGAATGCTTCATCAGGGACATCCAATTGTGGTGCGATAGAAGTGAAGCGCGGTTTTCTCGCCCGAGACAGGAAGATCCGCGCAAAGGGCGGTATCGCAGGATACTTATTCAGGATGTCGACAGTAATGAGACCAACATTTTCCTTTTTTCTCCTCTTCTTTGGTTGAGATTCTTCATTACCATCATCTTCTTTCCCACCAGACGCTGCGGCAGACTCCGGTAATCGTGCAGTGATCGCATTCACCAAACTGTCCCAAATATCAAGTACCTGCTCCATCTCTTTCTCCGTCCACTCCGCCACTCTCCAGCCCTGCGTGACAAGGCCATCCCCATCGCCAAACCCAGGATGCTCTGCATCAACGACGAACTTTCCTGACTCGATCGACCGCAAATAAAGCTCCAAAACCGCATCAAGATCGCCCCACATGCGTTCGTGGGGCTCGTCGAAGGAGTCGCGGATAAAGCAGACTTGGTGGGTAACTCGACTGTAGACGAGACCACCAGGATCATATCCCGTACCCTTATACAGTAAGATGAAATCCTCATACTCATCTACACCTTCCCACATATCTGGCTGCAATTCATCGGGAGCTGAAATGCCAATTAAGAACGGGGTAAAGGCTAGGTGCTGATGGTCTTCAGGAATGACGACGTTGATACCGGAGAGAAAAGCTGCGAGGTCATCGTCAATTTCGATGTCGAGGTCTGGCGAGGATGCGTCCAAGGAGTGGGCGGCGAACCAGCTGCGTTCTACTTTTGGCTGGTGGTAAGGTGGGAGCTTGGAGCTAGCGTGCGAGACGATGGAATTGTGCAGTTCAATGCACTTTCCAACGTCCATGCCCATTCTGTAACTGAGGCTGCGTTGATGCTTGGTGGCCTGATCTGATTGTATTGGAGTGTTTATTGAGGGCAGAAAGCACTCCAATCTTGCCATCTGTGCTCGCAGGACACAAGTCCTCGCTATCTGCATTTGGTTAGCCTCGCAGGTGATCAGAACACCAAACTGAAAGGTTGTTAAGAATCGAATAGGTTAATTAATAGACTAAGGTACCAGCTGAGGTACCCGACGTATATGTGGTACTCACGTGACCCCTATTCAATACTGTTAATGCGATGCAACCACTATTATCGCAGCCACCATGCCCTGTAAAGCTCTTTATCTTGTAGATGAGACCACATCAGCAGGCGGCCATCCGATGGGCCTTATGTAAATGTGATCGTTATGGTTCAAGGATACGTAGATTTCGCAAACACAGGCCCATCGCCTTGACGACAAGCAGCCGTCTCGGTCGTGCGACTCGCAACATCTATCGAGCAACTGATTACACAAGAACTCACAGGTGACTAAATAGATTTGCAGGAGATCGCAAAGCCGCACACAGCACTAAGCAGTGGTTATTTAATGATATGCACGGTTGTGACGCTCCTGTAGCGCGTAATGCTTGTCACGCATTGGACCTGCGTTCTAAGCGCCCAGGGTACAAGGCGGCTGAAGACGCCGCTGCCGTTTCAAAGTTCCTCGCTTCCTGTTGTCAGACTACCACTCATTATGAACAGAAAGCAAAAAGATTTTGTGGGAAACGAATAGGAAGCAAAAAAGCTTCCTTCGCACTAGTCTGCCTGATGCTGCACCTAGTGCGCCAACGTTTCCATTGATGTAGGCCAACTTACGTGGAAGAAATTCCACATACGACCATAGGACGTTGAAAACAAGGCTTCCCGTTCGCTCAGCCCTATTTAAGCAACGTACCGGCGGATTAGTAGTTAGGTGGGTGACCACTAGCGAATACCCGCTGTTGTATGTTTTTGCGCCTTTTCGTTTTTGGTAGTCTGGCTCCTCGGATCCGTAAGTTTGTTGGGTGCTGCGTGGTTGATGTGGGTGAGTGAAGTGGGTGGGGAGCAGTTGCGTGGAGGACGGCTATCGACTGTACGTTCACCTTTGATACCAATGCTTGATAAAAAGTGGCCGAAGCTTGCAGCAACATGACGCGCGGGCTTGAACAACACAGCCGGCTGGCAGAGTGCAAGCGTTGGAACGAGTTCCTGTTGCCGGACTAGGTTGGCACTTTTCTGGAGATGAATGACTTTATGCTACTGTCCCAGAGCTCTCGACTGGGGGTGGTCGACTCATCCTTTGACCCTCTGGCAGCACGCTCCAATTCGGACTCTGATCCGACTTCAACCAGTTGAAGTCATCCACCTCTTCCCACAAATTCGTCCCATCCAGCCTCCATTCCTGCTTCACCATCCCTTCTGGCAGTGGCGCAAAGCGGACCCCCTCGCAGTCCTCGATGATAGGTCTACTTCCGCACTGCAGGTAGACATTCACGTTCCTCGCTTTGTGCATGCGAAATTGCCGCGTTGCTACGAATAATGTGCAATTCTCAACGGAAGTGATGTGTGTTGCGCCGCTGACGAGACCTGTTGTGATGGTGCTGTTGGAGAGGTTCTTGAGGTACAGCGCAGCAAAAGGGGCGCTGAGTGTCGGGGGAGAGAGGTCAACGGAGCTGTGTGAGAGATGGGAGAGTGTTGCGGTCCTTCCTCCTATTTCTGCTTCTCCGCTGCTAGCGAGAGGAAGCACGAGATCGAGCTTCTCATGCCCTGTTATCGAGACACTGCGGCTTGCGGCGGAGTATTCCAGGGTGGAGGTGGGTGGCAGCCCCAGTGCGGCTTCTTGTTCCTTGCGCTCGCTGGGTGAGAGCCTGTCGAGCGGTGTCGGTGCAAATGAGGAGGGTGCGGTAGATGTGGCTCCTGACCCGTTTAGTACTGGGCCGCGTAGTCGTTGGGAGCCCGCGATTTCGGCGGCGTCGGCGAGTGAGAGGGCGGAGGGGTTTTTGGATTTCGTCTTGAAGGAGAACTTCTTGGGGGGATTGAAGCTCGCTCTTATGGTCTGAAGTTTGGCAGAAAGGGCTTTGACGGCCTGGTGGATGGTGTTAGACATTATGAGAGAAGACAGGGTGATAAGGGTGTCTTTTCTTGCGTACCTCGCTGTATGTCCGCTGATCATATGCGGGAATGTAGTGAGACGCGTCTTTGACTTCGTGGCTTAGTCGGTCTATGCCTGCTAGGCAGTGGTCGATCGCATCGTTGCGTTCGCCGCCACCGGGGGCGATGGTATTAAGACGATCCATTTGGTCTTGGAGCGCTGCGGAAGCAGTCAGTTATAGTTTGCAAAATTGGATACAGCGTGTTGAGTACCGGTGACTTCATGGCGGAAGTATGTGAAGAAGCGGTCTTTGGACTCAGCTTCGCTTTGAGGCTCTGATGGGGACTGCATGGCTGTAGTGGATGACCTCACGCGAAGAGAGATTCTCAATCCCAGATTGAAAGAAAGGACAAGTAAATGCAATGTGCGCCGCAGGGGTCGGGCGTGTGGTCGCGAAATATATTGTTTGGGGTAGTAGTGAAGATGGTGGGGCACGATTGAGCTGGAAAGCGAACGACCAGCGCGTCGATGCTCGCCGAGCAGATGGAATGCATCATCGTACAGCAAGCCATAGCGAGATTCCCTCCCGTTTCTGGGCTAGGAGGCTGTGAAGGAGCTCACGCGCCTGCTACGCGTTCGGTGCTATGATAGCCGATCAATGGACGAGGCATTGCGAGAGGCCCTGACTACCCCGCAGTGCGTCACTGGCTGGACGCGTTCCTGACATGCGGGCACGTGCGAATAGCCGGTGCCCATCATCGTCATGGATTTAATTGTCTGACTGCAAATTGGCCAAGCATGGGATTTCAAATGATGATCAGTATTGGTTCTCGATTTGTCCGTCGATTAAAGCAGCAGATACAAGGATCGACATGGTGAACTTGACCTCAGGGTCGTGTAGCCAATCAAGATCTTGCCCTGGATCTGCGAGACTCATCGTAGACAGGTTTGTTCGTTTATGGCATCTCGACATGGTATTGGAAATTTGAGCAGTCCCGAGCTACCGAGATGTGCGGAAAAAAGTCGACGTCAGAAGATATCTGGCACTCCGTCTTAGACCGTTGTACCTGATGGTGCATCCAATGAACCAACGCCAATTGGTCACCACATGAACGTTCATGCTGCACTTCATGAACTCACACAGGTGGTGACCAGAATTTCAAGGTTAGCTACTGATGAATGAAAAGTCCATCCCAACAGGGCATTTTGTCATCTCAGGACGAGTCGATCATTGTTTACCATTTTTGAGCTTGTGAAACAAGTATGTACAGTGGCTGCGAAGTGCTCGATTCTTGTGGCTCGATGTCTACTTCTGGGGTGAACTCCAAGGAAATTGCGTATTGCGTCTAGGCCTGTGCTGCCTTCACATCGACTCCGTACTTCTCCATAATCCTCTGTCGCCTCCTCTCCTCGTATCCAGGGCCGTAGATACCTACGAATGTCAGCATGTACTAACTCGAAAACATCAACACGAAGCTTACCGCGGCCCTCGCCCAGCTGCTCGAGGGTCTCCGACAGCGGTCGTCGGCGGAGCTTCTTCATGGCCTCCCTGCGCTCGATCTCCTCCTCATCAACCTCACCAGAGGCAGTACCGCGCAGACCAGCGGTGTACCTGAAGGCTGCCATGCCTGTTCCGAAAGCTGCACCGGCACCGAGCATGAATGGCAAGCTTCGCTCTGGATGATGTCAGCCCTGTCCGCGCCACGAGCTCATGCGCACATACTGAAGATACCGGCAGTCGCGCCGGCAGCGAAACCAGCGTAGAACTCGTTGTAGCAGTCGTCCTTGTGTTGCATGTTCGCGGTCGCGTCGAGTGTGAACTGGTATGCGCCTCCAGCGCCGGCTATCGCTCAATTAGCTCCACGACACCTCCAAAACCGCTAATTGAGGGCTTGCGCACCGAACAGAGCAATTACCCCTCCCGATCGTGTGAGGATGCCCATAGCTCCGACGTTTTGCTTGCGCAGGGTGTTCTGCACACCGGCGATGACGGCGCCGACAGCGCCAGTCTGGAGCATGGCATTGCCGGTGTTGTGAAGGGCGTCCCGAGGGCGGTATGAGGGCTGTTGGTCGGCCATGGCGGGCGGAATGGCTGCGGGTATCTCGTCTGGGGAGCTCTCGACATGGACGTGCCTGTGGTTGAAGTTGGCTGTCTTGGCGCTCGTCGACGCTAGGCCGCATTGGCGGCGCGAGCCCGGTGCTGCATCATCGGCCATGCATGTCTTAGATGGTCGCGCAGAGGGGAGCTTGAAGAGCCACTTGCACCGTTGTTGCGCTGCGTTGCATGTGTGTTTTGGTTCTGTGCTAGCTTGTGTGTACATATTGTCTCTTGATGCTTGCTTAAAACTTCCTTCACTGCGACAACCCTATGTTCTCTCTATGCAGCTGCCTGCCGCCTGCCACGCGCCTGCTGTTTGACACTTGATCCGCACGCTGTCCGCTTGACAGTTCACTCCCCACTGCGGTGCCGCGCCCACTTGTTGCACATTCCACTAGACCAAGCATTTATATCTACCTTCTGTGATACCCCTCTCTTCGTTCTGCGCCTTTATAGCCTTGATCGTTATGGCGCCTGGTACAGTAGCTCCCAAGCCCAGTCTACAGGCTGCACTGCTAATGGTACCTTTCAATAGGCAAGACAGCGCCACGGCTGCTACAAGACCTCCTCACATACGACCCTCGCCGCGAAGACCGAGCCGGCCGCAACCTCCTGACCAGCGCCCCGCCTGAGCACAACGCGAGTCGAAACGGCATCCCCGCGGTGCCTCGAGGCAACTGCAGACATGCGCTTGTGAGGAAAGACGAGCAGTCCCTGCTGCCAGTCACTGGGAGCAACGATGGCCTGGTTTACAAAGTCGCCTCCTATTGTTCGCAATGCCACTGGCACATCGACGTCATCGTCAACTTCAAGGACCGAGGGTCTCGGCTTTGCGGGCGACAGAACACAGAGTACCCGCTGCACCACTTCGTCTACGATGGAAACGAGACCGAAGCGAAGACTTCACTTGGTAGCAAGCAAAGTCCGAGGTCTTTCAGCTTCCATTGCACTGCCGGTCCATGTTCGACCACGGTGCGTCTGGACTTCAGACCGCCAAGCTTCACAGAGAACGACCGAGACTTGCTGATGAACAAGGCCAAGCTAAGGAGGCGATTTGAGGAATCCCGTAATCTCATCGGGGAGCGCGAAGGCGAGTCCATGGCTAGGAGCGTGGACGGACCCGACTTCCTCGATACCTTCTTGCGAGATTCGCTCAACCCAGTGCCTGGCAAGAATAGGATACCTCTGCTAAATAGGAAATTTGCGAAGACTTTCCTGCGAGATTGTGACTCAATCTTGACCCAGCTGGGGTTCCAGTACGTACGCGAGGAGACCGAGGACGAAGATGCCCCCTTCACCGAAGCCTGGAATCTCCCCAAGCCTGAGGAGCAGCAGGACCCCTTCCAGACAAATCTGAGAAGCAAAATTCAAGACGCAAGATACGAATTGAACTCAATGATTCTCACATTCCCTGAGAGTGAACGCCAGAACGTCAGACACCAGCCTATGTACCCTGTCCCTTCGCAGGGTGACATCGAGAGGATCCTGGCGTGCCATGATTGTGAGTTTGTCAGGCCATCTTGTTTGCTGCACCATTAACGAGCCCGATAGATGACAAACTGGCTGGGCGGACACGCAGTACAAACTCGTCGGAAGAAGACCATCCGTGCGTAGACTCTAACTTCAATGTCTACTGTGGCTCACATCATATAGATACTACGCCGCTCTTGGAGCCCTTGCAGACTTCGCCGACCCACTCCTATCGTTTGCATATCGCCGGCAGAGCGAAGTTGACGGGGACAACGCGCCATACTACCTAGAGTGTTTTCAGGACATCGCTATTGGAAGAAATAGCGAATCCCTACAATACGAAATTGCCATGCTCGCTTCTCAGGACACTCCAAACAGACGCGACATCGAACAGGCCTGCAGAGCTTTCGGCCTGGAGCCTAAGCACGTATCCAATCTGAATATTCTGAGCGACGAATTCATCATCGATCAGGCAAGGTCCCGTTTCCCTGACGTCTCCCCAGCTCAACGCGAAGAGTTGCGCAGACACCTTCGCGTAATTGGCAACGTGCGCAAGAGCGATCGAATCCAGCGAGAGGCATCCGAATCAATTGATACATATGAAGAAGCTTTGTCCTGGCTCGATCTTGAACCTTCAACATCCGATGAATTCGTCAGGACTATGTTCAGTATCAAGGTATGTCTACGATAGATTTGGGTACCTGAACCTTTCGCTTATGTCGTCCAGACAGGAGATAATCCCGCATGCCTGGAATCTGCGACGAAAGCAGTATCAGTCATTGCTGAGCACCGCAACAGCGACCGACTTCGGCAATTCTTGCATGAGGGCACTATGACTGAGCCAGAGATGGATTTGAGTGAAGCTTACGCTTTGTTCGAGATCTCGTCGATGTCTGATAGACAAAATGTCGACCTCTCTGTTTTACAAAGCTCGATACTCGTCTCCCCGCCAAACGATCAAGCAAAGCTCGAGAAGGCCTTCGCCTTAATCCAGGATGACCAGGCAAAGAACTACAGCAACAAGTCAGAGCAGCCGAAGCAGCCAGGATCACGAGTCAACGACTACCCGCTTGAGTCTTGGCCCGTCGGATGTCGCAACAATGGCAACACGTGCTACCTCAACAGCGTCCTTCAGTTTCTGTTCACTATCACGCCTCTGCGGGAGTTGGTCTTGAATTTCGACACTTACGAGCAGGATACTTCGGCCGAAGCACTGAAAAACAAAAAAGTTGGCCGCGCGGTCGTCACGCAGCAGCGAGTAGTGACAGCCCAGAAATTTGTCCGTGAACTTCAGAGCCTTTTTCGGTTGATGATCAATGCACCTACAGATAACGTGCTCCCTACGAAATACCTTGCCGAGCTGGCTCTTTGCAAGACAGATAGCCCGGAGACCGATTCCAAGGCCCCGGATGCAGAGAGTGAAACCAAGAATGTAATACCAAACGGCCAAGCCTCAGCCTCGCCCACAGAAAGCGATGCAGCGGCTCAGCCCACTGAAGTTGCTATAGGCGAAGCGGAGGAAGCAGCGAATGACGAGACAGAGACAAACGAGTCCAAACAGCTCGTGAATGGGACCAGTGAATCCGATGATAAGCCAACACCTCCAACCCGCCCGCCACCTATACCACCTCGTCCGAAAGCGCAAGAAGAGACGAAGTCCAAGGATGATCACATCGCTGAGAGTGCACGTCAGCAAGATGCAGCTGAGGTGATGGGCAACATCATGGATCTGATCTCTTGTGCAATCAGGGGCGATGGCCTCCTACCAGACGGCGAACAAGAAGATCTCATCAAGAATCTTTTCTTTAGCGATGTGGCTGTCGTACGAAACGCAGCAGACAAGCTCGAAAAGACACATGAGCTGCGGAACCACCATCTCATCTCTGCTGGCGGTCGTGATCGACATCTCTACGCGGCGCTTGATGATGATTTCGGTCTCAGTGAGCTAGAAGGCGGCGACCACAAATACGAGTTCATCGCTGCTGCTGCTCCTATACAGATTATCAACGTGCGTCGACTGCAGTTTGACAGAGAGCAAAAACGACAAGTCCGTGACAATGCTCAGTTGAGCTTAGAAGACATCCTATACCTGGATCGTTACCTCGAAACAACTATGACATTGCCTGGGGACAATCTGCTCAAGTTGCGCAAGGCGCAATGGGCAAAGCAGCGGGAGCTCCAGCAATTTGCGGCGAGATGCAAGGAGCTGCAAGTCACCGAAGTCGGAGATATGGATCTCGCTGACGCAGTGGAGGAGACTGCGATGTTCACCGAGACTTTCCTGAAGGGTATAGAGCAGCAGATGCTTGATCCTCTGCCAACACCGCCCCCGGAGGATCTTGCAGATGTCCTGCACGACAGGGCGAAAAAGCTTAAATCGGAGCTTGAGCAAATTAATGTCTCCATGACTCACCTCGAATCCGACATCGACACAGTATTCAGAGAGTACCGGGATCACGGCTACCGGCTGCATGCCATCTTCGTACACCGTGGCGGCACTGGTTCAGGTCACTACCTGATTTACATCAAGGACTTCCAGAACAATAGATGGCGCGAGTACAACGATGAGACTGTGAAGGAGATGACTGAGGATCGAATCTTCGAGCTCGGGTCTGGATCTTTGGCTGCAGGCAGCACGGGCATCGTTTTCGTGAAGGAAGATAAGGTTGAACTTCTCACCCAAGCGGTTTGCAGAGAACCCAAAGTGGAGCCAGAGACCGAGGCGGCGGAGGCTGAACACAAGGACGTCGAGATGACGGATTTGCCTGCGCCTCAGGGGGGCTACGATGGACTTGAGGTGATCGAGGGAGTTGACAAGTTGTGAGCTTGTTCCCTACACGGGCTCAAGTCAGAACTTCTGCTCTCTTGCTGACATTATGCTGTCAGATACTAGGAGACACCAGACAATTCCCTGCCCGCGACACCGTTTCTCTCAGTTGTGCTGAACAGCCCACGTAGCAGCAACAAGAAGCGCCGCAGCCCACGCGCCGAGTCTCCTCCAAAGCGCGGAAAAGTGGCTGACACTTGGTCTGCGATGGGTAGGCCCAGTGACTACGTGGACGAAGCGATTGCGGCGTGTTTTCTCTTGTTCTGGTTGTTAAGCGACTTGCTAGCCCGCTGAAGGCTGGATCTCTGTAGATTCTGGGTTGATAGAGATTAAGTCAATCTGTGACTGTTTCTTGCAAGATGTGTTTCCTTTCTGTGATGGAGCGCAATTGTGCTCAAAATCGCTCGCCTCTCACATGTACATTTGTCGCATAAGAGAGCTGGTTTCCGCACTGCAAAAGCTCGGCAAGCCAAAAGTGATTCGTAGCACTTTCCTTTTTCCTCAAATTCCGCGAGCATCAACGCCAAGGCTCGTTCAATTTGTTTGATACCAAACATCTACCGAACATATCTTCGTGTAGCCGCACGCGAGCAAGCGACATTGCGAGACCCACGCGGGCGCTACTTGCTCCCCTCCGCCGGAGCATTGCCAATGATGTTTCACAGACTCGAGAACGGTGGTGCAGATGCGCCCGATCTCTGGACGACGTGGCCGTCAGACTCGTCTGGTACCGACGTTGCACAGCATGGAAGGTTCAGGAGAACACTATGGAAGGCTTGGCTGTAGCGGGTGGGAGACTGCAGCGGCGTATGATGTTGCCAGTGGAGAAGGCGACAGGCAGAGAGAGAGAGAAGCGTGGGGCATGTGTGTGGCAGCAGATGGGAGACTGCGGTAAGTGGGAAGCGTGAAAGTCATCAACAGCGTCCCCTACCCCAAGGCTTTCCCTCCCTGGATGCCGATCCGTCAGACATGGACAATGGGCTGAGCTCCGCAAACAACGTTGTCAAGACCGACCCACTCTCTTCAAGATCAATCATTTCTTTATGACTCTTCGATTCCATGTCGAGAGCAGGAGTGGTGTATCTGGACTCATAGCATCGGTTGTAGCGCGCGGTTTACACCGTATCGTTTCACAGCCTTCAATGCGGTAATTCTAACGCGCCAATACCTGAAGAACGTGGCTGTCAACATTGCTGTCAAATCGGTACTGACGTATGTAGCACAGCGTGGAACATTCAGGAGAACACTTTAGACGTCTTGGCAGCGGACCTCAGCGGCGTTGTGCATCCATGCATCCACCTTTCATTTGCGGTCTCTGCCGTTTGGTCCAGCGCCTCGCGTAGCCGCGCCAGGAACAGCGCGTCGGATGTGCGCCGTGCACGCCGGGGCCAATGACCGCAGGCTCCGTTGCTGGGCATCATCTCTACATACGCAGCACCTCTGCAAGTCGTCAGACTCATTCACAACCGGGGTTCCGCAAGGCTAGACAAGAGCTTGACGCTGTCCAAGACTTGCGTTATCTCAACGGACCGCAGACAGATTGCTTGCATATCACCCACCCGTACAGCAGAGACCGCCGCCGGACTTGGCTGAAACGCACACTCGGCGGCTGCCCGTTTGGGGCGAAGGCATGATGGAAACTAGGCCAGTAGTTTTCCGCTGTCAAATCTCGTCTTTGGAGCTCCACTTCTCGGTAAGCAAAGCAATGCAAACGTCCTGAGAGATGCTGGCGGAACTTCGTGCCGTTTATTCAAGTTGCCCCACTCCTCACTGCGCCTCGTTCGCGAACATGATTCAGGGAGAGGCAACAGATCACACTGTGGCGGGTCTGCTTTGCTGCGTTGACTCCTGACAATCGACTGCTAAGGCAAATGGACAAAGGGAGGAATACTTCCCCAGTAAGAAAGTCACAGTACAACAATGACGATGCGCCTGCAGGACCTCGAGGAGCCGCATAAAATCCTGAACTGCTGGCGTTCTGGGCCTATCCGGAGCCAGCCTCCTTCCCGCAGGTTCCTGGGGCACCTCTGTTTCATGTTTCTCGGTCGCTCCTCGCGATTGGGCGCGTTGGCAGTGGAGCGGATCTCTGGCAGGGGCGCGCAGTCTAGGCATTGTTCTACACATTACCTTTCTTGGCGTAGACTGACGGTACGGGTGGGAGTCGAAACAGCACTCGGACGGCCAACGGCGTCTCTAACTTGTTCCTGGCGCATGGAAACACTCCACAAAATAGATTGATCTCAGCCTGCAGCCTTCCGGTGGCTCGCGGAGTCGAATAATTCGCCGCAAATGGAACGATCGTCACTAACCGAGATATGGAAACACTGCACAGATACAGGTTGAAGAGTATAAGAGTACTCAGCTGCTCAACCTTGGAGAGACACGCTTGACGCTCACCTTCGTTTCCCACTTCGCTCTTTCAGTCTATCTTTGACCTCTCGAACAATCCATTCTCGTCCTTCTCTTCTCCACACACCAATCTTTTCCCACACAACCACCTTCCCAACATGAAGTTCACCCAGGTCATCGCCCTCGCGGCTGCTAGCCAGCTCGCCTCCGCCCACACCACCGTGTGGAGCATCTCCGTCAACGGCAAGGACGCCGGCGTCGGCAACAAGGCCGGCGGCTACATCGATTCTCCCCCCAACAACAACCCCGTCACCGACGTCACCTCCTCCGCCATGGAGTGCAACGTCGCTGGCACCAAGGCCTCGACCTCCGTCACCGTCAAGGGCGGCGACAAGATCGCCTTCCAATGGCACCACAACAGCAACGATGCCGGTGACGACATCATTGCCGACTCCCACAAGGGCCCCATCAACGTCTACGTCTCCAAGGCCGGCTCCTCCCTCTCCTGGACCAAGATCTGGGAGGATGGCCTCAGCGGCGGCAAGTGGGCCGTCGACAAGCTCCTCGCCGGCTCCTACACCGGCAAGAAGGGCCAGCACGACATGACGCTCCCCAACCTCGCCCCTGGCGACTACATCCTTCGCCCTGAGATCAACGCTCTGCACGAGGGCAACCGCCAGGGCGGCGCCCAGTTCTACATGGAGTGCGTGCACATCAAGGTCGAGGGCTCCGGTACTGCTCAGCTGCCCTCCAACGGCGTCAAGTTCCCCGGCGCCTACAAGGCCACCGACGCCGGTGTCCTCTTCGACATCTACGCCGGCAAGACCAGCTACCCTGGCATCGGCCCTGCTGTCTGGAGCGGTGCCTCCTCCGGTGGCAGCTCTGGCAGCTCCCCTGCCCCTGCTGAGACCAGCGCGGCTGCTGCTAAGCCCACTGCTACTGCTGCTGCCCCCACCACTCTTGCCACCTCTGCTAAGCCTCAGCCTACCAAGGAGGCTGAGACCGGTGCCGGTGCTGCGGTTGCCAAGTACGGACAGTGCGGTGGTAAGGGATACTCTGGTGCCACTTCTTGCGCATCTGGCTCCACTTGCTCCAAGCAGAACGACTACTACAGCCAGTGCATCTAAGTGCGGGACTGAGTAACGAGGTGGGGGAATTGGGGTAGATGGGGAAGATTATACAGGCATTGCGCCGATTCGATTCAGTTGTATATATGTCATCACGAATGGACTTCGAGATCTTGATTCAACCCGTTGTGTTTGTCTGCCGCTGAATTGTTGTGCACGTTGCGATACTGAGACAAGCGTGCCGTATCTGTCCTCGCTCTTCTTCGAGGTCTCTGTTCACATAATACTTTGAACCCAGTGCCCCCTTCTTGTCTACTCGTCTTTATTTTACACGGGCACAGCTCGTCCGCGAAAACTATTGCTTCCTCAATTGACCAAAAACAATCAGAATCCGCACTGTCCTGCAGACCTCACAAGATCGTCCGGACTCAACCTTGTCCCTTGCCTAAACAACAACAACCATGAGTCAACCTCCCTATAATTCCTCAATACCACAAACACCCCAGCATTCCACCAATGTGTGACGGCTGACACAAGCAAGGCTACAACAGAAGACACTGCGTATCCGCCTGATAGCTCGAAACAAAACCTCGTAAAGTTTTACTCGTGATGTTGGAGCTACTGTGCAAAAAGCGTAACGAGGTTTGACTAAGTGGCCGGCTCACTTGTGTCACGTGTCAACAAAGAGGGTTTCTAAACATCTTGACTTGATCTTTTAGTAAACTACAAATAACTACAACGCGTTTAAAGTGCTCAAGCAATTCACTATTGCTTTTCCAAGCTTCCAGTGTACGCGGCGTCCAAAAGCCTTCTTTGCCCAAGCTAGTGCTGCTTCTCGATCTCCGTCTTGCACCCCAACGATTTCCATGCAGTCTCCTGCACCACCATTGAGGAGCTGCCAGGCGATGATGAACGCCTTGTAAGCATAGATCAGTACCCATGGCGGTTCAACGTCAGGCACTGATGTAGCGTCGAGGTAGCGTAGGAACCAGTCAACATGAGGCTGTATTGTGGGAGCCATCTTTGACTTGGACATCAGGTCGAAGGAGGGTGCCATGACAGTCATCTGATGCAGCCCGACGTCGAGATTATTTGCAACCATGCCGCCTGTATGTGATGAAGACCACAGTTGCATTTCAATCATAGCTGTCTCCCATGTTGCCTCCCATAGCACTGCGGATGACTCCACTGTGCTACTTCGTGCTATGGGATGAACATATGGTCTGAGTGCTTGGAGAGCTGCCCGCAAAGGTGCGATCCGGTCCATACTCAGCATACCGGTTATTGATGACCATCCAGATACTTCTCTTGCGCTAGAGAGTATGAAGTGAGTAATATTGATGGTGCCATATGGATCAAAGTCGGGGATACTGTTCAGGTTGTCACCAGATAGTAGGCGTCGCACAGCATCCGGATAGGGCATTGTGGAGATCTGATCTTTATTGCAGAGCTGTCTCACTGCCCAATCGGCGGAAGAAGCCGCTTCGAAAAAAGTTCCGCGGCATGGCAGATCGTGCTTGATCTCCAGATGAGATAGAGAGCGTGGTATTGAAAGGATTTGATACCATAGTGTATCGATTTGGTGAATTGCGAACATGGTCCTTTTCGCCGACTCGGCCCGCGTGAAAGCTAGCCATAGGGATTCCAGATTGTCGGTATCTAGAGCGGGCGTAGGCTCAGGTTGCATCAAGCCGATGGCACGGGCTAGACTTATCATTTTCGAGTGTATTTTCAGTCCGTACGCAGCGTCGTTGCCGGTAGAGTACAACAAAGAAAACAATTCCACTAAAAGATAAGCTTGTACAAGTGTTACACCGTGCAGAGGTTCATGCATGCTCTCCTCTTCAAGTGCAATGAAAGTCCGTGCTTGAAAGAAACATTGTGTAGACAGGCTTTGAGCACACCCTGCTCCCCCGCTGCCATCGGGATCTTCGCCGTACTGATATGCGAGAGCTAACATGCTCAAGAGCAGCGCGTTCGAGGTCAAATGAGCAACAAAGGTCGGCCGGTGTAGAAAGGGTAAAAATGCAGCCACATGTTCGAAGAAGAGCTCACAGCCACGTGCAATTTGAGCGTCCGAGGGATAAAGCCCATCCTGTATAAAAGAATGTTGTTTTGTTGACCTGACATTTGGACTTTGTTCGTGAGAATTGGAGTCTGCCAGGGAAGTTGGGAGAGCTGTCTCAAACGTGGCATTTTCAGAGAGAGTCCGTTCCAGGCTCGAAGGCATGGAACTTGACTCCATTACCCAAACAGACGCTGATTCCCATCCGGCTTGGTCGCTGTATAGCTGGCCAATGGCGCCATCGTTCGTCTCTGATGGTGACACTGTGGGTGAGTCGTTTCGTGCTCTTTTTCTGCTGCTATTGCTACTACTGGCGGCAGATGGCCTCCGGTGGCATTCCGTGTCTTCCTTTGGATGCTGCCTTCTCATGTGGCGCACGCGCAGGTCTGGTCGGGAAAAGGTCGCATTGCACAAGTCGCATGCGAGAGAGCCAGGAGAACGTACGTGCAGTGCAGTGTGGCGCTTTAGATTCTCAAGGCGCGTGAAACGACTTTGACAGACTGAACACTGAAAAGGTTGAAATGTTGTAGGATCAGAGGCCGTCGTAACGAGGGAGCAGGACATGGTACAATGGTAGTTGGAAGTGCATGGTGCAAGTTGCAGGCGCCGCATCAAAAGGGCAACAAGACACGGTGGATAACGGGTTCCGGGGTAGCCCGCTAATCTTACCAATTGAAGGCTTGCCGTATCATTCAGCTGACGTTCATGCCGGGTTCTCCACATTACCCATTCAATGGCCGCACGCCCTTATCTTAGCGTATCCCGTATCTTGATAGTCGCCCTTCGCCCTGGATCACCCTTCGCTGCATTGTGTTGTTTCTTATTGGCTGCATTGATCGTAGTGAATAGATAACATTCTACTTTAGTAATTTTAGAACTCAGGGCGTGGGCCAAAATAGATCTGGCTGCAATACTACCAACATTTGAGATTTGCTGACCAGAAATCTTGCTACAAAAGACTCGCTCTTTTATTGACTTGAAGTTTTATGTTTGCCTAGCTTTTGCAGCTGAATTCCATCACCTTGTGTAAGTGAGGCCTATGCACATCTTATACTTCTGAGAACACTGGAGTATGCGCAAAAAGGTCCCACTGAACCAAGTCGGAATTGATGCTTCGTCAGGAAACTGCATACGCATTCTGTATGCCTGGTCCATGCAAGTAAAAGGCATTTGGGTCTGCTGCCCACCAATGCGCTCCAATGCCATTCAAATTAAATGATTCAATACATCTCATAGCGCCAGTTCAGCCTCACCATTTCCTCCGTCACTCCCCCTTTTATCACCTTCGCGATCTCCTCAGGCTTCCCGGAGTCCAGGCGCTTGTTCTCACGAAGAACCAGCCAACGATACAGTGTGATTGTAGCGGCAAACATGAAAGCGCAACCCATCAATGTGCCAAATGCAGCATAGAACTGTGGTGGTGCGTAGTACAGATATGATGCCCAAATGTTAGAGGTACCTCCAATCGCGTTTACTAGCGCAGATGCGGCTGCTCTCTTCGCCACCGGCCGTGCTAGGTGGAGATTTATCGTCTTGTAAAGAACAAGCTGAGGACCAACGGAGGCAAATGGGAGTATCATCATGGCAAAGTATCGGGCACCGACATTTTGCGTTGCCATCGGTATGATGTACATTGCGCAGGCTGTTGCGATACAGACCATGATGATTGGATATGCTGTGTTGCGGCGATCAGACCACGACATGAGCCCGTAATAGATGACACCGGCGAGTATGTATGGAGGTGCGGTGAGGAGTAGTGAGATCGTATGGTTGAACTTTAGCGACGCCACTAGTGTTGGGAAGAAATTGGCGATGGATCCTTGTGCTTGAGAGAGCATGTTGCAGAGGATGAGCAGAATCAGCTTGGGATCTGAAAGGGCTTTGGAAAAGCCTCTCAAGACGCTCTCCTTCTCATTACCTTCTGCAGCGCCAGATTCGGATTCAATCCGCCATACCGCCAGGTCTCGTTCCTGTTGCGATAGGATGCGGCTGTTGTGTGGAAACTCGGGCATGAAGAAGGCACATATGGATCCGATGCCAACAGTTACGCTACCTTCGATAATAAAGAGCCTATATTTATGAGCCGCAAATTAGCCAGGTCACAAATCTGTGCGTGATCGTGAGAGATACGTATCCAGAACACAGTAGCCTCGCACTAGTAATCACATACCATTGCCAACCCCGGATACCATGCGCTCCATCGAGCTGCAAGATACCAGCTGCAAAGAGTCCACCAAAGGCGTTCCCGAATTGTTGCGCTATGTACAGTGCAGCGATGCGCTTTCCAAGTTCCGTCTTGGTGTACCACGCGGAAAGATAGTAGATCGCACCAGGAAAGAAGACAGCTTCTGCAGCTCCGAGAATGGCACGAACAGCGAGGAGCTGCCCGTAGGTACGGACCGCTGCAGTGGCTGCAGAAATGCTTCCTATAATTCAAGTCAATCAAATGCTATCGGCGGGAGGGATGGTTCAATCACCCCAAACTACCACAGCTGCACAGATGTAGAGACCTGGCCGCGCAAACTTTGTGATGAGAAGGTTGCTCGGGATTTGGAATGGCAGATAGCCAACGAATAGGATCGAAACAGCCGTGGCAAATTGCTGGGTTGTCATATGCAAGTCCTCCATGATACCCTGCAATTTCGCGGCGGCGAGGTTTTGACGATCAATGTAGTTGAGTATGTAAAGGATGCCGATGATGGGAAGAATGATGGTGTCAATCTTCCGAATGAGCTTCTTGTTAAGTGCCGCAAGCTCCTCTTGGCTAATGTCGCGCAGCGAGTCTGGTCGTTGATTGTCATTTATCGTTTCGCTTCGTCCGATCTCGATATCCTTGGCTATGTCCACTTCGCATCCGAGGGATGCCTTCGTCTTGTTGTCCATGATATTTTTCCCACAGGAATTCGCAAGTATCGCAAGACTGCAAAGCTTCAAGTCTGGTCGGCGAACTTGTAGAGCCGCGAGCCGCGATTGTGTGCTTGTCATCTCTGACCCAAGAGAGTTTATATATCACTTCTTTACCACATCTGCAAGTATGTGTGTCGCAAACTTGATAAATAAAGAGGGAGGAGCGCCCCATGGCTTCGGGAGTACAGTTCTAACTAGATGATGCCGGCTGGCTAATTGGAACACAAAATGCATACGGAGGATAAGACCTGGGGAAAGCATGCGTCTGTTCGCTTATCTCGCATGTGCCGAATCAGAATCTGGTTTAGTGGTCGGTGGAGGAGCTCCTCCCGGTAAGGTTCCGCCGACATTGCTCCTAGCGGTGCTCCGCTGAATTTACTCCTCGAAACGAGGAACAATCATGCAAGCCTATGTGTGTCTGCATCCACAACAACAACGTCGATGGTGCTCCTCACCGAAGCCGGGCGCATCTCACAGATGACCAGTATTCGCCATGAAGGGCTCGAACTATTTCTACGATGAGGGCCGCCTTGCTTTTGTTGATTGCTCATCCCTGCTCCATACACACAGCTCTCATATTCTGAACAACCCTTCATACAGTAACTGGGGGATTCAATTTTACACCACTTGCTTAAGAATTATCAGACCTTGTTGCCATGCTTTCCTTTACAACGCCAATCGAGACTAAGGTCAACAACCCACGCCTTCGCTTACTCAACAGACTCAAGGCGAATGAGTATCCTTTGATGACTTTCGTTGCTATTCCATCGGTGCGACAAGCACAAATCGTTGCCTTAACAGGTCTTGATGGCATAATTCTGGACTGCGAGCATGGCCACATCGGGGACGACTCGATGCACAACTCAGTCGCTGCCATCGCTGCGCTCGACGTCTCACCCATAATACGCATTCGAGGTCCGGCACACGACATCATCAAGCGCGCCCTCGATACAGGTGCACATGGCATCCTTGTGCCCCAAATCAACACCGCCGAAGAGGCCGCGCAGATCGTTGCGTCCTCCAAGTTTCCGCCGCATGGAGTCCGAGGGCAGGGGTCCGCGTTCCCTGCCATTGCACATGGCCTCACAACCCCGCAATACATGAAGACAGCAAACGAGTCTATCCTCACTATGATCCAGATCGAGACACGGGCAGGGGTGGAAAACGTAGAAGAGATTGCTGCTGTCCCTGGTGTTGACATGATCTTTATCGGTCCAAACGACCTTGCGCAATCACTGCTTGGCTACGTTCCTGCGCGGGGCGACGAGCCTGAATTTGTGGCTGCGCTTGATAGAATTGAAGCTGCGGCGCGGAAACACGGAAAGTGGTTCGCCCGCATGGTCAACAACGGCACAGCCGCGAAGGAAGCGAGGAAGACCTATGACACAGTGGCCATCACGGGCGACACTAAGGCTATTCAGAACTGGTACATATCTGAATTCGAGATTGCGAGGGCGTAACTCTAGATAGCTGAATCACAGAAGAAATGGAGAGTTCACAGTAGTAGTCTGTTCACAATACACTCACGATAATGAGCCACCTTTTTGTTAAGCACCAACAATCCTGAGTCTTTCGTGGTCTCTCGCAAGTGTGGCTGTCAAATACAAAGAATGGTACTGAAATGTTCAAGGAAAATTGCGCAGAACGCATCTCGTCTCTCCATTCTTTGGCACCGTCAGTTATCTTGGCTTTTTCTCGAGTCCTTGCTCCGAAATTTTTTAAAAGACAGCAAGTTTTCAAACTCATGCTTCAAAATTGCAAGGCATCAACCTGCTGTACACGTAGCATTCTGTTTTGCGGCTGCTTCTAAAACTTAGCAGTCGCCATAGGAAAGCTCTCATGTACACTACTAACAAGCTTGATCATGGAAGTGATGTGTACAGTAAACAACAAATGCCTCTATTCGTGAATGCATGACGGATAAGAGCAAACATACATAAGCAGGAATCATAGTTCCATGTCTCGATACCATCTTTGATGATAAGTCACTATTGTACTCTGCAAATGCAATCCAATAGCCATACTCTAAACCAGCTCAGACCTGCGCAATGCACTCAATCTCAATTACCGTTCCATCACCTGGCGCAAGTGCTTGCAAGCAACTGCGCGAAGGCATAGGTTGAGGAAGAAATTCGATATATGCCTCGTTCATCTGCGCAAAATCCTTCATGTCTGCCAGGTAGACATTATATTTGACAACCTGCTCCAAGGAAGAACCAGAGAGCTCGAGCACCTCCTTCAGGTTTTGGAGAACTCTCCTCTTCAGATATTCGTCAGCGGTTACGAGAGTCCCCGTGCCATACAAGTGCATACCGTGGCTTGTTTGATCTCTCCAGTTGCCGTTTGGCCGGCGCAGAATACTAAGCCGGGAACTTTGACAGCAGGGCCTGAGGCATCGAGTCAGTAATCTGTATAGCTTTCGGCAGTCGAAACCTACAGTTGTGAGGCTTGGGAGGGAACTTCTCGCTAGAGATAAGCTGGCGAGACATGCTGACGTGTGATAGAATTGTGAGTACAGGTACAAAGAGTGAATGGAGGTTTGAATGGATTTGAGGTATGAGAGATGCTTTGGAGATAATCGAAATGGGGTTTTTATGTCTTGAGAAAATAATTATGGCGAAAGCCGAGATCTACAACTGTGGCCAAGTCAGCACTGCTTCTGGGGTGTGGAGTAGTTGGTGGTTGCGCACGTGACGGGAGGAGCTCCTCCCAATGCCAAGATCCACTATCTGGATTAGACGCGATAGGAATACCGTCTTTTTGGGCAGTATAGGCAGGATGCCTGCTCCTCTTGATATCAGCGGAGCATGATTGACGGAGGAGCTGCGAGACGCAAAGACAGGTATTTCGCTGACGGCATGAAACGCGAACCTGGTATGGAACGCGGACTGCGTAACGGTCTCCCAAGCATTGTACTGCTGATGGAGCTTGTCTAGATTCAAAGAAAAAAAAAGAGGGGGGGGGGGGTTAAGAACGAGTTACCTTGCTGTCTCTCATTATAAAGACCTGATACGGCGCCCGTGTTTGAGAAATCATCTTACCCCGCAAGGCAATTACATACATATACAGATACATACTCTGTTTCCATACACCCTTTTCCTACACTCATACAGCTATGGCGCCTACTGCTCCTTTTGACCCTCCAGCTGCCGATCTTCCAGGCAAGCCATTCGTTCCAGATTGGATTCCTCCGCCTGTCACGCAACAGAAGGAAAATTTTGCAGAGCTGAGCTCCATAGATCTTTCCTTACTTGACTCAGACGACCCAGGTGTGGTTGAAAATCTTGTACAGCGTATCAAGAAGGCCATCCGCGACGACGGTTTTCTCTTCCTTGAGAATTACGGCATTTCACTCGAGCAGCTCCATCGTCAATTCGCTATTGCACAATACCTATACAGCAATATCACTGGAGAAGACAAAGCTCGACTTCTCTTCGACCCTGACACAGGCGTCTGGTCGGGATATAAGCACCCATATGGCTTCAAGGTAAAGTGTTGCACCTTCAATGTATTTCTCATGCTCATAGCAGCAGCGCCACCGCCAGGCCGCAGATGGTATCGAGCAGTTCAACTGGTACAAGCCCGATTGGGAGTCCATCGAGCGTAGTCCTACTTGTATCCATCCATTTATCGATGAAATTCGTGCGTTCTGCGAATATCTCACTCACTCCGTCAATCGCCGCCTTCTAACTCTTTTCTCCCGTGTCCTTGAGCTTCCTGACGATTATCTTTGGGACAACATCCAATCACACGGCGGTCCAACTGGAGAGGGCTATTTCCGTCACGCTCTCTTTCGGCCGGTACAGAAGTCCACTGAGGAGGCATCGAAGGGTCTGCGCATGCACGGCCATACTGATTTCGGGCTCACAACACTCCTGTTCAGTGTGCCAATAAGCTGCCTGCAGATCTGGGGCCAGGACGAGAAGTGGTACTATGTACCTTATAAGCCCGGTGCACTGGTGATCAACATCGGAGACACCCTGGAGATTGTGTCCGGTGGTCACTTCAAAGCTACACGTCATCGAGTGTTCAAGCCTCCGGTGGATCAGTTGCATCAAGAGCGACTCTCTCTCGTCTTGTTCAACAGCTCCTTGGGAGATCTTCGAATGTCACCTGCTTACGGTATGTCTTCTCCACCCGCTTCTATCCACTCGCTCGCATGACACATATCCTGCCATTCACCTTTGCCCGCTCGCTCTCCCAAAATACGGCCCACCACCCACGAATACCTCTTCTCCGGCCACTTTACCAAGGAAAGATACTGACTATGCCAGATTCTCCACTCATCCAGCGCGAAGGTTGTGTGGAAGAACAAGGCATCTACAAGGAGTTCAAGAAGCGTACCTCGGGTGGTGGTCTTGCGCCCACAAACCGGGAATGGCGCGAGATACAAATTGCGACTGCTACCGACCCCACGGATACCGAGCACAACCGTGTTGGTGTGCACCAATCTATCATAGATGGGAAGCTGATGCATACAAGAGAATACATGGGTATGCAGGTTGTGCTCCCTGTATGAATACATCATATAGCAAGATAGTTTCTAGTACAAGATATGCTAAGTACTCTATGGATTAGCTACTAAAGTAACATGCAACCTTACCCAAGTTCCCACTAAGCCCATCATACCAACGTAAGTTATACATTATGCACTATGGAGAGTATCGAGAAGAAGAGAGTGAAGGGCAGGGACTCATGTACCAACGACTTCGCCAGGTGCTGAATCATACCACTAGCATTGCCTTCATCACCTCCTGAGCTCCTGACTTTGTGTTCCTAATCAGGTGCACTGGCTAGTGTGATCGTGGGATGAACAGCCGGAAGAGGAAGCTTCAAGAAATTGTTCGCGTCTACTTTGTACTCCAGTCAAATCAGCCACTGCAAGAACTGCCACCAGAACCCACGCCCGAGCAGGCGCCGATAATCCCCAATCTCGTCCAGACTGGTTATGATCCCCGTCTCACACAACCTTCCCATCAAGCACTCTCCAAAACTCCCCGAAATTGCCCTTCCCGTTTCTCCCTCCCTCTCCATCCTTTGCATTATCCATGACCGCAAATACCACATCCTCCCACCAGCCGCCCTGGAATTCCCCTTCCCGAAATACCTCAAGGAAACACTGCGCCACATCCCCCGCCGGATTGGCAAACACACCACAACCCAGCGCACCCAAGACAAGCTTCGTGTGCCCTTTTGCTGCTGCAACGCGCAACGAAATTCTGATCTTGCGCTTAGTTTCTGCGCGCTGGCCTGCGCTTGCGAAGGCTTTTCCGTCTGGGGTGAGGTCTGGGTGGCGCAGGGCGGCGACGCTGATGACGGATGTGACAGGAAGATCTGGCGTAGCGAGGTTGTACAGTTTGTGGCCTGAGGAGTTGGAGGAGCGGATGAGGAGGACGGAGGGTGTGTGGATGACGCTGAGGGAGGGGAGTGGGTAGAACATGCGCCGTAGTGAGCGGTAGAGGGAGGACCGGTAGCAGAGTGCTTCTTCTTGTGCCATTGCACCCGTTTGCCAGCCCCCGCCAGGATGTCGTTCTGAGGCGAGGTTAAGGACCGCGACCGGTTTGCGGGTGGATAGAAGCTGGGTGGGTTGTGGAGGTGGGGGCTTTGGAGCAGCGGGCTTTGGAGCAGTGGGCTTGGAGGAGAGGTCCCATGGTTGAGGTGGCGGTTTCGGGTGTAGTGGAAGGTTGTCCAGGTCCATCTCTTCGTCATCAGATATGTCCACATTTGGTGTCGGTGGCGATGCTGCTGTCGGTCGACCGCTCATGTGCACGCGGGCTGTGTAGTCTGGCTGCAGCTCGATAGCAGCATCAAAAGAGTCCTTGTCCAACACGCGTATCCGGGTGCCTGTCTTGCCAGCATCTTTGTCGCTGCTTGGGAGGACGTGGCCAGGGCATTTGTTCGCGTCAAGTTGCGGTAACCCATTCAAATCGTGAAGCGAAGAAACATTAACCCCGAACCCTGGCAGCGACTTGAGTAAAGCCGGCAACACAGCCTTCGTCTCCTCAGCGACTTTTCTGAGCTCCATGTTGCGCGGTGACTTGCCGCCTCGATGGTTACCACGTGTGCTGGGCGTCGAACTGCTGCCACGTGTGCCTGACGTTGAACTCTCACCGCGCATGCTATGCGACGAACTGCCGCCACGGGGACGATATGGTGCAGGTCGTCGTTCCTGGCGGTCCTTGTTGGAGTCTTCTCTAGAGGTGTTTGGCCGCGGGGCCTTCTTGAAGAAGCCTGTGATGGAGCTTTGCTGCATGGCGGAGGCAGGTGCGACACACAACCTTGGTCTGTTTAGCTGCTCACTTTCACTGCTCTTCAAATGCTGTTTCTTTGCACTCTTCTTGTGGCGAGGTAAAGTCACGATTACTGTGGACAGCTCCCTCGAGTCATCGCACGCTACAATCAGGCAGCAGGCAGGGGGCAAGATGGCGATTACTATTGCTTCACCGAGCGCAGTTACCTATGTCGAGACACGACAAGATGCAGGCTGCTGTTCGACGCTGTCGGTGCAGTGGCAGCAGATTGACAGCAGAGCAGCAGCCCACCAGTGACGAGCGAGTCTCCTCCGCAGTGTCGTCCAGCGAGCCAGCGAGTCGAGGCGCGGGAAGATGCAGGGATCTCAGCCCTACCGGCACCGAGGGACTCAGCCGCCGTGCCCCACTCGCTAGGTTAACAGCGATCACGAAGCGGGCGACATGCTTACAGTCAACAACACCGCACTCTGTCCCTCCTATAAAGGCGTCTGCCCAGTTCATCGCCCTCATGTAAAGGCCACAGCCGGCGAAATGCCACCGATGCAGCTTGCCAACCCGTCGCCCAAGCGCAAGCGCGATCAGCCCCAGCAGATGCCAGTGCCGCTGCTCAACACCGCCCTGGCCATTCGACCCGCACAAACCCCACCACAATGTGACAGTCCCGCTCGCTCGTCGGGCGCCGACAGCCCCAGAAATGCAGTCGCCGACCAGCTCAGAGGCATGACGCTCCTCGCAACCACGGCCATTCCCATGTCACCGCTCACCCCGACCGACGATGTAATACGCAAGAAGCCGAAGCTGGGCGCCATGGACGTCGACAGCGAGGATGCCGCAGGCTCTCATGCCGCAGCACCTGTCAACTATATGCGCCGAGCACAGGCCGTCACTCTCGACACTGCCTCCATCCAAGATGAGCCTGCTGCCCCTCTCGAGATCCCAGAGACACCCGAAGCGCCGCGACCCCGCATCGTGACTGACATTGCCGCTTTTGCGCAACCAACCGCTTTCGTCTCGTCATGTGGCAGCACCACATCGCCCCAGACATCGTTCAGCAGCCAGGAGAGTCACACGTCCACTGCAACAAACAAATCTTCTTCAAAACCGAGACCTATAAAGGCGCCTTCGTCCCCACCACTCTCAGCGCTCACGTGGCAGGACAGTGAAATTACTGGCCATCTGAACGGCCCAGCAAACGATCCAGACGACGATGGGACGGGTCTGAACGGAATTGGCTTCAAGCCCACGCCGGCAATTGCCTACGAGCGTGCGCAGCGTCGCAAGCGGCAACTGCAGGAGTGGAAAGCCAGGGAGACGCGCGAGGCCAGAGCGAAGCGCAGCCAGCGGAGAAACCGCGGTGTCAGTGCCAGGCCTCATGCGTCGAGAGAGGCAACTGTAGAAAGAGAAGTAGCACCGCAACCTTTGGAGGTGCCGAGGCGGAAAGTCCAGTTCGCTGTATGACACGGTACCGCGATGGATGTGCAGTCGAGATGTATGAACCGCAGTGCGGTGCTTTGATCAAGACGTGAGGACGTTGAGAGTAATGTAATGGGCTAGCATAGAGCGCCAGGTTTTGTACGACGATTTACGACACGCAACATGACGACAGGGTCGACTTGAATCTTGGATCTACAGGGAACGGCATCAGATGCACGGCGTACGGCGAACAGGCGTGTTGCTCTTTACATATCTTATTTTAGCTTTGTCCAATTCTGTAGGACCGTATCATACAGATCATTCCACTTTCTACACATCTCATCCTGTACATAATGCACTCCTCTCACCCAATCTTACAATGTCTGGGTCTTTTCCCGACTTGAATCTCCACCCCAACCCAGCTTACCAAAACTTAACATTCTTCTCGTACCAGTACCCCCACGTCTTCCGCCTCTCCTCCTCCTGCCGCCGGATCTCCTCTTGGCGATCAAACTCCTCGCGCTGCCGCCTCCTAGCCTCCTTCTTCGCCTCGATGTTCGCGCGCTTCTTCTCCATCAGGTCTTGCGCCTGCTTGATGCCCGCCTTCTCCTTGGATCGGTAGTACTGGCATACTTGGTAGGACACGACGGAGACACCGCACCAGGTGGCGACGGCCCAGTTGCTCGCGATGAGTACGGGCTCTGTTGACTGTCAGCTGCTGGCCTCCTAAAACCTCGCCTTGAACACAGTCTCTGCAATAGTGCAGGCAGGCACAGTCTGAAGGGAGTGTGTAAACGTACTCCCTATTATCGCCGCCAAACTCCCGCCCGCGAATCCTGCTGCTAGGCCTTGTAGTTGCGAGTCGCGCACACACGGCCGCTTGTGGAAGTTGAGATAGTAGTCTGGGCCCAGGCTGCGCACGGCGTCGATGTAGGACGGCCCCTCGCCATCCACCTTCTCGCCGCCAGCTGTGTGCGCAGTGCCACCAGGCATGCTGTTTGCGGGTGCGCGCGGCCGCGGTGGCATGGTTTCGATCTGCGTTGTTTGCACGCCGGAGGTCGGCTGTGTCGAGTCTGCCATGGTGGGCTGATGTGTGTGCGTGCCGAGAGAAATCCTAAGAATTGGCCAGGAGGAGAGGAGAGAGAATGGTGGCACTGTATTCGTGCGCCTGGCTGTTGTGAGCCTGTACGGGCGGCGTGGACGGGGTGGTGGTGGTCGAGCGTGTGGAGCGAAGGCGCGGGAAAGGTCCGAAGAAATGTTGATGATTGCATGAACACTGCCAGTGCTCTGGCTCCCTGCGCATCGAGCCGCGACGCCACACAGCAGCTGTGGCTAGTGCCCTGCACCACCGATCGCTACCGTTCTCAGGACCTCCGCGCTCTCTCCGCAATGCGACAGCACTGCACAGCACTGCTGCAAGCTTCCTGCCCGCGCAACCACCTCTCATCCCGCCTCGCTCGCGCGCCGCCTACGCGTCGTTCCTGCCACTCCACAGCGCGGTAGTACGACCCTGCGACTTTCCCACCCCGCCGATTTCCAATTCTCCGCTCCCCATCGCCAGTACTGCAGCAGTGCACGCGCGAAGAGCATATTGAAGCTTGCAACAACCCACACGACTTAGGTGCTTGCGACTTCCCTTCCCGCGCAATCGCTCGCGCAGAAAGAGAAAGGAATAGATAGGACATGTCGGGCCCACCGGGGCCGGGGCCTGCGCGCGCAATGAGCGTGGGCACAAATGGGCCGCCCAGCGCTGGTTTGGCGCCTCATGGTGGTATGGCGCCCCAGCAGGGTGGTGCACCGCCGCCGAGCGCGTCGGGGCCACAGAGTCAGCAGAACTTGAATCAGATTGTGAGTTCCTTTCTTCTTCTTTTGTTTGGTGTTTGGGTGCGTTGCTGTATTGAGAACAGTGAGGTTGAGAGGTATGGCGCATGCTGGCAGGGACGAACGGTGCAGGCGCGTGTACCTCAGTTTGGAGTGAAAGACACAGAGGCTCGCCTGCACATGACCCTCTCATCTGCTTGTTTCACTTCTCTATTATCGTGGCATAGTTATCATGGGCGACACTCGAGCTTTTCAGTATCGCTTGCCTAAACACCCCAACATGTCGAGCTCGCGTGATAAACTTGTACCTGACGTATTCTTCTCTGCGGTGCGCAACTTCTATTCTACCAAGGCTAACGGCGGCTCAGGTTCTCGAATATCTGTCTAAGAAGGGCTATGTTCGCACAGAAGCCATGCTCCGCAAGGAATCTGAGCCCCAAGCAAACGGACAGCCTCTTGTTAGTGGCAGCACAGAGACCGGCGGCGCAAAATACACAAAATCCTTCGAGTTGCTCCGGAAATACACAGAGGACAACCTAGACTTGTATCGGCCAGAGTTGCGCAAACTGTTGTGGCCGGTCTTCGTGTACTCGTTTATGGACCTGGTGCGCGACTACTTCACAAAGGACGCCGAGCTCTTCTTTGCCACATATAAGAACCAGTTCGAACGCGACCATGGCGATGAGATCAAGACACTCGGCCAGGTCCGCTTGCCATCTCACCTCACAGAAAGCAACATCGCAAAGCTGTACAATGAGAACAAGTACCGCCTGACGCTAACCACCATGCCCTTCTACAACCTGATCCAGTTCCTGGAGTCGAAGATGTTCGAGGGCGGCCAGGCGCTGATGGACATCATCCGCGAGCACCTGAACATCGTCACAGTCGACCGCACAGCCACTGCCGAGAAGAGTATTGCAGCGATTCTGGCAGGTGGACAGGGAGAAGATGAGCTACCAGCAGAGGACGAGGGCATTCCCGGACACAACCCCGGACATCCGCTGACCAGCCGTCACGACCCTGAAGCCGACGCTGCGCGCATCCGTCTGCAATTAGGCCCGTACCCGCAGGATCAAGACCTGCAAGACGACGTACGAGCCGCGCTACAGGACGAGGACGCCAAAGCGGCACCTAAGCCGGGGCAATCGTCTCTTGTAGACGAGTACGAGCAGCGCATCAAGCGAGAGCCGACCGAGGACGGACCGTCACGCGACACAGTCCCTCTTCCCCCTTCTCTAGCCCGCGACGTCTCTATGGAGGTAGCCAAGATAATGGAATACCGCGACCGCTATAAGATGGAAGGGCGCACGGGTGGCGTGGGCCCCGCAGTCAGCGTCACCATGTACACTTTCCACAATACGTACGACAGCATCAACTGCCTCGAATTCAGCGGCGACAACACACTCGTGGCCGCTGGCATGGCCGAGTCCTACATCCGGGTATGGTCCATGGATGGCAGCCCCCTCACCTCCTCTCTCCCCTCCGACGCCTGCACTCAACCCTCCTCCTCCCGGCGCCTCGTCGGCCACGCTGGCCCCGTCTACGCCGTCTCCTTCTCGCCCAGCACCACCAAGCGCGATTCCACCGGCCCGCCCACAAACTCCCAGTTTCTTCTCTCCTGCTCCGAAGACAAAACAATCCGCCTCTGGTCCCTCGACACCTGGACCTGCCTCGTCGCCTACCGCGGTCACGACAATCCTATCTGGGACCTACAATGGGGCCCCTATGGCCACTACTTCCTGACGGGCAGCAACGACCGCACCGCCCGGCTCTGGTCAACAGACCACATCGAACCCCTTCGCATCTACGTCGGCCACGACAACGACGTCGACTGTGTCGCCTTCCACCCCAACAACCTCTACGTCTTCACGGGCTCCTGCGACAAGACCGTCAGGATGTGGCATATTTCTGGCGGCAACTGCCTCCGACTCTTCACAGGCCACACCGGCCACGTAACCGCGCTCGCCTGCTCGCCTGACGGCAAAACCCTCGCCTCCGCCGACGACGCGGGCAACATCATCCTGTGGACGCTCGAAACCGGGCGCCGCAAGAAGCGCATGCGCGGGCACGGCAAAGGAGGAATCTACAGCCTGTCCTGGAGCGTCGAGTCCTCGGTCCTGGTCTCCGGCGGTGCAGACAAGACAGTCCGGGTGTGGGACGTGCTGATGGAGACGCCGGAGAGCGCGGGCGCGGCCAAGGAGAAGGATAAGTTGGCCGCGGGTCAGGAGGGCGCGATTACGACTAAGGGTGCCAGTGGGACGACGGTCGCCACGGGCGCGAAGAAGAAGGGCCAGGAGGGCGGGATCAGTGCGGATCAGATTGGCGCGTTTCCCACCAAGGAGAGCCCCGTGTACAAGGTTGCGTTTACGAGGATGAATTTGGTGGTTGCGGGTGGAGCATATTTGCCGGGCGTGCAGAGGGTGTGAGTGAGGCGAGCGAGCCCTTGCGTATGGGATGAGGGATAGTCATGGCGGAAACGGGGGTTAGGTGTGCCTGGCGAGGTAAAACAATCCGCGAAAAGGGCTTCGAGTGGAAGTGGACGCTGTAATGCCGGGATTCTGTATTCTTCAATGGCAATGTTCCAGGGCTGGGGAAAGAAGGCGCTGAACAGACGGGTGTTGCGACGCCGTGGCTATGCTACGTGCTACGGCGTAGTCTATCTAGACTTCATGGATATGTGCAAAGCTTGAATTTTTCGGAGACATCCGTACGGAGAGTGAGCGGTTTCCTTGCTTTGCTTTCGAATGGCCTGTCTACGTGAGGACTTGGCTGAGTGATGGATGGTTCTTGTCGCCTTTGGCTCGCGTGACGGTATGGTGAATGGGGTGTTGGGATGAACACCATGGAAAGGGGGGGGGGGGGGGCGAGGGGGGGTTGGTAGGCTGTTCTCAAGTGGTAGTAGTAGAGGGCGGGCGGGTGAAGATAGCGATGGGGGTTGGGAAGGGATTAGAGGTAAGGCTATGTTACGATGCCAGTGCGAGATTGGCCTTGTCCGACGCGAGGTGGATTGGCCAACGATTGACATGCATACCCTCAAAGTCACAACGCACGCCGCATTGTTGGAGGAAGTCCTGCGCTGTGCCAGCTCTGACGAGGAACTCGACGCTTGTGGAGGATAAAATAATCGGAAAGCGAATACTTACCAAACCTAATGAGCAGCGTAGCTATTAGAAAGAGCCTCGCATTTATTTGATATGCGCTACTCAGAGCTGGAGACCTTTAGCTGGATTGCATTTCCTGCATTTCACCAACTTTCTCATCACAGCTGGCAAGGTGCAGTAGTTACCTCACATCCGTGGGTAGGTGCACTGCTCTTGTGTACTGTCCCCAATTGGGATTAGCTCATATCTGTACGGTGATCACTCCGTAGACTCAAACATCACTTCTGCACTGCACTTCCATCACGCATCGCGATCGCGCAAGGCTGCATGTTTCAAAACATGATGCTTGGAAGCTTGATGGAGTAACGTCCATCAAAGTTCAGCGCGAAAGCAGGGTTTCGCGCGGATGCTTGTGAAACTCCTGCGCTCACTCCAGGTCATCCTACTTCTCAGTAGCTCACATCTTGCCATCGGCATGCACTCAGCCCTCCTTGGCTCAGTCTGATATGCCAGCGGCCATTATGTGCGTATTTGAGTGTTGCTTCGCCCCCTGGTACCGATGAAGAAGGGAGGCTGTGCTGCAGCAACAAGGCTGAGCTGGGAACCCTGGCAGTGCGTTGTAGAGCGACGAATATAAGAGCCTGGAATGGCGATTCTGCGAAAGTCGCGGCTCATTCTGCTAACGACTCATCCCCGCTCTGCTTTTTTGTCGCCTATGATATTTTTGTATCTGGGCGGACTTTTGCTGACTCTTTCGGTTGCTTCGAGGAAATGGAGCCGACCAGAGAAGGAGCCAGCTCTACTGGTCCTGGGCCTAGCTCTGCAGCTTCTCCTGCTACAACGCGCTCCGATGTTGAACGGCCAGTTTCAGCCTCTCAAGGCCCAGAAAGGACCTTTCAGGAGGACATATATACTTTGATGCCACAATTAAGAGGAATAGACATCAATGAGCACGGAGTAAATTCCCACCCAATTCAGGGCCCAGAATCGACTTCTCAGGAGAATATCAATGCGGGACAATATCTAAGCCAGCAGAATATTACGTTTGGACGCGATAATTCAGGTTTCCAAGCCGGCATCATCTATGGCGGCGTCCACAACACGACGTTTGAAACCAAAAGTCGATCGATGTTCGCCAGCCTGGTCGAAGTAACGAAACCTTTGGATGCGACAACGCGGGAGATTCTGGCAAAACGGGCTCACATACATAGTGGCAGACTGGTAGGCGGTCTACATTCCTTTTAGCAGATGCGGAAACAACTGAGATACCTACAGCCATCGCAACATCTCGCGACGATACGTTATGGCCCATACATAAACGTCCAGAACCGCAAGATAAAGGTGAGGCTCCTCGAGCTGGCACAAAACTTCCAATTCCTCGACCGTGGCTTCGCGGAATTTTTCCAATCGGTTGTGCATGCATTTGGCAAGGAACACGTTCAAGAGTTGCTTGTGAATGCTCGCGGTACCGTATCCAAGATTCAAAACAAACCTCCTGATTCGCCGTCCGTCGACCTGGGGGACCTCGGCAACTTCTGCGAGCAGATTGCACAAGCATGGAATCAAGACGATCAACCGAGACCGATATTCGTCATCACCCACCGACGTGACGACGAAGTCCTGCACTACCTGCAAGATGCCCTGGAGGTCCCATATTGGGAATTCATGCTGGATCTGTTCATGTTATGGAGAGCCAATAATAAAGCTCTCAGCGGAGACATCGTGTTGCGCGTGATATACAGTATGAAGCTTGATGTCAATACCAGATTGCGCGACATCTTGAAAGAGATTGCAGCCTGCGGTCCAGACGATAGGGAAGATTTGACACCAATTATCGACGGTATCCGCGTTAGGCTCAAGGTCTTAGACAGCGTGTGGGACTCGGTTACCTCCTCTCTGGATCACACATTCGACTCTGAAGATCCTCCTGCGGAAGCGGCGCAGGAACTGTCGACAAACAATAGCGCGGAAGCCTCCAGCCCTACAGTACACAGCCAACCTCGCGAAGAGATGGTAAGATCTTCAGTGATTTCACACCATCAACGCACACCGCTAACTCGCACCAGGAGAGAATCACACTCATCACCTTCGTAGTCATATTCCTGATCGCCGCGATAATTCCAGGCTACAAATCATTCGCAATCTCCATGCTGGAGAGCCAACGAGGCAGCACCTCCGACGCCGAGTACTGGGGTCTGATCCAGAACAGCATCATGGCCGTCCTGGGCAACATCATCACAGTTATACCACTAATGCACAAGTCCTGGCTCCTGCCCGCCTACGGACCCGTTTGGGCTTTCTCGTTCCTGGGCCTTGTTTTCGCCGGCGTCGCCATCATTGTGTATCCGTTTGTGAATCCCGGGTGGAGTTCCATGGTTGCGTTTTTCGGGTCGGTGGCTTCGACTGCATCAGTGCTGGTTATGACGCAGATAACGGTGAAGCTGGGGAGGAGGAAGGCGAAGATAGACTAGAGATAAAGCTTGGAGCATGCGAATTGTTGTGGGTATGGAACATGCCCTGAACTTGTGACGACTATTGTCTACGTGATCATTAGCCCGTGCGTTGTACTCTGCATGGTCTCACGATATGAGTGTTGGTATGCCCTCCCCCACTGGTCAGTCCGATGCTGGCTAAGCGCTTCGCTGAGTCGCTATACGGTCGATGCAGAATGGGAGAGGGCAGGTGAGCTGGCACAAAGTACCAAACCGGTTTGAGTAATGAGGTTATGACTAGCCTGGGTTAGGATAAATTCCACATACGACCATAGGACGTTGAAAACAAGGCTTCCCGTTCGCTCAGCCCTATTTAAGCAACGTACCGGCGGATTAGTAGTTAGGTGGGTGACCACTAGCGAATACCCGCTGTTGTATGTTTTTCTTCTTGCTGATTTTTGGTACTTTGGAGATGGTATAGTGGTCTTCAAATTACGGCGGAGGAAGGGGATGGGGCTGCTGGCTCAGGAATGATGTGGTGCGTGTGTACACTTACTGTACAGTACACCCCGACCCTGCGGCTTCCCATTTCCTACCGCGAAAAACAATGCAACGTACTGCAACGTACAACAGCGTACCTGCACACAGCTTCTCGCCCAAGTCCTGCTCTGGTCTTTCACACGCGGCGTGTTGTCATCTCACCGCACCTCGAACTCTTACCGGCTTGGTCGTCTACTCGCCCTTTTCCCCTCTGTTCTCTGGTGCTTAATAGGTCGATGAAGACCTAGATCAGGACGGACTGAGCCAAGGTGTCAGTGCTTCAGTTCGGCGTGTGTCGTCGTTGCCTCATTGTGGCGAGCACGGACGCTTGGGGGCGTGGAGATGCGGTTATGCGGTTACACGGCTACGCGGGCTTAGTCGAGAATTAGATAGTAGGAGAATAGTGGCGAGGGTATTTTTTTCTGGGCTTGGCTGGGTTGGACTGGACTGGGCTGGGTTGTAGTGGATGAAGGATTCGAATGGATTGATCGGGGAGGGGATGTGTGGATATGGGCTGAAGTGTGAGATGTATAGTTTCGGCCACAGAAGATGCGTTGATGCAATGCGGTACGATGGATTAAATATACTTGTGTTGTGTGCTGCTTCTTATCTATGTCATGCACAAGAGTGGCGTGCATTGGTGATGAGAAGATAAAATCTGGGTAAGTAAGTGAGGTAGTACTAGTAAAGTGGAGACTGGCAAAAGAGATGCGAGGTGATAGAGCAGGGGGTGGCTTTTGCTTTATCGAAACGGAGGTAATCAAAGAGGTTACCCATAGACAGAGCCGGGATGTCATCGGGAGATTTTGCGATAGAGCTCGGGGGGTTTAATGCTGGGATCGGGGGGTTTGAGCGGAAGTCGATTAACTCTACGCTAGACTGAGGTTGGTGCTGGTGGATGCGTGTCTTGTCAGGCAGATTGGTGGCACAAAGCGCGAATGCCTTTCTCGAAGTTGTGGGAAGATGTGGCGACGCAGCGACGACTGGAGACCGGGACGGCCACGGAGTGGGTTGGCGTATCTTGGGACTGATTATGAGTGGGAGGTCTTTATGCGTGGCATAGTGAGATCGGCGGTGGAGGCGTGATGGCAGAAGCGGTTTGCGCTTTATCACATTGCGTGGTCGGGTTGAGGGTGCTTTTGGAGTGCGACTTGTCAGCTTGAGATGTTGATACGAAGATCTGTGATGGTCGTGTGTTGTGAACAGCGTTGCAGATGAGTTCTGTCGTGTGCCAGACACTTGGTGTCCTTTGAGCGCTTTGCGAGTAGAGTTTCAAATACCGGAGTGGGTGAGATATGGAAGGCCAAAGTGCAGTCTGTCCATGACCTGTCTCGGCAATGCAAGCACATCAGAGAGCTATCGCGCGACGTCACGCAATCAACAATTCATCTGCCGAAAATCCACCTGTAGAGAATTCAGAAGAGGAGAAGAACTTGGCGAAGCATTCACCGGATCAATTCGTGATCTCTGCTATGCTTCCAGTGATCGATTGTGGACAGCTGTCTGAACTGTTCAAGAGAAGTCAGGTCACGGGACCGGAAGCTCACTCCGTTTACCGAAACCGAGGATACAGTCCCATGAGCAACTGCCGCGATGCTTCAAGATTCGACAAGACAGCCACAAAGCCGTCACAGCCGCCCAAGACCTACCATGTGATGCGAAGTGCGTTCGAGATCACGGAAGTGCCAGTACATCGACTTCACTTGAGGCACAGCTTTGAGGAGCTGGAGGATAGCGTGGGCGAGGCTCCAGCAGAGCATGGTTCATCTGGTTAACGCGGTCAACCAAGAGTCATTGATCTCATAGTCTATCGCATGTAGACTATCCTAGTGTTGTGAGTCGATGATGAGTGACCTCAGCATGAGCGTGCACGAGCCAAGCATCCCCAGAATCCTCCTCCCCGCACCCAGGGACTGACAGGTTTGACAACCAGACGACGTGAGAATGATGCAGCTCTTGGCTCGAGATCACCACAACAGGGTCTCTCGCAATCGCGCCGCTGTCCGGCAGCCCTCAGGATCGCTATCTGAAGTCCTGCTCTCTACACCGAAATAAGGCCCTTTGATTCGCACAGACCCACAAACTCATATGAACAAGCACGAGCAACCCCCGAACAGCGCCTCCGACAACCATTTTAGGAAAACACAGCAGCGCTTCCGGTGTACCGGATCCTGTATCTACATGTTCTGATGCAGGTAGCGTTTTGTGCATCTGCCGGTCTCGCTCTTTGACCCGCGCCAGCAGGCCGCTCCCGCGTTGCCAAGACAAAGGCGCATCAAAATGATCAAGTCCTCCGCCGCCACCCATGCTTTGCAGCGAGTCAACCCATGACAGCCAAGACGCTGCCCCGCAAAGTACCCAACCAATGTGCTCGCCGTTTCGTGTTGGTGGCGCCGGTACCAGGTCCTGAGTGGACTCGTTAAGCAATGCACGGTGGAAACGGGCGCCCCTGCTGCAGGACACTTTTTCTCGCCGTGGAAGAATGGACTCTTTGGGACGCTAGTCGAGGTTAAAGCCATGCCCAAAACGAAGCCCTTTCTGCCTCGATGCAACTGCCGAAGTTTTCTTCCTGCAAACCTTAGGACCACTTCCTGCGATTAGGTTGCGATTCAGAGCAGCTGAGAGGCAACCCGTAACGACCAGCCCATTCTTATATGGACTGTGCTCTTCCCCAGATTCTTTACCCCAGATCTGACGGATTGCGGAATTGCGCCCCTGACTCACTCAGCAAACTGAACTCGTGTGGGTCCAGAGTAGCGACAGCGGAGTTGGGAATTCTCAGGACTTGACTGCTTTTCTCGTCGCATTGCCACTTCTCCAACACCTTCCTCAATATGTCGCATTTCGACTCTGCAGCTATGGAGAAAGGGCAGACCACCCTCTGTAAGTTGTACGTCCGGTTCGTTGTTATGGAGAGCTGACATGTAAGCTCTAGATGAGGGTGGCGTCTCGCCCAGTGACCGCTCGACTGAAGAATTCACCTGGACGGAGGAGGAAGAGACAGCCGTTCGCCGCAAGCTGGACAGGGTCATCGTCCCTATTACTACTTTCCTCTACCTATTATGTTTCCTTGATCGGTAAGAATAGAGTTCGACATTACTTGAGCGCACTCTGACATGTAGCAGTGCCAACGTTGGAAATGCGCGCATCCAGGGCATGGGCAAAGAGCTGGACCTCAACACGGGAGTCCGATTCAACTGGGTGACTTCGATTTTCTACATCATCTACATGTTCGTTGAAAGTACGCAATTTCACTTCCAAATGTCTGTACACTGCTAATAAAAGATTTCAGTCCCGTCAAACATCATTCTGAAGAAAGTTGGTCCCAAGTACTACCTGCCCCTGCTCGTCGTCGGTTTCGGAGTCGTCTCGCTCTGCTCTGCTTTCGTCAAGAGTTTCTCCGGGCTCCTGGCCGCACGAGCTATGCTCGGTGTGTTCGAGGGCGGCGTGATGCCGTAAGTGCCCTCCTCCCAAATCTCCCACATATTAGCTCACACCCAAACAGCGGCCTCGCATTCTTCATCACCTGCTTCTACAAGCGCGAAGAACTGCTCTTCCGCATCGGTATCTACATTTCAGCCGCCAGTATGGCAGGTGCGTTCGGAGGACTCTTAGCCACCGGGTAAGTACTCGAATCCAATCCCAGCAAAATGCCCTGTAGATCTGACAAGTGTGCTGCAGCTTGGCCCGTATCCCTGCCTGGGGCGCATCGGGCATGGTTATTCACACCTGGCGCAATATCTTCTTCTTCGAGGGTCTGTTCACGGTGCTTGTTGGCTTGGCGGCGCCCTTCGTTATGCCCACATCCCCGAGTGACTGCTATTTCCTGAACGAGCGCGAGCGCAGAATCGCTCACGAGCGTTTGGTATCCAAGACCGGCGCAGGCGAGCATGAGAAGACGCAGTTACGTCACGTGAAGCGTGCTGTGTTCAACATCACAAACTACATCTGCGCGTTTGGCTTCTTCTTCATCAATATCACCGTCCAGGGAATCTCTCTTTTCATGGTAAGCCATCACTACTACACGAAATTACATATTTAAAAAGCTAACATAAACCCCCTCAGCCAACCATCCTCAAAGACCTCGGCTGGACCGCCACAAAAGCCCAACTCTACTCCGTGCCCCCCTACGTCTGCGCCTGCCTCGTCGCCATCGCAGTCGCCTTCGCCTCCGACAAGATCCAGCGCCGCGGTATCTTCCTTGCCGCATTCACCCTTCCCGCAATCGCCGGCTTCGCCATTCTTCGCTGGGCCACTGACCCCAACGTGCGTTACGGCGGTATCTTCCTCATCACCATCGGCGCCTTCCCCGGCGGTCCTGGTTTCCTGGCTTGGGCGACTAACAACGCCGGAAACGCATCGGTACGTGCGGTGTCTACCGCGTACGTTGTTACCTTGGGAACTGCGGGTGGCATTCTGTCCACATGGACGTACGTGGCCAAGGACGCGCCCAAGTACCACACCGGCCACACTATCAACTTGGCGGGCCAGTGCTGTGTATTGGTGCTCGCGGTGGCGGGTATCTTCTACTCAAAGTGGGAGAACAGGCAGCGTGATCTGGGTAAGCGGGATCATAGGCTTAATGGGTTGAGTGAGGAGCAGATCCGGGATCTGGGCTACAGACAGTGAGTATCTTCTCGCTTCATATTGAAAGACTTTGCTAACGAGATTTTAGCCCGGAGTTCCGCTACATTCACTGATCGCACGACGGTGTGTTGGTGGGTGGATGGTAGTGGATGTGCCTGAAATGGCTATATTTCTATATTTAACAGCGTTTCCATTGACTCAACTCATGGACCGAATCGAAATGTTCGACTCAAATAGTACCTGATATTGGTGTGATGTGATAGTGTTGATGTACCACGTTGCCATCGCCGAGATCTCGCTACTTAATACCCTTCCTGCCTATGCGCCTGATAAGTGCAGATTCTACCTACTGCATGGTCTGTTATGAATTAACGAGTATGAAGCCACGTCTGGCCCTTACTAATTCCGACAAATCACTGAGCAACGTCTTTCGTCTCTACCTCCACGTAGTCTCCAGCCTTGGCATGCAGTAGCGAAGAGACCAATGCGAGGTAAGCTGAAAAGGTACCATGGTGAGACACTGGGGTGAGGTCCTGTAGGAAGGTACTGTAGGAAGGTATCATTGTTATCTAGCTAGGTCTAGCACGTATTAGTTCCTCTCCAAAATGCTTTTTTGACTGGTTTCACGAATCGGTGGGGTAAATTGTCCTTTAGTACCGGTTGCTACTGTGCAACGACTATGTGACGCCCTTCCAATATGTCCATTACGCATATACCGATTTTGCACCGGACCTCGACGCGAACGATTTATCGACACCCTCTCTTGTGCCATAATCATGGTTATGCGAACATGTGCGGCTGAACCAATCTTCAAGAGCCTGTGCTTTCGTTATGCTCATTCCTTCGTCTCTTCTTCCATGTAGTCCTCAGGATGGTCCCTCCTCCAGTGTTCCCCTGTCTTTTCATGCGTACCTTTGTCAAAGGTCATAAGTTCGAAAGCCAAGTCGGACAGAAATTCGTTAGGCCACTTTTCTGACGTAATATTCGCAGGATCACCTTCCCAGGCTTGATATTCGACAACAACTCTGCGTGCCATCGACCCTGGTGGAGTTCCTTCATAAATCCTGGTCACTGCTGATGCATGCAGGATGAATTTTGCATCATTCGGAGGCCAGGGTCTATCACAGCTGGCAATGATACCCCTCATGATGCCGTTCCTGGCCTTTACATCCTGGAGCTTCTCAGCCAGAATATAAAGGTCTACGAGGTCCTCCGTCATCATAGCATGGAAGTCATCAGGATATTTATCAACCTCTCTATTCATGTCGGGAAGCACGCAGAGCTCATTGCTGTTGACGAAGTGAAGGTAGGTGGCAAAATTCTCAGGATCTTCCTCAGGCATCTTGACCAGTCGTTCCCTAGCCTCCTTGGAGCTGCCAGAGAGGACTTTCCGGAATAATAGCGACCGAGAAGTAAGGAGATCTGAGTTGGTAGTGAATGTCTTGCAGTCGTCGCCAGTACCGACTTGGATGCGAACCGGATCGTCGAATCTGGGTAGGTCAGAGGTTAGTTATTCGATTTTGGGGTCAAAGTTGATTGAAAATGATTGTTCTACCTCATGCGCTTTGCACGTGGGAGAAGCGGAGATGCGCCGGTACTCGCCATGGTAGCATGTCTTGGAGGTTAGTTTATGATAAGGACGAAGGCAACAAAAAGAGCCGGCAGCACTTGGATATGTAGCCGCCACAGGACTTGGCGTTACGTCCTTTTCTTCCACTTTGACTTTCACTTGCACTCTCACCTTCACTGGACCGCTGCATTTATGATGCGCTGTTTGGAAGCGCCGACCGGCTCAATGGAATCGATATGGATTGACACGAGGCTCAAGTTATGGTTCTCGCAGTCTGTCGTGCTTATTTAGAAATAGATTCATTCATGTTTCGACTTCAGGTTGACGTCTAAAGGCTGTGGCACAAGCTGTAGATTGAACATCCCAGATATAGTGCTTGTAACGAGTTTTACTGCGTATAGAACACCTTTATTGCTGGTCCTGAAAACCTCAAGCACGGCTATTGGCCAATTCATCAAGCTTCGCCTTTACTAAGAGAGGCTGATGTCCGCAGCGACGATCACACTCCTCATTTTCGCACTCCATAAGCCAGTCAACAGCTAGCTGACGAGATTGAGAGCCAGGCACCATGATCTCACCGAATCAGTTTAACTAAGAACTCGACTGGCCAAGTCCTTATCTTGGGGTGAAAAGAGGGTACTAAGTCTGCTCGGTCAGAAACATCAAACTTGCGGATTTTTGGAGCCTGTCCATGTTCCTACGTGTAGCAAGTCCAAGGCCGAAAACGTGAGGAGAAACCTCCTCCCGCGCTCCCTGCGATGATGTTACATACAGCGATTAAAGCCCGCAATATCACGATTCTGGATCTTATATCTTAGAGCATTTCGCCGAAATTGGCACTCAAGGAAACGAATATGACAGAAAGAAATCTGGCTTGTTATACCTCCAAGCCTCAAGTTACTTCACTTAATTCTTCAGGCTGACTAATGATTTCGATTTACAATCCCACGTTGCATTCCTCATATCACGTCCGACTTGAACCCTGTCCGCATGTATTCCACCAACCCCATCCTCCGTACGACCTGTTGTGATGAACTTGGTCCCCTTTTGGACCTAAGACATCGCTATGCTTACTCCTCAATCTCTGCCTCCATATAGTCTTCTGGATGGTCCTTTGGCCAAAACCTCTTGCTGTTCCCAGCGGCATTACGGTGATGCATAAGCTTGATCACTACTTCTTGCAGGAACTCGCATGGCCAATTTGCAGAGCTCAGCACGTATTCATCATTACCATCCCATGCGGTGATATCAACCAAAAATCTGCGCATCATGGAGCCTTTCATGGTTCCTCGGTAGATGGTTTTGATCGCGGAGCGATTGAAGAAGACAAGCCTGTGAAGCCTGTGGTTCCCCGGGCGCTCTTCGTAGCAGCTAGCAATTGAGCCCTTCATGATTGCATTTTTGGCCTTCACGTCTTGAAGCTTCTCTGCAAGCACATACAATCGAGCAAGGTGATGTTTCTCCTCATTGCCATTGTAGTCCACAGTGTGGTGATCTGGAAGCACAGATAGCTCGTTCGTCTGGACATAGTGAAGGTAGATGCCAAATGTCTCAGGATTGTCCTCAGGTAGCTTCACAACGCGTTCTTCGGCTTCTTTGAAGCTACCCGACAGTGCTTTGCGGAAGAATAGAGAACGAGTGGTCAAGACTTCAGCATCGATGGTGAAGGTCTCGCGGTTATTTTCGGGGCCGACCTCAATACGGACTGGGTCATTGAATCTGAAGTAGCTTTGTGTCAGCAATGGCAGCGGTAACAATGGAATATGCATAATACCTTATGCGCTTCCCGCGCGGGACGAATGGGGACGCGTTAATAGACGTCATAGCAGTTTTGTCGCGGCAGCAGCGTTTTGCGACCCGATGCGTGTGGTTGTAGTGTGTGATGTAAAGTTAAGGCGAGCTTGGGGTCAGGCAGTGGTCGTAATATAATGTACACGGCTGCCAGGCATGGTGCAGCGCTCCTTTCTTTCACTTTCACGTTACTTCACCACCGCGCGTGTCACTCCAATAGGCCATCAAGGCCGATATCGCATGCCCGGTCCCGTCAACAAGCCTCCAACAATCCCAACAACTTCCTCATCTGAATCGGCTTGCTCAAAAACATATCAAACCCACTCCCAAACGCCTCCACCTGCGCTGCCTCAGACTGCAGCGCCGTAACCGCAATAATCTTCGACGCCACCAATTTGTGTTTCCTCTCATACGCCCTGATCTTTTGAACCGCCTCGTACCCGTCCATTACCGGCATGTTGATATCCATGAGGATGATCTTCGGCAAACCACCACCGACAGCAACATCCTCTAGACCAACATCAGGCGCTTTTTCAGGGTCGAGCGGAGAGCTGAGGTTGGAGTTGAGGCTCTTGTGCGCATTCTCAAAAGCTTCGACGGCGAGCTGGCCGTTTGTGGCGGTGATGTGCGGGTATTTGGATTTCTTGGCGATGGTGATGAGGATGCGGAGGTTGATGACGTTGTCATCTACTAGGAGAAGTAGGGGGAGTTTGGCGGCTGTTGAAGGAGAAGGAGAAGGTTGCGCCTCTGGAACAGGCTGGCTAGTGGAAAGATGACGACTCACCAGGTCTGGTCGTCCGGTTGCATCGGTGCTGGGCTCCTCAGAATTTGCACGATTAGAGTCCTGGCTCTGCTGTGCTTTTGCGGATGACGGCCGAATAGGAAGTACGGACGCGGGTCCAGAAGGCGACTGCGTTGCACCGGCTTGTGCTTGCTCAAGGGTAGGGACGTTCTCTACAGCTAGCTGCGCAGCGGGCGCTTGCTTGGGAACTCTCAGATCGAACACTGTGACGCCATCTGCCGAGTCTCCGATTTTGCGCTTTTCGATATTCCATGGCTCTCGTGATAGGACTGCCCTCGGCATCTTATGCAAACGCAAAGCAGACGATATCGCTCGAGTGATTTGTTTAATGCCACAGGGTAAAGCGATGGTGACCATGACCATGTCAGGTGATCGGAAACAAAACTTGTCATTGATATCCCTCCTTACGAAATAATCCGGAAGACCTTGTGCTGTTGATTTGTCGAAGCATATGACAATGGTGGGTGGTTTTTCTGTGTGTGTTGCACCATGGTGGTCTGCAGCTTGTTCGTCCCCAAGTGTCGAGAAGTGTCTGGCAAAATCGTGTTCCGTAACGATGGTTAGATCGCACGGACTGGAACGTTGCGACTCGTATCGCTCGTATCGTAGACCCATGTATCCAAGGTTGTTTTCAATCGAGGCCATCACCATTGCAGACACTGCTGCTGAGGAGGAAGGATCAGCATTAGCCGGAGCCTGTGATCCCATAACAAGACCAACTTTGAGAGCCGGCAAGGCCTCGTATGCGGCAACACTGCTCTTATCCCGGACCTCGCTTCGATGTCGCCCATCCTGGTTATGCTCGAGCGGCACACGTACAGTAACACAGGTTCCCGTACCATCCTGATTGCTGACGACTTCGATCTTGCCACCCATTGCGTAGATGATACGCGAGACCAAGTGCATGCCGAGACCCAGACCGTCTGACAAAGTGTCTTCCTGCGCGAAGCTCTGGAAGAGACTATCACTCTGAAACTTCTTCGACATGCCCTTACCAGTGTCGGACACAGTAAGCACAGCGTCGAAACGTCGGCGTGACCCTGGCTTTGGTTCTTGCTTCAAAGAAACTCGGATGAAACCCGAAGGTGTGTATTTAAGCGCGTTGGTGACGAGGTTGATGCAGACGCGCTTCCAGCCGCCGGTTGCTAAGCTGCACTGCCAGTTCTTGTTGGAACGATCAATGTCAAGGATGACGGGCGTCTTGGTGTGTTCTTGGGGTTTCCGGCCATAGTTGAACGAGGTGACGCATGCCAGGACTGTTTCTTCGGTCACATCATCCAATGCGACACTTCTGTCTAACGCTTTAAAACCGTCAGCTGCACGGTCGCCGATTTGAGGCACAGCCTTGCGGCCGATCCTTGAGCTCTTTACGGCACCCTTTCTCAGACGCTGGCTCTTGAGATTAGCAAAGTCGAGGAGGTGTTCGATGATTTCGAGGAGCGTGTGTCCGCACGAGTCTATCTGCTTAAGATAGCTCGTAGCCGTATCGTCCAATCCATGTTCTGCCATCAGTTCGCATGAGCCAAGGATCCCGTGTAGCGGAGACCGAAGCTCATGAGATACACTCGAGATGAAATCAGACTTAGCCTTATCAGTCTTCAGCACTTCGAAGCGCTTCGTCTCCGCTACGATGATGTCACAAAAGGCAGCAACAAATTGCATCTCCGTGTCTTTCGCAATGAGTCTGAGCGGATCAAAAGTCCAGTACAGACCTGCAGTCGCCCAGCGTCGCCTCGTGTAGTCCCAGATACCATGGAGTGCTATGCACCGAGAACCAGGAAATGCTGCTTGTAGTCTTTCTGCATCTGTCTGGCGATCTCTACGTGCCGCCTTGCGTTGCTGAGTCTTCTGCGACAGCGCTCCAGCAGATCTGACACCTGCACCGGATTCATCTGAGGATATGCTGTATTCCGAATGGGTCCTGAGGTTCTCGTCAAATGTCCAGACCTTCCCGCGGGGATAGCGACTCATGAGTCTGCGTAAGAAAGATTCTGTCAGCTTCTGTGTTTGGCGGCCTTGTGACGGGCTGGCATCCGTGACGCCAGTCCGCGATTTCTGTGCACATCCTAGAACTGGACAAATTTTTGAATGTTTGACGCGTGGGTCATGTGAAGAATCCGAGTGAGAAAGGGTGCCCGCAGAGTCCTCGCTACCAGCTGTACTGCCCTCATTAGACTCCGCAGATTCAGCATCTTGAGCTTCGCTCAGCCCACCAAACACCCGAACAGACGTATCCAGGAAGGCGACTCCATCTATCTCGAGCGATTGACAAAGAATCTCTGCAGCACGTTGATAAGTGCCATTCGCGTCATCGGCGGTTCCTCGTTGGCGAGACAGTGGACGGGTTGCAGAGTTATTGAGCGGAGTAGTGCTCTTCGGTAAGTGTCCATCACCTATCCGCTCCGAGACATTGCTAATCTTGGATACTTGAGAATGGTCGCCTGACGAGGTGGATCGATGTCCAGATGAGAAATTTCTTCTTGTTGCTTCATCAGATACCGCCGCGGGTGTTCTCATAGGATCTATCAATGCATCAGGTAAACGATACTGAACAGCGGGAGCTTGGCCCTGGTCTCTCAGAGGCATGTTGGTTGCCGGTGGCGCTTCGCGACCCGCATCCGAAGCACCGCGCACAAAGTCGCCCAGTCCAGCCACCATACGATTAATCTGCTGGCGCTCAGAGAGCGCGCGCACGGTCTCGAGGTGAGTCATGACCGTCTGCGACATATCACGTAGAAAGACGAGATCTTCATCTGAAACTCCATCTCGAATTTTGTCGTCCAGGATGCAGTAAGCGCCAATGTTGACGCCAGATGATGTGGTAATGGGCACACCTGCATAGAAGCGACCGTTGGGATAGCCAGTAACGTACGGCCGAGTGCAAAGATCCGGGTGCTTAGTCAAGTCGTTCACGACAAAAGCGCTTTTCCTCATGTCGCCATCAGCAGCGTCAGCAGTGATCGGAAACGAAGGAAGGTTGACGGTAACCTCGCAACAGGCAACGTCGCGGGGAATAACAGAGTGGCCCATCCAGATCTCATCTCCGGGAGCGTGGACGGCATCGTTTTCGAGCGATAGCGTTTTTGTCGACTCAGCCATAATATAGGCATGATTAACGTCAAAGAAGAAGATCAAACAACGGCGAGCTTGCAGCCTCAGCGCACCTAGTTGGCAGAAGGCTGTGAGGATCTTATCGGGACATGAGACAGGTTTGTGCTTCTCTCTTGCGGCTGGGCTGCGCACATCGCAGAACCGAGGGCCATATTCAGACATCTGCCGGAACGGGCCATAGTATCTTTGGTCGCAACAATCAGCTTTGTTCAGAAATCGACTTTGAAAAATGGATGTTTGACATAGTAAAACGATTGATGTGTACCGGTAGAATTGCTGCTCCCGTCTGCTCTCGCCCCGGATGGCTTTCCGCGACTCCCACGTGCGGCCCAACAAGGAACAGGCGCCTCGTGTCGCTGCATTCTCCATAACGCCGACGCGACTGGATGCGCGTGTAGGTTCGTGATCGACAAACAGCTAAAGATTATTGTATAGAGCAGAACAAGAAAGTGTGCACGAAGTGGCAATCGAACATTCTCAGGCCCGTCGAACGCGCGGAGACGGGTGCCCGACCAATAAAACAAACTTCTTCGTATGTGACAGGACACACCTGTGCGTCTTAGCGCATTGCGGCAGCAGCGGAGCTGCCTGCCCTTGTGCGCTTCAGAACCACCGATGCTCAGAGAATATTTCCGAGAACCCTGATCGAACCTTTAGCAGCAGATCCTATTTATTGGCGATCGCTAGGCTCTCTTATGCACGTGAATGACATTCATATATTTCGCCCTGTAGCATCCTACAATCACCACTGAGATTTGGCACGATTTCTGGATTAAAATAGTTTGCGTTCCCGAGTATGGGATTTGTTTTTCGTGGTTCCCAGCCACGTGCCGGCTAGCACCCGTTGTCGAACGACCGGAAAAGGGGCCGAGAAGGCATAGTGTGTCCTCTATTAGCGGCCTGTCCAATGCGTCTACAAGGAGTACCGTAGAAATTGACGAAAGTGAGGCATACCAATACAATTGTGAGACTGTAAAAAGCGATTAATTGGCCGGCTGAAATTATCATTGCCATTTCCTATATGTGCAGATACGAGAGTACATCAGGTTTCTGTTTCCTCATTCCCACTAGCTCTACAAAATATTTTCTTGATGACATGCGTTTTAGGAGTTTTCAAGTCCGAGCTCTGGGTTGGCACTGAAAAGCCCGTAATTCAAGCACAAGCTGCAGAATTAGCTATTGGACTGGTATAGCTCACTTTCGGCAGCTTTTGCAGGCACGCTGAAAGAGTGCATATCGATAGAGGTCAAGCATATTTGTGAAATCCATGTACATACACCGGTTGCAACAAGCCATGATTGCTGTTCTTGGTAAACTGCAATGCCAACTGAACGGCCTGATTCAATTGTTCATAGAATACAATACACCAGCTGCACGAGTCTACAGCTTCTTACAGCTGTAAGTGGATGCTGGCGTTTGCAAAAACTCGTGTCACGAAACAGTCGACGGTGTCGGAACCCACTGCAGTCACCTTGATACACTTTATAGGCCCTAAGACTGCACTCGCCAGCCCTGGGTGACTTCGATATGAACACCGCAATGCGTCCTTTGCACCTTGTAAACGCCCACTCGAATTTACAAGATGTCGTGGATTCGATCTCTCAATACAAACATCTGGCTTAACAGTACCTAAAGTCATACTTTCCTTGATCGCCAAAGATATTACCCCCATAGCGTGCACTCTGCGCGATCCTAAGAAAATTCTCCAAGAAGCGCTCCCACATCCTGCTGCTTGCTCTGCCGGACCCTGCGCTTCTTTACGGCTTTTGCTTCTCTACAGGCAGTGGTCTTGTCTGTTTCTCTAGGTCGCTTACAAGAGGATTCCTGCGGAAGCTCTTTTCGTACGTACCAAATAGTGCTCCCTTTGTTGAGCCTCTCGTTCTCCCCAAAGCAGGATATTAACAACCTATGCCTCTCGGAAGACACCATTTCTTCTTTGGAAGAGACAGAACAGATCTTGCTGTGAAGGCCATTGGCCAGATGGCTCAACGTGTTCGTGCGCAATTCAAAGTGCAACTCGCAAGGCTTCTCGAAGCCACGTTCCCACTGGCCATGCATCTTCACCTCAGAAATTTCGAACTCGTCACGCCACTTAGCCATGCATCTAAACCCCACCGTCGTAAGCGCAGGAAGCGCGGAAAGGTGGTCCAGCAAGTTATGGACTTGTGCTATATTCGTCGACGTCGGCACTCCCAACCACATTGCCGTCAAGTTTCCCAATGCCCCCTTCTCACTCGCTGCGCGACACCAATCCCTAATCTGCCTTTCTTGAATACCTTCACAAGCAACCAGCGCCAAGGATGTTAAGCTCGGGATCTGCATCAGGGACATGAGTCGTCTAAGATCGAGACTCAGCTCCCATGCGCCGAAGATGGTGACCACACGGGATTCGTCTATCTTGGACAACGTCGCGATTATCGACTCCCAATCGCTGTGTATATGCTGACGCCACACGTTGAATTTCGCGCTCATATCGATTCCTTCGTCAACCGCCTGCCGAAGAATATTCCACGCTTCGAATGATAGAGCGTCCCTGTACAGATCAGGATCCGCTCAAACTCTACATAACTGCCAGTCGAGCCCACTAACCTCTCTTTCAGATACCGATATATCATCTCGGCATAGTGTCGTCCAGCCCACTGCAACGCTTCAGGCATGAACAAATGCTTGTTCCAAGCACACGTGCGCATGGCCATTTCTTTTAACGACGCGGCTCCCGTCCCATCGTGCTCGTACCTTGCGGGGTCCACAGTGCGGCCGCTGGAAAAATATTTCCATCTGTTTACCATTGAGCGAGTACTACTAGCCGAGGTCTCTGTAAAGATGTGGCCGTTCTTGGGGTCGTAGGCCTGCATGTTTGCGTTGGTTCATAGAGGAAAGATGGAAAATGGGACCGATTAGCCTAATAACTCAACGTATTTCGCGTGCTGTTGACATTGGTCGAAGTTTTCAGTGTTGCCGGATGAACGGAGTGAATTGTCATAGGTGATGCTGGTAGAGGAGCGCGTCTGCTGCATTAGCGCCCATATAGACCCGTGGACGCGCTTTCACGACGTCACGTGCCGAGCCTTGTCAAAATTGGTCCAGCATTTTGAGTACAGCAAACGACTTGTAGGCCTTTCGAAAAGCGAATTCGATAATTAAAATAACAAATCGATTCATTGCTTCCTGTTTTGGCGCCAAGCCGTCATTGCTATTTCCTATTCGTGAGGCTGGACCCAAGGCTGAGTCGCGAAATGCAGCCCAATCCCCTCGGCGCTGATACACTGACGAGAAACGGACACCTCTCTTTTGATTATCACGCAAGAAGTACGGTGGTGCGGCGTCTGTCCTCAGTCTAGAATCTTGGACCCGAGCGCCTCCCTATGTAGCAAGGTACCATCGACGGTTTGCCCGATCTCGAAATGCTCTACGAATCTCGACTGCAAGGTCGCAAAATACGTCTCATACGTCTTGAGCTCGACACTTACCGAGCCCCTATCAGATGCAAGCTTATAGAGGCATCACTGGACGAGTCACCAGCGTATGAGACGCTCTCATACGTCTGGGGCGATGCAGGGGTAACAGAGCCCATATTTTGCAATGGAAAAATACTACACGTCACCATCAACCTGGCCAGGGCTCTTCGACGGATTCGCCTAGGTATCTCTCCACCAGAGCACAAGGCTGAGAAGTGCGATGACGAAAGCCACAAAGGTGGGGCGCAACAAGACCACATCCAAGAAGATTCAAAGACTGCAAGTGGTTCAGGCCCCAAGGCCCGTCCTTATCGTCCAGATCTGCTCTGGGCAGATGCAATATGTATCAACCAAGCGGATCTAAGCGAGCGCAGTGATCAAGTTCAGCTTATGCGAGAAATATACAGCAATGGAACGAGAGTCATAATATGGCTTGGGGATTCATATTTCAACGCAAAAAAGATGGCATTTTGTAAAATGATTGTCGAGTCCACAGCCTCGATGCTCAACACCGAGGATCAGAAGCTGCTCGTCCAGAACCTTACTGCTGATGATATGGAAGGGAACAACAGCAAATTTGGCAAGATGAGGGAGAATGACTCGATCTCGATTCTAGAGGCTGGATTATCTGACATTGGCCTAGCCATCTCTATAGGATTCACGAGCGAGTGGTCTATCCGCTTATGGTGCGAGCAGGAAGCTATGTCATCCCGTGAGAAGCTGCTACTATATTGCAACTCTGAGCTACGTTGCGAAAGTGTTCACACATTCGTAATGTGGATTATGAATCGCACTGTGCTCGAGCCTGATCTGCCCCTCCGCCTCGGCGTGAGTCTGCGCGTCTTCAACAACCTGAGTCAATGTGCCGCAAGGCTAAAACCACTATCCCAAGTCAGACAGGAGTCGCCTTCAGTAGTCCTGACGGCCGCGAGCAATTGCGCTGTCACAGATCCAAGAGATAGATTCTACGCTTCTATCGGAGCCCTTGGGTTGGACTCGGTCACCGTTGACTATACCAAATCTATCAATGAGGTTTACACCGACTGTGCGTTGCACACACTGGACCAAGGTCTTGAGACACTGACACTTGTAACGCACGCGGATGACTTCGACCATCAAGGTGGCTTGCCATCGTGGGTTCCAGATTTAAATATGCCTGGGTCCGTCTTACCCATGCACATTCTACGCGGGCTTGCAGACGACGCACCAGCCAGTTCTCGAGGCATATCGAAGCCAGTAATTCACCAGAGAATCCTTGAGTTAGCAGGACTCTGCTGTGATGTTGTTGGCGCTTGTAGTGAGATATTACATGTAACCCATGAGGACCTTGGCAGGACGATGCGCATTCTAGGCGAGGTCTTTATCAGCCTTGATCCTCTGATTGCAATATCAGACCCAGCAACCAAGGTCTCTGTGGCGCGGACTTTCACTGGTGGCAGTAGTGAGGCCTGGATAGGTGCTCCTCCCAGTGATAACAAGGATCAGTTCATACGCAATTTCATGGCATACATTCGTTTGGTGCTCGATAGAATTGACATATCGGACCACATGAACTGCCATTCTTTTATGGATGAAATTCTAGCGTACCAAAATCTGATCTTTAGGTCGATCACGCAAAGACGGTTCTTCCGCACTCATAAATCGTGGTTCGGTTTGGGACCCGAGTGTATGAGAGAAGGCGATGTGGTGGATGTTTTCCATGGAGGGACTTCACCTTTCGTCCTTCGACCAATCGAAAGCAGACCTGATCACTACCATCTCATGGGAGAGTGCTATGTCGACCTTTTGAGGGATGATGGGGCCTACAGTATGCTGGGAGAGAGCGGAGTCGAGGAGCGCGTCTTCTATCTTGTTTGAAATCGAATATCGCCATTATCTATTGGTTTTCCTGGCTAGGCTTAGAGAGCGCCAAGTAGTATATGAGTGTCTCTAAATTTGGTATTACTATTTACTATCACCTTGCACGTTCACAGACGGTAGCCTCTAGGCGCATGCATTTGAACTTGTCAAAAACTTGATCAAACGAGTAGAGTGCAAACAGATGGTCATCAGCCTGATAGTTGTGCATTCTGCAGTGCGCTGTTTGTTTCTTCAGCTATATTGCTCATTGCGCCGAAGCTTTATTGAGTAATTGTTGTTTCGCAGCCTTAGCTATCAACAGTTGCGTGTTAGACGTGTGTATAATCAGAACATTAGTCTACAAGCAGTCCCAGAAGAGGCCTTTTGGAGCCCATGAACAATTCAGGAATTACTTCAGTACGCGGGGAGTTCCTTTTGGAAGAGGGTAGGAAACGAAGTGAGGGGCACGGTTGTTGTACATTGCAGGAACATCACGCTGCAAACGCAATTCTGAGACCCAACTAATCCAGAAATGTAAAATTGGGCCTGGGGGACAATACATTTTAAAGATCTCACGTCAAAGAAACAACTCTGTCTTTCCAATTTTGTAATGGTTCTGAAAATCAAACCTAGAAGTATGAATATACAAAGACATCTATTCGCTAGTACTCACTCACCTAAGGATTGCCCGCCTGCGTATTGCTTTGATGCGGCTGAGTGAAGAGAGAGGAGAAAGCATTGTTCTCTCTCGTCCATCTGGCGTTAATGGCACTAATTTGCTGTATCTGAAGAAATGTGCGGGGCTAAAAGCCTGCATCTGGAAAGCTGCAGATAGCGGCGTGGCACTTCAGCTGGGTGGCATTTGAGCAGGCGGGGTTTTGCGATGCACTCAGTACGCCTTACCATCAACCATTACGAAATCAACGCGGAACGAATAAAACTTACCAGTCGAGCTCTGGCGCTCATTAAACACAGTCTCTCCAATGCAGACTTCATATTCGGAATGTTTGGAGGAAGAATGCGCCATTGTTTCTCAGTCCACGCCTACTTCTGGAACAGCCTCCTGGCGCATTCTGCATCCTGTTTCCCAACTTTGTGCTTTCTGTCAGAACCTACCCAGATCTGGAGCAGATCATTTGCAAAGTCTCATGAGCAGCTGTGGGCCGATTTCAGAACAAAGAGCATTTCTTTCCTTGCAATTCTCCGCTGAGGCAGGCTGCGCTCTTTGCCAACTCGTTTGGCGTAAGGTCATGAACAGGTCACATCGAATTGATCAGGAGACATTCAACGTAGACCTACTGCTTGTCGAGGTAGCTGTATCATCGGATAATGAGCTCTGTGTACACATATTTGAGGGCCTAGAAAAATATCGCCGAGTGTTTTTTGTCAAGCTGTACAGGACCGGAAAAAATCACCTGCCATGGCGTAACGAGTGTCGAAAAGTCAAAAGTGAGCTAACAATATTTCTCTGCCCATGAGATTGAATAAGATGATGACATGGTCTAGGCCTCGCAAATAGAAGCCTTGTCGAAGAGCTTCGATCCATGGTTGAGAAGGAAATTCTACCATGGCTGCATAGCTGTAACGCGCAACAAGCTGGCCATGAGAATTGCAGTCGCATGGTGACCGGCGATATCATCCCAAAACGACTCATTCAAGTCAGCAAACTGCAGGACGATGTGGTAAAGCTAGTAGAGACAACTACGGCTGCAAACCTTTCCAATGAGCAATATCTTATATTGAGCTATTGTTGGGGGCAGGAAAATTCGAAAGCAAAAACTACCGCAAGGAACCTGAAACATCGTTTGCATGGCTTTTCCACCGAGATCCTTCCACAGACCATTCAGGACGCAATAGCTCTAACAAAGCTAATGGGATTCGAATTCCTCTGGGTCGACGCAGTCTGCATCATACAGTCATCAGAAGGCGACGTTGGCGACTTCGAAGACGAAGCATTGAAAATGGGGGACTACTATGCCAATGCCGCATGCTGCATCTCTGCTTCGCTGGCTAGCGACAGTTCGCAAGGACTATTCCAGGAAAGGGTCAACGCGAAGTTTCCCATTTCCCAAGTCGTTCTCGAATACCTTGGTGCGTCCAACACTCAGGTCTTACCGAAAATATTTGAAATCCCTCAAGAGGATGCTTCTGATTTGGAGAAAGCCATTAGCGAATCACCCTTGATGAAGCGTGGCTGGTGCATGCAGGAGTTATTACTCTCACGACGCATTATTCATTGGACAGTGCAAGGACTGTTTCGTGAGTGCCAGACCTCGTTATTCTTAGAGGGTGATTTGAGGCCATGGGAAGGATTCCATCGTGGTTATTTTGCCAAAGAGTACCCGCGTAGGATACTAGATCTCTACCATCCTGAGAGCTTGACCAGTGAGAATTGGTATAAAATCCTCCAGTCATTCTCAAGAAGACATCTTACATTCCTCCAAGATCGCCGCTTTGCAGTCCAGGGCATAGCCGCGCTATTCATGCAAAATATGGAGGGCGAGTACACTCACGGTATTTTCCGAAGCTCTCTTGTTCAAGGACTGGCATGGGAGGCAGACGATCACTGGTACCCCCCAGAACATCAACACGAAACAGAAAGCGGGGAACTGTACTTTCCCACTTGGAGCTGGGCCTCGAGTGGCGGAATACACATGGTCACTCTCTCAGCTGAATGCCCTACTATTCAGGAAGACGTCCAGCTGCAAATAGCGAGGCAGGGTACTATTGGTAGCTTTTCAAATGTCGAAGCCAAACAAATCGACGAATCTCGGCTGTTCATCAAAGCCCCGTTGATTACAGTAAAACTCTTTCTCGGGACGACCTCCTGCACTGCGAGTATCAGTCATAAGCGTGTTGACAAAACCACGTCTTGCCTGGCTTCTTACACGCTAGATCTTAACCGATCGGTAGAGCTTTTTCGCTCCCCTCACACCATCGAGAGTCTTCGGTCGGAGGATATTTATCCCTGTCCCACATTCAAGATTCCGTCACTGGATTTTGGTCATGAAGTCATCGTGCAGTGGATGCCACTGGGAACTGTCGAACCATCTGGCACCTATTTCGGTTTGATTTTGGAAGAATTGAGCACAGGAGACCGAGCAACGTTCTTCCGCTACCGGTGCATGACATTGCACGCGTCTCCCAACGGGTCGATGTCCACCTGCATAAGGGATTTCTACAATACACTCACAGACATTGTTCTGGTATAGTCAGCTCCTGAATCGTCAACTATGGCTCATCTACGACGTAGCCGAGGGATTCACGGGCTACTCCAGTTACCTGGACATGTGCATTTTAGGAAAATATTCGTTCCAAAGCCTTGTTGTATACTTGTAGGAGTTTAAGACGGATCTGTTCGAGACATCTACAAAATTTGGGAGAGTTAATTGCTGTAGCCCACTCCGTAACGAGCACGCTATCATAGAAGCTTAAGATCGAATAACAGGGCGTCTTTTCCCTTAGATGCAGTCTACAGAAGAAAGAAGAAAAGCCTTGCTAGCAACATCCCGACCCTAGGTTACAAATACACACATCACGCATGTCTGACTCCTAAATTCTGCTTCCAGATCCAGATGCTGTACAGACAATCGAACTAATTATTACCACGGTGTTTAGTCATCTTTGGAGATGGGAGTTGGCAGTGAGGTGCTGGATCTGGGCAACAGTTAGCTCCAAGCGAAAACACGACAGACAGCGGTCCAGACGAGAGAACCTTCTCCCGACGCCCTGCCGTTGTGTGTGTTATTTCTCTTCTTCCAAATCAAAAGCATGACCGGATATCCTTAGAACGCGACTGGAGAACTTCACCTAGAATGCCAACCCCACACGAAATGCTAGTGTTTGCCATGATCCAAGAAAAGCGCAAACGCTATGTCCATCACAGATCCCCTGAGGCGAATGTCGCAATGCAAGTTAACAGCGTTTGGGGTAATTGGTGGAAGTATACAACAAGAGCGCGTGAATTTCCACACCTAAAAGCCTGCTATGTGCAACTCACCCCACCCCTCGAACACCCAACGTGCACAACTCAGAACAGGCGACAAGACAAAGCACTCAACCAACAGAACACCCTTCTCACAACCCAGCCATCAACTCGAACCCCGAACCAAACCAACCCCATCCATAAGCTCGTCCAGCCACGTCCAATGCCCTACCAGTCCTGAACTGAACACCTAGCAAACCACAGCATCAAGTAGAAGAAAACTTGATATACAGATCCTCGAACCGCGCATATCCTGTCACACTTTGCTTACTCACTACCCCGCCTAGCTGGCACCTTCAGCAAACCCGCAAACACGGATGGGTGTCAGAGCGGGTTAAAAAATGCGGTGTATCATATCGAGGAAACAGCAAGAACTACATCACATCACATCGCAGCATAGCGCGGCAAAAAACCATTTGGACAAATTGGCAAATAACAGGATGTCATCCACACCCGTCCCTGAATTGGTGTAGTACTACGTGCCCACCCCCCTCCCTTCCTTCCTCTCTTCGATATCGCCAATCAAGCGACTATTTACAAACAATGCTCCCAAGAACCATGCAAAGCTGAAGATGCGTGCGCCCCAAACGCCCAACTGATGCTAAGTACCTTCTATCCATCCCACCAACCCACACACGAGAACGCTACTATTTCGTAAACGTCTTGCTCCTTCCTGCAACCTCCTTCTGCGCGCGCGGCAACCCCTTGGGCGCATCCGCCATGCCCGCGAAGCCCTGGAAGCCCTTCTTCTTCTGGAGCTTCTTGTCCTTCTTTCTGTCCCGTGCCTCCTTCTTGGCCTGCTCGTCGGCCGCGTGCAGGACCGTGGGCGCGTTGGCGTAGTCAAACGCAGGTGCGCCGGTGGCCTCGAGAGCCGCCGCTTGTGCTTCTGCTTTCTTCTGCTTCTTCTCGGCTTTGCGGGCGGCTTTGCGGGCTGCGCGCGCGGCGGCTTCGTCGTCTGAGGCGTCGGCGCCGTCCAGCATGATTTCGTCATTAGTCATGGGGTCCAGCGCGGGCTTGGCTGGAGTGCCGGCCTCGGAGGCTTCTGTTCGCTTTCTCTTCTTTCCGCCGAGTTGCTTCACGACGAACATGTCGGTGCGTTGATCTTCCTGTGGTCGGTCTTCCTTGCGGACGTACTGTGGCTTCTCGGGCTTGGGTGTGCTGGCCTCCGACTTGATGTTGGATTCGGCAAAGATATCGGCATTAAGAGGAGGCAATGGCAGGGCGAGGGCAATGTCGAGAATTCGCTGTTCGTCTTGTTTGGGTTGCGAGGACCACAGGGTGCCCCAGAATGATGAAGACGGTAGACGTTCTGACACAGCTAAGCCGCTCTGAAGCGGTGCTTGCACGTCCGGTGCTGCAGCTTGTGCGGGTGCTGCTTTCTTTGGTGTCTCCGACGCGTATTTCGCTGCCTTCTCTGCCTCCTTCATATCTGCGATCTTGGTAAGAACGGCGCTCATTTCGGGCCCGTCAGTGCCTTCCTCCTTCGCCTGGTTGATAACTCGTACAAGCTCGTCTGCATTGGCGCGGACAAGGTGTGAGACGTGCTGGATGGCGGTGAAAAGGGCCGGCTTGTCCAGAGGCATTGAACGCGCGATGCTGAATAGGGCGTGATTTGGCATGATGAAGAAGGTGCTCTCATCTTCTCTCCGGCTCAGTGTGTCGCGCCATTCGTGGACCGCCTTGAAGACAGCAAACTGTTGTGGGGTGAATGTAACGGGTGACTTTGAGATGACCTTGTGCCAGCCAACAGGCCCAAGCCCCAACTCGCGGTCGTACACTGGATGCTCGTATCGCTGTAGGGCATACTCCTTTGACTTCTCTTGCACATCGTGGACCTTGTTTTTGTCGGGGTTTGAGAAGTCCGACCGTTCTACCAACTCGTTGCGCATCTTGTCGTAGATATATAGCAAGAAATGGGTGTCGGCGCGGGCATAATCGAAAAGCTCCGAGCTCAGCGGTCGTGTTCGCCAGTCAGCCATCTGGTACTGTTTCTGCGCTTTGAAGTTGACGTGTCTCTCGAGCAGGTAGGCCAGACTTGCACCCGGGTAGCCCAGCGATCGCGCGGCGTGGAATGTGTCGAAGAGACCGACCAGGTAGAGGCCGAGGTCGCGCTGCAGCCAGATGACATCCATGTATGAGCCGTGAAGGACTTTGAGAATGCTGGGGTCCGCGAAGACGTCGTTCAGACGCTCCAGCTTCCTTCTCCAGGGCTTCAGAGTGTCCACTATCCAGTCCTTGTCGCGCGTGCTGATCTGCATGAGCGACACCATGCCGATATATGTGCGGTTGTCGTGGTGCTCCAAGTCGATGGCCAGCTCTTTCGCCTCCTTCAGCTCAGCCAGCATGGCGTCGACGGCCTCGGGGGTGTCGACAAAGGTGGCGGTGGTCTCCTCGAAGGGCGGGTACTGGATGGGCTCTGCATGCTCGTAAACGGCCTGTGGAAATTCGTAGACCTCAATCTCGGCCTGGTAGGGCTGCGGGTACTGGTCGCGGCCGTTGGCGTCCTTGAACGTCTTCAGGCACTCTTCCAGCGGGATCTTGGCATGCGGCTTCGTGACCAGCAGCGGGCGGAACGGGCCCGTCTCGTCGTTGGTGGGCACATGCTCAAAGGCGAGCTGTGGCTTGGGCAGGTGCTTCCTCTCGGCGATGTTGGGGCGGGGTGTTGTGGTGCCCTGGAAGGTATTAGTTGAGGTGCTCGCCTTACAAGAGAAAAGCTTCATGGAAAGAAATTCGGGCGAGCTTACCGGATCCGCGCTGGGACTCAGGCGCTTGACGACGCCCGTGTACTCGTCGAGGCTGGTGTCGGCCTTCTCAAGCAAGCTGTCGATGATATCAACGACCGCCCTCCAATTGCCGTCTATGGCTTCGACGTCGGAGAGCTTGGGACCTACGGCGTCCGAGCTCGCGGCAGCGCTCTCGAGAAGGCGTTGCGCAAGCTGGCAAAGGCGCTCAGTCTGCGCATCGAGGGCAAGAGCCACATTGGGGTTGAGCGATCGCTGGAACTCGATGTCTGCGCCGGCAATGCGCGTCGCGGAGCGCGTGGTCGAGACGAGGGCCTTGGAGATCTCGTCCTGTAGTGACTTGAAGGAGTCCATGGCTTCTTGTCTTGTCTTGTGCTCACTGTCTGCGCATGCTATGCTCCAAGGGGGGTTGAGCGGCGGCGGAACAAGCAATGGCGTTGTTGTCGCGGGCCTCTCTTTGCCTGTCGCAACTTTCTTTCTGGAGAATGTCTTGGCGCCGCTGCTATCGATAAGCGTCGCGGCAAGGCCAGGCCAGGCACGACCTTCACTCGCCGCTAGGTGGGTCTCTTCGTCCAGCACATCCAACACCATGTCTGCATCTTTAGCGCCCGAGTGTAACGAAGTAAAGGAGTATGTTGGCTTGGGAGTAGTCGATTATGCAGCAGCTGACGACTCTAGGAAATATGACAACTGCTTCCTGAAGTGGTATAGTGAGAGTAGGCCTTGCCCCCAGCCTTCTGGACGGACTGCGCTGACAAGTGCAGAGTTCTTGCGGGGCACCTCGACCAACGACGAGTGCAAACCTATGTTCGACGCATATGAGAAATGTCTGTCGGTGAGTGGAAATATGTCAGACATTGATTCCATACTGAATGACTATAGAAAGCGCTGTCTGAGAGAGGCATTGACAAGATGCTGAATGAAGTCCGACAAGACAACAAGGAGAATGATGCTGAGCACATGAAGCCAGTCAGTACTACCCCCTAATACATGAGACTGTACTGATCAATTCTGCAGACAAAATGATGATTTGCATGCCCATAGAGCTCAGCGACTGTACACTACACTCTAACACTTCATAGCGAGGAGCGATGCTTAACATGTCTGTAAGATAGAATGTACGAAGAAATTGCATTGTGACTTTTGCCGTTCAAGCTGTGTTGGTACACCAGCCTCATGCTCCGCAGTTCCTAATCAATTGTTGGGGAAAAAATAGAAAGGACGAAATAAAAATGGAAAGAAACATCCATTTTCACTTGCAACATTGAGACCACCCAACCCTTCCCCAATTGCATCATCTCACAACCTCTCAATCAAACATAAGTCGCTAGCATCACTTCGCATGAACCCAGTCCACCATCCCTTCCTCCCGCCCCACAGCACCCGCACTAGCCCCGAAACCACTAAAAGCTACCTTCTAACGACGTCACCACCGAAGCAATCCCGACATCCAAGCTCAAGGTCCAAACCTCAACCCTCAAACCCCAAACCTCAATTCCCACCTCCCAACCCTCACCCACCAAACCAACCCCCTCACTTCCCCCAAAATGACAACCAAACTCGGCCTCTCAGTCCCCATGCCCCTTCTCGCTCCGGCGACAGCAACATGGGCGCTCCCCTTCACCGCGTACTACGTCTTCCTCCAAAACCGCATCGTCTACCACCGCCTGACCTCAAAAACCTTCATGGGCGACTCGATCGACAAGACGCAGGGGACCAAGGACAAGCTGTACGTGGCCAGCCGGGCGCAGATGAATTTCGCGGAGAACGTGCCGTTGGCGATTGCGATTGCCGCGTTAGCGGAGGTTAATGGGGCGAATCGGTACGTTAGTTCTCTTATTCGTGTGGATGCTGGGAGGAGTGAGGTGGTGAGAGAAGAAGTGGCTTTTTACGAAGCCATTGAGCTGAGCGTTTGAGCGTTGCTGATGTGGGTTTAGCACTTACCTGAACTATGCGCTCGGTGCGCTCCTTGCGCTCCGTATCAGTCACGCGGAGTTCGGTCTTATGCTTAAGGATTCCCAGGGCCCAGGCAGGATTCTGGGCTACTATGGGACGCAGGGTGTGCTGTTGGGCTTGGCGGGTTATACCGCATGGCTGGTTAAGGATTTCTTGATGATTGCTGCATAGATGGAAGAAGTGTAGCGAGGACCGGGCCATTGGGCGCCGGTTGTTTTGATTGCATGTATGTGTAAGAAAGAGAGGAATGTATGTACAAAATTTGCGGCGTGCGCATATGTGGTGGCGGTTTGTATTGGCTGGGTCCCGCGCCTGTTTTCCGTAGATCGAGATGTTTGACGAAGACAGTGTTGGAGGAAGCATCGTACTTCTCCATCTACCACCCACGCACAGCCTTCAACTTCCTCCACCAGTCCCTCAACATCCAAGCGTCAAACTCGGTGATCTCCATCGCAGACCCTGCCATCATAACGAAGCTGGTCTGGCCCTGAGGCACCCAGTCGTAAAAGTCTAAAAGTCCAAAGCCATGGCCCATCTCGTGCAGCAGGATATGGATGTTGTCCGCGTCAAGGTTGTTGAGTACGTAATCGGGGCCGAGTTCCTCACCTGTGGGTTCTTTGTTAGTGACTTGTAACTTTTGTTTGGTTTATGTTGGAAATGGACAAGACGAACCCCAGTTATACCCATACCCACCCATCTGTCCCTCCAAACTTTTATCCAGCCACAGCGAGATATCGTACCGACTCGCCTCGCCGCCGGGACACTGACTGATGCCATTAGGGTCATCGAGGTGCGCGCCGCGGTAGCATCGGGTATCGCATTCGGGAACGCCGTCTACGTCCGCGGTCGTGTAGATATCCAGTCCCTCTGTGGAACCCTCGATAAGACTCTTATCCTTGAATGCGTAGCCAACAGTCTTCACCTCCAACTTGTCCAACGGAAAGCCCTCAAAGCCAACCAGCACATCAAACCACTTCTGCAGCGAGCGCTGCAGCGCAGAGGTTATCTTGGCGCGGTCGGAGGCGGTACTCTTGTGTGCATCAGTGTTCCAGCGGACACAATAATTGATGCTGCCGTTGTTGGCGATGAGTTGGTCGGTGATCCAGTTCTTATCCTCCAAGCCGCTCGGATTTTCCTTGAGGGTCTCGTCCCAGACTTGGGTGAGCGCGGTGACCATCGAGGAAGGCGGGTCCCAGGTGGTTGCTTTGGGGATGGTGGCACGGGAGTTTAGGGAGCGGGAAAAGAGGTCGGAAGGGGAGGGGACGGCGCAGAAGCGCTTCGTGCTGTCGATGTGCTTAATGGTTGGGTGTGCCAGCACGCCCATGGTCAAGACCGGTGCGGTCAGAAGCGAGAGTTTGACCATAATGAAATGAAGAAAGAGTGACGGGAACGAGTGTAATGGTTAAAGAAAGGCAGAAGAATGTACAGACTGATCATGTTGTCGGATAGAGGATCTCATATATATACTCAAGTTGTACATCGTCGTCCACGCAAGACGTACAATCCCCATCCTATACGCGATACGGGCATGTACGATTGGCGACTCATGCAACGGAAGATTTCTCCGTCAGCGGGGTCTAGGGAAATTCATATCGGTGTCAAGCAATTGTTCTTCCGCTGTGAGAGTGGAGCCTGGCCTGTCAGACGGTCGAGCTAGATGTTTCATGGAAATGACATGACCTGTTTGAGGTGACAGGTCAGTAGTAAAAGACGCGTGGAATAACTTCGGAGGTTCCGGCTGGGAAGGGAAGCTACGCCCTATGTTGTTGACATGCGGTTCTGGTGTTTCGTTTGGTCATGCACGGTGATGAGACGGAGAATTCCTCGAATGGCGTGAGCTGCGATGCGAATGCGAGGGCAGTGCGAGTAATGCGAGTAATGCGAATCCGAGGCAGCTGTGTTTTAAGCAAAATGGTTTCCAATCCTCTGTTGTGGAGAGTCGTGCTCCAGACGCTCATGAAGTGGCAATCTGGAGGTTCGCCATAGCGTGTCTCTTGCCCTGAAGGACACGCAGGAGCGACCTGGACGATTCACTCAAGCATGAACCCTTCTAGAGATGTACATGTTTGACTGACTCCCAAAATTGGATGATGAAGATGCATTGAATTGTATCAGAAAACCGTTGGAGAAGCCGTCTTGTGTGGACGTTGTCGATCAGTGTGTTGGAGCAGCAGTACTGCATCATACGAAGTAGCTCCAGCATATCGCGCCCGTGCCGAGTGCCGCGCCGGACCGCTGGTGTGGGCCAGGTCTCTCGATTGGCTGGATACCCGCCATTCACCCCAAACTCCCACGCCTCCCTCTGCGCCTCTTTCGGAACCAATCTGCAGCTCTTTCGGGCATAGCCTTGGGTGTTGTGCCTCGTCATACGTCTGCCTTAGCTGTTCTTACCCCCCGATTCCCCGAACCGTGCGCAACCGTGTTTCCCAACTACTCCAGCAGATCTCCATCGGCGGCGGCAATGGAGGCAGCATCTGCGCGCATGGCCGCCCGCGACCGCTACGGCGCATTTGGCGAGGCGCCGACCTCGCCGCTGCAGCGCTTCATCCGTACGCAGGCCCTACAGCAGCAGCCATTCAAGGCCCTGCAAGCAGCAAGCAGCAAGCACACTGACGGGCAACAGTGCAGGCGTGCGACCCGCAGAACTTCGAGCCCAACCTCGCGCTCAACCTCGAGATCACCGACCTGATCAACCAGAAGAAGGGCTCCGCGTAGGCAATCCCACCATATCATATGACATGACAATATGGAGACGGCGGCTCACGCAATGCAGGCCCCGCGAAGCAGCCGTGTCGATCGTGCACTACGTCAACCACCGCAATCAGAACGTCGCTCTGCTGGCCCTCAGTGTACGCCCCGCCCCGCTGCCCTTGCCCCGCCTGCCGTATCGTTAATCAACCGCCTGCAGCTCCTCGACATCTGCGTCAAGAACTGCGGCTACCCCTTCCACCTGCAGATCAGCACCAAGGAGTTCCTCAACGAGCTCGTCCGCCGCTTCCCCGAGCGCCCGCCCGTCCACGCCTCGCGCGTCCAGAACCGCATCCTCGAGCTCATCGAAGAATGGCGCCAGACAATATGCCAGACGTCGCGCTACAAGGACGACCTGGGCTTCATCAGGGACATGCACAGGCTGCTGAGCTACAAGGGCTACATATTCCCCGAAGTCCGCAAGGAAGACGCCGCCGTGCTGAATCCCAGCGATGTATGTGAGCGTGCAGTGGCAGCGTGCACAGCCATGCTGACAGTGGGCAGAACCTTCGATCCGCCGAGGAAATGGAGGCCGAAGAACGGGAGGCGCAGTCGGCGAAGCTCCAGGAGCTGATCCGCCGTGGTGGGCCTCAGGACCTGCAGGAGGCCAATAAGCTTATGAAGGTCATGGCCGGGTACGACCAGAGGAACAAGACAGATTGGCGCGCAAAGGCGGCTGAGGAAGTTGGCAAGATCCAGCAGAAGGCGCGGATACTCGAGGAGATGCTGCAGGGCTACAAGCCCGGGGACCAGCTGAAAGAGGGCGACGTCTTCGAGGAGCTTGCCAGTGCGTTGCAGAGCGCGCAGCCCAAGATCCACAAGATGTGCGAGGAGGACTCGGAAGACACAGAGGCTGTCGCCAAGCTGTTCGAGATCAACGACAGCATACATCGCACCATACAGCGATACAAGCTGATCAAGGATGGCGATATTGAGGGCGCCAACAAGATCCCACAAGGCACGCTAGGCCGCAGTGGCGCTGGAGTGTCCAAGGGCGCAAACAACCAGCTCAATTTGATCGACTTTGGCGACCCGGAGCCCGCACCTGCTGCTGCGCCTGCTGAGTCCTCAGAAGCTGCGTCAGGAGCGCCAGCCGCCAAGGGCAATGCTCTCGAGGATGACTTGCTGGGCCTGTCTCTGGCCGGCGACAGCTATGGTCAATCGGGCAGCATATCACTGGGTGGTTCCAACGGATCTGTTCTCGGTCTCTCGGGCGTCCCAGTGCCTCAGCAGCAGAGAGCTTCTAACCAGGCCATTACTGACCTGTTTGCTTCAGGGCCCCGCTCAACCCCTCCCCCACAGCAGATGTCTTCACCACCGCCGTCCGCTACATTTTCTCCTGCGCCTGTTCAGCCCTCGCGTACTCCAGATCCGTTCGCTGCCCTCACGTCGACACCTCGACAGGGCTCGCCATTCCAGTACCAGCAGTCGGTCAAGCCGCCTGCTCCTGCTGCTGGCACCGTTGACCTGTTGGGCGGCGACATGACTGGGCCGACGTCTAATTTAGCTCAGAGCAGCGCCAGCGCAGCTAACGACGACGACGAATGGACCTTTGCATCATCTGTACCAGACAGCTCGAAGGAGATTACAGTGGTCAACTCGAGCATCAACGTGCTCTTCAACGTTTCGCGCGAAAACGATACAACCCTGCTCATCAATTCCCGCGTTTCGAATAACACACCTCTGCCCATCTCCGGTATGACACTGCAGGTTGCAGCGTCAAAGGTAAGCACCCGGCAAGCGCTTTCATATAATGAGGCTGACCGAGGACAGGGTGCGCAATTGCAGCTTGAGCCTCAATCTGGCGTCACGCTCTCGCCGAACCAGAAGCACGGCATCACACAGAACATCCGGGTGAACAACGTACAAAGAGGCAATGGCCTCAGCGTGAAGATGCGGTGGAAGGCATCTTATGCACTTGGAGGCAAGCAAATGAGCGAACACGGAGAAATCGCCAGCTTGGGCGTCTCGTAGGATACGCAGCACAAAAGTTGGGATGAATTAGACTCGCATTGTGATACCTACAGCCAAAAAATATGACTGTATAGAGGGGGTCACCACGCAGCTCCCACCCCGGCATGCCTTCATCCAGCGTGAAGTGTGAAGTGAAACTTCGTCGTGCGTCATTGGACCCTGATCTGCGCTAGCAGATAATAATCGTGAAGTCAATCATCGCGTTGCCCCTCCAAACCTCTCAGCTCCCACATATCAACCACACCAAAGCCCCCTCTCGTTACCACCATGGTGCGCCACAAGAAAGACTTCAAGCCCAACAACAAATACTCCGCCCGCGGCGGCCGCGGCGGGCGAGGCGGACGCCCTGTAGGCGCAGGGCCACCGCGCCCGCGCCGCTCTTCAGACTCCGGCAGCGACAACGACTCGGACTCGGCACCGCGCGCAAAGCGCCCTGAATTCAAAGCGGCGTGCTGGGACCTCGGCCACTGCGATGCGAAGCGCTGCTCGGGCAAGCGGCTGATGCGGCTGGGCATGATGCGCGAGCTGCACGTGGGCCAGAAATTCGCAGGCGTGGTCATCAGCCCCAAGGGCAAGCGCATCGTGTCGCGCGAGGACAAGGAGCTGCTGGACCAGTACGGCGCGGCGGTTGTGGAGGCGAGCTGGAACCGCATCGACGAGGTGCCGTTTGGGCGGATCGGCGGCAAGTGCGAAAGGCTCTTGCCGTATCTCGTTGCTGCGAACCCGACAAACTACGGCAAGCCGTGGAGGCTGAATTGCGTGGAGGCGCTGGCGGCTTGTTTCTACATCTGTGGACACCCGGATTGGGCTGAGGATATTCTGGCGACGTTTTCGTACGGGCGAGCGTTTTTGGATATTAATGCTGCGCTGCTGAAGCGGTATGAGGCGTGTGAGAATGAGGAGGAGATTAAGAAGGCTGAGGAGGTGTGGCTGGCCAAGATTGAGCACGAGTATGAGCAGAGCCGCGCGGAGAAGGAGGATGGCGCTGAGGACGATGTGTGGGCTGGTGGCAACCAGAACAGGAGGGTTATTGACGAGTCGTCGGATGAAGACGACGACGAGGACGAAGAAGAGGAGCAGGGCCCCGATCCGAATAACCCCTATGGCCTGCCTGAGTCTGACGACGAGGAGGAGATGGCAGAGCTGCGCCGCAGGGTGCTTGCTTCGAAGCCGTTTACAAACCCCGGTGCGAAAAAGGAGGATGACGACGATGAGGAGGAAGAGGATGGGGATAAGAAGAAAGAGCCGCAGCGCATACCGCGCACAGAGCCTGCGCCCAAGGCTGAGGAAGAGCAGGATGAAGACAGGTCTGACGCCGGTGCGGACGACGATGAGTTCGACGCATTCATGAACGCTCAGCCTACTACAGACAGGACGGGCATCAACAGTAGGCAGAGGCAGAAGGCGTTGGATAAGCAGACCGCCACGTTCTCCAGCGGGAAGGTGAATGCACCCAGCCGGCAAGGATACTGAGGTCAGAGACTAGAATTACGCTCATAGACATGAGCATTTTGAGCAGCTCAATCAACAATGTCTCCGCAATCAAGCCTGCTGAGACCCGCAGAACTCACAAGCATTAACAAGCCATATATACCTCCTCTGTCAAAGTAATTTCCATCTCGCAAGCCACATTCTGACGTCGTTCGTTGCTCGATTTCGTAAAGTGGTTGGCGCATTGTCTGTTTCTGCTGTTTACTGCCGTGGAAAGCTCACGGCCACGAGGTGCTCATTCCGCTGGCTGGATCTTGCCGAGACGCGATGCGATGCCTTGCGATATGTCAACTTCCACCCGCACCTGCTGTTCTGACCTGCAGCTGCTATTCTGACCTGGTAGTTCAGAGTCTTTATCACGGGCCACAAGTGAGTAAGGGCCTAGCAGGGCGCGGGTTTCGTAACCATTTCGCTTGGCTGTAAGTACGTGTTGAGCAGTCTGGTCATTCGTGGTTGGGTTGTTCGCGTCCGTATCGCTGGAGGGTTACCATCCTGATGGCATTCATGTGTCGAGCTGTTGTATCAGTCAATTGCGTGGCGGCTATCGAAAACTCGGACTCGGGCTACAATTGTTGTTAGGCTGTCGCCTGTGTCGGGTTTGATCGATGTCGGGTTGTCGTACGTAGGTGTCAGATCTCAAACCTCTAAGCCCGTAGGGCATCTGTGGGATGGTTGAGAACACTGGATGATTGCGTTGATTGTGTGTTTCTGTAGTGTTTTTGTACATATCGACTGCGCGGAATTCGTTCAGGATTGTGTACTGAAATGCTGCATGTAGCGCACGTCGGATTAGGTTCAGATCTCCGGATTGCTTCATCTGTCAGATCAAGACATTCCAAGCACTATAACGAGGCCGCAATGCTTTGTCATGAACCCACAGCCCAGGTAAAGATGAAAATACCCTGCTGCTAGGCGGCCATCGTCTGCACACAGCAGTCTACGACCGTAATAACCCATCCGAGGCCGTTACTAACTTGTTACCATAATTCATTCTCATTTATTTCTTCTGTCGAGGCATGTTCTGGCTCGCAAGCCACCCTCTGACGTTGTTGGTCTCTTGAATTGCGACATTCAATAAGCAAAGCTGGAGAAGCATCTCGACTTTGATCTTCCCGGACTTCGCACCGTGGTTCGCTGTTCATCAAGTGCTTGGCTGGTAGACGGCGCTACGGTAGTCTTGCAGCCCGGAGCCCCGCGTGGTCCGCCTCACTTCCCGAGCTCGAGCTCAGACGCCAGTTGCGGGACTTACCTGGACGGGAGGCAGGTACATAGAGGAGCCGGTGAGGCCGATGGTGCATACGAACTCAACGAACTTATAGTTGCCTGGGGTCTACTGAGTTTTACGTCTACATACTGAATTTTACGGACGAACATTGGAGGTGTGACAGGCAGAGGAGCTGTTGTGCAGTTGAGAATGGGTCTCCACACGTGGTGCGCGGATCCGACTCCCTGATCAATGGTCATGGCATCCCTCAGCAGTCAAACATCTTAAGTCGGTGCGCGTCCTTTGTTCCCCAGACCGAGTGGCTGATCTGCGCGCAGGCTGTCAGTACACAGTACAAGTGGCCCCCCTATGCGGGTTGGAATTACGAGGTGCTCCGCAGAGCTTGATTGAGGTTACTGGGCGGGCGACTATGACGTTCAAGTGCGATGATTGGTCGAAATTGACTCGAAACGAACTTTCGTACCCCAGTCCGCTCGCGGGGAACATTTGCAACTTGACTTAAGGTTTGGGGGTACGGCGTCCGCCATAAGCCACGCGGGAGCTGATCGATCTTATCATGCACGAACACACCTCAATCTACACATTCGACCTAGTGTCAGGGCGTATCGTAAAAAGCAAATGGGTTTCTACAGCGCGCATTGGCCAACGAAGACGCAAGAGCCGCTTTATTTTGGAGAGTCAAGAGCGACTTAAGGTTCAAAATGCGTGGCTTTCCCCTGATTGCAAGGCGAACGGCTTCTACGTCAGAAGCACGCGTTTCGTAGCTTTGACTGCTACGATATAAATCGAGGGAGGTTTCGTGGGAGGCTTCGTGGGAGGCTCTTCGTGAGACAGATCATGGCGGAAGACTACGTCCCCGCTGTCGTGCCCGTACCGGGAAAGGTGGTCAGTATCGTACTGCAGATTATAACGTTCGGCGTGCTGTGCGGTTACTTCAGTAGGTGGCGGGAATTTCATTGTTGCTCGAACGGGCTGACACATAATAGCAAGGCGGACATCGTGGTTCAAGCATTGGCGTAGGTTCATTCTAGCAAATTCGTTCAGCGCTCAGAGCTAACAACCGTAGCAAATTTGCCCTTAGCTATATGGCGTAAGTATGTGGGATAGCCATGGCATTTCACTTGCTGACTGAAGTAGTCGTCCTGCTTATCTATGTCGACTCAGCCATCTTTGTCTTTGCGACCTCCGTCCTCTTCCATGGAGTAAATATCAACTCATCACGTTCTATCTGCAAGGGGGGATTCTTGTCTGCCTGCTCTGTTACATGTCGACCAAAATCCTCACCTACTACTTCCTCGTCGAGCGAGCGTATATCGTGCGCGGTTCCCGCAAGTCGCGCCTGAAGACCAAACTCTGGCTCTTCAACTGCCTCTTCATGATGCTACCCTACACTATTTTCGTCATCATGAACCTGATCTGGCGCTTCTCGTACATCAATGACAAGGGCGTCTGCATTATCGGTATGCAAAGAAAGGCCATGTTACCGCTCATCATTTTTGAGGTCGTAGTCAACGTATACCTCACAATGCTATTCGTCTTGCCTATGCGTGGTAAACATTTAATCTCATAACCACTTTCATTGAGCTCCATGCTGATACTAGCAGAGCTTTACTCCTGGAAACACAACATAAACCCCAAGCTCAACCGCATGGTCTACCGCTCGCTCATCGGCAGCCTCGCCACGCTGACAACCTGCGTTGCCAACCTGACCGTGCTAATGGTTCTGAAAGGCGAGCCGGCCTGGATCTGCTTCACGTGTTGCAACGCGGACATTCTATTCTGCGTCTCGGTGCTGCACTGGGTGACGTCCAAAGACAAACCGAACTCGCACTCATACCCCTCCGACGGGGCAGCGCGAAATACAATCAGTGGGCGCACAGGCCAAAAGTCCGCCGCCGCCAACGACTTGACATCTGGTGCCAAGTACACGCCTGCGCTGTCCGTTCTCGAGCACCACCCCGGGAACTGCGTGACAACCGAGGTCATTGCTGCGAGTGTGGAAATGGACCTGGAAAGAAAGAGATTAAATGGCCGCGCCCTGCATCGGAGTAGGACTGCCGGCAGTGAGAATGATGACGAAGTCGAACTGCATAAGACCCATGTTAAAAGCGAGGTGAGCATTGTCCGTGGAAGCTGCGAAGAAGAGGATGCAAGGAATGTCATGCAGGGGAGTAATAGAAGTGAAGAGGGGACTTGGGGACTTGAGAGGACTGTTAGTGCTGAGAAAATGGTATGATTGAAGGCGTGCTGAGGTGCTGGGGAACTCGACCGGGCTAAGTTGATTTCTCTCTCTACCTGTTGACAGTGCTTTCCTTTGTTTATGTAGCGATTTCGATACCCTATAGAGATGACATCTAATTGAACCTGACACTGGTACTCAATGACTGCGCTGTAGATCCGTCCTTATCTACAGCATGTTGTCAGCTAGAAGCGTCTACTTGGCAAACTTGAAGGATTTCATGAGAAGGGGCAGAATAACTAGAGGACTAATAAATCGTGTCGCCGGCTGAGGAGCCACAAGTTATTAAAAACTGCATTAATCAGCCTTGAAGACATCGTATAAAAGCGCTGCCTCTGGCATCTCCTGAATCCCACCGAGTGGCCACTCAAATCTGGGAGGTTGCTGTATCGAGCGAGATGTGGGGGAGGTTGCCCGTTTTGGCATAGCTCACATCCACTAGCTGTCTCCTCTCAAGTGATTCAATCGATCATCTCTAATCTCCACGACGGTTTCTAGGCTCATATGTTTCCAGCTCTTCATTGCGACTCGGGTATTGTCGAATTTAGGCCAAGGGGCGTGTAGCTACCGTTGATGGCTGGACGTTGTCTATATCTGAGGATCTGGGTTGTCATCGTCGCCATTTTGGAATCTATTCAGGCAAATCTCAGCATCGACTTTTGTCGCATCGGGGTTGGCACTCTGCTAACACATGATAGATCTGTTTCTGCGTTCCTTGGCAAGCATAGCTAGATGGTGTTCCGCATGCTGCGTCATCAATCGCTTCGCTAATGGCCATTCCTTTGTTTGTTTGTCGGTAGCATGACAACCATGTGGGTCTGACAGCGGTTCCAAACTGTCGCCATAGCCGTTCTCGTGCAGCACCACGCTGCAGAGGTCGGCGAGGCTGTCGTGCTGACATCGGCTAGCGGCCTATCCGACATTGTATCCACAGCGCGCGTCCCTGGGCGACTCTGCCATGCCAAGCACGGGATCGTGGACAAAGAAACCGAGCAGAGTCCCGAAGATGCAGTCCCTGACGCTAGCCTGAAGCAGCGCCCATCTTTCGTGTGTTCTGTTTATATCTGTGCTCGAGTGCAAGGCTGACGCTTGGCTAGCAGAGAGGCGTGCGTATGGAGCTCGGATCTGCAAGCCGGGAAACTTCAGATCCACGGACCTACATGTCACAGGAACAGGCTCAAGAAAATGTTTCGCGTGATTGACACAGAACTCATGGCGCAGAACGCGCTGCTGTGAATTTTAGTGGCAGGGAGTCCAGCCAGAGACGAGAAAGAGGTGACTTAACTACAAGAGTGCATTTTCCACGAAGATCAAGTACATTCTTAGTGTTCTCGAATGCTGGGTATGCCGAGACCACTCTTTCGCTTCTGTTTTGCTTAGCATAAGGCCTCCAATGTCGACATGGACAGATATCTTGTACCCTCTCCGCGGGTTCGATTTACCCCCTCCGAGGACGCTTTTACCCTCACCGTGGGCCACAGATCTGCCGTGATTCGATCTGAAGCCCTTGGACCGTTCGAAACGGCAGAACACTTGCGCCAGTGATTCGTTCGAGCATCGTGGCGTCCTTGCTAACAGTGTACCCTCGCTTAAGGGGATGTCCGTATGGGCGCTTCAGATCGAGACGCTGCAGTCTTCGCCACTAGGATGAGTATCAGTGTGCCGTTTTCGTACTTTCTGAGGACTGCCTGAGATACAGACATGCTGCAAGCGGATAGTTGAACAGCTTCTCGAGCGAAGGGTCAAAGCAGAGGTGGAGATGAACGGAGTGATGGGATACGTAACAGTGCATCCAGCAGATCGCTGCGCAGGTCTATATAAACCTCTACGATTAGAGACGAAGACGAACAGCATCAGGACAGCGTTTCAAAGCTCCCTGAAGCAGCGAGCTTCTCACTTCTCACGCTTCTGTTGGCACTCGATCCAGTACTTCTCCGAACTCTTTCAACATGAAGCAAACCACCATCGCATCAGGACTCTCCATGGTCTTGGGGGCCTACAGCTTACCTCAAAACCTACCTGTTGCTGTGCCTGTCGTTGCGCAGCCACTCAGTTGCGGTGCTGCTGTCACCGTCACCGTCAGCGCGAGCGCAGGAGCAGGCATTGGCGATCCAATTGCTACACCCGTCCTTCCGCTCCCCACTGGCAATCCTATCGCAAGCATCGAAAACCCAGTCCGCAGTCTTGTCTCCTCCGTCCTCGCGGTACCCAGCGGTGTCCCTGGGGGCGTTGGAAGCATCATCTCTGAGGTCTTGCCAGACCCTACTTGGCCTCCGTCTCTGAGCGTCCCTGTCCCGGCGCCGAGTGGCATTGTGATTCCCATTGTCAGTGCGGTGACTAGCATCATCGGAGGTGTCACTCCTGTTGATATCAACCCTACAGGCGTGGTTGATCCTATCGCCAGTGCGGTGTCAAGTATCATCGGAGGCGTTGATCCTGTTGGTGGTGTAAACCCAACAGGTGTCGTTGATCCGATCGTCAGCGCTGTCTCCAGTATCATTGGAGGCATCCCTAACCCTACCGGTGGTGCGATCAATCCCAGCGGGATTATCGACCCCATTGGCGGCGCGGTCTCCAGCATTATTGGAGGTCTTCCTCAGCCCACAGGTGGCATCGATCCCACCGCAATCGTTGATCCTATTGTTAGCGCAGCTACAAGCATCATTGGTGGCGTGGTTCCCACTGATGTTGTCAACCCTACCGGCGTGGTCGACCCTATTGCTAGTGCGGTGTCAAGTATCATTGGAGGTGTTGATCCTGGTGTCAACCCAACGGGTGTCGTCGATCCTATCGTCAGCGCCGTTTCCAGCATCGTCGGCGGTGTTGGTGTCAACCCTACAGGCGTTGTAGACCCCATTGGCGGCGCGGTCTCTAGCATCCTTGGAGAAATTCCTCAGCCCACTGGCGGCATCAACCCCACCGCGATTGTTGATCCTATCGTCAGCGCGGCCACGAGCATCATCGGCGGTGTTGGTGGGGTCAACCCTACAGGCGTTGTTGACCCTATCGCCAGTGCCGTGTCAAGCATCATCAATGTTGATCCGGTTGGCGGTGTCAACCCAACAGGTGTCGTCGATCCTATCGTCAGCGCTGTTTCTAGCATCGTCGGCGGTGTTGGTGTCAACCCTACAGGTGTTGTAGACCCTATTGGCAGTGCGGTTTCCAGCGTTGTTGGTGGAGTGATCCCTGACCCTACGGCCGCACCCATTGGAAGCGTGATTGGGAGCGTGCCCAGCGGAATCGTAGACCCCATCGTCAGTGTTGCCACCAGCATCATCGGGGGCGTGATCCCCAACCCTACTGGAATCGTTGATCCCATTGGCGGCGCAGTCTCAAGCATCATTGGGGGTGTAGTGCCCGACCCTACAGGTGGCATCAACCCAACCGCAATTGTCGACCCCATCAACAGCGCAATTTCGAGCGTCATTGGAGGTATAATTCCCAGTCCCACTGCCGTGGCTATCACGAGCGCCATCGGAGGCCTTCCTAGCGCAATCGGAAGCTTGGTGAGCAGCATCGTCCCGCCTCTCGAGAGTGCTGTCGCAGGCCTCCCCGGTGTCCCTGGCGGAAGTATGAGCGCATGTTCCGCTGTTCCCATTCAGACCGTTATTGTGAGCGCAGTAAACCCGCTCCCAAGCGCTGTTGCAAGTGCCGTGGTTCCTGTTCTGCCTATTGGTACTCCTGTAGGCGACGGTTCTGGTATTTTGGCACCTGTTGCCAGCGCCGTCACTGGCATCGTCAACCCTGTCGCCAGCGCTGTCCCAGAAGTCGTCAACCCTATTGCCAGCGCAGTTCCAGCCGTTGTGAGTCCAGTCGCAAGCGCTATACCTGCCGTCGTCAGCCCCATTGCCAGTGTCCTTCCCGGTGTTGTCAACCCCGTCGCGAGCGCCATACCAGCTGTGGTCAGCCCTGTCGCGAGCGTCATCCCTGCTGTGGTTAGTCCTGTAGCAAGCGTCGTCCCTGGCGTCGTCAACCCCGTTGCAAGCGTTGTAGGAGGTATTTTGCCTATCGGAGGAGGCTCCACCCCGGCCCCCTCGACTCTGCTCACCGTCGTTGCTCCTGCTCCGACACCCGCACCCGTCGTCACCCCTGTGCCTTTGCCCAGTCCCAGTCCTCCCGCCGGACAACAGCAGGTCTGCTGCACTACCAGTACTCTACTTGGGATCTCTACGACGAGCTGTAGAGTCCAGGTCACGGGCAGTGCCTGTTCTGGCACAGCGAGATATTGCACCACCACCGCTCCACCTGTAAGTTTGATTTAAGCATGTTCAAGGAGCCACTACTGACTACTCACAGGGAAACATCATCACCCTCAACTTGGGATCGTGCGGTGCTATTCTGACAATCCTTTAAATGACCACAAGAGACCCTCAAGCCTTTACCGGCTCATTCATGGTGTAGCAGCGAACTTGAGTATCGAAGCGATTCGATTTGTCCATACAGAAGCGTGATTGGTCGCGCGGTTAGCCTTCACATTCATTCTTCTTCTCTATAGCTTTCCCATCTGTAGATAAATGAACATCTATCTTTAAAACAAACTCTCGCCCATTGCATGACCCACTAAGCGCCTCCTCGCCTAACATATACAATTTCGGAACAACCAGCCCTACTCATTGGTCTCTCGCTTACCTATGCCTTGTTCGGCGGTACACATTCACCTCTCGGCGATACACATCAATGTCCTCTGCATACTACACCTCCCAATGCGCGAGGCAGCTGAGGCCTTTATGTGCGGTTTGGGAATATTTGGCGACGATCATTGGGTTTTAGGAGGAAAGGTTCGCCTAGCCTTGCGACGTCTTGCGACGCCGTCGGGATACGTGCAGATGCTCAGCCTACCTGGGCGGGGAGGGGGAGGAATACAAGTAGAGGCGGAGAGGACGTAGTAAAGGTGGGTTGGGTGCGTGTCGACGACGCAAGACAGTGAGACCACTTACTTAGTGAAATTTCTTTTTTTGGGAGCTCCCGAATACAGCATTCGATTCAGAAAATGGGTTGGTTCTCGCGCAAGAAGCAGCCCGTTATTATTAACGAGCATTATTACAACACGTACAACACGCATGCTGTTCGTTTCCCGTCCCCTTTCCTTCGTGTTCCCTCTTTGCCCGCCCACGAGCCAAGCCCATCTATAACCCATCAGACCAACTGACTAACCCCACAACAGACTGCCACAGCCATCGTAGCAACCACATCAGCCCCACCTGCCCGAGCACGGCTGCCGGCGTGTCGCAGCTGCTACTCGGCGCAGCGGACGCAGCTTAGCGTCACGCAGAAGGGAGTGAATCAGGGTCGGGAGTATTATGTCTGCATCGGGTGTCCGAGCGAGGGGCAAAATGGGAGGAGTTGGATCATGTGGGCCGATCAGTTGGTTTCTTAGGGTGGGTTGGGAGTGAAGGGTTTGTTTCTTGACTTCACTTACGGCCGGGTCTGCTTTTTGGAGTTAATGAAGTTCAATGCTTGAGTGAAAGACGACTGTTTCGTGCTCCGTGCTCTTGTTGGTACTTAGGTCAACGCCCTCGACTGCAGCGACAACAAACGTGACAACCACATCACAGACCATGGCTTCCTTCGGTGCGTCTCAGGGTCCGGATGTCGGCTTGTTTGGTCAGAGTTCAAGGACTCCAACACTCAGCCTCGGAGGCTTTGGAGCTTCCTTACAGAAGCAGCACCCATTCGGTGGAAGCAGCGACAACCTCTTCGGATCTACTTATCCCCACAAGGACTCGAACGGCTCAGTGCCCAAGGCAACCGAGATCCGGAAGCAAAACCACAGCAACGCTGTCTTGTCAGACGCACGAGTCGCAGCCGCAGACTGCTTTGAGTACGTATCGTGACCACCAAACAGAACCCATCTGACCTCTTATAGTTTCAAAAACGACATCATCAAGGTAGTCGCAGGAAGTAACGAATCGCGCACCCTCTTCGTAGTCCACAAGGCCGTAGCGGCGAAGCGCAGCCCCGCGCTCCTCGAGTTCACAGAAAAGGTCACCGCGCAAGACAGTGGCCCAGTCTTACTCGACTTCTCAGACAGCTCGGAGCAGGATGCATTCGACCTCGCCGCCGTCTCGCCCGAAGTCTTCAAGCTGTACCTCCACCACGCATACACCCGGCAGATTCCCAGCAAACGTGACCCGGCGACTCCCGATGCTGACGCCGAGCACGCGTCTGAGATCTCCCTGCTCTGCAGGTTCTTTGCAGTTGCTAAGGCCATGCGTGATGAGATCGCGGTGAAAGATGCGCTCGATGCTATCTACGCCAAAGCCCATGAGAAGACTGAGTATTCGCATTCCATGCTTCCCAGTAGCGAGGACATCGGGGTTGTATACAGCGCTACGCCCGGTCCATGCGGTGCGAGGAGGCTACTGGTGGACTTGCATGTGTGGAAGGCTGCGGCCACGTGGGTCCAAGATCAGGTTGCTGATGGTCCGTCGTACCCGATCGAGTTCTTGGGTGATCTTGCGGTTGTGCTGCTGAAGAAGCGCGATGATCAATCTAAGACGGCTGTGATGGACAAGACGGCATCGGAGTATCATGACATTGACTAAGGAGGAGAAGCCAAGCATACTGATCACCAAATTCGAATTCGAGGTCCAGGGAATATGAGGGTTGGGACCACTTATAGGCTACAGAGCATGTGGAGTAGAATTAATAATCTAACTTTGCTGTGCAGAACCGTCTGTCCTGATACTGCAGTGGCCTGCATTCTCGGCTTCTGCTTGCGGGTCTCTATCCTTGTCCAGTCCATACAACTCAAATACTACTATAGGTCGACAGGGCATTGTACCACCGAGCAGTAATTCGGAGATTCGCATGGTATCAAAGAGATTAGTGGTACCCTCGTCATCATCATGGCTATCGAAAGCAGCAATTCGTCTCGAGATAGCTGTCAAATCCGCCACATGACGGCAGGCCCATCTTGTAGGCGTAGCATTTGGATTGTGTGCTTCGTAAACCAAGGCTCTCTGTTTCGAGAGGAAAGTCACCTAGGAAGACATAAGCCACGGCGCTCCGAAGTATTGTCATCAAGCAAGCGTGTCACATCAATACGACGCTGATGGCAAGGTCCGTGGAAACCGATCGAGGCAGCTATGGCCGGGAAGAATATTTCAAGTGAAGACAGCCCAGCGGAAGGTAATAATATGGATGTGCGTGGGGATAGTGGCTGCACAGACCGTAACCACTGTATGGTCAGTGCACGTCAGGTACACCAGCATCGTTGTATTGCACATTCTCGTCCCAATCTCTCAATCTTGCGAAGGGGCTGCGCAGCCAGGCGTAAAGTTCGTGCAAGAATAACCTTGCAGTCCCACGGCCCAGTATCTCAGAAAGGAGATTCTCTGCATGACCGTTGCTGTCTCGGACATGCACCGTTTTCAGGATAGACACAACGTATGAAAGCAGGAACTCGGCATTGCTGCTCGTGGTAGCTGCATCCGATGTCGAGCCGGCAGGGTCGGTATGCAAGAAAGTAAAGACGCGCAGCTCTCGACGTAGCCAAGTACGAGCCCTAGACTGGAGTTCCGCATTAGCCGCAAACATACGAGGTGAGATGTCGCGGTAGCCTGAGTACGGATTGCTGCCCACGTGCAACGAGTAGAGACCCCTCTGATAGACTTCTCGCCGCCTGAGCAAGGCTGGATCATCTACTGGAGGTGAGAACGGGCGGCGAGTGCAACGGCTTCTACTGGGCAGTCCATATGGGGCGAAAAGCGATGGTCGCCTCGCATTACTGTTGACTGCTGATTGATCATTTGCAGTGTGAGTGCGGCGAATGCTGTAGCTCTTGAAGTCATCAGCACTTCGCCAGTCATACTGGACAGCTGTGACCTCGGTTTTGCCTGGTTCAGGTCAGAGGTCGCTCAGGCTGAGAAAGTAGAGATGCTTACATAAGGGACAAGTAGACCGTTCTTGCAGCCAGCTGACCAGACACACAAAGTCGAAGGTGTAGTGGTTACATGGTACTGTGATTGCTCTTTCTGTTACCGGAGACAAACATATCACACATGTATCTCCCGTGTCGTGGTCCTTCTCTTGTAATGTTCCCATGCGCTGAGCTGGTGTTGACGTTGGAGAAATTCCACCAGACCGAGGTGACCTCATGCAGGATGCGCACGGACCACCGCGACTTCCTCACGACGCTCAGCCATGCTCGAGGTTCAGCGCTCCTTCCTCTCGACAATAGCTGTGTTTACGCGGACAAGCGAGAACTAACCGCTCGACCTCGACAATCAGATCGCACGACCGACCGCTTCTGCAGCGAATGCTGCTCGCGACATCGAAACGCTTCTCAGCCTCGCCCATCCGCCGCTCTGCATTTTCTATGTTAGCAACATCCACAGGGCCTGCCGTCGCGGGCCCGAATGGCAAGCCGACATACCACACCGTTACTGCATTGAAGAGGTGGTCATGTGACGACAGAGACTTGCCAGCTGTCAATGCGATCAAAGCCATCCACGTTTATGATTTTGACAACACATGTATGGGGTTTGCACCGCATTGCGCGATGACGACTGACAGCCATAGTATTCGCGAGTCCTCTTCCAAATAAGCAACTATGGAACAGCGCCACGATAGGCCAGTTAGGCAGCCCTGATATGTTCTTGAGTGGAGGCTGGTGGCACGATGCAAGCATTCTTGGGGCTACTGGTGAAGGCGCGGACAAGGAAGAGAAGCGTGGCTGGGCTGGTTGGTGGAACGAACACATTGTCACACTCGTCGAGCAGTCAATGCAACAGAAAGACGCCCTCAATGTTCTCCTCACCGGCCGCGGCGAGTCGAACTTCGGCGACCTCATCAAGCGCATTGTCAGAAGCCGGAAGCTCGAATTCGACATGGTCTGCCTAAAGCCTGCAATCGGCCCTGCAGGCCAAAAGTTCAGAAACACAATGGAGTTCAAGCAAGAGCTGCTGAAAGACATTGTATACACCTACAAAGATGCAGAGGAGCTGCGAATCTACGAGGATCGCGTGAAGCACACAAAAGGCTTCCGTGACTTCTTCTTCCAATTCAACAAAGACCTGATGGCTGGCCAACTAAAGGGAAACCGCAAGCCTATTGTGGCTGAAGTCATCCAAGTTGCTGAAAATGCAACCCAACTGGATCCCGTCGCTGAAATTGCCGAGATCCAGAAGCTGATGAACGCCCACAACACGCAGGTGAAGAACAACACAGCGCCTCCTGGCACAGTACCATACCAGATCAAGAAGACAGTGTTCTACACTGGATACATGATTCCTGCAAACATGACCGAGAAGCTGACTTCCCTGGTCAAGTTACCCCAAAATACGCCTGACAACGACGTCAGGTTCCTCGCCAACAGCATCCTCATCACGCCAAAGCCCTGTCCCAAGAGCATTCTCGATAAAGTCGGAGGTATAGGAGCTAAGCTGAGGTGGAAGGTTACAGGCATATCATGCTTTGAGAACAAGCTCTGGGCTGCACGGGTCGAGCCGGTGCCCAAATCGGCAAAGTTCTACTCGGAGAACCCTACACCGACCGTGGTTTTGGCTATTCGCAAGAATGGGCGGCCAGCCGATGCAGCACGCATTGTAAACTGGCATCCAGTCTCGGACGATCAGGCTTTTGAGTTCGACAGTGTGGTCGGCGAGAAACAGATGCTGCGTATCGAAGAAGAGACTGCGAACGAAAGCGAATGGGAAAGCTACTTCCCCAACAAGTCCTATCGCAAAAGATCGGCAGACCCGCATGGTGATAACCGGCCGCACAACGCACGAGGCAAAGATGACAATCGCCAAGCTGGGTATCGCGGGGGCAATCAGAATCGTGGTCGCGGTGCCCATAGAAATAATCAGTATGGCAATCGTGGGAACCGTGGTGGACACCGCGGTGATCGGGGTGGCCGCGGTCGCGGTCGTGGCGGAGGTGGTCAGTCACAGTACCGGAGTTTGGACGACGTCGGTGGCAACTACGGGCAGTCCGGGCATGACAACAACCCGGATGCCTTTTACTGAGTTGTTTGTCCAGCGCGCTGGTACAAAGCTCTGCCAGTGCTCTACGATCCCAGTCTCCATGTTCTTCAGGTGAGAACAGCGACTGTCATTGACATAGGACCTTCTGTGCCCACAAGACGATGATCCGCACTATTTCATGACTTCGAGTGGATCCCCTCAGGTCTGTATATCACCGGTGCATCGTTCATCCACGCGCCTATGTTGTTGTCAACGAGATACCCCTTTTCCTTTGCTCGACGAATCCGTTTTGCAACCATATAATCTCATCAGGTCTGCGCACTATCGAACGCTCAGGTTGTCGTTGTGACTAATTGATCATGTTCGATCCACTTGTCACTAGACCGACACGCAGAGGGCTTGTCGAGGTGAGTGTACTTGTAGGATAGACAATAGCTGAATGAATCATAAGTTCACTAATGTCTACATATTCAATTTCTGTGCTGCTATCACGTTCACCTATGGCACAGAATACGCCCAAGGCCTCAGCGCAATATATAGTTTATATGATATGGGTACTTGCTGCTTTACGAACCGCTGCCGAGTAACGCCCCGATAAAGTCCGCTCAGGAAGGAAGGCAGTCCACATTGAGTTATGCAGGGTCTATTGGCTGACACACGTGACATCGTCTACTCGTCCCGACGACTTCACTTGATAAGAGTGCCTTGCCTGAGGAGTTCGACTGAGAACTGATCTTCTAAATGCATCTCAACGATAAAAACCCCTGGCGTAGCCAAAGTTCGTATTCGGGTTTAGTCTCCATTGGAGACCATACTTTGTGGGCTTCAGTCGCGGGACCTCTCCGCGGACCTGCGAGCCCACTGCTTATCTTTATGACTGGAGCCGGTGCATCTTCCGCAGTATATGTTAAACTTCGCGAAGCTCTCAGTGACCATGTCCGAGTACTGTTTTATGATCGTGCTGGCTACGACCAAAGCACTGTACCACCGGTGCCATCTCTGCTGAATGGAAAGATCTACGCCATGGATACGGCACACGATCTTACCAAATTGCTGAAAGCGACCCACCTGGAGCCACCATATATATTGATGGGTCATTCTTATGGCGGCATCCCAGCGCGGGCTTTCTTGGAGATACACAAAGACAATCCAGACACTGTCTCGGGCATGATACTCTGCGATACCGCAACAGAGATAATCCTCCAATTCTTTGCCCACATTCCGGACAAGAACCTAGAGGCTGTGGCCAAGAACGTGGATTGGGAGACCCTCACCAATGCGAAAGAGGAGTCGGGCATGTCGGACGCAGAGTGGGACTACGCGATGAGTGCACAGGCGCGTACGATGAAAGCAGCCGCCCTCGAAGACACTCATGCATCTGGTCATGCACTTGCGCTTTGCGAGCAATTTAAGTATCAGACGCTGGGAGACAGACCTTTGCTGGTAATGAGGTTCAATATGGCAAGTGATTTTCAGCGACGCTTCGATGAGGGGGTCAGGCTAGGCGATGGTTCGGAAGAGGAACGGGAAAAGGCGAAGAAGTTCATCTTGCTCACAAGGCTTTACCACGATCAAATGGCACGGGCGCAGTGCATACTGAGCACGGATGCAGTGTATAAACAGTTTGAGCAATATGGGCATGAAGCACCAATCCGCCAGTATGCTTTTGTTGCTCAGGAGGTCTGTGATTTTCTTGTTCGAGTTGCAGGTATTTGAGTCAGGCACAGTATCGCCTTAGACAGGTTTCCACTGAATATGAGCTTCTCCTAATATTTAATCGAAGGTGCAGTAGGGACTGCAGGGTCGATGAGACTTTTCGTTGCAAATTTTCGAAAGGCGGGACCCTTTGTTCAAACTGCAATTATCAACACAATGCCTTTGTTCGGCAGCCTCAACCACAATGCAGACCACACCGTAAACAATAGCTTGCACCAACTAAATAACACTGCGCTTTCTCATGCGGCTGCGTACGCAGACAGAAATATGAGCATTTGCTCTGAATGACTAAAATTTCTAACTCACTAGTGCTGCCAGATGAGCTAACAAGGGATCATGCGAGCGACAGCCGGGAAGCCGTCGAAGACTGTCTCAGCGAAGGTCAGCCGAGTACAGCCATCTCGAAGGGCCGATCACAAAGCCCAGCTGAGATTTCGATATACTATTGAAGTAGAGGTAATACATAAGGAGCAGGTGATTCGCCAGTAATCTTAAGCACTACAGAGACAGCAAGCACTGCACGCAGGTAATTTTGTTACGCTGCGAGCAGGGGCCGCCACAACACATTCACGAGTCGAGGCGTGAGAAGGCGCCCATAATTGTAACTTGGCTGAGACCAACAATAGTGACAGTCTTGCAGTTCCGGAGGGCGCAATTCGCCAACCAATTTTCCTCGGCAGCTGTCCGGTCCCATTCCAAGACACGTCAAAGTGTTCAATAGATTGAGGCCTAAGATACTTCGTGATTCTGATGGCCGAAGGATTTCAAAGCTCCCATTTCGAAAGCAACAAGGTACAGCAAACCTCGAGTTCTGAGCCGTGATCGGAGGGGTCCTGCCTTCTCTACCAGCAAAGTGGGGGCTGCTGAGGTAGTCTGGTTCAATACGAGGCACTCACGGAGCTTCAAAGGGCCACTGCTTCAACCGGATGCCAAGTGCGTTCTGGAGATCTAGATGCCAACAAACGACCCATGACCCTACTGTGGTTCTCCTCCTAGTATCGTGAGTGACAACCATACCCGGCTCTACACAAGCGTGCTTCTGAGCTGTGAAATGTCCGTAGTCTTGGAATCAAAGACTAGCACTAGGTACAGCTGCGGAGCACGGCTCCGGTGTTGTCGCCTGTCGCCGACCTCATTTGTTGTGTCAAGAACCGATGTCATCGCAAGATCGTGACCTCGCCAACCTTGGAAACATTTTGCACATTTTTTGGTAGGATCTGGGTGTGAGCATGCAACGAAGAATGGCTTTGTTCGCGATAATCCGCAATGAGATGTCACAATGGTGTATTGGTACATGCTTGGCACGGGGCGGGGCTGGCTGAGGGCGAAACCACCACATCCGCGCGTGGCTTGTCGAACATACACCGCCAGCGCTCACACCGGACCCAGGAAGCTTGGCATCAACGGAAAGGCCGCAAAACACCAGGGACGTACCGCTGAGGCTGTGCCAAGCTCGCGCGCGCAAGGCTAATTTCAATTCGTCTCTTCTATCTTGGGTTTCATTCCCCCGTGAAAACAAATTCGAAGAGCTGTTGCTCACGAATTTCCATGTACCTACTCTGGTATGCAATCGCATCGCATAATCCGCGTTGAAATCTGCTGGACAACTGTGATCATGTCTATGCTATTTCGGTCAAGGACTTCAGAATCCCTTTCTTCCACGCGCTGCGCCAAGCCCCTAGTGCGCAGATTTTCAGGTACGTGGAGCACCACATGATCTTCCACACAGCTGTACGGGGCTGGCGGCCAGCCTTGCGCAGTCGCTCCACAAGGACCCAACGATCTGGGCTCACAATGCGGGGCCGCATCGCGTACCCTTACCGTTACCACTCTGCATCTCAGCCTCGCTTCTTAAAATGTAGTCCCTGTTGATTCATGGCTTGCGCAGCTTGTCCAAATGAAGAACAACCGTCGCAACGAAGCATGCAGCCTACTGCAGCCTCGCAGACGTCTGACCAAAAGTGGTCAGTACCACGACACGCCATCGCCTTTCTGGAATCTCTTCAAAATTCTCGAGCTTTGAAGCCAGCTCACACTGCCATTGACTCAGCTGCGCCCTAGCAACTTCAATGAACCTGGGAGTCGGAGGAGCTTCAGCTGCGGCAAGCCCGTAACCCACGAGGATGCTTTCCAAGAGACATGGAGAAGGCCAGGTGTGTCTGGAATCGTGACCGTTATGCTATAAAAGATGAACACCTCAAGGTAGAAAGGATCATCAAGCACTTGTTCCCCAGCTTCCTCATTCATCTACGGAGATCTCTTCAGAGTTCGCCATGCGGTCCGCACTTGTCCTCTCCTCCATTGCAGCTTTCGCTGTAGTGGGTGCTCAAGACATCGACTTCGCCGGTGTCGATGCAATTCCCGACCCAGTCATCGACATTATCCCTGGTTTGACGGAGCAAGTCGTCCCTTTCAACGAGAATGCAGCTATTGCTGCTGTTGCCTCTGCTGTGGCAGCCGATCCGCTTGATGTTAAGCCAGTGTCTGAGCCCACTGCTGCACCCAAGCTCAAGAGGCACATGAAGCGCGCAGCCTGCGATCCAGAGCCCAGCAATCCCAACACATACGGGTTCGATCTATCTTCCGCTGCCAAATTTCGCGCCGACCCCAAAATTGCTTCTGTAGCAAATGGTGCTTCTACCCCTTCTGGATACTTCAACACCTTCACGAACTTGCAAGGAGCCAGCAGTGCCTACGGATACCTTGGTTACAAGGTCGTCACTAGCTACGACCCTTCGGTGTGTGCCTCTTTGTGTGATTCTAAATCTGGATGTCTTGGCTTCAACATCTGTAAGTGTTTTGTCCGACAGTCGACCAGAACCTTTTACTAATATCAGATAGACGTTGAGCGCGACCCCTCAAAGACCCCAGGCGAAGCCTGCACAAACCCTGATGCAATTGCCAACATCAAGTGCTCCTTCTGGGGTGGTCCGGTCTACACCGATACCGCCACCAACAAGGGACAATGGCGTCGCCAGTTCGAGGTGGCCATTGCGGGCAGCAATGGTTACTCTTCCCTCAAGACTCAGGCCGCCGATGGTTACAAGCAGGTTGAGCTGAAGAATAATGCAATCAATGCTCCCCTTGACTGCAACAAGCAAGGATCCTACATGGGTTATCAGCTGTTCACTCAAGGTGCCTTCGATGCCAAGCTCTGTGCCACTGCTTGCAAGGAACACAACAAGTATGCCATCGCGCACCCGCCTGCGACTGGCAAGCCTCAGCTCTGCCGTTACTTCAACACCTACATCCTCTTGAAGAACAGTGTTTCTCAGGGCCAGTACTGCTCCATGTACACACAGGAATGGGATGCTTCGTTCGCTACAAACAATGGCCAGTACCGTGGAACGGATCAGTACACTATCCAGTACAGCTTCGGATTCACTGATAACAGTGACAATGGTATGCCGGTTTGCCCCAACGACTTGGCTTACCTCAAAACCGCCGGCCAGGACTTTTGCACTAGCTTCATCGGTTACAGCCAGCCCACCACTACTGCAACCACAACCGATACCGCGACTGCTACCTCGACTCCTCCCCTCCAGATTGTGACTGTCACCCGTACAACCACTACATACACCACACAAGCTGTCATCACCGCTTTTGCTGGTCAGTTTGGTCGCAGACATGCTCGTCGTCAAGAAAGCACCTCCGCCGAAATCAAGACCGATGTCGTTGTTGGTCCTTATGAGGTTGCTGTTGTTGACACAAAGACGCTCGGTGTTGAGGACCTTCCGGCTGGTGTTCAGCTCAACGATACCATGAAGGCTCAGCTTGAAGGTGGTGTTCAGAAGCGCGCCATCGCTACTCCCGCATCCATCTCCGCTTGGCCAACGGACAAGATCAGTGCCGCTTGCTCGCTTATCGCTACTGGTACATCGACGGTGACTGAGGCGACAACTGCTACTGTGACTGCCACTATTGCTCCACCCTTGTCGACTACCGAGGCGCTACAATTCCAGACCGTAGTTGTAGCTCAGTCTACCTGTACCGTTCCCCAGCCCCAGCCCACTGCCCCGTCCTACACCAAGATCGTCGGCGGTGATCCATCTGAGGGTGTCCCCATGGTCCCTGGCGCAAACCCTCAAGTCTATTACAGGAACACATTCACACTCAACCTGCCCTTTGCAGTGAAGATCTTCGACAGCGAATCCACGCAGATGACTATCTCCACAGAAGGATACATCGTTGTGGGTAACTATCACTACAAGGTATTCGAGGACTACGACTACTATTTCTACCGTGGATGGAACCACGGTATGTTCTACCGTGTGGAGGGTCCTATCGGATCGCGCAAGATCACCTTCAGCTGGTTCACTTCGACTTCCCGCTGGGGCCACACACGCTTCCACTTCACCTCTACTTTTGACGAGGCCAAGCCTGGTGTTCTCATCAGCAAGCTCTTCGACAAGACCACAGTCTACGACAGGGGTGCCATGGCAGTGTACGGCAACGGCAAGAATCTCAACTTCGCTGACAACTCGGTCAATGTGCGCGAAGGACAGCAGGTTGTCTTCGATACCACTGGTTCTGGCAGTGTTTCGACCTCGAACTTTGACCGTATCGAGTGCTGCTCGAAGACTCCCTGGCAGTGGCATGTGTGCTCCGAGGTGTAAGAGAGCACGCAGGCACTTTGGTCTTTGGGCCACAAACCGCATCTCAGAACGTACAGGACTATGACAGCATGATAATGAATTGACGTATATTTGCACTCCTACTGTTACTTCCCTCTTGACTAATTCTGCGTGTTCAAATTGAATTCTTCGTGATTTTTGCGTCTTGTTTCCTGTATCAGATTATCTCCCGGAAAATACTCATTACCAATCTGTCATGCAGTTCATATAACCCATTTCCAAAGTATATCAAGCCCAAAAGTGTGCTATGGGTGTGCTATGTAAGATAGACGGACTAGATGTAAGATCTTTGGAAGAACCAGCTCAATCTCAACGAAGTAGAGTTAACACTCATCGGCAGTGTTGGCTTCTTATGAAGCCTACTTCTTGCACCAATCGTCACAGCGTTTATGAATTATATCTGCCAAGCGCAAAGGGAGCCTGGGTGTACAAGTCTTGGTGCTGTCGGCAGATTAAGTGTGCCAAGACGGAAATTTTACCCCAGCTTTGCTCCTCCACCAATGGAAACTTTGTACCCCACACTACATTCTGCGAGCCAAGATGGTCCCAAGAACTCGAATTATAATAGTTATGAAACCAGTGCTGGGCATTAGATGTGACAGGTCGTTCCTGCTTGGTGAACGCCGCGGACCTGAGAGACTATCTGGTAGATAAGTTATTCCACCAAACAGCGAGGTAAATACGGACCTTTGTAAATTGCGAGAGTAAATTGTCCGTCAGACTTGGGTGTTTGAAGAATCTCAAGATACATGTTGATGATTTGGGCCTGATACAGCGAGTATATAAATCCTGATTGATATAAACGGACCTACAATCGTCGCATTCAACAACTTCTCTATCAAATCACCCCGAACGGAAATAAGGCTTACACAGTCGACAACATGCGCTTCCAAGTTGCTATTATCAGTGCCGCGGTCGGTCTTGCCACTGGCCAAACCCTCAACATCCCCACTCGTGTTGGATCTATCGTTTCTCTCGCATCTCCCAGCGTGATCTCCGGTTCGAAGGATATGGGCAACAAAGAGTACGATCGCGGTAGAGCTTGCAATACAGACGCGGACACAGGAAGTGATAACGCAGTCTTCATCTTGGAGAATGGCGCAACTCTTAGCAATGTGATCATTGGTACCAATCAGCTCGAGGGAGTCCATTGCAAGGGAGCATGTACTCTGAAGAATGTCTGGTTCAGGGACGTTTGTGAAGGTGAGAGTAGTATCAAATCTGGAAACATGGTATGCTGACTTTAGATGAAGACGCTATTTCCGCGCTCGGCAACGGCAACGTACTCATCGAGGGTGGCGGAGCGCAGGAGGCCAAAGACAAAGTGGTGCAGCACAATGGTCGTGGCACAGTCACGATCAAGAACTTCACCGTCGTGAATGCCGGCAAGCTGTACCGCGGCTGTGGCGACTGCACCAACAATGGAGGTCCCAGGAATGTGGTTATTTCGGGGGTCAAGGCCAAAGGTGTGTCTGAGCTGGTTGGCATCAATTCCAACTATGGAGATACTGCCAACATTCAAAGCTCCTGCGGCTCAGGGGTGAAGAAGGTGTGTCAAGAATACAAGGGGGTCAACAAGGGGAGCGGAGAGAGCAGCAAGGTCTCGACTACTGCAAACTGCAAGGGTCAGACAAGCTTCTCCGCCTGTTGATTGGGCAAGTATCAAATGTTTAGCTCCGAATAAACGCTGCTACGATCTTCGGCATGGAGTACCCATGTTTAGAAGAGCAGCTCTAATGTGACTGTTCCTCTAAGGCATTTTAGTGAAATATATTGTGGAGGCTCAAGCGACACTTCTACTGGTGACCTGATCGAGCATAACGAGCTATTGCCGCACTCTCACCACCCCAGAAGACCATGTGTGCAACTGCGATTGCGATTCCTATCAGCCTATGTTGCAGATATGAGCGCAATACAACTCGTACTACGTCTACTACAGATATTCCCGTCGACCTGTGACGCCATCTACCATCCGGGACATGAAGCCCAGGTCGGTAGCTCATGTAGTAGCAATCGGTCAAAAGTCCCGGGCTAGCTCAACTGCGCGCAACCGAAGACACTGCAGCGGCTCTATAAGCCGTGAATGAATTCAATAATCATAATTTGTGGGCATTGTTTGTAACTTATCTCTCAGATGTTAGCAGTAAGCATTGGCCACTTGTACTTCCCAGCACAAGTACGATATGCCAACACAATCTGCCAGGCAACTTGTAACTTTCACTCGAAATAGTAATTATCAATTTAAATCACTGAGATGGATGAGCAGATGATTGTGATCGCGGATGGGTCGGATGCAGGTGTGCGATGTGGCGAGAGACATGATCTCGACTACGCAAGAGGCTTAGTTGGCGGTAGCCATGATCTACATAGATAGCGGACCCTGCAGTGCCATCGAGACGCGGTAGCCCCGCCGAATTGGTAGGCTAACAACACGAGTCTGCTTTGACACGAGAGGAGTCGGGTATCTTCTTAAAGTACAGAGCGACAGATTCAAAAGCTGCACAGGCATTCTGCAGCTTCGCACCTGCCTGTAATTGCAACCCGACTTGCGGTGGGCTCCGCCTGCACTCATCGCGTTTCCACGAATCAGCCTCGGCCAGGGCCTTGATTATTGACCCCGCGTCTAAATGAGTGACACACGACCGAGATGTTTTGCCGCGCACCGTAACGCTGTATTACCTGCAGTGCTCAGATGATCCAATGAAGACCCCAGCTTCGGAAAGCAGCCTTTCTGCCACCTACCTTGCAGCATAGTCTAAGTACGAATCTAGCCTACTGTCGTGACTGTGGAATGTTCTTTCAGCTTTCTGTGATGTAACACCGGCTATCTCATTTGTCCCCCAACCTGCGAACAGCCAACTCATGCACAAGCTTTATCTAAGCTTCTGCGAAAGCGTCTTAGTGTATCTTAGTACGGGCTTAGTCCAAGTAAGCAGCGCACTAGCGGGGTAATTGGGCTGTAGCGTCGCCTAGCGCTTACGGTCATTCGTGAACTTCATGTTGGAGGCGGAACGATTTCATTTGCGATTGGGCATGGCGCAACATCGGAGACACCGCGCACGGACATGATAAGGGCAAGAAAGTCGAGATATGGCGCAGGCTAAGATGGAGTAGGCAGGAGTTCATTCAAGGCCTGCGACCGGTCATTTCCAAAGCGTGCTGTCATCCCCTCCTTTGAGCTTGTCCCGGATGTCCCGTGGAAGAGGGTGGAACAAGCGAAAGATGCACTGCGCTTCAGTGTCGTGAAGGACTCCTTATCGATCATCAAGGTAGGCTAGGTTTATGTACTTACGTGAAGTTTCGCCCGGTATCTTTTATCTTTACGCATGACATCACAAGGCGGAAGCCTAGATTTCCAGGGTGATCATCAGTACGAGATGTCTTTCGATACTGACAGCGTTTATCGTGTACCTGACCAATCGTTTGCGGCTTGCTGTGCCCGAGGCTTTGACATAGCGGTTCGCGGGCGAAGATAGGCTGGGAGTGCGTACGCGCGGATGCAGCCACCAAATGGCCGCTTGTCCCGTCGCGTGCTCTTACCCTAGCTGTGATCCCCGCGCGCCGACTAGTATATTATTGCATTGTTTCGCACATACCTACCTCCTGTGACCCACGGTCTTCAACATCTGTCCTTCACCATCGCACAGGGCCCCACCTAATAGTGGTCGCAACCGCTGTTCCATCACCCTGACCTCGATCTGAATATCGCGCGGGACTGGCGGACCTTGTTACATTCTTATCGTCATGAGCCTTGCGCACGAGACTGCAGAGATGGAGAAACAGCCGCACGATACTACGCCTCCGGTGCATCACTCTCTTGCGGAGCACGCGAAAGGACGGCAGTTCAGTCTTACCGACGAAGATGTAGCCATCGTGCATTCCGACCAGAATGAACTCAGGAAAGACCTGAAAGGTCGCCACATGCAAATGATCGCTATGTGAGTCTCAATGAACACACTTGGGAGGCAATAGCCCTTTGCGACATCCTAACACGCTTCGCAGCGGCGGCGCTATCGGTTCTGGTCTATTTATCGGATCTGCCGGCTCCTTTGTTACCGGTGGACCTGCCTCTGTTATCATTGGCTTCACTATTATCGGAGTCATGATGTACCTGATGATGCAAGCACTGGCTGAACTCGCTGTGATGTACCCGATCAACGGCGCCTTCACCATGTACATCTGTCGCTTCATCGACCCGTCCTGGGGATTTGCTTGTGGATGGCAGTACGCTATTAGCTGGCTGACTGTCCTTCCATTCGAGATTTCTGCTGCATGCAACATTATCCACTACTGGCCTGGATCTGAGGGCATCAACAATGCCGCGTGGATCACACCGCTCCTCGCCGCATTGGTTGCTATCCAGTTCTTCGGCGTCAAGGGCTATGGCGAGGTGAGTTCGCAAAGCTTTGCTGAATACCAATTTGTAACAGTGTAACTGACATATTGATGTAGGTTGAATTCGTGCTATCGATCATCAAAGTCCTAGCTTGCTTGGGTTTCATGATTTTGGGCATCATTATCAATGTTGGAGGTGTACCAACTGACGACCGAGGTTATATTGGGAACAAGTACTAGTATGTGATTCTGGCTCAATTGAGTAATAGTGACAGAGCTTCTCGCTAACTGTTTGTAGCAACATTCCTGGCGTGACCTCAGCAGGTTTCCGTAATGGCTTCCATGGTTTCTGCGGTGTCTTCGTCAACGCGGCCTTTGCTTACACGGGAACCGAGCTCACTGGCTTAGCTGCTGCCGAGACTGCTAACCCAAGAAAGGAGATCCCCAAGGCTTCCAAGCAAGTCATCTACCGTATTATCCTCTTCTACGTGGTGAACCTTGCTTTGGTCGGCCTTGTCGTACCTGCCAACACCCCCGATTTGACCAGCGATGCCGCAGCCTCATCTATCAAGTCCCCCTTTGTCATTGCTATTAAGCTCGCTGGTATCAAGGTGCTCCCATCGATTTTCAATGCCGTCATCCTGATTGCAGTCATGAGTGTCGCCAATGCTTGCACTTTCGGCTCCACACGTACCATGCAGGCTCTTGCAGCAAATGGTGAGTGTATCGCTCGTCCAGAAATCAACATCTCGCTGATCACAATGCGTCTTAGGTATGGGTCCGAAGTTTACCGCCTACGTCGATAAGAAGGGCCGCCCTGTCATCGTGATTATCATCCAGCTTCTGTTCGGCTTGTTGGCCTACATCAACCTTGCTCCTAATGGTGGAGATATCTTCACTTGGCTCTTGTCCTTGTCTGGTATCACCGTCTTATTCGTGTTCGGCAGTATCGCTATAGCTCACATCCGTTTCCGCCAAGCTTGGTGAGTATTTCTGTCACAGAAATGAATTTTTTGATGCTAATTTATGTATAGGCTCGCAAACGGCCACACTCTGGACGAGATTCCATACAGAGCCTCCTTCGGTGTTGCGGGCTCTTGGGTCTGCTTTGCTATCAACGCCATTGCGCTCATCGCACAATTCTACGTTGCACTCTATCCAGTCGGCGGGCCAAATCTCAGTGCGGAGGGATTCTTTGAGACATACATGGCAGGACCATTCCTTGTTGTTCTGTACCTCATGTGGAAGGTATACAGTTGGTTCAAGCACCCTTCGCATCGCCCGTTGTGGATCGCGACCAAGGATATCGATATTTACACGGGTATGAGGCAGGGCCAGAGGGAACTGATCAGCGGTCAAGGTGTGACTGAGGATCAGAGACGCGCAAGCATCCAAGAAATCCAGGACGAGAAGAAGAAGCGAGGCGTGAAGGGCTACGTCATGGCAGCATATCACACCGTGTTCTAGGCCTCATTCGAATCTTGGTGCGGGAGCATGCGTCGCTTATGATCCCTTCACAGCGCAACTGAGAGCTGCCCGTCTCCGTACGATACCACGGCTGTCTGCGCAGGGTAGGGGTCTGATGGTCGTCGGTTCTTAACCAAGTGTTCTCCTGCAGGAGCTTCCCTATGCTCTTGAGAATCATCTAACCCTCCTGCTTCTTGTATAATACATTACAACTTATTCGAAACTAAGTCCAATCAAATGAAGAGAATCGAAGCAATGAACATCGGTGACGCGGAACAAACCCCGGGATGCAAAGCAGCAAATCAGCTTCGCCATCGAAGCCTTTGGCAATTTAGACCTGACTCTCTTGGTCAAAATACAATAGATCTTGGTACTTGTATTGGCCAAATTGAGTAAACAGTGATCTGATGCCCAGAATTGATCAATCTATTGACGAATTTGATGTCATATAGGAAATGCTGAATTCGCAAGCAATGTCTGTTGGATGCAGGGCAATGTGATCGAAGTTCGTGATATTGACGACTGGCCCTGTTCAGTGTCGTAAGTACATGTGCAATCTTCAAAAGTTTTGCATCGGGGTCCTTCAGGGTCCAGCATAGCAAAGACTTTGGCCCATAGCTACAAGCTGTCAACCCATGGTTTCATGACATTGACCACAGTCATGCGCACACACATATACATTCCTGAAATCATTAGCAATCACATGTTTCTTACTGTCTCTTTTGAAGCTCTTCCGGTTTACGGCAACCCTCTTGGCATAATATCTAATCATGACCTTCAATTCTGAAAAGAAACCACTGCTCCAACAAAACGTTGCATACGGCACCGACCACGATCGCACGCACGTTAGATTGGGCTCACAACAACAACGCAGGATTTTTCCAATGAAGACCGAAAATCTTTCCATACTTGCTCAGGGTTCACACGAGGCATCCTCTCAGAACTCTCCTCCTAAAGCAGAGACAATGAGAGTCCTCGGAGATTTGCTGAATTATGGAGAAAACGACCAGATATGCCTGCAGTTGACATCAGGAGTCCTGTCGTAAAACGGCTTGAAGTGCAACAGAGCATGCGGTCCCTTCGATACGGCAATCTTTACGGCGCACCTATTCTCACTTCGTTTGAGGGACACCGCCTACTTCCTCGGCACAAGCTGGACATGGACTCGAAGGCGCGCGTGCTCAATCACAGACTGCTCGTCCGTGTTTGGAAGTTCTAAACGAACAGACACTTTGATAACCAGATTGAAATCCCGTCTTGGCTCGAGCACAGGAGCCTAGAGTTGAACTGCCCACATGCGCGACAGGTGTTTCCGCATACGCGACAGCTTTCAAACAAGGCAATTGAAGCATACAGACTACTGTGTGCTGATCCTAGCAAGAGGACTGGATTTGTGCACAAGATATACCTTTACAAATATTGCCCCGCCGAGGCTATGTTCGAGATCATACGCCGGGAAAAGTACGAATCATACGCCGGGAAAAGTACGATAACAAAGATAGAGCACCGCTGTGGCGTCATTTCCTGTGCCAATCAAGGTACGTCGACTTTGGGTATGGCGACACCGCCGAGGAACTGGAATGGCAAGCTCTTCCGACCTGGCCTAAGGAAAATTCCAGTGGACGGTGGGGCCTATGGGAAAAGTCAGTTGATACGAAAGAAGCATTCTTTGAGAATGATGAAGCCAGAGAGTCAATCTCCAGTGCATTCGACAGAGCGTCAAAAGATTGTACGCCAAAAACATTCCCAGCTGAGCAAGCGCTCATGATTAGAGAAGGAGGCGTTGAAACAAGGTGTATTGGCACACAGACTCTTTCTGATGGCATCACAAGCCTTAAGCATATCCAATCATTGGATCAGCTGTACATCAGCCCCAGGTCAGCCCGGCAAAGCAATGTTGAGATTCTTTCATCGCAACAAGATACTTGTTGACTTCAGTAGTTGAGGCATGAGACCGCGAATGATAGAACGGAATGGTGAATCCACAATACTCCAGGTCAGTCGTTAGATCAGTACTACATCATAGGGTTCCGTTACATCTAAAGGTCTGAACGAACACTTTGAAATTCACCTATCATATCAACCACGTATACAGCCACGGACAGTAATAGCCTAATAATCCCTTCAGTAACAAAAAGGAGGCTGACCATTCAATCTTTCCCTTCTGTCCCCCCTTTAACACAACACTAACGTGTTTCCCCTGCCACTTGTCGTCTGCATCTGCAACCTCGATCATCCCAGCTGCCACGTCCAGGAAGCTTATGAACGTCTGTTGCCTCTCTCCGTCTAACGCATGCTCATGCAGCACATCGTGCGACAACCCTCCAGGCATCACAAACGTCATATCCAGCCAATCCTCATGTTGCCTGAGAAATGTTCTGCACGGGCTAAATCTTCGTATATGTGAAAGTTCGCGGCATACATAAGATTATGTATAAAAGCAGGCACACTTCGCCAGAACCTTTCGTCTAGGCTTGCAGAGCTGAGCACGACGAGCCGTGGCGGTCTGAAAGCTGAGTCCTTGGCACGAAGGGATTGCAAAGCGCTGATGACGGCCTGCGCTGTGTCTACCGATATGCTGACGCCTGGACGATTGTCTGTGACGGCGACGGTAAGGAAGACAGCGCTTGTGTGCTCGAGGCAGTCTGCAAGGATGGAGACGTTGGAAATATCGCCTTCGAAGACGTGTATGTGAGAGGACGAAGAGAGGGCTGGGTAGGTCTTTTCAAGCTTGTTGCGGGACCGTACGAGGACGTTAATGTTACTCTGCGCATCCGCGCCGAGCAGTGATAGGATGCTGCCGCCGACTTGGCCTGTTGCTCCGAGGATGGCGTATGTGGACATGATAGGCTGGTGTTTCTGGTCTAGGAATTTATCTGGCTCAGAAAGCTATACTTTGGTAATAAACAAAAATCATCTGAGAGCATTCAGTACATCTGGTATCTCGATTCATATATGAATTGGCCTGCAGATCTAGAGTCAACACTTTCACCCAGCTGGAATCCACGGACACCGTGCCCCAGCGCCTCAGCTGTCGATTAACCTGCTACGACTAGATTCATGGGAACAGCGCCAATGCCAAAGACGCATCTTGGATCTGCGACACTCTCTAGTCGGAGGCAACAGATGTTTTTGTGCGATGGTTGGGTGAGGAGCACGAATCAAGGGTCGTCCTTTGTCGATGTATTACGTCATGTCGGTGTCTTGAAGTTGCACCGCCGATGCGCGTTTCACGGGTTCCGAGCGCCCATATAGCACCTCGTCAGCTCTGTTGAGACCATTAGCAAAATGCGAAACCTCCTCCTGACCAGAGTACTTGAACTATAAGTAATGGGTGAAAGGAGAAGTACTGTGGATCATGTACTTAGCTATGGAGAACATTGCTAAGGATATTGGGAACAGTGCCAACATCCAGATAGCACTCCCATTACGGCGGGTACATGCCAAGAAATGAACAGGGCGTAGTCAGCGATCTACCATTGTAAGTCGGCAAATTCCTTGGCAAAAAAGCTTTGACTTGAGACGGTTTTAGGATTATCTCAGACGAACGGTCGGACGAGATAGAGGAGCATTCTGGATCATGACAGTGAATGTCTTAATTTCATTTTTGATGTTTCGGCTCGACATATCGACAATGGAAGTCTAATGAAGGCCCCCCTGTTGGAGAAACGTAAATAATTGGTATCGGCTCCGGGACTGGATTCAGCCGGTGGTGGAGCTAGACCCGTTCATGGAGGCAAGCTTGGTAAGCTCAATCAATCATGCGATTGGACGATCGCCGAACGCTTTCCATAGAAAGGCGACAAAACACCCGGGAGAGTTCCGTGTAGAGCGGAACGGAAGCGGCGTAAGTACTAGCTTGAACAGTATCGCTAAGCAAGATTGTGACACGACTAGAATTATGTGTAAGCTACTATCAACGGAGAGAGAACAAGCACATATTGTTGCAGAGGCGCAGTAGTTGTAGCACCAGCCGCATTATCCTCATCAAAAGCCCCTTACAACCCGTTCGCAGATGCATCCCAGACTCTGGAGACTTAGACAGACACTTCTCCCTCAACGGCACATGATGACAACCTCGACGACATTTCAAGGCCTTCCTGTTATTCCAGATGAACTATACACTGCCGATTCACCTCGCAAGATTGCACAAGTTGTCCATGCGCCCGAAGTGAACGAAGGCGTCGGCATGCGTGTCCGGCGTTCTATCGGAATCGCTCGTCTGCCCAATTTGACCCCTTTCCTCATGCTCGATCACTTCTCAAGCGAATTTGGTGGACCCGACGACGCTGGAGCACCAGACCATCCTCACCGAGGCCAGGAGACAGTCACATATATCCTACAGGGCGGTGTTGACCACGAGGATTTTGCTGGGAATCGTGGCACACTTGATGCTGGAGATCTGCAATTTATGACTGCTGGACGAGGCATCATGCACTCAGAAATGCCACGTGAGGACCTTATTGGAAAGCCCATGGTTGGTATGCAACTTTGGGTAGACCTACCGAAGGAACTCAAGTACTGCGAGCCGCGATATCGTGACCTCAAAGCCGCTGAGATTCCACAGGCCACGGCTGATGGAGGAAGAGTGCTCGTGAAAGTCATCAGTGGCCAAGCATTTGGAATGCAGAGTCCAAGGGATCTCGGGTACACACCGATGTGGTATCTAGATTTCTCGGTGAAGCCTGGTGGAAAATCACAGGTACCGCTGCCCCGGAAATGGAATGCGTTCTGCTACGTGCTGGAAGGATCAGTTATCATCACTGATGGTGACGAGGAGCGACATTGTCCGCGATTCAGTAACATCGTGTTCCAAAAGGACGGCGATAGCGTCAGTATCGCCGTGGCTACAAATGCAGAGCAGGACGCAAGATTCATAGTGGTTGCCGGGATGCCTCTGGACCAGCCAGTGGTGCAGTATGGGCCGTTTGTAGCGACAAGCCGGGAGGAGGTCATGCAGGCTGTTGTGGATTTTCAATCAGGGCAGAATGGCTTTGAGAGAGCTGTAAATTGGGTCAGCGAAAACTCAACAAGGTCTAGGAAGAATTCTCGGGCGTAGGCGTTGGGATTCAAAATTTCACAATATTACAATCATTGGCTGATATTTATACTATAGAATGGTGTACTGAACTACCACCGGAAGTCTTTCGTTATCGGTGAACGCAGTCCATCTCTCTCCGCAATCTGAAAGCCTCTATCGTGACTGAGCAGATCCTATCTGACCGTTCAGTAGATCTGTCACCTGGCCAATGCTTCGCAACAATCATGACGCTATAGACGGCTTCGGGAATGTTAGGTTGACCATAGGAAGTAGGGAAATGCTTACTCTGCAACTACGACGCTCTTCATGTTAGCTGGTGGGGAGATACTGCACCTCGCCAGCTCCGAGCAGCTGTTCGGCGTAATGCAAGATTTCAAAGTCCTCTACTTTAATTGTATCGCAGAAACTTGCCGTACATGTTCCATGCTGACTGCAGCTGCTGATTCATCATCTCGCGGCGGCTGCGAACTACAGCCCGACTGCACATATTTAGCGCCTAAACTCATAAAACCCAGATTGGAAGATGGCAAATTTAATCTGGGTACCATAAGCTTGACTGTTAGACGCGCTAACCGATGCATACGGTCCACCGCATGGCTTCCAATAATACAACCGCCAAGAGCCTTACATTGACGCACGTGAGCTTGCTATACATAGTGCGATCTGCGCACGGATGATGATCGAAGTTCGCTAAGGTCATCTTCGTCCAGTGAACTGTCATTCAGTCTTCCTCTGCCTTCCCAACCAAGACAGACGACATCCGCCAGAATCTCTCCCAATACTTCGCGGCGGCCAAGCACCAGAGTAATGTGCGTTGTTCTCTTAGAAGGTCAGGCGTTGAGAGGACTGTATTGATGATTATTGCTATAGATTTCACGAGGCGAATCACCGGATAAAAGAGCATGGATGCTAGTTATTCTCGAGAAAGTGTACGGCAAGACTTCGAGCAACCCAAGCACCATGAAGTTGGAGCCACCCCAACTACCAGCTCAAAGCCCTTGATTTTGATTGCGGACGACAATCAAGTCAACCAAAAACTTTTCAGTCGACTGTTGATGAGACTCGGATATAATGTGGAGATAGCTGTTGATGGGCAAGCAGCATGCGATTTTCTCGTGCTATCTTCAGGGAAGCCACGACCGATCTTGGTGTTCGTGGATGTGCACATGCCAGTGATGGATGGCTGCGAGGCTACGCGGAGGATACGGACCGATGATAAGGCGTTTGATGACCAAACTCGAGCGCTTCCTATTATCGGACTTACAGGGTCTGTGTTGACAGGCGTTAGAGACCAGTGCTTGCAAGCTGGGATGAATGATCATATTGATCCCCCTGCCAGGTTGTCAGATTTCAAGGCAGCCATGGAGAAGTGGGCAGCTTCCGAAGCTCGAAGCTGAAATCTGGACAAAGCATAGAACTGGAATAAACAAGCAACGATTTCAGAACCCTGATCAGACATGGCCGAGCATTTTATTTTGCTCCAGTCCGCAATCTCTAGCCATTTGTTAACTTGTCGATGCGTTGGTAATGGGGAGCTTGCAGATTCCATAGACATGCTATTAGAGGCAGTAGTGCAATGATAGAGACGAATGTTGAGAAGTTTCAGTACCTCCGGCTTTGATGACAGGTTACGGATGGCGTTATATACATGATAAAGGGTAGCAGACTAATCCACGCCCCTTTCAGAGAAGGTCTAACTCTGGTCTCGCGATGGGAACAAAGAAAGCGGGACACGTTCCTCGCATTCGAGCCAGCCTCGTTTATGATGACTAAACGCAAACATTTCCATGCCCGTGCACATGATCAAAAGCACGCAAAAGACCAAATAAATGTGCGACACCTGCACAGATGACCAGACAATGCATAATCTGGTGACTTGCACCCCAAACATCGAAACGATAAGGATACCATTTCTCGGGGATCTAGTAATTGGATATTAGTAAATGGGTAGTGATCGTAATACAAGACTTCAATACTCACTCGTAGCGCATACAACGCTCCACCTGTAAGGTTGAAAGCTGTCATGAGTGCCATCCAGTCCAGGCTCATCCTCCACATTTGCGTCTCCCAGCCAAACAAGATCAAGCCATGGACAATCGGGATGATGAAAGACAGACCGAGACTAGCATACATAGCTGCACGATATGGTCGGTACTTTGGACGCCGGAATGACGGGTGTAAGGTAGCATACACACAACCAGCCGCCAAGACTGAGACAAGTGAGTAGTAGATGCGTTGGAGTTCTTGGTTGCAATAAAAGCCGTAGTAGACACAAGGAATGGTCGAGCCCCACATCAGAATTACAATTCCGAGCTACAGTCGCTGGTCAGTAACCTGCCAACAAGCATCATCGGAAAAATGCATACATAGTCGAGTTGATTCCCAAAGATATGCACACTTTCGCTGTGATTATTGAAGATGTGAAAACTCGCAGAAAGTGCAAAGCACGCTGCCACACCAAAGAAGAACGTCGAAAATACCACCTTGTCAGCTGTTGTCGCACTAGTGTAGCGCGGCCACAGCGCCCCGTAAACTGGAATTGGAAGCAGGAAAAATAAAACAGAACCAAAAAGGTGAGAGAAGATATTGACTTCACAAAGAGTAAGCTTAGACCTTAGTCGACTCTCATAGAGCTAAGCTTACCTGTTTCATTGTGAATGCCAAACATGCTTTTGAGGCTTTTCTGGTACGATTGCGTTACAGCCCTGCGAAATGCCATTTCAGTTATGCGTATCCTCTTCGAAGTCAACGTAGTCTTACCTATAACTGGACAGGATGTACTCGTTGTCTCTTTTGTCTATCAGCAACCGTAGATAATATGTCGCCGCACGACTGACTGGTACCATGCTGGTATCTCGTTCCATGACAACAGCTGAGATTTTGCGTCTCTTTTGAGTAAACGCTCTGTTGGATCCGCCTTCTGCTCAGCTGCTACGATGGAGTTGATTTTTCGGGATTGGATAGCCATGATGTGGTAGTTCTGCGAGAACAGGAGTGCGGCGCCACCCAGATGGAAGGCGTAGTGCTGTTGTGAAGAGACGAAGTAGCTTTGGAGATGAGCGTGCGCGTCGGCCGCAGTCGCTCGGTACGTCTACCTTGCGCCGGATTTGAGGACAAGATCGTGTACCGCGGTATCATCAAGCGCAGAGGCCAATTTAGAAACCGAATGCACAGCAATTTAACAGCGGAAATCTTGGAATGTTAAAACAGGTTGTGTTTGTTTCAAGGCCAGGTACCTCGAGCGCTTGCCCCGCGTCCAGCCCCCACGCCTTCCCTTTTCGGGAACGTCTGGCGCTTAATGCAGATCTCACATAACATATATGCACCGTGGCCTGTCGGACTCACACAAGCAGGGTTGTTGATTGGGACTTTGAACATGTACACACCGAGGCGGCTCGGCGCTTGAGCCAGGCGCTGTAAGCCTAAATGCAGCGTCGCAGAGCTCTTGCGATAAGCAAGCGTCTATTATGGAGTTTGAACAGCTCTCCTTGCACACATTCCACATGCTCTCGCAACCCATACTCCGAGAGTTTGCTGAAGACAGGCATGTTTTCTGCTCTTGCTGCTCTTGTTCTTGTTCTGAACCCCTGTACAGCTTACGCGTTAGGCTTCCGCAAGGCCAATGTCACCGACACCGTCGGATTCGTCAGAGAAGACAATCAGCGAGACACCATCTCTCTGCTCCTCAGTTGCTTCGCCACCCTCGGGCTTTGTGTATATTCTGCAGTGCATTTGAATGTACCTCGGAAGGGAGATAGCAACATCCGTGTTCTGATCCGAGAGTGCAAGTGGTGCGTAATCGGGCTTTTCGCGCCAGAATTGATCCTTTACACAGCCTGGAGACAGCTTGCTTCTGCTAGGCAATTATGCCATGAGGTCAACAAAGACCGAGAAATCGGCAAAGACGTGCAAACTCCTGTCGACAAGGTATGTGCTCGAACTCCTACTGGCAACTCCACTAAACCTTTTAGTCGTCTAAGAAACCCGAAGTCGTAAATCACAAGCGAATTGTGTCAGAGCAATGGACGCTTGCACATGGCTTCTACGGATCCATGGGCGGCTTTGCCATTGACATCGAGTCTACGGACAATTATGTCGCATCGCTCTTCGGAGACCACAAACGTTTGACTCTGACCGCTCAGGGTCTTGCCCTATTGGCAGAATGTGGACACGTCCCACAAATTTCCGCACATGAGATCAGGGACAAGAATAAGGCAGACGGTCTTGCAAAGCTACTGGTATGCATCCAAGCGGGCTGGATGATTATCCAGGTCACTAGTCGAGCGGCGACCGGGCTGGCAACAACATTGCTGGAGGTACATGTCGTTGCGCATGTTGTCTGTGCATTGGTGATGTACGTAATCTGGTGGCATAAGCCCCGCCAAGTCGAATCGCCAACGATGTTGAAGGGTGACCTCTGGCCATTGGCGATGTACATGTTTCTTGCGAGCCGCATGAGTGGTCACACCCCCGCTGGGAGACGAGGTAGCTTCAGAACACCGGTTCCAGAGCTTCACACCCTCGCCTATGTAGCAGATTCAGGTGACAGTCTCGATCGAGAACGTGTTTCGCGAGGCGCCAAAGGGTGTTTTCGACTGCGCGGCGACGACTCCGAACCAGCTTCTCCTGGGGCAGCAGGAGATGAAAAATGGAAGCAGCAGCAGCTAGCAGCTCAAGCAGTCTCCATGTACCCGAACCTTCAAGCGCGATTCAAGACTAGCCGTCAGGTGGCTACATCCCCACACGAGACCTACCTGGATCCCTGGCTGGATGAATTCGTGCAGCCAAATGCCCCAGACTGGCCAAATGCAGGACTATTACGGCGAACGCAATCTCTTATTATGGGCATGACACTTTGGGGCGCATCAATGGCATACGGAGCTATTCACGTTGCCGCCTGGGATTATTTCTTTCCAAGTTCCCTTGAGCAACTGTTCTGGCATCTCAGCTCTGTGTGGGTAACATTCTGTGCAGCCTTCTGGTTGCTGACCAATATGTTGGCACACGTATTCCCTGTCATTGATCGCGTATGGGTCTCATATAATGAACGTAAGTTGACATGGTTTTGGTTTGGATTAATCACCTTCTTGTGTATACTGTGCGGGGCGAGCTACATAGCGAGTAGAGCATATCTTGTGGTAGAGGCATTTGTAAGCATCAGGCGCGTGCCATCTGATGTATACCTTACGCCTGTCTGGTCGCAGGTATTTCCTCACCTTTAAGAACTTTCTTTCCTTGATGAGCGCAGTGCGAGTGCTTGTGGAGTCAACTGCGTTTGATGAGGCGGAGGCGTAGAGGTAGTATATTAAAGATTCATGAGATCATCAGCTAGCTAGAGTATCGATGGTGTTATAGCTTAGTGTGAAATAGAACATTACTGGTATGGCAATCGAAACCTTCCGAACGTTGTGATTTACACTGCTAGGTCTCTGCAGTCAGACATCCAACGTGACGATGAAACTCCCCGTCCTTCCAGACCTGCTTTACAGCTTTTCTGATCAAACTTCTGAGGCAACACGTAAGACGGCTCTGCAAGCCCACCAATCCTCGATTCCTGGCCTGGGATATCCGCGCTTACCTAGGAAGGTCCAGTCAAGTCACGTGACATAAACTGCAAAATCCAGGCCCGGGTGCACAAAGCCCGCGAAGGGACCAGGGAGATTGTGCATTTTCAAATTGAGCCTTATCAGACTTAAAAATTGATATGTGATTTTGAGTCTGATGCTCCATGCGCACAAATTTTGTTGAGACTCTGTGGACCTACTCGTGTCGCCAACATGTGCGTTTGTGGCACAGCCGTTGCCCAGTGGCCTCTAGTTCGAGGACGCCCCTGACAGCCCGCCTTGAACAATACAGCCATGCTACTACGTTACCATGGTTATTCCGGTGTCATCAAACAAGTGCCACCTGGACTGTATCTTACACACACTATATCTCTTGTGCTTCCCTAGATTTGCTCTAATCACGGTCCAAGGAGAAAACACCTATAGAGTAGACTCGTCAAGTGGGAACTTTATGATGATATCTTCGTCTCCAGGGGCAGCAGTTTCTCCAAGCCCCGGGAAACCAGCGAAGAAATCGATCGTGTTTCATCTTACTTTCACCACCATTCACATTAATCTCTTCCTGTATGCACTCGATGCGACTACATTAGCAGTAGCCATACCAGTAATTCTTTTGCTTTTTAAGTATCCTTGCCATCAATAAACGCCACAGGCAATTGCTTCAGATGTAGATGGAACTTCTTTGGAATCATTCTGGGCTTCGATATCTTATTTACTCGCCGTCGCCGTTACTCAGCCACTATATGCAACTTTGTCAGACGTGCTTGGGGGAAAGCCTTGTATATACGCCACGTACGCCTTCTTCTTCGCTGGTTCTCTTGTGTTTGCCCTTGCGGAGAACATGGGGGCCGTTATCACTGGTTGTGTTCTACAGGGCCTCGGTAGTGGGAGCTTAGACTTGCTCAGTGAGATTATCGTCACGGAATGACAACTTTGCCGAGTGTTCCTTGTATCTGAGCCTCATGGTAATTCCTACTGCGCCGGGAAGTGTCTTGGGACTAACCATTTGGGGCGTATTCAGCAGCATCGTCACCTGGCGTTGGCCCGGATGGATCAATTTGTCCCTCCTTGGGGTATCATACCCCTTAATTGCGTTCTTTCTTCGACTGAGATCACCTCAGCATTCGCCACTGACCAAGCTACGGAGCTTGGACTGGACTGGCGTGTTTTTGTTCACCACGGGTATCGTCCTTTTCGCCCTTCCGTTGAATTGGGCAGGTAATCTCTAAGCTTGGGGTTTCTTCCAAATCCTTCTGCCGCTTTTACTAGGAGTCGCCCTCCTATCAGTATTCGCCTTCTACAAAAGTAGACCTCTCAAGCATATAATGCCACGCCTAATCTTTACTTCGACGAAAGCGGCAGCCATATTGGTCAGCATCTTCTTGCACGGGCTCTTCTTATATTCGCTACTCCAGTGGTTGCCTCTCCTATATCAGGCTGTCATGGCTAAGACAGTATTGCAATCAGCCATTTCCGTTTTGCCAACAAGCGCTACAAGGGTCGTAGCAGCTGCCAGCGGAGTGACATTAGTTGGTGTCGCGGTGAAGATCCATTTGAGAGACCAGCCGCAGGCCGGTAGTTTGATTGGAACAATCTTATCTGCTTATCAGATCGGATCATACGTATATAATCTCCAAAACTGAGCAACTTTCTTATGTAGACGAATTTGATCATTCCTATCTCAATGCAAATACTTGATCACTGTTCCAGCTTCAACAGTTGGTCTAGCCAATATTGGGTACCGTTGAAGCATCCGTCTTTCCTGGAGTCTTACAACTGGAGGAACTGCACTTCTTCTCCTCTTGAATCATGGTTCATGCTCTTCTTTTGTTTACGGTCTGCCTGTACTCTGAGGAGCTGGCACTGGTCTGTTGCTACGTCTTCTTTCTCTTCCACTCCAAGCAAGCATAGTTAGCGTTTTGACATTTTAACGACACTGGACTCTCTATCGGAATTCTGTTGACCTTCCACCTTCTCGGAGGCCTTGTTGGCTTATCAATGTGCTCTACAATATTCGGTGGCTATTCATCAGACTCTCTCAAATCCATGGGCACTCTCCCGATGTCGTTACAGCACTTACAAGATCCTGAGGTAATCATTGCATTCATACCATAGCTGAGAGGAATTGAGTTGCCGGAGAATGTACTACAGCCGGCAATTGACGCTTACTTGGTCTCCATGAAGGGCATTGTATACGCAATAACAGGGTTTGCAAGCTTAGGACTTCTGTCTTCCTTTCTAATTAGAGAATTGACATTGGAGATAGATGAGATTGGACAAGAACAGTTTGAAAAATAGAACATCACACAATAAAGGATAGAGAAACAGTTGGCAACTCGAAGTAAATCAGCTTTATCTCATCTACAACTTGTTCTGTATCTTTCTACTCACACCATGCGCTCTGTCAATCGAAACCATCTGTGACACCATTGCTTTGTTCTTGATACATAGGCAACTAAACTTTGGCAGTGCAGCCTGACGTGCAAATGCGCGGCTTGCAGTATATGCCTAATTGATCAGGTTACCACCTTGCGCACCAATTAATAAGTCTGTAACGTCATCATCTCGTACCTGCATCAGAATAAACGACGTTGCGTTACAGCTGAGAGATCTTGAGAAAGCAGCCGTGAGAGGGTCACCAAGTCACCGATCGAAACCCGTGCAAGTCGAATTCAGAGCCGGGGTCTGCTGCACAAGATGCAATCCGCCAGATCTCGCAGTGTATCCGAAGAAGAATTCTTGGATACTTTTTCTCTAGCGATTGCTCGAGGCAACAATTCCGACCCAGATGTGTTTTTCCAGCAGGGAACTATGTTGAGTAATGCTGATGAGGCTAGAGGGGAAGCGTGAATTACAAAGAAAAAATGGGGTTGACTCAACGTATTGTACGACTATGCATGATATCGTTTTCGGTTGGAATTGTTCCGAAAATACCCCAGGGCTGATGGCCTAGCGCTGATGCGTGATCCTGAAAGGAGATGAAGCAAGGCTGTTTCATCTCATGCAAGCCACAGGAGCGTTGACCATGAGTCATCTTCCCGGACATTTTGTGCAAACAATTGCTGACAGGCTGCGCGCCGATGTTGTGAGCTTCAAGAGAGGTTCGTTACTGCGTCTGTTGCTACTAGCATATCTATCACCCCTTGCCGCCCGCGCCCCCACCCGTTCACATTATCGAATCTACCGGTCCACACGTGGCAGGCATCTGTGACGTACCAAATCTCTGGTCTACAGTGTCACTAGATCAGACATACTACAGCGACTTTGGATCCCCTTCCGTCGCTTACAAATGGTCTGTCCAGCCTAACCTCAATTGGAGCTCATGTATCTCGACAAGATTGTCGAAAGAGACTTTGCTACGAGAAAATCCGCACCTCGTTGATCACCAAGCCGCAGTACAATGCGAGCGATTTGCATTTACGGCGATTAATGCATGTGATATGGGAGAATATATGATGGCAAGGGTATACAACGCCTTGCTTCTTGGTGTTCGTATGACTCCACTTGCCCCTGCGCAGCTCAGCTATCCACTACGGATGAACGCAACCGCCGCAGATCCATCGCGAACATCGTTCCGCCGCCTGCATCGCATTTCCGACTCGATAGGCAATTATACACAGGATAAATGAGTTCTTTAGACTGCATTTTTGATTGCCTCATTATGCCTGCCCGACATAGCTCTCTTCTAATTATGCCCCAACCTTCGTTGAACGTGCATCCAGACAGCGAATCGCGGGCCACAATCACCTTCCAGAACACCTGAAACCACGCTAACTCTTCCGTACTTCGGCATAGTACCGTTTCCAGGATAATGGTAGGCTGTGGAGTGGGGGCCATTTCTACACCCTAGTTCACGGACAGCCAGTTGTTGTACTCGTTGAACCTATTGGCTCCAAACATAAGAATGCCAACTTATCTGACAGACGGACGTACTCTATGCGGTTTGTGAGTGTGAAATTCAAGACGAGATACCTGGAGGATCGTCTGCTTACGCTTGCTACTATAGCTTTCTACAGAACGCACATAAGCTCCAAGTGGTCGCTGCACCGCCTGCAGTGCGATCAGCTGTGTTTGCATCGCAGTCCAAGCGCGAGGATTGAATCCTACTTGCATGGTCGCTACGGCGCATAGGAGGTAGGATCCCTCTGCTGTAGGGAAGTTGACCATGAAGAAAGCTAGCTCAGCCACATAGGTTGGGGGCCATCACAAACTTCGCCCCTTAGATAGATCCTACTCTGGTTCTGGGGAGATATAATGCACCTGGGGGCGCCGCGTATGCACAGAATAATCGTCTCATGGAGGGCCTCTCAGTCGTAGCAAACGGTCAGTGGCCTCGGTGCAAGTCTCGCATAACTCATAATGCTAACCCAGAGCAGGCCTTGCCGTTGTATCCGTTGCTCTTCAACTGAGCGAGGCTTGTATGAAACTCTACATATTCTGGGAGTCCATTGAAGATGCACCTCAGGAAATCGCTGCCGTCAAAGAGGAGTTGCGATACCTTATCTCCGTGTTCAAGAGGATTGAGACCTCGAAGAGTCCTCCGGGTCATTGCATCGCTGAAGGTATCCGTCATTGCCGCATCAAAGTGGCGGTAGGTCATCAGTCAGCTCTCTGATGTCCATTCTGCTAAACATCATAGGATCTGGTGTCCATTATCGATGAATTTGAAGACGGCTTCAAATCCGCCTCAAAAAGAAGACGCCTGCGTACTGCTTTTAGAGCTGTCACGCACGGCAAGCATCTGCAGAGGTTCCGTGATGCTCTGAGCGAGACCAAAGCCACATTGACATTGGCTATGGTCCACGAATGGTCCGTGACCAAAGTCTTGAACAATCCAACATATGCTGATTGGATGCAGTGTCGTACAGTCGTCCACATACAATATATCGGCGAATATCGGTTTTTCTCAAAGTTTACCAGTAGTCAATCGAGTACGACAGCAGAGCTTTGCAAGTTCAACCAGTACCCTAGTTTCTGAACCATGGCGGTTACGGAAATCGCCGTCTTCACTTACCGGCCAACGCTTCGTTCATCCGTTACCTGCAGCCTCTCAAGATGTTTCGAAGAACGCTCTGATGTATTTCGAGCAAGTGGTCTCCCAACAGACATCTGTTGATTTCAGCCTGCATGAGCTAATGCTGCACGCCATTAGCTCAACTGCAATTGCCAGCATCGAATCGACTTCCCTTGAGATCTTTGCCCAGGATGGTTACATGATGGACGAGTGCGGTCAGGTCCGGGCAAAGACTTTTGTCTACTCAGAAAGCTTGAAGTACCGTGTACGGCATGAGGCCAGTATTTTCAGAACGGCTCTGGGTTGCTTGTGGGTACGCCGAACTTCTATCAAATGTGCAGACAATCTCACTGCCAGGCTTCAGAAAACCCAGACTGTAACTTCTATTGTATTCTATCCAACACGTTGGCTCCAGCTTCTAGGTTTTAAAAACGGGGTTGAGGCGATCATGGCATCCGATAACCGAAGCTGGCTGTACAACTGCAGATTGACTGTCACCCGCGCAGTGCCGGAAGACGCAACGATCTTTGAGCTCTGCCTGGCGGGTGAAACAAAAGCCGTGCAGATACTCTTGGAAAGGGGTCAAGGCAGCGTGGTTGATACAAGTCCAAAGGGCTGGAAGCCTCTTCACGTGAGTCGGACGTTCTTCTGAAACACTAAAGTATGTTCCGCTGATGGTCTCAGTTCGCTGCAATGGCGGGTCATACTGAGTTATGTGCTTTGTTGATCCAAGCGGGCGCAGACAAATCCGCACTTGTATATGAAGGACCCACAGAATCTGTTCTGTAAGTCTCCTGCTAAATCGTTAAGTTTACACCTAATAAGAACAGGTCTCCAATCTCTCTTTATGTTTCACATTCTACTAATCGAAAGGCTGAGGAGAAGATTGAGATGCTCAGACTGTTCTGCGACTGTATTGACTTGTCTGAGGCAGATAGTGACGGCTGGCTAGTGCATGAGTGGTTAAAGAAGGCCTATGCAACTGAGCGTAAACCTATCTCGCAGAACAGTATTACTTGGCTACTCCATCTGACGGCGAATGAGGAATACGTCGAATTTAGTGCTCGCAATGTTTGGTCTGCTCTTCAACATGGTATTCGATCCATCCTCAATCACGGACGATTTGGCAATGTTCTGGAGCACATATTGGACTTGTCACCAGAAGAGCGGGTCAACACTAGCCAAGATCACATTAATGCCCTAGGAGCTTGGCTGGCTTTACGAGTTAACGGGAGGGTTATATTGCCCATGGCTATAAATGCAGGCTCATTTCTGCAGATGAATGGGTTTGATTGGATCGACGACGACATCCCGCATCGACAATTTCTTCAAGCTCTACCCAACATCTACGCAGCGTGGTGTCATGCTGTACTCGAGGCGGTAGAACAGGTGGAGACATACATGCGAGAAGAGTTTGATCAATGCCTTGGTCAGCTCAGCATGTCGCGCGAGACGTTTCTTAATACCATCTCTCGAGAACACACCCACAACGGGACGAGGAGCGGGCTAAGATGCACAGACTGCGAAGTCGACTACAGTTTTCTCAACAAAGGGCTTGTGCAACCTGCACGGATCGCCGTCACCGAATGTGTTTCGACTGGTCACTCATTTGATTGCAAATGCCAAAGCATAGACAATTTCACCCCTTTTACGTCGCACCCCCATCTACCAGGCTATTCTGGCACTTACGAACAGGGGGTTGATGGTTCTAATGCAGACTCTGATGACGAGTTTTTCGATGCAAAGCCGCATCTGTTCGATGACAGCCGTTGTGATAAGCCCGATGCATTCTCGGACATTGCTATACCGCTTTTTCGCGCCCAAGGCAGGGTCTGGATTGGCAACTATGCCATTGGCGAAGAGCTATGCGCATCCTGCTTCCTGTTCAGAGAGCAGTACATCAGTGAAGACGGGTTGGCGGCTGAGTTTCCTTCAATGCCAAAGAGCTTCGAGGGCCTCCGGGTGAAGTGGTGAACTTGCAAACGCTGCCGTCTCTGGACAGGCTCAAGACTCTCAGAATTCTGATGAAGACGCAAGATTCACGAGTTGACCTTCCAAACCATACTGCTTTACGGCACTTAGAGTCAGAACCAACCTAGAGAACACTCAGCTGACCAACGCTTTGGTCGGATCTACCTCCCGCCAGAAGCCAAGAGCAATGGTGAATATTGTCTGCATACCGGCTTTCTGACTATACCGAGGAGCTTCAGAGATCCGCGTGTCAAGCAGTAAAGCAGATCAATGTCCCTATACTGGCATGAACTTGCACAGCTATTGTTTGACGGCTCAAACTTGTTTGTCCTGTCACCCGCAATTACATGATAGAGACATGAGTATAAAAAGCTGCGGCGCAGTGAGAAAGATAACCTCCCAATGCTATCAATCGACACTTGCACATTGTGGATTCGGATCCTTCTTCCAACCTCTTGGACTCCTCCCACCACTCTTCTTTGGCAACAACCGTCTTTGTGCGGACAGCAGCTGGATATGAGAAAAATGTGAGTGCCTTGATTCTTCGGCACCTGCCACAGTGGAGATATGAACATGCGCTTTCGAGTAATTGTGTACACGCATGTCTCCGAGGCTGACGCAAGGGTTGCTGAGCATGGCAGAATCTTCACTAGCAGCAAGGGTGTATCTCGCTAGAGCACTCTTCTGCTACCCAAAGATGTCGTGCCGCAAGGGACGAGATCGAGTATCGATGTGACGCTGGATCTGATTTGTGACGAAGTGCGGTTGATGTCAGACCCTCTGAGGATCAGAGAGTCCCGAGTTGGACCATAAAGGTACGTTATAGGGTACTTCGGTCCATTGCACAGTACTTTGGTACTGTGAGGGGTAGACTATCCATATATACCTCTAGAAGGACTGTTCCTGCTCAACAGCGAACAGTCTACAGTCTGAATACACCTTGTTGGCTGTGTACTTGATCTATCTTGTGTGTTTCGATACTTCCTTTGATGCCTTCTAGCCTCAGGGCTTGACAGTTGATTCGGATCCGTCAAGGCCAGGAATTCTTTTGTATCACTCATAATCTCTTCTCAGGCAGGAAAAATGACGATGCGAGTGATTCCTTTCTTGACATTATCGTGACGATTGTTCGGTATTGCCAAATCTCTAGGATATGAGGATGCTACGCGCGGCAAGTTCGTAGGTTGATCGTCATCAGGAACTTCTTCCCATTGTCCCAGACCTTTAGCGCGAACAACCATTGGACAGATGTCTCCTAGGAACCTCTTGACCAGAGTTGCTGCAAGAGATGATATTTCCGTGGGAATGATACAAGCAGCATTCGTCAATGTCCCGACTAGAGGTTCGACGAGCTCGTTAAGCCTCGCGTAACGGTCACGCTCGAGAATCTCGTAAATCGTAACGGACGGCTTTACAAGCGCGTATTCTAAGACCCTTTGGCTGCCGGAGGAAAAATTATCTGTCTGAGAGGCAACCAGGGTCTCGCAGAGGTGTTGACGGAAAGGATACGCGCGGTCCCCTTTAGAGCCGCTGATGAAGATGTAGATGGCTTGAATGTACGTGCCCACTGCCAGACAGTCCAGTGGAGTGCTGACCGTGAGAAAATCGAGGAGTGCTTTTGCAATGTTAATGTTAATGTAGTCGTCCTGATTGCACGACTTCGCCTTCCTCAAGATAATGGCTTTGATGTGGGGCAGACCGTTGTGTTTTCCTTCCTGTTCTGCAAGATCTTCAGGAAGTTGCTGGATCCAGTTGCGGTCACCTTCGTTCAAAATAGTCGATGCATGCTCCCAAACCTGTCTGATGACGTGTATATCCAACGATGTGTAAGAGGTACTTCTTGAAGTCGTTTTAGTTACTGCGAGCTTGCTACTGTTCTTCAGAACCAGCGACCCTATTACATTGCCCATCTTGTTCGTGTGTATCAGGATCACCTATCTTCTTACAAGCTCCGTAATTCCGAAAAGCATAACAGACACTACCAGCTCCATTCGCACCTCCGTTTGCGCCTCCCTTCGCGCACCTCACAAACGTCGCTACGGTAGTGCTCATAAAAAAGTAAGCCTAGTCAAGGACAGCAGCTGTACAAGCAGAGCAGATTTGCGGAGTCGAGCGCATGATTCTTCAACTGTAGTACTCCTGGCTTCTGAACGGTGAAATTATTCACAGCCCCGGAGATCTATCACGATGTGAAGACAGTTTGAGTAAGTATACTATGCATACCCTACTTCCTGAGTGTGTCCCGATCCAGTTTTGCAGCGATCGAAGGCACAGTCAAGCCCAGTGACCGCACCAAGTACGAAATCTGCATATCAAACCCAGCAATGCATTCGCATTTATCGACCACTTCAGCTACTGTGAGAAGATCAAATATTCGAGGCATAATGTAATGAATTCTACAGTTCGTCAGATCTTTTTCTGCATCATCATTCGACCTTATACCATTTCGCTGAGAGGGCCTGCCCATAACAGCCATTGCAACGGAGATCATTCCATTGGTCATTAGCTGTGGCTATGAGCTTCGATTTCTTCTGTTTGTTGCAGAGATTGCAGGTAAAAGTGGTAGCTGCGACAAGCCGATGGAGTGTCAGGCTACCCTGCGGGGTAGACGACTTCAATATGTCACCCGGCGGAGAAGCTGGATTTTCAATGGCGACATTTTCGCCAATCTGTTGGATAGATTCTGATGTCATGTTTTCTCACTCGTGTTGCAAGGAGGATGAGTTTTATGTAAGAAAAGGTAATGGGTGGTGTCTTCTTCGCTTGGCCTGATGAAGGTATAGGAAAACCACTAAACAAACGCTAGCCTACGAGCGGATAAGAAGGACTGTCTTAAAGAAAGGTAGAGATATTTCTTAAACGCACATTGATTGCTGAATAGGTTCCTGGCCGTGATGTTGATATAGCAAGTTCCAGTTTTCTGGGGATGCGCCGTAGTATGGGGGTAGTCTTCCAAGCAACATCCTTGCGCTGCTTATAAGACAGGTGTACGAGCTTATTAATTCTGCGGTCGCGCTTAACCTAGTCATAATCCCTTATCCTAGTAGTCTTACGCTATTGGGAGGCGGGGTATGCATACGTTCATTATATATACTGCGTCGTAAGGGACCTAGTACGATAAGAGCAACGAGGGACAATGCAGTGACTAAGAAACACTAATGCAGCCTGAGATACCCATCTTGTTTGATATATAGTAGCTACACTTACGATATTCTCTAAGTACGTCTGGTACAGTGAATCTTTGGTTGAAGGGTAGAGAGGTTTAGCTTTCTGTCACGCACGATGTTCTTCCTATGATCGACCTCTGTGAGGCTAATCATAATGCGAGTTGAATTATGGTCCTGATGTCGAGTCATGAGTCGGATCGGGCCGCTCGACACAAGATAAGCGCCGGCGTGCGGATGATCTTCCGATCCATTGGAGAGCGTCACTCCGTCCTGCAATGACCACACCAGTGCAATCGCGCGTGACCAACTCAACTTCGTGCCAGCACATTCTGCATTTTACAAGACAGCGCAATAGCTCTGCGCGCGCCTATATGCGCAGAACACCATGGCGCCAACAAAATATGAAATTCTTGCTGTTCCATGCGTTTTAGCTTCGCCAGTTGGGACCACCTCCTGCGAAAAAAAGGTGGGCCGCACCAGTGATCGTTTTAAAGCAGTCGATGAATGATATGCAATTCAGTAGAAGCGAGTCCTGGCCTTCGAAATGAACGCCACAGAGCAAGAAACCAGTCATAGGGTGCCACATAGCAATGTCCTCCAGCGTTACGTCGTGAACTAAAACTACCCTGTCAGTCACAACCAAGCGATGCGATTCAATGCGAGAATTTGGTCGATTCGCCAAAGAACGGCGCTTACCTTGCGCGACGCAGGCAAGATCTTTGTTGGTACATAATGTGACGATGGTAAGCAAAAACATATTGCTGATTCTTACTCTTTCTGGAGCACGTGGAGTCAGCCTAAGCACTATTAATTAACAAAGGAGAAGATGTGTTCTGTCAAAAACTCGATAGCTTCTACACTATAATCTTCAACTTGCATCATATGACCCTATTTTCCTAATCGGCTTATCACTCGGATTCCGACTGTAGTTGCGTGCGTATCTGACACGACAATGCTGCTTTCCAAGCATAGAGATTTCAACATGCTGCTATTATCACTAGTAGCTATGGCCAAGGGTTACGAACCTCCTGTCCAACCACACCTAAGCGATTGGATAGTGACTCTTAGCTGCATCCGTCTTCTCACAGCACCGTACTTCAAGCGAGAATAAGAATGGTACTGCGCCATCTGGAATGTGTCGGTGCACCGGATACTACCCATCACAGTACCCTGAGATTCATAACCAGATGCTCCCTTACCACCAATGCCCAGGATGAGCCTCTTTGGACAACAACTCTCTTCGACGCGAATTCTTGTTCACGTCGTCAGCGAGGCGCTTATTACTGCACTGATGCTAACGGCAAACATCGCTGTCGGCACAGCACAAGGATCGACACGCTTTGGACGGGGCCAACGCCAGTCATACGTGGTCATGGTAGCTGTCAAAGTTGCCATCATTACCTACAATTACGAGAGAGCCAGCAGACTAAGAGAGAGCTGAAGGCTACCAATACCATAGCCTCAAGTCGTAGCTCCCGTCAGTGTACGGGAATACTTGAAGTCAGATAGAGGCGGTATACGTGACGTCTATCAAATTCCATAATGTTGTACTCAAATGATTTAAAAGAAAATCTATTAAGTGTAGAAGCGGCTTGCCACTATATTCTAGGTGCATTCGACTTGCGAGACTCGGATATGGGAAGTGCTACCACGGGTGCTTACACAAAGGCTATATGCAATATAAGCTACACTACCAATAGCCTATACAACTATTTGACATGATCAAAATATCGATGAGCGATCTGTCTGTTCTAAACAGCGCTCGTAAAGATTGTTCACCATCAACTATCAGGATTTGACGAGATTGCTAATTTGGAGGGTCGTACATGAGCCGAATGTCTTTGCCAGTTCAAACTCCATCGAGCTCATGTCGGTTTTTCAGCCACTTTATCAACTTCCCTATCTTACCTCCATACAAGACTTGATTGCATGCTTCACTGTAGACATGCTGGAGCAAGCCTGACAGTCTTGTGAAACCTTCGTCACATTCAGGACACCTGAATGGATATACAAGCTCACTATACCCAGATTGTGGATCATTCCGACTGAGTAATTCATCCCGATAGTCCTCATCAACAAAGGCTCTCCATTGAAAACACATCGCAGCAGATTCGTTCAAATCAAAGACGTCGATCTCAGAGGGGCACGTTCCGGACTCTAAGTGTATGATCATTGCAGGATAGGTCGAGAATTTCCTGTAGCAGCCATAGCACTCATGCGACTTCTGTAAATGTACCATGTTATGCTGAAAATCATGTCAATGTCAATATCGACAGACTGGTCTGCTACTCACATGATGGAGATTGCTAGGACTCTCGAAGTGAGTCTCGCAAATCTCGCAGACGTGCTCGTCCTTTAGGTGGTCCATGTATTCTTGCGAGCCTGCGATCCAAGCCATCCCTTCTCCATCTTCACAGCCCTGGCACACAGCTCGATGGTCTGTTTTTCGATAGTGGTAGAGTAACTTCTCCCAGGTGAGTCCATCGAAGCCACAGCTTTCGCATCGATTGTGGCTACCGGAGTCATCACGATGCTGGCGCAATGCTTGTTGCGAAGGGAAGTCTCGTCTGCATCGAGAACAGTACGTCTTCCTACTTATATTGTCAGTGAAATGGCAAAGGAAACGAAAAAAGCACTCACGCCATGGAGAAAAGTGCAAGTATGAGTGTTTCTGTAGTTTAGAGATTGGAGGTGTCGAGGTGACGATCAGAACTAGAGAGAATAGGTAGCCACGGAACTTCCAGATCCCACGTCGTCGCCGCCAGATAGCGCAATGTTGTCGACCAATCAACCGCTGAACTAGCCGCGGACTACCTATGTTCCCGCAGACGCGGCTCGATACGAGTAAGAGTCCCATCTGGAATCATTTCGACGATAACGTAAGTGAGGGGTAAGACCCACAGTCATCACACACTAATGAGCATGGCCAGCGCGGGCCGCTCCGAGCAAAACAAGCGCAGGGCTAATTGCCGCCGGCACGATCTGATACACTACACGCGTGGCCGAGCTGGTGGTAGTTGGACATCAGTACGATTTCATAGAAACGGCTATCTGGTCAATCGTTTACATAGTGAGATGAGCAAGACCCACGCCATGCCAGCATGCGACATTGAGGCAGCCGGGCTGAACTGTGCTTACGGCGACCAAGAAAACGTGCTGTTATGCAGATGTTGCTGCAGGCAAGGACGCATGCATGCGGATTGCTCAGTCCACTGCGGCCAGACGTCTTCCCTGCTTTCAATGGCCGTTGCAAATGACGTTTTCATTTGAAGTTTTTGGGTTGAAGAAGCTGGCGACTGTGCTTGCAGACCACTGTACAGAATGCGATCCTGCGACAACAAGAGCGATGATGGCGGACTCTTGTTCAATTACAGATGCAGAGCAGCACTTTCCTACTGTCACCGGTATGGGTAGCACTGCAGCTTGATTGACACCCGTTTCCAAGCCTTCATCGATTCCTTAAACCAGGGTTGCGTATTGTTGTGAGCAATGTGGCATTGCACAATTGGCCCAAGAGACGCCTCGTATCTCACAACGCAGCGGCCTTATCACCTTCTGCTTTTTCCGCAAAATGGACGCGCCCATTTAAATATCTTTAACGCGCTGTTCCTGAGTCCCTATTGATTTCAAGAAATAGAACTACGAGCCCACTGACCGAGCGAAACATGGCTGTTTGTATATTGTGTGATCGCTCATTTGGCAGCAAGAAAGCACTTGACCAGCATCGGCGGGATTCGCCTATGCATACAGACACCTTCTGTAAAGCATGCAATCGCACTTTTGGCACGAACAGTGCACTCAAACAACATGAATACGATTCTCCGGTTCATCAGCGTCAATCTCTGGGAAACGCCACTACAGTCATACCAACTTCTGTTCTCGACTCATCGCTATTGCCGTACGATGCTCGCGCTGACGAGTTGTGCGAGGACAGTATTCAGCGAACTTCTCAGACACCATTGAGTAGTATCTCTGACTCCGTTTCCAACCATTATCGACACGGCCCGACGCCGAAAAACACTCTTCGAGCTTTTTCTATATCTGTTCAAGAGCCAATTATCAAACCGCCACAGGTGCTCCCTGTCAACACTCCTAAGCGCAAGCCCAAGCGCAAAGAAGAGACAAGGACCTCGTTCAGATTTCCTGAACTTCATGAAAGGATCAAAGAAGCAGTCTTGCCGGAAGTGAGCACAGCTTGGTACCAGAACAATGATCGGAAGGGCTACAACAGCGAATATGTGACTTGTGTCGTGGGCAGTTTTAGTTGCAACAATCAAACGTGTAAGAAGCAGTCTTGGGGTAGCGGCGTGGTGTCTATCCTAATAAGAGGGTACGCTCGCAATGGGTACAGCGCTGTCGTTTTCAATCAGAGGTGTAAGCTTTGCGAGAATTTGGGAACCTTCACAATGGACGAGACGACGTATGTTGAACGTGTTGCGTACAGGATCAAGAAGTGGGCTGGCGTATGGGTTCAACAACCAGTCTACAACAACAATTCGAAAGGGCCGCATGCAGAGAGCTTATGCGAGGGTTGTAAAGGGGGTGCCTGTCCATACAGTATAGTGCAGAGTTAAAAGTACTGTATCTACCTATAAAGTAACTGTTGAGTAGTGTAGAGCTTTTGCTGACAGTTATGTTCGCCAAAGAATCTCCCGGAGTTTCTTTCCAAGCTCTCGCCTCCTTGATTCACTGCCGCTCGCCCTTGCCTCACCCCTGCGCGTCTGCTGCACACCCGCCCTCCTTGCTTACCTGTCTTAGCTTACAGGGGACCTATTTTTTTTTTTTTTTTTTTTCGCTGAACCTCAGTAGTGTTCTGCCCTGCGCGTGCAGTAATCACGCTGCAACTACAACGCGCCCGCGTGCAACACGCGCTCAGCCGTTCGCTTCTTTCGCTCCTCTGTGCACACCCTCCGCTGCTTTAGCGTAGCCCGCAGAGGGGGAAGAAACGCTGCAGCCGCTAGCAGATGCAGCTTCGCAAGCACCTGCGCGATCGTTCATCCATCACACCAGAATCAGATGCTAGAACGCACAGCGCTAAGGCAGCTACGCCTACTATAGAGATAGTCCCAGACTACGCACTACTGTACGGACATCACATAGCTCTAGGATCGTAAGGTTTAAGATCCTAAATAGATCTGGAAGCTTCGTGCTTTCGTTAGTATCACATCCCAATTATTTGCCCCGCTATTTCAGCTACTTAGCATCCAGCAGATCGCATGCACGATAATGCTCCCCTAGCGCAGATTAGCAACAGCACTATGCAACAATTAGGCAGAAGTCTAAGAGGGACCCTAGTGTAATAGAAGAGCTTATTTAATGCTGTACAATACTGCATATAGCGTGTTCTTTGCATTAGGTAAATACTAGATTTAGATATGTTTGTAGCATACCTGTTTGCAAGCAGGTTACTAAGGATACAACTAGTTGTAGTCTAGCTTATACTTTTAGCTAGTCTTTTTTTTTTACTATTAGTTATTTATATTTTATTAGAATTAAAGATTATATATATTATGCTATATGTTCTGTCTCTTCTCTTTATAATAGGCTCTATAGTTAGTAGATCTTTATTTATATCTACTACTTAAAGATATAATAATATACTAAATAGCTATATATCTTAGGCCTATTACTTAATAAAAACAAGATTATTACCTATAAGATATTCCTAATAATATTATAGTAAATAGTCTGCAACTTGCTTATAAATAACTTAGTATTATTATTATACTTTTTAAGCTAATTACTAACAGCAGAATATTTAATAAAATAATATAGTAATATATTACACTTTAAGAAATTAATTTGCTTCTCTAGATAGTATTAAATATAAAGTATATACTTAAGAACATAATAGTCTTAGATATATTAGTCTTATTTAGCAAAGAATAGAGAAAGCGCTCTACTATTTAAAATAATATTTTAGAAATAGCTTATAATATATTCTAAAAGATAGTAGAGTTAAAGCATAATAGATATTATAAAGCTAACTTTAGTATTATTATATTATAACGCTAGCTTATCTTATATTAGTATTAAGAGTAAGCGTGCAGCATAAAGCTAGCGCTGCAAGCGCGCCTTAGGTATAATAAGTATTATTATAAATATACAATTAAGCTATCCTTCTTCTATTACTCTTAGTATAAAGCAAGTACTATTACTTATAACTAGAATCTTATATAAAATTACTTAAAATAAAATTAAATTTATAATATTAAATAAGTACAGTTAAAAACACTTTTATACAGAGATTATACTTATAGTAATAATAGTAGCAGCGCGTTAAAGTTAAGCAGTAATAATTATATTTTTTTTTAGTAAGAGCCTAGTATAAAAAGTTATTATTAGGTTCTAAAGTATTTAACTTTATAAGCGCTTTCTCTAGCAGTATTATAGTATTAAGTTATAGAAAGGTGTAAAGTAGGCGTTTAAATTAGTAAAGTATATATTACTATTATAGAATTTTTCTTTAAGACCTTTTAGCTCTACTTTAGGTATACTTAAAGTAAGAGCTAGGCTGTATATAGGCCTTCTATATATATACTTCTATTAAATCTAGAAGCTTATACTTTAAGAATTTATCTAATATTTAAATACAACCCTAGTCTAGCTTTAAAGCTATCCTATCTATTTTAAGTCTAATTACCTGCTTATAGTAACTTTATAATTACACGCTAGCATATACTATAAGGTTAAATATGCTAAGTATTATAGTATTAGTAAATTTATAATATATACTACTTTAGCTACTCTATTAATAATTAAGCTTATTTTATAATACTATAATACTGTATATTAAATTTTATAATTACGCGTAAAGGTACTAAGGGCTTTAAGTACTTTTTAGCTAGAGTAAGTTAAGATAGAAGAGTATATAGTACTATTCTAGCGTAGTAATTGCTAGTAAGTAATTATAGTATCTTTTTAGACTTACTTACTATAGTAGCTAGAGCTAGGGTCTAACACTATAATTATAAAAAAATTTTAAAAACAGCGCTTAGTTAAGAAGACTTAGTTAAGAGAAAAGCAGTTTTATTATCTTATATAGCTTTATTTTTGCCTAAAAAGAATTGCTAGAGTAATTTTAAAAACTCTAACTAGTATAGCAGCTATGTTAAGCAGATTAAATGTTAATTAATATTAAGCTCTATTAGTTATTTTTATTAATAGATAAGTTTTTAAAATCTTTAGCTAAGCTAGGATATTCTCTAGAGGTTTAGATTAGAGTAGCTGCAAAATTGCCTAAGAGTTGCTTAATTTTAGAGGCAAATAAAGTAAAAATTAAGTTTTATCTATAGAGATAGTACGTATAGCTATAGTTAGGGTAAACTAAGGCAAGTATAAAAGAAGAGTTAAGCTACTTTATTAGCTTAAAAAAAAGTTCTTGCACGTTTCTAATACTATAGCTATGCTTGTAGCTAAATTTCTTAATCTTAGCATTAAGCGCATGCTTAGCAAATGCACTAGATAGGCCTTAAACATTATGTTAAGATAGATTAGACTCTAGTAGAAGTATAGGGGCTAGGCGTTAAAGAAAGCCTATAGTAGCCCTTGTAACGTCGTCTATAGCTGTTACAGTGTTATCTGCTAGGTCCTTAGGATAAATAGCTTGCTTTATGCAATAAAGGGCTTGTAAACAGAGACCTGCGTTATTTAAGTGTTCTATAACTCGCTCCTAATTAAGACAACGATATTAAGTTCGCGCACTGACTGTTCGCGCGTTTACGCTTATTGATCTTGCAGAACTTTCGACTGCCTTAAGGTGAATCCTGTATCTAGCGGCGAGCAGAACGGACCCACTTTGCAAGCTTTTTAGTGATGGCTGGTAGTGACTGCAGTGTCGACTTACACTTTCTCAGATGCCGGTATCTCTCTCACCTTAGCTCGGCAGTATTCTCGAAGCTCATCCATCCGGTCCTCGTTGCGCCAAAATCCGCGGTAAAGGCCACATACGTGGGCAACTTCTAGGATAAGCAATTGTCTTTAGGCAGCTTAAGTGCGGCTGATGATTGACCGCGAAGCTCGGATGAAAGGCGTTGACGAGTCGAGTGCCACATCCAGCCTTTAGTTCATGCTCAGGGCTGGTGAAGGTGCGCCCAACGCCTAGGCTCTCTAGGGCGCTCATACTCCCAGGGTCATCAGTCTGTCCATGACTCCTATCGCGGCTCCGTCGCCACATGCATACAACGACACTAGGTTCCTTTTCTTGGACCATGGCGAAAGCTTGCTCTTGGATGCGACCCTTACAATCATCGCCAATCCGGTCCTTGAGTCGAATAAATGGGAGCCGATCGATCACAGTCGGCCGTGGGGCGCCGCAAGAAGCAGTAGGCCAAAGATCAAGCAGAAGGGCATGGAGTGTAGGTGACGACTCAAGGACAGACTCCGTGCCGAGACGGTAGGGATGGTTATTGGCGGGTTGTTGAAGTACAAGACAGATACCACCCTTCGTCGCTGGACCTGCTAGATCTTGTGTGGTGGCAAACTCGCCTTCTGATATCCTTTCTCTGTCGCACTGAAGAGTTCGTGCCATGTCTTGAAGGAGTTGCACATGATTGCTTTCCGTTTCACTGGTGCCTATACGAAGCGGCTTGAATAAAGGCAGGAGTCGATGGTCAATCGCTATGTCCAAGCACATTGATAACCGATCTTGTTCTGTCATGATGGTGTCTCGACTTGACGCTGATAAGCAAATGCACAAAGCTGAACGATGAGTAGTGGATGGCACCGTTCAAATCTTCCATGATGCAGGTAGCCACTTCTCAGTCAACTTCCTAACCCCGCATTCCAAGTTACCGGCTGGTCTGCAAACGTCCGTACATTTTGGAGACTCTGCACGTCTGTAGGTCTAGGGCTGATGAGCACGTTGGTCCACGCCATATGCGGCAATATGAAAAGGCAATCTATGTTGGCTACGAGTGAAGATCAAATCGTGAAAGGGATTTGGTACATAGTCTTGTACTATGACGCCGTTCGCAGTCGACAAGTGAGTCTGTTTTCAGAGCAGCTAAGCGAATCCTTTCGAAACTAAGTTAAGAAGAATAAAATTTGAGAAGCCAGTAATGGAAAGTGAGGATCTTGCGAGGGCCAATGTAGAAGCAATTGCAGCTCTAGGCATTCAGAGCTCTGCACGTCGTAGGGTGAGTCTACATAACTGGGGTCCGGAGTCGCGCAACGCCCGATCGCGCAAACTTGTCGCTTTTTTTGATATGTAACAACTCAACAACTACCGTGTCCGTGCGCGTGACGCCCCTTCCGATATCTCAGTAGCCCTCGAAAAATGAGGCTGCACAATCACGTACAATAGTTGTTAGTGTATAAAGTCCTAGTAAAGTATTCTATAGATACATGCGAAGAAGTTTTGCTATTTAAACTATTCATATAGAATTGTAATACGGCCTCTAGTAGTCGTGTAAGTACGTGGGGGTGGAGGAGGCGGTGCAGGCTTAGGTGCTCGTAGAGCACCAACACCACGACGCGCAGGCTTCTTATTAGCTGCTGCAGCCTTTGAAGGCCTAACTCTGCCTCTTTGGGACGATTGTATAGCTTTTTGAGCGTTCTGGATCACCTTATCGTGTTCTTTTCAAGCCATGCGTTCAGCTTCTTCTGCAGCTTTCTGAGCCTTAAGCTGCTCACGTTCTTCTTTCTCTCTTGCTCGCGATGATGTATTCTTGACGACTGATTTTTTTTGCAAGAATTGCTAGCTCTTGTTTGGCCAAATTTCGGGGACAAAAGGTAGTCAACATCTATCACAAAGAGACTGTGGAGTGGCGCAGCAAGACTGCTGCACCTAACGGTCATTTTCTCGCAGTGACTGCCTCTCCTGATGCTTAGAAGCCGCTTGTGGCTGAATCGAGACCGCCTGTTGAAGCATACGTCATCCCGGATCCTCGCTCTGAGCCTGTATGTGAGAAGTGTCGGTGATCGCGCCTTGTACGATTGGATGTCTCGCTCAATAGCTTCGAAGAAGGAGAAAACGACGAAGCCTCCCGCTTCAGAGCCAGACAAGATCATCGAATCGTTGCCAGAACCAGTGTCAAGAGCCAGTGCCAGGATCATAGTCAAAGCCGGTGATATATTCAGCACCAGAGAGCAGCCACGCCGATTTTCGAGCCTCTTTTAGAAGAGAGCGTACCCACACCTTGAGTAGTTCATGCAGAACCAGCTTGCGATCTTTTCGCGGATTTGTCCAAGTCGCAAAGGAAGAAATTGGGAAAGAAGATGGAGAAAGAATTCAAATTGGCCCAAGAATGAAAGAATAAGGCCGCGAGTGCTGTGGAGAAATCCGTTCATGACTCCGACGTACCGGAAGCTCTGCTGACATCTGCCCCTCATGCGACTGAGTCTGATTTTGTCTTCGACGACCCTCCTCTTGCTGAATCTACACCTGTGGTGTTGAAAGCTGTGATGGGCCTCGTCGGCTCCTAGTCGAGGTCGGTGGAATCAGAGGGTAAATAGAGGATAGCAGAGATTTGGGCGAGCATGCCGAATCTGTCGCACTGTTTGGTGTGGAGTGCTCGGAGTATAGAACGCTATAATCAAATGCTCTGAAGGTATGTGTTGTCTCTGCTGACCCTAGTACCCATTTAGAAGGGATCGCACGGCACACTCACACCCAGTTATGCAATTCACGATCATAACAATTTTGCCCTGCGACAGAACCCGACTGAACAGTTATCGCATATCTTTGTGCCCAGTCCCTGCTACGCTCGTTCGCGAACATTACTGCTAACACTCGATTACTTCGTTACAGCCAGGTATCGGTAAGAATCAGTGAACCACCAGTAATGATAGCATCGTTTATATCTAATAGTAATCAAAAGGATCGAATGACTCAAACAAAGTAATCTTGCACAACAGCGTAGCAGAGGCTGGACCTTCCAGCGCCATCTCGCTCTGCATCAGCTCCAAGCTTTCACTGGCCTCGCCGTTCTCACTGTTTCGAACCTCTTCTACCTCGTATGATTTTGCCGGAGCCTCTGCCTCAACTACGTTACGAAACCTAGCAGCGAAAGCGGTCGATCGCCTCTAGATGCACTTCAAATTTGAGCTCGAGGAAATCTCCTGATGATATGACCTTGTCCTCTGACCACCAAAGGAAGAAAATTGCAGCCGCTCATCGAAGAAATCTCACAGCTTTTTGCAAAGAGGTCGCTTTTGGAATTCAGCAGCTGTATAAACTATCAATGTGAGCAGCCAAGAAGGGAGAGGGCAGGTCGCACGTAGCGCTCTCCGCTCACGAAGAAACGCTAGATGCCAAATCCGTTTCAGGAGAGTTCAATGAACTACCTCTTTCGAATGCTTATGCCACGGAAGATTAGGTAAATCTGCGAGTGCTCTATCGCGATCCAGTATGGGCGAATTTCCTGCGTGCATCGGCTCACGGCACAGCTTGACTAATCTGACACTCAGAAGCATTGATGAGATGTTGTTGGACTACTTCGAATCGATTCAGACCACAGCACTCCTTTTCCCCGACTTAAAATCACCCACGCCGTCGTCTGGGGTAAGGTTCAACTTCTGTGAAGGCATTTCGTATCGTGCCTCCAATCTTCAACGTCTCTTATACATAGTAGACACAATCCTCTGACACTTCCCTGTATCTTGCCGACTCTGCTCAGAAGCGAATCAAGTGCAAAAATCAAAGGACAGCCTTTACCAACTGCACAGTTGTGCTTGAGGTCTACTTTGGCACAAGCAAATCGAAAGGCAATGTCAGCAATGGAACTCTCCCCAAATGGTGTTTTGGTCGGCCACAGCTCGACTTTTCGAAGCACTGCAAAATACTCAGCGACTCTTGTCTCTTCTGTGCAGTACTTCTGAAGTAGTTCGGTGTTGCGGCATGGGTGACATTTTTTGGCTCCTTCCGGCAGTGCTCTGCCACACGAGCTACACAGGAGCTGCGCCATCTTATAGCATCTGTGCAACTCGCGAAGTCGGGACTCAGTGTCTTGTAGCTCGTCCTTCATCGAATCGAAGGTACTTTCTATGCTCTCTGTGACTGCATCTACAGGGTCTCAATCGTCAAGTCATCTGAGAGCCTCTGAAGCTCTACTTACTCGATATGCTCTCTGGAAGTAATGCGAGCATACTTTCCTGTGGCCACTGCGCAGGATAGCTAGGCTTAAGCTCAGAGATTGCGGCTTTGGAAACCTTGAGAAAACGACTCGGATCGTTGAACAAGTAAGCAGACAGGAGCTGAAAGCCGTACTGTGGACGGAGCGATGTGCTTTCCTCCAACCTCGTGAAACAACTAGCAGCCCACGGGCCTAATGCTCTTGTGCAATCGTACTTGTCGCAATAGATTGCGAGGCGCGCGAGCTTCTCGGCATCGACAGTACTTTCTCCACTGTCAGCTTGGTAGTGGAGAATGTTCATAATGAGTCCCATCAGTGAAGGATCGTCATCCTCAAGTTCGATGACAACACGATCTTCGCAAAGCAACTCATGCCCTTCTTTAAAAGAAGGATCAAGCATACTTGCAAACACTGGAGATGCGAGTTGCAGGACTTTGCTAGAAACACGGAGGGAGACACACGCGTTGTGTTCGGGCTGTGGGTATCTTAAAACGACATCTCCATTGGGATCAGGTTCGATGTGTAGTTGCTGTTCGGCTGTTGTTTCTGACATTGCCCTGATGGTCTGTTGTAGAGGTCAGAGCGATCTTGATTCAAAGGACGATGTCCTGAAAGGAGCCTCAGCATACCTCACGTATCAATGTTGATGGGGATAGGATTGGTGCTCTGCGCTATCATTGCCAATCTCACACCAACAATAGGGTGTTAAGGGTTGCATTCTCGTTATGCATTCCACCAAGTGCATCTGCCCGACGGCATTCTATTGAAATCGTCATACAATTCCACTGTGCGTAACGATGCGCAAGATAGCTCAACCGTAACAACAGTGTAGATAAGATCCTCAATATGCTTGATATCACAAAATCTTGAATCCATAACCCGGCGGATCATAAAATCTCATGCAGCATTCCTTACATCAGATGCTCGTACCCATATCGCTCAGCTTACTTTCGCGGAGGGCGCCGATCCGAGACCACCACAGCCTTGCACTCAGAGTAACGTTACGTAGTGATCAGGGGCAGATATGAGACGTCTGGAGGAGGATCCTTACAGCGGCTGCAGCATGGACAGTCCTTCTTAAAATGACTCGTCGTGAGTAACTCCACACCTAAGCTTGCTGCACAGAGTTCCGCTCGTTGGTTTGACCGTAGTGGGAAGTTGCCCACCATGTCCGTGATAGGTTTGGACGGTTAGCTGCCTTCGTTATTGCCACAACGGAAACACATAGAACGTTACGGCGCCGAGAAGCGTAGGAAGGGTAGACAGCTTAGCCACGGTCTTGCTGACGCGGCTTAGACAAGCCTTCAGTTGGTGAAGCAAAATGGCGTGTTAAAGCACGACGAGAGAGTCGCAGTGGCATGATCCTTCTGTGGGCGAGATGAAGAGCACGTCGGGTTAAACGCTTAACTATGATGACCGATGTATCTACGAATCGTGAGTTGTCATAGATTTCGAAGAGAAGCGAGCATTGTAGTTGTCGACAGAAATAATGTCCGCAAACTGTAGCGTCGTTACTCTTCCAAGCCATATGATGTGCATTATCGGAGTGTTTCATCGGCCCCTCCGCTGTGGCGATTGTCGTATATACTCTGCATATACAAGTCACCATTTGTCGAATCGAAATTACCTTTGAGAATCTCAATTATTCACGAGGCTTCGTTACGGGCTGGTCTCTAAGGAATGTATGCAGTACCACAAGCCCTGCAGAGTCTCACCAATCAATGCGAATCCGCGTTTTCGTTCACCTCTAAAACCTTATCGCAATTTCTCGGAGACGAGTGCTCGTCGTTCCTGTTAGGTTCAGTGCTGTGCAACGGAACACGGTGATGATATTTGTGATCGCCTAATCTAAGCAAAGTTTTACAACACGTTCCAACGTATTCCATTCCATAGCAACATTCTTTAATACAAATCCCTCACATTTCTCACATCTCAAAAGGCAGAGCCAGAGTGTTAGAATCTCGCAGATACATATGGAGAAAGCCATCTGTTTTATGTTCAGCAGCTCTAGCAAACCCTATTCTATTAATCTAGCTCAAGTCTTTTTTAACCCTGTCTGTTTCTAAGTAACACCCGTATCGTAAAGACGATAAAACTAGAAAGAAGAACCTCCTACTTACACTAACAGCTTATCTAGCTGTATAGCTAGCAGTTTTGTATAGCTAGTAGTTTTTTTTTTTTTTCTTTTTTCTATCTCTGCACGTTCTAGCTTATTCTATTATAAAAAAAATTTAGAAAAAAAAAATTATAAAATTATAAAATTATATAGTATAGCTAGCAGTTTTGTATAGCTAGCAGTTTTGTATAGCTCACATTATTCTACGAACGATTACAGTGCAATCGTTCGCTTTTGCACCAAAATATTTAGCGCGTGCACGGACAGTCGAGTGTAATCGTTCGCTTTTTCAGAGTGTAATCGTTCGCTGTTCCCGTACTCTAATACTGATGCAACTTACGCAGAGCCTGTAGCCAGCAGTTTCCAATTCTGTGTGCAATTTTGAGGCAAAAAAATGATAGATTGCGCGTAGAAATTGATGCTAAAGTTTAGGTGATGGAGTTCGTTGATGTTGGAGGACGCGTATCGATAAGCTCTAGAGGACCACTAACACTAACACTAACCCTAACCCTAAAGACTGTACAGCACAACAGGCAGACAAAGAATGTCTATTTAGAGTATCTTTATAGCTACACAGGACGGAACAGCTCAAGCAACGTTCGCTGACGCAACGATCTTGCAGGCGAAGGAGTTGCTAAGACTCTCTGCACCTGGGAAGGCTCTAGGTCTTCTCCAATATCGTCACCCTCACTATCTTCAATCTCCTCTAACTCATAGATTGTAGCCGTAGCCTCGTTCTCAATGCTCAGCGTCTCCTTGTCACGGATTGACCCACCAGCAATGCCCTCTGGTCCAAGCCAGGCGTCTAGTGCTAAGCTCGCACTGTAAACGTCTGGATTCTCTCTCTCAACCAGTTGAGCCCAGACATTCAATTCTCCAACCTTGAGAGTTGACTCAATCCACGAGTTTGGTATCTGGTCGTGCGGCATCAGGGTAAGGCTGCCCCATCCCAACTCTTGAGTGACATTATACCACCGCATTGCTTTAGCAAGCCGCTTCCTAAAGACTAACCTGTCTTTGTCTGAAGGGTGTGGGCAGACTAGCTGCAATAAACTAATAAGCGCTTCTTTCCGGACATTTCCTTTACCGTAGCGGTTGCGCCCCCGAGCGCTACTAGTCTCAATATCGTTTGCTCTAATCTGTGCTACCTTCTGGACGTACGCCTGGCCCAGAAGTGCTGCTGCCCATCGATATTCAATGTGAACAGCCGCCATCTCTCCCTCTGACCGATTGCACATATCCCAGGCAAAGCTAAAGGCGGCATCAACTGCTTGAGGCTCAAAGGCAGCTACCAGCTGCGTACCCCTTGCATCTCTGTCGTTTATAAAGCTGCTCTGGCTTTGATTCGAGGTAGCCTGGTCTCTGAACAGTGAGCCACGCTGCCGCCAGGACTGCAGGAACTGTGCAGCGTGGTATCGAGACGATTGATTGCCAAGAGCGCGCGCTCTCTCTAAGAGTGTGCACGCAGTATAATAGGGGGTTCGAGCAGCACTGTAGAAGCTTTCGCCAGAGTCATCAGAGACTGGCTGCTTAATGATCCAGGCAATAGCCAGCTCATCGTGCTGCAGAATAGAATTGTAGGCTGCACGCTCCTGCGCGGAGACTTTTTCTCCAGGCTCTACTAGGCCAAGCTTATGGCGCTTCTTGCTGCAGGACAACTCCAGCTTCCGACATCGGTCTCGCTCAGCGCGTCGGTTGTGGTTGGTGATGGTGGTTATCCGCTCTGCTGGTTGAGCTTCTGGCACACTATCATTATCGGGTAGTAATTGACTAGCAGTAGGGTTCTTAGCCTCCTCTGCGCGCGCGCGCTTAGAGGAACGTGGCGCTGGAGAGGATGTCTGCCGCTTCCTATGCTCCAACAGAGAAGAGATAGCAGACTGTTGTGCAGACGGCGGCGCTGCTAGTACGCCTTCATCCGCAACTACCTGAGCCCCATCAACAAGGCAGCTCCAACCGTCGTTAGAGAGAGTGCCCTCTGGGAGCGTTTCACGCAGCAGCCAAATTGCTGACAGGAGTGAGTTCGCAATGAAAATAGGCTTGCACAAGGCGCAGCTGTCGTCATCGTTGGGACCAGGGACCAGCCATCCTGCGCTGCTCCGAGGGGCGTCCTCATCGCGCTGTGAGCGAGAAATGGTTGCTCTGCGGAAGAAGAGCTTCTCATAGTCTTCGTTAGGCGGCGCGTAGCCATACTTCCTGACTACATCAGCCTCGTTAGCAATAGGAAAGCTTCGGGGTCCGCCGTCGCTGCTGTCAGCAGCGCTGTACAACAACGTAGACCAGTGCATATGAAATAGGTGTTGTGTTAGAAGTATAGATTAAGGACAAAAGCTTGTGCAAGAGAAGGCATAGAGGAGGTTAGGGGTCCAGCCCCTGAGAAACGTTCAAAGTTAGACCGAAAGTCAAACCGTAGACTGGCCTACCCTGCTATCGCACCAATCGGCGCCAGCAAAGGCGGAAAAGCAATAAACTTATTTAATTAGAAGGGACACCTAGAAAAGTAATATGTGCGGATGTTGCAGCTACGCTCTCCTAGACTTGTCTACTCACAATGGACATTTTCGTGCAACTGTTTAGCCACTACCCTACACTTCAAGTTATTATATGCAAGCCTTGTGGAATTGCTATACCCCCAGCACAGATCCGCACGCACCTTAGGGAGCGGCACCCAAAGGTGCCTGCGATAAGTCGAAAAGATGTCGCTGCTGCTGCACGCACGCTGTCAGACCTTGCCTGGACGCCAGCAGAGGTACGCGTTCCTAAGATAGCGAAGGAGCGACTACCCAACCTCACGTACAACAAAGATGGATTGCTGTGCGCAGAGGACAGGTGCTGGTACGTGTGTACAGCTGTGCGGACTATGCAAGAGCACTGCAAGGAGAAGCATAATTGGGGAAACCAGCAGAAGCGAGGAGGAGATATGAGGCAGAAGAGCGTACACACAAGCAATCGAATGTGGAAACACAGCCAGCCCTGTCAGCGCCTGTTTAGAGCTGTTGGTTGGCCTGCCTATATTGCGGTACAAGACTGTACCCCTAGCCAAAGTATAGAAGACGGTCCTAAGGTATACGCGGCCGACTTCTTGCGTATAGAGGAGGAAGAGAAGGCAGCAGCAGCGCAGAGGGTGATTACAGCGTCTATTCGCCAGCAAGCCAATCCGTGGTTAGAGCTAACCGAGTGGATTCCTCACCTAGAGGGTTGCTCTAGGGTATCGCTCCTGAACGCTAGGCGGCTGCCAGAAGAGACAGAAGATGCACGTAGTGGGAAAGAGAAGGAGCCTTCTGAGCTTGCGTTATCAGATGCGTGCAAGGCTATGCAGAGAGTCGTGTGCAAGGCATTTAAGAGCAGCAAGCTTGCCAGCAGGCCTGTGCGGGAAATTATTGAGCGTCGCGAGACAGGTGCGGATTCCAACCAGCGGCCTTTTTACGCAGGACACAAGGTAGCTACGATTAGAAAGTACAGCCGGAGGCTGGCCCAGATCCTCTGCTACCTGTGGCGGACGCATAAGGAGGCAGATCGGCCACCTTATAAATTAACTGGCCGGCAGGATGCGCGCCTGTGTTCCCTCCAGCACAAAGCACGTTTACAAGATGCTGGGAGGAGCAAGAAGCTAGAAGTAGCCTGTCTGCGTCTGTGGATCGCCCTTCTTGATCATCAGCTGTTAGGCAACGAGCACGAGAGCGCTTTGCTAAGCAGTATTGCTGTCCTTGGTCTAAAGGAGGACAGTTACGGTGGTGGATGGGCGCAAGCACATGAGTTTTCATCTACAATGTCTGCTCTTGTAACTACCTCTAAGGTGATGGTCGTCTACTATGCACACCTCCAGCGAGAGGAGGCGCTCCTTAAACACGCAGAGACAGCACCTAGTATGTATGAGCTGGTACGGGAGATGTCAGAGCAGTTCTTGACGCTTTGCGACTACAGCAGGGCTGCGCCAAGTCCTATGAACCGGATGCTGCGTCTGCGTACTCTAGCTCGGACAGAGGGAAAGAAGCACGCTAACCCTGGCACTGTTTCTTGGGACGGGGACCGTCTTCTTATTGACGGGCAGGGCTTTACGCTGGCTGACCTGCGGTCTGCGGTGAAGGGGCTGTGCGAGACAGCGCGGCTGCAGCTGCTCAAGGACGTCCTGCTCCTAGACCTAGATGAGAGAGACGTCGTTCGTCCAGGCACAACTCCGCTGCCAGAGCTGTGCGTAGAGAAGCTAGTCGACCAACCTGCTGAGCTAGCCACAGGCTGGAGCTTCCTGAAGGATCCCAGCAACAATCTAGACGGCTGGCAGACGTGGCTTAGGGACCGCATCTGGACAGAGGCACCGCTGCGGGACAGATTTATCAGCGGCATTGACCACACGCAGGATCCAGCTAGGATGCTGTGGCGCGATAACGCTGTGTGTGAGTACATGAGGGGGGTACGCAGATTTAAAGAAACGCTCTTTGCGCTCGTCCATCTGAGCGGCGGAGGGCCTGCTCGTGGTACCGAGATTACTTCAGTCCAATGTGAAAACAGCGCAGATGGCATAGGCTACCGGGGCGTCTTTGTTGAAGGCGGCCTAGTTTCCTTCACCACTACCTACCACAAAGGGTACAGCCACAGCGTGAAAGTAAAGACTGTCCACCGCTACGTGCCACAAGAAGTAGGCAAGCTAGTTATCTACTTTTTGGGGCTGGGTCGGCCGTTTGTTAACGCCTTACAAAGGCTGCACAATGGCGTTGTCTACAGCACAGCTTTCCTCTGGGAGCCTGCGCCTGAGGAGGAGTGGGGGGAGGATAGCGAGAGTCAGGCTGAGCACAGCAGCAGCAATAGCGACAGCAGCAGCAACAGCAAAGAGGCATCCCGCCGGACAAAGCCCAAGCCAGCCAATCCTGACGGATGCTGGGGCGCTGACCGTAGACGCCGCGTCCTGCGCGAACAGACTCTCCGCTACATGGGCGCTGCGCTTGGCATCAGCAGCTGGCGACAGGCCTATCCTGCCATCCATCGAGATCAGGTCAAGGACGGACAGGCGCGCGACTTTATCGAGGCCCTTTACTTTAACAAGGAGGTTGTGGTTGACGACGCACAGGCGCGACAGTCAGGCCACACGCTGTTCACTGAGGAGATGTACTACGGCCGCTCGATGAAGGAGTCGCCCTTCCAGACTATAGCAGAACGAGAGAACTTCCGACGGGTCAGTATAGACTGGCACCGCGTGCTAGAGTTTGCCTCTGCCTGGAGAGACGGCCATTTGCACCCTGGCGTGCGTGCAGCGTTAATAGCGCAGCAAGAGAAACAGTCGCTCCAACGCTGGGCAACGCTTGCAGCAGTTGATTTAAAGCCAGAGTTTCAGCGACTTACTGGATACCCAGACGCCGAGTATCGGGGCAAACAGGAGGAGTGTCTGCAAGCCATTGTCCAGCGGAAGCTGCGCGTGCTGGCTATTATGGGGACAGGGACTGGCAAGAGCATGTTGTTTATGTTGCCAGCGTCCGTCACACCAGGCGGCGTAACAGTTGTGATTGCACCCCTGAATGCTCTTCGAGACAGCCTACAAGACCGCTGCGATGAGCTAGGCATCCCCTGCGCAAAATGGGACGGGAAGAGACCGCCATATTGGGCTCGCATCGTGCTGGTTACGCCAGAGAGCGCTGTCAAGAAGTCCTTTGGCAGGTTCATAGACGAGAAGAGAATGCTGCAGCAGCTGGATCGAATCGTAATAGACGAGTGCCACGTCCTGCTTGAGTCCAGCGCTACCTGGCGGCCAGGCGTGCTGAAGCTGGCGGAAATGACGGAGAAGGGCATACAGCTAATCTACCTTACTGCAACGCTGCCGCCTACACTGCAGCCAGCCTTCTTGCACGCTGCCGCGCTTGACCAGAGGACGCTGACAATCTGCCGTGACGAGTGCACTACACGCACCAACATATCGTACCAGGTGCAGGATTATGAGCGCGGTACGCTTACAGACACGCTTGCGGCTCTGGTCGCTGCTAAGAGAGACAAGTATGGCCTTGAAGCGCAGATTCTTGTCTTCTGCATAAGGAAAGACGACACTAAGCGGTTGGCTAAGTACCTTGGTTGCTCGGCGTACTACAGCGAGATGGCTACAGACGACGAAAAGGCCCGCATGGTTCGCAGCTTTACGTCTGGCAGAGAAAAGCTGTGTACAGCTACAAGCATGCTCAGTCTTGGAATAGACGCGCCTATGCTGAGGGTAGTTATTCACGTCTCTATGTGCCGTCAGATGATACATTTTGTCCAAGAAAGTGGCCGAGCAGGGCGTACTGGTGCACCTAGCGAGGCTATAGTCTTAAGGGAGCGTTGGCAGAACAAGAGCAGGCAGGAAGAAAAGTCGCTGGGGAACAAGCTGAAGTCACCTGCAGAGGAGTTTCTGTCAACTAATGCATGCAGAAGAATATCTATAGACAGGCACATGGACGGCCGACAGGATCGAGAGAGGTGTGAAGCTGGCGAGGCAAAGTGTGACCTGTGCGAGCAGCATCCGCGCGGCACAAAGCGGAAGGTGGAGAAGGAGGGCCCTGTCCAGCTGTTGACGGCTGCAGCCGCAGCAGAAGCCGAGCAAGCCCGCTTCAAGATGTCAGTAGCTGCTGAGGAGCAGAGGGTAGAGATCCAACTCCGTCGCCGCAGAGAAGAGGCTCAATACAGTTTAGATAGACTCCAGCAGCACTTTGGTCGCTGGAGAGGCGTATGCATTATCTGCATGGCTATTGAAGCTAGGCCAGCTAGTCACGAATGGACGGCTTGCCCCAAAGCCAGCAAGTCGCAAATACGCGCTGTAGAAGAGAGCATAAAGTGGACGCACAGCATCAAATGGGCTGCTTTTGCCCGATGCAATTACTGCTGGGCGCCACAGGCCATATGCAACCGGTGGGAAGAGAGCAGCAGTGCCGACGAGTATCAGAGACGACGCAACGCGCTCTGTCAGTGGGACAGAGTCTTGCAGTATGCAGTAGCTGCGTTGCTTGCGTTGCAGAAGCAGGCGTGTCTGTTGTGGCTAGAGCAACAGCTACAGAAATATGCTGTAGCAGGGCAAGACTACAGCGAGAGACTTAAAGCATGGCTAGGGCAGAAGACAAAGATAGACGAGAAGAGCGCCAGCTATATGTGCTGCTTACTGTACGCTTGGGAGGAGGGACGTGTAGATTGCTGCAGGTAGAAGCGCAGTATAGTTGGTGTTCCTCCTAGTAGCGCCTCGGGTACTGTACCCGAACCAACCAAAACCTTAAGTTGAACCCTATCCTATAGTCTGTGCTACTGTACAAGAAGCTATTGTATTAATAGTTAAGAACAGTTTGGGTATTAGTTTAGCCCTGCTTTCACCGCCGCTGCCTCAGTAGAGCTAGCAAAGAGAAGTGACAAAAAGCAGTACGGTAGAGTAGTAGGAATCGCTGCACAATCCAAGTGGTAATAGAGCAAAGACGCGGCTTTCTAATGCTGCGCTCGGATTTTCTTTAACTTAACATTTGGGCCTTATAGCAACCCTAAAAGCTTAGCTGTGCCAACTTCTTCTCAAATTCAAACAGCAACAACTAGCTCGTAGAGTGGTAGGTCCATTTACCACCTGAGCCAGGAGAGTTGGGAGGCCAGGGCAGATCACCTTTAAGAGTCTGAAAGACCCACAAAGCTGATCTTCCCATGCATTGCTGCTGGTCTCTAGCAAACGCAGGAGGTGGCCCTTGGACCCAAACCCCGGTGATACCCTTCTGCTTAGCAAGGTACCTCACCATCGAATGGCCTGCAAGATTCCTCAACTGTGGGTGACCTGAAGACACAGTATTACTAGGGTAGTAACTAGAGTCATGAACCCACAGATCATTTCCATCCCTAGCCACAGCTACAGCATGCCACTCATTCAATGCGTTCTTCTTACGGCCCCGTTCAGAAGCGTTGTTCATTGGAGAGGCAACTATACCAACAACAGGGGTGCCTGCAGGCCACTCTAGAGCAATAGTGCTCCAGACTGATCCTACCTTGGCATCTTCTACGCCACTAGGGTCATTGCCAGCCCTCTGAATTTCGCAGCCCTTAGCAGCAGCAGTAGAGTAGCAAAGAATGTGGCCAACTGGCGTTAGCTTGACTGGGGGATGAAACTCATTGCGGATGATTGGCATTGCGTTGACCATTTCTGCTGCCCAATCAGCCAACTGCTTGAACTCAGTTGGGGAAAAGTCAAATTCTGGGTCCAGTGGCTGAGAGTAACTAGGGCCAAAGGTCCAAGCTAAAGATATTTAGTATTCGTAATGTAACTCGGAGAGAATAGCAATGAGGTGTTACCTGGTTGTTGAAGGCCAAAGGTTGAAGACATTATTCGTAGGTTGATTTCTAATCGTCTCAACTTGGTTTAGTTGAGAGAGATACCTGTAGTACCGGATAAGGTAGTAAGGCGCAATACTTAGACTGCGATTTCACTGCAATCTGTTCTTTCACTCAGTCCAAATCCCTTCACTTTTATGTATAAGACTAGTGCGCTTATAAATCTCCTTATACCAAACCTAGTGACGATCAATCTTTCTTCTCACAACCCAACCTCAACTCAACCAACCCACTTCGACTCAACCCAACTTCAACTCAACCAACCTACGCCTTGCGCCTACGCACATCGAAAATGCCGCCACCTAAGCGGCAGAATTTGATCAGCCAGTATTTCAACGTCAAACGCTCTCTATCCAGTACATCGGATGCCTCGGACCCAGTAGATAACCATCTTCAACCGTCAACTTGCCATATTGCTAATAAAACGCAGCAGACTAAGTCTACCACTCAAGAAGCGGCAATGGCAGACATGCAGGCCCAATCAAACTTATCGTCACTCTCCACTGATGTGGCAGCTGCTTACCAGTACGGCGATACTGTTTCTAGCAGTGCCGATAACAGTGCAGCCTTGGTCGATAATCTGGCCTCTATGGGCTGGGAGCTGTTATCAGACGCTTTGCTTACATGCAACCCTACCCACCGAAATCATTTCTCGTCCAAAGCAGACTTGGTTGCAACAATGGAGCATTCGCAACTTCAATTCAGTCCAAGCCTGCCAGCTGTCCTCCAGTCAGACAATCCGCCAACAGTAGCTGAGTTGAAGGCCCTTCCCAGATATGGATACAGCAACTGGGTAGTCTATATCCTTGTTCTCGAGAAAGCAGGCGAGCGACCTTACGGCTATGTCGGCAGTTGCACTCTATCCCGGGACTATGGCGCTGGGGAGCGGTTCCGTTGTTACACTAAGTCAGCCTCTTCACAACCTTCACTGGTAGGACTGTCAAAGCGAGTTGCAGCTGCTGTTATTAGTGGTTGGAGAATCACGCGTGTAGGCACGTTGTGCCGAATTTCCATCCCTGGTTCCAACGATGCTGATGCTGAGCGCTGTCGATCTATGCTAGTCGTTCTGGAGACAGTTCTTACATTGGCGCTCGGAATGATGGTTCCAGACAGCAAGAAGATCAACGCATCTCAATTTTGTCTTTGGGACTTGGAAGAGCTAGACTATGTTGGCTTATGCAGCAATCTTGCCGTACAAGAGAAGTCCAGGCGATCAGCAAAGGGCCAGCAACTTATACAGCTAGCGCCGCCAGCTCTGCTTGTCAGCGCAGATGACGAAGACCAGTCCAGTCAGCAACCAAACAACCCCGATACTGAAGTGTCTTGTGTTAAAGCTAAGGATAACTCTCTCCCTGATTGCTTCTACACAGAAGAGGACAGCGATGTCGATTCTTACGATACAAACCAGGAGCTACTAGGAGACACAGGCCTATCCGCTATTGCGCTTCACGTTGCTGATATGAGCTGGCTGCTACTTTCCGATGTTCCTGCAAAGTACAAGAACGCTCTGTACGCCAAGCTTTTTCCTAGCAAAGATGTGTTTACTGCTGTACTTACTGAGGCACAAGTCTGCTTTGCCCCCGACCTTCTAGCTCTGCTAGAATCCGAGTCTCCACCTACCCTGCAAGACTTCTCTGCCCTGCCTCTTGCTGCAGCACGGAAGCAATGGATTGTTTACCTGATTGTGCTGGAGAAGATTGGTGTACGCCCAAAGGTCTACATTGGAAGTGGCACAGCGTTCCATGGCATGGGAGGACTGAAGCGGCTTCGAGACTACAAGGCGCTTGACTCAGTACCGCCACACGTCCTTGCAGCTATGAACGAAGGCTTTACTGTCACTAAGCAGCGATTGTTGTGCTGGGCCCCAGCAGCAAAACCGGGTCGCATTTATCTCTACCGGGCTTTGTTCCTTGCGATGGAAACTGTCCTGGCTTTGTCGTTCTGGACCATGGTACCCAATCCAGCTGCGGGAGTTGAGAAGGCACCTCGCTTACGTCGTTGGAAGATAGCATCTCAGGAGTACGAGGGACTGTGCTATCGTCTCGCTATCACTGAGGGCATTAGAGGTATCGACGGTCGTACTTTTACGCCAGCTATGGCTGACTACATGGAGGCAAAAGAGAAGCGTCACGATGCTTTCATGACCCAGCACCGCAAAGACAAAGCAAATGAGAGGAACCGGTTGAAAGTGGAAAGTAAACAATTCTACTGTACAGTCTGCAAGTGGGGATTTCCATCACAGTTCCAGCTTACAGCGCACACATCTACACAGAGTCACCAGAACCTACTTAATTACGGCCGGGATATGCTTGAGATTGAGCGACAGGTGCTTCAGTGGCAACCAACCTGCGAACCTTGCCAGATGACGTTCTCCAGCGTCGCAGAGATGAGGGATCACAACTTCAAAGAACATGGTCCAAAAAAGCGCACTGGAGCTAGTGGGTGGTGTCATGAATGCAGCAACGACTTTGTATTTGCAGCAAACCTTCGGAAGCATAAGGAGACAGTGCGCCACAAGCGTGTGATCCAGTATGGAAGGAAGACTACGTATCCTGAGCGGGTTATCATTGATCAGAGGTATGTCTGCTGTCACTGTGGAATGGCATTCATCAGTCAACCCAACATGAAGATACACGAGAAATGTCATACTCAGGTTAAGAAGTACATGGCAGCCCACTACCTTAGCCAGAACAAGGCTCTGAATACCCAGCAGGAGTGAGAAGAAGTAGCATTAGTTAGAGCAGAACGTAAGTAGCAGTAGCCTCTATAGGACTCCTAGATTAACCTAAATCAACTTGTTCAAGTACTCTCTCTACTAAATAGCTGATAGTATTAGGCTCTAGTCTGCCTTAATCCTATTTTACTAAGGATAGAAGCCTCACATTATTCGCTAAGACTTAGACTCACATTATTCTACGAACGATTACAGTGCAATCGTTCGCTTTTGCACCAAAATATTTAGCGCGTGCACGGACAGTCGAGTGCAATCGTTCGCTTTTTCAGAGTGTAATCGTTCGCTGTTCTAGTACTCTAATACTAATGCAACTTACGCAGGACCTGCAGCCAGCAGTTTCCAATTCTGTATGCAATTTTGAAGTAAAATAATAATAAATTGCGCGTGGAAATTGATGCTAAATTTAGGTAATAGAGTTCGTTAACGTTAGAGGACGCGTATTAATAAGCTCTAGAGGAACACTAACCCTAACTTTAAAGACTATATAGCATAGTAGGCAGATCCTAATTAGGTTGAAAAACGCTTAGTAAAGCAGCTTAGTATTTCTTTTAGATTTTGTATTTTTAGTTCTTTTAGCTTACTACTGCGTAGTGTAGTTAGGAACCCCCTCTTTATAGGAGACTTTCTCTTTACTATTTTATATAGACTATTAGAGGAGTCTAAGTTAAAAAAGATTTATACTAGCATATGTACAAGGGTTGAATATATCTAACATACTAGTAGTACTGTAGTTATATAGAATAAAGCAGTGCAACTGTAGAATAAGTTAGTATAATAGATAGGGCTACGTCTACCTTTATTAGTAACTTAAAGAAAGCTAAGTTACTACTCTCTAACTATACATATAGTTGAAGATTCTAGAGATATTTAGAGACAGTGTTACGCTTAGTAAAGCGTAGCATAAGACTGTCTTATTTTTTAGTACTTAGAGTATGTTTGTGTATACTACTTTATAGCATAATTAGGAACCTCCTCTTCCTTAATTAGCTATAGGCAGGAAGTTTAACCCTATCCGCTATGAAGGCGTGACGGCGACAGGGAGTCGTGGCGAAATAGGTATAGCGCTCTGCTTTGGGCCGTTCCCCTGAACTTCTTTTGCGTATCCGTCGCGTTACCCTAACACCTCCCCGTCACACTCTTTTTTAATCTGGACAGACAAACGCCTCATACAAACCTGATTCTTACGTATCTCTTGCAGCGACGCTGAAAGTTTCGCTTATTTATCTCGCGAAACGTTGTGCCGTTAGGGTAAGTAGGGGTAGGGTTTCTGGGTTAGGGTTTCCCCACAATGGAGTTCGTGTGGGACAGCCGGGTACCCACTCAGCAGCAGTCAGATCTTGAGAGCATCAACAAAAGCAACAGCAGCTCTACTCATCAATGGCCCCGGCAGCTTACAATTAGCAATTGCGACGACTTCTTCTGTTTTCTTGAAGAATATAGCGTCTTAGTGTGCAAGCAGCATTGTACAGCAGTTGTTAGTCTTGATGCGCATCTTCGGAAATATCACGCTGTATCTGCTACACTGCGGCGACAGATTATCGAACGATTTAGCTGCTTTGAAACTGTACCGCCAAGCGAAGTTGAGAACCCAGATGAGCCCGCGCAGCCGATAGAAGAGCTAGGGAAACCGCTTAATGGGGTGCAGTGCAAGGCGTGCGGGTGGATTACTACAAACAAAGATCAGATGCGCATGCACTGCAATAAAATTCACCAGCAAGCATGGGTAGGAGAGAAAAGCTTGCTCTATAACACTGTAAAAGTTCAGAGCTTCTTTCGCAGCGGGGGGCTGCAAAAATATTTTATTGTTAATTTGGCAGATGCTCAAATTAACGAAAACGCGGGAGTAGAGAACACTGTTTCTGGGTTGCTCGCTGAGTACAAACTGACACGACAAGAAGTTGAAGAAGAGCTTCAAACACTTGAAGAGGCTGCGAAGACCGACAAAACGGGTTGGTTTAAGCGTACAGGCTGGCTGGAGTTCTTGAAGGACCGAAATCTCGTGCATCTAGCGTATCAAGCCCGCAAGCCCGATCAAAGCGAAGACAAGATCAAGCTAGCTGCTGAGCTGACCGAGCGGCTAGTGGAGAGAAGCGTAAAGGGACTGGCTACGCTTCCGCAAGAAGTACGGCGCTGGCTGCGGAGTGCAAAACAGACTGAGGTGGACCCCCGGCCGCTATCTCGATTGCAGAACCCAGAAAGTCAGAGTGTGTACGCGAGCTACATGGTTCGTTTTGTGTGCTTCTATCTACGTGTGATAGAGGACAATGAGCAGCAACTAAAGCGCGCAATAGGGCGAGCGCTTACTCTCCCCAACAGTAGATCTAACAGCAGCTCCGACAGCAGCGCCGAAAGCAGCTCTGACAGCAGCTCTGACAGCGAGGAGGACAGCGAAGACGGAAGCAACGCTCTGCGGTCCCAACGCACAATACGCAGGCAGGGACCAGTAGACAAGATGAAGGACGCGCGTGAGCTGTTTACATTCACTGCAGAACAACGGAGACGTGCTGACACGCTGTGGGACACGCTTGATGGCGATGACAGGGGAGCTCAGATGGAGGCGCTTATAGCGTCAATCAGCTCGTTTGTCTTCGTGACGTACCATCCAGAACCGCTGTCTACTGGTCTTATTCAGTTTCTTGCGGTGCTTGGGATTGATCCCGAGATGGCGCGCTTGCGGACGGCGAAGAACTACTCGTACATGCTAGCTGGCATGGTGTACTGCACCCGGGTGATTGGAGCAGCTAGGCTGCTTCCAGGCTCGCGACGCGATACACAGACAGAGCAAGACCGCGACTATTTTATAGAGATGCGGCGAAAATATTTAGCAGACGGCACATTTACGCCGATGAGTGAGATGCTCAGCTTGCTAGCGTACGGGAAGTTTATTGGTCTTACTGCTGGCAACTCTGGCAACGCGTACTGGTCAGAGGACAAGCAGACGTTCTATCTCAACGGCCGGCCGATTGTGATCAGCCGCTTCTGCAAGATGGCGCAGGACTTGATAGCAGAAACGTCAGATAAGCTGTGGGAGCTGTGCTGGATGGAGAAGAACGAAGAGCGCGTCGCTATCAATCTGAAGCAAGTAGTTGACGACGTTACGTTCACGAAACGAGGCATGTCTTTTGTCAACACGCCGAGCAACAATCTCCAGGGCGGACTTGCTTGGATGCTGACGAGAGCAATGACTACTGACGGTGGACTACGGCTCAAGCGCGCCGACGGCCATTGGAGCGTTAAGACGGTGCAGCGGTACTTAAGGCAAGTAGACCGGTTCTTGGAGCTGCTGCTCTGCAGTGTGCACGTTACATCAGGGCAGCCGGGAAGAGGGTCGGAGATTACTACGATTAGACACCGCAACGGTATACTGCAGGACCGCAACATCTTCGTGATAGACGGGCAGATTATGACAGTGGTCCGCTATCACAAGTCGCAGTCGCAGTGGGACAAGCCGAAGATCGTGCCGCGCTTCTTGCCGCCGCAGCTGGGGCAGGTGATGGCCGTGTACTTGGTGTACATACAGCCGTTCAAGGAGTATCTAACGCTACAGGTGCTAGGGGGCAGCTACAGCGACTACGTGTGGCACGACGCGCAGGGCGCTTGGGATACTGGCCGGCTTACGAGGGTACTCAACCGCGAGACGGCGAAGAGGCTTGGAGTCAAGCTGCACACTCTCGACTATCGGCACACTGCAGTAGGCATCGGGCGAGTCAAAGTGGGGGAGTCGTTTGGCAAGGGCTATCAGGACGAGGTGGGCGAGATCGAAGAGGCGGAAGTAGACGACGACGGGGAAGACGTTCTTGAGCTGCAGAACTCACGCACAACTGTAATGGGGGTAGGCAACTACAGCGTGCCGATTGATATTGTTAAGCATCTGAGCGTGCGATCGATTGATGCGTTCCGATTGTTGAGCATAGCATGGCACCGCTTCTTAGGGGTAGATGGAAGCGGTGCGAGGTACGAAGAGCCGAGCAGGACGGCAAAGAGACCGCTGAGCGACAGCATGCCGTTGGCGTTTGCTGGGGCACCGAGGGAGAAAGACGTCCGAGTAGCTGATCCGCGAGCAGACGCAATACATCGAGGGCTGCAGCAGGTGCTGGGCAAGCAAGACGTTGGCTTCCGATCAGTTGAGCAAGAGCAGGCTCTGCACGCAGTGCTGGAGAAGCAGACGCCGTTGATTGTTGTGCTTCCAACTGGCGGAGGCAAGAGCTTACTGTTCACGCTGCCGGCTTGCGTGGAGGGGCCGGGGGTGACGGTGGTTGTAGTGCCGTATCGAGCGCTGATTGAGGATCTGGTTGAGCGGATTCAGAAGTGCGGCATTGAGTGCATGGAGTGGAAGCACGGCGAGAACAACCCGGCATCTGTGGTAATTATCAGCGCTGATATAGCTGGCGACATTAAGAGCAACGGCAACTTTCTGGGGTATGCACGGATGCTGAAGGCGAAAGGGCTGCTGCACCGAATCGTGATTGACGAGTGTCATCTGGTGTTTACAGCAAGGAACTGGCGGGAAAAGCTGTTAGCGATGAAGAACTTGCGTCTTCTTGGGAGCCCGATGGTGATGCTGACGGCAACGCTACCGCCGCTGCGAGAGGCAGAGCTTGAGGCGAGCATGCTAGTGCGTCACGCAACGTACATACGGGCAAGCACAGTGCGGCCGAACGCGCGGTACTTTGTGTCGTGGTGTCAGCGCGACAAGCTGGAGGAAACAGCGCTAGCGATGTGTAAGCGGTGGGCGGAGAAGCTGCGGCGGAGCCGACAGAAGGGCGTAGTGTATTGCAAGAGCAAGAAGCAGTGCGAGCGGCTCGCCGCAGAGCTAGCGTGTGCTCACTATCACGCTGAGGAGGTCGATCGCGCAGACCGGCTGCAGGAGTGGGTAGAGACAGGTGGGATGATTGTAGCAACGTCGGCGCTGGGGACAGGCGTAGACTTTGCTGGGATTGTGTACATCTTGCACGTTGGTACACCGTGGAGCATGAGCGACTTTGCTCAGGCTAGCGGCCGGGGAGGAAGAGGGGGCGAGCAGTTTGAGGTAGTAGTGCTTGTGGAGCACGGCGAGGTGGAGAAGGCGATGGAGGAGCAGAAGGAGGACATAGACGTGCTAGCAATGGGGCAGTTTCTTATTGGCAGCGGATGTCGACGAGAGCTGATGAGCTCGTATCTGGACAAGCGGGGGCAGAGCTGCGGGGATGTTGGAGGAGCCGGATGCGATCGTTGCGGAGAGGGGGAAGAGGTGTGGATAGAAGAGCAGGAGAAGTGGTCGCAGGAATGGGCGGTAGTAGAGGAGGCGTTTACGGAGCTGCGAGAGGGGTGTGCGATCTGCTGGGTAGTTGGGCAGGAGTTTAAGACGGCAGAGGCAGAGCAGTGGAGGAGGCACAAAGCGATGCAATGCACGGCGTGGGAGGGAGGAACTGGGATGCAGGCAGATCGGTTCCGAGTGAAGATACGGGACCGGACGGTGAAGAACAACTGCCGACGGTGCTGGGTAAGTCAGAAGTACTGCGCAACGGGAGAGGGGGTAGACAAGCGGTGTCAATGGCCGAATGTAGTCGTACCGCTAGCGTTCGCAGCGCGGCTGACGAGAGGGGGTATTAGGGCTATGAGCGAGCTGGGCTTTAGAGAGACAGGAGACGAGGCGTATGCTAGCTGGCTTGGTAAGAGGCACGGGAGCGAGATCTGGGGACAGGTTTTTAGCAACGCGATGGCAGTGGCGATTCGAACGGTAGTGGAGAGATGGGAGAGGGAAGAGGAGGGAGAAAGGGGAGAGTAAAGCAGAGCGCAGCAGAGTGTAGCAGAGTAGAGTATAAATGAAATATATCAAGTGAAGAAAACAAGAAGCAGCAAAGCAGTAGTAAGAGAGTGAAGGGCGGGCGGTGGGCCCGTTAGGTGTCACAGAGAGCGGAGCGGTGGAGGTAAAGAAAAAGGGCGGGTGGTGGGCCCGTAAGGAAGGTATCACAAGAGAGAAGTTTAGGTTAAAAACAAAGGGGTGGGCGGTGGGCCCGTAAGAAGGGTATCAAGAGAGAAAAGTTAAGGTAGAGAGTGAAGGGCGGGCGGTGGGCCCGTCAGGTGTCACAGAAAGCGGAGTGGTGGAGGAGAAGGAAAGGGGCGGGCGGTGGGCCCGTTAGGTGTCACAGAGAGCGGAGTGGTAGAGGTGAAGGAAAGGGGTGGGCGGTGGGCCCGTAAGGAAGGTATCAAGAAAAGAGAGACAGCTAGAGAAAACAGTAGCAAACTACGGACAGCAAGAAAGCGCTGCGGGTAACGAGAAACAACGAGAGAAAGCGGGTAAACGTAAGGAACAGAAAGAAAAGAGAGAGGGAAAGAAGTAGGAGGGTAAAAGTAAAGGGCAAGCGCTCGTAAAGGCTTAAAATCACAAACCCCGGCTAGACTACGACTAAGACTACGACTAAGACTAGAAAAAGCAAGAAGAGAAAGGAGAGAGGGAAGAGAAGGGGGAAAGAGGAGTAAGAGGAGGAAAAGAAAAGGGGTAGGAAAAAGAGGTGTTGTGAGAGGGGAGGTGAGGGGATTGGGAGAGCGTGTGGGTTAGGGTTAAGGGTTAGGGTTAGGGTTAGGGTTAGGGTTAGGGTTAGGGTTAGGGTTAGGGTTAGGGTTAGGGTTAGGGTTAGGGTTAGGGTTAGGGTTAGGGTTAGGGTTAGGGTTAGGGTTAGGG